>OZ037851.1:0-1200000 GCA_964035575.1 Rhynchopus sp. YZ270_cl-10
TGCGGGTTTGCGGGTTTGCGGGTTTGCGGGTTTGCGGGTTTGCGGGTTTGCGGGTTTGCGGGTTTGCGGGTTTGCGGGTTTGCGGGTTTGCGGGTTTGCGGGTTTGCGGGTTTGCGGGTTTGCGGGTTTGCGGGTTTGCGGGTTTGCGGGTTTGCGGGTTTGCGGGTTTGCGGGTTTGCGGGTTTGCGGGTTTGCGGGTTTGCGGGTTTGCGGGTTTGCGGGTTTGCGGGTTTGCGGGTTTGCGGGTTTGCGGGTTTGCGGGTTTGCGGGTTTGCGGGTTTGCGGGTTTGCGGGTTTGCGGGTTTGCGGGTTTGCGGGTTTGCGGGTTTGCGGGTTTGCGGGTTTGCGGGTTTGCGGGTTTGCGGGTTTGCGGGTTTGCGGGTTTGCGGGTTTGCGGGTTTGCGGGTTTGCGGGTTTGCGGGTTTGCGGGTTTGCGGGTTTGCGGGTTTGCGGGTTTACGGGTTTGCGGGTTTGCGGGTTTACGGGTTTGCGGGTTTACGGGTTTGCGGGTTTGCGGGTTTGCGGGTTTGCGGGTTTGCGGGTTTGCGGGTTTGCGGGTTTGCGGGTTTGCGGGTTTGCGGGTTTGCGGGTTTGCGGGTTTGCGGGTTTGCGGGTTTGCGGGTTTGCGGGTTTGCGGGTTTGCGGGTTTGCGGGTTTGCGGGTTTGCGGGTTTGCGGGTTTGCGGGTTTGCGGGTTTGCGGGTTTGCGGGTTTGCGGGTTTGCGGGTTTGCGGGTTTGCGGGTTTGCGGGTTTGCGGGTTTGCGGGTTTGCGGGTTTGCGGGTTTGCGGGTTTGCGGGTTTGCGGGTTTGCGGGTTTGCGGGTTTGCGGGTTTGCGGGTTTGCGGGTTTGCGGGTTTGCGGGTTTGCGGGTTTGCGGGTTTGCGGGTTTGCGGGTTTGCGGGTTTGCGGGTTTGCGGGTTTGCGGGTTTGCGGGTTTGCGGGTTTGCGGGTTTGCGGGTTTGCGGGTTTGCGGGTTTGCGGGTTTGCGGGTTTGCGGGTTTGCGGGTTTGCGGGTTTGCGGGTTTGCGGGTTTGCGGGTTTGCGGGTTTGCGGGTTTGCGGGTTTGCGGGTTTGCGGGTTTGCGGGTTTGCGGGTTTGCGGGTTTGCGGGTTTGCGGGTTTGCGGGTTTGCGGGTTTGCGGGTTTGCGGGTTTGCGGGTTTGCGGGTTTGCGGGTTTGCGGGTTTGCGGGTTTGCGGGTTTGCGGGTTTGCGGGTTTGCGGGTTTGCGGGTTTGCGGGTTTGCGGGTTTGCGGGTTTGCGGGTTTGCGGGTTTGCGGGTTTGCGGGTTTGCGGGTTTGCGGGTTTGCGGGTTTGCGGGTTTGCGGGTTTGCGGGTTTGCGGGTTTGCGGGTTTGCGGGTTTGCGGGTTTGCGGGTTTGCGGGTTTGCGGGTTTGCGGGTTTGCGGGTTTGCGGGTTTGCGGGTTTGCGGGTTTGCGGGTTTGCGGGTTTGCGGGTTTGCGGGTTTGCGGGTTTGCGGGTTTGCGGGTTTGCGGGTTTGCGGGTTTGCGGGTTTGCGGGTTTGCGGGTTTGCGGGTTTGCGGGTTTGCGGGTTTGCGGGTTTGCGGGTTTGCGGGTTTGCGGGTTTGCGGGTTTGCGGGTTTGCGGGTTTGCGGGTTTGCGGGTTTGCGGGTTTGCGGGTTTGCGGGTTTGCGGGTTTGCGGGTTTGCGGGTTTGCGGGTTTGCGGGTTTGCGGGTTTGCGGGTTTGCGGGTTTGCGGGTTTGCGGGTTTGCGGGTTTGCGGGTTTGCGGGTTTGCGGGTTTGCGGGTTTGCGGGTTTGCGGGTTTGCGGGTTTGCGGGTTTGCGGGTTTGCGGGTTTGCGGGTTTGCGGGTTTGCGGGTTTGCGGGTTTGCGGGTTTGCGGGTTTGCGGGTTTGCGGGTTTGCGGGTTTGCGGGTTTGCGGGTTTGCGGGTTTGCGGGTTTGCGGGTTTGCGGGTTTGCGGGTTTGCGGGTTTGCGGGTTTGCGGGTTTGCGGGTTTGCGGGTTTGCGGGTTTGCGGGTTTGCGGGTTTGCGGGTTTGCGGGTTTGCGGGTTTGCGGGTTTGCGGGTTTGCGGGTTTGCGGGTTTGCGGGTTTGCGGGTTTGCGGGTTTGCGGGTTTGCGGGTTTGCGGGTTTGCGGGTTTGCGGGTTTGCGGGTTTGCGGGTTTGCGGGTTTGCGGGTTTGCGGGTTTGCGGGTTTGCGGGTTTGCGGGTTTGCGGGTTTGCGGGTTTGCGGGTTTGCGGGTTTGCGGGTTTGCGGGTTTGCGGGTTTGCGGGTTTGCGGGTTTGCGGGTTTGCGGGTTTGCGGGTTTGCGGGTTTGCGGGTTTGCGGGTTTGCGGGTTTGCGGGTTTGCGGGTTTGCGGGTTTGCGGGTTTGCGGGTTTGCGGGTTTGCGGGTTTGCGGGTTTGCGGGTTTGCGGGTTTGCGGGTTTGCGGGTTTGCGGGTTTGCGGGTTTGCGGGTTTGCGGGTTTGCGGGTTTGCGGGTTTGCGGGTTTGCGGGTTTGCGGGTTTGCGGGTTTGCGGGTTTGCGGGTTTGCGGGTTTGCGGGTTTGCGGGTTTGCGGGTTTGCGGGTTTGCGGGTTTGCGGGTTTGCGGGTTTGCGGGTTTGCGGGTTTGCGGGTTTGCGGGTTTGCGGGTTTGCGGGTTTGCGGGTTTGCGGGTTTGCGGGTTTGCGGGTTTGCGGGTTTGCGGGTTTGCGGGTTTGCGGGTTTGCGGGTTTGCGGGTTTGCGGGTTTGCGGGTTTGCGGGTTTGCGGGTTTGCGGGTTTGCGGGTTTGCGGGTTTGCGGGTTTGCGGGTTTGCGGGTTTGCGGGTTTGCGGGTTTGCGGGTTTGCGGGTTTGCGGGTTTGCGGGTTTGCGGGTTTGCGGGTTTGCGGGTTTGCGGGTTTGCGGGTTTGCGGGTTTGCGGGTTTGCGGGTTTGCGGGTTTGCGGGTTTGCGGGTTTGCGGGTTTGCGGGTTTGCGGGTTTGCGGGTTTGCGGGTTTGCGGGTTTGCGGGTTTGCGGGTTTGCGGGTTTGCGGGTTTGCGGGTTTGCGGGTTTGCGGGTTTGCGGGTTTGCGGGTTTGCGGGTTTGCGGGTTTGCGGGTTTGCGGGTTTGCGGGTTTGCGGGTTTGCGGGTTTGCGGGTTTGCGGGTTTGCGGGTTTGCGGGTTTGCGGGTTTGCGGGTTTGCGGGTTTGCGGGTTTGCGGGTTTGCGGGTTTGCGGGTTTGCGGGTTTGCGGGTGGTGCGGGTGCGCGGGGTTCGGGCAGCGGTATCCGGCTGGTGTGGTTGTGCGGGTGTGCGGGGTTCGGGCAACGTTATCTGGCTGGTGTGGTCGATAAGCCAGCTGGTGGGTGCGGGTGCGCGGGAACCTGCTGGTTCTAGGTTGCGTTTTCTGGTTCTAGGTTACGTTATCTGGCTGGTGGTTGTGCGGGTTTGCGGGTTTGCGGGTGCGCGGGTTTGCGGGTTCTAGGTTGCGTTATCCGGCTGGTGTGGTTGATAGGGTTCTCGGGGGTCAGTTACAGAGTGGTTCCAGGTTGCATTATCCGGCTGGTGCTTGTGTGGTTGGTGTGGTTGATAAGGTAAGAATCTTGGTAAGCTCTTCATCCACCTTTTATTCTAAACCCGACCTTTTTTGGTCATCCTTTTTTCCATTTCCATTTTCCTGTTCATTTTATTGTCTTTATTATCTTCTCCATTTTTTCCCTTTTCCTTTCTATTCTCATAAAAAAATAGACCAAGTACAGAAAAGAAGAAAAATAGGGTTCTTGGGGGTTACTTAACTGGTTGAGTTATCTGCAAACCTGCAAACCCGAAATAAATATCTGGCTTGTGTCAACTGGTTGTTGTTTTGGTGGGCTGGGCACTTAGGTGTTTTCACGTGTACCATGCTTCCCTACTGAGAGAAGGTTTGTATACTGTGTATACTGTGTATACTGTGTATACTGTGTATACTGTGTATACTGTGTATACTGTGTATACTGTGTATACTGTGTATACTGTGTATACTGTGTATACTGTGTATACTGTGTATACTGTGTATACTGTGTATACTGTGTTTTTCTGTGTTTTTCTGTGTTTTTCTGTGTTTTTCTGTGTTTTTCTGTGTTTTTCTGTGTTTTTCTGTGTTTTTCTGTGTTTTTCTGTGTTTTTCTGTGTTTTTCTGTGTTTTTCTGTGTGTGCTGTGAAAACTGTGTACGGGACCCAAAATACCTGTAAAAGTCATATGGGGCATACTTTTGCGCCCCCTGTGCACCCTTTTTCAGGGGTGAAATGCCCCCTGTGCACCATATCCAAAACCACTTCCGGGAGGTTTCGGGAGGGTTTCGGGAACCAAAAAAAGCCGCCCCCTGTGCACCTTAGATACCCCTGTGCACCCTATTTCAGGACCCCCGAAAAGCCCCCTGTGCACCCTTTTTCAGGGGTGAAATGCCCTCTGTGCACCATATCCAAAACCACTTCCGGGAGGTTTCGGGAGGGTTTCGGGAACCAAAAAAAGCCGCCCCCTGTGCACCTTAGATACCACCCTGTGCACCTTAGATACCATCTCTATAAACACACTCTATAAATATTTTTTTTTTTTTTTTTTTTTTTTTTTTTTTTTTTTTTTTTTTTTTTTTTTTTTTTTTTTTGGGTGTTGTTCAACTTAGCCCTAGGCTCGCTTTTTTTTTATCTACATCCAGTGACAGAGGGGGTACTTACTAGTCAAGCGAGTATGTAAACAGCTAGATGTCCAGACAAGGGCACTTTACTATTGTACTGGCAAGACAGTGCCTGAAAACACAGTTAGTGGCACTAAAATAGAAAGCATCTGGGACAACTACAACCAACACTTCCCTGCAAATAAGCAAAAGGGTCGTATGTGAGTGCAATTTTTCCCAAAAGGAAAAGGGGAGGGGATGGGACGGGAGGGTTGCTCTGTCTACCGGTGTAGTTTTATTTTGCTTTGTCTTGGGGAGGGGAGGGGAGGAGAAGGAGGGGATTGAGTGAGCCGTTTCCTCTGTAACACACAAACAAATAAAAAGGAAGTTCCATAATCTTTTTAGTAGTTTTCTTTTTGGTGAAAATTTTTGAGAACTTCTGTAAGTGTGACCTGACCCGACTGACTGACACCCAAAGGGGAAAACAACAATAACGCACAACAAAATCAACAACAACAATGGTGGGTCTCGTGCTTACCTGTGGTGGTTTTGAAAAATGAAAAATTTAAATTGACCTTCACAAGGTAAAAATGAAAAACTAAAGGAGTGAAAAAAGGAACTCAAAGGACAAGAGTTCTGTACAAACTCTACTCTACTGCACAATCTATAAAAGTGGCCCAATGGCTCCTGATGCCACTGGCCTGGCTCTTAGACAGGTCTTACTCCGAGACTGCCCTCTACCCTCAGAGCCTCGTCCAAGGGGTAAGGGCCGTCGCTGGGGTAGACCCGTCCTAGCCAGCAGCCAACCAAAAATATTAACAAATAGGAAGGGGGGCGGAAAGGGGGGAAAGGGGGGGGCAAACCCCAAAGGATGAAAAGAACCAAAAACACAAAATAAAAAGGGTTAAAAATAAACATGGGGCAAACTGTCATTCTCTACACGCTTCTACACACACACTCTCACCCTCTAACTCTCTAACTCTCTAATTCTTTTTATTCCCCTTTTTCCCCTTCCTTCCTCCGCTCTGTCTCCCCTTCTGTCCACCACCGCGACCATTGCGCCCTCTCTGCACCTCCTGGGGCGAGAGCACATGCTGCGTCGCTTGTGCCACTGCGTCGGTGAACACGTTCGACGTGTTGGACCTACCCTGAGCTGCATGGCGCTGGGGTCCTTTGGGAGCTGGGGAAGGAGCAGGTTGGGCGGAGGAGGTTGCATTGCCACGGCCTGCCGATGAGGAGGAGGAAGAAGTGGAGACTGCAGGTTGGGCGATGGAGGTTGTAGTGCCACGGCCTGCAGAGGTGGAGGAAGAAGAAGAAGAAGAAGAGGAGGCTTGAGGTTGTCGGCCTATTCCCTCTCGAGCCGCTCGTGCCTCATTCTCCCTCCTTGTACTCTCCGCTGCAAAGGCCTGCCCCCTACTGCTCCGGTTGTCCGTCAGGGCATGCAACGTCGACTTTGCCTTGCACTTTTCCTGAACCGACCACTCATGCAAACCCACCACCTTCATCACCTCATACCACTGAGTGAAAGTAGCGGTAGAGAGGGGGAGTGACAACAAGGGTCTGCCATCCTGTTTCTCTCCCTGACGGTAGTGGAACAGGGAGATCCACTTCGTCACAGAAGAAGGCACCGGCGACCCCATGGTGAGGCACGGGAAAAGACCCCCCCTCTCCGTCCGCTCCTCCTCCGTCCACATCCAAGCCTCGCTCTGCGCCCTCAGCAATTCCCTCACCCTCGCTTGCTTCTTCTGGTCAGGGATGCCTTCCACTGACAGAGAATGCGAGCGATCCGCCCCCTCCATCGCGGTGTCGAGGTCCTCCTCCTGCTCCTGCTCATCATCATCCATCTCCTCCACCTTCACACGCACCTCGGTGTCTGCCGCCTCGGCCTGTCGCCCCACCTCCTCCTCCAGCTGATCCCGAGAAGGGGTTCCCCAGCTGACCCTGCCTTCCCGAACGACGATGACCGCGCTGGTCTTGCCCCAGGTGTCGCAGTATCCGGCCTCCCCTGCTATCTTCCTAACCGCCTGACGGGCGACCACCGACTCCGGGCAATCACCGTCCCCCTCCCCGTTCCCACTCCACGGCTGCTGTGTCGCCCAGCAGTACAGGAACTCGCCCGGGCACGGAGAAGCACCTTGAGGACCAAAGAGAGCCATCCAGTCGCCGACACAGTCAGGTTCGAGTCCTTCAGGGTCGTCGCCCACCGCTCTCCGCACCGCATGGCAGGGGAGGAATAGCCGCCCTTCGCACACCACCCCAAAGCACCGCCCGTATGCCACCATGCGTTCTGCCTCCAGCTGTCGGGAGAGGTTCACCGCCGTCAACAACAGAGTGGTCGCCTTCTGCTCCGACTCATGCTTAGCTGCGATGGCGTAATGCCTCTCGCAGCGTTGCCTGTCATACTCCGCCCGGAGCGACTCTCCTGCTTCGGGGTGCCGATCGCAGTCTTCCAAGTACTGCGCATGCATCTTCTTCGCGTCCTCTGCGAGTTCCCGCTTGTGCCTGGCGGTCAGCTCCTCCACACGATGCCTGTCCGCCGCCTTCGCCTGGTCCAGACGCACATTCTGTTCCTCCAGGAAACGACTCAACTCCTGCTGGCGGTCGCCAAAAGTGCCCCGAAGCGCGGCCAAATCCGGTCCCCACGACCGACGATGCTCCCGCCGTACCTCCAGGGCTTGCTGCCACGCGTCCGACGCACGCTGCAACGCTTCCTTCTTCACCTGGTCCGCCTTTTGTTGTTGCTGCTTCTGCTGTTTCCGTTGCTTCTCGTGCTTCTGCTGCTTCTGTTCTGCCTGCTGCCCCTCTTCGCCCGCCATTGGCATGTCTACCTCCTCGACGTCCTCGCCCTCGGGAGCTGGCACTGCTGGAGAAGGAGCCCGTTTAGGTGGTGGGTCTCCGCTCCCCTCCGCAGAGGCAGCCTGAGCCGGAACATTCGAGTGCAAAAAAGACAGGGCACTGAAATATTCCGCCCTGCCAATTTGCGACAGAGGGCAGTGCTTGGACCCCTGAGCGCAGTGCAGACATGCCAAGCCACCACACGTGTGACAGCAGAAGTGTGCGTCCGACGCATCGAAGAGCTTGCTGCATTGTTCGCACTGCAGGAAAGTGTTCGACGCCTCCGCCTCCCTCGCTCCCACAAAAGCCATGGGGCGCTCTGACTGGCACTCCCCCTTACCACCTGTGGCCTCAAAAGACAGGATGTGCTGCTGCAGAGCCGGGTCCATGGTGAGGGGCTCGTAGTGTCCCGGGATACTGCCGGATCCATCTGCCGCATCCTGGTCACCCGAGTGGAGGAGAAGGACCACTGCCTTAGGCCGTTTTCTTGGCACCATCAGAGAAGGGCGGGCGAACTCGTTGAGGATGACCACAGATACCTCAAGAGCCTCCCCTGCCCCCGCCACTGCAATGGCATCCGCCCACGTACGCTCGTCTCCTCTGTCCCCACTCGTCATCAGCCGCTGCCAGACCCCAAAATTAGGGACAGCCGCACTCGACAGATCAGCGCGGCCCTGGACCTTCTTCACTGCCGCCTGGCGCAGACCCTCCACCGTCAAATCCGTGCGCCCGGTGGCGAAGAGCAAAGCCTCAAAAGCACAGTCCCCCGCCACAAACGACCAAGTCACCTTCGAGGCTCCCAGCTTGGCCGCCTGCTCCGTCGCCCGAGGCCTCTGCGCTGCCGGGCACTCACGCAAAAACTCCCACTCACGCACCACATCGAGACCAGGCCCTTCCGGAATCACGGTGGCCGAATCGAACCTCCCGGTCCGCTTCCTCGGTGGCTCCACGTGGTCCGGCTTCACGTCCCTCTTGCGCTTCCCCTGCTGCTCCTCCGTTCGGTCTGCAGGACGACTCATATCGTCGTCAGGGTTCGCATCGTCACAGAGAGGTTCCACGGCCCCTGCACTGCGGCGTCCAAACCGGTCCATGTCCTCTGCAGACGGTGCCACATCTACCTCCACACACGGCTCCCGCTTCAGGGTGGCAATCCCTACACACATAGCACCCCGCTCCAGAAAGGAAGATGCGACCTTTTTCTGGTACGCCACCGCAATGCTCTCCCGGATGCGCAACTCTGCCGACCCTGTCAGGTGCGACGTCTGTCCCGTCGTCAGGCCTCCAAGCTGCGCAATCAAGAGGTTCGCCTCGTCGCCTGCACCCCCGAAGGCTTCAAACACAATAGGGGAGAACTTGGTATTGATCTTGTTCAAATCCCGCTCGTGCTTCTCCCGTTTGACCTGGCCCTGGTTCTTCGCCGACCAGCCCACAAACTTCGAGGCCCCTGTTCTGTAGGAAGGCAAGGTGGGGCACACGTGGGTGATGTCCAAACAACGAGGTCCATTTTCCGCCACTCCTACTGGGAGGTAGACGTCGCCTGGCCGCTTCTTCGACTCCAACTCCACTCGCACGGTCTCCTCCAAAGCAGGGTCCAAGCCCGCCCCTTGAGCAGCTCGGTACACCGAATCCCGCAAGGCGTTGTGGCGGGCGACGCGGTGTTTGGAGTAGGGGCAGCCAAAGGTGTGGTCGCCAAAGGAGTCCATGACAACCCTTTTCTGCCCCCCCTGACATGCCGAGCAAGTCGTTCCCTCCGCATGGATGGCCACCCCTAGTCGGAAACGGGTCACAACCGCAAAATCCGCTGAAGACATCTGGTTCCTTGCTGAGGGTGTCGCCGTGAGGTACGTCCCGGAAAGCGGCAGGAGAAGGGACTTCATCCGTGCTCGGTCTCGCATGCAGAGCTGTTGCATCAACTTGTCTGCCTGGGCGTCAATCACCGCAGATGACAGACTCTGCTGCTCCAGGATCTTCTTCGGCTGGGCCCTGTCCACGTGAAACGCCACCGGTACCCTGGAGTTGTACTCCTCAGCCGCGCTGTTCCATCTCTCCTCATCCCAGGTGAAGGCAGGGTCCAAGGCCTGCGACAGTTGCAGGTTCCCTGACTGAGAGGCGAGGGACGCAGCTGTCCGATGGTCCACGGTGCGACGGATACCCAGCCCCCCAAGCGCCACAGGAAGCGCCGCCTGCGCCCTTGCCAACTCCGGCAGCGCCCCATCCGGGTCATGCAGAAGCGCAGCCAGGCACCTGTCGATCAGGTCGTCAAAGGCCGTCAGGTACTCCGCGCACTGTGGGATCCCCCGCATGTAGAACACCATGCGGCAGTAGCCTTCGCAGTATCTCAGTACGTAGAAGGCTGCCTGGGAGTCCCCGAGGTCCACAAGGGCTTCCAGGTTGCGGCGGGAATCGTCCACCTTCTGGGCCATGTACTCCTCGCAGAAAGCCGCAGACCCAATGGGGATGCCCAAGAAGTCGAACCCATCCACATCCAACAGCCGGAACCCGCCTTCACCCATGGCGTCCTGTCCACCCTCGTTCAACGTGAACCCCACGGCCTCGAGATCCTCCTTGGAGACGCCACCAGTGGAGATGAGCTCACACTTGTTCGCGTTCACCTCCAACCCCAGTTCGGAGCTACGAGTGCACAGAACCTGGTACGCCTCAAAAACCGCCTTAGGGGACCCCCGCAGAGAGCCGTCATCGAGGTACCACAAAGTCCCATCCAGGCCTGGGTGCCCCTTCAGCTCTAGCGCCATCTGGTGGATGGTCAGGGAGAAGAGAAGCGGGCCCAAGGGATCTCCTTGTTGAGCTCCGCGCTGTGACCTTATGGTATCTCCACCATAAAACAGGCTGGAGGGCTCCAGGTAACACCATCGCACCCATGGGGCCAGCTCGGGGAGGTTGGCGTCGACCGCTCTTAGCATCGACAGGCGGTCTACGCAGTTGAACGCGTTACGGTAGTCAATTTTCAAAATGACTTTACCTTTTCCGCGGTTGCGCACGGCGTACTGCGAGATAACATCAGTCGCCACTGCCGCCCCCCTTGCCGTTGCCACCCCCACCTGGTTCCCTCGAAGAAGAAGCGTCCTAGCAGGCACCCGCACTCGCGCCGACAGAATCTTTCCCACCAGTCTGCGGAGAGTGTCCCCAACCGCAATCGGTCGCACGTCCTCCTCCAGGCCCGACCCCTTTGCAGGCTTCCGGAGAGCCACCAAGTTAGCGCCGGCGAAGAACTCAGCCACCTCCACTGGAGCATTTCCTCGTGCCAAAGACGTCAACACTGCGGCCAGCGCTGCCAAAGTGCCCTTAGCCCGCCTCTGTAGGCAAAGTGTACGAAGGTGCGCGCCCGTCACGTTCGAGGGACCCGCCGCCGATGACTTCGGCATGCTCCGCAGGGCCTTCATCACCTCCACCACTGTCACCGGTGGGACCTCCTGAGGCTGGGGCCAATCCGCCTGCTCCAGGGCCTTGGAGTCGGCAGCGGCTGGGTGCTTCGTCTGAAGCTTTTCCAGCGTCGCCGGTGTCTGTGGGGCGAGGCCGTCGCTGGTAGCGCAAGACATGGCCTGGCTCGGGAGTCCTGCTCTCGCTTTGGCGATGGTGCGCTTCCGTCTCCCTTCGTCAGTGTCCTCATCCGACCACCCAGAGGGCCTTGGCTTCCGCTCCTCTACCGTTTGCTCCCACAGGGCGACATACTGGCCAGCCTTCCAAGCCTCCAAGTCCTTCCCCCAGGTGCTCGTCAAACGTCGCTCCTGGTCCTTGCCCCCTCGTTCTGTCCGTGTCCGGTGCAACACAGTGAAGAACAGTGCAAGGCGCTTCCATGCCACCTCGTCTTGGTACTCAAGGATGTCCATAAGAACCCTCAGGAAGAGCTCGCTGTACAGCTGCAGGTGTTTGTCTGGGCACCCGCCCTTCAGCTGGATCCTGGTGGTCCCCATGACTTCAAAGGAGGGGAGGTCATCCTGATCTGTCAGCATTCCTCGACTGGAGGGAGACGGAGCGGTGAAGCCTTCTTCGCCAAAGTGCACCGTACAGGTGTTGCAGACCTCCTTGCTCTGCGGCAATAGCATGTCGCACTGATCGTTCGCACAGCGCGACATGCCCAAGTGGCCCAACAGTTCGTCGGGGATGTACGCCCCATCCGCCTGGTGGCGACGCATGTGCTGCAGCAAGCCCTTACGAGACAGGCCCCCGACCGCATCACTCGAAGACAAAATTCCCGCTCTGCATCCATCAAAGGGGCAGAACACCCGATCCGCATTGATGTGTCCCAGCTTGGTAGCCAGGGGGGCGGTGGTGGTGGTGTTGGTGGGGATGATGCCATCCAAATGCGCTGTGTCCAGCACTGCCTGCCGAGCCTCCTTCCTCATCTTCTCTGCCATCCCCTCCTTGGTCTTCCCCACCTCCGGGACAAGCTCCACTGCCTCAAAGTGAGAGTCACAGAGAGCGATGACGACCGTGGGAAGTTTCGCTTGGAAGCTCTCCGCGTACGACTTGGCGACTCTTTTGCTACCAGGGGTGATGCGCACGAGGGGGTTCTCTTCCGACGCCTGCACCACCACGATGTTGATGCGGGATGCTGTCGCGGTGAGCTGAAGCCCCAAGTGGTTGAGGTGGGCCTCGCCGGTCACACCATTGGCAAACTCCGTCATGGCCTCCTGCGACCCCAGCACCTGCACCAGGCGGTTCGACACCTCCACTGCTGTGTCATACAGCTGCTTGCGCATTGCCCTCACGTCCGGCTGCGTGTCGTGGTCCCAGAGGTGTAGTGCCACATAACCACAATCATTAGTAGACACGTTGGGGATGCGTTTAGCTCCAAACTTCGCCAGAGTCGCGTCCACAGACACCGCCTGCTCTGTATACGCAGGAGCGTTCACGTTTGCGCACCCACCGGTCAACGCAAACGGGGACAAGCTTACCGGGTGCTCCGGATCAGCAGGGGCAGGGCGCAGGTCCCAGGGCGTCACCGCTCGCCACAACAACGACAGCAAGACCAGTAGGGACACCGCCAGCATGCCAAATGCCATCCCGATCCTACGAGTCCACCTGCGTGCTGCCACACGGCGCACCTCCAAGAGAAGAACCCAGCCAAGTGGGCGCGCGACGCCGACCAGTGCCACAAAACCCGCCAAACAACCACCTGCGGACCATGCAACCCACACCCACTCGGCTGCACACACCGACAACTGACCCACCCCCATCACACTGGCTCTCACCAAGCTGGCAGCCACTCGGATCCCTCCGGTCCATCGGTGCACTCGCTCGCTCGCCCCTTCCAGCCACCGCCACCCCCTGCGTGCGCGGCACAGTCCCCGCAGCAGACCCACCCCCAGCACCTCCGCGTCCCGAAACAGCGCACAACCCAAAGCATGTGGCGCTGACCTCCCAAGCTCAGACCCCACAAAAACCAGAACCCAGATGGCCACACACTGCAAAGCACCTCTCAACGCATCGGCGACCCTGATCCTGCGGAAAACTGGGTGCGCTGCCGGGGAGGGCGGACGATTGCAGGGCGCCTTGCGCCGACGGAGCCTGCCCGCCTGTGACTTGGTCCAGTTCAAGGACCGGTGTCCTCGTCGCGTCCTCCTGGTCCTCCTGCCCACCAGCCACAAAATGAGATGACTGAGGGTAGGGGCGCGTCTGTCCTTCCACAGATCCAGGACCGCGAACGACACAAACACTCCCCACTCAGGTGCCTCGGCTACCCAGCAGGGGTCAGGCTGACGCAAGGAGGTGAAGACCTCCCAGAGGTTGCACCACCAGTCGAACCAAAACTCTATCTGTACACACCCCTTTTGCCACACCCGCATCATCACACAGCCACTCTGTCCTTCTCGCCCCGCAAGGCTGACCCCGAACACCAGCATACCTCGCTCACCACCCCCTAGGTTGTTGTCGCTGATGTTGTTGCTGCGTCTGCTGTTGATGTTGGTGCTGCTGTTGGACCTGCTGTTGGAACTGCTGCTGCAGAAGTCTTTGGAACTGCAGTTGAAACTGCTGTTGTGCCTGCTGTTGGAACTGCTGCTGGAACTGCTTTTGGAGACGCTGTTGGAACCGCTGCTGCAGAAGTCTGTGGAACTGCTGTTGAAACTGCTGTTAAGCCTACTGTTGGAACTGCTGTTGGACCTGCCGTTAGAGCTGCTGCCGCAGAAGTCCTTGCTGATGAAACTGCTGTTGTGCCTGCTGTTGTGCCTGTTGCTGGAACTGCTTTTGGAAACGCTGTTGGAACTGCTGCTGCAGAAGCCATTGGAACTGCTGTTGAAACTGCTGTTGTTGAGCCTGCTGTTGGAACTGCTGATGGACCTGCCGTTGGAGCTGCTGCCGCAGAAGTCCTTGCTGATGAAACTGCTGTTGTGCCTGCTGTTGTGCCTGTTGCTGGAACTGCTTTTGGAAACGCTGTTGGAACTGCTGCTGCAGAAGCCATTGGAACTGCTGTTGAAACTGCTGTTGTTGTGCCTGCTGTTGGAACTGCTGCTGGACCTGCTGTTGGAACCGCTGCTGCAGAAGTCTGTGGAACTGCTGTTGAAACTGCTGTTAAGCCTACTGTTGGAACTGCTGTTGGACCTGCCGTTAGAGCTGCTGCCGCAGAAGTCCTTGCTGTTGAAACTGCTGTTGTTGAGCCTGCTGTTGGAACTGCTGATGGACCTGCCGTTGGAGCTGCTGCTGCAGAAGTCTTTGGAACTGCAGTTGAAACTGCTGTTGTGCCTGCTGTTGGAACTGCTGCTGGAACTGCTTTTGGAAACGCTCGTGGAACTGCTGCTGCAGAAGCCGTTGGAACTGCTGTTTAAACTGCTGTTGTGCCTGCTGTTGGAACTGCTGTTGGACCTGCTGTTGGAACCGCTGCTGCAGAAGCCTTTGGAACTGCTGGTGAAAAAGCTGTAGAGCCTGCTGTTGGAACTGCTGCTGTAAAGGCCTTTGGAACTGCTGCTGCTGCACACCAGGGGTGATACTGGGACCCCACCCAGGACTCCGAAGATTTCGTTTTTGCTGCTATCACAGTTGCAGCCACTGATGTGGTTGGGCATACATTGCCTCTTTTTGGGGATATCATGGGGGGAAGGGGGGTGTGGGTTGTTATGACAACAGTTCTTTGCTTTGTTGCCTCCACACACGTTTTTGTTGCTGCTATCAAAGCTGCAGCTGCTTGGGTTGTTGGGCTCAAGAGGCCTCTTTTTGGGGTAAAAAAGGGGGGGAAGGGGGCTCCTGCTACTGCTGTTGATGCAGCTTAAGTTGTTGCTCCTGTTGCTGCTGTTGCTGCTGCTGTTGTTGCTGCTGCTCTTGTTGCTGCTGTTGCTGCTGCTGCAGTTGCAGCTGGTGTAGCATATGTTGTTGCTGCTGTTGCTGCTGCTGCTGCTGTTGCTGCTTTTGTTGCTGCTGTTGCTGCTGCTGCTGTTGCTGCTGTTGCTGCTGTTGCTGCTGTTGCTGCTGTTGCTGCTGTTGCTGCTGTTGCTGCTGTTGCTGCTGTTGCTGCTGTTGCTGCTGCTGCAGTTGCAGCTGGTGTAGCATATGTTGTTGCTGCTGTTGCTGCTGCTGCTGCTGTTGCTGCTTTTGTTGCTGCTGTTGCTGCTGCTGCTGTTGCTGCTGTTGCTGCTGTTGCTGCTGTTGCTGCTGTTGCTGCTGTTGCTGCTGTTGCTGCTGTTGCTGCTGTTGCTGCTGTTGCTGCTGTTGCTGCTGTTGCTGCTGTTGCTGCTGTTGCTGCTGTTGCTGCTGTTGCTGCTGTTGCTGCTGTTGCTGCTGTTGCTGCTGTTGCTGCTGTTGCTGCTGTTGCTGCTGTTGCTGCTGTTGCTGCTGTTGCTGCTGTTGCTGCTGTTGCTGCTGTTGCTGCTCTTGTTGTTGCTGCTGGTGTAGCTCCTGCTGCTGCTGCTGATGCAGACATGCAGCACCACCCACAACGCCCCCAAAAGGGCCTTCCTCCTCATTTTTAAAAAAGCAAAAACCAAAAAACGAAAACAAAGAAGGACAAAACACACTACGCCTTGCGCTTCGCCGGCCTGCACTCCTCAACCGTTGCCCAGGGACCGCCCCGTGGAGGCGTACAAGGCTCACAATAAAACAAAGGAAAGGGGGAGGGAGGGAGGGTAAAAAGAAAGGACAAGTGTGTTGTAATGTGTAAAAAAATGGTCCCCTGTAAAAAAATGGTCCCCTGTAAAAAAATGGTCCCCTGTAAAAAAATGGTCCCCTGTAAAAAAATGGTCCCCTGTAAAAAAATGGTCCCCTGTAAACCGCCCCCTGTGCACCTTAGATACCATCTCTATAAACACACTCTATAAATAAACTAAAAAACTAAGGTTTTTTAGGACTTACCTGCATGTGAGATGAAGAGGGAAATAGGCAGAGGAGAAGGAGGGGCTTTTGCACTTCAGGGGTTCTTGATGGTCAGGGCTGGGTTTCTTCTAGGTGGAGATTCCCATGGGTAGACCGAAAAGAGCTAAGGAGCTAAGGAGCTAAGGAGCTAAGGAGCTAAGGAGCTAAGGAGCTAAGGAGCTAAGGAGCTAAGGAGCTAAGGAGCTAAGGAGCTAAGGAGCTAAGGAGCTAAGGAGCTAAGGAGCTAAGGAGCTAAGGAGCTAAGGAGCTAAGGAGCTAAGGAGCTAAGGAGCTAAGGAGCTAAGGAGCTAAGGAGCTAAGGAGCTAAGGAGCTAAGGAGCTAAGGAGCTAAGGAGCTAAGGAGCTAAGGAGCTAAGGAGCTAAGGAGCTAAGGAGCTAAGGAGCTAAGGAGCTAAGGAGCTAAGGAGCTAAGGAGCTAAGGAGCTAAGGAGCTAAGGAGCTAAGGAGCTAAGGAGCTAAGGAGCTAAGGAGCTAAGGAGCTAAGGAGCTAAGGAGCTAAGGAGCTAAGGAGCTAAGGAGCTAAGGAGCTAAGGAGCTAAGGAGCTAAGGAGCTAAGGAGCTAAGGAGCTAAGGAGCTAAGGAGCTAAGGAGCTAAGGAGCTAAGGAGCTAAGGAGCTAAGGAGCTAAGGAGCTAAGGAGCTAAGGAGCTAAGGAGCTAAGGAGCTAAGGAGCTAAGGAGCTAAGGAGCTAAGGAGCTAAGGAGCTAAGGAGCTAAGGAGCTAAGGAGCTAAGGAGCTAAGGAGCTAAGGAGCTAAGGAGCTAAGGAGCTAAGGAGCTAAGGAAAACTGAATAGATGGATGCGATTAAAAAACAACAAACAACGAATATATAAAGAAGGGGAGGTATTTCATTTTTATTTTTGTTCCTGTGGCATGACAATACTCCCACCCGCCAAAGTGAGCGCCTTCTTCAAGGTGTAGTCTTTCGTGTAACCTACTTCCTACTTTCCCTTTCCAACAACTTGTACTTATGTTTTCTTTCCCCCTTTCCTCGCAGCATGGAAAACTTCGGGCGCTCGAGGTGCACTCACCGATTCTCGAGTGAAATAATGACCCATTATTTGTTGTTACTGTAATCAGTAATACATAGCTATTAATTACTTTTTTTCGTTCGTAAAAAGAATGGGAACCTCGCAAAATATTACAATAGTAGCCAGTTCCTGTAAATAACAGACATTAGCAGACTATGACACACTGCAATCATTCCTGTCACTTAATATAATACCGTAATCGTAAGATTTCTGGGGCGTAAAAATGTCCCAAGTTTCAGATTTTCCCCAATTGTCCCAGTTTTGTTACGTCCCAGAATTGTTCAGGCGGTTTTCCGGGTACTTGTCAATTTTTGGGGGTGTGGGTGGTGGGGTGCGGCTGGTTGGCGGAGGGATCATAACCGGCCCAAGTATGTATATTTTTTTGTTTGTTGGACATGTTTGGGTTTGCACCGTTTTGATTTTTTGCCTTCTAAGGTGCGCCTCCGTACTAACTAGACTCTCGAAAATTTTTTTGGTCACACCCCTAAAAGTGCCCAATTTTGCAATTCCAGCAAGAATTGAGCAGTTTTGAGCCTTTCTAGGGGTCTAAAACGCGTTTTTGAGGTTTTTTTCCACCCAAAAAACTTCCCAGAGGGATTTTAACGTCAAAACCACAAGATCATGCCAAGGACTACCAAGAAGCAGGCCACAGATATCTATGAGGATGCTCAGAAGAAGGCGCCCACAAAAGAAACCCATGACATCGCTTTGCAAGGATTTCTGAAATTGTCGAAGATCAAGTCCCGCAAGCCACGTGAGAAGATTACACCGCTACTTCGATCACTTGCACAAAGAACGGAAATTGAAGTCAACACCATCTGGAGTTACTTCAGCCGTCTCAACAAAAAACACTAACAAAAGTATTCAGACATACAAAAAGACCCTCCTCTCCTAGTTTTCGGCTTCATTTCTTTTTGTACGGCACCCCAAGCACCCACCAACAGATGTGCACACGCGGTGGGTCAAAACCCCTAAAATTTTTGCTTTCGGCACTATTTGGAGGCAATAAAATTACAAACTCCTGGGAGAAATTGAAGATTTTTCCCCTTGGGGGGTGCCAACTCCCTCGGATTCGTATTTCCCTCGCCTTCGGCTCGGGAAATACACATCCTTGGGAGTTGCACCCCCCTCGGGGAAAAAAAGCTTCAATTTCTCCCTGGAGTATATAACTAATACTTGGGTAAAATTAGGTAAAATTGACCCCAGGTGGTCCAGATGGGCTGTGTTGGGTCCGGTTCGGTTCACACCATCCGGAGTACCAGTAATACATTTTTTTATTACCGTGGAAATATAGTTGTAGGTGGACTCGTCAAGAAAGTGTGACATATAGATGCAAATAATAGGTTTATCAACACAACACAACATCACAATGCCTGGCACTCAGGATTTAAAGTGAAAATTCAGAAATAATTTATTAAAGTACTTTTTGTCCCCTTTCTCACAAACTCCATACAAAACAGGTACACAAATCGGGGAAATAAACAAGGTATTTAAAGACTTTATGTCCCTTCTACAGATTAAAGTCCAGATTATGTCGCACTTTTTCTTCACGAGTCCACCTAAGTCCACCTACAACTTTATTTCCCAGGTAATAAAATAAAAGTGAAGTTATTAATGAAGGCACCTCCGACTGACCCACGTACGATGCCAGCCATCCGGATGAAAGCACAAGTACCCTGCGGCCAACAACAGAAGATGTAAAAAGGAAACCTAATGACTTGCCCGTACCGTAAGAGAACGAGGGCGGTTCACAACCGCTCGACAGCCGGCGGCCCACCTTCCGTTGAAGAGTTGTGAGCTTACAGGTACTGCAGTTCGCTGCACCCAACGCTTGATGCACGATAGTATACACAAGAGAGCAGAAACCCAAAAACACAAAAAGGGGTGGGCGGGGGGGTCACAACATCTCTCTCTTGGCGCCCCATGCTGTACCGACAGTTGGGCCTCACCCTTTCTCTTAGGGATATGAGCGACTCTGGCCTGACCGCTGGCCATTTATGCTCCGGGTGCGAGCACCCATCATAGCATAGGGGGGCCAGCCTGACCCAGCATTTATATACCCTGCCAGGGTGAACTTGCATAAAAGAGGGCAGGGGCGTTTAGACCCTGAGGACTGGGGGAAGTCCCGCATACCCCAACAGAAAGACAAAGGCTATGCACTGGTGATATACGAGAGGCAGGGTTGCTGAAAAACAAAAAGACCCTGAAGGCACAAAAACGCCCCGCATACCCCTCCTCGCCTCCTGTTTTGTAATCTCTCAGGTAGGAGACATCGGTTCGAGCGGTCAACACCTTCATAGAGTTTCTGGAGGAACGGACCCCCGGATGCAATTTAAGGTCCAGCCCAGGACCTAAATAAAATAAAAATAGATGTGGAAAGCACGTGTTACATGCCTTCATCGCCAACGTCTTCTGTTGCATCTTCTCGTTCAGAGTACGGCTCGCAATCAGCAGCTTTTCGCCATCCCTCTGTGTGGAAAGTAAATGTACAAAAGGGAAGCCTCTTTTTTACTTTCAACGGATGCCATCCGTTGAAAGTAAAAAAGAGGCTTCCCTTGGGCAAAATGGCCATTTTTGGTGAAAAAAATCAAAAAAACAGCAAAATTTTGACATCATGACAGCTGCTTGGGCACAAAACTACCCCAGGGAGGTCCTGTGAGTCCATTCCGACCTGTTCTGGACACTTTGGGTACTTTTTTTGGCCGTTTTTTGGTGTTTTTGTGGTCAAAAAACAGGTCCGAAAATACCCTACTCATACCCTACTCAGTAACATCGCAAGCCTGTAATCACTTTCTGGGTGGGTTTTTTCGTGAAAAGCGGCTGAAAAGTCACTCCGGGAGCCCGGATAGTTCCAAATTTCCACCAGACACCATAAAAACACCTCAAAAGCATTTCAGAAGGTCGTCAGGCAGGGTTCCATCACACAAGTACACAGTACACAGTACACAGTACACAGTACACAGTACACAGTACACAGTACACAGTACACAGTACACAGTACACAGTACACAGTACACAGTACACAGTACACAGTACACAGTACACAGTACACAGTACACAGTACACAGTACACAGTACACAGTACACAGTACACAGTACACAGTACACAGTACACAGTACACAGTACACAGTACACAGTACACAGTACACAGTACACAGTACACAGTACACAGTACACAGTACACAGTACACAGTACACAGTACACAGTACACAGTACACAGTACACAGTACACAGTACACAGTACACAGTACACAGTACACAGTACACAGTACACAGTACACAGTACACAGTACACAGTACACAGTACACAGTACACAGTACACAGTACACAGTACACAGTACACAGTACACAGTACACAGTACACAGTACACAGTACACAGTACACAGTACACAGTACACAGTACACAGTACACAGTACACAGTACACAGTACACAGTACACAGTACACAGTACACAGTACACACACAGTACACAGACCACTCACCGCCCTCCAAAAGGTCCGAGGTTCCCTACGCCACACAGACAGCACAACCACATGTAATGACTCAACTCAAAGGCTGAGTGAATAGAAACTACAAAGAGTTCTACACGACACACACATGTTGCGAATTGGTCATGCTAGAAAAATAAAATAAAAATGGGTGCAAAAAGCAAGGGTTATACCTTCCGCTCCTCCTCGAGAATGACGATCCTGGCGGCAAAGGCCTTGGCACGTTCATTTGTGCCCCAGTAGAAACCAGCTTCCGCAATTGCGACATCCTCTTCAATTTCTGTGACTATGCCCACCAATTTGGAAGTCCACTCCTTGATCTCGCCCGTCAGCTGGACGTACCTTGACGTCAGGTCAATCACTTCCTGAGCAGCACTGAGCTCAGGAAACACGATACCGCCATCAGGAAGCATACTTGCGAGAGGGGAGGGAAAGGGAGGGGAGGGGGGCATGTGAGAGGAGAGAGAGAGAGAGAGAGAGAAATCTAGATACTGTTCCTGTAGGTGAAAAAATTCCCCCCCTCCCCTTCCAACCTTCAGCTCCGCTGAAGTGGTATTGTTTAAGAATCAAAAAAGGGTATAAGCATTCATTTTTGGAATAGTATTATCTAGATCTCTCAAGTCGTAGCTATAGCTCCTTACTTCGTACTTGAGAGAGGTATTTATCCTGTTGTGATGTAGAGTCGGTAAGGAGTGAGGAGTGAGGAGGAGGGAATGAGAATGAAAGAGGAGGAGGAGGAGTACGTTTGTTTTGCACATTGCTCTTCACATACACAAAGATAGACAGACAGTGTATAGATAGACAGACTGCGTCCTGCTACATCTTTCTTTCTTTGCGAAGATGCAGTCACTAAAGCGACAGCTGAAGAGTCGGAAGCACCACGGCCTCTCCTTCTGCAATCACTTCATCTCTGAAACTCACATCGAAGCAGCCTTCAGGCCTCCCCACTGCAGACGCCACCTTCCGAAGCAAGTCCCTGCCCGTGTCATCCACACTCACCTCAATCTCGTGTTCCACTCCATCCAACCCCTGCACAAGGACAGGCACAAAAAGCGCAGACATCTGGGCAAGGGCGTCGTGCACGTTCGAAACAGGCAGCTTCAGGGAAAACGTTGTGTGTGGGTCTGCAGCACTCACAAGGCGGTGGCGGTCTCCACTCGGTGCCATGCTGTTGATGCTCGCACAACGGCCTGCGACTCTGTGACCGCACGCAGCACCTGGTCGGTCGTCCCCAAGCTGGCACACCGCCTCGCACTCAGCAATCACATGTCCTGCCTTCGCAACAAACGTCTTCAGCGCGCACACACCTTCCCTTCACGACAGAAAAGTGCCTGTGTGAGGAAGCTCTGTGCCACCTCCTCTTCACACACGACTTCGCTGCGCGACACATCCTCACGCATCACAAAGTGCCCGACGTGTGTCTGCAGGAGAAGGTCTTTGTACCTGTCCTCAGTGAGTGGGAGTGCCTCAAGCACACGGCACTTCTCCTCTGCGGCAGTCCGCTGTGCTGTCAGGTCTGCCACGTGTGAGCAGAGGGCCTGAGACAAGGTAGTAAACCCAGTAGCACCTCTGACAGTCCAGTGTTGTTTTTCGTCTTTCGCAACGGTGTTGTTTGCTTCCTTCTTCATTGCGCACGCAGCTTCATGGTTAAGGTTGTGTGAATTTTGGTGGTGAAACGCACGTGAAGTGTGCTCTACTCCAACCCGGATTAGAAAATAGAAAAAGGAAGGGCGTAGGGGTACCGTGTTCAATTTCTTTTTAGCATTGCATGTAATCATACAATATTTCTTTTTGTGAGTAATTCCGATGCAAGACGAAATCGCATGAGCGCGAAAATCAGATATTTGTGATGGCTGGGGTGAGGGTGGTGTGGGATTCTGGCTTAGGCATCTCTTTACAAAGACACTCCCACGAACAAAAAAATGGCAATGAAAAATACTGGAAAAAAGTGGTGTATCTTTTTTCCAGAAAACCGAGTTGTAGAACCTACTTCACAACTCATGCATCCTCACAATGTCACCGCAAGACGACAACGCAAACGGTAATCGTAGTGGAGCAAAAAATGCCTATTTGTCTCCCACTTCTAGGAGGCAAAAACAAAATGACATGTTCTCCCTGAGCATGATTGGTCAGAGAAAACAATAACTGTGGAAAAAGAATGTAGTAAGAGAAAGAGAACATAATTTTAGAAAAGAGAAAAAAGAGTTGCATCTTAGAAATCTAGTGATAAGAGTGATGTGTTACTGAGTCAGACAGTAAATGCAAACTGATTACTAGTAACAGAAAGTTCTGGAACGTAAAAATTTTGGAACCAAAAATAACTGGGATTTTTAGCCAAAATATGGTAAATTCGAACGTTATTGGTTCCAGAGTTATTTGTTATTCGGTAATATTCATTGTGTTCAGAATCAGGTCTTGAAAAACAAAAACTACAAAACAAAAACAATAAAAAATGAACCTCCTGTTGCTGAGTCAACTACTAAAAAAAAATAGATGGAGCTCACAACTTGCTCTTACTCGCACCAAACACTGCGGACGTATGACTCTTCCTGGAACCTGCACTCTCTTGAGCGGCCTGCTCGTTACGTGCCTCCACAATGCTGCGGAGCTCGTCTATGCTGTCCCAGACGCCCTTGTTGAATGCCCTGTGGTGAAGGTGCAATGTGTCAATAAAATGGCACTCAGAAACACATACTTGCTATCCTTCGACAAGCTGCTCGTCACCAGCAAGATATTGTCAGCAGTCACCAAGTAGTAAGTGCCCAACCCAGTTGCCGTTGTCGGGAAGAAACCTGCGCCGACCGTCACATCCACGTTAATGGTGGTCGTGCACAGCAAGTTCTCGTTCAACGTGGCGTACCTGTTGTGAATTGTTTGAAAGAATCCAAATGTCGGGAAGTAATGGTGGCCGTGGTGTGAAGAACATTGGGTGTGGGGGTGACATACCCAGTGTCCTGGAACAACGCTGGAACCTGCACACCCAAGCGTTCTGCAGTTTTGCAGATAGCAAACAAATGCCTGTCAACTCCGTTGCCTGTCATAGCATCCATCGCCAGCTTCCCATGCTTCTTGACCGCTGCTTGAAGCATCTCGCACAGCTCCGTCGCAGTGTGTTTTGAATTCAGCACTGCAGAGCAGAAGTCGCTCGACTCTTCTGACGCCACTCTGATAGTTTCTGTTCGTCCACCTTTGAATGCTGCGTTGTTCGCTGACTCATAAGTACTGAACGTCTCCCCGTACAAACGCTTCACTGCAAGCTGCATGGCAAGCTGCACAAACCCATCAGGTGAAAACCCCAAATCCCGTATGGCCTTCTTCCCAAACCCTTCTCCATAGAATGCGACACCCACAGAAAGGGGTGCAATGTACTTCGCAATCGCAACGCGTGAACCCGTGATCCCACGCTTCACGTTGTCTGAAAGCTCAAAACAAAGTTCGGCAGGTACGACTGTTGGTTCCTCGAACTGACGTGCTCCTGTCTTTGCAGCTGTTGCGTGCCACTGGTCGCAAGCAAAGCGCGACAACGGCACACCATCCCCCCAAGAATGTTCGAGGGATATAGCGAGCCAGCCGTTCTTGCTGACACTCATAGTGAAACTCTTGTCGAACCACTTGTTCTGCTTCTGCAGACTCCCCATCAAGCATTCTTCAACATAATCCATTCCTTCAGGAGACCAGTCCAAGTCCTCATCATCCAGAGACACGGTAAAAATAGCAGAGTCAATCGTGTGAAGAGATGTTCGGTTCATCTCGCTCTCTTCCATCTCAGCACGCAGCGATGCCCACGTGTCCCTGTTGAGCGACGTCAGCGCACAGACAGGGAACTCTGGGCTCTCCTTCGCCATCGCCACAATAGCATCCAGCCTGGCGGCAATCTGGTGCTCCGACAGAGCACGCTTTGTTGTCCGCGTCCCTGTCGTGACGGACTCGTACACATTCAGCTTGAACGGACGGCCTTTGCAGAACACGACCATGTGGTCTGAATCTGTGACACGCAGTTCGTCCATCCCCTTTCGTGGAATGCGTGTGGAGTTGAATAAGTTGCGGTACTGGGACATGTCCAGTGGGTACGCACCTTGTGCCATCATCACGTACGACGAAATAGCCTGAGGTGCCGCTGCTGCCATTCGCTGGTACCATTCTGTCTGCGTAACATCCTTCGTGTGGAACACATGAGGCGGGAGCGTTCTTGCTTTCAGCAATTCTCTGAAGTCCAGGCTGGCCCGGATCATACACGCTGCCCTGTACACCTGTGTGTTCTTGCTTGGGTCTTGTCTGAAGAGCAAAGTTCCACTGGAAGCGTACAGAGGATTTCTGTCCTTCAAGTACATCTCAGACCAGTACTTGGAAATGTATGAGGTGTGAGGGTTGCGTCGGTCCTCCTCCACAAGTGCGGCTTGCAGCGAAACGCCTTCCTTTGTGCGAAACTGTTCGACAACCCGTTTCGTCTCCTCCAACTGGGTTTGCGTCAGAAGCGGAGACACAGCTTTGATGTACTTCGCACATGTCTCGTTCAGGTCGGGAACAGCCAAGCGTGGCAGCGACTTCTGAAAGTGCAGCGTGTGGATCAGGGATGGCTTTATCGGATTCACGATGGGTGACGTCATCTCACTGATGTACAATTCGGCCATAATAAAGATGTGTTTTGAAAACTGGCGTGTGGTGAAGGGTGTTGTTATTCAAAGGGGAGAACGCAGTGAACAGTTATGTTGGGAACACGTATTGTACTCCCTTGATGTCGGGAAGCTCACGTCTATCGATCACAACCTGAAGATATGGAGTGTCTCAGAACAGCAGATACACCTATGTAAAAACTTTCCCCCCGTGTCAGAAAAATGGGAGAAAAGTCAGTCAGACGCTCCTCAGACTCTCGTGCAGTCAAATATTCAACCAAATAAGCAAAATACGAGGCAAATAAAAGAAAAGGGGGCTCGGCTTTTATTGTGAATTCCGAAGAGATGATGTTTGTGGGGACCAAAAAAAAATCGCTAAAAAGAGATCATTGCGTTCGGTTATTTTGATTTTAAAAAGGTAGCCACTGATGCAGACAACACAGAGGCAGTTACGCATCGATGCCTACCTACTACTCTGCGGTCACACCAGAAGCAAAATAAACTTTAGATTTTCCCGTACCGTAATGCGGACGCGGGCGGTGCAGGCTCGTGGCAAGAGGCCTATCCCTGAAACGTTGTAAGCTTACAGGTACCAAGCCTCACAGAGGACACAGTTATCCAAGGTGTGAGGAGCTCTTATAAAGGGGGAGGGGGAAAAATATATTGGCAAGCTGGACCTTAGTTCTCTTGCTAAGTCAGCTATAACCAAAAATGCTACGTGCAGTCCTCTACAAGACGTTGCTGAGTAGCCACACTGCAGATGCGCAGTGGTAAAAAAAAAAATTTAAAAGACGCTGAAAAAATGACACGAAGGGTGAAGAAAGAAAGCGCTTCATGCAGACTCCTCTGCTTGCACTGAGGCACAAACTCCCACCGCCAAGAGCAGCAGTCGTTTGTGATCAGGAAGTGCCACGTACCACCACGGTAGTATCATCTCGTAAGCGCTGTTAGTATACGGTCAGTATGTTAACGCAACTTCTCGAGACAAGGGCAAAATAGCTAACACCCAAAAAAATATATTGCACATATTGTTTGACTACGATCACGGGATAGCCAAATACACTCAAAAAGTATGAAATACAAAATAAAAAGTGAAGTTAATAATGCAGGCACCTCCGACTGACCCACGTACGATGCCAGCCATCCGGATGAAAGCACAAATAA
Source organism: Rhynchopus sp. YZ270_cl-10 (assembly GCA_964035575.1). NCBI lineage: Eukaryota > Euglenozoa > Diplonemea > Diplonemida > Diplonemidae > Rhynchopus > Rhynchopus sp. YZ270_cl-10. The sequence goes on from OZ037851.1 coordinate 26,054, forward strand.
AAAATAAACAAAAATAAAAATAAACAAAAAATGGTGAAAGATATGTGGCACAAACAGGGTAATACCCCGTTTGCGTGTCAGACATCTATCCAAACCTCAGAAAACATCACGTATCACAACAAGTTGTCCGATGGTCACCTCAGACTTTTACATTCAACGCGACTTCCAAGCTCAAAAGAAGTTGTGTGTACTCTGCTTACGACCTCACATCTCACAACACACCTGCCTGCTGCGCCAGTGTGTAGAAGATGCCCTCCTTGTCGGCTGCGAGCTCTTCAAACGTTCCGTACTGCCCCACCTGGCCAATGCCCGTTGTCTTGTCTGTTGCCATGACAAGAATCTTGTCGGAGTCAACAATGGTGTGCAGCCGGTGTGCAATCGTCAGCACAGTGCAGTGAGAAAAGGCAGACCGCAGTGTCTTCTGGATGAGGGTGTCGGTGTGCACGTCCACAGAGGCCGTCGCCTCGTCCAGAAGCAGGAAACGTCTGTCCAGCACCAACGCGCGTGCAAGGCAAAGCATCTGCCGCTGTCCCACCGACAGCGACTCGTCCGTTACGGTGACCTCCAGTACACTCTCCCCCGCCTCAGCGCGCTCTGCAAGATGCTCGTGCAGGTGGCACTTCCGCAACGCCTCTTCCACCTGCACGTCTGTCGCTGTGTGGAACGGGTCGATGTTCCTCCGGATCGTCCCTGACAGCAGCACGGGCTCCTGCGGGATGATGGCGAACAGCTTCCGTAGATCCCGCACACTGAACTTCGTTGTGTCTACACCGTCGATCTTCACGTGGTACCCGCTGTCGGGATGCATCAGACGAAACAGCGCCTTCAGCAGCGTGCTCTTCCCACTCCCAGTCCGCCCCACAATGCCCACCTTGTGTCCCGCCTCCACCGTCAGGTTCACGTCCTTCAGCACCAGGGGCAGTCCCTCACGGTAGCGCACAGACATCGACGCAATTTCAAGTTTCCCTGCTGGCGGCTTCCAGTCCTTCTCAGGTGGCGCAACGGCAGAGAGTCGTTCCTCCTCACACTCCTCGGGCTTCAGCTCGCAGTACTCAAACACACGTTCCGTCGAGTTCATTGAGAGGTTGAGAAGCTGTCTGTTCAGCACTGCTTGCGATACAAGCAGCACCACAGTAACTCCTTCATTGAGCACAAGTCCAATGGACGAAGTCGACAGCGCTGATCTTGCTGGTATGAGCAACAGAATCATGGACCCCATCACCACAGCGGACAAGAGTGTCATTCGAAGACGCACCCACTCGAAGGCGTAGCGCTCAGACATGAACATCGCGTGGTTCACGTCCATGGCAACCACTTGGTCGAAACGCACGCTGCTCTGCTTCCCGTACGCACGGATCACCGCAAGTCCACGAAGGTTCTCTGCAAATATGTTCGATGCCGGGCTTTTTGTGACGTTGAAGAACCGGCGGCACATCAGACTGCACTTGTCACGCCAAGCAATCAAAATCACCACAGCAATGATGAAAGCCATAACAGCGGTGAAGAGTGGCAGAGTCACGCACAGGACAATAATTGATGTGATCATGGCCGAAATAAGCAACCAATACTGGAAAAGGTACAACGGCACGAGAATGTCAACATTGTCCCAGTCGTTCGCAAAGCGGGTAAGAATTCTCCCAACAGGTGTTGTGTCAAAGAACGACACAGGGCACGCAAGGGTGGTCTCGAACTCTTCCCTGTACAATTCCAAGCTCGCACCAGCGGAACCCCAGGCAAAAATAACGCCGCTCATGTACACCGAAATCAAACCCACCAGCAGAACACCGACATACACAAGAAACCACATGTACGTTGGGCTGTCGCCAATAATGTAGCCGTTGTAAAAGAGTACCGATTGTTCTACCCCTTCCGTCGTGTACCACCCAGCCCAGATCAGCACAAACTTCTCCACGAGCATGTAAACGGCGACACAGGCAAAGAACGCGGCCCAGTAACACCATCCCCCGAAGTAGGACATGTACTTGATGTATGTTCCGTACGTCACTGCGCCGTCCTCCAAATCCTCTTGCTCCACAAGCTCGTGCCGACACATGAACCCATCCTGCTTGAAGGCTGCTGCACAGGACGCTGTGTTTGCCTCAACTACCACCTCCTCTTCCTCCGCTTTGGCCTCGTCCGCGTCCTTCTCCTCCACAGCCTTGTGGTACTCTGCACACAGCTGCTCCATCACAGAGCCCTGCCTCGGGTTCGCCATATCCACAGACTCCAGTGTGTAGGCATCGCTACCCTGCACCCGCTCCAGACACAGGACCTTGTCTGCGTGCTTTGCATACTGCAGCTGGTTCGTCACAAGGATGCGTGTCTTCCCCGCAAGGCGCTTCTGGATCGTCTCCTCGAAGATGTGCAGACCTACGTGTGCGTCAACAGCAGACAGCACGTCGTCCAGCAGGTAGATGTCTGCATCCGAGTACACAGCACGCGCAAGGGCGACACGTGCCTTCTGCCCGCCAGAGATGTTGATCCCCTTCTCGCCAATCATCGTCGCGTCGCCGTCAGGGAACTGTGTCGACAGGTCGTGCAGCAGCGCCACTCCTGCCACAGCAGATTCGTAATCCTCCCTACTGCAGCCCTTCGCCGTGCCACGCCTACCCCACTCTACGTTGTCACGAATGCTTCCACTCAGGATCCACGCTGTTTGCGGGCAGTACGCAACAGACCCACCCACGTGCACGTCGCCTGCCGAAGCCGCCACCTCACGCAGCAACCCCTGCAAGAATGTCGACTTCCCTGTCCCCACCTTCCCCACAATCACCACCAGCTCCCCACGTGCCGCCTCAAAGTTGATGTCCGCCACACTCTGCCCACCCGACCGCCCTTCTCCGTCCACAGAGCTTTCCGCAAAGGGCTCGCTGTTCTGCACCGTCGCAGCCTTCTCACGGCGCCACCCAAACATCCCGCCCGAGACCGTCACACACCCATCCTGCACAGCGTCGGCTTGCGGTGGTGCTTCTTCTCTGCACAGAAAGTTCTGAACACGTCGGAGTGCCGTCAAGGACTGCACAACGCCTGCCAATATAGAAGGGAGAAAGCCCACAATCACCCGGATCAGCTGTGTCAGGATGAAGAGAGTGAATGCACGCTCGGTGGTAATCCAGGACTCATCCCAAACAGCATAAGTGAGAAGAACAGAGAACTGGAACACATGCGGCGCAAGGAGACCTGTGAACCACATAGCAGATGATTTCACCAACAACGCTTTAATGATGCTCGACTCAGGTATGCGTGCAGCCATCACTGCCTTGGTGTACGCCTCTTCCCAGCTGTAGAACTTCACGCCACGGATGTTTTCAACTAGCTCGTGCATCACTTTGTTCCTTGCATCCGACTTTGCCATACGCTCACCAAAGAGAGTGCTAAATTGAAACATGTAAATGAACATGAACGGGAAAACGAAGAGCATCGCAACAAGTCCGACTGCTGCAGGCCAGCTCACTTCGTAGAAGGAGTAGATAATGACGTAGATAGCTTGTGTGGGTGCGTAAAACGAAATGCTGAGGATGTTCGCTCCCTGCTGGAAGAGCGTCTCAACATCCGCGTGGAAAAGAGAGAAGATCTTGCTGTAGCCGCCTGCAGTCTCCCAGCCAGAATGCGATGTCTTCATTGCCTTTTCTGTCATCGCAATGGTGAGACATCCACGCACACGCGTCACTACTTCTGCAGCCAGCACGTTGGTCTTCACCAAACAAAAGCTCATGAGAACAACAGAAGCAGTGATGATCCCGGCGAACATGTACGCAATGTACAGGTCGCGTGTTTCGTACACCAGTGCGTCAATCAAGTACGGCACCGCAATCACAGATGCAAATGGACACATGCACTGCAGAGCTCCCCACGCAAGCCCTTGAAGGATCTCGGGCTTCACGTGCTTCAACATTGTGCTGGAAAGGCTCGGCTGGCCATCAAGTACGATGTTGCTGTACCCTTTCAGGACAGGTGCCGCAGCGACGTGCGCATCTGCAACACTAGGCAGCGACGACTCGGCGACGCCCTCTGGTGCTGGACACATCCCCGCTGCACACCGTTCGCACTCTGGGGCCATTTCCTTGTAACGAGCGTTCGTCAGGTCGAGGACAGCTTCCTGGAACTGCTGCAGGTGAGTGTGGTTGCACAGCGCGCCACTGTTCACCATCGCCTCGATGCCTTGCCAGCGGCTGCTCCCTTCAAACATCACCTGCTTTGCATCGACCTTGAGCAGAAGGTCAAGCGTCTTCTTGAACGTGTCCTGCGTGACCTGCTCCTGCGCTTCAGTCCACAACTTGTAGAAGTTCCCCATCTGCGCCTCTGCACACAACTTCTTCGACACAGGGTCCACGTCGCTCATCGTAAGCCCCCCATGGCGTGCCTTCTTCATCAAAGGCTGGATGTGCGTCAGCGTTGCACGGCCAAACAGGTTAGACGCTTCCTCGCGTGTCTGGTAGCCCTCGGGTCTGTGCTGGTGGGTGGCTTCGCTTTGTGGCACGTCGACAACTGCATCCCGTCCCTCTGTCTTGCTCGCGTTGCTTTCCATAATGGTGTTACAATTTGTCTGTGTGTGAAGGAGATCAGGGGATCACTGACAACTACGCACCTTTTCGGGGGAAAGGCACCGGATTTCATGGTTCGGTCAGCAACCCAGTTCCCCAGAGAACTCCCGTGGTTCAACCACGTTTCTACCATTACTCTTTTGACCCCCCCGGGCGCCCCCATTTCAAAAAGACACTGCCATATCCATACGAAATAATAAAATCTACATTATTGCTCTTCTTTAGAAACACGACGTGATTTTCATTGGACTCCAATTCAATTCAACAAACTGTAGCTTTCTCCCTCAAATTTCGTGAACACAACCTGCGCCGAAGCTGCTGAGGTCGGAAGACAAAGGGTGAGGACGAAGGGCCACATGCATAAACATGAATCCATGCTGCGTCTGTTTGCTGTATGAAAACAGTATCCCCATCATTACGAAAAGGAGTGTAGAATAGGTGACAACAGTACGTCCCTCGACGGTACTGTGCATAAAACCGGCCCTAGGGTACTATGAGTATTCATATGAGCATAACATGGTTCGCGAGCAATAGGTCATATCAAATGCATTACAGAAACAAATAACAACAAGAACGACAATAACAACAATAACGACAATAACGCCAAACATCTATCTCCCTTTTTTTCTTTTTTCTTTTTTTTTTTTTTTGAAAAACGCTAATAACTTTTTAGCCCCCCTCTGTAAGTGTTGATTGAATTGGAGTCGGGAAGCACAAGCAAAGGGCAATGAAAGGAAAACAATGAGTAAAAGGACAAGATAGAAGAGCCAGTATTTATGTCTGAGTTTCACACGCAATTCCAATCATTCGAACCGAAGACGCCCAAACATTTCGTTCTGTATTATTTCCTAACAACCGTGCGCGTACCGCTACGTATGTTGTGTACAAAAAAAATTTTCGCCTGCAAAAATAAAATTTTCTTATTGAAAATCCCAAATCGCAAACCGGATTTAGAGGACAGCATGCATCTACAGGCCTAATGCTAACTTGGAGGGGGGAAAAAAGTGAACCAACGAAAAAAAAAAAATCTCAACGTAGACCGCGAAATGGAAGTAAGCTGGGCGGAGGGTGGGCGTGGCGTGGATTTTTTCTGTTTCGACACGTGATTTTTCCAAGTTTTCAAAAAAAAAAAAAAAAAAAAAAAAAAAAAAAAATTCCCTCCGGGAAGGGGTCCAGGGTTTTCGCTTATCTTCGTGAAAAAAAATTTTCCCCAAAATCGTGAAGATATGAAGTCCAAAAAGTGGTCAAAAAAAAATTTTTTTTACGCGCTCCGCGCGAAAAGGTCCGTTCATTTCGCGTAAATACGTGATGACGTGGGATGGTAACGTACATCAAGAACCAAACCAACCCTTTTCTCACGTTTTTCCACGTCAAGCCCTTGCATTAGGTTCTCTCTAGTGAACCTGAAGATGCGGGCGCAGGTGCCCACATCTCCAGGACCAAGGTACCCACGGCATACCACAGGCAGAGAACCCCCATCCCAAAAAAAAACCCCATTTTTAAGGGTGAACCGACGAACCAACGGATAAATACAGGGTGTTTCCTAATTTTGGAAAATTTCCGGAAAATTCCGACATCCGGAAGCAAATTTTTTCCCTGGAAAAAAAGTGGGTTTTCAGCCCCAAAACATGCCGCAATTGGCATTTCCGGAATCCGTCCGCGCTGTGGTGGGGTCAATTTGACGAAATGGCCAAGTTCTTGGTTTTGGTCAAAATGAGTGTAAGGAAAAGGGGACCAGGTAAATCCCACAACCCAGATTTTCTCTCCCTGATCCTGAAAACATGAAAATGCCCGAAAACACCGGCATTTGCATTTTCGGAATCCGCCCGTTCTGTGGTGGGGTCAATTTGACGAAATGGACAAGTCCTTGGTTTTGGTCAAAATCCATAAAAACCCGTCAGTGTAAGGTAACGGGGCCAAGTGTTTGCCTGTAGAAACTGGTAGGAACAGGCAGCGCCGCAGGCGCACGGTACCCAACATCGGTGAAAATAAAAATTCCCGAAAACTGCTTTATTTGAATGATTGGAGCGATCCAGAACAGCGAACATACTTTTTTCGGGAAAATACCAAAAAATAAGCACTTTAACCCTTTCGGGACCGAGCCAAAAAGTTAAAATTTTTGTTTTTGGGGGATTAATGCAAAAAGTGACCTAAGTAGGGATAAACGTCGAGAAAGTGTAAAATTCATGCTGGAATGGACTCATTTGGGCTCAGAGGGTCAAAATGTATGTGAGAAAAATGATTTTTTGAAAAACTGCTATTACACTGTGGGTATAGGGCCCGTATACCCAGAAATAGGGTAAAAATTGCAAAATAGGTGTCCTGACCCCTTTGCCCAGCAACCACACCTTCAGCTCACCCTTTTTCACAGGATGAGAGGTCATTTTGTGTCAAAAAAGTGTCAAAAAATGGGTGAAAAGGTGTTAGTATTGTGTAATTGTGGGTAAAGAGTTAAAATCTGGGTTTTGGGGTGTTGTGGGGGGTCGCGGAGGGATGAGCGGAGAGACCCTGTGCCCATAAAATGATAAAAAACATTATTTTTGGGGCTATATAACCCCAATAAGTCCATTGGAGCCAAAAATTTTGTGATGTCCAAATTTTTTGATTTTTCATCCACCCGCGGGTCCAGGGCACTCATCTGTAGAAATTCTCAAAAAAACGCCAAAAAACGCGTTTTTCAAAAAAGGGGGTTTTCTGAGAAACCACGCTGCGATATTAGGAGAGCATCTTCTTTTATCGACTATGACGTATTTTTCAAGAGGGCAACGCCCCTGAGTCCATTGAAGCATGAATTGACCTAGTTATCGTCTCCCTGGTACTTTTAGGAAGGGTCGTAAATAAAAAATAAAAAAATGACATATATATATACATAGCGCTCTAATTAGACTCCAACTAGATAATTAGAGTCGGCAGTTAGAGTATAATTAGAGTCTTTAAAACTCTAACTGAACTCTAATACTCTAACTGGACTCTAATTAGACTCTAATTAGAGTCTTATAATAGGGTCAATAAGAGGGGCACATCAACCAATGCTATAGCCATAAACCCAGGGAGCATAGCCAGTGCAAGAAATTCGATTTTGTAATCCAGAACGTCTGTTTTCTGCTTGCAGAGGACTAGATACAAGAAAATATTGTTTGTTCCCCCAGAAAACCAGTGCACAATTCACACTGGTCTTGTTGCCTTTTTAGCACAGGAATTTTGGCCCAGGGCATGATCACTTGAAGCATGGCACTTTAGTGTGCATGGGGTAGGGTGTTGTTTGTTATGAATTCTCTTTGTTATAACATCTAAGTCAATCGCGGGTGGTGGTTTAGCGCGAGGCTTGGATCTCTCCTGGGTTCATAAGTAGTTATTTCTGCGGATGAAATGAACGTATACTCATAGATTTCCCGTCGAAACAACCTTTGATACTGGGATTATCCCCTTCGACCCCTTAGTGGTAGTTAAACTCGATTGACATTTACATTCCTAGAGATGAAAGAACAAGACAACACTTCTGCACCCGCGCATCAAAATTGTGGAAAACTTTGCACCCCAAACATCCTCAATAACGCCCGCCAAAAGGCGCCCCTTGTTACTGGGAGTTGGTTCTCATGTTTGTTACCTGCACAGCAGGAATTCCTCTGAGTCCAACGCTGTTTGGCCTGTCTGCGGCATTGTACCCGAAGGTGCACGAAGAGTTTTTGCGGTGTCGCATTCCCTCATGTGTGGGTCACTCACACTTGAGGGCATGTGCCACTGCGGGTCCGGGTACCCATAGCTGAGAATAAGCCGGGTCCCGAGTCCCGGGTACTAGGTACAGTAGGACTTGGACTAGGCCCCCACCCTCCCGCGACCGGGTCCCCGACCCGCTTTCAGGCGGACCCACAGCGCCTTCACATAGTTGTGTCCCAGTCCGGCTGAGAATAACCGGGTCCCGGGTCCCCAGGTCTTATTCTCAGCTATGTGGGCACCTGGACACCTGGGTCCTACAGAGGAACCTTAGGGGAACCAGTTCCTTAAGGCGTTTGCACCTACAAGAAGCCTGTTGTTTTACTCTAATTAGACTATAATTAGAGTGTAGTTAGAGTCTAATTATGCTCTAACTGCGCTCTAATTATAGTCTAATTGAAGAAAAGCGACTCTAATTATACTCTAACTGGACTCTAACTGACTTGACCCAAAATCCCAGACTCTAATTATACCCTAACACTCTAATTGGAGCGCTATGTATATATATATCATACATTCCATGGTTCTCCGTATAGAAAAGCCTGTTTCTGGAGCCACTTTAAAGTGATAAAAAATCCGCCAAAAAAATGTTGCGACCCCGGAATTTTTTCAGATCGATCCGGAAATTCACTGCCGCCCATTTTCGGGGGTCAACAATTCACGACTTAGGTCGTAAATGCAACTGTCCGTGGACACATGGATTTTATAATTTTTTTCCTCCGATTTTTTCCCCGATTTTTATTTATTTGGAAAGATCGGTTACGAAAACGTTCAATTCCGGGGTCGCACGATTTTTTTATGCCTCTGTGGCTGGTTAGGTGATTTTTGGCTGTGGGACCCCCTTTGGGAACATTTCTATGCAGGTTTCTTAAGGACTTCCTTAAGAAAACCTCCTCTTTGGGTCGCCATACAGTGGCGTTTGTAAATTGATTTTTTTTTGGAGAAAGTTTTCGGTTTTTGTTTCCTTGGATTTATTTTGTACAAATCCTTCAATTTGGACATTTTTTTTATCCCGGAAACACACTCCACGGTATGCAACTTTTTGTGGAGCCAACCCTTTTTTTCACGTTTCTATGCAGGTTTCTTACTGGGGGGGGGCGAATAAGAGATGTGGCATCTCTTATTAGGCGAACGGACGAGCCAGAAATAAAAAAAATTTTTTGGGGGGAAAAAAGCAAAAAGACATTTTCGCCGGAGGCAAAAAAAATATTTTGACCACTTTTTTGCCAGACAGGGTAAAATTTCAAAAAAAATTTCAAGATAAAACCCTGGCGCATGCAAAAAAAAAAAAAAAATACCCCCAAAATCTCAACCTGATCTCTTATTCGGCCCTGATCTCTTATTCACCCCTGATCTCTTATTCGCCCCCCCCCCAGTAAGGAATTCCTTAAGAAAACCTCCTATTTGGGTAGCAACACAGTAGCGTCTCTAAATTGGATTTTCTTTGAAGAAAGTTTTCGATTTTTTTTTCTTTGGAATTATTTTTTACAAATCTTTCAATTCCGACCATTTTTTTAGCCCGGAAACACACTCCACGGTACGCAACTTTTAGTGGAGCCGACCCCCTTTTCTGCACTGAAATCCCTGTGCATTACTGCATACACACCCATGGAGCCACTTTAAATTGACTTCTACTCCACGAAAGTGGTCGATTTTTTTTATGGTGAAAAGCGGGGAGCTCGGAAATTCACTGCCGCTGGTTTTCAGGGGGGAAAAATTACATGCCACACACCCACCTCACCGAGAGCCAAAACAGAAATACGCTCACCTTGATATTTTTTTTAGAAAAAATATTTTTTTTTCTGGATTTTTATTTCTTTGGATCCGGCCGTTTCGAAACGTTCAATTGCGGGGTAGGACGCTCAAAAATATGCATCTCACATTTCTGAGTGCAAAATATGAAAAAGTATACGGAGAACCATGGAATGTATGATATACGCTTTTCATTTAAAAAAAAATCGAGAAGATTAGTGGAGTAGAAGTTGTCTACTTTTTTTACCATGGGTAATTTTGCACTATAGCTATAAATAGCAGGGTAAATTACCTTGGAAAATGGGGTGTTCGCCGCTGGTATACGGTAGTACCCTGGTCGCCTTCTGCGTCTACCCGTTCGTCGTACGACCCCGGAATTGCAAGATATTGCAATGCATCTTTCAAACGCGTGCTTGGGCAATTTATTTTTTGACGAAAGCGTGGCCTTAAAATATAGAGGAATTCCTCTGTAAAAGGGGCACCATAAGGCACTTCCTAGTAGGTACCTTCCGCCTAAGAACTGCCCAAAAAATAATAGACATCAACAGATGCATAAAAAAAATCGTCCGACCCCGGAATTGAAAGATTTCGTACCCGATCTTCCAAAAAAAGAGAAAAAATATTTTTGGGGACCTGGGGCCCTGTTAAAATTATGTGGCCACGGACGACATCGTTTCCGGAAATATAAAGTATTTTTTTGTTGTCGAAAATGCGCTAGTCTGCATATCCGAGCTCGGCGCTTTCAAATAAAAAAAAAATCGAAAAGATTAGTGGAGTAGAAGTTGTCTAGTATTTTTACCAATAACAGGGGTTTTGTATACGGTTTTTCATGGAATGGCTGATATATGTAGTTGGTCCCGAAAGGGTTAAATACGTCCCTAATTTTTTCCCGCAAATTTTTTCCCTGACCAATTTTTTCCAAATCCCCGGAAGCGGAAGCAAATTAGGAAACACCCTGGATAAATATAAAAAAATAATTTTTAAGATAATTCCCTGTGTATTTTCCTTAAGGAAAATACAGGCAAAAATCCAGGTAAAAATCACTTTGTACAGACTATGCCTGGCGGGCACAGGGTGTGTCAAAACTCAAAAAAAATTGCTCGAATGGACGTTTCTGGGTTCCGGCATCTAGAGTCAAAAAAAATCTATTTTTTTTTCGCGAAAATTTTTGACTTAACACTGGTTGTGCTTAGAAAACCCGAATTTTTTACCCTTGAAAAGTGCATTTGAGGAAGTCACAATGCGTCAAAACGAAAAGGTCGTTTTTGGCACTTTTAAAACCGGGCTCCGCTGAGTTCACCATATTTTTGCTCGATTTATTTAGTGGAGTAACTATTACTTTATCGTATGTGTGACAAAAATTTGGGACGGAGCGTAAATAAAAGTGAACCGACGAACCAACGGTTAGCATTAGGCCTGTGCATCTGTGTATAAAGGGGGGGGGATTTTTTTTTTTTTTTTTGGCAAGCTGGACCTTAGTTCTCTTGCTAAGTCAGCTATTACCAAAAATGCTACGTGCAGTCCTCTACAAGACGTTGCTGAGTAGCCACACTAGTGGTAAAAAAAAAATAATGAAAAGACGCTTTTATTTCCCAACCCAACAACAACAATAAAGCGTGAAGACAATAAATAAAATCAAAGCGGTATAAATTTGAGGTTTTGTGAGGCACTCAACGAGTGTGCCGGCTCTGTAGCGTCACGGAGCCACCAACACTCCCCAGTCATTTTTCCTGCGTTTCCAGGAAAACTCGCGTTTGCGACCGGCCAAAAATTTAATTCACAGCAAACAGGTGTGAGGGAGAAGAAAAGAAAGTGAACAAAAACGAAAAAACAATGTTTTTTTTTTTTTTTTTGAAATGTGATGCTGTTGGGGTGGGGAGAATAAAACAGTTCCAAGAAAAGCTCCTGCGTCGGTTTTCTTTTGCTTTAATATGAAAAATGACACGAAGGGTGAAGAAAGAAAGCGCTTCATGCAGACTCCTCTGCTTGCACTGAGGCACAAACTCCCACCGCCAAGAGCAGCAGTCGTTTGTGATCAGGAAGTGCCACGTACCACCACGGTAGTATCATCTCGTACGCACTGTTAGTGTACGGGTCAGTATGCTAACGCAACTTCTCGAGACAAGGGCAAAATAGTTAACACCCAAAAAAAATAAAATGCACATATTGTTTGACTACGATCACGGGATAGCCAAATACACTCAAAAAGTATGAAATACAAAATAAAAAGTGAAGCTATTAACCTCCGACTGACCCACGTACGATGCCAGCCATCTATCCAGCACAAAGAAAAATAAAATTGAAACCGCACCCTACTTCTCCTTATTATGTTTTTCCCCCACCCCCGAAAACAATAAAACAATAAAAACAATAAAGACAAAAGGGAGAGGTTGTGGTGAAACGCACACACCTCGACCTGTCGGTGAAGTGTGGCTCTACTCCGCCCCGGATTAGAAAATGGAAACAAGGATGGGTGTGGGGTGCGGTATTCAATTTCCTTTTAGCATTGCATGTTCACAACACACCTGCCTGCTGCGCCAGTGTGTAGAAGATGCCCTCCTTGTCGGCTGCGAGCTCTTCAAACGTTCCGTACTGCCCCACCTGGCCAATGCCCGTTGTCTTGTCTGTTGCCATGACAAGAATCTTGTCGGAGTCAACAATGGTGTGCAGCCGGTGTGCAATCGTCAGCACAGTGCAGTGAGAAAAGGCAGACCGCAGTGTCTTCTGGATGAGGGTGTCGGTGTGCACGTCCACAGAGGCCGTCGCCTCGTCCAGAAGCAGGAAACGTCTGTCCAGCACCAACGCGCGTGCAAGGCAAAGCATCTGCCGCTGTCCCACCGACAGCGACTCGTCCGTTACGGTGACCTCCAGTACACTCTCCCCCGCCTCAGCGCGCTCTGCAAGATGCTCGTGCAGGTGGCACTTCCGCAACGCCTCTTCCACCTGCACGTCTGTCGCTGTGTGGAACGGGTCGATGTTCCTCCGGATCGTCCCTGACAGCAGCACGGGCTCCTGCGGGATGATGGCGAACAGCTTCCGTAGATCCCGCACACTGAACTTCGTTGTGTCTACACCGTCGATCTTCACGTGGTACCCGCTGTCGGGATGCATCAGACGAAACAGCGCCTTCAGCAGCGTGCTCTTCCCACTCCCAGTCCGCCCCACAATGCCCACCTTGTGTCCCGCCTCCACCGTCAGGTTCACGTCCTTCAGCACCAGGGGCAGTCCCTCACGGTAGCGCACAGACATCGACGCAATTTCAAGTTTCCCTGCTGGCGGCTTCCAGTCCTTCTCAGGTGGCGCAACGGCAGAGAGTCGTTCCTCCTCACACTCCTCGGGCTTCAGCTCGCAGTACTCAAACACACGTTCCGTCGAGTTCATTGAGAGGTTGAGAAGCTGTCTGTTCAGCACTGCTTGCGATACAAGCAGCACCACAGTAACTCCTTCATTGAGCACAAGTCCAATGGACGAAGTCGACAGCGCTGATCTTGCTGGTATGAGCAACAGAATCATGGACCCCATCACCACAGCGGACAAGAGTGTCATTCGAAGACGCACCCACTCGAAGGCGTAGCGCTCAGACATGAACATCGCGTGGTTCACGTCCATGGCAACCACTTGGTCGAAACGCACGCTGCTCTGCTTCCCGTACGCACGGATCACCGCAAGTCCACGAAGGTTCTCTGCAAATATGTTCGATGCCGGGCTTTTTGTGACGTTGAAGAACCGGCGGCACATCAGACTGCACTTGTCACGCCAAGCAATCAAAATCACCACAGCAATGATGAAAGCCATAACAGCGGTGAAGAGTGGCAGAGTCACGCACAGGACAATAATTGATGTGATCAGGGCCGAAATAATCAACCAATACTGGAAAAGGTACAACGGCACGAGAATGTCAACATTGTCCCAGTCGTTCGCAAAGCGGGTAAGAATTCTCCCAACAGGTGTTGTGTCAAAGAACGACACAGGGCACGCAAGGGTGGTCTCGAACTCTTCCTTGTACAATTCCAAGCTCGCACCAGCGGAACCCCAGGCAAAAATAACGCCGCTCATGTACACCGAAATCAAACCCACCAGCACAAGACCGACATACACAAGAAACCACATGTACGTTGGGCTCTCACTAATAATGTAGCCGTTGTAAAAGAGTACCGACTCTTCTACCCTTTCCGTCGTGTACCACCCAACCCAGATCAGCACAAACTTCTCCACGAGCATGTAAACGGCGACACAGGCAAAGAACGCGGCCCAGTAACACCATCCCCCGAAGTAGGACATGTACTTGATGTATGTTCCGTACGTCACTGCGCCGTCCTCCAAATCCTCTTGCTCCACAAGCTCGTGCCGACACATGAACCCATCCTGCTTGAAGGCTGCTGCACAGGACGCTGTGTTTGCCTCAACTACCACCTCCTCTTCCTCCGCTTTGGCCTCGTCCGCGTCCTTCTCCTCCACAGCCTTGTGGTACTCTGCACACAGCTGCTCCATCACAGAGCCCTGCCTCGGGTTCGCCATATCCACAGACTCCAGTGTGTAGGCATCGCTACCCTGCACCCGCTCCAGACACAGGACCTTGTCTGCGTGCTTTGCATACTGCAGCTGGTTCGTCACAAGGATGCGTGTCTTCCCCGCAAGGCGCTTCTGGATCGTCTCCTCGAAGATGTGCAGACCTACGTGTGCGTCCACTGCAGACAGCACGTCGTCCAGCAGGTAGATGTCTGCATCCGAGTACACAGCACGCGCAAGGGCGACACGTGCCTTCTGCCCGCCAGAGATGTTGATCCCCTTCTCGCCAATCATCGTCGCGTCGCCGTCGGGGAACTGTGTCGATAGGTCGTGCAGCAGCGCCACTCCCGCCACAGCAGATTCGTAATCCTCCCTACTGCAGCCCTTCGCCGTGCCACGCCTACCCCACTCTACGTTGTCACGAATGCTTCCACTCAGGATCCACGCTGTTTGCGGGCAGTACGCAACAGACCCACCCACGTGCACGTCGCCTGCCGAAGCCGCCACCTCACGCAGCAACCCCTGCAAGAATGTCGACTTCCCTGTCCCCACCTTCCCCACAATCACCACCAGCTCCCCACGTGCCGCCTCAAAGTTGATGTCCGCCACATTCTGCCCACCCGATCGCCCTTCTCCGTCCACAGAGCTTTCCGCAAAGGGCTCGCTGTTCTGCGCCGTCGCAGCCTTCTCACGGCGCCACCCAAACATCCCGCCCGAGACCGTCACACACCCATCCTGCACAGCATCGGCTTGCGGTGGTGCTTCTTCTCTGCACAGAAAGTTCTGAACACGTCGGAGTGCCGTCAAGGACTGCACAACGCCTGCCAATATAGAAAAAAGAAAGCCTCCAATCGCCCGGATCAGCTGTGTCAGGATGAAGAGATTGAATGCACGCTCAGTGGTAATCCAGGACTCATCCCAAACAGCATAAGTAAGAAGAACAGAAAACTGGAACACATGCGGCGCAAGGAGACCTGTGAACCACATAGCAGATGATTTCACCAACAACGCTTTAATGATGCTCGACTCAGGTATGCGTGCAGCCATCACTGCCTTGGTGTACGCCTCTTCCCAGCTGTAGAACTTCACGCCACGGATGTTTTCAACTAGCTCGTGCATCACTTTGTTCCTTGCATCCGACTTTGCCATGCGCTCACCAAAGAGAGTGCTAAATTGAAACATGTAAATGAACATGAACGGGAAAACAAAGAGCATCGCAACAAGTCCGACTGCTGCAGGCCAGCTCACTTCGTAGAAAGAGTAGATAATGACGTAGATAGCTTGTGTGGGTGCGTAAAACGAAATGCTGAGGATGTTCGCTCCCTGCTGGAAGAGCGTCTCAACATCCGCGTGGAAAAGAGAGAAGATCTTGCTGTAGCCGCCTGCAGTCTCCCAGCCAGAATGCGATGTCTTCATTGCCTTTTCTGTCATCGCAATGGTGAGACATCCACGCACACGCGTCACTACTTCTGCAGCCAGCACGTTGGTCTTCACCAAACAAAAGCTCATGAGAACAACAGAAGCAGTGATGATCCCGGCGAACATGTACGCAATGTACAGGTCGCGTGTTTCGTACACCAGTGCGTCAATCAAGTACGGCACCGCAATCACAGATGCAAATGGACACATGCACTGCAGAGCTCCCCACGCAAGCCCTTGAAGGATCTCGGGCTTCACGTGCTTCAACATTGTGCTGGAAAGGCTCGGCTGGCCATCAAGTACGATGTTGCTGTACCCTTTCAGGACAGGTGCCGCAGCGACGTGCGCATCTGCAACACTAGGCAGCGACGACTCTGCGACGCCCTCTGGTGCTGGACACATCCCCGCTGCACACCGTTCGCACTCTGGGGCCATTTCCTTGTAGCGAGCGTTCGTCAGGTCGAGGACAGCTTCCTGGAACTGCTGCAGGTGAGTGTGGTTGCACAGCGCGCCACTGTTCACCATCGCCTCGATGCCTTGCCAGCGGCTGCTCCCTTCAAACATCACCTGCTTTGCGTCGACCTTGAGCAGAAGGTCAAGCGTCTTCTTGAACGTGTCCTGCGTGACCTGCTCCTGCGCTTCAGTCCACAACTTGTAGAAGTTCCCCATCTGCGACTCTGCACACAACTTCTTCGACACAGGGTCCACGTCGCTCATCGTAAGCCCCCCATGGCGTGCCTTCTTCATCAAAGGCTGGATGTGCGTCAGCGTTGCACGGCCAAACAGGTTCGATGCTTCCTCGCGTGTCTGGTAGCCCTCGGGTCTGTGCTGGTGGGTGGCTTCGCTTTGTGGCACGTCGACAACTGCATCCCGTCCCTCTGTCTTGCCGGCGTTGCTTTCCATAATGGTGTTACAATTTGTCTGTGTGTGAAGGAGATCAGGGGATCACTGACAACTACGCACCTTTTCGGGGGAAAGGCAAGAGGTGCTCAGAAAATGCTAGAGAGACTCGTTACTCTTTGCTTGTTGCACAAAAGACTATAAACGGGCAGAGGGGAATACAGTAAGACAACAAACACCGGTGGGGTAAAAACTAAGGTGGGTTTTGGAATTTCAAAACTCTAAGGAGGGTTTTTATCCCACCGATGTTTGTTGTCTTACTGTAAATGAAGGTTGTTTGTTGTTCGCGTCCTTTTTTATTTCGACTGATAACCGTTACTAGTAAACGGTCAATAATTATTATGCAAATACGGTATGAATGTGTTTGCCTGAATACAGAAAGTCGTGGAGCGGGGAGAGAGGGGAAAACAAGCGGGAGGGAGACACGCAGACGCGCGACTTTTCACGAGGGTCTCGAGCATTTTGTAAATACTACGTGTCAGCTGACAAGTAAACTCCAGCCACACCCCGTTGCATCACATATCTTTGATAGACGTGCTGATTAGAAAAGCTCTGTTGCTATTTGTGGAATGTGCTGTTGAAAAAAAACTGGGTATTTTTTTTTTTCATCACTCCCTGAATTCAAAAACGGAACGCTGTAACACGGAAAACGCGGAAAAAAAACAAGAGCAGTCTAGCTGACCCTTCTGCAGGTTGATGAAATTAATAATGCACTTGCATGACACCTCAAGGCGACAATGCAAAAAATTCCCAGGTTTGGGACTCCTCCTACTTCTAGGTGGCAAAAACGAATTGATGAAAAAAATGAAAATACCCCTTTTCTGTTTTCGTTATGTATTGTTTGTTGCATTACATCCATCCGTCTAGTATAATATTATTCTTTCTTGCAAACCCCAAAACCCCGTGTTGAAGTACGAGGGAGAGGTGGGGCACAAGGGGAAAAGGAAGACGACTCATGACAATCGAAGAAAGCGTCTTTCATTTCCAGACGTATTCTCGGCAGAAACCGTGTTCGCCCTGATATAAAATCAGGACTTGACCAAAATTGAAAAAGATATTATGGGAACAAACGTCTGTTCTTTAGTAAGACAAGCTCATTTCACTTGTAAACATTTATTACTCATGTTGTATACAATGGAGCTCACAACTTGCTCTGATCCGCACCAAACACTGCGGACGTATGACTCTTCCTGGAACCTGCATTCTCCTGAGCGGCCTGCTCGTTACGTGCCTCCACAATGCTGCGGAGCTCATCTATGCTGTCCCAGACGCCCTTGTTGAATGCCCTGTGGTGAAGGTGCAATGTGTCAATAAAATGGCACTCAGAAACACATACTTGCTATCCTTCGACAAGCTGCTCGTCACCAGCAAGATATTGTCAGCAGTCACCAAGTAGTAAGTACCCAACCCAGTTGCCGTTGTCGGGAAGAAACCTGCGCCGACCGTCACATCCACGTTAATGGTGGTCGTGCACAGCAAGTTCTCGTTCAACGTGGCGTACCTGTTGTGAATTGTTTGAAAGAATCCTAATGTCGGGAAGTAATGGTGGTCGTGGTGTGAAGAACATTGGGTGTGGGGGTGACATACCCAGTGTCCTGGAACAACGCTGGAACCTGCACACCCAAGCGTTCTGCAGTTTTGCAGATAGCAAACAAATGCCTGTCAACTCCGTTGCCTGTCATAGCATCCATCGCCAGCTTCCCATGCTTCTTGACCGCTGCTTGAAGCATCTCGCACAGCTCCGTCGCAGTGTGTTTTGAATTCAGCACTGCAGAGCAGAAGTCGCTCGACTCTTCTGACGCCACTCTGATAGTTTCTGTTCGTCCACCTTTGAATGCTGCGTTGTTCGCTGACTCATAAGTACTGAACGTCTCCCCGTACAAACGCTTCACTGCAAGCTGCATGGCAAGCTGCACAAACCCATCAGGTGAAAATCCCAAATCCCGTATGGCCTTCTTCCCAAATCCTTGTCCATAGAATGCGACACCCACAGACAGGGGTGCAATGTGCTTCGCAATCGCAACACGTGAACCCGTGATCCCACGCTTCACGTTGTCTGAAAGCTCAAAACAAAGTTCGGCAGGTACGACTGTTGGTTCCTCGAACTGACGTGCTCCTGTCTTTGCAGCTGTTGCGTGCCACTGATCGCAACCAAAGCGCATCGATGGCACACCATCCCCCCAGGAATGTTCGATGGACGCAGTGATCCAGCCGTTCTTGCTGACACTCATAGTGAAACTCTTGTCGAGCCACTTGTTCTGCTTCTGCAGACTCCCCATCAAGCATTCTTCAACATAATCCATTCCTTCAGGAGACCAGTCCAAGTCCTCATCATCCAGAGACACGGTAAAAATAGCAGAGTCAATCATGTGAAGAGATGTTCGGTTCATCTCGCTCTCTTCCATCTCAGCACGCAGCGATGCCCACGTGTCCCTGTTGAGCGACGTCAGCGCACAGACAGGGAACTCTGGGCTCTCCTTCGCCATCGCCACAATAGCATCCAGCCTGGCGGCAATCTGGTGCTCCGACAGAGCACGCTTTGTTGTCCGCGTCCCTGTCGTGACGGACTCGTACACATTCAGCTTGAACGGACGGCCTTTGCAGAACACGACCATGTGGTCTGAATCTGTGACACGCAGTTCGTCCATCCCCTTTCGTGGAATGCGTGTGGAGTTGAATAAGTTGCGGTACTGAGACATGTCCAGTGGGTACGCACCTTGTGCCATCATCACGTACGACGAAATAGCCTGAGGTGCCGCTGCTGCCATTCGCTGGTACCATTCTGTCTGCGTAACATCCTTCGTGTGGAACACATGAGGCGGGAGCGTTCTTGCTTTCAGCAATTCTCTGAAGTCCAGGCTGGCCCGGATCATACACGCTGCCCTGTACACCTGTGTGTTCTTGCTTGGGTCTTGTCTGAAGAGCAAAGTTCCACTGGAAGCGTACAGAGGATTTCTGTCCTTCAAGTACATCTCAGACCAGTACTTGGAAATGTATGAGGTGTGAGGGTTGCGTCGGTCCTCCTCCACAAGTGCGGCTTGCAGCGAAACGCCTTCCTTTGTGCGAAACTGTTCGACAACCCGTTTCGTCTCCTCCAACTGGGTTTGCGTCAGAAGCGGAGACACAGCTTTGATGTACTTCGCACATGTCTCGTTCAGGTCGGGAACAGCCAAGCGTGGCAGAGACTTCTGAAAGTGCAGCGTGTGGATCAGGGATGGCTTTATCGGATTCACGATGGGTGACGTCATCTCACTGATGTACAATTCGGCCATAATAAAGATGTGTTTTGAAAACTGGCGTGTGGTGAAGGGTGTTGTTTCAAAGGGGAGAATGTGATCAATTAAGCTGGACTGTGGATAGTGGAGGAAGTGGGCGAACACTTACCGCGTAACCCAATGAGTGCGTTCTTAGCCGTGTATCAGAAACTATAAAACATATTTTGCCTATATTATGATATCTCTAGCATTTTTCCCACCACCCTATTTTTCAAACGTTGCTCAGTTCGAACCCATGAGCAGGCCCATGAGCTGCGAGGCAAGCTGCACCACATCCGCTGGGAACCGCCGTGCGTCACACAGAGGCGATATGGCCTCTAGGATTTGCGCCAAACATGGTTCTGTCATTTCTCCTTCTGGGGCCTTCGCGAACATGACTCCAGCCAGTTTAAGTGCGGAGAGGTTTGCTGGGTACTCTGCTGCCACGCACTGCGTGAAGAGAGGCAGGAGCTGCGGGACAACGCCACTGAAGTCACCTGTCCAGTGGTACACGACGTTGAAGATGAACTCCGCACTGCGTGTCCCGCTGGCCACACCAAAGGAGAGGAAAGCTCTGCACAGTGCGTTCGGGACGCCACCTTGCCCCATTTCCGGCTTCGAGAGGTACGCGATGGTGCCCACAAGCGACGTGGTCGTGACGAGTTGGTCGAACACCCCACGTTCGCCTGTCTGCAGAAGGCGTGCAACAAAAGTGTCTATCCCTCCGTCACGCACCTCTGCGGCACAGACTAGCGACACAGCATCAAGAAGTGCGGCACCAAGTCGCTGATGGCATTTTCTTAACGAGGCCTCCACAGTCGTGCACTCAGTGCTGACACCCAACACCGAGCAAATGACCTTCTCAAGAAGAATTCGCAACAACCCTGAAGGCGTGGTGGCACACTGCCTCGGCACTGCGCTGCTCATGACGCACATTGCACCCCTGCACAGCAGCACCAGCACGACCTTCAGGTTTTGCGACATTTGGTTCGGCTGCACTCCCGACAGCTTCCCGTCCACATAGCGCGTCACCTCGCCAAAGGCTTCATCCTCTTCTGAGTAGCACCCTGGGAACACACGCGGCAAGAGGTCGGAATAGAGGTCTGCACTGCCGCTCACCTCTGTCTGCATGCTGGCGAAGAGAGACTCGCGGATTGCGTTGCCAAAGGCTTTGGGCGGGAGTGCGCGTAGGAGAAGCAACGGTGCGAGCTGTTGGAACATGTCGCTTGACCCTGCTGAGAGCAACGTCACGAGGGGAGCCACGAACAGGTCGACATCGACATCTGCACAAGACGCACCTGCACTGACAGCACTGCAGCACGGCCCCACGACGGTCTCCTCTGAAGGCGCTGCCAGCAGCACGCTGTACAGAAGCTCGACACGCGTGGCACAGCCACCACGCGGCGCACCTTTGTGCGTCGCGAACAGGGTGCACCCGTCCTGCCCACCCCAGCAAGTGACGCAGCCACCCCACAGCGCCGTCAGGTACTTCCCTACCTTTAGCAGAAACGCGTTGTCCGCTGCGTGGTCGTTGCTCCCCCCTGGGTTCATGAAGACAGAGATGTCGCCCGGTGTGGCGGCTGCTGCCACCCCAGAGTGAAGTGTGAGAGGGTCCTTCACGTTGTCCTCGTCCTTTGTGTACGCAAGACCATGCGACTGTGTGTGCGCCAGCAGCAGAGAAGTAATCGTTGCTGGGAACACCAAGGCAGCGTCGTTCGCACCATTGGTGCAGGCCAGGTTCTGTGCATCTTCTTCTGTGAGTGGTGTGAAGCCCTTCGCTGCGTAGGTTAGAGCACACAGCTGCAGCACTGCTACTGAGAACAAGGCCGCTTGCGACGCATCGGATGGTGGGGCACCTTTGGAGGCCATTTTTTTACACTTCGTTTTCAACGACTTGAACTGAGCTTCGAAGCTTTGGGAAGGCTTCTGCGTAACGTCGCAGTGTGAGAGTATTGCGACCCTTGCATCGCTCTCGTCAGGCAGCCGAACGGCACGTTCCAGCAACACTGGTGCCAGAATGTGGAAGTCCACGGAGTTAGCGAGCATCTCTGCCACCTCCTGCAACAAACCGTAAGGCAGATCACTTCGCTCAAGATGAGAATCCACACACGACAGCAGGTCCAACGCCATCGAAGAGTTCTCGCTGGAAAGCGCCGCAATGGACTTCGCCGCCTCGATGCAGGTCTGCACCACACTTTCCTCTGCGCCCGCCGGGATCATCAAAAGCTCCTTCACACACGAAGCTGCGTAAGAGTTGCCGTGTGTCTGCACAACGTCCATCGCGATGGCCAGCGCAGGTATTCCGCATTCACGAACATAGCGTGCAACCTCGCTGGCTGAGAGGGGTGCCGTTTGGCCCTGGCCCACCTTTCGCAGGCGCTTCAGAACGAACCCTAGCATCTCAGACACCATTGCACGCATCGGCTTCGCTTCGGCGGGCTTTTGGTGCTTCTCTGTCAGAAAGCGAAGACACGCGCTGCACACAGAGTCCACAATGCACTGTGAGTGCGCAGGGACGCTGAGGAATGTGTCCCAAGCTGCCTTGGGCAGTGAGGCTAGCACACCGTAGGTGACAAAGATGCGTGCACCAGCTGTGCTAGACGCAGGGTACTCGGCAAGGGCCGTCACAAAGCTGGCACAGTGTTCCTCCACACCTTTGCGTGGGTCTCGTTGAGTCAGAAATTTCTGGAACGACGTTTCGATGCCCTGGTCTTGTGACACTTCGGCACCAAGTGATCGATACAGCAGCTGGAACTTCTTAGGCTGCTGAAAGGGGGCAACGTTGGCAAGCACTGTACTGAACATCAATAGCGGCAGCAGTGGCGGTGGGGGCTTTGTTGCGTCACTCGCACAGCCAACACGAGCCGCGTTGTGCGTGAATGCACCGTACGCCCGCTTTGCCTCGGATGCGAAATTGAACGCTGCGAGGACAGCGTCGCAGGAGGGGACCAACATCGGCTTGCCCTTTGCGAACCAGACCTTCACAGTCTCGACCATACGCTCCAGCATGCTGACGTGCTGCCACAAATCCTCCCTCTCGCACACACACAACCAGCACAGCAGAACCTGCCCTGCCGCTATTTGAATCTTGCTCGGCGGACCATCCTTCTTCGCCCCGCAGTACTGCTGGATCAGGTTAGGGAAGTGCGAGAGACACGTCTGCACAACCTCTGTAGAGATGGTGGTCTGCGTCTCGGGCAAGGACTCCGCCACAGCAACAAGCGCAATGAGCACAGACAAGCTGTCTGTGCCCTTGTGGAGGAGGCCAACAACAAAGCCGTTTAGTGGGTTCGTTGAGCGCGAGTCATCGACCTGCGACCACTTGAGGCCTGTTTCCACGAGGACAGGGATGACACCCGACACAGCTGCATCCCGTGTTCTGGCGTTCGCAATGCACTTGCACACCTCTTCTGCGACGTCGGCAGAGTGCTTCACAAAATGGTGCACCAAAGCACTTCCTGCTGCCGACTGCATCACTGCCTGCGTTTTGGACGCACCGCCCGCATCCTGCACGACTTTGCACGACACCGCAAGACTCTTGTCGATGCTCAACAGCGCAGTCGATGCCTCGCTGACGTACATCCCATCCTTCCCAGCATCCAATCCGTTCATCATTGCGTCCATTGTGTTGTCCTGTTGTGGTAATGGTGTTTCCTATGTCACATAAAGCCGCTCATGGAGGCTATTTAAGGGCTACGCTCAGTAAGCGACGCAGGAACAGCTAAGACACGCCGCTCGAAACATGATGAAAGCGACACGAGAAACCTAATATATCAACTCCACCTTTAAAGGGATGGGAGATTTTAGCAAGTAAAGTGTGAAGAACGGAGAAATAAAACGGAGGAGAGTGGGTGGTAACTGTAGTATGTCGGCCGTCACATCTAATCGTAGCCATACGGGGGCCACGATGGGGGCACATTTTTTTAAGCTTTCTCGACAAAAAAATAACCTTTTCTAAAAAAAATGAAAAAACACTTTGGAAGATGAAATGTGCCTCATGGGCACATCACATCATAATAAAAAGAAATGTGGGATTACGAAACCCTTCAAATATTTAAATGATTATGCTCAAGTAAAAACGATCATACACAAAGTGCATTCGGTTGTCATCCCGAAGAAAAATGATAATTTTCTTTTTCGAGCTTGTTTGGGATTTTCGAGATATCCCCCATTACATCATCCAGACAAAAAAGAAGTTTCTAAACCCACCACTTTCTACTCAAAAATAAAAAAATAAAAAATGGATCCCCCCGGAAAATGTTGGTTCTTCTGCGTCTGCTAAAAACTAACGTCCTCTAACGTTTTCAGAGGTTCTCCTGAAAACCCTCCCCTTTACCACATATCATCATGATCCCCACCAAGCTTCCCTTCCCCCTCCCTTCCTTTATTTCTATCTAAAAAATTCTTTGAAAGATACAAAACCCTAACCGGGGCATCTTTTCAATTATAAAATGTACAAAAAAACGTTATATACTGTGAGTGGCGACCATCTTGAGGAGGCAGCCCTGTGTGTGCGCAGTTTGTCTGAGGAGCTGGTCTGGGAGAAGGTCTGGCCGTGCTGAGAGGTAGTACGAGAGGAGGGCGAGACGTTGGAGGGTCTCCGCTGCGAGGGCAGCTTGGCGTGCGGACTGCTCGCACAGGAGCAGCTCTACATCCGGCGTGACCACCATCGCCAACTGCTGTGGCCTGAGCACCCTCAAATTCTCTCTCCGCAGTGCCCACTCCCCGTAGGGCGGGGGGAACGCCACCAACACCCTATCCTGCACATTGCTCCCCCTGGCCAACCCTCCTGCCACAGTCCCCACCTTATTATTAAGATACGCCGTCGAAACCACGTTGCAAGCACGCACAAAACTCCCCTGCGGCAAATCTTGTGATATCTGGAGACCCAAATAATCGTCTTTCCAATGTGCTGTGCCGAAGGTGACGCGTGGGGGGCTGGAGGCGCGTATGCTTGGTGGGCTTGCTGGCTGGCGGTGTTCGTTGTCGGTGCGCCATTGAAGGAGAATGCCGAAGCATGCCCGCTCTTCGCTGTGCACGGCACTGCGGAGGTTGCGTTCGCGTTGGAGGAGGCCCTGCAT
This sequence comes from Rhynchopus sp. YZ270_cl-10, assembly GCA_964035575.1. Taxonomy (NCBI): domain Eukaryota; phylum Euglenozoa; class Diplonemea; order Diplonemida; family Diplonemidae; genus Rhynchopus; species Rhynchopus sp. YZ270_cl-10. The sequence goes on from OZ037851.1 coordinate 51,227, forward strand.
GGGGGAGGACTCCTTCAGGAGTGCGTCGAGGCGGCCGCCTTGCATGATGCTGTGTGCAGAGAGGCGTGCGTCGTTCGGCGACAACCCGAGTGGCGTGTTGTCGATCGCGTCCTCAAGCCTTTGCATCCCACGTTGCAGCACCTCGGCAAGCAGCGTGTCGTGCTGTCCAGGCGGAGGAGGTAGTGGAGGAGCATAGGCCTCCTGCTTCGCAACCTCTTCAGAAAGGATCTGCGAGAGTTCGTCACGTTCCGTTGTCACTGCCGCAAGTGCAAGCGTCAAGTCCTCTACCCGTGTCGAGCTCTGAAACTGTCGCCTCATCTTAGCCATCTCCGCACGCAAGCTCAGTATCGCATTCTCCTTTGTCGCAACCTCTGCAGTAAGCCCTTCGATTTGGTCCTCGAAGCTTGCAACCGCGTCTGCAAGGTCGTCGACAGAAATGCCGAGGGCGCCTTGGGTGGCTTCCTGTTGTTCGTACTGCGCGAGACGTGCTTCAAGATGTGCAATGCGCTGCTTCATGGTCTCGTGCAGTGCAGGTGGGCTGTGTGGCTGTGCCTCGCTGAAGAGCTCTTGAGAGTCGTCGTCGTTTGCAATCGAAGCGTCGATACCGTTGAGCGCGACTGCGACAGAGTGTTCTAGACTGCCCACGATGTCGCCACGGGATTCGGAGGCAGCACGGATCACATCCGACGCGAGACACTCCAACTTCCGCAACACTAATAAATGGTCGTCTCTCGATGCCTGCAGCGACTGTGCAACAAGCTGCAGCTCCACATGCTTCGTTGTACTCTGCGGACTGCGCGGCTCGTACCCCTGGTACCCCGACATGGGTGGTGGCGTCACACGACGTGCAGGCGATGCACTCGACGCCAGATTAAGCGACCGCCTCCTTTGCGGACTGTCGTAAAACACTGAATCCACCTTCGGACGTGAGATGCTCGGCTCTGGCGGCCCTGGCACTTCGTCTAGGGGAACTGGAGACGCGGACACGGAACGCATTCTGAGGTCCAACGCAGGGTTTCCTGTACTTGGAGAGTAGGACGGAAGCTGTCTGCGTGGGGGTGACGAAGGCGTGTTGCCTGTTGGTGAATGCACCGGGGACACCGACGGAGTGACATTCGCAGCACGCAGCAACGCGACGTAGGCATGCCGTGGGAGGGCGGACCTGTATCGCTTGATCGCGGTCGCAAGACTCTCGGCCTTCTGTTCTGCGTAGAGGAGTGCCTCGTTTGCGATGTCAACGATGTCGTCCTTGTCGTCGTGATGTATTGTGTGCTGCGGTGTGTTCGCAAGCTCCTCAAGGGCTTGCTCCGCTACGTCTGCGAGATCGTCTATGTAGCTCAACCCAGCATCCGTCTGCACCGACATGTTGCACAGCGCTGGAAGCACCCTACGCGGCGACGAGCGTGGCGACGCATCCAACAGCATCTGCTCCACATGCTGCTGGTTCTCGTCCACCTGCATGAACCCAGTCTCCAGCTTCTTCACCACACCAGACACGACTGCACTGTAACGTCGGTCCGCCTCACTCAAGATGACCTCTCTGAGGGAGTCGTCCATGGGCGGTGGTGTGGCTGGGGGGAGGGGGTCTGTCTGCAGGGCCACGGAGGCGGCACGGTGGCGGTGGCCAAGGAGCGAGGCGGTCCAGTCGTCACGTTCTGTCTTGGTGCGTGTCTGCATGATGAGGGCCTTGGAGCCGACGAAGCCTGGGCATGCGACAGTGAAGGCAGTGTCGGAGAGAGGGACGGTGCCCGCTGTACAGCCAAAGGAAAGGTCCAGGCGGCGGCGCTCCTCGTAGACGGAGAGGAACGACCCGCGCAGGACTGCAAGGTGTTCGTCAAACTGTGCTGCGCCCGTTTTCAGCTTCACCACACCCTGCATCGTCGGTGTGACGTTCCGCAGTGTTTGGAGAAAACCGTTGTCCGCACCGCACGTCCACTCAGGGAAGACGACAGACTCGGTAAGGCTCTCCCACTTCGCTGCCTCGTCCGCCACAATCCCATCCCGGCCTGTCTCCTCAGGGTGCACCACCTGCTGCGCTATAACCCGTTCCGCAAAGTAAAAAGCATCCAGAACCAACATATGCTCGTCAAATATACCGCAGGACGAACCGCCATCGGTGCTCCACGCATTGGCCTCGTCGCATGCTATCGCAGTGCGTGCGGTGTATTCAATGAGGAAGAGGTCCATCGCGTCAACAGCATGTAAGGTGTGCGCGTTGTCCAGGTGTGTTGCGTGACGGGTCCACGTGGTTGCTAAGGTGAGGAAGGTGTCGGAGTCGTGTTCTGCAGCGCAGCGTGAGAGATGTGCAGATTCTACGCAGACGGCAAGGTCGAAGGCGGACCGCGAAGCGTAGAGCTCAGTGCGGCTGGACACCTCTGCCTCGCAGGCCAGCATCAGGCGCAGGTACACAACGTGCAGAGCATGTTCGGTGTTCAAGGTTTCTTCGCGCAGAAAGCTTTCGTTCATTTGCAGCTGGCTCGATGCGGCCGCGTGGTGCGCAGCAAACTGCGTGTGCAGCCACGCAGTCTGCGCGTTCCACTCTGCACAGATAGCAGCAAAGGCCTCTTGAGCAGCACCCTGCAGCACATCGCCACCGTCGCCACATTCGCTCTCAAGCAACCAGAGCTGGTGGCGCTCGTCGTCCACACGCAGCTTCTCTTCGCACAGTGCCTCCACCCTGTCCTCTCCGAAGGCGATGTGCAGCGAGTCGTGCAAAAGGATCCACTCACTCTCAACGGCGCAGCGTCCGTGCAGCTCTGCTACACTAAGCGACAGCCGCTGCGGCAGCTCCTCTGCTAGGTACAAGGAGACAATCTCACTGCGCAGGTGTGCCTCGTCGCGTACTACGTCGTCCGTGGCGGTGTGGAAGTGCTGCTGCAGCATGTCCGGCAGGGTTACGTCCACGAGTGTGGTGCGTGCAGCAGCCTCGTCAATGCAGAGGTTGTGCTGAGCAAGGAGCGCGTCCCACCAGATGGCCTCGTGCTGCTGCGTGGCAGCGCGTGCTGTGAGCTCGATGCTGCCCAGCCTGTCCTTCTCAAGGTACTGCAGAACACTGCGACGCTCCTCCATCTCCACAACACAGAGCGACGCTGCCTGCGCAAAGGCCTTCAGACACAGCACTGCCGTGCTTGCGATGCCTGCACGTGTGTGCTCGCCGTGTGGATGCAGTACGTCCGTCCAGAGCGCACCACGCTCGCTGTGTGCAAGGGTGTAGCGCGCACACTGTTCGTGGTGCTGCAGCACCTTGCAGTCGAGGGAGCTGCGCCACTCGTGCACAACGTCATCACGCCCTTCCACCTCAGTGAAGACGAACGCAAGGTGGCTGAAGATCCACCCGCGAGCTGCGTTCTGCTCGGACATCACCTTGCTACGGATGTCGTCCTCCTCTGCCAACATCGCCGCAAGACGTGTCTCGTGGCCCTGCAGCGACGTGGTCACAGACGCAGCCTCGCGCAGCAGCGCTGACCACTCGTGCGCCTCTGTGGTCGCCACTTCCTCTCTTGCAGCGGCCAGACCGCCATGGATCTTCTCCAACGCATTGTCTGTGATGGTCTTGAGTGCGGCGAGACAGCTACCCACCTCGTCTAGGGTCGTTCTTGACGCCTCCTCGTGCACCAGCATGGCAACACGAGAGGCAGTCTCGGCGAAAAGGCTGAAGGCCATGTCCGTCAAGATGGCGCGTATGTCCTGCTCTGTGTCCTGCAGCATCCCGAGGCAGTGTATGTCGTACCACTCTGCATCCTCCTGCTCTCGAATGGCGTGCAGTGCCTCCTCCATGTCCTCGGTGAGCTTCACACGAATTGTCTCGTCTCTGTCAACCTTCTCGAGTTCTGCATCTACTAAGGGTGTTGAATCTGTGACCAAGCGCAGGCCGATCTTCAGTACCAGGGTGGCATCAGATGCAGGTACGCGTGCCGCAGTGGTGCCGTCGAAGAGAGTAGCACGGAACGTCACTACGTCGGACGTAGTGGTCGTCTGTGTGCGAGGTGCACCCTCGCCGCCTGCAACACGCATCGCCCACACTGCATCGAACACACCCCGCAGCGGCACCACCCCAGCACCCACCCCAGACACACCAAACCGCAGAAACTGATGGTCCAAAAACGCCTGCGAATTTGTGTGACAATGGAACAGCAGCACATCGCCCCCCGCTTCCATCTCCTTTGCCGCCAACGCAGTGTCGTCAGGCGACGCACCGAAGGGCGCACTGAGGACAATGCTGCGTGCTGCCTCTGCTCTGTGGCGTGTGTAGGTGAAGGTCTCCTCTGCCTCGGAAGGCTCGCTGGCTCTGCTCTCCGCAACACCACCACCACCACTGCTACGTGGCGACTGCGCACTGGAGAGCCTCTGCTCAACAACCATCTCACACACCTCAAATGAATGCCTTGCTGACGGCGTCGAAAAGGCTTCGTTGAACGTCAGCAACAGAGGCGTTGTGTAGACTGCGGCCACTGCGTGGCGACCTTCTTGGATGGTCCCCCACGGAACATGCGACTCATACCCGAGCACACTGTTTGTCACACCGGGAAGGCATCTGCAGAAGACACGCTGCCCCAAGGACCCGCCACGTGGCAGCACAAGGTCGCCCTCTGCAAAGTCGTCCATGACACGCTTGGCACGCACCTCGAGGAGGATCTCTTCACCGAGAGAGCCGAGGACGAATGTCTGGTCGTGGAGGGAGGTCACATCTGCACCGAGGATGCCTGCTGCTGGTGTGTCGAGGGCAAAGCAGGAGCGCAGCCGGATGCTGCGCATGAGTTCCTTGATGAGTCGCGAACGCAGTTGCACAGCCTCGTGGCCAAAGTCGTACTGCGACACCTTCACACGCACCAACACAAAACAAAAGCTCGACTCCTCAAGACACAGCCGCAACACCACCGCCACGCTCTTGTTCCGCGCATCCCCTTCTCTTTCGCTGTCCGCAGCGCTGCTCTGCTCTTCGCCTAACTCTGGCGCCAGCTCCTTCGCATAACGACGTGCGTCAGAGTCGGACGGCGTCCCTTCCGAATCCTCCTTAGGACTCTGCAGGCTTTCTTGATGCGTTGCCAACGAATTCTCCGTCAGCATCCCTCCTCCTGCCGAAGGGAACCTTGCGAGCGACCCTGCTGCCGACGCAGCAAGCTCTTCTGAAGAACGTTCGTGCACGACGACATCGGTTTCTGGCGACGACACACGCCCGACGAGGGTGTTGCGCACCAGACAGAAGAGACACGCCTCGACACCGGGCTCGCAGCGCAGCGCCACTATGGTATACGTTTTGCGCCCTACGTGGCGGGCGATCTGGTACACCAGCCGTGATGGATCTGGGTAGTGGTCCTCCGACACCCCTACCAACCCCACTGCGTACACATCAAGCCCTTTGGGCAGCCACCTCGCAAGATCTGTGCGTGCAGGGAGGATAGAATAGTTGAGGTCAAGACTGCCTACCCAAAGGCGTGTGTCTGAGTGCGCCTCGCGGGAGACCTTCAGCTCTGCTTCGCCTGCAAGCGTGAGGGTGTGCGCGGTAGGTTGGAGTGGCGGTGGTGTGCGGAGTGGTGCGTCACGGAACTCACCATGCAGGGTGAGCTTGGAGAGCGGTGGGTGTGGATGAGGTGCGCAGAGGAGGGGCGCGTGGAGGGGCGACACTGCAAAGACTGTCTTCGCAACTTCTAAGAAACGTTGTGCCTCGGAGACCAGCGAAAAGCGTATCCGCACAACATCCTCATTCGCAACGTCAATGAACCCACCCTCCCCCTGGACGTACACACAGCAGCCCTCCCGCACCGCCAAATGCTCGCCTTCAATCTCCCGCAGGACGTCGAGGTGCTGTGGTATCAACTCCCCCTCCGCAGTTTTGCTGAGTGTAAGCGCAGTTATAGTGCCCTCGATCTCTACCAACCCACCATGCAGAACGTCGACCACCCATGTCGTGTCGTCCACGGTGTGAAAGATTGCACGCAAAAAAGCGGCATTCGACCGCCAAAGGCGTGCCACATTTAGGTCGTTCTCGTGGTATTCCTCTTCCGTTGCTGGCGTGCTTCCCAGCAGAGTAGTGCGTGACATTCCACCCAACGCTGCTGGCGCATCAGTACGAATGGTATCACCTCCCGACATTCTGAAGATTCAGAGAAAGAGAGAAGCTAAAGTGGAGGTGAGACTTCGAGAGTTAAAATAGGGGGGTTGGATGAAAAAACGCAAAGAGTTCAAGGGGGAAGTCGGAGCATTGTTTGTGGAGGTGTTTTGGTGTCGAACGGTTCAAATTTGTTCAAATCTGAGAGGGGCGTGTGAACAAAGGGGGGAGTATGTGTGGATTGTGGGTCACCTATGGGGTGGAGGTGAGTTGGTAAGAAAGGAGAATTGACGTATCGTAGAACTTCAAGAGGAACTGCTGGCTTGATGACTCCAGGCTGGGATTAACCCATGTCAGGGGTCTTGCTGTGTGTAACATTGGCACAAGACCTAGATATGCATCACAACCAACCTTCAGGTCAGTGCAATGACTATCATACGGTATAGCTGGCTTGAGGTGAAACCCCAACCAGTCAAGCCCGATAGAGTATACTCAGGAACAGCGCCTATTTCGCGCTCTCTCTCTTCCCGCAGTTACAAGAGCAAGCTCCTTTGACACTGAACAGCGGGGGTGAAATTATTTGTTGATTTTTGAGATTTGTTTTTTTATTGAGAAGAAAAGAAGACGCGATAAAAAAAAAGCTTGAATTTCGGTTTTCTTGTCAATAAAAATGCATTTTTTTCTTTGCTTTGCACATTGCAGAGAAGAAGAGAAAATGAAGTGCAAAAAGAGAGAAAAAAAAAAACGCCCCTGCAGACGCGCTTTGCTTGAATAGTTCCGGTGGTGGGCCTATCAAATTTGCGAGATTGCATTTCAGGGAAATATCACGACTCACTACAAATCAACAAATCATAAAGAGGGTGAAAAGAGGTGTGCTGTGATCATAAAAAAAGAACACTGCTTTTTTGATTTTTTTGTTCCGTCTTCAGCATTCCCTCTTTGACCCCATTTATCCCAAAAAAGCTAGAAAAAAACGACAAAACATGAGATAGTTGTGTCATGCCACTCTGCCACTCTGCTCACCTTTTTTTCACAAATTTTTTCAAAAATATTCAAATTTTCTATGCTTTCACGAGACCTTCGGTGACATCTTTAGCTTCGCTCTCCAGGTAGGACAGGGAGGAGGAATTGATGCAGTGGCGCTGGTTTGTGGGAGTCATGCCTTCACCCTCGAAGACGTGGCCGAGGTGAGATTCGCACGAGCCGCAGATGAGCTCAATGCGGTCGTAGCCGCCACTGGAGTCCACTCTTGTGCCAACGTTGTTTGTGTACGCCTTGTCGAAGGCAGGCCATCCGCAGGAGCACGCAAACTTCGCACCCGCAGAGTACAACGGCACGCTGCACCCCTTGCACACAAAGTGCCCCGTCTTCGGCAGAAACTTGTTGTACTCCCCGGAGTGCGGGCGGTCCGTCCCAGCCTGCCTCAGCACCTCGTACTCCTCAGGAGACAGCTTTGCACGCCACTCCGCCTCCGTCCGCACGACACGCTGTGATGTGCTCATCGCTCGGTGTGGGGATATCCTGGATACTGAGGTGCGGAGGGCTCTCAACATGGGGGAAGGGGATGAGGGTGATGGAGAGGAAAAAGGGAAAAGGGAAGACGTCTGAAAAGGAAAAGGAAAAGGAATAGGAAGGTCGTTGGAGTGCGATAAATGCGAAAACGGTGTACTCACACGATTATCGAGGCAATAGGGAAATTGGGGAGCATTTTGCTATTTTCTTCTAAAAAGCGCCCTTTTTTGGTGGGCAATACAAAGGGATATCTATAACCTCCCCCCCGTGGCGCCACTGAGATTTCGTGAGTGAATCTTTTCAATATCACTGTACACAGTACTGCATTGCGTTTGAGGTGAAGTTTGCGGCTCTTCTCACATATGCGAAGGCTGCACGGAGGACTTCAATACGACTCTGCACTGGAGCAATGCAAGGGACGGCAGAGCGGCTTTTGTTGAGTGAGATGAGCGCGACGGGTTCGTAGTTGTTCTCCATTGTCTGGACGTGAGTGATGAAGAGGTCGCACATTTGACGCAGTGTGCTGCGCAGTGCTTCTGATACAGGCGCATTTGCGGTACACGTGTCTGTCGCAGACTGTACAATAAGAAAGGCGGTCACCACCAGGACTTCAACATGCAGGTCAAGGAAGCATGAACAGAGCTCCGTCTGGTTGTCTGTCAGGAAGACCTTCGAGCGGAGGTGCTGCTGCAGGTTTTTCATGATCTTTTCGTCCCGCATGACTGCCTCGAAGCAGTGCACCACAGCGAGCACACCTTTGCGTTTGTCCGCCCCAGCGTGGCTGCTGAGGTAGAACGCACAGAGGTAGAGGATGGCGTGCGCTTGCAGCTTTTGGCGGATGCCCTTTAGCTTTGGGATGGCTGCGGTGACGTCCATTTTGAGGGCGTCAAAGAGAGAAGAGAGCTGTGCCTGTGTACGTGGTTCACGTGGTGTGTTCTCACGCCTCATGAGAGGCACGTAGTTCGTGATTGCTTCCAGGAGCCTCCGTGCCTCTCGCATCGCATCATCCTTCAGAACGTTCACCCCTTGCGCCCTCTCCATATCAGCACCAAACAAACTCTCCCCCAAAGCACCCAACACATCAACCCCATACACCTGCCCAACCTCACTACGCTCGAAGCACAAACCACCTACACTACGCGTAATACAGTGACAAAGCTCCATCTAAGGAGGTATCGCCCAAAGGCGACTCTGAGAGGGGAGAATGGAAGGAAGGGAAGGGAAGGGGAAAGGAGGAGGAGGATGAAAAAAAGGTGTTCATTTTTTTAAAAATGCTAAAAGTGCTAAAAGTGCATATGGTCTCATATCACCTAAAAATATGTGAAATTTTTCAAATAAAAAGACACCCCCCCACCCCCCTGTAATACAAAACTGAACGGAACATATAGGTTTTTGGGAAGAAAACCAGGGGAAAAAAATAGCTGCGGGGGTTTGAAATGCATTTTTCTTCCCTTTGGAATCAGACAAAAGGACTACTAAAAATAAATGAAAAATGCATATCACACACACCCCCGCGATGGGTAAATATTTCCCCACTTTCCTTCGATAGCAACCACTTTGCTTTTTTTTTTTGGTATCTACAAATCATCGGCAACCCCATTGAGCGTGATACAATTTTTGTAGTATCAACGAAACAACCATTGTCAAAAAAAAGACAACAGCACTACACACAATATCACCTGAGGTTAGGGTGCTTACAGATATATTTTTTTTGGGGGTACAATGGATGAACGTAGTGTAGTTGCCCCTTGTGTTTGTTGCGCTGTTGCACGCATCTACGACGCCTTTTTGTTTGAAAAGGGTTGCGAGAAGCTGTGAGAAGAAAAAAAAACTCATCACGCCAACGACCGTGCCACCTTCGCTGCAGCAGCGGGGTCCTTCTTCGCTTCGTTCACAGCCTGAAAGGAAAAAAAAAACGTGAAACTTTAGAATAATACGTTCATAACTTTATAGTATGAGAGAGGAGGAGGAAAATCGTCTTCGCTGAAAGATTGAAAGATTTCTAAGATATGTACACAAATGCCATCTCGGATGATCTCCCCAAAAAAAAGAGATGTGAACAAAATCATACCACGTCAGTAACACCCTGCTTGAACCCGACGTACTCCTCCTGTGTGTGTTGTTGTTGTGTTGACATCGAAATGTGGTGTATTCTTTGAGAAATGAAGTGAACATACATCACCAGAGAACGGGTCATCACCAAAGAAGCCGCCTTCCTCTGTCATCTTAAGCTTGCACGCATAGCCCATCGCCGCAAGCAGGCAGAGCGCCAGTATTGTGGTGAACAGCGCTGCGATGATGACGTTACTGCGCTCGGGGTTTGAGACACGCAGAAGGGTGCCCGTCTCGTACGACAGTGCCTGTGTCAGGAGCAGGTTCGCTGCGAGCATTGTGTCTCTTGGGAAGGTCTTCTGTCTTGTTACAAAAGGCCTGAAATGTGTGATTTTTTTTATTGATATGATTCAATGCAAGGCAGACATAGAGGTAGAGTCTGCAAACGGAAACAGAGTATGGTGCTCCGGAGGGGGTCGATATGGACAGGTCGCTGTCAGTTCGTTGACCGATTTCCTACAGCACCAGGGTGGCATACATTTGAATTAAATGCACACATTTTTTTTGGGAGAAACAGGGTTGACAGACTACATGGTATACAGATCTGACCAGTAAAAAAAAAACCTTCTTTTTTTTGAGTTACTTACTTTGCTGTCTTCTTTGAGACGGCTGGGGAGAGGGGTTGCAAGAAACAAAAAACATTTTTTTTTTTGCGCCTCTCCCAATACGCCTTGGCTAAGAGAAGATAACAAAGATGCAAATCGCCCTCCCCTTCCCTTTCGTTGTTTTATGAATGTCTAGTGCCTCAAGTGAATGAGCAAGTCATTATTGGTTTTGGTTTCATATAGGTTTGACCCCCTTGCATAATGGTTTCATAAAAGAATGACCGAATATGCGGTCCAAATTAGGTGGTATAAATATTTGGAAAAAAATACCGACCTATTTTTTTGTGCAAACGATCGAACAAAGTAGTTTTCAATTTTGAGATGGCATTCATCCCCGCTTTTCCGACCCGCAATGTTCCAAAAAAAAATCCTCATTTTTTTTTTTTTGAAAAAAATACAAAGAGAAACCTTGAATTGTACCACACGGGGGCACACATCCTGGGGGTAAATAGCTTTTTTTGTTGATAAAAAGAAGGATAGTCAGCGACAGAGAGGTAAGTGTTTCGCTGAATTTTTTTGCGTAGTTTTTTTGTGTGGTCAAAAAAAAAAAAAAATGACGGCAGCTGAAAAAAAATGCCAAGAATGAGACTACTAATAAACGCCTTGAATGGTCTCACATTCAATACACACAGCATCACATTTTTTACCCACCCATTCCCCCTTTTGAAGTCTACCTGAAAGACCTCCCGCTTAGAATAGATCTTTATCGCTTTTGAGCTTCGCCTTCTTCCACATGGGGAGCGCGTGGAACTCTTCTGAGGACATGTCCATGACAGCGACGAAGTCCTCCTCGGACATGTAGGTCTCTCGCTTCATAACGTTGATGTCTTCTCTCGTGAGCGTCGACTTCGAGACACGCAGCTCTTCGTAGGGGTACTTCTTCTCTTCCCCTGTGGGCACGTTCTTGCGCTTCTCAATGACCAACTCCCACTTCTCCATGTCCTCCACCTTCTTTTTGATGGGAGTCTTCTTCTTTTTCTCCTTCTTATCCTTCTTCTCGCTCTCTTTCTCGGGAGCGTCTTTGTCTTTGTCTTTGTCTTCTTCGCCCTTCTCTGTGTCGGATTCCGGAAGGGACGGTGTCGATTCCTCGTCGGAATCTGGTGGAGGTGGGTCACTGCCTTCGTCGCTGTCGGGAGGGGGTGGGGCAGACTCGTCGTCGGAGTCTGGCGGTGGGGGTGCGCTGCCGCTGTCGTCATCGGAGTCGGGTGGGGGCGGGCCACTCGAGGAGTCGGAGTTGGAGGAGTCGTCGTCGCTGTCCAGCGAGGGTGCGCTGCTGTCGTCATCGCTGTCGGGGAGCGGCGCGCTGCTACTGCTACTACTGCTGCTGCTGCTGCTGCTGCTCTCAGACGCCTTGTCCATTCCATTGTAAAACCCTTCCTTCCGAAGACGCTCAATCTCCTCCTGCTCTTCTTCCATCCTCGTTTTTCGCTTGTCGAGTCTGTTGGGGTGAAGAGAAGTGGAGAAGTGGGGAAGTGGAGAGGTGAGGTGACATACTTTTCGCCCTTCTTTTCCTTAACCTCTCCCTTTTTTTTTATTTTCCCTTCGCGGGCCTTTTGCTTGCGTTTGACCTGGTGGTGGGTTGGTGTGTACATAGGATTTAACAGCAATCTCTTGCATTCAGTGGTGATTTCGAGTGGCATTTTGTGGGTAGTGATGCATACTCGTTTTGAAGGGTCTAGCAGTGTGATGATCACGTGGTCGTCGTCACCTGCGACGAGAAGGCCGGATTTGCATTTGTAGGACACAATTTTGCGGAACTTTGCGGCGTTTAAGCTGGACACAACACGCCCACCAGCTCGCTCCACGAGCCCGTCGTCCTGTGTTGGGTTTATTGAAAGAAACAAATATTTTTACAAAAAAAAGGTGTGCACACGTGGGTGATGATCGTCTCCGTGAGACGCACAACGAGCTTGTGAGAGTCTGTGAGACACTGCGAGCTAGCAGTGTATTTTTTGGGCCGGTTGGGGGGGGTCAGTGACCCCCCCCCAAATTTTCTCCGGAAATTTGGGCCGGTGGGGGGGGTCAGTTTTTTCAGCTGGGTTTGAGGTGTTTCCTCGGCGTGGTGTAAAAAGCTACACATTTACACCGTACCCAAAAAATTTTTCGCCTGCGGCGCCATTTTTTTTGTTTTTTTTTTGCTCCGCAAAAAAAAAATATATACAGTTCACTATGTTCCCTGGTCGTGCTGAAAAATAAATTTGGGCAAAAAAACAAACTGACCCCCCAAACTTAAAATCTGGATTCCTGGATAAGACACTGCGAGCTAGTGAAAAAAAAAAATCTCTCCCAAAGACGCTCTGTTGATCTTGGGTAAAAGTCGCGAAGAACGGCGGGAAAATGGGGAGAGAGATGAATTGAAGGCTAGCTTCACCTCTGACTTTGTCACATTAGTGTTGCCGAGAGCTAGCGGAAGATGAAAAAGAATCACACCACACGCATACGTTTCTGAGTGACCCGAAGGTGGCACCACCTGAGCCCGACTCTTCCTCCATGACGCGTTCAATTTCTTCGATCAACGCGTCCATCTCTGCCTCCTCGTCATTGCCAGTCGCCATTTCTTTATGTGTGTTGTATACGTTCCTTCCTAAGGGTTTGAGCTGGTGGTTTAAATGATACCAATCATGCGAAAGAAGAACTACAGCGAGGAGGGGTGCATGGGGTATTTATTGAATCCGTTCGTGAAAAAAGCATAACGGCCGCCGCTGAGGGTCTAACTTTGTTTGTGTGTGGGGGGGAAAAGGGTGCACAGCAGAAACTGTACACAGCAAAACAAAACTGTAGCGAAGTACCCCTACATCCAGGAGGGGGAGAGGGATTGCCTCTCTGTACTACACACGACAAGAAAAATAACAATTTGAAAGAGACGGTTGTTGCAAAAGCCTTTGTTGTGCATTCTAGGAAGGGTTGGTCAGATCAACTGCTCTCGCATTGAGCTACCTGAGACCTTCAAAAGAAAAGAAAACAATTGTATGAGCCAAGATGGGCTAGTTTCTGCTCTGCTGCAAAAGAGGAACCCGGCACAGGATATGGCGAGTTTTCTCATCTCCGACGAAATCTCGGGAAATTTTCAAAACAAAAATGGTTTCATATACTTTCAAATCAAAGAAAGAGAAAGTATATAAAAAGCGAGTAAACCAGGGGTGAAATGACGCACATATGCGAAATAGGGGTACGGGTTTGTTCTAACATTCATCACATAATACCGCGTAAAAAAATGGCAGACAGCAGTTCATTAAAACAAAAATCGAACAGAACATCCTAGCAGATGTCAAATTATATCAGGTTACCTTTTGGGGTGGCGGTTTATGGACTGAGCCATATTTATTAAGACCCCCTCTCCTGGAAAGGAGTGGGGGAAGGTTTGACGCCTGCGTGCAGTGAAAAATATCAGGGTTGGTAGAGCAAAGCGGAGATGTAAGCTGCACCTAAGCCTCCTAAGTCATCTATAGGCGTGTAGGGGCGTTTTGCAACTCTGAACTGCAAAATAGCGAGAATAGCAGTGTCTGATGAGGCGATAGCGCGAAAGCTACACCAAAGATTTTCCAGTAAAACCGTGTATTTTTGCAGACACATTGAGTAAGAAACCCATGGACACGTAAGAAATACGCGGGAATAAAGAAGACGGTCTGCCACGCTGTGAAACGAATAAGAGGGTGTCATTGACACGTTTGGAGTGTCGTTTGGGTGTCCCCTACCCAAAAAGGCACATCAGATGACCACTTTATAGGCTCAGCTGGAAAGCTGACACAAAAAGTGGCCGCTGACGGAATAAAAATTGGGGAAAATTTAGTTTAAAAAAAAATCTCTCCCCGTTCATAGATGGCCCAATATTGCGCACCAGAGAGACCGTTTTCCGCGGATCCCTAATGGCCATACTAGGATCTGAAAAAACCCAAAATGACCAAATTTGGTTCCTCTGTTGAACGTACAACACAACCAACACACTGGCACACCTCCACAACACCGATGGCCCAAAAAGACAAAACAAAACGTAAAGTAATAATTATATCCCACCCCCCCACCGACCTGCCCTCCCCACCCCCACCACGTATTTATGTGTCGAACACGATTTCATTAAAATAGCAGCAAAACAGCTCGTAATGGTTGCGCAAGCATTGTCGCGATATTTCCCCGTCTTCGCCGATCTTTTTTATCAACGTTTCGGTGAGTTTGGTGTTCTGCTGTGGTGTTGTGGTTATGTTCACAAAAATGAATTGCTAAGATATGAAGAGACGGTAATGTTATTTTAGTAGTTCAGATTAACCCTTTACGGCAGAACATATACGTCCACGCATGCCTGGAGTGCCTTCTACTTGAGAGGAGGAATACGAAGAGAGCATCGCTTGGTCCTCGTACCCACACCCGTTTGGGATAAGGGAGACGCCACCCAAGAGGACGTCTTCAATGAGCCCAGAAGGCTGTTCAGACAGAGTAGGCAATGTGGGAGCGACACCTTGGCAGTAGTCTTGCTTCTGTGAGTACACGAAGTTCGACAGCTCATTCCGCACAGTCAGGGTTATCTAGCAGGACAAAGGGACTCCTGCAGTAGGGAATCCGAAGAAGTTGTGTGCGATGTTTCTCCCCCCTGAGCTCACCGAGTCCTACCCACCGCGGTGGGGAGTTGCCCCCCACCCCACTGAGGTGGGGAGGTGCATAACCGCGAAGAACATGAGCGTCTGCAGCATTTGTGTGCTGTATTCCAAGTGGCTGGGCAAACAGTAGGGACGGGTTTCAAACTTCGTGACTGATGTTCCGTTCCAGAGTGGGGCCAAATCAGCAAACGTTTTGAGTTCTTCTTTATATCTGCGGCTGGACAACTGGAAGCATTTCATCGAAACTGAATGAGGACGGCAGAGCTGCATGCAGGAAAAGGTGAAACCACCTCGCAAGATCGCGAGGCTGAGAAGGCTGCAGAACTGAATTGATCAAGAAACATAAAAAGAAATGATGGGGTTGTCAGAATCGTCTTCTGCTGACATCGTTTTTTTTGAAACAAAATACATACATCGGGAACGGGCTGGGAAAACTTTAATAGCATCCTTTTCGTTATGCAGTCGTTTTCGATGTGCGATTTGAAGTTTGTGGTGTGGATTGCTAGGCCGTTTTCGAGGATGCGGTCGAAGAGGAAGTCTGTCTTGCGTGTCTCTAGGTCGCCTTCGAAGATTTCGACTGCTTCTAGGAGGTCCTTCCAGAGGTCGCTGTTGTCACCTCGGGCTGAGTTCTGCACTATCACGCAGCCGCACACGAGACGCTCACTGTAGTTGACACGCGTGACCTCAAGACAGCTCATCACGACGTCGAAGTCGTCAGTGTCCTCTCTCGCAGCCTGCTGCTCATAGCGCATCCGCATGGCCCGCCACCTCCTAGGGTACGCTCGCATCGGGTCTGCGTACATCAGCTCATACTGGTTCTGACCCGACTGCCTCCTCGTTTCCACTACAGCACTCTGCCCGCATCCCATTGAGTTGCCAAGAACGGATTTGCAGAACCCCGTATCTATGATAAGAAAATGAAAAGATCTGTGGGTGGGAGAATATGATGGAAAGAAGGAGAAGGGGAAAATGTCAGTGTGGTGGGGGGACACTCTTCGGGATGAATTTTGACGTCGAAAAAAAAAATACTGTGTTTCAAAAAAAATATGCAGCACGGTATATGCGAACGCCTTCAAGACAGTGAGGGGATGAATAAATGAGGGGTGGGGATGATCTTTTATTTGCACAAAAATGGGGGTTTCAAATAGGGGTGAGTTTCAATAATAACATAACGTATCAAGGGAAGGGAAGGGGTGGCACGCTAGCCCAAAGAGGGGGAAGGTCGTCGTGGAGACCTGAGGAGAAATAGGAAAACAACAACAGAAAATGCAAAGAGTCTCAGACACCAAAGCCTACTCTTGTATGTCCGGTCATTAAAAAAGAAAATAACAACATCGAAAGACGTGCTTCGCGTTGCGCATGGCATTATTCGCATGTCTTTCTTCGGGTATGTGGTGGGTCTGTGATGATGCATGAAACGAACCTGGTACGGAAACCACCAACCCTGAGTTGTGAAAACGGAAGTACACGCTGGTGAAGACTGGGCGAAACAAAAACAAAACAGTTGGTCACGACCAACCATTTTTTTTTGACACCCCAAAAAGAACATTCAGTGAACTCACTGCACAGGGTTTTGAGCGAACAAACCTCTGTGAATGGTCTACAATATCATCACAGCAAAAATAACAAAAGTGGAGGTGAAAAAGGCACAGACGGAGGTAGCCGATTTTAACGAAAAAGAAGAAAGACAACGTACTCGTAACATGTGTTGCAAATGTTGTCTTGTGTGCGAATATAAAAAGCAAAAGGAGGTTTAAACAAAATGTCATAATTTATTAAAGCTCAAAAAAAGAGAATTTTGTTTACGCGAAAGGAAAGTTTCAATATTGGTGCCCGAAAAATTAGGTAAAAATGGAATACCCAAACCCCCATATGGGGAACACCAAATATGCATTCAAAACGTGGTATCCCTGTTCGACGCAGACGTGCAGCAAAAAAGAAAAACAAAAGTTAGATTCATTTTATTTCAATTCAGAACAGAAAGCAAAAAATAGAAAAAAAATTATTGACAATAATCAGTGTCGCCGGGCAACATACATGCTTCAAATACTGAAAACAATGAACACTTTTGCATCATTTGAATGACACCCGCTGTGCGGCTGCATGAGAATTGAATAGTCACAAAAATCTGTATTCCAAATAACGGGTAAAAAAGAAACCCCAAAATCGATAAAAATAAATGTACAGCAAATCGTTAGTCACTTCCAAAGGTCTGTTACAATTTACCGTAATCGTAAAAATTGTGGACCGTAAAATGTTCCAGTTTGCCAAAAAACCCCAAAAAGTTCCAGAATTTTTACGGTCCAACATTTTTTTGGGGGGTTTTTTTGTGTTAGGGAAGGCTCGTTTTTCCTTTTAATGTTACAAAGTAACAATAAACCATTTTTCCCGGTGACCCCCCCCTCCCCACCCCCTATGTTACACGGAAAAACCGTTTTTCCGAATTGTCATTTATTGTAACAACAAGGCGCAGTGGACGTGCACATCCGAAAACACCCGCATTTGCATTTCCGGAATCCGTCCGCACTGTGGTGGGGTCAATCTGCCGAAATGGACAAGTTCTTGTTGTTGGAAAAAGCCACTTTTTCCCGCCATTGTTACAAAAAAAAAAGTTTTTTCCCCGGATTTCGGTCGGACCCCCTCCCCCCCCTTTATTGTTACTTTGTAACATTAAATGGAAAAACGAGCCTTCCCTTAGCAGTTTTTGGTTTTTTGGTTTTTTTTTCCCCCTTTTCAGTCAGGGTTTCCGCCAGGATTTGGGGTTTCAGAAATTGGGGTGTACCATGAAAACGACCTCCAAAAAAAAAAATTTTCTCCCCGAAAAAGCGGTCGTCGCGCGCTTCGCGCGCGCCTCCCTGGCAGACACAGGTAGAGACGAAGCGTGCGGGGGGGTGCTACAAAAATTTTTTTTGGGAAGGGTTGAAAGGCAGAAGGGGAGGCGCGAGATACGCTCACTACCGGTTGAGGTGTCACTTCCACTGGGCTGCAGAAGGGCGGTCTTAGGTAGAGGTGGTTCGTTTGGAGGTCGGGGGTGGAAGCTTAACAAGGTAAGGTGTCTTGTGAGAGGGTGGTGGTATTTGCTTTTTTCATTGCATGGCGCTACACAGTGATTACAGTGCTGCCGTTGGAACATGTAATAGAAAGTGAATGCACTCGTCGCTTGCACCGAAGCCTCCTTTAGTTTAGAATATAGCAACATCAAATAACCAGCAACACAGCGCCGCAGGCGCACGGTACGCTACTTTTTCTCTTTTTTTTCTAGATTTTACCCCCCTTTTCTTCCACTTCTTTTGACACAGCGAGCCAAACGCTCTGCACGGTGGGGTCACATGACCACAGGGGGTCATCTACAACCTCTAAAACCCCATTTTTCTCGGGGTGTACTTAAATCCCTGTAAAAATCCAAAATTTTCCGGGGAAAATATTGGGGTGTACCAAAGTACACCCCGGTACACCCTGGCGGAAACCCTGTTTTCCACCCGCCCATCCGAGCGGGTGAATTTTTTTTTCCCCCCGATGAAACCAAAAACCGCTAAGTACTCGGCAGGCCAAAACCACATCTGGATCGTAATATATCTGGACCGTAAAAATGTTCCAGTTTTCCAAAAAACCGAAAAAGTTCCAGAATTTTTACGGTCCAAGTATTATACGGTCCAAAATTTTTACGGTCCACAATTTTTACGATTACGGTAGACAGAATCGCCAAGACAAGAAGCCTTTCTCTGTCGCAAAGTCTTTACCTCAGTGTTGTCTATCAACGCTTGATTGTGGAACGACTTTTAACTTTCCTTAGAGGTGGTGTTTTTGTATCACAAAGACAAAGAAAATACATGGAAGAACGGTAAGAAGGCTCTGTCGTTAGCCACCTTACTCAAATTATAACGTTTTGGTGTGAAAGTTTGTTTTTCTTTGAAAACAGATAATTTTAATCCCAAAAGATGGAATTGTCTGGTATGTGTTTCCTCGTAATAATAAAACACAGCGTTCTGTCCTGAAGATTGGTCGAACGAAATTCGCGGGTCAGGTGAAAACCCAAACAGGAATATTGCGAGTAAAAAACCGCTTTGGGAATAAAAAGGCTATCAAAAAAATACTGAAGTACCATTGCATTCAATCACCCACGGAATAATTGAAATACGCCTCTCGTGCGCACAAATGAAAAATAAGAATATTTTAGAATAAGAACGAAATTCTTGAGTACAAATGCCACGGTGTTTCAGGGCCGGGATAGGAGGTGTGATTCATTTGTATTCACATACATTTTTTTTTTTTTTCCTGTTGTTTTCTTGAAAAACACGATTCACCCACAGTGTTGCGGGAGACAGCTCTAGGAAGGCTACAGGATGCCTTTGGGTCATTTCTTAAACAGGAAAATGCACACATTTTAGTCCTAAACTGCTCGCAACTGGGTTAGAACTATACCCAAAGGAAGCAACCCTGAAAAAGGACGAACCTCAACGAACTGAATAAGCGCGAAAACGCTAAAGTTTGCGCAAGTTTCTCAAGATCAAAGGGAAGGGCACAGAGCGTGACGATACACCTCAATAAGAGATCAAAAAGGTGTGTGAACAACCTCAGCAATTCCCTAGGTCTTGTCCAAGAAACACACAGTCATGATATCGTTGTTGCACAAGAAAACGCCATAATTTCATAATACGTTACAATCAAAGAATAGAAAGCATATAAAAAAAAATATATTTAAAATAACCATCGCACAAAAGAATGAATGTGCGTCGTGCACATATCTAATTCACACGGGATCCACAAACAAGCGATACCAACCCTTCTTAGGTACGAAACGCACCTTAGTTTTTATTCCACCTGCGTTTTGTTGATCACCCTGTATTCATGGGGGTTAATACTACGCAAAGAAAGTATGCTCGAACGCTTGCATGAGCACGCAATGCAAAGCAAAGCAAAGGCGCTCATACAATGCCCACCATTCAGGTTGGCGGAGTTTGCAAAGAGATCCTGTGCGCTCCTGTGACGGGTCGCTTCACATTAAAATGAAATTTCCAACCCTAAAATTGGAGCTCAAGCAGTTCTCAAAAGTATAAAAAAAAAATATGTTGATAATAAGGTGTAACCCAAAGATAGAAGACAATGCAACAGGCCTTTTTTCTCGACTGATGCAATGAAAAAAAATATAAGAACTTCGGTTGTATGAAATTCAACTCTGTGTGGTTTCCCTTGGCAGAGGACACGGCACACTGAGGTGACAGTTATACCACATGAAAAAAGAGAAAGAATAAAAGTTGGTAAGATAAACCATGTGTTTACACCTTAAAAAGACAAATGTCTTACGGGACACACACATTTTGAAACAAAAAAAAAACATATGCAAATAACATAACAAATTATTCACATGGATGTCTGTTGACCAGATCGTGCAACCAAAGCACCTGGTGAAGGAGAGATTGAAAAGGAAAGCAAAAAGGTGGAAAGATAGCACCTTGCGCCACAGTGGTCCCAACGAACTGAAGAGGAGAGGTGAGGGAAAAAAAAAACTGAGACGAAAAAGTAAAATGAACCTAAGCATCGTGTGCATAGTCTTAGTCTTAGTCATACAGAAGGCAGAGAAAGGTTCCTTGCCACACAGCTCAAAAAAAAAAAGACAGTAAAAGTGCAAACACCTCACTGACACGAGGCATTCTCTTTTTTGGCGACGACACTTTTTACAAATACTTTTACAAGTGGGAAAATATACATGGCATCGTTTCAGTAGCATGCACGGAGCATATCGTTGTGCATTGTTACAAAGACACGCCATGGCAAAAAGGAGAGAACCTTCAGGACCCCTTGAAAGCGACACGACACAAAACTAGAGTGCGACATAGATGGGACACAAATAACTCTGGATTTCTTTTTTCTTTTCTATTCGTTGCAAATATGGAAAGAAAGACCAACAGCCTGGGTGGGCATAGGTTCAAAAAAAAATCTGCAGCTGTCACAGAGCGACGTCAATACTATTATGCTGTATTGTTGAAGCCATCTGATGGTGCGGGTGTGGTATAAAATGAGGGGGCGAGTGTGGTGAAGCTACTCACCACAAAAAAGGTAAAAAAAGGGGGCGTTTTTGACACACAAAAAAAACGCATTATTCCTGAAAAAGCAAACACCATTCGAAAGAGGAGACGATGTGCGGGACACACAACACGCTTCATTTGCAACGTGAGTTTTTGTAGCACACAATACGTCATCTGAAAAACCATTGTACCCATTGTACCTACCATTTGCCACAATGGTTACACAAAAATTATCAAAAAAAAGGTAGAACTTCCAGAAAAATCCTGAAAAGGTCGAACATTAGTACGGTCGATAATTTGTACGAATACGGCATCACAGAACTTACAAAAGGGGTGGCGGGAGCTTGAGGGATGAGCACAAAAAGAGAGAAAAGTCGGTAAATAATGTAACGATGAGATCAACCTCGTGTAGTATATAGCTCAGTCCATGAACCTCCTCACCCCAAAAGGTAACCTGAGCACTCTTATGCGAACAGAACGTCCTATAGGAGATGTTAAAGGATATCCCAAGTAAGTGATCAGGTTACCTTTTTGTGGGTTTATGGAGTAAGCCATATATAGTCTATTAGCTTTAACTAAAGTGTTGGAAGCGCAACGGCAGACACCTCAACGTACGTCGACACCCAACAGCAAAGGCACGGTGAAATGCACCCTAAAAAAAGCGAGGATGTGTTGTAAGGGTAGGTTGCAACACGTGGAGGGGATCCTCGAGGGGGAGAGGGTGGGGGTGGGTTGGGGGGGGGGGGGTAGGGGGAGCCACCAAGGGCGTTTTGCTGTCCAAAACCCATTTTTTTGAAATTTGGGTGAAGAAATCCACTAAAATGGGCGTGCCTGGCCGCAAATCGCCCTGGGGATCACCCATATATCCCAATAAACCACCTGACGACCTTCACAGAGTACTTCTTGTCTCAAAAAAATCGATTTTTTGTGAAAAAAAGCCCAAAAACCGCGTCACGTTTGCGTCACGCTTGGTGACCAAAATTTAACACTTGCCAAGAAATTTCTCCAATCAGACAAAACTCCTTCTAAACACCCGAAAAACACTTCAGTCCACATCCGCTGGGGTCCCAGGGTGGAAATATATGGTTTTTGCAGCTTTTAGGGGTCCTGGGAGGGTCCCAGGCGTATTCATGAGGGACGGAACCGCTTATAATGCCCGAAATTGCCTCTTTTTTAGGGTGCTTTTTCACCTTAAAAATTCAAAAAAAAGTGCTCAGACAATCACAGAAGTGTCCAAACCCCCTCGGAACTACTCGCCAGACCCCCTGCGGGGTGGAGAATCATATTTGCGATCACTCTTTGGGCTAGTTTGCCCAAAATAACCCCGTGTCCCACTTTTGTCCCACTTGTCCCAAAATAGGCCAAAATTCCCCATTTTGGGACAAGTGGGACAAAAGTGGGACACGGGGTTATTTTGGGCAAACTAGCCCAAAGAGTGATCGCAAATATGATTCTCCACCCCGCAGGGGGTCTGGCGAGTAGTTCCGAGGGGGTTTGGACACTTCTGTGATTGTCTGAGCACTTTTTTTTGAATTTTTAAGGTGAAAAAGCACCCTAAAAAAGAGGCAATTTCGGGCATTATAAGCGGTTCCGTCCCTCATGAATACGCCTGGGACCCTCCCAGGACCCCTAAAAGCTGCAAAAACCATATATTTCCACCCTGGGACCCCAGCGGATGTGGACTGAAGTGTTTTTCGGGTGTTTAGAAGGAGTTTTGTCTGATTGGAGAAATTTCTTGGCAAGTGCAAAATTTTGGCCCCCAAGCGTTACGCGAGCGTTACGCAATTTTTGGGTGTTTTTTCACAAAAAATCGATTTTTTTGAGACAAGAAGTGCTCTGTGAAGGTCGTCAGGTGGTTTATTGGGATATATGGGTGATCCCCAGGGCGATTTGCGGCCAGGCACCCCATTTTAGTGGATTTCTTCACCCAAATTTCAAAAAAATGGGTTTCGGACAGCAAATCCTTAAGGATTTCCTTATACGTGGCTCCCCCTATGGGGGGGGGGAAACACTCGTAGCGTTCCATTCCATCTCTCTATGAGTCGCTTTGGAATAGAAACGTGGAAAAATAAATAAATGAGTGGAGAGGGGAAGAGACTTGTGAATGTGTTTGAATGGTATTCTCCTCTATCGAATTCAAACACATATGGGGGGGGGGGGGGGCCCTTTTCATGATAAGGGGTGTACCAGTTGAGAAACCCTTCAAAAATAAAATGTATTTTTTCGTTGGATGGAAGTGCGCATCTTGAAACTCAACTTACCAAACTAAACTAAAAAAAAATTGAATTGAAATGAATTGAACGGGAAAAGGGGAGAAAGACCCTTTCAGAAGGAAATATCTGTCTGTGTTGTGCCAGGGGAAGTACGTGAAAGATACAAAAAAAAAAAACATTTGTAAGATGAGCCGAAGCCTCTGGTTATTCACCTGAATAAAGAGGGGGGGGAAATGCTGGGTTACTATCTTTTCCCCCATTTTGTCACACGGATTAAAGTTGGCTTGAAATACAAAGCCCTCTTGTGACAGTGTACCTTTATTAAACCAATACTATATTATGCAACGTGAGCAAGGTTGGTCGGACCAAATTGAAGCAGGAAATCCACCCCTACCTCTCAAGGGGACTGCGTGCGCTTTTCAGCACGCTGCAGACAAAAGTATTTTCATCATATGCAATCAATAAATTGATAGTATATGGTGAGGGATCAACAAAAATGGTCCCATCTTTCTTTTTATGTTGTGTGTTTTGCAAAACGTAGAAAAGAAAAGTAAAATGCTTCGTGCACAAATTGAAACTTCAGTAGATTGGTTTCTGATATTAACCCTGTTTCAGTCCTAAGAATCATACAGTTGTATTCAAAAGGGTGGACATCTTCAGTGATTTCCCTTTAAATGGTGGGTGAATATCGTGAAACCGATGTTCGTGTGAACATTTGGTACCTTCTACTTCAGTTTTTTGTTTCGGGAATACACAAAATACAAAAGTTTTTTTTTTCTTTTTTCTTATTCCTTTCTCTGTCCTTACTGGATGTAATGTCTGATCACCAGGAGGAAGAGTAACCTAAAGAGTCTTGGTCTTGATGGCTGCCGTGTATACGTAAAGTATTCCGTGCAATAATTGCTACCAATCCAAACAAATACCAACACATCCTGTCTGTGTATCAGATAGAAAACCTCAGCAAACACACAAGAAAGAGAAATAAAATAAAAGTAAAAAATAGAAAAGTGTAAAACATACTGAATTTTCTGGACTTAGTAGTTCGCCGTCCAAGCAATGATTAAAACCAGTTTAATCATCCATTGTCCATTGTATTGAAACACCTACACAAAGACTAGAGTAGTACAAAGAGATAGCAAAACGTGCATTGCAAACAATTTAATATGTGTCCTGGAGTCTTAGTCTCAAGGCTATTGTCCCTTTAAAAATGGGAAAGCTAAGATGCCCACCAAGACCAAATCGCTCCTGCGAGAAAAATACTCATCACTAGTGACATAGTACGCGTTGAGTACAACCATATAAACTGCGTCGTGGACATTACCATTGGTAAACCACGACCAAATTACTACTGCGATATACCTATTATCTTCGTTCTTTTTTTTTTCCAAAGTTTTGCGGTTTTTGTAGTAGGCCTACAGACTGCACAGCTTACCCAGGGTGTGGCAATGTAATACATTGGTCTGACGTCTCACTGAAAGGGTCAAGTACGAGGTCTAGTCCCTTCCAGTGGTGAAAAAGAGTTTTTTTTTCTTTTTATTTGGTTTGTTGAAAAAAAGTAAAAATAAAAGTGGTGTTTGTTTGTGGGAATTCTTTGAAATAGGACCTTTATCTAGATTCATTGGCTTCATGAACATATATAGCCTAGAATCGCTCGCTTATTTTTTTCAGAATGCACTGAGCTGCTTCTGGTAGTCTTTAACGTTGACACCATAAACGGACACATTTTTTTTATTGGGGTTTCGGTGTCGTCAACCTACTTTAAATAACCTACTTGCTCTCCCTTGTTATTATATCATTTTTTTTTTGGTCTCTTTTTCTGCTGTTTTTTTTTTTTTTTTTTTTTTTTTTTTAAAAAACATAGTGTGAGAACGATCGTGACGGTTTTTTTCAAGATCTTGAACTTTTTTTCAAGATCTTGACATTTTTTTTTTTTTTTTCACGATCGTTTTTTTTTTTCACGATCGTTTTTTTTTTCCCCTAGTAGTACAAGGGGCATGGGCGTGAAATGGGTGGCAAGGGAGAGTTTCCAAGGTGACGACCCGGCGCACACCTAACCAGAAGGTGGAAAACACCAAAAAACACGAAAAATAGTTGCTCTTCCAAAAGTTACCTGAACAGAAAATCGCAGTTTGGGGTATTGAGGCCAGAAAAACTATTTATTTTTTTCAGTCTAACCCTAACAGTACGGGAGCCACATATGTGGCTCTGCTAATGGCGCCAATATATACGGGGTTCTACTTGGACTTTTTGACCGACTCTTTTCCTTGAAACGATTTTGTGGCGAATCTTTCAAATAAAGCAAAAATCGAGAACATTCTCACACCAGAATCCCCCCCAACGGATGTCGCCAGCGAGGCACTAAAACCAGAAAACCGTTTTTACCCAGCAAGTTCCACTATAGTGGCGCACGAATGCCACACGTTGGTAGGGGTAATGGGGTTCTACTCATTTTCGTAAAAACATTTTTTTTTCTGTGTGACAAGAACTTTGCTCAATCTTTCAAATAAGGCAAGAATCGACAACTTTCGTAAAAATGTCATATCGTTGGATGCTGGAGGGAGGTGGGTCAATCCTAGGAAAACGACTTTTTTTGGCGCTCACCCCCAAAATCACCCCCTGCCTCGTGACTTCGCCCTGCAAACAGAATTCTACTCAAAATCGTAAAATAAATTATATTTCGTAAGAATTGATGTCGATCTTTTAGATAAAGCCAAAATCGAGCAGTTTTGATGATTAGGTTAGTGCAGCCGTAACAAGGAGAACACAGGGTAAAAGTGGATTTTCCCTTGGTTTTCCCTTGCTGTACTGTATGTGTTAAAAGTGTGTATTGGTGTACGGGAGAGACGTGCGTTTAAAGTTGCAACATTTTTAGGCTGATTGACGTGGGCCTGGCATGCCCCATTTTTCACTTTTTACCACCGATTTAATTCGATCACCATCGAACACTGGGAAAATTTCTTGGTCAGTTTGGAGTATAACACGTGTATGACCTAATTTTAGGTGGTCAGAAGTGGAGTCTGACCCCCGTGCCCACATCATTTTTGAGCATGTTTTTTGGTTTTCCTCAGCACAACGTAGGAGAAGGCGAAATGTTCACAAAGAGGGACAGGGTCGAGCGTGAGTGGGTCACTGCAGTGGCTCACGATACACTGAACGGGTTTGCGGCTCGGAGGGAAACGTTTCCACTGTTACAGGCAAGTCACAAGGGGGTGGTGACTTGTGTGGGAGAAATGGGTACGGACAAGACTGTATGCGTTTAGTCCCAAGAGCCTTCACTGATGTCAGAGTCATGATGCTCAGCATCATCATCAACCTTGGGGTCCTCAGCTGTCGTGTCGCAGTCAATATAGCTCCCGCACGCTCCTTCTCCTCCTGCACCAGCTTCTCCTCATCCCACCAACCATTCGCTTGTGGCGGCTTGCTCTCGCGCAAACTGCGTGCTACGACCACAAGCTTGTGCAGCTTTGGTGCAACTAGCCGGTTGCGCCTCTTCTCGCTCATCCACCCACCCATCGTACTGAAGATGCGCTCAGCATGTTGAGGCACAAATGTAACTCAGGGGAAGAGCTGTGTGCTGTGGACAGAGAGGCTAGGGTTTGGGGTGCTGTGTGAGCTACAAACGCTCCCCTTCCCTCCTTAGAGCTAACAAACATTACCCGTTGTCTTGCAAGAACTTGCCCAATTCTGCAAATTGACCCCACCACTGCACGGGCGGATTCCAAAAATGCAAATAAGGACCCTTTTCCACAACCTTCCTTCACAGAAGGGTCAATTTTACAAACCCGGATTTTGAGGAAAATTTTAGCCGAAAATGGGCCCACGTATAAGTGATCGGGCTCATATTTCCCAAAATTTAACTCGTTAGTTAAGTGGTCAAAAAATTATCCGATTTTCGAGATTGACCCCACCACTGCACGGGCGAATCCGAAAAAAGAAATAGCCCTGTGTTCTAGACAATGAGCATCACAGCGGTTGACCCTCGTATTTTTGGTATTTTTTGAAAATCTCAGCTCAAAAAATACCAAAAAAAAAAAAAAAAACAAGTAATTGCTATCGGAAAAAAAACGGGGTGTGATGTGGAACTCCATCCTGTAGAAATAATCTACAACACGCCCAGCATTCTGCTCTTCTGCAGGTATGCTAACGCTCTTCGTAAGCTGCCAGACCCACTGGGACGCCAGCATCTGAAACGTTCAAGAAGGGGGGCTGTCCTCTTCGTCCAGCACCATCTGCTTGATAGCGTTGTTGGACGTCGGCTCGGCAGGCTCGGCGTGTTCCAGCTCGTTTTTGTCCACAGGCTCCCCACATTGTCGTCGTCGTTGGAGCAGTGCGGAAGGAACACAGAATGCACAGACTACAACACATCGATCACACCAGGCACATCAGCACCTCCAGCAAATCGCCAGGATGCTACAGTGGTTTCGAAAATCGCGCGGAGTTTTCCACATCACACCCGTTTTTCCTTAGCAATTACTTGTCCTTGTTGTTACTGTTGTTTTCAACCACCTTCCTTCAACCCTTGTAGGGATCAGTTGTAATTTTTTTTCGCGAAAACATGAAATTATACATTTCAAGAGAACAAATTAAAAAGGATCCTTATTTGCATTTTTGGGCTCCGCCCGTGCAGTGGTGGGGTCAATCTCGAAAATTGGACAATTTTTTGACCACTTAATTTTGAGAAATATGAGCCCGGTTGCTTATACGTGGGGCCCATTTTCAGCTAAAATTTTCCTCAAAATCTGGTTTTGTAAAATTGACCCTTTCCCCCCCCCACATCGATTTCAATACTATACCTTACTTCACCTACGGTTGCCCATACAGGGGGGGTGAAGGAAGGTAAGTTGAAAATACAGGCGTATCATCCTTGCGTGACCCCCCCAAATTCTAAAATCTGTGGGACAGCGTGCTCTTACATAGGTTGTACTCATTAAAAAACCGGTAAAAATACAAGTAATGTGTGATGGTCAAAAGTGCAAAATTCCTTCGCCAATGCATTATTTGGGCATTTGTTATACCTGGAGAATATGGTCAGATCACTCTTCAGACCACCAGACAACGAAATATGCCGTAATTGTACAGAGGTTGGACAGTACAAAAGTTGGGGGTTTTGGCCAACTTGGCCTGGTGTTGAACGCCGCATCCCCCACCACAATTGGAATAAATGTCCTCTTGGTCCATAAAGGGTTAAAAAGAGTGCCTCACGCTACACAAACCACCACCCGCAATTGACTTAGATATTATAACATAGGGGATTCAGAACAAAACAACACCCTGCCCCATACACACTAAATTGCCATGCTTCAAGAGCATGCCTGGGCCAAAAATTACTGTGGCAATAAGGCAACAAGGCCACCCACAAAGAGTGTGAATTGTATTGGATGGACAGGGGTTTGCACAGTGATGATGTTACTACGACTAGGTTTTTGGCGATATTACATGTGCATGTTACATGACATGCACGTGACGTGCTGCTTCATGGTATACGCATGTCATAGAATGTCGCGATTTTTTACGATTCGTATTTCGGGTTTTGCGAATTTTGTCCCAGAAAAGTACACCCCAAAAATGGCAAAAAAGGTGACATTTTACGTCAAAACACCGCTAAAAGTTACTCTCGGCCGATTTCAGGGGGGTTTGAAAATGTTTTTTGTATGTTTTGAAAGTGCTTTGTGCTCTGTTTAATTTTGCTTGATAGTTTTGTAGACGTGGAGTTGGAGAGGAAGGGCGCGTTACTTTGTATGAGATTACGACTTATCCTCTTTCTCAGCCACTGTCAAATATCCTTGTTATTTGTTTGTTTATTTGCTTGTCTTCGTTGAAAGAAACGAAAACAAAAAAAAAAAAAAAAAAAAAGGGGGGTTGAAAAAAGAGGGTACAGCCAGTACACCTTCCCTCAGGGTGTAGCAGGGCTGTTTCTGGGCTGACTCTTAAAAGAAAAGCAGTAAAGATGGAAATGAAGAAAAAAAAAAAAAAAAAAAAAGGGGGGGGGGGGGGGGGGAAGTTTTTATTTAAAAAAAAAAAAAAAAAAAAAGGGGAAAAATGTTTTGGTTTGTTGCAAGTTTCGGCCGCTAATCCTCTGACTTGCGAAAAATGAACCTCATGCGGCCAGGGTCCGAGGACCCTCCTCAGTCATCAGAGAGGAAGAGGTTCAGAAAAAAAAATAAAAAAAGGGGGCGGGGGGGGAAAAATAAAAGAAAATTTAAAATAAAGTTTTGAAAAAGTAAAAAAACAAGGAAACTGGTAATTCTGAGGTGATCGTCGCCCGCCTCACCAAGGGCTCTTTGTTTACACTCCTAGGAGGTAATCGAAAGGTTATGTTGAGTCTGTTTTGGCTTTGTTGCATTGTCTCTCGTGATTTTTGAGAGAGTTTTGTGTGAAGGGTCTTCCGGTTTTTAGTTTATCTTTTCCGCAAAAGCTACACCTGAGACGGTGTTCTGTAGAAGTTTCTGAAGAGCAGGAGAAGAAGATTACATCGTTTTCGTTTTCTTCTTTGTTTTTGTTTTTATCTGGGGACATCATCATTTCTTTCCAGCCTGCGCAACGGCGTTGGTGTGCAATGATGTTTTCGGCGGTGAAAAGCTCCTTAGAGATCAAGGTTTTGTAGCTACCGCAGCCCTGGCACATGATAGGACCAGTTTCTTGTTCTGTGTCCTCTTCAGTGTCCTCAGTGTCCTCTTCAGACGAGTCGACGTCATGTCTGTTCTTTTTCAGTATGTGTCCTGGGGAAAATCTTGTTGTCGCCTGATCTTTCCTTTTTAGTTCTTTGCGTCGAGGTGGAGAGGCGCTTTTAGGGGTGTCTTTGTAAGGGGTGGGTGCGGCTTCACGGGGCTTTTTGGTGACGTGGCCGGGTGATTGCCTGGTGGTGGCGTGCTCCTTCCTTTTCCGGCGCACTTTCTTTTTGGGGGGTGTGGCAACCTGTTCCCCCTCGTCCGAAGCGTCTGCTTTATCTTCGCAGAACTTTTTCAGGACGTGCCCTGGTGAGTGTCTGTCGTCCTGCTCCTTGCGTTTGAGGGACTTCTTTGTCCTGCAAGGGGTCTGTTCCGGAAGTGTTTGTGTGTGTGTCTGGGGGATTGTGACGGTCGTCTTGCGGATTGGCGCATCAACGATATCGTTTGTGGACACCTCCGGTTTGTTATCATTTGCGGGTGGAGGCGGAGGTGGCGGAGGTGGTGGCGGAGGTGGTGGTGGAGGTGGAGGTGGTGGTGGCGGCGGCGTCATGGGACGTGGCTGCTCCGTAGGGGTAGGGCCGTATTTTGTCGTTGTTGCTTCTTTTGTAGTGGGCGGTGTGGGTTGCACATGGGCTGCGGGCGGTGGAGGAGGCGCTTGTGCAGTTTGTGCAGGGTCAGGTTTTGTCATTTGTGGTGCCTTCATTGCGTCAGTTGGTGGGGGGGGGTGGAGCCGGTGTGGGTGGCTGTTGTTGTTCGGGTGAATGTTGTTGCGGCAGTGGCAAGGGGGGCTGTGTTCTTTGTGGTGTTGGTGCGCTTTCTCTGTTTGAGACGTGGGGGGACATGAACAGGGTTGTTGCAATGTCAGGTGTAGCTACATGTCTTTCTGTCATGGGTGTTGTTGCTGGCATGTGGCGTC
Source organism: Rhynchopus sp. YZ270_cl-10 (assembly GCA_964035575.1). Lineage (NCBI taxonomy): Eukaryota > Euglenozoa > Diplonemea > Diplonemida > Diplonemidae > Rhynchopus > Rhynchopus sp. YZ270_cl-10. The sequence continues at coordinate 81,920 of OZ037851.1, forward strand.
TGAGTGGCGTTGCAGGTTCCATTGGAGGAGTGCTCGGGGGTGCGTGTTCGACGTCCATGGGCTCGTCTGCGGCTTGTGTCCTTTGGAAGACCAAGATGTACCCCTCTTCACGAAGGAGTTTGGATGAGCTTTTTTTGTCCTTGTAGTAGTGGCGGACATCGTCGAGTAAGGTGTTTTTGTCTTGTCCAATTTTTAGGCATGTGTAGTGCCCTTCGTCGATTGTTGTTCCTTGGTGTAGGCCTGCTGTGATAAGTGCGTAGTTTTCTCCGTTGATGGTGATTTTCTCGGGGATCTCGCATTTAAGTGGTGTTTTCACACGTGACTCGTTTGCGTATCTTTTCAGTGTCACGATGAGGTTTGGTGGGACAGTGGACGTTATTTTTTCTTGGCAGTACTTGTTGCTGCAATTTTTGTTAGGGCAATCTCTTCTGAAGGTTGTTGTGTGGGAGAGTTCGTGGTTTATAATCTCTTGCAGGGTGTAGTGCTCGGTGTTTTCCGGTATAGCGACCTCAAGGATTTGGCGTTCCTGGTGTACGTTGGATTCAAGGCCACAATTGCAGAAGTATTCCACATCATGGCTTATGTAGTCCCACAATTTGATTTTAGTGCGTTTGTGTCCCTGCCAGCGCTCCCAGATGGTGCTTGTACCATCAAGCAGCTTTGTTGTGGCTTCGTGCATGTCTTCCATAAAATGTTCTGCAAAGCCAAGGTTGTCGCGGAGGGTTTCGAGGCACATCACTCTACTAGGATCTTCGTCTAGCATGGAGATCAGGGTCTTCATGCAGGATGATTCTTTTGTGAGAGTAGAATTCGGGATGTTTTTGATAGTGCTTAAGAACGTAGGAAGTAGTGTCTGTACGGCGGCGTTGATGTAACAGACGTTGCTAAGGTTAAGGAGTTTGAGCGGGGGGTGTTGTGGCGTCGCGGAGTCACTTTGGAGGCTCAATGATTCAGTTCGAATTGAGTGTACTGGGGCGGGCGCGGGTTGATGCTTTTTGTCCTTGTCCTTGCCCTTGTCCTTGTCCTTTTCCTGGCCCTTTTTGGGGTTCTTTTGGTAATCTTCGTAGTTTTTTCCTTTTCGGTATGCTCTGAAGATGTGGGGTGTTTGGGCAGATGTGTTTTCTCCGGCTGGTCTAGTTGCTCTGGGGGAGGTAAGTGTTTTTTGACCAGGTCTAGAGGTGCCGACTACTGTATGGTAATCCGGTGGAGGTTTTTTGTTTCCTTTCGTTGTTTTTTGGCCCTTGGCGGGTGCGTTTGAGGTGGGTATGTAGGGTTGTGGGACGTACTCTGTAGGGTCGGTCGGTGTCGTTTCGTGGCTTTTGTTTGTTGTGTGGTCTTCGGAAGGCACAGCAGAAGCAGTGGTCTTATTTCCTCTGTGGGGGCTTGAGTTTGTCTTGTTGTGCGGTGTGGCTTGTTCCTTCTGTCTGCGAGGGGGTGTGTCTTGTTCGATATCCATGTCTTCGGAGTCTTGTGTTGTTTTAGATAGTGGTGAAACTGAGGGCATTGCAGGGAGTGGTGTTGTGTCTGCCATCGGTTTGGTGGGTCGTGTGTATCCGATGAATTCATTCTCCGTCCAGAGGGGTTTTTGTGCTTTGTATTGTTTGACGACCTGGTGGAAGAAGTGTTTGCATTCATTCAGTTCTTTGGCGAAGTTCATGTAAAGGCGTTGTATGACTGTGTTCCAGGTGGGGACTAGGTATTCTGCGTTGTGTCCGCGACCGAGTAGGTGATAAATAATCCGTTGGCACTCGAGTTTGAAATCACTCATGTTATTACAAATAACGTTGGCGCGGAGTACGGCCCCTGTCAGGATTCCTCGGACTTGCTTGATGGGTGCAGTGCTATACGCTGAGGTATATTTAAGAGGGGTGAAATCAACCCAGTCTAGCTCTTTATTATATACACTCAGACGTATGCGTGGTTTTTTGTGTTCGTAACGTTGTATTCGTGCCATCATACCCAGAAAAGTTATTTTGTCTTCTTCGTGTGAGGTTTCTAGGTATTCCATTTGATAGAGGTCTTGTGGGGGTGGCTGCGTTCCCCACATGAGCATGTCGTCGATATAGCGTGAAGCGTTGACGTACTTTTTTTGGTCGCTCGAATTTAAGTTCGAAATGTATTTAAATTCGATGTTGTAACAGAAAATATTAGCAATATCGGAGCTTGCGTTACCTCCTGTGGGCAGTCCGGTTTGTTGTTTACGGATAAGGCCCCCGTTTTTTACGTACGAGTTTTCGATGACGTACTGTACTAGTTTAATGACGTCATCACAGGTGTACGTTTTAAGGCCGTGGCTAGGTTCGTTTGGTGGGCTCCAGTTGAAGAGTTTCTTCTTTGCTCTGTTGTCGTGGGGGCGTTGGAGCCGTTTGTTCTTCATGAAGGTGAAGGCCCTTGTGATGGCTTCATGAAGGTGCTGGAGGGCGTGGTTTTGGGGAATAGTGCTGTACATGGCACTGAAGTCGAAGGTGCGGGGGGTCAGTTTGGCGAGGCTGTCTTCATGTTGTTTAATTACAGCCGCCACCTCATCGATTGATTCAACAATGAAGTACTTCCTGACTCCTGTCCTTGCTTCTTCTTCGCGGTCTTGTCGTTTGAGGGCGCTCATAACCGCTTTGAGTAACCCCGAGGTCTCTTGGTGTATTGATGCCATGCAGCTTTGTTGTGGTGCCCGTTTGTTGTTGCGTGGGTTGTCGATTGCTTTGTTAGTTTTGGCTGTGTTGGAGGTTGAGCTAGTCCCAGCAATCCATCGGAGTTTGCGGACGCCTTTGCCTTTGTGTCGTTTCATAATTCCGTATAGGTATGGGATGGCGGTGCCTTCTTTGAGGTGGAGTTCTTGGTTGGCTTTGTTAATTTTGTTTACGAGGGTGTCTTGGTCACCTTCCCAGGGGGTGAAGGTGTTGTTTTTGGTGAGCTCGTCATGGAGGAGGTTGAGGTAGTATGGTCGGCAAATCGCACCAAAGTTGTGCTTGGCTTTGTCCACTCCTCCGATGACGACGTCCTGGTGAAGATGGTGGAGTTCTTTGAGGTCAATTCTCTCATTCTCCATTAGTGGTGGGATTTTGGTGAATTTTTGAAGAATTTTCTGTTTTAGCAGGTTGGCGAATGCAGTGTCATTCCACTTCATTGAGAGGAGGTACTCGTCTACTCCTGCGTTGACTTCATCACGGATCGTCGGCATGTCCATGTTCATCCGGTATTTTGACCCTTTTTTGAAGAGGGTTTTCAATTGTTCCGAGATGTTGCAGAGATCATCGGCGACGTCGTAAAGCACTCGGCCGATTTCAGGGGGGTTGTGGGCACCTGTGGGGGCTCCCTCCCTGGTGTGGGCCAGCGATCAACGACATAATAAGGGAAAAAAAAAACGATCGTTTTTTTTTTCCTTCACGATCGTGAAGAAAAAGGTGCTTTTTTTTCACGATCGTGAAGAAAAAAAAAAAAAAAAAAAACGATCGTTTTTTTTTCTTCACGATCGTGAAAAAAAAAAAAAAAAAAAAAGACCGATCACTTTTTCCCAGATTCGTAAAAAAAAAAAAAAAAAAAAAACGATCGTTTTCACCCTATGTTTTTTTGATTTCTTTTTTGACTGTTTCAAAGAGGTAGGGAGGGGGTGGGGTGTAGTGCGAAGTTCACAGGACAGCTGTATTGTGTGCTTCGACTTTCTGTTAACTCCTTTGTAATTATGAGTAAACAAAGCATAGTGCAGCAGTAGAATATATCTATAAATATAAACTAGTTTGCACTATAGACAAAAGAAAAATGCTTCTGAAAAAAAAAAAACTAAGTTGCTCATTTTTTCCCCGTTTTTCAGAGGGGTAGCGCAACATCTCAAATGAGCGAAACTCAAACAGGATACAAACTGATCTGTTTTTTTCTCTTTGACAAATGTTCTACTATGTTTTTCTTCCATCTCAAGATCCTCAAGATCCTCAAGAACTGAGGCAGGAAAACACCCACACAAATGTGAGTTGTTCAAATGAAAGAGAAATTTTAACCCTTAGCCAACGAGCAACCCGTACAGGGGTTGTTTTTTTTTGGGGGGTTTTATGAAGAACACCAGTAAACAATTTCTTTTTTGGACTTTTTGATCGATTTTTTTTATGTTGAAAAGATTTGTCACGAAACGTTCCAAAAAACATGTTTTTGGGAGAAAAAAACAACCACATATTTGGTAGGTAGCGTCAGGGATTGTCCCTCCCAAACACTGAAAGTTGATGCTATTTTCTGGTTTTTGGGTTGGTGCCCAAGGCCCAACCAAGGCCCCAAAAAATGTCAAAAATATGTTATTTGTCACATATGAGCAAAAATAAAGCAATTGCGGGGTCGCACGACCTCCCATTCGTAACACAGCCACCCTCACACCAACAGGGCTTTCACCTCCTTTTCACTGTTTTTCACTGGTTTTGACTGGTTTTGACTGTTTTGACCGGTTTTCACTGTTTTTCACTATTTTTTGTTCCTCTCTCAGGCTGTTCATACAACTTCTACTCCATATTTCTGACCGATTTTTTTTTTATTGATGTCATTTGCTCTCGATCTTTCAAATAACGCCATTTTCGAGTTCCGGTTTTGCACACATATTTCGTCAGAGGACTGCGGGAGCTATTTTCCCCGAAATTTTGGGTGTTTTTTTCCAAGCATTTTGGATTTTTACAAAATATTTTTTTTTCAAAAAAAATCCAAAAAATAAATAATCAAAAGTTCTGCTCAAAATCTTTCAATTGCGACCAGAATCGGTCAAAAAGTCGTTGCCCTTCACATTTTGCCTCTTGGAGAGCCTGGACCCCCCAAAAACAAAAAAAAAACACACCTAAAAATCCCTTCGTTGGCTAAGGGTTAAAACGAATGCGCCTCCTTCAAGGACCTTGTGCACACATCTCAAAGGGGAATTTTCAATTCAGGAGAACGTTCTGAACAGAAAACATTCGAGAAGGTACAACACATGCGCAAAGAAAAAAGTAAAAGTTGGGAAGATGACATTACACCTCTCATGCTTAGTCACGCTGAAGAAAGCATGAAAGGTCATTCCTATTATCAATCACGACAGGCGAGAATCCCCAAAATCTATTTTCCCGGGTTTCAAAAAAAAAAAAGTTCTTGTGTTTTACAGGGCTGGGGGAATTTCTTTATATTTTTGTGCATCTTTTCTTTTTGTTACTGACTGAGCTGTTATTTTACGGCTCGACTGGGTGTTTAGATATTATAATATTATTGTGATCAAAAGTCAATTGATTTACAAAAAAATCACACCAGACGAAAAAAAATGTGTTATTCGGCTGTATGTGTTGTTTATTTGCAAGCCTTCTGGGCAAGTGGGAGTTGCTTCGGCTTTCGATCACAGAATTATATGAATAGTTTTCGTTCAGAAAGAGAGAGAGGAGCCGTGCTACTCTTGGCCTGTGAACAGAACTGGGCTGGGTAAGAGCGAACGTTGTGAGTATGAGAGTTGGGTTCCTTGCAAAATAAAGTGAAGTTTTGTTTGTTTTATGTGCATTTTTTAAAAAATCGTGTTCCCAGTGTCTTGCGTGCTGGGGGGCGCGCAAAACACAAGAAAAAGAGGAAATCACACAAAAAAATAATACACAATTGAATTTTCCACTCCTCAACCGCTCCAACAACAAAACAACAAAGTGTCATTGACGTCTGCTCTGGGTTGCGCGTGGGGTGGGGGGGAGTTTATAAGACGAACCTAAACCTGTTCTTACACATCTGAAAAAAACGATGTTTAAGGATACCGATTGCCGATATCAATTCAAAAAGGGATACGTCAGAACCAGAAAGACGCTGCTGGGGTTATCACACTGTACAGTTAGATTTTTACAAAAAAAAATTTCCAAAAAAAAAAATCAAATAAGCAATCAACCTTATCCCTCTGCAGATACGAACGGGGAAAGAAAAAAGAGAACACTTGAAAGAATGTGCATAAAAAGAGTGACAAAGAATGACTGTGTCTCACAGTGCACATACACATCTAGTAAAAGATACAAGCTGAAGCAGGCGAAGCAAACGACGTTGCTTGCATTCAAATATAAAATAACTCTTATGTGCGCAAACCTGCAATGCGGGTTTGCGTGCACCATCAAAAATCCAAAAGATAGCCTCACAAAGGATGCTCGAGAAACAAAGACATTGAGACATTGAGACTAAAGGCTCGTCCAAAGGTTAGAACAAACACAATACAGTTTTCTTCGGAATTTCGCCGTTCAGACGGAGACCTCTTTCCTTGCGCGGAATGAGCCACTGAAGGAGGAACGTGTGCCAATCATGGCTGGGGGTGAGCTGGAGGCGTCTGAGCGGAAGGAGCTGGACTTGCCCTTCAGGTACGCGTCACGCAGCTCTGCGGTGTGCTGCCGCTGCTGCTGCGACATCTGCGGCTGGTCCCAGTACTCGACGGGGATGCCGAGGCGGAGTGTGCTTCCTGTTGCAGCTGCAGCTGTCTCCCTCTGCGCGAGGTACTCCGGCGAGTCAAAGTGCGCAGCAGACACACCACCGCTGTCGCCATCAAGCGTCTTCTGCAGCTTCGGCACCTCCATGTGTGTCTGCGTCAGCGACGTGTTGGGCACACGGAGAACCAGCTCCGTCGGTGTTGTGTCACGTTGCATTGAACGGTGCCGCTCACTCAGGTCTGACGTTGCCCTGGGTAGCGACCCTTGGGAGCCCTGCAGACAGGGAACGCCTTGTGTGCCCTGCGCACCTTGTGTGTCAGCAGGGGTGCGCACAGAGGCTGCACGGCGGCGGAGGTTGGACTCCATGGCGGAGCTTACACGCATGAAGTCGCCCGACTGTGCCAGCATCGTTGCAGCGCGCATGTCAAGGTGTTGCTGCTTGTCTTCAAAGGATGTCTCCGACCCGAAGCTGCCGTTGTGCGGTGCTGGTGGTGGTGGAGACGCGTCCCACTCCGGCCTGTCGTGGATGTGGGTGTTGCGCCGGCGATGCTTCACCCTGCTGCTCAGTGCACTCTGCGGGTGCTCACTCACCACCGCAGGCTCGAGCGGGCTTTGGTATGGCGTCACGACGGTCGGCTCCCACCCACTCAGTTCGGGTGGCACAATAGGGATAACACCTCCGGTACGTGTGGGCGAGATGAGGCTTGCAGGCTCCATTGGCGGGCTGAGTGCAGGGCCTGCGAGAATGGGTGGTGCGTACTGTGCTGGGACAGGTGGGACGGGTGGCAGGTCGCTGCGGGAATCGCGTGTGGAGGAACGACGCCGTGGGACCTGTGGCGCGTGATGCGTGGCGTCTGCGGGTGGCATGGGTGCTGGAGCTGTGGTGGTGGGATCGGCATGCGCCGCGTCATCTGCCTTAGGTGCGCCACCACGTTGGCTGCGCCTGTTTTCAATCTCAACTTGCCTGCGGAGGTGTGCTTTGCTCTTCTTCCCGATGCAGTTCTTGCACTGTAGGGTGGAGTGGATTTGAAAGATAAGTGGAAAGGTGAATACCTTGAACCCGCTCTTGCGGGACTCCCCCTCCGTGTTGATCAGAGAACACACCACGCATATCGTTTCCTCTCCCATTGTGTTCTCTGTGGTGTGTGAACGTACAGTGGGTTATCGCTTGGGGCGACGTTCTTGTATTGACTGTAAAAAGTAAGAAGCCCTGTTCTGTTTAAGTTGCAATAAGATTTTGCTTTGTTTTGTTTACTCTAAGACGTGTCATTGTCCTGACAATCCGACAACGTACCACCGTGCGTCCGACATACCGAAGTCTTTGCTTTGCATGTTTAAGAGAAAGGGTAAGAGAAGAGTTGAGATGAACCTAAGCCTCTCTGTGCTTGGTCACCTCATAAAAGGGGAAAGCAAGTGAAAAGAACTTTGTGAGCGTGATGTGGTTTTGGGTTTTTTTTTTCGAGTCTCGACTAAATGTGAAAAGCAATTTCGAGATGTTCAATATTTTTTCGATCTCAATTTTCCCGCTCGAGATCTTTGTACCACAGTGAATAAAATTTTCTTGTGCAGAAAGTTAAAGAAAATGAAGTAAACCCCCCCTAGGGCCCGCGACTCCCTAGTAAACCAGTGTCCCAAAAACTATTTTTTCAATATTTGTGACACTTCTGGGCATCTCCGGGTGGACACCACCCCCAGAATAGGCCTGGGGCACCCTGTGGGGCGAAATTTCACCGGTTACCCACCCCAGAATACGAAAAAATGCAAAAAAAATAGCGAAAAAGTGGCTTTTCATGGGTTTGGCCATTTTGGGCAAAAGAGCCATTTTTCAGGAAAAACACAAAAAAAAAGTTAAAAAAACAGCATAAATTACCCCCTTTTGCGGCAAATATGCCCCAAAAATGGTTTTTGAGTCTATTTCCACCTGTTTTTGACATTTTTGGCACTTTTTCTGGCGTTTTTTTGGTATTTTTAGGTCAAAAAACATACCCTGCACATACCCTGCACACACCCTGCACAGTAAAAATGCAGGCATTTTGCGAGTTCTGGGAGTCATATTTTTGACGAAAACCCCCGAAAAAGCACTCCGGGAGCCCAGATAGTTCCAAATATCCACCAGACACCCACAAAAACACCTCAAAAACATGCCCGGAAAACATTTTTAAAAACACACTTTTTTCAAAAAGGTCATCTGGGCAAGTTCCATAATGACTTATTTGAAAAAGTGTGTTTTTAAAAATGTTTTCCGGGCATGTTTTTGAGGTGTTTTTGTGGGTGTCTGGTGGATATTTGGAACTATCTGGGCTCCCGGAGTGCTTTTTCGGGGGTTTTCGTCAAAAATATGACTCCCAGAACTCGCAAAATGCCTGCATTTTTACTGTGCAGGGTGTGTGCAGGGTATGTGCAGGGTATGTTTTTTGACCTAAAAATACCAAAAAAACGCCAGAAAAAGTGCCAAAAATGTCAAAAACAGGTGGAAATAGACTCAAAAACCATTTTTGGGGCATATTTGCCGCAAAGGGGGGTGATTTATGCTGTTTATTTAACTTTTTTTTTGCGTTTTTCCTGAAAAACGGCTATTTTGCCCAAAATGGCCAAACCCATGAAAAAGCCACCTTTTCATTATTTTTTTGCATTTTTTCATGTTCTGGGGTGGATAACTGGTGAAATTTCGCCCCACAGGGTGCCCCAGGCCTATTCTGGAGGTGGTTTCCACTCGGAGATGCCCAGAAGTGAAAAAAAGTGGGAAAATAGTTTTTGGGACACTGGCCCCCACGTTAAAACCGTGAAGTCGCGGGCCCTACCCCCCCCCCCCCCCCGCATAGTATTTACATACATTATTGGTAAATACTAACGGGTTCGTAAACCTTACACGGGTTTTAGTTCCTTCGTAAACCTTAACGGGACGGAAAGTAGTTCCACATAAGGTTTACGAGGACACCTCTTTTTATTAAAGTAAGACGGTCCCCTCTCATTGCACGAACACGTAACATTATTTCTTGTATGTTTCGAAGAGGCAGCACCTAGCTGCACTTGTTCTTCTGTATACGTTTTCCGCACTGGCTGGAGTTATTCCTAAATGCATCCACCTCGATCTCGAGATTGCTTTGTCCATACCGGTGTCATCGTTGAAGGGGAGTTCGAGGGCTGTGTACATAGTGTCCTCGGGTTTTTCGTCGTGCATCGTAGCTCGCAAGCGAGTCTTGACCAATTTCATGAGAAAAAACATTCTCTCCACTCCAGCTGTTCCAATAGGCAGTGTGGCCGCCAAAAATAGAATAGAGAGGTGCAAGACTCTTATCTCAAGGTCCTTCAACACGTTCGTTTGTGGGTTTACGGGTTCGTGATCGAAGTGAATTTTTGACTTTTCGCCGAATCTCCGGGCTAGCGACCAAGTTTTGACCAGATGCCAACGAAAATCCCATATTTTTTTCAAAAAAATCCACTTTTGAAAATTAAATAAGTCTTGGTAAACCTTATGCGGGACGTAAACCTTAGACGGGTTCGTAAACCTTATCCGGTTCGTAAACCTTATTGTATGTAAATCCTATGCGGGGGGGGGGTTTATTTTCATCATAATATTATTTATTATTGGTGAGGGATCAACAAAAATGGTCCCATCTTTCTTTTTATGGTGTGTGTTTTGCAAAACGTAGAAAAGAAAAGTAAAATGCTTCGTGCACAAATTGAAACTTCAGTAGATTGGTTTAAAAAATGAGAAACTGACTTCAGGATCTGACGAGAGAAGTAATACAAGAAAAGCAAGGCGGGGAGGGTTTTCACGAACACACACACCCACTGCAGCGCGACTCCGTTGCCACAACAGTTCGTTTCAAGGGACGGGGGGTTAATGAAGTAGTTGGTAAAAAAGGTTGGTTGGTTCTCTCTGGAGTGTTGGGACCATGTTGCAGGACGTCCTCCTCTGATACCTGCATGTTAATGGCAGCAACGTCGAGCACCAAGGCACCAAGGACGTTTCCAACAACGACTAGTCTGCGCCCGTCTGTCGAGGCATGCACAGACCGTCCAAGACGACAACCTCGCGTGCACCCCATGGGTGCTCCACTGCGTGCGTCCCACTGCTGCACACTCGCGAAGGACACTGTGAAGAGGTATCGCGAACACGCACTGAAGCAAGCTCCATTCATAGCGTCCGTTCCATTGCACAGTGTGCAGAGGGCCTCCCCGGAGACAATGTCAATGGTGCGGACGGTGTGATTGGTGCCACAGCTCAACACTGCGAGGCTTGCATCGGGCGAAAACGACGGCCGCAACCTCCCGGACCACCCGGACAGCCCTAGGTCCACACGGTGCACCACACTCTGAGGCAGATCCGGGGTGTCCAGACGGTACACCCCAGTGGTCGGATATCCGTTGCTCAAGAGCAGGGTCTCGCAGGGTGACACTGCAAAGGAGAACCCACAATGATCAATGGTACGCATCTTCACCCCCTCGCAGGAGTACTGTAAGATCTGCCCAGAGGTCCCAATCAGCACCGCCTCGGTGACCCGCATGGCCACAAGCTTCGAAACCGTGCGTGCGATACAGACCACAACCTCTGCACCGCTGCCCCGCGGTCTAAAGTACACAGCATTGCTGTTCACTGAACGACAGTAGACGATGTGGTGTGGCATGAGAACCACCTCGCACGGAGGTCCGCCCATGGGAGGGAGAGGTGTGACCTTGGTGGTGACGAGGTTGATGGTGGCGGCGTGTTCGCCTCCCACTACGAGTGTGTCCTCGCATACGTCTCCGGTGAAGCCTCCCACAGTATAGCGCTTCGGCACCCACACACCACCCCATACATAGACAGTCCCGCCTGCACACAGTGCGGTGTCGGCAATCAGAACCTCCGGTGCCAGCACCTCCCCATCAGCACCATCTACACACAGACCCACTGCCTCGGCCGACAACACGCTCTGTGGGTACAACACCGCAACAGCACGCTCCTGCAGATCTGCAGCACTGCAACCCTCCCCCACCTCTGCAGCACAGCGTTGTCCAGATGTTGTGCATTCAAACCATATCTCCATTGTGTGGTCACTGTCTGAGAGGGCGGTGGGAGAAGCAGGGTGTCGGTATGCTGAGTGGATGGGGGATGTTTGAGTGAATGGAACAAAGGTTGCTTTTGAAAGATGAATGTGCACCTCCCATCTACAATACGGTCTGCAGCGATCCAGGAACACATAGGGAGGGGTTGTGTGAGGTCGAAATGGTTCAGGGGTGGGATCTTGTTTTTGTTTTCTTTTCAGACTCATGAGAGAAGATAGGGGCTGCAACATCCTTTGGTTGGGTAAGCCTTACCGAAGCCTTTGCTTTGCGTGTTTAAGAGAAGGGGTAACACAGAGAAGAGTTGAGATGAACCTGAGCCTCTCTGTGCTTGGTCACCTGATAAAAGGGGAAAGCAAGATGTAATAAAACAAACCTACAGTTAACAACACAGTCGTGAAAAGATTTTTGCGCCGAGCGTGATGTGGTTTTGGGTTTCCTTTTTCGAGTCTCGACTAAATGTGAAATGTAATTTCGATATTTTCAAAATATTTTTCGAGATCTCAATTTCCCGGTAAACGCAAATATTTCTTCCTCTGAGCTCAACAACAAACAGCTTCAATCACCCGTAGGCCCATGCCGTAGAAGCACGACCCAACGAACCACCCCTGCTGCTCTGCGACAAGACACGTAGCAGAGACAGCAACACATTCGCACCACGTCTGTTCACAAGCATGTCTCCGACATTCGACCCACCTGCACGTGTCCATGGATCCTGCAGTACTCTTTCGCCACCTGCATGAAGGTAGCCTGCCTCCAGCACACCCTGCCCTTCACGAACACACACACCTACTGCAGCGTGACCCCTCGGATGGGGGACGTTGCAGGGCGTCCTCCTCTGATACCTGCATGTTGAAGGCAGCAACGTCGAGCACCAAGATGACATCTGCTTCTACAACGACCAGTCTGCACCCGTCTGTCGAGGCACGCACAAACCACGGGCGATTGGCGTCGATGCGTCCCATGGGGGCTCCACTGCGTGCGTCCCACTGCTGCACACTCCGGTCAGAGGCCGTGAAGAGGTATCGCGAGCACGCGCTGAAACAGGCACCATTCATAATGGGCAGCGTGCAGAGGGCATGCCCGGAGATGACATCAATGGTACGGACGGTGTGCTCGTCGCCACAGCTCAACACAGCGAGGCTTGCGTCGGGCGAAAACGACGGCCGCAAATGGTACGACCTGCACACCCCTGCGTCCACACGGTGCACCATACTAAGTTCAGGGGCGTCCAGACGGTACACCGCAACAAAAGGGGTCTGATATGCGTTGCTCAAGAGCAGCGTCTCGCAGGGCGACACTGCAAAGGAGTACCCATCACAGTGATCAATGGTACGCATCCTCACCCCCTCGCAGGAGTACTGTACGATCTGCTCATTAGTCCCAATCAGCACCGCCTCGGTGACGGGCATGGCCACAAGCCTCTCAACCGTGCGTGCCATACGGACCTCAACTTCTGCACCGCTGGCCCGCGGTCTAAAGTACGCAGTTGCAATGTTCAGAAAACTACGGTAGACGATGTGGTGTGGCATGAGAACCACCTTGCACAGAGGTCTGCCGACGGGAGGGAGACATGTGACCTTGGTGGTGACGAGGTTGATGGTGAGGGTTTGTTGATTACCGCGTGCACCCAATACGAGTGTGTCCTCGCATACGTCTCCGATGAAGCCTCCCACAGTATAGCGCTTCGGCACCCACACACCACTGCTGTCCTGCTTCCGTACATAGACAGTCCCGCCTGCACACAGTGCGGTGTCGGCAATCAGAACCTCCGGTGCCAGCACCTCCCCATCAGCACCATCCACACACAGCCCCACTGCCTCGGCCGACAACACGCTCTGTGGGTACAACACCGCAACAGCATGCTCCTGCAGATCTGCAGCACTGCAACCCTCCCCCACCTCTGCAGCACAGCGTTGTCCAGATGTTGTGCATTCAAACCATATCTCCATTGTGTGGTCACTGTCTGAGAGGGGGCGGTGGGAGCAGCAAAAAAAGGGGGCAGAGCAGAGAAGAGAGAGGGAGAGTGATAATGTTTGTCTAGTTGTATCTAAAGCAAAAGAGTGAAAAAAGAGAAGTGTGTATAACACATCCATAACACTGACTGTCGATGCGATGTTGGGAACTCTAGAGAAGGCCGACTTTCTTCGCGTGGGACAAAGCTGGTCGTACAAAGTCGTCGAAATGTTTCTGTAATAATTATTTTTTTGGTGTTCTCAGCGGTAGACAAACGTTTTTCTGGCTAAATTATTTCTGTCTAAGTTAGGCCGTAACTCCGACAGGTTGGGAACACTGGTGTTATTTTGGAAACTTGATCACGCCAATCCCCAATGACCTGCCCCACTCTCCCCGAGAAAATATTTCTGCATACTTTATGAGACTGTATCTTTTCGTTCGCGGCTTTTAGAGATTCGTTTGAGGCTTTGAGTTTGGTTTGGAGTTGTTGGATGGATTCTTGCGACTTGTGGAGGCGGCGGGACTGCGCTTCTGCATCGGCCTTTGAGGACTTGAGCTTTTCTGCTAGATCCGCTTTTTCTGTGTCGATGCGCTCACGCTCCAGGAGGGTGTCGCGAAGGTCTTGGCGTGCGTGGTCGAGGTCTGAGGAGACTTTGTCGATCTCGATGCAGAGCAGGTGGTTGCGCTCCTGCTCGGTGTGCAGCTGCAGGGCTCCTGCGTCCTCTGCGTGTCTGCTCTCCTTCTGCTGCGCGACCATCTTCGACGTCTGCGTGTCCAGCTCCGTCTCCAGCACCGCAACCCGCGTCTTCACCGCCTCTGCAGCGCGACGCTCCTCCTCCACCCGTCCACGCAGCTCTGCCACAAGGTCGTTTGCCTGTACAACGCGCTCCTCAACCTGAGCCTTCTCACGCCGCACAGCATCAATCGTCGCAACCTTTTCACTCTCACTGCGGCTCGTCACCTCAGCTTCGTGCTGCAGCTTTTCCACGACTGTTGATAAAGGTTGTTGGTGTGTTGGGTGGTGGTGGCATACCTCGCTCCTTCTCCACAAGAAACCGGTTCACCAGTTCGTACTTATCGCGCAGTGCAGAGAGGTCCTGGTGGTCCGCATGCGTCTTTTGTGTGTTGTGCGCAATCTCATTCTCAAGCTGTGCGTTGAGTGCCTGTAGGCGGGTCGCCTTAGCCTGCAGCTCGCTGTGTGCTTTGCGCAGTGCCACAAGCTCGTCGCTTTGCTGCCCGCATTTATGTTCAAGGGCTTGCAAATCTGCAGTGACCCTGTGGATGTGCTGGGTGTGTGCCTGGATCTCTTCCTCAGCTGCACTCAGCACGTCGCCGGAGACGAGGTTCTTTGTGTCCTCAACAAGGTCGTCGTACTTTGCGTGCAGACGGTTCAGCTCCTTGTCGCGTTCTGCAAGGCGTGCCTGCAAGGCAGCATGCGACGCAGCGTCGACGGCACCCTGCAGGCGCACCAGAAGCTCCTCTCTGTCCTCGACAGCAGCGTTGTGCAGCTTCGCAACCTGCGTCTGGTGCTCCTCCGACAAGTGTTCAATGCGCTGCTGCAAGGTTTCGATCTCGATCTGATGCGACTTCGCCGCATTCCATCGCTCTTCTCGTTCACGGGATCGGCTGTCTCGGGTGTCGCGACTCTTCTGCTCGATCAGCTCTGTTCTTAGCTGCGACACTTCCCTCTGGAGGGCAAGCGAGGAGTGCAGGAGGTTGTTGTACTCATCTTGGAGACGGCTGTGTTCTGCGGGCAGGTGTGATGTAGTCACATTTCGTGAGACGAGACGTTCCTCTGCAGTGTTGAGCTCGGCACGCAGGCGGGCAGTCTCAGCCTCGCGCTGTGCGAGGAGGGTGCGGGCGGTGCTGCGCTCTGTCTCAAGCGTACTCTGCATCTGCGCAATCTCCACATCCTTGCCGCGTATCTGCATACGGCACTGCGCCAGCTGCGCCTGCAGCTCACCCTGTGTCTGCACGGACCCCTGCACGGAAGCCCCCTCATGGTACGACGACGACGTGCTCGTCACGCGGTGTGTGCGTATCTGCGTCTCCCCTCGCGCAGTCAGCGCTGCCTGACGCGACTCCACCTCCTGCAAGTACGTTGCGATCTTGCTGATGGTCGTCGAAGTGTCCTCATCCTCCGACGTCGGCTCAAAGATGATACTCCTTGCGCGTGGAGGGCTGGGGTCTGCGAGACTCATGTTGGGTGGGATGTCTGTGGAGGTTGAATGTGTAGTGGACAGCAATGAATGAGAAAAGTTGAATAAGATGAGAAGCCAGCAAAGGAATGACAACAACCCTGGTGAAACAAGAAGGAAAGGATAGGGGGAATGCACTGTTTTGGTTGTACAGTATTGTACCATTATTTTCTGATGACGTTGCCGAAAGTTATTTTTAAAACATGGGTTGCCAAAGGAAAGGCCTCACAGCTCATCCTCCTTGTCTGTCTTGTACGTTGTGGTGATGCCGATATTGACGGAGTCGTCCACAGCGAAGCAGGCGACCGTTGCTGCAGTGCTGGGGAGGAGTGGTCTGTGGAAGGCGTCCATGGGCGAGGCGGCGTAGTGCCATGAGGTGCCGTCCGAGGCAAGCGACGCCACCTTGCAGTTCTCCTTCCCCTCCTCTCCCTCTCGCTCCCCGCCTGCGACGCACACCTCTACAGACGCTACCGTGCCGCCCACGTCGGAGGCCGTGCCGTGGATGCGCACAATCTCCCCAACAGAGTTCCTCTCCGTGCGCGTCACCTCGCACGTCGGCGCCGTCGTGTCCACCACCACGTCCTCCAAGGTGATGTACTCCGGCAGCAACACCGCAACAGGCGTCACCCCCATGTCCTGCAGGATGTTGATCGTCGCCTGCTGAACGGAAGTGTCTGGGGCATGGGTGTCCTCGACAATGCGTGTAGCGTACTCGTTTTCGACGTTGTTAGGCATGCCTGAAGCGCTGTCGTGGTGTCCGTCTAAACCCCAAGGCCACTGGACAGTGCCGGTTCCGAAGACCAGAACACCGCTCTTGGCTCTGTAGAGGATAAGGTGGTGGGTGGCAGAGCCTGAGTCGAATGTAGACCCGCCGTCGTAGATGTGCTGCACATTGTGCACTGTGGTCTCGGACATGCGGATGCCGCCACGTGGACGGAAGCCGTTCTCGATGCTTTCGTCCCACTCATGCCCAAGCAGGCCACGCATGAGGACTGCCTTCTGCCCCTTGCGCACCTGCCGCTGCACTTCGGAGTGCCGCCAGAAGCGCTGCCGTGCGTACACATACGGCACCTCCAACGGGTCGAAGCGCCATGCGTTGACAGTCCAGATGGTCCCGGTCACTTCGTTCTCGGGCTGCGGGCCGAGAGGGTTGTGTTTCACAGCGTCGCGCCAGGTGCCGGTCCACTCGTCCTGCTTGGGGTCGAGCTTCGTGGAGGACTGCGTCTCCTTGTATATGGCCATGGTGCGGTGGTTGTCTTCGAAGCGGATGCGCCAGTAGGCTTCGTTGCCACTAAGGAAGATGAGATGTGTGCGGCCTGCGTCGCGTGCGGCGATGATGTGGTCGCGTTGCGCCTGCCCCCAGTACTCGTCGTGCCCGACGGAGAGGAACACCTTGCTTGCATGCGGCACACCTACTGCGTCCGTGTCGACACCCGACTGGTACCCCACAGAGTACCCGTGGCGCTCGAGGAAGCGGATCATCGGGTACTCCACACCCCACAGCATGTTGACAGAGCGTGTGTCGCGGGTCAACATCGGCACGTTGTAGGAGCGCTTGAAGGCACGTCTGTTGTCCAGACGCCCGTCCCTGCGCATGTCTTGGATCTTCTGCGGAAAGTGTTCCCAGTGATGCTCCAAAGCAACGCCCCCATATGAGTTAGGTGCGCCGTACACGTTGTACGCATGCCAGGTGGGGTCCGACGTTTGGAAGAGCAGCTCGCTGCTGGGTGTCGCCTCACGCAGAACGAAGTAGACATGCGACGCAAATGGGTTCTTCAGCTCCTTCTGCGAGATCGAGCCTGCGTGGCGCTGTTTGAGCGCACCGTATGAGTGGCGAAGACCTGCACAGTTCGCCTGCTGCCTGCCTTCACCCCCTTCGTATCCACACGGCGGAGGCTCGGTGTAGTTCCAGTCAGGGTTGGCAAACTTTGGTGACGGAAGAATCTCTGATGCGTCTGTCCTCCAGTACCTTGGCACGTCAAGTCTGGTCAGGCGCGCGAAGTAGACTCCTGTCACTGCGTCTGCGGGGACTGACCAGGAGGCTACAACAGCCCAGTTCGCGCAGTCAACGAGAAGTGTTTCTTCGTCCACAGAGCAGTCGGGTTGGGCGTGCGGCACAACAGAGGCTACGCTGTGCACAAGACGTGCACCCTTGCCCCGATAATACCCTACCCTGTAGATGTCCACGCTGTAGTTCGTCGACGTTGACTTTACTTTGAACTCCACGTTCTCCCCAGCGCGGTAGCTCTGCTGTGTGGCAAAACCTTGGATCGTCGAGTGTCCCGCAGCGTTGATGCCCCACTCCGTCTCGTCCACACCAGCCTTGCAGTTCTCGGTGACAATATGGTTCCGCGTGGTGGTGGCGCAGATGTCGTCCCACTGTGCGTCTTCCTCAGGCCCATCCTCAACCACACGCACCCCCGACACCCGTGGACGTGCGGCAGCAACGCATATGGCGCTGCACACCACGCACGCTGCAAGCATGTCTCTGATCATGTTTTCCCCTGGTGGATGGTGAAAGTGGGAGCGGGAGTGGGGAAAACTGGAAGGTAGGTAGGGGGTTTACCTGCCAGTGTGAATTTGGAAGCGTCGTAGTGGGAAGAGTAATGAAGGTGTGGGTTCTGTTAGCGGGCGTTCTTTTTTTTGAGGAAAAAAAACTCAGAAACAAATCTTGAGTTGCGTAAAAAGGGTTCAAATTTCACAGATTATTTCAGACAACGCGCAAAACCTTTTGGACAACAAACTCGGTCGAGCGCTGGATTTTTGGTAAATGGTTTCGCAGGAAAGACAAAAACAATTCTTTTAAAGTGGAGCCGCAGTCTACAAAATGATATGAGCGTGGTGCGTTTTACCAGCCACAGTTCATGTTACGAAAGAAATAAAACTTGGGATGGCAATGTGCCTCGCTGCACATTCAGCAAAAGAACACGAAAAGACATCGCAACACAAGAACAGTAATCGAGCAAACAGAAGAAACGAAAATAGAATAAATGCAGGCATATGCCTGAGACACGACGTTTCAGGAAACGTTTTGTGGATAGACATTGAGATGCCCACTGACGGGGAACTGACCTGTAATCATTCATGACATACGACTATAAAAAGCTTAAGGTACACACTCAGTTGATTCTAAAAACGGGGGGGAAGGAAAAATCGCGAATGGAACAATGAAAAGTTGGAACGCTTCTCATATCACGCATTTGAACAATATAATCATGCCTCGAATAGTTCAAGATTGAACTGAGAGAAAGAAGACGAAGACACCAACTCCCAGACCAAACGGTCTAACCTGTTGTATTGATATAGTGTGGGAGTGAGGAGCATGAGAATCGTCTTCGCGAATACTAAAAGATTTCCTAAGATATGTCACAGATGTCATGTCCGTAAAATAATAAATATCCACTAAGTGGATGTAAGTGCAAATGCCCGTATACCAAGTGCTCCGCAGGTTATCGAACCGCGGAGGGATTGACAAGTCGTGTACAGAATTGTACGAAACAGCATTTGATTGAATCACTGTACACTGCCGTCAAACACTTGTTGTAGAACCAAAAATGAAAATGCACTAGAAAAACTGCTGCTCATGTCGCGGGTTAGTTTACAGCTACGGCAGCGCTTTGTTCGATCAAAACCATGGGAAAACTTATTAAGAGCGAAGCCCTACGCCCTACACGCCCTGAACAGCATGCATGAAGAGAAATGAAAAGAAAAAACGTTTGGTAAGACAGGCCTAAGTATCACGTACTTAGTCACCGCATGTCAGCAGCGCAAACAAGGCGAGCCAAAACAAAACAAAACAAATGATGAAGTTTGGAGCTGATTTGCGAAACCTGAGCGGAACACAAATCTTGCAAAGGTGCAAAAAAAAAACGACAGCCTCGTAAACACCACACGAGACCAACCCCCCACCACCCGCAACAAAATACATTACTTTCAAAAAAAAAAACACAACAACACACCAACCCTCTGAAGGTACCCCATCGAGACTACCTAACCCTTTCCCCTTCATCCCTTCACATGAACATCATCCACACCGAGGCTGGGGCGGTGCAGAGGGGTTGTTTTGCGAGAACAGTGAGTTCTCCCCTCCGTAGGTGAGTCTGCTGACACCGTTCGTGTGCATGGTGGCCTGCTGGTGTGCGGGTGGTGCTGAAGCTTCGGCGCTGTGTTCGACGTCTGTGTACCTTGCGTTGGTGTTGTAGCTTTGGAAACCTTCGTCCTGGTGTGCAAGCCCCCCACCACCACCACCACCACGACGCCGTCCACGCCAACAGGACCCAAGCCACTCACAAAGCGCCCCACAGTCTGGACAAGACACATCGCACCGCTTCACGACATCCCACAAAAGATACCCAACAAAGAACACAGAAACAAAGACGCACGGCGACAGCACCACCGCGCCTATCGAGGTCAGGACAATGCCTGCGACCTTGTGGGTGTGTGGGGACGTCAGGTCGATCTCCGAGCAGTCGTCTTTCACCCAGCAGGTGTGGTTCGACAGGAGTACGTAGGGACGCCCATTCCCGCAGGTGGTGTGGTGTGTGAAGGTGTCGCCGGTGCAGGGCTCGGCGCTCAGCTTGTAGTGGTAGACACTACCACTGCAGGTGTCGCAGCTCTCACCACCGCTTGAGTCCGACGTGCAGTGGCAGTCGTATGTGCAGTACGACTCAGCCACATCAAGCACCTGGCATTGGTCCTTCGAGCTATTGTGCTCCCAGTCAAGTGCAGTATGCAACTCCAACACACCGCCAATCAAGAACGCCCCGCCAACAATCAAGAATATACAGCTCACCACAGCAAAACATCCGGCACTCGGCATATTTTAGAAAAAAATGTGTTTCAGAAATTGTCTGAAAAATTAGATGTGAAAGAGTTAGGGTAGAGCGGAAAATGAGTACAAAAAATGAGTTTTCAAGATTCTCTTCTCGGTTTAAAAAAAAGGTTAAAAAAAATGACGGTCCAATCCCTGGCCGTCTTTTGGTCTGTAACTCCCGAACTTCTTTCCAAGCCAGACATACACCTACCCCACTCCCCACCCTACCCCCCCTTCTTCCCTTCAGCCTATCTGTAGACCTGGTAGATGTACTCCATACAATACGCTATGCCTACGAGGAGGCCGCAGATGCAGAGCTGCAGTACACCAAAGCCGGCCCAGCGCTTCCAGTCGCCGATGGTGTCGAGCACATGGTAGGGCCAGAAGCCGGTGCGTGTGTGGTTGTAGTACAACATGGCGGCGTAGAAAGCTGTGTACACACAAACGACAGTCATGTTCGCAGGTCCACCCCCGCTAGACGTCAGAACTGACTGCCGCTCCTTGACGTACAGAACATCAAAGACCCCCATAAGCGTGCAAGGGATATGCAGCCAAACCGTCACCTCCCGCAAAGGGCATTCCTTCCCCGCCCAATATTTGCACAGCAAAATAAACCTCGGGTGAAAGTGGACCAAAGCAAAGTACTGCGCCGTCACATAAAAGCTGAACCCCGCAATGATGGTGGCCATGGTGTTGGCCATTTCAGGCCATGCGAAGGAAAAAACGAAGTGCCATGTCTGCAACGTGAGAACGTGACGTGTCAGGTAGACCCAGCGGCCAAAGATCTGTTGCACACCCCAGTTCACACTGGGCTCATCGCGTGTGGGTGTTGGGCGGGAGAAGATGTGTTGGTACAGCACAAAGCAGGACAGCACAAGACAGAACACACCTGACGCCTGGTCCTGCGGCATCCCGAGCCACGGGTTCGGGTTGGGGTAGTTCGTCCACTGGCAGAACTTCCCCATCGCTACGTACACAGGTACGGCAAGGATCACACCGTATACATCTAGCTTGTGGATGAAGCGTGAGTACTGCACCTCCTCGCTGGTGTAGGCAACATTCCCAGGGTAGAGCCAATGCATGCTAGGTATGTCGACACCTGCCTGGTGTGGTGTGGTGTGTGGTGTGTGGGGGAGGAGGAGGAGGAGGAGGTGTAGCAGTGTGGGGTAGGGTCCAGTTAAAAGTTACTGTGTCTTTTATTGTTTTTTGCAGACGAAGCATACACACGACGTTGCAAAGAGAAAATTCAGATACTTGGTGCTCCTGAAAACCCCATTTTGCGTACTTGTTGCGTACTTTGTGCACGAAAAAAAATACAGGAATACCCTATATTGCGTACTTGTTGCGTACTTGGTATTTTTTATTTCAGGAGCACCAATACTATTGTAGAAAACAGTAAGTATTAACGGTGGGGCATGTATACATTGTACTTCCACGTTGCAAAGAAACATTCAAAAAGGGTGGTACACAAGCGTGCGAGGTGGGGCAAGACTACCTCGGGGGTTTTCTTCTCTTTTCTCTAGAACTACAGTACAGGCGTGACGCTGACTGCAGTCCACCAGAGCTCCGGGTGGGGGTTATTTTGTAAACGATGGTGTAAAAGACGCCTGAAGACCTTGTCTTGAGGCTTTCACAGGTTTTCATTTGTGGTGCACTGTCGTGTTAGGGAGAACAGTGTTTGCAGCCACTTTTAGCAACCGCAAACCACCACATCTATGTCTTTTTCGTTGATCGCAGCCATGTAGGTTACTTGCCTGTACGGCGCACGTGTTTGGGTGAAAGGGGGTTGAGGTATATTTCCCCATCACCACGCTGGGGTCACATGTTTCACATGATATTTCACATAATTTTCCACGTGATGGGATTTACGGGTTCACTGATGGAATTTTATCATGTGACCCACCATGTGAAACCCCATCATCCAGGTGGTGCACCCCCGCAAACAATAAAACAATACAGACAATAAGGACAAAATGGAGAGTTTGTGAATTGGTGGCGAACTGTAATCATATTTAAAAAAAGAAAGAAAGAACACACATAAAACACAGTCGAACAGGTGCCACTTCTAGAGAGACATTTCAATTTCTTCCAGAAACGGAACAAAAAAACAAAAAACAAAACTTAAAACACAGCGCCGTTCACGCAGCATTACATCAGAACGCGACATGGCAAATTGAACTCACAAAGCAGCTTTTTTCATGCAAAGATCGCCGAAATGAAGCTTGGGTTCTGGTGGCAGTACATGGACCCTTTGTAGGCAAGCCCCGAGAGCCCGAGAATAAGGAACCACCCGTTCCAGTCCATGTTGGTGTGGAGCTCGACGTACTTCTCCGTGATGTAGAACGCGGTGAAGACGGTTGCTGTGTTGGCGAGGCCGGGGATGCCGAACACCCTCCCGACGAATAGGCCGGCGAGGAGGGACGCCACGGTCATGCCTTGCATTTGATTGTAGCGGTGGTAGGTGTAGTACTGAGAGGAGATGATGAGCATGGCCAGGTAGTACACAATGCCGCCCATCACAAACGACGCACTTCTGAACGGCGCAAACGTTGTCCTCACAACGCCGTGTTTGTGTTTGTGCTTCCCAAAGATCTCCAGTGCAGCACCCACCACAAGACTGAGCGCACTCACCACAGCAGAACGGTGCAGCGCATCCTCACCATCGAAGCCAATGTAATAGCACATCCCATAACAGGCAACAGAGAACCCCACCGCCGCGTACAGGGATATCACACAGAGGTACCCCACCAAGGTGCTGTCTCTGTGCACCGCCAGCGGGAAGAGTGACAGTGCTACCCAGATGTTGAAGAGCTGCCTCATTGTGTTGTATGGCATGACCTTGTCTGCGAGCCCATGAAGCTGAAAGGAGTACGCAAAGCACGGCCCCAAAGCGAGAGCAACACCGGAAAGACTAATAAACATCCCAGCCGTGTCGTGCTTCTTGCCAAGCCTCCACCCGTCCACGACAACCCACAGAGCAATAACGTAACTTGCAAGCTCAAAGCCGCCGGTGTTGTGCAGCACTATGATGGTTGGTTTGATGATGTGCTCCCAGGTACCGTTAAGAAGAATCATTCTCAGAGGGGTAAGGATGTGCCACACAACTGGCCCAACGGAGACTGTGATGCCGAGGATCGAGATCAGCCAGACGAAGTTCACAAAAGAGAAGAACCCAAGGGTGCGGGAGACCACGCCTTGGTTTTGCTCCAGCGTGACGAGCGTGGTGTGCACCTCACGCATTTCATCCACTGTCACAGCACGGCCGACCAGCTTGCTGCACTCTGTGAGGAGGTCTGCCACTGCTGCTGCGTGCTGGGGTAGCTTCAAGGCGTCTTCGATCTTGCCCCAGAGGGCACCTAGAGCAAAGGAGGAGGACAGCGTTGTGGGGTGGATGGGGAGCACGTCGAGAAGGCTTTCGGAGAAGCGGCGGAAGAGGTGGGGTGCGTTTGCGAAGAGCTCAGGTCGCCACCAGAGGGTGTGCATGGCGGCGGTGAAGAGGATGGGGAGCTTGAGCCAGTAGGCAAAGTGCCAGCACGACTGAGACACATCTAGCACCTCCAACACACCGCTAATCAAGAACACCCCTCCAATAATCAAGAAAAATATACAGCTCGCCACAGCAGGATATCCGTCACTCGTCATCTTTTAAAAAAATGTGTTTTGTCAGAAATTGTCTGAAAAATTAAAGTGAAAGAGTTAGGGTGAGCGGAGACACAAAGACAAAAAAAAGAGTTTCAAGTCTTCTCGGTTTTAAAAAAGCTTTTAAAAATGACGGTCCAATCCCCGGCCGTCTTTTGGTCTGCAACCCCAGTGCGAACAAACTCATATTTGTTTTGCGGGTAATAATTGCTGGGGTCGCATTGTCTTCGCATTTTCCGAATGCGGAAGAACGTTCTTCACATGCCATGTATGCCTAGGGGGTATCAATCCCTACGTTAAAGGTGTGCAGGTGCGGCAAGGATCACACCGTCTTCATCTAGCTTGTGGATCACACGTGGCAAGATATTCGTGTTGTCCGCTTTATAAATATTGTATAGCCCGGCATACTGTCACGTTGTTGTGATTCTCGCTTTTTTTTGCGAGAAAAATATTGAATCATCGTCCTTTAAATTTTTTAGACATTTTGCCACAGATAACGAAACACAAGAATCAACCAAACAGCATCCCAGGAAGGTATGTTGCAGCACCGTGCGACACCCCAACGAAGCCCATGAGGATCGCAGTCTGGCCGCCAATGAAGCCGGTCCATTTTTTGTAGCACTTACCGAGGGGCTCAAGCACGTCGTACGGCCATTCACCTGTGAGCGAGTGGTTCACGTGCATGAAGCCCACGTAGGAGACTGCGTACACGAGGAGGAAGCCGACGGTGGCCTGCAGGGAGGGTGTGGCCTCCATGAGCGCAGTGTTGTTCTTCGTGTACACGACGTCCATGAGCCCCAGCACCGCAGCAGGGATGTGCACCCACAGCATCATCTCGCGGAAGATGAACCCACGCGCGGCCCACATCTTGCACCCCTCGATGAACATCGGGTTCCAGTGCACCAGCGCGAAGTACTGCACTGTCACAAAGATACCTAAGCCACTGGTAATGAAGGACATGACGTTCGCAAGGTCAGGACGGAACACCGAAAACCATTCGTGAACGCACTGCAGTGCCAGGACTTGGTGGGTCAAGAAGAGCCATCGCCCGAAGACAGACTGTGCCTTGTACATTACGGGCTCTTGCTTGACGGGGGTCGGCGCAGCGAAGATGTGCTGGTACAGAACGAGCGACGCGACTGCAAGCTTCACGGCACCGGTGACAGGCTCCTGCGGTGCGTTGATGTGCGGGTGTGGGTGTGTCAGGCCTTTCATGTACCCCGCAGCCGCGTAGTAGATCACTGCTGCACAGGGGATGCCGATCATGTCCTTCACAAGAAGACGCTTGCCGTACGCCTTCTCCTCCTCAGTGTGCCCTGCATCACCACAATACACCCATTTCAGCATTGTACCTTTTTGTTGCTTCTGTAGGGGTAGGAGAGGGTAAGGGAAAGAGGGTAGTAGAGTTGCAAGCACCACAGTGGTGTTGTGTGCCTCGGTTGAAAGCATGCCATGTGCTGCTTGTTCCTGACAAAGAAATGCAAACTTCAATATGGGTCGATTTCAAAACCCCCCCCCCCCCCAAAAGTTCTTTTTTGTCTTTTTCATGATATAGGCAGTTTTTTTGCAGTCTGAGGTCCGGAACCGCCCCAAAAACGATTTTCTGGGAGGTTTTGGGAGGTTTTGGGGCGAAATGGACCTTTTTTGACCATTTTTATGGTATTTTTAGGCTGTTTTTGGCCCTTCTTCTTACACAGCCTATTGGGGGTCAAAATAGCTATTTTTGACCAAAAAACATCAAATAAGCACCAAGAAAAGTGCCAAATGTGCCCAAAACAGGTCGGATTGGGCTCACAGCCCATTTTTGGGATATATTTGGGCCAACGGAGGCCTCCTGGCGTCAAATAAATTGTGTTTTTTGGTCAAAAATAGCTATTTTGACCCCCAATAGGCTGTGTAAGAAGAAGGGCCAAAAACAGCCTAAAAATACCATAAAAATGGTCAAAAAAGGTCCATTTCGCCCCAAAACCTCCCAAAACCTCCCAGAAAATCGTTTTTGGGGCGGTTCCGGACCTCAGACTGCAAAAAAACTGCCTATATCATGAAAAAGACAAAAAAGAACTTTTGGGGGGGGGGGGGTTTTGAAATCGACCCATATGTTATATCATTCAATTACTCTTAACCATTCAATGGTTGGTACATATTTTTTTTGGGTGTGAAAAACAGAAAAAGGAAAAAGGAAATACAATTGTCAGATGCATAAAAGTCGTGCTCCGCCACCTTAAAAACGCTTTATGAACCCATTGCATTAACAGCAAAGGTTAAGGCTGCGTAACATCGATACATCTGAGTCAGGTTAAAACTGACTGTGTCCTCTTTATTGTTATTGCAGACGAAGTATACACTACGTTGCAAAGAGAAAATTCAGATACTACTGTAGCAAACAGTAAGTATTAAAGGGTGGCCCCACATTGCAAAGAAACATTCAAAAAGGGTGGTACACAAGCGTGCGAGGTGGGGCAAGACTACCTCGGGGGTTTTCTTCTCTTTCTCTAGAACTACAGTACAGGCGTGACGCTGACTGCAGTCCACCAGAGCTCCGGGTGGGGGTTATTTTGTAAACGTTGGTGTAAAAGACGCCTGAAGACCTTGTCTTGAGGCTTTCACAGGTTTTCATTTGTGGTGCACTGCCGTGTTAGGGAGAACAGTGTTTGCAGCCACTTTTAGCAACCGCAAACCACCACACCCATGTCTTTTTTCGTTGATCGCAGCCATGTAGGTTACTTGCCTGTACGGCGCACGTGTTTGGGTGAAGGGGGTAAACTAAAGGAAAAGTCGTTAGTGGTGCATACTTAGCGGTTGATTTTCTCACACTGTTACACTTCATGCACAGCAAAAGAAAGAAAGAATACATAAAACATAGTCGAGCAGGTGCCGCTTCTAGAGAGACCGTTCTTCTAGAATCGGAACAAAAAAGAAAAAGGAAAATAAAACTTATAACACAGCGCCGTTCACGCAGCACTACATCTACAGAACGCGACATGACAAAATGAACTCACAACGCAGCTTTTTCATGCAAAGATCGCCGAAATGAAGCTTGGGTTCTGGTGGCAGTACATGGACCCTTTGTAGGCAAGCCCCGAGAGCCCGAGCATGAGGAACCACCCGTTCCAGTCCATGTTGGTGTGGAGCTCGACGTACTTCTCCGTGATGTAGAACGCGGTGAAGACGGTTGCTGTGTTGGCGAGGCCGGGTATGCCGAACACGTTCCCGACGAACAGGCCGGCGAGGAGAGACGCCACGGTCATGCCTTGGAATCGGTAGTAGCGGTTGCTGTCCTGCGGGCGGGTGTAGACCTGACATGAGATGATGAGCATGGCCAGGTAGTACACGATGCCGCCCATCACAAACGACGCACTTCTAAACGGCGCAAACGTTGTCCTCGCAACGCCGTTGTGCTGCCCGAAGATCTCCAGTGCAGCACCTCCCACAAGACTGAGCGCACTCACCACAGCAGAACGGTGCAGCGCATCCTCACTGTTGAAGCCAATGCAATAGCACATCCCATAACAGGCAACAGAGAACCCCACCGCCGCGTACAGGGATATCACACAGAGGTACCCCACCAAGGTGCTGTCTCTGTGCACCGCCAGCGGGAAGAGTGACAGTGCTACCCAGATGTTGAAGAGCTGCATCTTTGTGTCGTCTTTCATGATCTTCAAACATTCGAGTCCGTGCAGCAGAACGGAGTACGCAAAGCACGGCCCCAAAGCGAGAGCAACACCGGAAAGACTAATAAACATCCCAGCCGTGTCGTGCTCTGTGCCAAGCCTCCACCCGTCCACGACAACCCACAGCGCAAGAACATAGCTTGCAAGCTCAAATCCGCCAGTGTTGTGCAGCATTATGATGGTTGGTTTGATGATGTTCTCCCATGTGAGGGTAAGGAAGCGGACAAAAATCATTCTCAGAGGGGTAAGGATGTGCCACACAACTGGCCCAACGGAGACTGTGATGCCGAGAATCGAGATCAGCCAGACGAAGTTCACAAAAGAGAAGAACCCAAGGGTGCGGGAGACCACGCCT
Source organism: Rhynchopus sp. YZ270_cl-10 (assembly GCA_964035575.1). Classification (NCBI taxonomy): domain Eukaryota; phylum Euglenozoa; class Diplonemea; order Diplonemida; family Diplonemidae; genus Rhynchopus; species Rhynchopus sp. YZ270_cl-10. The sequence goes on from OZ037851.1 coordinate 109,981, forward strand.
TGGTTTTGCTCCAGCGTGACAAGCGTGGTGTGCACCTCACGCATTTCATCCACTGTCACAGCACGGCCGACCAGCTTGCTGCACTCTGTGAGGAGGTCTGCCACTGCTGCTGCGTGCTGGGGTAGCTTCAAGGCGTCTTCGATCTTGCCCCAGAGGGCACCTAGAGCAAAGGAGGAGGACAGCGTTGTGGGGTGGATGGGGAGCACGTCGAGAAGGCTTTCGGAGAAGCGGCGGAAGAGGTGGGGTGCGTTTGCGAAGAGCTCAGGTCGCCACCAGAGGGTGTGCATGGCGGCGGTGAAGAGGATGGGGAGCTTGAGCCAGTAGGCAAAGCGCCAGGGCGTGGCGCCGTTGCGTCGGCCGCCAACGGAGAGAAGCATCGCGGCGCTGTCGTCGTCTTCGTTGCTGTCAACAGAGAAAGGTTCCCCCGACTCCAGCGAACTGTTGATCTGCGACGCCTTCAACTTGAACAGCGCAATCGACCCTCCGCCCTCAAACTCCAGCGAGTCTCTCATCTCCATCACAAACTCCGGGTCGCCAGCTGCCTCAAGCTTTTTCAGACAATCCTTCAAAGTAGCGTGGCTCACGCCCCCTCCTAGCGTAGCCGAAAACAAAAGTTTGTCCTTCGCCTTCTTTTGATGCTGTACCCTCCAATTGTACGTCGGCACATTCATCGGGAGGACCAACCCAGACATGCCCTTCACATACGAAGGAAACGCATTCCACATCTTCTTCCCATGGAAGTCTAAGTACAGCGACAGTGGTGATGAATGCATAGCCGTACCCACCAAAGAGAGCTTGAGGCCATGCCCAGCACGGCCTTCTGTACTCAGGGTGGTCGTCACACTTGTGATGTGCACATGAGGAGACATTGGTGTAAAGACAGGGGATGCGTTTCCTGGAATATGATGGTTTAAGGGTGTGGAGAGAATGGGTAATATCTGATAGTCTTCGTGAGACACGCAACAGGCTGTGAGAGCCCTGTGAGACGCTACTGAGAGCTAGTGAAAAATTCTCTCCTCCGTTCATAGATCACCCAGAGAAGCGAGGCAAAAAGGAGAAAATATATTGGATAGCAAGAAGCGCTTAGTAATAAAGGAGTAGGTTAAACGTGCTATGACACGGTGGTCGGGCAGAATATGAAAAAAAAAACTCAAATTGGGGCGACAAAACAGCAGGAGGTTGTGCAAAAATGTGGGGTTTGCGGGGGGCGACCTTTTTTATTTGTTTGTTTGTTTGTTTGTCTTTTTTTTTGTTTTCGAATGGTAAATTCGAATGATTGGAGATTGGGGACAATAAGGAGAAGAATAGGGTTGGTACCAAGATAGCAGGTTGGGTGGCGGTGCGATGAGAACAGGAACGCAAAGGGAAGAGGAGGATGAGGAGGAGAAAACGTATTCTTTTCTTTTAAAATTTTATTTTCTTTTTTTTCGTGGGTATACTTTATAACATGAATCAGATGGTAACGGCGTCAGATGCCCATCTATTTAGTGGGAGGTGCATTTTCCTCACTTTTTTTCTCTTTTTCCCCCACTGCTGGCACACTACTTTGGTTTTTAGTAGCATAGGATATAGGATAAGCATTTTCTCCACACTGCACACTACAATCAAACACAACGACCTGTTGAGAACAGGTTCTGCTGCAATAATAAAACGACGTTTTTGAGACGATGCTAAGCTATTTCTGTACTTAGTCATCATGTAAAAAAAATCGTACCCTGCCTCAAGGGTAGGATACTGGCGGCAGATAGCCACACGAGACATTTGGGAACTCTTATTATTTGTACTGAGCATTTAAAAAAAACCAACGATGGTATCTGTCTTTTACGCTTTTTCCATTTGATTCTCCCCCTCTCACCTCTCGCCACTCAGGCAAAGAACCTGAATGGCTGCGGTCAACGAAAAAAAGACATAGTAGTAGAGTAGTAAAGAACAGAGCCGTTAGTATATTATTTGCTCGGTTTGCTTTTTTTTTTTTTTTTTTTTTTTTTGTTAAAGTTAGGTGATATTGTTTGCTGGTTAAAAAGCACGCTACTCAGGTACGGCAAACAGGATGTAAACACATAGGGAGTAGCAGTGAATGGGGGGTGGGAAGAGGAAAAGGACAAGACGGCATAGTCACTTGGTACGAAACCAAGCAACACAACAAATCATAAAATGTGAAAAGGAAAAAAAAAAAGTAACGAAAGTATCCAAAATATTTGTAAAGAGAGAATAAAAGAATCTGATATTTCTTAAAAATATAAATAGAAGCAGCTAAATGCACATGGTGGCCACGCCTCAGGGTGGCCACACGTAGTCGTCAATTTTTCGAAAAAAAAAATTGAAAAGGGGCAAATCGCAAAAGAAAAAAGTGAAATGAACGGGAGAAATATCAAGCTGCTGTTGTTCTTTACACCGCCAAAGGTATGTTCCGTGGGTAGTTATGTTTTGATTATCTTGAATTTTTTCTTTGAATAGAAAAAAACGACTTTACGGTCGCCTTCTTAATTTTAAAAAAAAAACCAAAAAAAAATGAAAAAAAAAATAAATGAAAGCAAAAGCCCACAACATAATTCTCTCAACTTTATATGCAGTGTTAAACGTGCGCTTCTCATCCCATTCATTTATATACCTTTTTTCAGCTGGCGATATTTTGTTCGCAAAATAAAAAATAAAAAATATTCGTAAGGAAAACATTGATATAAGTTTAGATAGCTATTGGTTAGCGACAAAACAGTAAAAGCCTCTTGAGAGTCTTGCGTGTCTTTTCTATGTTGGCACAAAGAGGGTCTGCAAGGAAACCATCATACGGTTGAAACGACGGTTCTCGCTAGTAGTATGGGGTTACGATCAAAAAAAAAAAAATGTGTGAAGCTGATTTACTAATAAGGACACTACGTCCCGAGGATGCAGGCACTGAAGATGCCTCATAAGTAATCGACGTTTTTTGTATTTTCAGTTAAAGTTAAAACTCTGACGAGAACAAAACGCAAATATTTTATTTTTTTATTACAAAAAGTGTCACTTGTCGTTCCCTCACCCCCCTTCTTGTAGTTGTTTGATGCGTTGACGCTTCCACACACACTAAAAATTACCTGTTGGTTGGTGGTGTTGCGGAGCACGGTTGGGTGAGTGAACGACGTGACACTTTCCGCTCACAAAGTAGTGTGCGTAAAAAAAAATACTAAAACAACAAAAACTACAAAGGTGGGGTATATCACAAAATAAAATTGAGAACAAAATGTTAACAATGTCAATGAAAACGTTTAAAAAAAATGGATAAACATGCTGCAGGACTGGATGACCCAAACAAAGCAAAGAAAAACATTGGAATAATTTATAAACATTTAGAACGTTGGAAGGATAACAAATTATATAGAATTATTTCTTTTTTTTTGTTGGTTTTTCTTCTTGACCTACTGTTTGTTCCATTTTTTTTTTTGAAAACTTGGTTGTTTTAGTGTAGACACCCGAAGATGAACTCCACTATAATTTTTTTTATAATTTTTTTTTTTTTTTTTTTTTTTTTTTTTTTTTTTTTTTTGAAAAAAGACGCGCTGTTTTAGCATCTATAAATGACCATTTAAAGATAGGGGTCTTCTGTGCAAAATCACACAAGGCTGTTTTTTTTTTCCCTACCATTATTTTCGTTGTTTTATTTTGATTTTAGATGAACAATGTTGATGTTGGAAGGTATAAAGTGGGTACACTGTACGTATGTAAACTTCAAAGCGGCCAAATTGTAGAGCATTGAGCTATTTGGGCAGAGGCGGGTAACGATCCGCAAAAAGTGCCCTTTGTGCTCAATTAAAGCTACAAAAGCTGAGGTGAAGGAATAGCGCTTGACGCTGTGATAACTCTCGAAAAACCTTGGTACCAATCATTTGGCGAGCTTCCGAGTCACAGTGATGAAGATTCTTCAAAAAAATACATACGACTGAATGTTTTGAGAAAAAAAATACAAATGAAGTTACAAAGGGGGGTGCAAAACAAAAAGAAAGCGCCAAGTGCACAGACCACTAGGGTACGCCGTTTTGGTTGCGCACAGAGGGAGCTGGAGGATGTCATGTTCACATTTGAGCAATGCGGGGTAATGTAAATTGTGGGCCCCTAACATACGGAGCATCTCAAGCAGAGCACTTTGGTAATTACACATATTCTATGCGAAACAATAAAAAATAAAAATAAAAGTAAATTACATGAATAACTAATGCTGAAAACAAAACAAAAAACAAAAAAACAAAAAACAAAAAACAAAAAACAAATATTTTGCACCCACCAAAACTTTTTTTGGATTAGTAAACATAAGGAAACCATAAGGACCCTCCTCCACTCCTCACATCATTGTGCACATATTTCCTTACCGTTTTTTCCCCCCAGCCACATAAAAAAATTATCAATTACGTAAACTTGGAATGCAAAGTTAAATTTTGCAAAAGTTTTTGGAGGCAAAAATGCTATTTTCCTACTCTAACTGTTCCCCCTACTATGTAAGGTAAGGGTTTACACAAAAGGTCGGTTTCCCCACCCGATTTTTTTTCCGTTTCAGATTTTCGTATCTTTGTACGACGATAACCGTCTTGTGCAGATTCAGAAAACATCAGCAGAAAAAAAATCTTGGGCAGGGGAGGGGATGCTCTTGAGCAGCATCCAGTTAAAACTAAAATTCTCCCCCCCCCACCCCCCCCCCCCCCCCCACAACTATCTCCTATCGGAGCATCGCAACTGAGAGGTTGAAGACAAAAACAAAGAGAGAAAAAACAAACAAAAAAAAAATGAATGGTTTCGCTGTACACATTCATCACAAAAATGTGCAAAGATGAAAAGCAATATTTTTTAGCATAACGCTTGGTACCTTTTTGGGAAATGGGGGGGGAAAAAAAGAGGGGGAAAACAAGCTCAAGAACAATAAAACAAAGTGCTTTTTGGAGAAAGGTGGGAAGAAGGAGTGGGGAGGGGGAACAAAGAACAAGAGAGGAAAAAAAACAGTACGTCCCTCCCCTCCCATCCCCTCACCAAAGAAGGGGACGAGCCGTAGGGTAACAAAAAGTTTTTGAAACAAAACTTTTTATAAATGAGTGGGGAGTACGACAAAAAGGTGGGGGGAAAAAAAGCCACCAAAAAAAAAAAAAAAAAAAAAAAAAAAAAAAGGCGCGCAGTCTAACAAATCACCCCCTCCGGTGTGAAATGCTTCCGTTTTGAGAGGGTTTTTTAAATATTTTTCACAAAAAAAAAATAGACAAAATTATGGTATTGTGCAGGTTTGTCTGTTTCACTTTCGCAATATTCACTGTAGTTTTTTTTCTGTCGTTTATATTTTGTGTTCTCCTGAAATCGCTTTCTTGATCGAGATGATTTGATGAGAAGTTCTCAGAACACAAAAAAGGTTGAAAATATTTTTGCAGTGCAACAAACCCATTTCTGTCAAAAAAATAAAAAAAAAAAGATCACAAAACGGAAGAAAAAAATAGACATTTTTTTCATTTGGTATGGTATCGACAGAGAAACGCTAACGTCAAATACGACAAAAAGGTCTCGTACAGATATCACACCATAAGAAAGCTAGCTAGGCTACCCAGACGGCACACCTTATCCCTAAAGTGTGGCAGAGCACATCAAACTCCGGTCTGACCATGTGTGTGTGTGTTTTTTGATAAATTGTTGTAGTGTAGTTGCCTCGGTTGTGTTGCCACAGTTGTGGGCAATCTCCACTTTTTTTTTTAATTGCGGGATATTTTATGAACACCCCGAATCGGAAAAGAAATGAGAATTTGCGGTTTAAAAAAAACTTCAAAAAAAAATTGCGTTCAAAAGGCAAGGGAGTAGCCAGGGAGTTAAAAAAAAATATAACAGTCAACAGTTTTGGATAAAAATAAGAGGCGCAATGGCCATTCTAATTATATCTTTTTTTAAAAAACAGAAGTAAAGACAAATGAAGTTGATTAGAAACATGACACAAAAAGACGCAAATAATGATGAAATGTGCCTCTCGTGCACATATCTATGAAATAATAATGTTAAGAGTATCGGGCACTGTTCCCTTTCTTAGACCAAAATATATTTTTAGAAAAAAGCAAAAAATCGGACTGGGTAGCAAAACGCTTCACACAATCTTCATACAAAAACAGAAATCTCGAAAGCTCGTGTGCCTCAAAGGGGGCAAGTTTCGAGAAGAAAAAAAATTAGAAAATACGCTTTCTTTCGGAAAGTTTCGAAATATGGAACACCAGATCAATCACTGTCTTCATCGGAGCACTTCTTGCCTTTGGCTGCAGGCTTGGGTTTCCTTCTGAGGCTCTCGGACATCGCCTCGGGTGTTTCCATCTCGCCTTCACGCTTGGCAAGCGTACGACGCTCCTTTGCGTCAACGATGACGACGTGAAGCTTCCTGCCGCGCTCCTGTTCGGTTGTAGGTTGTTTGATGTGTACGCTTTCGGTGATGAAAAGACCTACCCAGGTAGGTGCCGGTACCATCGTTGGTATGATCAACCCATATTATGTACAAAAATTTCCCAATAAATGAGAATGTAGTCTGTCGCGGTGTCAATGGTGCATACCTTGTGCGTGCGTGTGTACAGCTTCGCGAAGAGCGCACGGCGTGCCATCTCCCATGTGTTGTCGATGAAGAAGTAGATCGTCTGCTCGTTGCCGTCGTCGTTCTTCTCGACCATAACGTGCTTGAGTTGCAGCGGCTCTGCGAAACGCTCAGCGAGCTTGAGGTGCAGGCGCTCTGCACGCATGAGCGCGTCCACGTCGCTACCTTCGCGGCTGATGTCAAGGTCCTTCCAGTTCCACGCGGCCTCCTGCTCCTTCTCAAGCCATGCAGCAACGCCTTTGCGGGTACGTGGCATCGCACCTCCGTTCGACATCAGCATCGACGCAGTGGGGGACAACGTGTTTGCGTCATCGCGGGCAAGGATCTGTGGGCGTTGTGCATTGAAAGAAACGCTAAAGACGAATACTCTGCGCAAAGGGGGAAGGGGGGAGAACATACGTTGTCATCGACAAGCTTTGCGGCGTACTGTGGCTTGGCTTGGAAGGCAGACATAAGCATGACCTTGGAGATGCTGAGGTAGGCCTCTGGTGAGAGGTTCTTGCGGAGGGATGCTGCGTACGTTGCGATGGACTCGTATGGTGCTGCACGGCAGAGCTGGAAGGTGGTGAAGGGGACGGCGAAGGCGGCAAGCTCGGCAAGGTCGTGCCCAATGAGCTCCTGCACAGCCTCGTGCACGACGTCTGCATCCGTCTGGATGAGTTGCGAGATGAGCGGCCCGAGCTCCTGCTCCTCTCCGCGCATATGCTTCTCGTAGTCATCGACAAGGTGACGCACCTGACTCAGCATACTGCTGTCCATGCCCTGTCCCACACGTGACACCTTTGCCACAAGGCTCTTGCGCTTGTTGCTCACCTCATCGTGCTCGTCGTGCATCTTGATCTTGTTAGGGAGACGCTTGCGCAGGAACGGGATGAACACCTCATCCTCCTGCTTTGTGTGCAGATCAATCAGACGCGACGTCTGCTCAAAGAGCTTGCCACCCTCCAGCACACCTTCGGGGGAGGACATCAGCTCCAACGCCTTCTCCATGCCACTGCGGATCGCGTCGTGCGTCTGTGATGAGCGATGTCAAAATTTCCCCAAACCCAAAAATCACATACCAATGTCATGAAAACAAGCGGCGACGCCTTGAGCGGTGTGTACGACCTGACGAACTTCTGCACTGTCTGGAGCGGGATCGCGAGGTCGTACGGGTTGTGCACTGTTGCGCGTTGGAGGACAAATCCGCTGACGGAGTCCGCCCCTTGCACTGTTCCACTGCCGCCAATCTTGAACGATGCTGCTGCGGGATACGCAGCTGCGACTGGCAGCTCCCCTGCGGCACCTGCAAGCGAGGGCGGTGGTGTGGAAGCTGTGGAGGACGCAGTCGACCCGCTGTGCGATCCACGGTCAAATGCCTGCTGCTGCTGGTAGGGCTGCATCAGCACCATTGCCTGGGTCAGCGCCTGGCCAACATTGTTTGCGGCGTGGTGGCTCTCAAACATATGCCTCTGCGTGGGCATGTACACAGGGGTCTGTGCTGCAAGCACCTCCTTCTCCTTCTCCTCCGCCCAGTGCTTGATGGCACGCACCGTCTCCAAAGGCTCGCCCTCTGCAAGCCCTGCCTCATTCAACATCGCGTGCAGGCTGTCCAACAACGCGCTCTGTGGCCTCGACATCTCAGGGACATCGTCATACCGAGCAGAAGGGCTTGCAGACCTGCTGCGGCGTATCACTCTGCCCGCTGTCATTGTAAGCGTGGGGAGAGGAGGAGGAGGAGAACACAAAAAGGTGGTTCTGCGTAGAGAAAAAGAAAATAAATATGCGGGTGTTGTTCACCTGGTCAAGAAGCCAGGGAGGGTAGGTAGGGGGGGGGAAGGGGAAAGGTAATGGAAGCCTGTGTGCATGGGTGAAGGTGGTATTGAAGGTTGTCGCATTGAAACTTCAAAGGAGGGAAATAGGGTGAAGGGGAAAGGGGAAAAGTTGGGCTTTTGTTATTGTATTCACATCGCAATAAAGGGGGGGGGGTGTTGAGGGTTGTTTGCGTTTTTGCAAAGATACTGCAAAACAAAGAACTGAAAAATGGAAGAAAAAATCCCACCCCACCCCCATACTCCCCCCACCCAGACTCTCGGTTGAAGTGAACTGTGTGGCATTTATTTTCTACGCATGCTGCACTATACGTTGAGATAATTGCATCAGTTTCCGACACAATAAAAAATCGCTACTTGAAATACAAAACCCTCTACAGTGTACCTTGGTACATGACCCCCCCCCTAATCATGCAGTCCTACAACCATTTCGTGGTTTCCACACCACTCTAGGCCAAAAAAAGGAGCAAACAACTAGGACAAAAAATGATCACAAAAAAGCAGCTAAACAGCGTTACACCTGGCCGGCATTCATAGCAGCCCCTAAGAGCAGAGACAGAAGCATAGATCACGAGATGCTGGCAGCTCAGCTCAGCTCAGGTAAACTCAGGCCAGATACTTTATTTGTGGAATACGCGTAAGAAAAAGTCAAAAGTCATACGTCAGAGAAAAAAAATTGATAAGATGACACAAAGCCTTAGCCACCTTAAAAGAGAGAGGGAAGGGGGAAATTCATGGATATCCAAAAGTGCGTAAAAGTACGTCTTTATAACTTCAAAGAAAACTCGGTTTATGAAAATCTGTTGAGGATAGCCGATTCGTACAGAGTCTTCACATATCCAGAAAACGCTCTCAATCATTAGCACTTGAAGCATTGAACCCCTGTTTCCCCCCTCAAATGCCGCTTTTCAGAGAACTCTCACTACAGTTAGTAGCGTTTTACCTTTATTTTCTGTAGTAAACGAAAGAAAAGTGAAACAGTACCATATTCATGCACTTTCTATTCAGGAACGTAACACAACGTAATTGAGGGTGGAACACGTAAGTACCGGGGGAAAAAGAGGGGGGTGTTCGAGTGCTCGAAGTGCATATCATTGAGATGCCTGGGGTACTAAGTACATGAAAGAGAAGGTGGCAGTGCGCACGCCTCACCGTACACCGGTGGACGGCACTGGATGAAATACTCCAAGTACTTTGGACATCCATGTAACTTGAAAGATGTCAAAAAAAAGACAAGGTTATCTACACTGTAATACACAAACAAAAAATGATATACCGTGACCGTAAAATACATGGTAAAAATTATGGATTTTTTTTTTTTTCAATTTTTGACACTTTCCGCTTCCACACAAAGCAGTGCTCAACAGTTGGACCGTAAAAATTCAGGAACTTTTGGGATTTGTTTTTTTTGGCAACCTGGAACATTTTTACGGTCCATATATGTTACGGTTACGGTATTATATTAAGGCAAGGCTGCAGAAAACACACCTCACATCGATGGGATAAGAGATTTTTTTTGTAATTCTGGGTCCGGTCAGAATTATTTATTTTCGGTTGATGGGGGCAGGATTTCTTTCTTTCCTTTCTTTCTTTTTGAAAACTTAGTTTGCATTTTGTAGGCTGATTGAACGGCTTTGTTCACATGTAGATGCTCTTGGTGTTTGTCTTTTTTTCCCCCTTTATTCTTTCTTATTTGTATCGACAATCACTTTACACCTACTGGAAAAAAAAAAGGATTTGTACTCAATATCGCCGAAGCCTCTGTACTTTTTTTTTTGTGTTGAAACTTGAATGAGCGCTACTACTACCTTGGCAAGGACATTACTCAACTGCAAAAAGGGTATCCCCCGCTTACGAGGTTAATTGCACAAAAAAAAGGTAGTCAGAATGCAGTACTTTTTGTTTGATTTTGATGCACTTTCGTCACCATGCACAAATGACACCCATACAGGGGCTACACCAAAGGGCAGACAGCCTCCTCATTCCCTAATGGAATGACAGAAGCAGAGCCGTTGGGAACTCTACAGATAGTTTGGATGGTATTTTGTTTGGGGGCGTTGTCAAGAGAATGAGTTTGCCTTTGTTCTTTCTTGATGCAATCTTACCCATTTTTTTTTTCCAAGCGGGGAAGCACAGATGTATATGGGGAGGCATGGTGGTGTGATATATTTACCGCCAGACGAAATACGATAACCTTCAAGAGCAATCCACAACTGCGCAAGGCAAGAGGTGCAAGAAGGCTTTGAACGGTTCGCTGGGGTTCCAAACGGACAAAGAAGAAGAGTAGAAAGGCGTTTAGGATGAGACATAAACCGAGTGCTGTGCTTAGTCTGATTAGATTATTCTTTGGTTTATTCATCAGTCATTTGTTTTCTTTTGTGTGTGTTATTGCTACTCGTGGGTGGCAATTGAGTGCTGTGCTTAGTCACCTTGATAAAATGAAGTATTTTTTGTGTTGGTTGCAATCTAATTTGATGGGGGGGGATTTGTGCCTACACTTCTTGATTCCAGGGGAACAGCCCCTGGCAGGGCGCCCAAAAAATTAAAGAGCTCAAGAAATGGATAAAAAGTAAAATAAAATAAAAGTTGGTCAAATGCACTAAGACTCTGCCTAGTGTTTTGTGCGTAAAGTGTGTAATAAATATTCTGTGGTGTTTTTTATTACTGCAATACGCTCCCACTGACTACCTGGCCGTGAAGAGGAAACCTCGTTGAGGCCAAAAAAACTGCAAAATAGAATCTAACTTCAGGAAAGAACACACAAAAAAAAAACGTTTATCGCCCCGCAAAATTGCTGTGTTTTTTCCCGCCTTAAGCTGGTATGTGCAGAGGTGAAACAAATACTGTATAAAAAACAATTTGCAGTGCACCTTCTGTCAATTCTATTTCCCTCTTGCCAAAAATTTGGTATAAAAAAAGACGGTTACCCTCGGCAGACAACGGAACGCAGACAAAAAAATAGTCAAAATAAACATCCTAGAGACTCGTTAAGACTCCTTTTGAACTTATATCTTAAGTCATGGATTTGTCATAACGACATATAAAGAGAGTTTTTCGTTCTAGAAAAATTGGTGTGGCTAATAGCAGAAAGTAGCACAAAATAGCACCTCCCTTCAGCCGCACCAAAAATTGGAAAAAGAAATGCAGTCAATTTCCGTGATCGACGCAAAGATGACGTTAAAAAACATTTTACAGTCCGGTCGGTGTTTTTGCTGCCGGTGTTGTTACGTCGTTTTTAATTGCTCCCGTCTTTCGTGGGGTCATTCTGATCGCATTTCATGTAGGGGTGTGTGTGGGAGGGAGGGAGAGACGTTCAGGCATTGGGTCACCCACCTGCCTTAGCAAACGGACAAAAGGGAGAAACCACTGATGGTTTATATCTTTTTTCATCAGTGAGCAGAAGTGCTCCACTCTTTTGAAAAATGAAGAAAATAAAACGATTTTTGGGGAGTTTTTTGATGGAGTATATTCTCTTGCCACACTTGCCTGAAGCGAACCACGTTGTGGTTGCTGCAAAGGGGGAAAACGCGTGGGTCTCTCATAAAAAAAAGGAGACAGCAACTACGACGTGCACAAGAGATGAGCAATAAACTGCTCCCGTAAACAGACAAAAAATGAAAAACCCAAAAAGAAAAAAAAAGGGAGAGGGGGGCGTGAAATATGAGTAGGCTTTCTTGCGCGTACATCCCAAAGACAACATAGCAAAGCAGTAGGGTGTCAAGGAAAAAAATGTACATTGTGCAAAGAAGAAGAAAAGAGAAAAGGAATTTGCCTCTTTCGGCACAAAAAAATTATACCAAATACGCCTAAAATAAAAAGTTGGTGATATGACCTGAGACCCTGCACAGTCACCAAAAAAAGAAAAAAAGAAACATCAATGAGCTACAGTTCATAACTAATAAACGAAATCAGCAAAAAAAAAACAGAGTCTGAGCGAGTATTGTCTCAACCCCGCACCATCGCTGGTTAATACAGTGTGTGACAAACCCTACGCTGAGATGGGGCAGAATAAGTGCTACAAAAAAAATGCTCAATAAAGATGCCTGTGGGAGGGCTAAAGTCTTCTTGCACTTCAGGCTAAAGTCGAGAAAAAGTTCGCCCACTTTTAGGGGGAGCTTTCTCAATAAGCTAGGATTTTGGGATTAGTTTTTTAACCCACGCGGAAACACTGGGCACAGGCACTTTAAAAAACAAACCGGTAGGTCGAAGGATCGGCAGTAAAATACCCTCTGAAAAAGGCGAACGAAACGACTTAAAAGGGGCAAGGGATTTTGTACCACAAGAAAGGAGTGTGGTGCTTTGTTAAACAAAGCACCGAAATCTCTAAAACTGTGGTAAAAAAGAGAGACAAAAGAGAAAGTTTGAATGTACCACTGCACACATCTGAAATGAAAAAAAAAGAATGAAAAATTTGAAATTAGTTTCATATACTTTCCGGAGAAAGTACAACGACGTCAGAAAAAACAGAAGAATGAATAAAAAGATGGGTGAGCGGCCTCGCCCCCTGACACGCACATCTAGAAAAATCAAAAAAGAAAAGTTGAAAGTGCAAAAACGTCTCACTAGAAACGAAGTTCAACAGATTCTCCCAACCTAATCAGTACCAGATGAAACAAGTAATTGCTATCGGAAAAAAAAACGGGGTGTGCTGTGGAACTCCACCCTATAGAAATAATCTACAACACCCAGCACTCTGCTCTTCTTCAGGTATGCTAACGCTCTTCGTACGCTGCCAGACCCACTGGACGCCTGCATCTGATGAAACGTTCAAGAAGGGGGGCTGTCCTCTTCATCCAGCACCATCTGATCGATAGCGTTGTTGGAAGTAGGCTCGGCAGGCTCGGCGTGTTCCAGCTCGTTTTTGTCCAGGGTCCCACGCAGTGTCGTCGTCGTTGGAGCAGTGTGGAAGAAGCACAGAATGCACAGACGACAACACGTCGATCACACCAGGTACATCAGCACCTCCAGCAAATCGCTAGGATGCTATGGTGGTTTCGAAAATCGCGCGGGGTTTTTCGCAGCACACCCCGTTTTTTTTCTTAGCAATTACTTGTTCTTGTTGTTATTGTAATTTTCAACCACCTTCCTTCAACCCTTGTAGGATCAGTCATATTTTTTTTCGCGAACATATGAAATGACATATTTCAAGAGAACAAATTAAAAAGGGTCCTTATTTGCATATTTGGGCTCCGCCCGTGCAGTGGTGGGGTCAATCTCGAAAATTGGACAATTTTTTGACCACTTAAATTTTGAGAAATATGAGCCCGGTTGCTTATACGTGGGGCCCATTTTTGGCCAAAATTTTCCTCAAAATCTGGTTTTGTAAAATTGACCCTTTACTCCCCCCCCACATCGATTTCAATACTATACCTTACTTCACCTACGGTTGCCCTTACAGGGGGGGTGAAGGAAGGTAGGTTGAAAACGGGCTACAATCTTTACTAAGAAAAAATACAATTTTTTGAGGCAATGTCTACTGTGTTAGAAACGAAGAAAGAAACGAAAAAGAAAACCATAAAAAAAATCTGACTTTACCATAACTACCGCATTTTCGAAGACAAATTTATGGTTCCCCTCTACAGGGTGTTCCCCGGGGTATCTTTTTTCCTGGTCGAACCCCTCAGTATATTATTTAGGCAATTCGACCATTTGTCAAAAAGAGAAGTTAAAAAAAGTGTGCAAACATTTCGCCCCTTTCTTGGAAATGCATTTTCCCCCCCACCCTTTCTTCCTTTTCCCTCCTCCTCCTCCTCCCCCTCTTCTATTGATTACAAAAGCAAAAACCCAACCCCTTCTCTCCCCCATCAATTTTATCATTTAACATTTCTTCTAATTAGTGAAGTACGCTTCGGATAGAAGTTCGGAACATGACATTCTGTCGTCAGGTTCCTCTTTGAGACAGGCTTCGAGAACGGAGCGAGCCGGAGCATCGATGCTGTCGGGGATGGTGGGGCGGAGCTCGCAGAGCCCGACCTGGTAGACGAAGGTGACTGGGAGGAATGTGTCGAGGGCCACGTCGTAGGGCACGACACCCAGGAGCAGCTCCGCCATGGTGATCCCAAAGGACCACACATCGGACTTCACGTTGCGCTCTCCTTGGATGACCTCAGGCGACATGTACAGAGGTGTCCCAACCATGGGTGCAGAAGTGGTGTCGCTATCAATGGCACCCCCCGCAAGACTCGCGCACGTACCAAAGTCCGCCAGTTTGCACGTCCCATCGCTGCAGACCAAAACATTGCCAGGCTTCAAGTCACGATGCATAATCTCCTGTTGATGAAGAAACTCCAGTCCCTTAAGCATGTCTTTGGTGTACCGCTTGACAGTCGATTCGTTGAAGCAGCCGAAGTGTTGCAAAAGCTGTGCCAAGCTGCCACCTGGCATGTACTCCATGCAGATGACAATGAGTTGGTCAAGCACGGCGAGGCCGTGGTAGACGACAATGTGTTCGTGGCGCACCTTGCTCAGCATTGACACCTGAAAGGTTGTTTTTTGTGTTTTTTTGTATGAAATCAAAAAATGGGGCAAGTGTCCAACATACCTCATTCGCAAGCTCCTTGACAGTCTCTTTATCGTGCGAGATGTTAAGCACCTTGAGCGCAATGAGCTCCCCATCTGGCGTCATCCCGACGTACACTTTGCCGTAGGACCCCTCCCCGAGCACCTTGCCGGAGGAGTAGACGTCTTTGTTCTTTGTTGTCGTGATCTTGGGTGGCAGCTGGTCTGGGTAGCCACCTGAGTACGCCTCTGAGCAAGCTGTGGTGATGAGTGCAGAGTGTGCTCCCTCTGTGGGCGCGGTGCGAGCACCGATGCTGCTGTGGTTCGTGTCCGCAGCACTGAAGTGCGCTTGGGAGATGTCCTGCATAGAGTTGCTGATGGGGAGGGCGAGGAGGGGAGAGCGGAACTCCTCCTGCTCCAGCTCCTCCTCTTGCGCCTTCAGCATCGCGCAGAGGTCGTTTGCGTCGTCTGCAGTCGAGGCTGTCAGCTCGGAGATCTGCGTGGGTTCGGGGATGCCGCCACACCAACCTTCGTTGTTGGGCAGCTGCAGCTCAAAGTCCTCCCAAGGCATGCGGCTCTTGCGTACGTAGGGGTCTCCCCGTCCAGGTGCACCCTGCTGCTCAAAGAGACGTGCCAGGTTGAGCACACGGCTCACCTGCCGGTCCTCCTTCTCCAGCTTCTCAAGCACCCCCCTCGCCTCGCTAAAGTAGCCCTGCGTGAAGAGCCGCCACCCTTCGTTGTACACCTGCTTCTCCTCCTGCCCGTTCGTGTCCGGTGCAGTGATCTGAGGGACAGTGCTCTTCTCGCCCTTGAGCTCGTACATAAGCATCATCTTGCTGACTTGGTCTTCGCGGGAGTCGATCACTACCTTGTCCACTGCGCGTGCATCGAGACTCGCACGCACACGATCAAATGTTTCCTCAGAGATCAGAACCGACACACCTAGGTAGCTGCAAAGGTGTGACGCGCCCTGCACAATGTCCAAGGGAACGCCAGACGCGGCAATGGCCCTAGTGTTGTTGTCGCCGACAGCGCCTGCCATTAAAGGGCCTGTGGCAACAACGGAAGAGATCTTGAGGTTGTGCGAGAAGGCACGCCGTTTGAGCTCCATGGCACAGAAGCACGCATGCTGTGCATGGCGGTTGCAGCTGTTGTGTGTGTTCCACGTGGCCACGCACTCAAACGGCGACGTACGCAGCATGATACCACCATAGCGCTTCACGCTGGCAAGCACCACTGCAACAAAGTGCATCGACTTTTGTATGTCGTCTTCACGCAGGTTCGTCGCTTTGTCCATGCGAGCCTCCAGCACGCTGCCGATCTTGCGCTTCAAGCCGACCGCCTGCAGACGTTCCAAAGTCTTTGCGTCCTTCATATCTGTGGGTTCGCTTGGTACCCTTGCGGGCTTTCCTTTCGCGGCCATGACGTATGGGGAGTGTTCTGTGTTGCCGGCAGCCGAGTCGTCGTACTCAGTCTCTTCTGTGTCGCAGTCGAGACCTTGCGGCATGAAGGCTTTGTACTCTGCCATGAAGCGCAGGGTTCTGCGGTGGTGGTGGTGGTGGTGGTGAGGGTGAGGGTGCTAGGAGTGAGGGATGCGAGGGGATTGCTTGCATACCTTCTGAAACTGCGCGTCAAAGCCTCGACTTCCTTGACCTTGACAACGGAGCAGTCGCATGGCTGTGGATAGTTGAAAACAAAGAGGGTTTTTTAAAAACTGTGTAGTGGAGTGAACGCCTTCGCATTTGCATACCGATTTGTTGAGCGCCTTTTTGGCGCCTTCGACATCCAGCTGTGCCATCGCTTCTGTGGCAGCGACGAGCGCCTTCATCGGCTTTCCAATGATGATAAGCTGTGCTGCGAAGAGGACGACGAAAAGGAGGAACACACCCACCACGAAGATGATCAGGATTGTGATCACTTTCGTGATCTCGGCACGCACAATGCTGCTCTTACGGCCCCACATCACCGCGATGTCGAGGGTGGTGCTGGTGGTGCCGTTCTTGATGTTCGTTGTGTAGCTGCGGTAGATGTGCTTGTAGCTCACGTAGTACTCCTCACCGTCAAGGTCCACAAGCGCAAACCTGTCGTAGCCTTCGTCGTTTGACTTAATATCCTTGTACGTCTGCGAGTCGCTCAGCTGCGACGAGCACACAGCCATTCTGCTGTCATTATGACTCTCCTGCAGCGAACGCACTGCAATCTGGCATGGTGTGTCCGTCGCGTTCTCTGGGTCCTGGTAAGACGGCGAGTACACATAGCCATGGTGCCGATCGTAGACCACTACTATCGTGTCGTCGTCACGATGCTCTGCAACGATGCCGTCCCACGCGTGGAACACAAAGAACATCGAAATCTGCACAGCTCCGAACCCGGCGAACGGATGGGCTGGATCCTTCGGCGGCTCATAGATAGCGTCCCACGCACAAAACGCGTACGTGAAGTTGTCAGACGACACCCAAATCTGCGGCGTCCGCCATTCGTGGTTCACGTACTCATCCTGCACATCCTGGTCGATCCCGATCTCTGTGTCGATCGAGAGGTCGATGTGGGTGTTCACTGTCTTTGTGATGATGAGCTCCGTGTCTGCCCCACCCACATAGGGAAACTTCTCTGCATCCAACGTGTTGTTCACATACGAATCCGGCGAGAACGGCTTCTCCAGCGTGCCCGACACGACCCCGGAGATAGGGTGGATGATATCCCGCTCTGTGACAGGACGCAAATAGAACTCACTGCTCGTATCAGTTGTGTCAAACGGCTGGTGCCCCGGCGCGTACCTTGCATGCGTATACTCAGTAGTGTTGTCCCGCAGAATGTCGTACCAGACGTGGCTGTAGTACATATTCTCTGAGTCCAAAGATGCGTCGGTGTATTGATCATCTTTGTGCTTAGGCAGCAGGACGACACCTGCCTCCTGGATGACGGAGGAGCCTTGTATGGAGGAGAGGCCGTGGTACTTCACGGACTCTGTCATTGCGTGGTAGGTGGATGCGTTCACGACACCGCTGTCGGACGTATAGTAGTAATAATTCTTCAGGGCCGTGCCCGAGCGGATGGGGACGGAGAAGGAGAGCTGCAGTTTGTTCGCGATTTCTTCGGTTTCCTTTTGCGAGAGTTCTTCGACACCAAGCTCGAGCGCGTAGACCGCACGCAGGTAGAGGATAATACCGCCGCCAACCATCGCCGCGATGGCGAGCACAGAGACGAAGAGGATTGTGTGCGTAAATGAGACACGTACACCAGCGGACCGTGCCTCCTCCTTCTCGCGCCAGCTCACAGTATGCGTCTGCCCCCCACGACGCCTCCGCATCCCAGAACCAGACCCCTGACTCCCCGAGTTGTCATTCGCATCCTCTCTGTTCACCTCCGTATCCTCATCCTTCTCAGAGTTTTGTCGGTCACCATTAGACATATAAAAAAGGGGGCTGAAGCGGAAGGTAAGATGAACCTAAGCTTCAGTGCTTAGTTCACCTCACCAAGTCTACAGCAAAAAAAAATCCCAAAAAATTGCGCCACGTTTGTGGAGTTGGGGCTAAGGGGCTGGGGGGGAGGGGGAGAGGGGGAATCTGTTCTGAGAGGGATAGGTAAGGTGGTAGTGGGTGTGTTGGTGACGTAGAGAGAGGAGGTGGGGCTTTTGGTCGTTCTGGTTTGTTCGGTTGTGTGTTTGGTTTTTTTTTTTTGCATGAAAATTGTATAAAAAAGCCGATGTTTCGCCCTCGCGCGTTCACAATAAAAAAGAAAACATACAAGATGAATGTGCCACACATTTGGGGAGTCTATAGGCCCCCCGACACACATCTTTAAAAATCCCAATAGCTAACTCGGGTTGGGAAAGTACACAAGGCTGTATTTGACACAAAAAAAAAAAAAAAAACAGTTCGGATATGCGTTGTTTGAAACGTATCGAAAAAGAAGATTCTGTTCAATACACCAAGCAACGCTGGCAGGTTCTGCGCATAAAATTGTCACCGGTCCCAGAATGCTCACAAAAACGGCTCACCCCGTCATCGGGTAGATGGCAGAGGAAGTTCGAGTTTTGATTATTATTTTCTTTTTTTTTTTCGTTGGCTGAGGGTGAATATTAAAAAGGGGCGAAAACAGGTTCACAAAAAGGACAACATGTATTTTTTAAAGAAGTTCGGTTCTTTAAAAAAAGAAACAGAAAAAGTCTGCAAGCTGCCTAAGCCTCGCAGTGCTTGGTCACCTTTAGAGAGAAAGAGAGAGTTCGAATATGCTTCCATATCAGACACCCGAGGATCTGCACCATGCTTTTTTATGCTTGGTTGTATTAGTGTAGACACCCGAGGATGAGCTTCACTGTACTAAACACGTTGTGATGCCAGAGTCGCTCCTCCTTTTTTGTTCGCTATTGTTGGGAAAAAAATGCGAGAAAATGTAGCTAGTTTTGCCACCTCACAGTTGATTTCTTTTTGTAGCAACCCCTCCCAACCCCGCCCCCGACGTTCTCGTTGTCTCGCTTCTTTTACCAGGCCTTCGAGTAGAGGTCGTGCGCAAGGTCCAAAGTCACTTCACGCATGTTGTTCTGCAGGAGACGTGTCTGCTTCATGGACTCAGACGCAAGCATCGGAACGTCCTCCTCCTTGATGCCCACCTCACGCAGCTTTGTCTTCATCTCAAGCTCCTCGCACAGCGTCGCCATGCCTTCGGCAAGCTGTGCTGCGGACTCGTTGTAGTTGCTGCTGAACTTTGTTGTGGGAAGACAGAGCTGCGCAATCTGTAGGAGTAAAAAACAGGTTAAAAATAGATTTGTATCACTTGCGGAAAATTTGCGAGTTTTCCTGAAGTACAGGGGAGAGGGGGGAAAGGAAGACAGTGAGACTCACATTTCGAGACGCGTATAAAATAAAAAGTGAAGTTATTAATGCAGGCACCTCCGACTGACCCACGTACGATGCCAGCCATCCGGATGAAAGCACAAGTACCCTGCGGCCAACAACAGAAGATGTAAAAAGGAAACCTAATGACTGGCCCGTACCGTAAGAGAACGAGGGCGGTTCACAACCGCTCGACAGCCGGCGGCCCACCTTCCGTTGAAGAGTTGTGAGCTTACAGGTACTGCAGTTCGCTGCACCCAACGCTTGATGCACGATAGTCTACACAAGAGAGCAGAAACCCAAAAACACAAAAAGGGGTGGGCGGGGGGGTCACAACATCTCTCTCTTGGCGCCCCATGCTGTACCGACAGTTGGGCCTCACCCTTTCTCTTAGGGATATACATGGACGTCCTTACAGGCAGCACACCGTAACCCAAAGGCGTGGCAGAGAGACTCCGTAGAGCGACTCTGGCCTGACCGCTGGCCATTTATGCTCCGGGTGCGAGCACCCATCATAGCATAGGGGGGCCAGCCTGACCCAGCATTTATATACCCTGCCAGGGTGAACTTGCATAAAAGAGGGCAGGGGCGTTTAGACCCTGAGGACTAGGGGAAGTCCCGCATACCCCAACAGAAAGACAAAGGCTATGCACTGGTGATATAGGAGAGGCAGGGTTGCTGAAAAACAAAAAGACCCTGAAGGCACAAAAACGCCCCGCATACCCCTCCTCGCCTCCTGTTTCGTAATCTCTCAGGTAGGAGACATCGGTTCGAGCGGTCAACACCTTCATAGAGTTTCTGGAGGAACGGACCCCCGGATGCAATTTAAGGTACAGCCCAGGACCAAAAATAAAAAAAGCAGAACATACCTCTGAGTACTGCTTTGCGCACTGGTCAACCTCGTTGTTCGCGCGCATCACGTGGGCAAGCATCAGAGCGTTGGACAGACCGTGTGGGACGTGGAAGTGCGACCCGATGGGGTAGGCCAGTGCGTGCACGGCGGCCACGGGGGAGTTCGCGAAGGCCATGCCTGCGCAGCACGACCCGAGAAGCATGTCGGAACGTGCCTGCATGTCGAGGGGGTCCTCCAGCACGACACGACGTATGTTGCGTCCAAGCAGCTTCAGGGCAAACTCAGCGAGAGCGTCAGAGAGGGGGTTCTTCTTGATCTTCGACGTGTACGCCTCAATCGCGTGCACCATGGCGTCGATACCCGTGGCAGATGTGATGTGCTTCGGCACTGACGCAGTCAGCTCCCCGTCCAGCACGGCCACGTCAGGCAGCAGGATCGGGTCGACAACACCCTTCTTCTCGCTGGCACCTGTCGTCAGGATGGAGATCTGTGTCACCTCGCTTCCGGTGCCCGCAGTGGTGGGCACCTGGAAGAGCGGAAGACGCTCTGTCGCAGGGTCGATCATGCCAATGCCGTACATCGCGTCAATCGACTGTGTCGAGCGCTCGCTGGCAAGCACCGCCACAAGCTTTGCGACGTCCATGGAGGAGCCACCACCAAAGCCCACAACAGCCTCCACACCAAGCTCCTTCGCCTGTGCAGAGGCACGCACAACAATGTCCTCAGAAGGGTCCTCGCACACATCGTCGAACACATGCACGTCCACGTTCTTCAGGCGCATCTGCTTCAACGTCTCGTCCACAAGTCCCAATTTCATAAGACCCTTGTCCGTCACGAGCATCACACGCTTTGCCTTCTCCGCCACCATCGTCGGCAGAACACCACGAGTGGCACCCAACTCAACCACAATGCGTTTCGTCATGTTGAACTGCCACATGATGTGAGGTGCTGTTGATGTCTTTCTCTGGTGTGGGTTTGTGCTGTGAGGGGGGATCTCAGGGGTACATGTGTTTCACAACAGGGATGGGGGGTCTTTGTCCACATTCATCAGAGAGAGGATGTTTCACTCCTCTGACCAACTCGCACTACACATGTGTCGGTTTCGCATTGCTCCGTCGCAGAAGTTGTAAGTGGCGTCTAGTTGCGAGGAGCTCGCGATCTGTTCTTGTGAACTCTTGCATCGTATCCTCGATGCAAGAGGTGACTTGGGCCAAACTGAGCTGCGCATCATTTGCTTCATCACAGTCTGCATCAGACGACGCCGCTGTACAGCGCTTAAAGGTGTGATGTCCTCCATCAGCAGCAGACTTGGTGGCCTCCGTAGGCGCATAGGCACCGTAGTCCTGCTTGTCGTTGTACCGGTCACGGAAGTACATCAAAAGCTGAAGCAGAAACTTCATAAGTGCCGCATGCCCAATCCACTCACTCAGACTCATGCCCGCATCAAGCAAGTCACGACGTTCCTGCGTCACACCAAGAAACCCCACAACAGCAAACACAAACTCCAGCAAACTCAGCAACACCTCAGCCCAGTTCTCCACACTGCGGGTGAATGGTTTGTCCTTCAGCAGCACTGCCGCCCAGATCAGTGGCATGCATGTCAGCAGACCAGCGCGTCCCGAGCATGTCACAATGTCGCCAGGGTTCCACCCAGACAGCGCACCAACAGCACCGGTGAAGATCAGCTGAACTGCAAGGTACTCGCAGTGTGCGCAGCAGTACCCATCGAACACACATCTCGCACACACCAGCATTCCTGTGTCCTGTGCACCCACTTCCAGGTGGCGTCCTGTGGACCGCACCACCCACTTCTGGCGTGCACCAACAAACTTGTCAAGGAATCGCTTCGGCTTCACGGACACGGTCGCCAGTCGCTGCTTTGCACGCCACGTCAGCCACCAGATCCACAGCAGCACACCCACACACGATCCCGTCACCACAGACGCAATGGCCATGTCCACAGCAGTGTCGCCGTGCAACAGCAGTGCTGTTGTGCTCTGCATCGTCGGTGTCCACAACATCTCAAGCACAAGGAAGAACACAGGCATTGGCATCATGTTCAGCGACGTGATGAAGGATCCATTCCGTGTCACCCTCTCGTGCACTGCTGCACCTGCCGCAAGCAGCAGCCCCAGTGACAGCACCACAAACATGTTCCCAACAGCAGCACCACGCTCCTCACGCATCACGTCACGCCCAAGACGCAGCTGCGAAGGACTCATGATGAGTGGAACCTCCTTCATCCCCTGCCGTGGACAGTCAAGCATCTGCAGGTACACCATTGCGCGCGACACACGCGACAGGCCGGACGAAGGCAGTGCTGCTGCCCCACCTGCAACCACAGACGACGCCACAGCACCACCTGCCATGCTTGCGCTTGTTGCCGTTGCTGCTGTTGCCACTGCCTCCTCACGGGAAAGGCTCACCACCTCCTTGTCTGCCTCCGCAGCCCCCAACCACGGAACCGCTGTTGGCACCTGGCTCTCTGCAAGCGTTGGCTGTGGTGTTGGTGCAGTGGTGGGCACGTTGGGCACGTCAGTCTCCTTCGGTGTCTCTGTTGTGGGCTGCATGGTTGCAGGCACGTCTGTGTCGGGTGCGGACGTTTGCGGTGCGTCTGTTGCTGGTGCCTTTGTCAGGGGTGCTGATGTCATTGGCGCATCTGTGTCGGGTGCTGTTGTATTTGGGAACGGCGTAGCAGGAGCAGGTGTCGGAGGTGGCGGCACAAGCCACACACGCACAGTGAGGTCGTGACTCGCGCTCGCAACGACATACTTGCCGTGCATCGCCACCACCTTGACCATTTCGGTGTGACCAGAGAAGAGCGACACCAACGTGCCCTTCACGATGGCGACGTTGCCGTCACCCCCACCTGCGCTGACAATGGTGCCATCGCTGTTGGGTGCAACGCCGTAGAGAGTAGTTGAGGCGAGGGCACGTTCAGTTTGAGCGTACAGCGTCGTGTCGTACGTTCCTATGAAGATGCCGGAGGTGACGGTGAGGAAGGCACCGTCTGCAGAAAAGGCAGCACCGTAGACACTGTCGAGGAAGGGCGCAAAGCGGTGCGACTCTGCACCGTCGGACGTCTGGTACAGCACCACAGTCTTGGAACCGCCCACCATCACAGACGCCCCGTCAGGAGTGATGTCGAGTGTAAGAGGAATGAAGCCCAGTGGCTGCTGCCACTTGATGGCCTCTTTGGCCACGTCCCACAGGATGAGCTGCTCGTCGTAGGACACGCTTGCCACATAAGCACCATCCGGGGTGACACGCACCTTGTGCACACCCTTTGTGTGCCCCGACAGCGTCACCGCCACTGTGCTAGAGGCCACATCCCACACAAGCACATTGTTCGCGTCAAAGGTCGCAGTGACTATACGGGTTGCATCAGGGAAGAACTGTGCGTCGTAGACCCAGTCCGCATGTGCCAGTGTGTGCACCACGTTGCCTGTGGTCACGTCCCATACATAAGCAAAGGTGTCGTCGCTCGCCGACACAACGTTCGTCCCATCCGGTGAGAACGCGACGGAGTTGACTGCCTCTGTGTGGTCGGTGAAGAGGAGCGTGCAGTGCAGGTCTGTGCATATCGCAGCAAGGGAGGTAAAGAGTAGCAACGTTACAGGCATAGCGCTAGTGTACTGTCATCAGTGGTGGTGTTGGGGCAGGAAGGGAGAAGGGGAGGAGGGGCTCGATGCAATCAAATCAGAAAGTAAGTCATTGAACTAATTCTGTTGTTCATAAAACAAAGAGCAGAGACCACCAGAATTCGCACACACACAAAGTACCCCACCTGCTCTACTACTACACCATAAAGAACACAAAAAAACTTCATAACGAGCGGGCGCCTCACTCACGCACACCACTGCATCAGGCGTGCACGGAGGACAATACATCTGACAGAAAACAGGGTGACACTGTTGTCAGACTTCGCTATCGAGGATGGCGATGATAATCGTAATATTTTAAATTGGAAAGATGGCAGAAACCTCTTGCCACGTTCAGTAATTATGACTCTGTGCACGGTGTTGCGGTCCCAGTTTTTGATAAAAACCTTGAGGCTGTGTGTGACAGAAACGAATTTTTCATTCGACCGCAACACCTTGCGCACTATAGAGTAGTTCTTTTCTAGAAACATAACGCTTGATTTTCTCACAATAAACAGAGCCCATCATGCACACCCAGTTACGTGCAGTATCTCTCGCTCCGTGCAAAAAAGGAGAGATTCGCATCGAACGGGTACAGATCTCGCAAAGCAAAAAAAATGAAAGTTGACAGAGAGCACAGCACATTCAAACAGAAAAAAAGTAAGTGATCAAAAAACGTATTGAAAAGCAGAGACAATAATGTGTGTCAAGGACACACCTGAAAATGAAGAACACAACAAACGAGGCATACTATCTCCTGTATAGAGTACAGTGTGTACTAACATGGACAGGAAAGGACCTTGCAGCCCGATACAGAGTTTTGCACACAAAACGGGGGGAGCAAAAAAATATATGTAGTGTGCATTGTGTAAAAGCCAGCTTGGCTGGAAATCACGTGGATGAAAGATGAAAAATAACGTTTTCTAGTTAAATTACGTTTCTGAGGAAACACACAGCAGTCATCGGTGTGTCATATTTCTACGGCGGTGCCTTGCTCCCGGACAAACTGGCGAAGCTCCAACTTTGCAAGAGATAGTTCATTTTGCTTTGCACTGAGGCGGGAGCGCTCGTCGTCTAAGTCGCGTCTCCTGATACGGAGAGAACGATGCATCTCGGCAAGCATGCTGTGCTCGAGAACGTTTGGTGCTGGCACGTCCAGGAGTTGGTCCTCCAGGCCAGTGATGCACAGCTTTTGCGAAGAGACGTCAGCAGCAGACTTGGTGGCCTCCGTAGGCGCATATGCACCGTAGTCCTGCTTGTCGTTGTACCGGTCACGGAAGTACATCAAAAGCTGAAGCAGAAACTTCATAAGTGCCGCATGCCCAATCCACTCACTCAGACTCATGCCCGCATCAAGCAAGTCACGACGTTCCTGCGTCACACCAAGAAACCCCACAACAGCAAACACAAACTCCAGCAAACTCAGCAACACCTCAGCCCAGTTCTCCACACTGCGGGTGAATGGTTTGTCCTTCAGCAGCACTGCCGCCCAGATCAGTGGCATGCATGTCAGCAGACCAGCGCGTCCCGAGCACGTCACAATGTCGCCAGGGTTCCACCCAGACAGCGCACCAACAGCACCGGTGAAGATCAGCTGAACTGCAAGGTACTCGCAGTGTGCGCAGCAGTACCCATCAAACACACATCTCGCACACACCAGCATTCCTGTGTCCTGTGCACCCACTTCCAGGTGGCGTCCTGTGGCCCGCACCACCCACTTCTGGCGTGCACCAATAAACTTGTCAAGGAATCGCTTCGGCTTCACGGATACGGTCGCCAGTCGCTGCTTTGCACGCCACGTCAGCCACCAGATCCACAGCAGCACACCCACACACGATCCCGTCACCACAGACGCAATGGCCATGTCCACAGCAGTGTCGCCGTGCAACAGCAGTGCTGTTGTGCTCTGCATCGTCGGTGTCCACAACATCTCAAGCACAAGGAAGAACACAGGCATTGGCATCATGTTCAGCGACGTGATGAAGGATCCATTCCGTGTCACCCTCTCGTGCACTGCTGCACCTGCCGCAAGCAGCAGCCCCAGTGACAGCACCACAAACATGTTCCCAACAGCAGCACCACGCTCCTCACGCATCACGTCACGCCCAAGACGCAGCTGCGAAGGACTCATGATGAGTGGAACCTCCTTCATCCCCTGCCGTGGACAGTCAAGCATCTGCAGGTACACCATTGCGCGCGACACACGCGACAGGCCGGACGAAGGCAGTGCTGCTGCCCCACCTGCAACCACAGACGACGCCACAGCACCACCTGCCATGCTTGCGCTTGTTGCCGTTGCTGCTGTTGCCACTGCCTCCTCACGGGCAGGGCTCACAACCTCCTTGTCTGCCGCAGCCCCCAACCACGGAACCGCTGTTGGCACCTGGCTCTCTGCAAGCGTTGGCTGTGGTGTTGGTGCAGTGGTGGGCACGTCAGTCTCCTTCGGCGTCTCTGTTGTGGGCTGCATGGTTGCAGGCACGTCTGTGTCGGGTGCGGACGTTTGTGGTGCGTCTGTTGCTGGTGCCTTTGTCAGGGGTGCTGATGTCATTGGCGCATCTGTGTCGGGTGCTGTTGTGTCGGGCGCTGTTGTGTCAGGTGCGGATGTGGGCACGGCAGTGGGTGGCGCTACTGTTCTGGGTGTGACATCCCACAGACGGACTGCGTCGCGTGCACAGCTGGCAACGAGGGTAGCGTTGACAAAGGCGACGCCCCAGACGATCTCTGTGTGGCCGAGCAGGGTGAAGGCCTTGGAGACGTAGTCCTCCCACAGGATCACCGACTTGTGGTAGCCTGCTGTCAGGCTGCGGGTCTGCACACCGGGGATGATGTCCCCCGCGTAGATGCTGCTGTAGTGGTTTGCTGTTTTGAACTGCGTCCCCAACGTCACATCTGAGTAGTACGCTGAATCACTGCACGATAACAGAATGTCACCCGCATCGTTGAGGGACACACTCCGCACTGAGGCCTGGTGCGTCAGTGTGTAGAGCACAACGGTCGGCGTTGCACTGATATCATACACCTTTGTCACAAAGTCGTCCCCACCCGATGCGATGATGTTAGGCGCACCTGCCGCCGCCGCCACCGACATCACACCACTGGTCCCATGCTCCTCGATCCTGCGCTCCTCGGCATATGTCGCAACAGTCCAGACGCGCACTGTGGAGTCGAGAGACGCGCTCACGACACGAAGGCTGTCGGACGTGAAGACGCAGCTGTTGACGCTGTTGGTGTGTCCTACGAAGTTGTTCATCTTGGCGCCGGTGGTGGCATCCCAGAGGGTGAGGTGGTCTGTTGTCGCGAGTGTGCAGGAGACGATGTACTTCGCGTCGGGCGAGTAGGCAACGCCGTAGACCCAATCCGTGTGCGCGAGTGTGAAGACCACGTCCCCCGTGGCCACCTCCCACACAAGAACGTTTGTGTCGTCGCTGGCGCTTGCAATGCGTGTCCCGTCAGGGGAGGGACTGATGTGGTTCACAACCTGGTCCGCCTCATGCTTCGTGAACTTCATGACACATTCTTTGCTGTCGGTCACGTCGCAGACATCGCACACAAGAAACGGAACAAGAAGCAGCACAGCCATTCCTATAGGCTATAGGCACATTGTGTTTTGGTGAACAGTACTGAACAATAACAATAAGGTTGGGATGGGGATGGAGGTGTGGGAGTAAAAAAGTGTGCCTTTTTTTTCTATCCAATAAGCTCCAACCGCCACCCCATCAAGGGTGAGGATGCTGATTTGAAAGAAGAATAGTGGTGTTGTGGTTAGCAAGATATGTGGGGGCTAGCTGGGACCTGCCCAGTGCAGAAACTGAAACTAATAGCGAAGTTGATAGTGCAGAACTTATGGGCCTGTACGCGGACTGACAGACTGATGCTCGGATGCTTGGGATATCGACCCTCGTGTAGTGATTTGCGACCTTAAAGTAAAAAGGATACACAACTATGCCGACGAAGCAGATGGGGTGGGCTTAACCTCTCCTGTGGACATGTCCACTTTCGACCCTTGAAGGAACTGCCCGTAATCCTCGGGGGTGACTGACATGCGCTTCAGCTGTAAAAAGTTGGGAAAAATGTAATGGGAAAAGTAGGGGAAGTAGGGGAAAACAGCGCTGCGACCACATGGTGTACGACTGTACGGACCCCTGCAGGTGGGCGTGCAGGAGGTGTTGCCGGAACAGGCAACACAGCAGCTCTCTCTGTGTGCAATAAGCTGGCCTGACGCCATAAACAAAAGTAAGACGAACGTGCCTCGTGCATATTCGCCACTATGTTTATCGTGCAGAACACACTACACTGCGTTTGTGTGGCTCTCCTCGTCGCAGGGACGGTTGTTCGATGATGCGTCACCCACCTAGCATCCTAACATACCTCTTGCCCCTCGGCCTTCATCTGCTTTTCGATGTTGTTGTTCTCGCCCATGTCGAAGAACCACCCCAGGTTGTCAGCGATGACGTGCTTGTTTTTACACCCGGGGCACTCAATGAGAACAACACCTTCTTCGTAGGACTGTTTCGAGAACTGCTTGATGGCCTGCGTCTGGCACACACGGCACTCAAACACGAGGGCCATGTTTGCGTCTTTCGTGCCAATACCCTTCCCACCGAGCACCTTCTCGTTGGCCTCAAGGTGGTACAGGTCAGGGTTTGTGTCTGCTATTTTGTCCTGCAGGTTTGCTGTCGGGTCTGCAGGAGGTGGTGGGGTGCAGTACGACCGCTTTGCCACAGCGACATAAAAGCTCTGATGCACAGCAGAGGAGGAGACGACACGGGACGTCGCTTTGTACACACTTCTTAAGAACATGATGGAAATATGGAGATAAAATACAAACGTCTGTGAGGTGAGTTGATTCAATTTTTTTTTCTTCCAAAATAGAGCAAACCCCGCATTGGTAGCTATCCAACAATGCACAAACCAGCAGTATGCTGCCTGAGTTAAAAAGTCAATTTCACTTCCCATTGAAGAGAAAGCACACAAAGACGCTCAAAAAACATCAAAAGAAAAATGCCCTTTTTTTTAAGTTGTGTAGACCAGCACAGTTATTTGCTCCACCCGATCTTCCTCCCCATGGTGTACATATCCCCTGATGTTGCGACATCACGCAGTACTTTGGTGATGTGTGCGGCAGCTTCCATGGGCTGGAGCTTGCCTCGGGTGTTCATTGTGGTCTTGACGGAGCCGGGGTGCACACCGTTGAGGACTATGCTGCCTGCCACACGCTTTGCCTCTATCCGCACCAACGCTGCAGCAAGGTTCTTGCTCAGTGCGTAGGGGAAGGCGACCTTGAGGACACCCTTCGCAGATTTCCTTGCCTCCTGAATGTAGTTGTCAGCAATCGCATCCACCGCCTCTATCGTGTCCGCTGCACGAAGCTGTTTGTTCGTCCTCTTATCTTTAATATGTTTAAACTGCGCATAATTCGAGAGAACCACCAACACAGTAGCATTCTTTTCTGCATTTTCCGTAATAAAACGCAACACTTTCATCGTCGATTTATAATTTATTTGAACAAATGATTCGATCGCCGCAGCGTCCCAAGGTTCTGGAGGGTTCACCGCCGCATTGAGAACTGCGTGATTCAGATGAATTTTGCGCTCCGTTAAAAACCCCTTCAATGCGTCCAGCGTGCGTACCACAGTCGCGTCTGTCTCCATATCAAGCACTGCTGCGGTAAAGTCGCATTTTGGATGGCTCTCTGCAATCGCTGTCTGCAGCGCCACGCCCTTCTCAGCAGAACGCACCGTACCTACGACAGACGTGCCCTCTTCG
Source organism: Rhynchopus sp. YZ270_cl-10 (assembly GCA_964035575.1). Lineage (NCBI taxonomy): Eukaryota > Euglenozoa > Diplonemea > Diplonemida > Diplonemidae > Rhynchopus > Rhynchopus sp. YZ270_cl-10. Next base: position 139,959 of record OZ037851.1, read on the forward strand.
CAAAGCTTTTGCACCACCCCAAATCCAATTCCTTTGTTCGCTCCGGTAACTAGGGTGTGTTGTTTTGATGTAAGCGTGCCAGCAGAGGCAGAGGAAGAAAGGAGCGAAGATGACGATGATGAGGATGAGGACGGTGATTTGAACACACGTCCACTTGACGGGTCGTCTTCTCCGTACACAGACATAAACATCAGCAAAATCAGCGCGAAAAACCCCAAAATAATGCTATAGGCCACAAGGCGTTGTGTAGGCGAGGGTGCCATGGCGTTAAATTTGAGTTTAGTTATTAAGACGTTGTGTTCATGGTTGCCCTCCTGGGGTGATGTGATGATGGTTGTGGAGATGGCGTTAGTGTGGAAATGAAGTAAGGGCAGGGGGAGAGGGGGGAATCGTTGTTTTGTATTTTAAGATCAAGAAAAAAAGAGAATAATAAAGTGAAGATGATCCTAAAGCCGTGCTTTTGGGGAGGGGGAGAAAATAATGAGGAAAAAGAAAAGCAGACCTGACGCTAAACAGTTACGAAAATCGCACTTTTTGGGCTTGGAATTCGGGTTTTTTTACGGGTTTTTTTACACAGGAATCAGGGACATTTTTCGACCCTGGTGGTGAAAATCATGATTTTTTTTGCCCACATGATACGTTTCGAACACACTTATCGCTAAATATGCCGTTTTCCCCGAAAATTTTGAGAACCCCACGTCCAATTTCTTTCGTTTTTGGTGCTCCCGGAGGGGTCGATATTGACAGGTCGCCGACAGGTCGTGACACGTCGCTGACAGGTCGTTGACCGACTTCCGAAATCACCAGTTTTGCGCGAAAAAGGTCCTCAGAAGCTCAATTCCGAAAGCAAATACGGGGGGAGCGAAGTCTTCCAACTCTTCCGCCATCAGCAGGAACACCTCCGTTTTCTCTTGAACCTGTGACGCTTGTGCTGAGAAACAAGGCAACAGCGTGTTCAGGAATATTCCCCATCTTTTCGTTGTTAAACTCGGGTGCCTGTTCATGAAGAACCATCAGCTTCTCAATAGTACTATGAGAAAGGCGGTGGCATCTCTTTGCGTAGATGTAGTCAGGAGAGAGAATCCTTGTTCAACAGCAACCAAAGACGGGGAGTGCACGACCGGTGCAACCTCCAAAACCCGTGCGAGAGTGTCCCCATTTTCCAAGAAAACTTCGAGAAAACCGCATTCTGGCGAAGTCACGGTACGCCACATTTCAAAAATTGCGCTTAAAATTGCACTTTTTTCACAGCCAAACTATGTCATAAGAAGGGTGTAATGCAAGCTTGCGCCGCAGGCGCACGGTACGCTACTTTTTTCTTTGGCCATATCCTTCTTTCTCACTCCTTATTGGGTTCTACGTGCTCTGTCCGTCAAATGGTGGGGTCACAACATGCAGCAAAGTTTGCCACTACGCAAACTGCCCCCACGTTCACTTTGTACTTTTCCTTCAGAAGACAAGTACCATCGGGAACATACGGAACTGTATTTTTTTTTTGCGGAGCAAAAAAAAATAATATAAAATGGCGCCGCAGGCTAAAAAAATTTAGGGCACGGTGTAAAAATATAGCTATTTACACCACAGAGTCACTCAACGAACCCTTTTTTGCGGAGCATAACATGAAAACTGGCGCCGCAGGCAAAAAAAAAATTTGAAGGTACAGCCTCCCGGGTCAACCCTACAGAATTTTCCCGGAAAAAAAAAAGACTCCTCAAAATTTCCCGGAAAAAAAAGGATTTTCCCACGTAAAATTTCCCGTAAAAAAAACGACTTCCCCACGTAAAATTTCCCGTAAAAAAAACGACCTCTCAAGGATTTTGGAATTCCACTACGCGGTTTAGCAACATCCCTGAAGAAAAGTGTGTTTTTTTTTTTTTTTTTTTTTTTTTTTTTTTTGGGAGAGATGAATGCACCTTCTACAGACACATTCTGAAAAAATCGCATTGGGGTTCGCATTTTTGGGTTGAAAAAAGAGAAAAAAAAATAAGAATTTGCAAAGTGCAAACGCCTAACCGTTCATCGGCAGACTGCAGGCAGAGGCACTAGAAAAGAAGGGATTCGACTAATTCTTGGTCACTGCGAGTGCCAAGAAATGTATATTACGAATTTTGCTTGTTTCTGCGCCAAAATCGGAACCAAAAACCCAAGGGGTAATGGTGGATTCGTGGCGCAATCCTTTTTTCTATTTATTTAAAAAGGGGTGACAAATAAAGTGGTTGGGAGTGCGAATCAACGTCTGAGTAACATTGAACACTACCAAAACAATTGGTTTTCGACGCAATCATCGTTGGGGAGAAAAAAACTTTTAAAAAAATTGCTGTTTTCTGTTGTCCACAACGTCACCCGAAGGTGCTGATGCTTAACGAGACGGTGTGTACCTCATTCCTAAAAGTGGCAAAGAATGAAACAGTATAGGAATGTTGGTATGACCCGTTGCTTTGAAAAATTGAAAAATTGAAAAACAAAAAAAATTTTTTTTTGAATGCAAGCTTGTAAGATGAACGAGCCTTCTCATGCACACATCCGGAAAAAGTATGAAAACAATGCAGTTACACTACTTTGCGCAAACTCCATTTTCACTGAAAAGCAGAAGAAGAATGTAAAAAAGCTGTTCTAAGATGAACATGCCTCACAATGCACGCACATCAGAAATGAACAAGATCTGGTGGCAAAAGCGTCATATGATTAGTGTCACCTAACAAAAAATTATTGGATATGACTGTACGTTTCAAGGAAACAGCCAAACAAAACGCACTAAAGAGAACAGCCCGTCAAATGGTCTTCAATGTTCGCAAAAAAAGATTAAAAATGAAAACACTCGAAATACGAGAAATGTAGTTTTGATAATAAACTGCATCATCAAAACGAACAAAGAGAATTTTTCTGTGAACAATCACCTGAAAGACATTAGTGGTATACATGGGTGTTGCAGAGGATAAGAGACAAACTCTGACCTGACCCAAATATTTTGTGTCTTTACTAAAAGAGAAAAGGTTGTCACAGATGAGAACTCAGTCACCCCCCCTTTAAAAAGCATAGACAATCACCCAAGAACCCACCCTTGTTGAGTAGGGGCTCGCTATGGGTGCTTTGGTCAAAGCTTTTCCTGTTTGCAGTGTTGACAAACTAAACCAAAATTCCTTTTCAAAAAACAAAATTGAATCTAAAAAAATCTGAGAAAAAGAAACAAAAAAACCACAAAAAACAATGGACCAGGCAATGTTATTTTTACGCATAATTTGTTCGGTACAAGAGAAATCCTCTCACTTAAAACACCGAACACGAGACTCACTCCAGCACCCACCCCGCTAAAAAATGAGACATTTTTCCTTTGAAAAACTTGGTTGCATTATTGACCCTCCTCTCCGCTCCACTTATTTCCCTCCTCAAGCTTCTTTTTCACTCCAAAAACTCCAATGCTTGGGACCAGTTGTACGGATCATAACGGAACACCGGGACTTTGCGAGCAGATCTGCGCCTCTCCATACGGGGGTGCTGGAAGGGGACCGACTCGAGTGAGTCGCACGGTCTGAAGGGAACGTCTGCCACGACACCTGCAGCACGACTGTCATTCGGTGTGCACGTCGACTCCGGTTCGCACTCTGAGACCACCATCATATGGGAACCTGGCGACGACGGGAAGTCATTCGTGTTCTGCACGGAGCGCCTTGCTCTCTGCGAAGACTGTGCAAGAGGCATAAAATATTTATGTGTTTTTTGTAGTTTAACCTGAAGGGGGGTAAGGTTGAGGGGGAGAGAGGTCGTTGATGCAAAAGGGTTGGGGTGAGAATGTGTTTGGTAACAACGATAAGTTCGCCAAAAAAAGCCCCCTTCCCGCTAGAGTACAACCTGACCATAGGTCCCTGTCCCCCAGTAAACCCTCAGTCGAGCAAAACTGACACGTTTGTGGATAGAGGCAAAGCGTGTGTATGTTGTGCGCTGGGTGTTCCCGCCAGAGTGTTGTCCTTTTGTGAGCGTTTTTCCTTTATTGCGTGGCGCAGGGGCAGGAGCCGGACTCGAACAATTGGAAGCTGAAAAAGAGATTTTCGTTTTTGAAAAAATGCACTTCAAACGTGCGAGAATAAAAAACCAAGACAGTTGCACAAACAGACAGATGTCCTAATGAGAGTGGAGCTACTGGGGAAGGAGGGGACATACGACTTGCTAACCTGCTCTGTGTAGCTCGTGAGCGATGCAGAGTAGCGTATGGTGCCCTCGATATTGACGCCAAAGCAGCCACTTGTGTTGTACACGAGACGCCCGACCTTGACGCCCACCTCCCCAAGCGTGAGGTTCGTGTTGAGGCGTGCCATCTGCATCTGCCCGCTCGGCAGCACCACTTCATCATTCCCCTCTGGGCAGTACGTCAGTGGCGACGGGTACTGCAGTAGGTTCATCGCCTCGTACGTGACACCGCCTTTTCGATAATCTATAAAACTCACACGGAATGATCTGTACGTTTGTGTGAAGGTTAATTCGTCGGCCCAGAGAAAGCGGTGGTTAACACTTTTAATTAAAAGCTGGGAAAACATCTCCCAAAAAGGAATTAGACATACGCATGGGTGAGCTTTCCATCGGATCGATTTGGGTTATAAATAAGCACTGTCACGCGGACAGGCATCACAGCAGAGTCTGACTTGATTGCCCCGTCACCTGCTCTGCTTCCAAGCGCTGTGAGCATGTCTTGCCCAACGGTGAAGTCTGACAGGAAGACGTTTGCCTTTGCGTCGTAGTAGTGGAGACAGCAGATGACGATGAGTGTGGCCATGAGCAGCACGCTGAGTGTCGTGCACACGATGGTGATCTGCTTGTAGGAGATGCGGCGCCAGCACTTCCCCAGACACCCACAGGCAGTGAGGCGCTCGTTGGGGGCAAGCGAGCTGGGCTCGTCGCCTGCATCACTGTAGTCAGGGCTTGCTGCGTTCGCTGTGTTGTCGTGCGCACTCAGGTTTGGGCCTGCGGACGCTGCAGGCAGGTGCTCGGCAGTGGTGTGGCGCGAGGGCAGGCTGCTTGTGGACTGCTGGAAACTAGACGTATCTTCAGTGTGGATGGTCGCTAGTGACGTCCCCAGTGGACCTTGCGAGGTCTCCCGTGGGCGGAAGGTTTGACGTGCACGGATCTGAGGTGAAGGTGAAGGTGATATAGTGGCAATGAAAGCACCAAAGTGTGGTGTCATGGGAGTAATGGACAACGTGCCGCAAAGCTCGATAGAAAAACTTCTTTCTTTTTTTTGCTGGGGAGGAGGGAATTACGAACACACACCTGGCTTGCTGCCGCATAGGAGGACGTCGCCTTGCTCTTGTAGAGGTACCCTTCACCATCCTCCTCATCATCCGACCACGTCATTGTCTACGTCTTGCTGAGTCCCGAGGTTAATCTATTGCAGTCTTTATGCCATGCAAGCTCTGGGTGCCCTTTGTATTGTGTATTTCTCTTTTTTTGCTGCAAAAAAATGTTGGATTTTGTGTATTCCCTCCTTGTTCAATCATCAAGAACCCCCTCTTTTTTTCCCTTCACCATTTCGTTCATACACCAAACCCCCCACGAACAAACCAATCCGCCCTACCATTCCTCAACAAAGGGTGGTAGGGGGTCTTAGAAAAAAGTTGACTTGAAATACAAAGCCCTCTCGTGAACAGTGTACCTTGGTACATGACCGGCTGTACCACCCAACCATGCAGTCCTACATCCATTTCGTAGTTTACATCTGATATAAAAAATAACAGATTAGGGTATCCTCCAGTCTGGTGTTGGGCTTGCCGAGGCGGATTCTGGGACAGGTGGGCGGGAGAGGAGCAGGGTGTCGAGGGTAGTGTTGAAGGCGCGCATGCCTGTGGCACGTTGTTCGAGGAGGCTTTGGTAGTGTTGCTTGGCTTGCGACTCGTCCATATGACGTGTCTCGCGTTGCCAGTCGTGTTTGAATGAAGATGACTCAATAGGGTCGGTCCACGTCTCCCATTGGCGCTGCAGAACATCGTTCACCTGCTCATGCACCGCCACCAGTGGTGCCACGTCCTCTGCCGCAGCGCCTTCATACCGCAAGTACTCCAATCTCACCACATTGCGCAACGACAGCATGCTCGTGGCACGTTCCTCACCTGCCAGGTGTTCCCTTGCAAGACACAGCGTACGTCGATACGCACTCCATATTTGTGGGTTCATTTTCTGAGGTGTGTGTGGGGGGAGGAGGGAGAGGAGCGAGAGGTGACAGTGATCATCTGCCATGTTCATCTGCCAGTTCCGCTGGGGCACGGCAAAATAGTAGTGTGGTTGTCAGCAAGATTCTTGACGCTGATTCCCCCTTTTGCTTCATGGAAGGTTGTAGCACAACACTGGTTTGGTCCTCCTTAGTAACCTAGCCGAAGTTGTATTCAAGGTTTTGAAGAATGTGTGGGGGGGTTTTTTGTTTGCTGTATTTTTTTCCCGAAACGGAGATAGCAGAAGATAGTTCATTTGTTTTCAGTTTTTCCTGACCGCAAAACCATGGCCGCACTGACCTGCGATACCCCACGAGGGAGTGGCAGTGAAGGCGGTGACGGGCGGGAGGGCGAAGTAACAGAAAACAATGGTGGAAAAGTTGTTGTGTGTTCAGTGCTGACAACCTTACAACAGATATCAGGATCAAAAAAAAAAAGCACTTCAGATGAGTAGCCTCGCATAGGTGCAAATCATCTAAAAACAGAGAATCCCACACATAGTGAACTACATAAAGTTGCATTTTTTTTTTCCAAAAAAAGAAAGAAAAAAGGCAAAAGAGAAAAGTTTGTGAGATGAACGTAATACGGTGCTTAGTCATCTTGAAAAGAAAAGAAAAAACGGGCCACTCTGCACATCCGTCTTCAATAAAACAATTGGGGAAGTTAATAAAAATAAACAGGTGAACACAAGGGATGGATGGGGGACACGCGGTGCTTTAAAAAAATAAAACATGTTGAAAAATAAAGGGTGTGTCTCAGATTCACGCACACCACATCAGTTTTTTCTTCAAATTTCAAAAAAAAAAATTACACAAAAACTCGAAACACCACAAAAGAGAATGAGAAACAAAAACCTGGTGGGGGAAACAAAAAAATACGTTTTGTTTTCTTTTTTCTTTTTTCTTTTTTAAATTTGCTTTTGTTCCCTACCAAAATTTTCATTTTAATGTTCCTCTCTCCCTCTCTCTCTCTCTCTTTCCTCTCTACTGGGAGCAACCTGGTGGCTTGGTGCCCTTGTAGGAAGCGCAAACGGTGAGGAGGAGAAGGTTGGTGTCGGTCACTGCGTTTCCGTTGACGGTGATGTACGGGACTCCAGGGTGTCCTCCAGGGATGAGGGCGGTCTTGCGCGCCGCTTCAACGAGGAGGCGGTCGGCGAGAGTCCCCGAGGCACACTCCTGCACCTTGGCGTAGTCGAAACCAGCTGCCTTTGCGCACGACTCCGCAGGCTGACCAAGGTACTCCATGCAGTACATGAACGGCATGTACTTACCAGCGTCGTTGGCGGTCTGGTTCTTCACACAGTTCTGCACGATGTTTCCTGTGCACTCTCCGTCGCCGTGCTGGCACACAATGTCCCCAGAGTAGCAATCCGACGGCGCCACAGCCACACCACACTTCGCATCCCAGCAGGTCCTAATCGAGGCGTCGTAGTGCCCCTTCTTGCCACCACACTCCGTGGTGATGAAGAATGCGTTTCCCCATGGCACGTAGTCGAAGTTCATGATGTCCAACAGACCCTGCGCGGTGAGCGTCTTGTTAACAGGTCCACCCATGGCCTCCTTGCAGAAAGGGCAAAGGCTTTCTCCGTAGAAAACAACATCAACCTTGTCGGCGGCAAAGCAGGTTGCGACCAATGCGGCAAGAACCAAGACACGCATAGTGAAAGAAATGGGTTGTGGTTTGGCTAAGAAGGAAGGGTGTTGTTAAAGGGAAGGGGGGAAAGAGGGGGAGTGTGTTGATTAAAGAAAGGTTTATAAGATGATCCTAAGCCTCTCGTGCTTAGTCACCTTATCATATTATTGATTAAAAGGTACGTTGTATTTGTGAAAATTTGGTTGTAATAGGTGTAGTCACCTGAGGATGCACTCCACTATTAATTTTCCCAAGTGAGAAACCGCGTCATATAAAAAAAGAATAACCGCCCGACCAGACATTGTTTCACTGGGATTGTCGAATCTCAGAGAACGCTGCAGAGAAAAGAAAGTGAAGAGGAGAGAAAAAACAAAGGGGGGGTGGGGTTGTTGCGCTTTTTTTTTTTAGAGTTGTTTGTAGCATGACTGTTGAGTTTTGTTTTGTTTTGATTTGTTTTTTTTGTTTTTTTTTTTGCCTTTTTTTTTCGCTGTGCTTGTACTCCAAAAAAGGTAGGATTTTATTTGCATTCCCTTTTTTGGCTTTTTTTATTTGTCAGGCTTCGTCAGTGTTACGAAAATGGAAAAAAAAGAGTTGAAGGGTGGATGTAACTTTGAAGCGCATCCACGCGTCTCCAATTTAATTAGTGCAAAAGTTTTATTTTATCTGACTTTTAGTAGGCCTGTATGGCAATGGTACTGTTTGGAGGCTCCCTAATTTTGTCAAAATGGTAAAAATGGTAGGAATTTCGGGGGGATTTTTTCGGGGGGAAAAATAGTAGTGAGGGTATAGGAAGTAGAGAAGTTTTCTTTTTGAAAAATTCTTCTAAAAACGCACACTTTTCCTCAGGCACATGACCTAAATAGCTGTAAAAAGACTGAAATTTTGACAAGTTTTTCTCAAACACGGTAATCTGAGGTTTTCCTTGGTCAAAGATCACCCTGTCTCGCCACTAGAAAGGTGTTGGCTTGTTCAGAGAAGTGTATTTGGTATACCCCCAGATGGCCAACATACCCGAATCTTGCGTCTTCGGTGCAAGTCGCTGCTGCTGCTCGCACCAACATCACAAGCGCTACGGCCGGTGGTGTCTCGTCATGTGGCGGTTGCACCGCCGTTTCCTCCTCTGCTACCTCTATCGTGAGCTGCGAGATCAGCCCCGATAGAGTGCATGCAGCTGACACCAGGTCGGCCGCAGCATACCACTTTTCCTCAGTCACCGCCTCATCCATCATAGCCCGCGACTGAGCAATCGCCATATCATATCTCCTTAAAAGGAGAGACATATTCGCGTGTAGTATGGTGGGAGAGGGCAAGCCCCCTCCCTTCCTCCAATGAAGTATAGATTTTTTTTTTTCAATCACGGGTTGGTAAAGATCTTCGGCAAACCCGGGTTTAAAATTTCGGGTTTAAAATTTTGCGCTATTGGGTTCCCCAAGACCCCGCCCAGGGATCGAAATTTTTCTGGAAAAATAGGGAGCCTCCTTTTATGCTTTTTTTTTGCAAATTATCTGAACGACTCCTTTCACTACTCGGGGAAGTAGGTCGCAGAAAAACTCTTTTTTTCTTTTTTTTTGCCTATTTTTTTCCTATTTTTTTGCCCTATAATTTGTTACCTTGTTATGTTCGTTCCAAAATAAAAAGGTCTCTTTTAAACGTTTCGTTTGCATTTGTTTTGTTTTGTTTGAAACATTGTTGGAGTAGTGTAGTTGCCTCGGTTGTGTTGCCACAGGTGTGCAATCTCCACTGTCCTTGTTTTGTTTTGTTTTGTTTTGTTTTTGCTATTGCATGGAAAATACTCACCAACAGGTGAGTGGGTTCTTCTTCGACTCAATGTCACCAAAAAGAGCTGGATACTGACAGACATTTTGGTATTGCGTTTTTTTTTTTTTCTTATTTTTGTTGTTTGGTGAAATTATACTTCTCCTGGATCAAAGAAACAGCAAACACAGAAAGCTACAGAGAGTAAAAACAAAAAAAAGGACGTAGCGTTCTGGGCGGTTCTTTTACTAAAAGAAATACAAAAAAAAAAATCTAACAAAAGAATCACAAAAAAAACCACGCTTGCAGTACAAAGCCCAAAGGGTATGACTAAGAAAAAAAAAGTGAAAAGTCTTTGTGAAATGAAGCCTTGTTGAGCTTCACAGACGTCACCTTGAAAGAAGGAAGAGCCAACGTAAAAGTCATACACAGCCCCCTCCAGAGGAGGCTCGTTACATAAAATGGTAAGTCTGAATACGTTACAATTTTGTATTTCTAAGTTTCCGAAAATTGGTCCACAATAGGGTCATTGCGCCGTTCAACAGACATCACATCTCATCTTGGAATTCAAGGAAATTCAAAAAAAAGGGGGGCAAGTTATTGATGCAGGTTGATTGAAGGCGTTTGCTTTGCAGGCACCTCTGACTGACCCACCTCTCATGACAGCCCCACAAAAAATACGTTATTTTCCCTTATTCTTCTTCAAATATTTATTTTCATCTGATGGGATTCCTGTGGACACAAAAATAATGCGGTACACCAACATCCCACCAAAAATCCGCTTTTTTCTCGACGATGTGTCACCCCCTCCTCATCCCTCCTTTTTTGGTAAAACCAGCAGGAATAATGCTAAAAACCCCTTCTTTTTGCGATAGAACCTTTAGGATCCACTCTCTCTCAAAGAACAAATTAATATCATTATTCTTACTGTTTTACCAAACAGTACACATTTAAGGGTGGAATATGTACTCTAATAACAGAAGGAAAAAGTGTGATACTATCTCAAACCTCTTTGTGTTCTCATCATGAAGAGGAGAAACCTATGCGACGGTTACGCAAAAGCGATAAAGAAAACTTTTGTTGTTGATGTGAAGGCATCAAAAAGACACACGTCCTTAGTCATGAAAATAAGACACACAAAATAATGAAAAAGAAAAAAAAAAGGTTGGTGAAGTAAACCAAAAAAAGAGATATGGGGAAAGGATGGTCGGGATAAAGGGGTTTTTTTTGTGGGAAGAAATTTTACTCAGGAAAAAAAATGTTCCTCCCACTCGTTGTTTTATTTTTTTGTGATTTTCATTTCGTTCGAAATAAAGAGAAAAAAGACATAAAAAGACATAGTGCAGAAAAAAAAAAGGAAATAGAAAAAAGGGGAAGTGGACCATGAACCTTTTAAGAAATAGTATGGCCTGCCACCATTTAAACGTATCTCATAAAAGGGAACAAAGAAAGCGGGGAAGAGATTTAAAAGAAAAAAAAGGATAATTATTGATGCAGGCATCTCCGACTGTCCGACTCCCCCCCAAAGAAAAGGGGGGAAAGAGATGTGAGATAAAACCTAAGCTGCATGTACTCTGCTACCTTTTGGAAAAAATACAAAATAAGAATATGCGATTCGGCGCACACTCTTCATTATGCATGCGCTACACAAACCAACCTCCCACCCAAAACGACACATCGAGCGCTAACGCAAAACCTTACAGAAGCGTATAACGTTTTTTGAAAACTTGGTTGTATTAGTGTAGACACCCGAGGATGAACTCCACAATAAATTTTTTTTTCCCCTTTGCAAAAAAATATATCTGAATGCTTTTTAAGGTGACGTGCGAATGTGGTATCATTTTTTTGAGGCAATTTCTTGCATTTTATTGTTTTTTAATGAACCTCTGCACGCACGAAGGACCTGGATCAAATTCTCCTTTTAAAATTGCTTTAAAAATAAGATCATGGGGGAAAACGCTTACAGCGCAGCCCTCTGGAAGCACCCATTCAATGATGGGATCCAAAAAAGGCCAGCCCACGTCAAAAAAAAAATGGTTAAGTTATATAGACAGGAACGTATCCTGCCACTGCTTTTTTAGGGGGTGTTATGAAAAGTTTTAATATGCCACTCACTGTTTACCACAATAACGCGTTTTTTTTATTTTCTAAAATTCCCTGTAGAATGTAGCCAGCATCCTCAGGGAAGATGCCCATGTAGTATCACTTAAGCAGTGCCTACATGATACCCCCTGGCTAGGGAAGTGGTCAGAACACACTGTCATGACGCACAATAGGAAAAAAAGAAGAAGTTCTAACCCAAGAGCTGACCAATAGCGAACCCGCTTGACAGACAGATCTGACAACAAGAAGTTCCCCTTTTTAATAATCTTGTTTTTTTTTTGTGTCGCTGCCATCGACGTCTTCACTAGGGAGGGAGGGTTGAGATTTTTTTTTTTTTGTGCGCACAAGAAGGTCGTTCACTGGCTCTGTATACAGTTACGCAATCAGTACCAGGAAATTATTGAAAGAGTTCATTACAGTTTTCGATCGGAGAAGCGGGAAAGGGAGGGACACTGCTAAAAGACACCAAATGCGCAGTACCACGTGAGGAGGGGGGAGAAGGGGGAACTCGGGAGGTACGTCCTAGTGTGAATGCCCAAAGCACCTTCTGTCACGCGCGTTTTGCACTATTTTATGCAATAGTTTGATGCGTCACAGAACAACTCAGTTGCGCTGTGCCTTCGAGAAAAGGGGAGAGGTTTTTTTAAAATTGGAAGTGATGGGCTTGTTGGTTCAAAAAAATAGGGGGTGATAGGAAAAATGGATAAAGAGAGAGAGAGAAAGAAACATAAACGTTTTTGAACGATGAAATGGTCTCACTATGGGAGCATGCATCTTTCAAGAAAAAGAGAAAGAAAAGTTGGTAAGATGAATCTTGAGCCTCGCTGTGCTTGGTCACCTTTTGTGAATAAATATATACTTAGCAAACGTTCATATCAGATCATTCTTGAGCAAATACAAACAAAAAAGTTTTAAATAAAAAACTGAACCCAGAAACCAAAAAAAATTGGTGAGCGTTTAAAACACAGAAAATGTTGCATTGTGTGTGATGTTTTATACCGACAATCACTGTACACCTGCTGGCATACTCAATGTTGGTATAAATGCAGATCGTCCTTTTTACTTTATTGTTGTGTCGACAATCGCCTAAGGACCCGCTTGGGGAACCATATTTTTTTTTTTTCCTTTAAAAAAATTGACAATGGGCAGCCACGCAAGAGGTTGGTTCTTGAACACACAATATAGATCGCAGTGTTCGCCGAATCAGCCAGGTGGTGCAAATCATCGATTTTTTTTAATTATTGGTAAGGGTCATAGGGGCTCTCAGAGATGGGCTGTGTGTGGCACGACACTGGATGCTACTGACACGATGACACGAAAGGAGCAATGAAGCATGACAGAGACGGGCAATTGCGTCTCACAGGACAGAACATTGCAGTGAGGGGTAGGGGGGGGTGAGATAAAGTGCATGACTTCAACGGCAGCTAAATAATGATTAAAAAAAAATAGTCAAATGCATGACGATCACAAGAGAGTGACTATCTGGTGCAAAAAAAAAAAGATCTATGGTCATTTTTCGTACATAAAAGAGCGGAAGGCAAGCCACGAAAAAGTTGATTTATAAAAAGAACCCAAAAGTAAAAGAGCTTTGACGAATGCCTCATGCGTACACACATCTTTTAAAAAAGAAACACTTGAAAAATGTGGATCGGGAAGGGAAGGGAAACGGTACACAAAACATCCGAAAAAAGAGAATATGATCCTTTTTTGCAAAAGGTAGTTTAAACGTATGATAGCTCCTCACCCCCAAAGTGTTGACAGGATGAATGTGTGCCTCGTGCATACATTCATCTTGAAGGAACAAATGATAGTATTATCTAAGAAAACCTAAAAAAAAAAATCCGCATTTTGTTATCTACACGTATTTTTGCTATAAAAAAACACCAAAAGTGTCACTTTGTCGTTCCCTCACCCCCCTTCTTGTAGTTTTGATGCGTTGCATTGTTGACGCTTCCACACGAGCACGGTTGGGTGAGTGAACGAAGTGACACTTTCTGCTCACAAAGTGTGCGTAAAAAGAGAAAAAAAAAACCAACAGCGAACAATGGTTTTTTGCTCAAATGTCTCCTGGCGACATTTACAGACAGTTTTCATAAAATGCGGGCCTCTGTTTTGCAGATAATCCGTCTTTAATTGGAATTTTTTAAAGGTGCGACTTGCATTCTACACACTATACGTCTGAAGAACAAAACAAATAGAAAAGAAAACGTTGAAAGATGAATGCCTCTGCACACATCTAATTAAATAGAAAATAGTGGAGTAAGAGATAGAGAAAAAAAGAAGACGTTGAAAAAGAAGAAAAATGGTACACTAGGCCTCTCAAGGAGACATGGTGCACTGGAAAGGTAGAAGGAGAAAACTGCCGACAATTGAAATACGTCTTTTGGAAGAGAACGGCAGAGACAAATCAAAGAAAAGTTTATAAGATGAACCTAAGCCTCTCGTGCTGAGTCACCTTAGCAACAACAATTTGAAAAGATGAATGTGCCCCACTCGCACATCTGAAAAAAAAATAAAACCCCCCCTAAAAATCCTAGAATGTGGTTGTCATCAGAGCCCGCGGACCTCCCCCGAAAATTAATTATGCACCCCCTTCCAACCCCCGTCCCGCCCAAAAAACAAAAAAAAAAAAAACCTCTCCCGAGCTTTCTCCGCTGACAAGCTAGTCACAGGAAGAAGAAGATCAAAACTCGGTCGAGCCCGGGCGCGCTTCGCGCGCCCGGGTCCCCACCCCAGCTCAAGTTGGGGGCCTCCGGCGGAATGTGAGAATTGCTCGGTTATCCGACGGCGGAGTTCGGCACTTTATTGATATTTGCACCAGGCACACATGGTGCACGAATTATCAGTAACCTCAGTTTTTTTTTACAAAAGAAACGGCGGTATGTCACCCAAAGGTTCCAAGCGAAGCCACGGTACGCAACATTTCAAAAAAAATGCGCTTAAAATTGTACATTTTTACAGGCAAACAATGTCACGGGAATGGTGTGATGCAGGCTTGCGCCGCAGGCGCACGGTACGCTACTTTTTTCCTTTCGCCGTGCTGCGTGCTTCCTTTTCCTTCGACGTTTGACCAATTGAGTCCGGCTCGATGGTATCTCAAAAAATTCCCCATAATATGGGCCCCTCCTCCCCCCCCAAAAAAAATCCAAAACCCCCGTCCCTGGACGGGGGTTTGGGACGGGGGTCGGTTTTTGGAAAATAATTGACCCCCGTCCGGGACGGGGTGAACGGGGGTGTTCCGCGGACTCTGGTTGTCATGGTTGGCCAAAGCCGGAAAAAAAAAATCCCGATGCGTTTTTGTGTTGCACAGAAAAAAAGGAGGAAATGCTATTTTGGGTTGGTTGTTGATATATCCCCTAAAATATCTCCCAAACGGACACAGAAATTGCTTCTACTAAATATGCTTCAAGACTGTTGTTGCAGGGATCTGTCAGCTCGCAACGGGGTGAATACTTATTTATTTTCCATTCTGCAGTTCATCGTGTCCGGTGGGACATGAACTGTGGGGGTCTTATAATATGAACCTTATTCCCCTGTACACTGTTCTTCTTAGATAAACTATGCACCCAAATACGAATTGATATTTAAAAAAAAAAACTGTTGGAGTGCTTCCCGCAATTTTTCCACCCAGCCATATCGTGTAGGCTGAAAGTGAATGAGCTAACAGCCTGAGTTGATAACCAAAAAGAGAAAAATAAACAGTCATGACAAACGCGGAGAAAGTAGAGAGTATCAGTAAAAGGATTCGTTTGTGCGTAAAGTGTATAAAATATTCTGTGGTGATATTTTTTATTACAATACGCTCCCACTGACTACCTTGGCCGTGAAGAAGGAAGGGGCGAAGTTATTCGGTAACTTTTTCGGCACCTAAAATCTGGAAAAAAAAGAAGTTATTTGGGAAAATGCCTATTATTAGGGGGGGAACTTATTCGGGGGGCCCCTTCAGACAACAAAAGGTGTGTGCCAAATATCCCAAAAAAAAAAAAACATACAAACCTTGGTACCCCGGGTAAACAGGTCTCTGGATCTCATGGGGGTATGGGGTGAGCATTCAATAATTTAATTGTAGCGGGGGGAAACAACAAAATTAAATTGAAGAAGAAAAAAAAGACCGCAGGTAGGGGATGGGAAGCTAGCAGACACAATAAACCTAAAAACACACACACACATGAACCGTCATGGTGCAGAAGAAGTTAGATTCATATACTTTCAGAAGAAGGAAAAAAAAAACATCAACAAAAAAAATTGAATGCAAAACGATTGAAACGAATACTGACAGAAGAGAAAAATGTATAAGAAAAAAACAGCACACAGATGGTAAAGATGGGAAGAGAAGGTGAGGAGGAGGGGGGGGGGCGGGGAGATCCAGACAAACACAAAGGATACAGATTGTTCCCCACCCCCCAAAAAAAATGATAAATAATGGCAATCGTAGTGAACTAGGGGTGTCCTTTTTTTTTTGCCGGGCAATATTTTGCTCGGTACAGAACCCTTTTCAGCTTTCTTTGCTCTGTTTTCCCTACAGGGCACGTCAACGGTTCATTCGACAAAATAAGATTGTTTTGAACAAAATAACCGAACGTTTTTTTTTTTTTTTTGTCCAAAAAAGATTTTTATTTTACAAAAGTCGTCAATTTGCTGTCAGAGATGTACACTTTGCTTGTGGGAAAACAAAATGGGGAGGGGGTCGGGGGGTGTGTGTTCAGAGGAAAATTTTTCTTTCACAGAAAAAATAAATAAAAATAATTCGGTATGGATGATGACCAGGGTGTTTCCTAATTTCGGAACTTTTCCGGAAAATTTCGACATCCGGAAGCAAATTTTTTCCCTGAAGAAACGGTAGGTTTTCAGGCCCAAAACACACCGCGAATGGCATTTCCGGAATCCGTCCGCGCTGTGGTGGGGTCAATTTGCCGAAATGGCCAAGTTCTTGGTGTTGGTCAAAATGAGTGTAAGGAAAAGGGGACCAGGTAAATCCCACAACCCAGATTTTCTCTCCCTGATCCTGAAAACATGAAAATGCCCGAAAACACCGGCATTTGCATTTCCGGAATCCGCCCGTTCTGTGGTGGGGTCAATTTGACGAAATGGACAAGTCCTTGGTTTTGGTCAAAACCCGTCAGTGTAAGGTAAAGGGGGCCAAGTGTTTGCCTGTAGAAACTGGTAGGAACAGGCAGCGCCGCAGGCGCACGGTACCCAACATCGGTGAAAATAAAAATTCCCGAAAACTGCTTTATTTGAATGATTGGAGCGATCCAGAACAGCGAACATACTTCTTTCGGGAAAATACCAAAACATAAGCACTTTAAATACGTCCCTAATTTTTTCCCGCAAATTTTTTCCCTGGCCAATTTTTTCCAAATCCCCGGAAGCGGAAGCAAATTAGGAAACACCCTGATGATGACCTAAAGAAAAACGTTGGAAAAAAAAAAATTGGCAGTTGAAAACAATTTTGGGTTTTGCGGAAGCTCGAAAGCGACAACACTTTTTTTTTTTCGGGGGAAAATAGTGCAGCCAGCAGCATCACTGACACTGATCAGGCTAGCTCGATTATTTCTCTTGAATGATGAATTGTATTACCTCTCGTGCATGCACACAAAAAAGGTTGAGGGAAAGGGGGTATGAACACAAAACCAAAGCTGCAGTTGACAGTGCAAAACGCCACTGAAAAAACTGTAGTTGTTGATGCAGGCACCTCCGACTGACCCACGTACGATGCCAGCCCCGGATGAAAAAGCACAACCACCCTGCGGCCTACAACAGTAGATGTAACGAATACGTATGAGACAATAACACATAAGAATTCTGTGGGCGCAAAAAATGGGAAGGCTACCTTATTTAC
The DNA here is from genome assembly GCA_964035575.1 of Rhynchopus sp. YZ270_cl-10. NCBI lineage: Eukaryota > Euglenozoa > Diplonemea > Diplonemida > Diplonemidae > Rhynchopus > Rhynchopus sp. YZ270_cl-10. The sequence continues at coordinate 157,488 of OZ037851.1, forward strand.
CAGCGGGGGGAGGGGGACGATTTGCACAAATAATTTGGGAAGAGTCACTTTGTGAGCCGCATTGCGAGGGGAAAAGACAGGGTATTTGGATATTGACTGGATCCATTTTTGTTGTGTTAAAAATGGTGTCCACACACATCGGATTTAATTTTTTTTCGCTTCAAAAAAAAAAGTGGTGAAAATCACACCCAAAGTCCCTGGTGCAGAATCTCAACGTTACAAAAAAAGGGGAAGCCTTCAAGGGGAAATTTTTTTTGTAAGGCAATGCTAAGCCTGGTATGGCAATCTCTGGGGAGATCCTATGTGTTTTGTGTTTTGTATTTTTTATTTTTCTTTTGAAAACTTGGTTGGTATTAGCCAGGGTTTGGGACCTATTTTTTTTCTTCTTCCAAACACAAGGGGAGGGGAGGGGGGAAATGAAGATGGTGGAGAACCTTGATAGACTTAAACCGTGAAAAAAAAAACACTACACTGGTGCTTTCGGAATTCGGTCAACTACCTGTCAGCGACGTGTCACGACCTGTCGGTGGCCTGTCAATATCGACCCCTCCCGGAGCACCATGCACCCAAACCTTTTTTTTTTCACAAAGAAAAAGCTTTTTATTTTTAGCGCAGACACTAGATGTGCTCTGCAATGTCAAACTCTTTTCAGTTTATGTTTCCTCCTTGAAAACTTGGTTGTTTTAGTGTAGACACCCGAAGATGAACTCCACTGTACTACTTCTTTTCCTCCATCTCTGTACGTTTAGTAACCTAAAAACTTTTTTTCAGAAACAGAAAGGGGGCAGCAATGGGCCTTCAGGCGAAGAGCATGCCTGGGAGAGCGGGGTTAAGACGGTGGTGTTGTTGTACAGCACCAATATTTGGACACCAAGTTACAGTAAGACATCACCGGAGTAAAAACTAAGGCAAGTTCTTGGTATTTCAAAACTCTAAGGGAAGGTTTTTTTTACCCTCACTGACTGTTTGTTGTCTTACTGTCTTTGGATCACTCCAGTATTGTGCCTCACTCAGTCATGCCTGCATTCTCAAGAAGAGGGGGTGTAGTGCTCTGCACAACTGGGCTGATGCAACTGGGTTATATTTATGTGAGTTTTTTTTTGTTTTTTGTTTTGTTTTTGTGAAGTTGACACATGCGCATTCTTGATGATGATGCTAGCAAAATACCATATCTACAAAAGAGAAAATAAAGGGTTTGATAAGATGACTCTAAACACTGTGCTTAGTCACCAAACCACAAGAACAGGTTTGTCTGATGAAACCTCGCCCCTTTTTGAAAAGAAAACGATTGACTACATTGGGTTGAGAGTCAAGGGTTTGTTTTGATCAAAAAAAAGAAAAACGTTGGCGAAAACTATCAAAGGGTAAAGTTGATTGCGTACTTATTGTATTGCATCATTAAAAAAAATCCATTACAACTCACATTGTTTCGTTGTCGGAACATGTCTCAAAGGACAGTCTGATTGCAGTGTCAGGGTAAACCCGAGGCAAATGCAGAAAGGGAAGAAAATGGTACGTATAGTTGGCCTCCACAAAGAAGACGTTTGAAAATAAACTCTGACATAAAAAAAACGAAAGAAAACAAAACAACTTTTCTCGTTTTATCACAACTGCAAAATTTGTTGTGGTTGTTCGCTGTGTGAGTTGTGAGTTGTGTAGTGACTAGTAACTAATGGGGGTAATTCTTGCGCAGAATATGACCCCAGTTGTGATTGTGCGCGATACTTTCAGGTGGGTTATCCCGAGCATTCGGAATAATAGTGCAGTCCACACGAGTTGTATGGCAAAACAAAGAAAAGTTTTGTAAGATGATCCTAAGCCTCTCGTGCATAGTCAAACAAAGGTATGGGAAATAAAGACTATTGCTGGCTGCTCTTTGTGTTCTATCCAGAGTAAATAAACTGGTGCCGTTTTTCACGTCTAGGACGCGCGGGGTTACCGACACACGGAGGTCACCTCACCTCACCGTTGTTGCCACACAGGGTAAAACAGACAGCACACCTCCCCTCAGGGTGTGGCAGCATCTTTCAGGACACTGGCCTGACCCCTATTTTTGGTGATTATTTTGATGATTAATATTTGCTTTTTTTTTGAAAACTTGGTTTGTATTAGAGTAGACACCCGAGGATGAACTCCACTATACTTTTTTGTTCAGCTTTATCCAGAAAAAAAGGGTTGGGTAAGATAAACCTAAGCATCCTGTACTTAGTTCACCTTAGACCAAAAAAAAGGGAGGCGAACAGAATCTGGTGGGGGGTCACACTAACAATATCCCAGGGGAGGGGTTTTTTTGTTCTGGTTTGGGGTGTTGCGGGGGTTTGGTGGTCCATTGGATTGGTCTACTCTCTCTTTTTTTGATGATCTGATGGTTGCAAGCGTGCCATCCGGACAGTCGTTTGCTATCCAGAAAAACCACTTTCTCAAGAAAAAAATGCATGACTGATCTTCTCGTTCGTTATTGACTTATACAATCGGTTCAAAATAATTCTGTTTAGTTGATGGAAATTGAAATGGCTTTTGATGGAACAGTTGTTCTCAAGAAGGGTTTGGGGGAAGGGGGGGAGGAAGGGAAAGGTTGGGGGAAGGAGTTAATAGAATATGGAAGGAAAACAATAATAACAAAACAAAAAATATAAGTAGGGGATTCCGGAGAGTCAAAAAGACTCCCAAGGAAAGAGTGAGGGGTTTTTTTGCAGCCACAACCTTCAGTAGCGCTTCATTTTTTTTGTAACATTTTTTGTTTTTTTTTTGAAAACTTGGCTGACACCCAAGGATGAACTCCACTATACAAAACGCTGTTAGTAACCGCTGATGAACACGATGATGATCTCTCCTGTGTGGCAGATGTCACACAGTTTTTTTTGCTTGCCAGGGGGTAAATCCCCAGGATACGGTGACTCTTGCATGTTGTAACTTCGCATAGTTGATCTATGGTACCGGTTTGCAACAAAAAAAAAATATGATTTTTTCCCACATTTTTCGTTCCGCAATTTGTGATATTTTTCCCGCCCTGAAGTATTTTGGTAAACACAATCTTGTAGGGCACTACACCTTCTGTCAATTCTCATTTCCTATTGTCAAAGCACTTTTGATCAAAAAAAAAAACTGTCAGGCATATTCCTAAACTGTCTGTTCTTTCCTAGATTTTCAAAAAAGTATGCGCCCTGTTTATTTGCATACTTTTTGTGAAAATTCTCGGAAATTTTCCAATATTTAGTAAACCTGAAAACTGCCTCTTACATGCTTTTCTACCTTCCCTCCCTTTTGTTGTTCGGAAAATGCTGTTCTCAATTATTTTGGTCAAAAAAAAACAAAAAAAAAAAATCGACTTTTCGTGGCACAAAAATATCTATTGTGGCCGGAAGTGATTCACCTCTGCTAAATAAGGAGCTGAAGCAGCAGTGGCTTGAGAGTTCAAGAGCATGAGAAAAACAGTAAAACCAAAAAGAAACAACCAATTGGAGGGAGCGAGCAACATGCCTTTGTGTTTGAGGGTATTGTCAAAGATAAAAAGCTATTTTTTTTTTTTTTTAGTGAGCAAGACGAAGGTGGCTGTGGTGCGTCCAAAAGGGCACACCAAAAAATGGGGTAGAGAATGTACGACATGCCTCATCCGCGAGGCTCTGATATCAAACTAATGGGTTGGGGTAATGGGGTGAGGGTTGGGGAGTAGTGGGTGTGCACGAGAGCCGATTTCAATTATACACCAAAAGAAAGCTGCTAATATGAATGTGCCCCACCGCACACATCATGTTCTAAGAACAGAAAAAAAAGAAAGATTTTTTTTTGAATGAAAGGACGAACGAATCTCACGGAAACCTCCAGCAGCACTTCTTTTAGTGCGCTTACTGATTTAGTTCTTGATAAAATTGTTAACTGTCGTTACCATATGTGCCAACAGCTCCATTTTGGGGTGTGGGTATGGTGTGGGTGGGTGGGGGATCACTGCCTCGTACCTTTTTGTTGAAATGCTTCTACAAAACCCTGTTCAGGATGTTTTCTGAGAGCCATCAACAAAAGACAGTGAAATATTCGCAAGAAAAGAAAGAGCTGTTTTTGATAATATATTTTTCGACAAAAGGGGGAATTTTTTTTTTCCCAGATACTTTCCAATAGAAAGCACAAAACAGGGAACACATACACACCTCAAGAAGAGAATACTTTAAGATGAATAACCTTCACTTTCGCACACATCTAAAAAAAAACAAAAATAAAAAAGACACAGAACACAGAGGAGCACGTACATCGCACCAAATGCTGTCATTTATACGTTTGAACAAAGGACCAGCCTGGCCTCGATTATTTTATAAAAATAGAAATGTTGGCAAAAGGGTGCAACTACACCTTCTCTCTACTTTAGGGGACCTCGGGTAAGAGGAAGAGAGAGAGAGAGAGAGAGAAATGCATGACAGTACTGAACGCGCTTTAGAAGCGACCACAACTGTTCACAGGACAAAAAAAAAAAAAACACACAGATGATTTGAGGGTCAAGAGTGAAGTCTATGTCAGGACTACTCAGGTACCCGGGTAGTGCTGTACTTTTAAAAAATACTGATTTTTTTTCTGCCTGAATTTGGTCCGAATTTTATTTTAGATAATTCCCCTGTATTTTACTAAGGGAAAATCCCTAGTAAAATACAGGCAAAAATCCAGGTAAAAATCACTTTGTCTCGATTTTTTAGTAAAAATACAGGGTGCAACGAAACCAGAAAAAAACTTCGCCATTGGACGTTTCTGGGTTCCGAGCTTTAAACGCAAAAAAAATCTATTTTTTTTTCGCAAAATTTTTTGACTTAACACTGCTTGTGCTTAGAAAACCCGAATTTTTTACCCTTCAAAATTGCATTTGAGGAACTCACAACGCGTCAAAACGAAAAGGTCGTTTTTGGCACTTTTAAAACCGGGCTCCGCTGAGTTCACCATATTTTTGCTCGATTTATTTAGTGGAGTAACTAATTAGTAATCGTATTCTCGGACAAAAATTCGGGACGAGGTGTTAGATAATTCCCCTGTATTTTACTAAGGGAAAATCCCTAGTAAAATACAGGCAAAAATCCAGGTAAAAATCACTTTGTCTCGATTTTTTAGTAAAAATACAGGGTGCAACGAAACCAGAAAAAAACTTCGCCATTGGACGTTTCTGGGTTCCGAGCTTTAAACGCAAAAAAAATCTATTTTTTTTTCGCAAAATTTTTTGACTTAACACTGCTTGTGCTTAGAAAACCCGAATTTTTTACCCTTCAAAATTGCATTTGAGGAACTCACAACGCGTCAAAACGAAAAGGTCGTTTTTGGCACTTTTAAAACCGGGCTCCGCTGAGTTCACCATATTTTTGCTCGATTTATTTAGTGGAGTAACTAATTAGTAATCGTATTCTCGGACAAAAATTCGGGACGAGGTGTAAAAAAAAAAGCATCTTCTTGGAACGCATAAAATTGTTTTTGACACGTTTTGCAAAAAAAAAATTCAAAAGAGTGGGGAAAAGTTTTGTAAGATGATTTCGAGAGCCTCACCGCTGGGCCAACCTGAACAAAACAGATTCAAAAAAAAGAGGGGGACGCTTGAAAGATGGATTATGCCTTGTTGTGCACACATCAAATAGTAGGTGATAGTGGACCCGTTTATATCGTTTGGGATATGGGGTGAGGATGGGGATGAACTAAGAATAACCGCTGTTATTCTCAAAGTAATTCAAAATGGAAGTTAAGTGCAAACGACTCTGGACGCAGGCACCACGGATTCAAATAAAGGAGGGGAAAACGAGAAGAAAGAGCGACGAAAAAAAGCGAAAAACAAAAAAAAAAATATAAAAGAGTGGGACACATGCATGTAAACCAGAAAACGAAGTACCAGATTTGGGATTTCGCGCTTTTTTCATTAGATGGGAGTTCCCTAAGGCGGGCCCTATTTCCCTCTGAAAACCCTGGAACGGTACAATGCATGGGTGGACAATGAAGGGGGTTTGTTTTTTTTTAAATCATTTTTGTTCGGGAAAGAAGTCTGACCCTAAGAGAGAAGAAAAAACCCTCTCTGACCTGACCCCCCCCAAAAAAAAATGGGAGAGAAAAAAATGCTCCCGGAAATATAATATGACTTGAAATACAAAGCTCTGTACCGAAAACAAAACCAAAAAAAAACAAAAAAAAGCGAGAAAAGTTGGTAGATGAACCTAAGCCTCTGCTGAACCACCTTGGAAAAAATATATGGGGAAGGATGGTTGGGTCTGGGGCTTTGTGAGTCACCAAAAAAGCGATTTTTTCCCCCCTAATTTTTAGGAACCCCCTTTTTTTGATATCCCCTGAAACTTTCTTTTTTTTTCTCTATAAAATACACCGTCAATAGTTTTTGTCAACCCCATCCCCTTCATCTCACTTCTTACGACCTCAAAGCCGCATTCTTTTATCTTTTTTGTTTTTCATTTTTTGATAATCAAATCGTTTTTTTCTTGTTCTTTTGTAGTTTCGATTTTTTTTAATCATGCTTTCAGTGTTTCCCAGTTTCTCACCTAACTCTGAAAAGACATTTTGCGATTTTTATAGGTATTTTTTTTTGTTGAAGTTTGGCGATCCCAGCGCGCTTTTCGAGTTCTGACGGACTGTTGCAGGTTTTTTTTCTTCTTCGCCTGGAAGTTTCTTACCTTTTTTTTGAGATTTCTCACTCCAAAATCACCCTGGGAAACAACATAGCTTTCTTTTCTAGGATATAGAGCAGCATTCTTCTCCTTTATAACGTCTTTTGCGCTCCCGTTGATTCATCTCATATCCGAAATGCTCGAAGGCGGTGGAGGGCTTGCGGAGCGCGGAACCACTGTCCTCAAGCGCATCGGGGGGCCCTGCTCCGTTGTTCTGCTCTGCTGTCGCTGCCGCAGTCGCGACACGCAGTTTTTTGAGTGCTTTGCGCTGCTTCCGCTTCGCTGCAGGAGACGACGGATTGATGCGATGCGACGGCGAAGGGTACCGGATCTCATCATAGCAATCAGCGTACATCACACACACATCATCCTCCACACCAAAAAACACAAACGGCCCCCACGCTGTGATGCACGAAACCGGCTCTCTCGTCAACCTCCCGATGCACTGAAGACTTGCCGTATCATAGACAGAAACGCCACCTCCATCATTAATATACAATGTACCCCCACAAGGAGACACTGCAAGACAGGAGAGCCCGTAGTCATCGGTGCCCGGTAGGTACGAGCAGTAGATTTCGCCACAGCATTCAAGGTTTTCTGTGTTGTAGATGCGGAGGGAGGGGATGGAGGAGGTTCCGTTGTTGAGAGGGGGGTCGCCACGGTATGGGAGGACAAAGAGACGTGACCCGCAGGGGCTCAGAACGGATTCGTATGAAGGAGAGGAGGAGGCCTTCACGACCTCGCCGTGCTCTATCATCTGCATTGCGCCCTCAGACCACAGAGAGTTCTCCTGCCCGCTGAAGATGACATCCCCGCACACAGACACATTAATATTGAACGTCGCAGGCGTATCAATCACCTTCAAACACTCCCAAGACCCGATGCTAAAGATGTGAATCCCCTTCCCAGAGGCGCCCCCCGCAAAGAGGCGGTCCCCCGTTTGAGGGACCGACATCGCAGACCAGCACCCAGGCAGTTCGTGCTCAAGGGTCCACACAGAGTCGAGCACCCAGGAGCGAATCGAAACGTATTTGGACCGAGTGAAAAGACGGGTAACATTCGTCACCCCACTGCCGTACTCGAAGTCGGGGGAGGGGAGTACTTCGTCGACGGTGTCCTCATGGCGGAGACTGTCCACGCAGCCGCCTGATTCTCGGTGCCAGACTTTGACATGTCGGTCGCGGGATCCGCTGAAAATCCAGGTTCCGCAGGGTGAGATGGCAATGGAGACGACGTCAGAGGTGTGGCCTTTGTAAAAGCGGGGAAGCTCTGATTGGATGCTGAAAAACATTTCGTGGTTTTCGGAAATGGGTGTGCTGCGGATGAGGGTGCTGTCGGAGGAGAAGTTGGACGCAATACTGCCTGTCCCAGAGCACGACAGAGAGACATTGATACGCGGCGCAATGCTGGTATCTATGTTAAACAGCACCGCAAGTTTCCTCTTCACATCCAATACGTTGTCATCTTCACCGATCTCTAATATTCGGTTTTCACCTGTCGCTGTAAACGTACTGCTTACTTCCATTGTAAAGGAGAGAGAGGATGGAGAAGAAAGAGGAGAGGATAAAGGGGGGAAGGGGAGGGGGAAGAGGATGCGGGTGTTGTGAAAGAATCAGAGCAAAAAAAAGGGAAGTGCTTTTGTGAGATGAGCCTAAGCTTCTGAGCTTAAGTCACCCAAAGAGAGAGGAACTACTTGGGGTGAGTTGAGCGGAAAGATATGGGGGGTGTGATGCTTGGGGGAGAGGGGGAGACTGAAGAGTTGTGTTGTGGGGTGGGGGTTTTTGTATTCTGTTTGGGTGGTTTGTGGAGAAAATGAGTGCGCCTGTCGTACACACATACAACGCGCCTCAGGCAACACTGTGGGAACCACCGCTGCGGTTCTGCTTGATGGGTTGGTTAAGATAGATGCGCTCACGAAGATGACGTGTCAGACTCCCACACAACATCATGCCGTCCAAGAACGTAGGGAAAGGAAAAGTCATACGTGGTTAAGCTAACCACAAAAATGCCCGCAAAGGGGCAAGGGGTTGACGGATTCCAAGTCCCGGCGAAGGAGGTGAACTTCTACAAGGTGATGAAAGCGACTTGCAACACCTTCGGGAATTTAAGCCAAAAGTGTGGACGTGCGTAAAAACGAGTGGAGTCCTACCTGGATCAGACGAGCCCTGCATCATCCTCAACCACCTCGCGATGTGCCATGGAGCGTGTCTAACATCAATAGCAATCAAGCATGGGGTACTTAAATTACTTGAAAAAATACGGCCAAAGAGCGCAAGGTAAATCAGCGAGGATGAGAAGCTCTGGGAGAAGCACGCTTCCGGGACGATTGCGTTAGGCGCAAATGTTGCGCGAGTTGCGTAGCTGTGGGGCGATCACGAGAATGCTGAGGAAGGGGGAAAACACGAGACTGTGGTGCATCTCGTGTCAGCACACCGGGCAATTGAGCTACGATACCCGGTTTAGTGCACACAAAGAAGTAGAAGAAGAAGAACAAGAGACGATGCAGCGCACGACAGTGCATAGCTATGCTAGGAGTTCAAGTGTTGTGCAAGACTGCAGAAGACAGAGGACAGGAACAAGCAAATCAGCGCAAAACAAAAATCAAAACAAAAACACAGTATTTTCTTTGACCCAACTCTGTTCAAAGAGATCACAACGCGTGTAAATGTGGTGCATCTCTATTGAAATAAACATATTTGGCAAAACGCCCCTCCCTTCCCCTCCCCTCCCCTAATGACCTCAACCTACACCTCTGCGAACACCTACACCACATCCCCTGGACAGCAAGCTGTGGGGAAGAATTCATTCACCCAAGAAGACCCCATGGCAGGCAGGCATTTAACACGTCACCCTTTTGTAGGCATTTGCCTGTTGTACCCTAGCTCCCTGCTGAGTGTGAGCAGCTTCGCAGACTCTGCTAGCTCAGCATTCGTCATCTTCACTGTGGGTATACGGGCAGCTTCCCAGTCTGATTCGAGCCCGCTCCAGAGTGCGTCGATGCCTTCTTTGATGTGTTCGGTGGACTTCGTGTAGAGTCTGGTCACAGAGTCTTTGAGCTCGTCAGCACAGAGACGTCTGCTGTCCTCTTCACTGAGGTACTTGTTGCGCAGCCTCTCTGCTGTGGCAGCCGCGTTCTTGTTCGGCTGCGTGTACAACGACAGCACAACGTCGTCGACCACAACCTTCTCCTTCACCTCGTCCTCCCTGCAGTACTTCCTCTCCAATTTCTCGGCAAGCTTCTGCTGGTCGCTCACCGGCTGTGTGTAAAGCTGATGCACAACGTCGCCCAAGGCAGACTTCTTCGCAGGCGCAGGGTCCGACATATATTTCCGTCGAAGCTTGAGCATCTTCTTCTTCGTTGTCTCTAAGGGTTTGTCGTACATCCTGTCGAGAAGCGCATCCAACGGTGTCGGTGGTGGTGTTTCAGAGGAGAACTTAATGATCTGTGGTGGGCGTGGTGAGAGGTGGTTTCCGAAGCGTGGAACCGGTGCTGTGACCTGCCTGCGCCAGAGGCTCTCCTTGCGTGACTGGACGTACTCGGGTTGGTCCTTTTTGAGCTGGCGCAGCAGACGTGTCGAGACGGGGAGGAACTTCCGCCGCTTTGGCGATGCCACCGGAGCACGTGGTGCATGTGCACGTGGCCCTGAAGGTGCGAGGGCAAGCTCGCTCTCCGCAAGCTTCTCTATGATGGCATGCACGTCAGGATGCACTGCATGCTCAGGGGGTGGTGGCGATGATGGTGGTACAGGTACAGGTGAAGGTGCAGGTGCAGGTGCCGCCCCTACCACTCCGACTACACGGTCCTCCGCCGCAACGTCTGCAGACGTTTCAGGCACGTCCACAGCACATTCTTGTGGGGCGTGAGCCTGATCCTGTTGCGGTTCTTCCTTCTCCGGGTGAGGTCCCTCCTGCTTCTGTTCTTGTTGCTGCTCCATTGCCTCATGCTGTTGTGCCAGCTCCGCTACCACCATTGTGTCGGCCGCCTTCTCCTTCTCCTCCTTCTTCTCCTCCTCCCCTGTCACTGTGATGCATGGCGGTGCTCTAGGACGCACCCGCCTGCCTGTTGTTGGTCTCTTCTTTATGAGTGGTGCGCCGAAGTAGACTGAATAGCGTTTACGCTCCCCGGGGAGGAAGCAAGCGTACTTATCCTCCTGCACATGCGCAAGCTGCAGTGCCCAGTTCTGGATCTGCGCGGTCTGCTGGCTTTGGCTCTGGCTTTGGGTGTGCTGCTCTGTGTCATCGAAGTGGTACTGCAGTGCATCGTGGCTGCCTGAGTGCTGTCCGTTCTTGCAGGAGGCGAGGAAGGTGGAGAGGCGAAAGGCTTTGGGCGTTTTGAACTTCCCCTTGAGTGAGGCCCTGCTGCCGTCCACAGACCCAAACGACGATGAGTCGCACACACTCTCCGAGGTCCGCCGCGCCAAATCGCCAGCACGCTGTCTGCGATCACCCCTATCCGCATAGGGAAGCAGCTGCTCGCTTGCAGTCGAAGGCGTCGACGGCGGCGACACCTCTGCCGCAGAACCTCGCGCAGACACCCGCCTCCTCGACAGCGATGGCTTCCTTATCCCCTCCCTTTCCTCCCCTTCCTCCTCCTCCTCATCCTCTTCATCCCCCCCATCCTCTTCCTCCTCTCTGTCATCGTAAGAGCTGCTTGATCTCGAAGAAGATGCAGATGAAGGAGATGGAGGAGATTTTCCTGAAACCTCAGATCTGGTTGCAGATTTTGAACTTTGTGATGATCTCGAAAAGCTTGAAGAGGAAACGGCAGAGGATGGAGACGATGCGCCGTACGATGAAGATGTCGGGGATGATGCAGTCTCGGGCTGTGGTGTGGAGTCTGTGCGCAGGGGAGCAGATCCAGCATCCTGCCTGGGAGAGAACGACGTCGACGCCGGAGGAGAATTGGAGTACTGCAAGGCCCGCAGCGCACCTTCGTCGCCATGGGAGGCTCTGTCACGCAGTGCCTGCAACACTAACGACTCTGCGTCCTCCATTTTTTGTTGGGATGGTGGATCAAAAGGGTAGTCAAAACGAGGTACAAGAGAGAAAGCAAAAAACTCGAAAAAGTGCAAAAGAATAGAGAGAAAAACCTAAAGTTGTGTCAAATTTTATCTGAATAATAGGTCATTGTTTTGGTTTGAGAGATGGAGAAAAAGAAAAATTGGTTTTTTGGGAGGAAAATATGAGAAAAAAAGATGTCTTTTGTGCGCGACAAAAAAAGGTGAGAAAAAAAAATGTGTTAAACTGAAGGTTGTTGTGGTTAATTGAGTACTCAAAGAAACAAGCAAAGCTTCTGTCTTTTTCACTCCGCTTTGTTTGCCCTGCAGCGCTGCCTCCAATATTTTTAGAATTGACAACAAGTTGAGAAAACGCCCTAAAAAAACGGGAATGCACGTATCGATCACGATAAACAAGGTGGGGGCTGGCTTCTCATCATCTGACACCCAGTACCAGGAAAGTACAAAAATTATTTAAATTTGAGCCTACTCACATAGGGCATTTGCTTCAAATGATTGCCACTGTCCTGGGGGTTTTTTAAGAGAAGAGAGAAGCAAGGTTAACCCAAACGGGGGTGTAAAATAAAGAAAAACTTATGAGATAACACAGCCTCTTGTGCTTAGTCACCTAATAGAATAACATGACAAGAAAGGTTGAAAGACGAATGCGCCTCGCATCCACATCTCCAATCAACGTTTGGGAGGTGAACTTAATTCGGTCTCACAATCAAGATTTCTACGGTGGGGTATATATTATTGTAACAATACACGCGAAAGTACATGAGGGAAGACCCCCCATTGTCTCTCTGCAGCATACATGAACGAGCAACATAGGTGGTGTGACGGGACACTTCGTGAAAATGCCGACTGGCACAAGGCACATGGAAACTTGAGAGATGGCAATGTGCCTCGAAGCAAATACAGGGGGGAAAAAAAGGGGGTGGGGATAAGTGGAGTAGACACCCTCCTTAGGTCCGGTGTGTACAAAAAAGAAATGGTGGTGACGTAATCAAGGCGCGTTGATATTGACTGCTTTTGCGAATGCACTAGGAAGTTCCTCAACCAAGGAAATTATTGCAAATCCTCTTGAAAGGCCTCAACCATCGCATCAGGTTTGCATCCCCGTACCCCTGCATGTTCGTGCTACTCAAGAAGGAAAGAAATAAAAGCGAGAACAGTGTTGTGGATATTTTTAGTGAAGAGGGGGAAGCGCATATGTGTGCATCCCCCTGGTGCCAAAAATATATAACAAAGTCCTATGGAACACTGATGGGGAGGAAAATATTTTTTTAGGGTTTTTTTAAACAAAACAAACCGTTGACCCGCATACGCATCTAAAAAGACTGGGGGGGTTCGTGTCCTCAAAGACAGGGCGCGTTGCTGTGTTTCGTGTGTTTTGTGTGTCAATAGCCATGCTCCAGAAGCCAGAAAAGAAAGAAAATGGACTTGAAATACAGCTCAAAAAAAAAAAAAATGCCCTCTCGTAACAGTGTACCTTTGGTACGTGACCAAAAAATAAACAGCGTTTTTCCTGTCCTTCCTACTGCGTCAACAACGAAGCTGCCTCACCTCTCTCCACCTCGACCCCATGCTCATCCCCCCCAAGCACCGTCCCTATCACAACACGCCCCTTTGTCCCGTGAATGCCGTACTTCCAAATGATGGCAAGAACCACGATCAGCACAACACCAGCACCACTGCCCATGATGATTAAGAAGAGCTTCCATGGGAAGTGGAAGTCTAAATCATCCAAGGGGACGGGAGTGAAGATGCTGGGGGGCAACGGTGTCCAGAAGCCGGGGGGGTATGTGGGGGAACGGAGGTGGGAACGGCTGTGGGGGGGGCCATGGTCGTGGGTATGTCTACGTGGTGGCAGGCCAGGTCCATCACGAAGTTCGCGACGCAGTTCGACGAGATGCCGTAGCAATCGACAAATGGGTTCATCGAGGGCGCGCCTGTGGTGCCGTGCAGTAGAGTGTTGGTGTGCATCGTGAGGGTGTCGCCCACTGCTCTGAACGTCGCTCCCACTTCCGTGAACGGGTCCATTACTATGGCAACCTGAAACGACGGGTTATTACCACAGTTCACTAGGGTCAGCAGACGCAACGTCATTCCAGACACATAAGATTCGGAAAGAGGCACGTCGATTTTCATAAGTGCCCCCCCAGCCTCAATCACCATCGGCCCCGAGGACACCTTCACCGGTGTAGGGTCAAGGTAGTAGAAGACAGCCACAACTGAGATGTTGCAGGCGCAGCTCAGAGCAGTGATCTCGACGGTGATAGCACCGCTTGTGTTGGTCGCGATGAACTGCACCCACGGGTTGGAGTGGTTGAAGCCCACCGTTGGGGTGTGCATGCCGTCTAAGAGCTTGACTGCTAGAGAGGCTTCCTTTGCCCTGCATGCACCCTGCTGCGCAACGTTCACAAGAGACACCGACTTCAGGAGTGTAGCGTCCAAAGGAGTCTCGAATGTGATAGTGTGATTGGCGTTTGCTGCAATGTACACCGCTGGTGCAGTGAGGACCTCCTCTGCCTGTGCGGGGAGGTGTGTCAGACACAGTGCTGCCAGGAGCAGAGGTGTCAGAGGTGTTCTGTGCATTGTGTTTAACTCTTTAGATTTGAGAAAAGACACCTGTAGAAAAGGAAAGGGTGTGGCAATTAAAAAAACAACAAAAAAAAAACCAAAAAAAAACCCCCCTCTCGTGACAATAACTATTTATTGGTATGAAATAAGGAATACTTTTTTTCACGCTACAGGTCGTGCGAGTTACCTGCTGCAGAAATGGTTCCCGAGCGAAGCGAGGGGACCATGTAAATACGGAAAAATAATTTACCGAGCGAAGCGAGGTGAATTATGTGCAGCAGGTAACGAGCGCACCTGTAGCGTGGAAAAACGGATTCCTTATGACAAACAATACGTAATTTTATTCCGGTTTACAAAGTAGGGGTAGTCCCCAAGCACAGGCCAAAAAACAGTGAGATGGGAGATCAGGAAAAATAAATACCACCCACACCACACGTATCACCTGTTACAGGAGCTAATCAAAAGAAAAAAAGAACAACAACAAATGCCGAGGACAACGCTTAAGGCGAAGATGCAGGAGGCATACGAGAGCGGACTAAGCAACTACAAGAGCTTCGCCTCTTACAAGCTCGAGTGAGCTCCAAATTTTTGTCCAGATCCCCACCCTCCCCACCTGAAATCCACCCACCACACAGGAATCCTCATACGGGTGCGCCGTGAAATAAGGTGACTTTTTTTCACGCCCCATGCAATTTACACATAAATTGCCGTGAAATAAGGTGACTTTTAACACACAAAGTTCTTCTTATTTCACTGCATTTTGGCCTGTGCTTGGGGACTACTACTTTGTAAACCGGAATAAAAGTAATATCTGAACGCACACTCACGGATATTCGCACGTTTTTTTCTTCTCTCCCGTTTCGCACTACGCAGCGGAGGTGGTGGTCCTCATTGGCTCTGTGGGTGGACCACTAGTGGTGAAAGGACAGTACACGGTCAGACCCAGGTGGGAGAGCAAAAAAAAAAGCGGGTGCCTATGCCCGCCCATGGAAGAGCTTCTTATGGTGGGAGAGCTTATGTACCCACTTTGCGGGATTTTTTCCCGCATACGAAGGTTTAAGTACGAGGATCACTATGTGTTACAGTATACCATGTGTGATGTATGCAGAAAATGGGATGGGTTCCCATCGGAAGCTAATGTTGAAAGAATTTTGGACAGATTTGGACAATTCGATCGCGTTATTTTTGGAGAGGGGGTGGGGGGGGACCACCTGAAGGAGCTGGCGAGGACGGAGGCTCTACAGAGAGCATGGAAGGCATCGGACTCTCATTCCGATGACCCCGAAGAAGCGAAGCGCGAACTCCGTGAAGGTACGGCGGTTATGTGGATCTCGACAAAAAAATCTGGACCGTAGAAATGTTCCAACGGAAAGGGAAAATAAAAAGTTCCATATATTTTACGGTTACTGTGGGGCGGGGTGGTGAGATAGGGGGAAAATAAGGGTGTCACTTTTTTATAATTTTTTTTTGTAAAATTTTGCCCCAGTTGTTTTTTTGTGATATAAAAAAAAAATGCAGGTTGGGGGAGAGAGAGCACAGGCGTTTTTTTTTTTCATTTTACCCCTCATTTGCGTCATTTTTCCTTGTAAAGGGTTGCAACAGAAAAATACTGGGGGGGATTTCTTCGGTGTCTATTTTAAATTAGATGGCAGTCCTAACACACCCCTATGCCAGATGGTGTAAGGGTGTGATTTTGTTGCCAAAAAAAAAAAAAATTTTTTTGTTGATGAATGCGCCTCCTACACAATCACCGCAAATATACCCAGAAGGGAAAACGGAACCGTTTCTGAACAATGCCAAATCAACGGCCATTCCCGTGCAACGCAAAATAAAGCCTTATTGTGGAAGATAAGGGGGGAAAATGGGGCTTCTTGCAAATTTAAAAAAACATTATCTAGAATTTTGCTGTTTTTTTTCCGAGAACAAGGGGCTACCTTGATTGCATCAGAACATCTCTCTCTCTCTCTCGCTCTCTCTCTCTCTCTCTCTCTGCTCATCTCCCACCCAACACTACCTTTTCATGCATTTCCCATTAAAGAAATGCAGTTTTATTAAATTTTTTTAAAAACCTCTCGAATGTGTTTGAAAGCAAGCACATCCGTTTGTTTTTTTAGACAACTCACCCAACCCGATAGGTTACGTCACACCCGAAGGATTTTTTAAAAAAAAAATGTTTTTTAACGTTAAGCGCAAAGTCCCCTCACCCCATCTCCACTCTGAATACCCCTAGAGGGCTCTCGAACCTATCGAACCAATATTAAAAGGAGAGTGGGGTGAACGGATGATGGAAGGAGAGTATTTGCTTTTTTTTGAGTTGCCATTTTGACTTTAAAATGTGGGGAGAAGGAATCCTTTTTTTTTGTGGTTGGATTGCAAGAAAATCATTGTTAATATAAACTTGGTTGTATTAGTGGGATGAGCTCCACTTTTTGTTTCCAAAGTGCTATGATATCCCCATCAATTATTTCATTGCCCCCCCATTCTCTAAAACAAAGAGAACAGGAATAGCGCAAACGCCTCACCGTGCATCGATTGGATGCAACTACATAGTAAAAAAAAGCTAAAGCAAACTAAAAGACGCAAAGTTAAAGTACAAAACTCGCCATGGTGTGCGAAGTTTTTAATGAAAAATACATTTTTTTTAAAAAATGAGCTTTTCTGCGCATCTAAAAAAGGGGGGGAAGAAGGGGGGAAGTGATATTAGCAGTGAAATGAGGTGAAGTTAATGGACAAAATGTGCAGACACCATCACAGGATGTGTGTACATCGGTCCTTTCTACACCGAATAAGTGGTGCAAAAAAAAAAAGGGGGTGAAGCAAAGAAAATATTAAACACATGAGAAAATATCCCAAAAAAATTTTTTGACTTGAAATACAAAGCCCTCTCGTGACAGTGAACCTTGGGAAACACACCGGTGTACCGAGGTGGACCCTCCAACATTCATTTCGAGGCCCGTAGTTCCCACACCAACCCTTCAGAAGAAATCTAACTTGTCGACTCCCAATGTACAAAAAAAAATATACCCACACCCCCCCAATACCACACTGTAGGAAGTATCACAGAAACCTAATCAAAAAAAAAAAAAAAAAAAGAGAAAAACAAAATACAGAAGAAAACATTTGAGCGATGCGTACGGTCCCCTCCCTCTTGTGCATACACACACACACATGGCCTCAAAGAAATACCCCCAGAGCTAACGGGTTTTCATGAAATTCGGAGAAAATTTTTCGACCGACCTACAAATAAAAAATGGCTAAATGGGGAGGTGTTCCCCACAAAACAAAAAGTGGATTTTTTTTCTTTTTTGAAAGCGCAAAAAAAAAAAAAAAAAACAGATAAAGAGGGAAGGGAAAAAATCTTAATATGCGCAAGATATATCATTGTACAATTGCCCCGACACTGTACACTGTTCTTGCGGGGGGGTATACCCTTTTCTTAATACTGTGCTCTCCAGACTTAGTGTTAGGTCTAGGTGGGTGAAGAAGCCTTTTCTTGAGTTTAGATTAAGACAGACCAGGGGGGGCTTCATTTCTTCGAGGCACAGAGAGGAAATGGTGAAGAAAAAAAAAACGAAAACTTGTACGATGAATGTGCCTCGTGCATACACATCATAATTTTTTTTTGAATTTGGAACCCTTTTGGTTCTATTTAACATTTTGGTATCGCTGTTGTTTTTCTATTCGGGTAATTTTTTTTTATTCTTCAGAAGAAAAAAGAATCGTTGGGAATATGCAAAAACATCCACACTTTTTCCCAACACAGTATTTTTCTTTTTGAAGATAGGTTAATTGCCGTTGCCGACTTTTTCCCCCCTCCCTTGCCTTTCACACTTTCTGTGTCAAAAAAGTGACTGAGATTTTGGGGGTATAAGAGGGTGGGGACAACTGCCCAAAAAAAATGGCTAAAATAAAACAGTAACAACAATCACACAATCACACAATCCACTTTACACACACACACAGGTGACGCTGCTCACCTTGATTTTTTTTTTTTTATAACCCCCCCTCTAAAGTTAAATAGTTCTGGTGAGTGAATTGGTTCTTTAAAAAAGGGATTGAAAAGAACACACGCTACTTGATGCGTGGAAAAAAAGAAAAGATTTTGAGATGACCCTAAGCCTCGTGCGTAGTCACCTTCAATATAAAAAAAGTGGTGAAAGAGGAATGCACCTCAATGATACACATCAAAGAAAAGAAAAGTTTATAAGATGAACCTATCTGGTCACCTAACAAAAATATCAACCAACCTCGTTTTTTTTGCGAAACGTTTTTATTGTCAGTTTTTTTTTTCCAGAGGGGTTTTCAGGGTCGACTGGAACGTTTTAATAATGATAAGATCTTGTGGGTGGACCTGGACGTTTTGATAAAAGAAAAAGAGAGAAAAAAGGTAATATGAGAGCGAAGTCTCACGTCTTAGCACCACACCAGAAAAAGAGAACGGAAATAGGATATGATTGCCTTCTGCGTCGCGCGCTTCGGACAAAAAAAAATCTGAAAGAATACAAGTGTATATTCACACATCTTTCAAGAAAAACAAAAAACAAAAACAAAGAACACAATAAACATGGAACCTCACGGGAGAAAACACTTTTCAAAGAGAAAAAAGAACAAAAAAGGAGAGAGAATGGTACACAAAAAAAAATTATAGAAGAAAGAGAAAGCCTCTTTTGCTACTTTGATAAAAAAAAAAGGCATTCATTTCTTGGGGGAAGCGCGTCGTTGGCAAAATAAACAAATATTTTTAACCAACGCTCAAAAAAAAAAATGAAACACTGGGGTAGCTTTTTCCCCCTACTTCTCAATGGTGCCGAGTTTGTACTCTCCGTGGTCACCACCCATGAAGTCAAGCACTTTGTCGTGGTGTCCGTCAACGGAAGCGTGGTGAGAGATGGAGACGAGGGTGATGCCTCTGGTCTTGGCGGTTTCGTGGAGGAGCTTGCAGCCCTTGAAGTCCACCTGCGACGTGCCTTCGTCGATGAAGGCGAAGGTAGGGTTGTGGAAGAGCATTCTCGCGAAGGAGAGACGCTGCTTCTGTCCTCCCGACAGGCGTGCACGCCAGTCCACACCAACCTCGTCCAGCTTCGGCACAAAGTCCGGCAGTCCCACCGACAGGAGAAGCTCCTCTGCGTCCTGAACAAGCCCAGAGTCCTTAGGGTAAGAGATCTGTCCCCTCAAGGTAACGCCTCCAGGGAAGTAGCAGTCCTGGCTCACGGCAAACACAGATGATTTGTCGGAAGGCATCTCAACCTTGCCGGCCTCCGCCCCCCACAGCCCGCACAGCGTGCGGAAGAGACTCGTCTTGCCCACACCGTTCGGCCCACGGATGACAACGTGCTCCCCCTTCTTGATGTCCATGGAGAGGTGGCGCACCAAAGGCTTGACCTCACCCTTGTGCCCCTCGCGTGCAGGTGGGACAACAGTCAGGTCGCTGATGTGGATCTCGTCGTTTGCGCAAGTCGAACGCTCGCAGTTGTCCTGCTTGACACCCTGGGCCTTCGCGGTGTCCATCTTGTCCTTCAAAGTGCCAAGACGGTCGGCAAGACCACGTACACGGTTGACATCCGTGAAGGCCTCAGCCATGTCCTTGATCTCGGTTGCAAGCGTCTGCAGCAGTGTGATGTTCGAGAGGTAGTGTGCAGTGATCTTGTGTGCGGGGGTGTTGGGGTCAGAGAAGTAGACCTCGGGGATAAGCACGGAGAAGGCACACATCGCGCCACCGTACTTCAGGACGTATGTGTTGAGCACGTCCACCACGCTCAGGACGTACGACGTCAGCAGCTGGTGGCGGATCACCTTCTTGTGTCTTGCCTGGAGGGCCTTGAACTCAGCCTCTGTGCCTGCCTGCAGAGCGACCTGCTCCCTGTACTGGTGGAGCTGCTCGTGGTGCGTGCGCAGGGCAGCCTCGATCTCCTGCTTCTGTGTGGCCAGCTGCTTGAGGGACTTCGGCAGCACACGCTTCACGTTTGCGATCATCTTCTGCGCCACGAAGAAGAAGGACAAGAAGATCGCAAGGTTCTCCTTCCCGATCCTGCTCGCAATCGTGTAGGACAGATAGATCACGTCGATGAGTGGCTTCAGGATGTGGCCCAGCGTTCTGACGGAGAAGGTGCTGAACTCGTCGATGTCGTTTGTGAAGCGTGCGGGAGCGTCCTCGACCCCAGCGTGGTAGTAGAGAATGCTGTCCTTGTTCATGTACTGCACAAGCATGTTGTCGTACAGGATCTCGCGCACAGACAGCGTCACACGCTTCTCAAGGAACTTCATCGCCGCAGTAGCAACGGCACCCACCATGAACCAGATACCAAGGTTCGCCTGCCCAACAAACATCGACCTCCAGTCCTTGGCACCCATGTACGACCCCAGGAAGCCACCGTAGTCCGCAAGCCTCACAGTGATCAACACCCTCGTGCACAGCGTCAGGATGTACGAAAGAAAGAACATCGAGTGGCGCGAGAACTTCTGCTTCTTGAGCACGTCGACCAGCTTTGAAAGGCTGTCCGCACCCTTGGGGCGGCGCTTGCCGGTCTTGGGGCAGGGCTCGTCATCCTTGCTCCCCTTCACAAGAGAGTACGACGGCAGCACCAGAAGCGATGTCAGAACAAACGTCGTCCAGATGGAGACCAGCACCTTTCCACGCGTCTCTGAGGTGACGGACGTCAGGAACGTCCGCAGCAACCCTTTCCACGAGCTGGTGTCATACAGTACCTTACTCGCCGCAGGAGCCATGGTAACGGATAGGCGCTGCAATATTCTGTAAGAGGTTTGCGGTCGGGAGTGGTGGAGGTGGAGAAGGAGAGAGGAGGGAGGAGGGAGAAAAGGAAAGAAGTGGTGTATTCTTTTTGTTTCGTGCGTGGGTGAAGTGGAGTCTAGCCCGCGACTGTAAGTGGCTTTTCTTTATCTGTTGTTTTTACGACTGACGCAAAAACGAAAAAAGGCGTCAAAAAAAAAAGTTGATAAGATGAACCTGCACCTCTTAGTCACCTTTTAAACCTAATAAAAGCATATGTCGTAAAAATATATATCTGGGCCAGAAGAATGCTTGGGATTTTTTTTTTTGGGATGGTCCCAGTATTTTCCCGGCCCATAATATTTATACGGCACTGCGTGAGGCTGCTTCATTTTATTGCAACATCTTTGTTTTGCTACCGAGGGTTCCGTTGGCAAAGGTAAAATTATATAAGACGTTGATGTCACATGGACGCCTGTAGGGAAAATATATTGATCAAAACCAGAAGGCATCAGAGGAGAGCAAGCCAAGCTGGGAAGGGGAAAAATTTTTTTTTAAAGACGAATGCGCACTCCCGCGCACATACAGCTACAGGGGGTAAACAAGCTAGAAATGCAACAGAGAAAAACACAATTGCCACACTGAACGCATAAAATGGCAAAAGAAAAATAAACATAACACAAAAGGACTAATGCACAAAGGCTAGAGGTCGATGACTGCCTTTACGGCAGGTAAAAGCCAAGCAGGGCGTGTGCAGGGTTGCTATCCAGAAATGAAAGGATGGATGTATGGTTCATGGCCTACATCCAATCCTTTACATATTTTCAACGTAGCAAAACGTCTACACCAAGAAAGAAAAGTTAGTTAGTAAGCTGGCAGGAGAGGGAAACTCAGCCGCTTCAAAAAAGAGAGAAAAGTTTTTGTTAGATGAACCCAATCTCATGTTTAGTCACCTATAAAAAAAAATGAAGTTTCAAGGTGCAAAATTTGGGGTGATCAGGGGTAGTATTCTGCCAAAAAATTCGCAAAACCCGGAATGCGAATCGCAAAAATTCGCAAAAATTCGCGACACGCACATGACATGACATCACATGTACCTGTTTTACCTGTGTACCTGTGTACCTGTGTACCTGTGTACCTGTGTACCTGTGTACCTGTGTACCTGTGTACCTGTGTACCTGTGTACCTGTGTACCTGTGTACCTGTGTACCTGTGTACCTGTGTACCTGTGTACCTGTGTACCTGTGTACCTGTGTACCTGTGTACCTGTGTACCTGTGTACCTGTGTACCTGTGTACCTGTGTACCTGTGTACCTGTGTACCTGTGTACCTGTGTACCTGTGTACCTGTGTACCTGTGTACCTGTGTACCTGAGTGCGAAGTAAGGTTGTTTGATATGGTCATCATTTTGCCACCCACCTCTCTAAAGTCTTATAATCCCAGTCCCCCGGCACAGTATACACAGTATACACAGTATACACAGTATACACAGTATACACAGTATACACAGTATACACAGTATACACAGTATACACAGTATACACAGTATACACAGTATACACAGTATACACAGTATACACAGTATACACAGTATACACAGTATACACAGTATACACAGTATACACAGTATACACAGTATACACAGTATACACAGTATACACAGTATACACAGTATACACAGTATACACAGTATACACAGTATACACAGTATACACAGTATACACAGTATACACAGTATACACAGTATACACAGTATACACAGTATACACAGTATACACAGTATACACAGTATACACAGTATACACAGTATACACAGTATACACAGTATACACAGTATACACAGTATACACAGTATACACAGTATACACAGTATACACAGTATACACAGTATACACAGTATACACAGTATACACAGTATACACAGTATACACAGTATACACAGTATACACAGTATACACAGTATACACAGTATACACATTTTTATTACATATTCATTGCTTTTCTATACAAGTTGACACAAGATTCTAGATTTTAAGTTGGTTCAACGTCGCATGAGACCAGTTGGCGCAGTCGTTGAACCCTCAATTTTTCATATATTTTTTCTGGTTTTTGGCCCGTGAAACCCTGTGTTATATCAACGCTGGGTTCGCAAGCCTGAAGCCAGGGGTGGCTGCATTCCTTTTCGGACCGGGGTGCTCCATCCTATTTTAAAAAACGTTTACGCCAGGTGGTCTGAAGAGTGATCTGACCATATTCTCCAGGTATAACAAATGCTTAAATAATGCATTGGCGAAGGAATTTTGCGCTTTCGACCACCACAGATTACATGTGTTTTTACCGGTTTTTCTATGTGTTGAGGTATGCACTTGTGTGCTGGGAAGCATGCCACCAGTGTTACAATTTTACAAGGTAAAAATGACCTGTACGTACGTACGTAAGGAAGAAGGCTGAGTGGGCATATAGTGCCGCAAAATCATATCTGGAAGCCATCAGTCCCCTGTCCGGTTGTCCAGTACCCAGTACCCAGTACCCAGTACCCAGTACCCAGTACCCAGTACCCAGTACCCAGTACCCAGTACCCAGTACCCAGTACCCAGTACCCAGTACCCAGTACCCAGTACCCAGTACCCAGTACCCAGTACCCAGTACCCAGTACCCAGTACCCAGTACCCAGTACCCAGTACCCAGTACATGTGACCACGTGTGACCACGTGTGACTTGTCACACCTGTGCGCAAAAAAAACGCAAAACCCGGAATGCGAATCGCAAAAAATCGCAAAAATTCGCAGAAATTCGCAAAAATTCGCAGAAACCCGGAATGCGAATCGCAAAAATTCGCAAAAATTCGCAAAAGTTCGCAAAAATTCGCAAAAATTCGCAGAAACCCGGAATGCGAATCGCAAAAATTCGCAAAAATTCGCAAAAATTCGCAAAAGTTCGCAAAAATTCGCACTGCGAATTTTTCGCATTTTTTCCCCGATTTTTCCTGGTTTGCGAATTTCGTAGCAGAATACCACCCCTGATCACCCCAAAAATGCCTGCACCTTGGAACTTTACCAAAATAAACAAACAAAACGAGTAAGAACCGTTCTCCAAAAAAAAAAAAAAAATGGTCACATCTTCCCCCAGAGTCCACTCCCCTGGTCTAGACTTGCAGAGGAACGATACACTCTTTGTATACTTTCCTCTTGTAGCTAGCTGCCCCCCCTCCCACCCCACAACTTTAAAATATGTTTCTTCTGGGCACCATCGTCACCGACGTTTGTATTCGTTAAAAGGAACATCACCCATGGAGGATGTCCTTATGTGTTCGCAAATAGAGAGACGAAAAGCGGTTCCGTTAGTGAAACGCACCAAAACCCACGTTTGCTTCGTTCTGCATTTTGTTAGTTTTTTTCTTTAATCCGTTGGTTGAGTGCATTTGGGTCTCTTTTTTTAACACCACCCCCCCAATCCCGTTCAGTAGTGGAAGGCATGTGTTTTGCCTGGTGTATGTGCCAGCTACACCTGCTGGTGCTTTGGGGAATCCGCTTCCTCCTCCTCGTCGGATTGCTGTGGGTGTGGGTCGTATTTTTTGGTGATAAAGCTGTTAGAATGGTCCTCACATAGTGGACTTTTTCCAGCGGTGCAAGCTTCTTCCCATTCACACTCATTCTTTGTAGAACGAAACGCCAGCTTGAACATACCTTAGAAAACAACGGAAGCTCGGACGACTCCCAGTCACACGCTGAACCCTCCACCGAATAGTACCCGAGCACCTGTAGTGTGTTGTTACCATTTTTTGTGTAGACAATCGCCCGCTTCAGTTATCTGTACACCATGCATGAAGAGGCTTAAAGAGAGTCTCATTGCAAACAATGAAAGACGAAACGTTGAATGACATCACTTTTGTGCAATGCTGCATTTGCTTGACATACCAACTCCCAGGAGTAGGGAACGAAGAACGTCTCAGGCACATCCCCTTCTGCAAAGCCGTAGCGGTCGGGGACTGGTGTTTCTGTGAGTGGCGTGCTCCAGTTGCTTGTGGCGATCTTCATGAGGGAGTTCGTGACAGCGCTGACGTCGGGTGCGGCGACACCGATGTCCTTGTCGAGGCTGTCCGAGAAGTAGTCGAGAGTTTCCACCAGGTGCCCGAGCGTGCGTACGAGGGACTCATCCACACCCTCCAGCTTCTTCAGGTCGTCCAGGGCGTGGCGCAGGGCCTTCACCTGGTGAAGAAGCTCGTACACAAGCTGGATGTTGTCAGCGATCACCTCCTGGTGCAAACAAAGCGCCACACAGCTGAGCACATTGCGCAGGTATTCAAAGCAGCGCCCTCTGTGGTCCATGTCCATGCTCTTGCACGCACTCTTCGCAAGGAAGATGACGAGCTGGATGAGCCGCCGTGATGTGTGTTCGTGCATGCCTCGGATGTCTGCACCCATGTTGGAAAGAATCGAGAATGCCTGTCGTGTCACGTACTCGTCGTGGCCACTGGAGATCGACGTCTGTATCGCCTTGATCAGTGTCACAATAAGCACCGACCCTGCTGTGATGTCCTTCCACGCAGGACGCCCTGGGTTCCAGTCGACATACGGTATGCTCTGTTGGTGAATACCTGCGTTGAACCTGCGGTACTGCGACAGCATCAAGAGCACCGACAGCAGAACGTACAGCGAGCTTGGGTGGTCAAATAGCGCGTCAATGTTGTGCAACACGTGGGTCAATGGGAGCACAAGACGTCCCACATCATTTGCGTTGAGAATGTGGTCCAAGGTGACAGAGTTCTCTATGAGCAGGGAGTACAGCAGCAGAATCATCTCTGGGTGGCACAGAGCACCAGGCCTGTAAAAAAAGCATTTTTTTTTTTAAACCCGCCAAAAAACATACCTGCAAAACACATCATAAAGGTTTGCCACTGGAAAGTCCTCATGCTCTGCACGGAAGGCTTCCATCACCGAGCTGGGCGCCACCTTTGCTGTGTTCTTCCTTCTGTAGAGGAGGACACAGAGGAGGAGGGCTGCACGGCGGCCGAGATGCGATGACGGTGGCATTGCACTGGACACCCCACCCCCGGCCTCACCACCTATATGCAAGGACACATGCGCATCGCCACTGGATATGGTGCTGTGTCTCCGCTCCCCGTTGTGTCCCCCTTGCACACCCTTCTTCTTTCCCCATGGGTTCAACAACCCGAATGTATAGTCCCAGATGGTGCCTAGCGTGCCACGGGAAGAGATATCGACCGAAGAAAACTCTGCCTTAGTGATGTACGACAGCAAGCTCTGTGTCATCATATGAGCAGACCCATGCGAGGCAAGCAGGTCCACCACCTGTGTACCGTGCCCTTCATTCTCTTGGAGCGGTGTGGTGAGGTGGAGGAGTGATTGGTCCGCAGATTCGATGCCGAGCTGTTGCAGGTCGTTGGGGTTGGACCAGAGCTGTGCACCGCATGCAATGGTTGCGACGCTGAGGACCATGCAGTGCGCATTGAGACAGGCGGTGTTCATGTTGAGAACAGGGTGCTTCACCATGAAGGCAACCATCGTGTCGATGATGATGTGTGAGACGTCTGCGCCGTCGACCTCGCAAAGCTTCTGCGTCGCAAGGGTGCAGCCTTTAGTCTCGTCAAGAAGCGTCTGCATCAAGATCTGCAGCAAAAGCAGCAGACTGCACACCTGCTGGTAGGGCACCTCTTCAGGGCGGTTCGCAGAGTGGCCGGCGATGATGCCACAGATGCTTTTGCAGAGACCACCAAAGCGGCCTGTACAGCTGCTCTGCTGGATGACAGCTCGGCACACTGCGCGCAGCTCCTCCAAGTGCTGCTCTGACTTCAACACATCAGGATACAACTCCGAAAGGGTAACCAATTCACTCCATTTGATCGCCTCGTTTGGTTGTCTGAAGGGGTTTTGAAAAAAAATGTTTTGTTTATCTTTTTTGTTTTTTTTAAATGGAGGGGATATCGAGGGGATATGGAGAAGGTACGGTATATATTTTTTGCAATAATAGTCATGGGTGCACCGAGTGTTGATACAGAAGAGGCGCAAAATGAGTGTGCGTTCTGACCTATACATTGGTATCCGCGTTTGAGAGAAAGATGCATACCTTGAATCCCGCAACGCAGCGAGAAACCCATTCGTTTCTATATTCAGTGACGACGCAGTTCCGCCCATTGTGTTTTATTGCGCTTTCTTCTTTTTTTTTCTTGACAAAAATAAAGAGGGGTGCAAGTAGACCCTTCGTGTGTCAAGTCATGTGCCTGCGATGTGTTGATATAAAGGTGTAAATTGAGCAGGAGATTCATAAAAAATCCAACAGTTTCTTTTTTTTTTTTTGTTCAAAATTATGATGTTTGTTTTGGTTTTTCTCCTTTTTTTTTTTGGACCTGTGGAGAACGTGGGAAACGCTGTGTTGGTGTTTTTTTTTTTTTTTTTTTTTTTTTTTTTTTGTGTTTTTTTTGACCTCGCCGCCACATATGGGGGCATTGTTTTTGTGTTGTTGCTGTTTTTTTGTTTTTTTTTGTTTTTATACTTTGTCGTTTTTTTGTTTGGATCTGCATTTTTTTGAAGAACGGTTGAGAATGCCCAACGTTGTCGAATAAAGAGGGTGAAGTGTTTAGGGAATGAGGAACGTGGGAAAAGAACAAAAAAAAGCTAGTAAAAGATAAGCATTTTTTTTACATAGGACGTACAAAGCACCTAGAAAATAAACGGACTCCCCCACCCCCTTTCTCTTCCCCCTACGCCAAAACCTTCAGGACTATAAAAAACGCAAAAAATCTCAGGAATTTTGCCCAGCGTTTGACGCTGTCACTACTTTTTGATACTGTTTTTTGCCATTTAGCGTTATGCCACGCACAATTTACCCCCCCTCGCTTTTCAAAAGCGAAATTTTGACAATTAAAATATCCCAAGACAAAAATAAGAACTGGAAGCAATGAACTGTCTCAGACATGAGAGGGAGAAAAAGAAACCAGCGGAGGGGTTCGGGGGGGAAGGGTTATTTTTTTTTTGAAGTAGAAATATAAATCTGCTATCAATCAGGTACTATGTTGGGGGGTTGAGAAACGGTGAATAAACTAAAGCGAAGAGAGAGCTAGTGAGAGCGGGGAGGAGGAGGGGAGGGAGAGGTGGGAGAGGGACACCAAAAGTGGGGAGGGGTGAGGCAAGAACTGTCCTGTTTTATTGCACTCCGCCCCACCAATTCCCCTCACCACTATCCTTCGTTTTGCGTAGCCCCTGCCCGCTGGATGAGTGTTGCAAGACTACAGAAAAGGTGTGATTTTCGATACAACAGTCGTCTGTTATGAAACGTGACAAACCACATTACAAAGAGTGAGAAAAATTGGAAAGATGCAACCCTCATGTAATATGCCGAAGGCACAAAATAGGGTTTGTAAAACAAGCCTCAGCCTCTCATACTAAGTTACCTTACCAACTTTAAAAAAGGGGGGAAAAAAAATACAGTTTCCGTCCAACAATTTTTCGTTACAAACAGATAAAAATCACTCAAAAAAAATAGAGCGATAGTGGATCAAAGTCTGAGGGGTTTTTTTCTTTTTCTTTTTTTTTTCTTTTTTCAACAACCTAGGTTCCTGGATGAAACCTCTGGGTTATTTTTTGAACATCATTTGAAATAATTATTTTTTTTTGAGTCTTTTTGTTTTAAAAACATTTTTATGGAAAGAAAGAACATGAAAATAACATAGGAGTGGAGCTTCACAAAAAAAAAAGACTGGTGCTCCGGAGGGGGTCGATATTGACAGGTCGCTGACCGATTTCCCATAGCACCAAAGACGACTCCATTTTTTTGGACATTCAACGTGTCTTTCCACTGTGCTTTTGAACCCTTTTTTGGTTGCATAATATCAACACTCCTTTGTTTGCCGTGTTGTCAAAACTTGAAGTCTTTTTCCGCCCCACTCATAAAAAAAGGTTCGAAAGTCTTTAGCACGGTTTCAGAAGCACTAGATGATATCAGTGCGCCAAAGTCTTTCGAGAGGTTGTGTGTGGCTGGGCGTAAGGAGTGCCGAAAATGTGGTTACGCATGCAATCTTGAGAAAAAAATACCAAAAAAAAAGACAGAGAAAAACGTTGTTTTGTGCAGGGGAAAAAAAAGAGGTTTTTCTGCCGAGTGGTTTTGTGTGTTGGAGAAAAAAAAATTCGATAAAAAGCTCCTGCGTTCGGTCTCTTTCACACAAAAAAATGGGGAAAGACCCATTAAAAGATGAACCAATATGCCCTCTCTTGAACATAAATAACCACACATCTTACAAATGAAAAAGAGCTAAAAGTTGTGAAGAGGTGGTATATCCCGTTCGCATCAAACACGACAATGATACTATGGAGAGGGACACTTCCACCCCGTATACTTGAAACATTGAAGACGTGTACACGCACATCTTTAAAAGGTTGCTTGACGGTGTAACATGGTTTATCAGGTCCGGAGTGGGGTGGGCAGGGGATGACGCACCCAACGAGAAGTGGTCTGGTGCAATTTGGCGATAGATATAGGCTCTTGAGACGGCCTTTTTGAAGGGAAAATGGTGCCTGAAAGTTGGTTTCTGAAAAAAAATGTTTGCTTACAAAAAAAAGGTGTGCTAGAGCTTGGAAAAAGCGTTGAGAGAAATGAGATGAACCTAAGCCACCCAAGGAAGAGAAAAAAAAGGGGGACATCCAAGAACCGCTGGAAACTGTCCAGAGCGCGTGTTGGGTGGCAAATGTTGCCACACTGTATGCAGCAAAATCAGATGACTCCTTCGTAGTGGGGGGGATCTACGCGGACAGTGTAGAGGGGGTGGGGGTGGGGGACGGGGGGTGGCAGCTATCTACCTGGCTTCTGAAGAAGGGTCTGTCTTGGGGCTAACCGCGAAGTGCAGGCAACACTTCTCACCTCTGAATGCGGCAGCTTTCCCTGCAATTAGCTGGTCTGACTCCATATAAAGAATTTTTTTTTAAACCTAAGTGCCGCTAGTCACCTTCAAGAACACACACGCGGGTCACATGTTTTGGTGAGAGGGAAAAGAAGAAGAAGAAAAACACAAAAGAGAAAATCTTTTATGAACGTTTTGATACGCAGAATAAAGCCGCGGTATCTGTTGTTTTGTGTAGACACCATCGAATAATCACCTGACAAAGGCAGACTTTCAAGGAAAATAAAATACAAAAGGGAAGATGAACCTGGGCTTCACGCTTGGTCACCAAAAAAAAAAAAAGAATTTAAACGAACGTGTCCTTCTAGGGTTTACTGGCAGGCGTTTACCGCTGTCGGTTTGGAAGAATAGTGGTGAGACCATATTATGACTGACCTAAACTCTCAAAAAAGAGCAGTTGAAACGTGCTATAACGCAGCTCGGTCGTGCTCATGCAAAGGGTGGGACGTGAGTGGTCAAAAAAAATGGCACATATTGTGATAAATAGATCAAGAAAATAGCCTTTAAAGTGAAGCGTAAAACGTTGTCGGCATAAAAAGATATTGTGCTCATGATATTGGTGTAGCTATTACACTACGGCGGAGAAAATGAATTGCCCTTTTCTTTCTATATCTTTTGGCAGTGTCTTGCAAGCTCTGTCATCCCTGTGGCAGTGCTTTTTAGAATGCACCGGGTGGGCCTTGAGCCTTCGACGATGCGGCAATACAATGCTGCTGTTGTTTTCTTAGAGCATGACTGACACGTAGGGTATAAAACCATCTGACAGAAGCTCATCCATTGTGGTCCTGTCTTGCGTTTTTCCGCAGGTGCCCAAAAATAAATAAAGTGAAGTTGATAGTGCAAACGCCTCTGGGACGCAGGCACTGAATAAAAGATATAGGTCCTCAGACAGTTCCGGAATATCTAGACCCTTTATACGGCAAAACCACAAATCAAGTCATTTACTTCACCGTGTAGTGTAAAATGGGGAAAAAAAACGGTACATCATTGCACGTGCAAATGAGGACAGTTCTGTTGCGGTATTTTTTTTGAACGGTTTTTTGAACGTTTTTTTTTTTTTAACTGTGCACCTGTGTGATTAGTGTAGCACCACACATGAAGCACTTTTGAAACTACAACCACCGCCGTTGTATTAGTAGGCTGGGGGTTTGTTGCTTTTCTGTATTGGTTGAGACAGATGATGGTGAGACATCATCATTTTGTTCTGTGCCACGAAATTGGGTGAAAATAGAAGGAAACTCGCATATTCTAAAAGAAAAAAGAAATTTTGCAAGACGAATACACCTCAGGTGCACATCTAAACAAAAAAAAAATCCCCAAAAGGCTCTTGTTCACGGTTTCTGAAAGCACTTCTTCCTTTTTTTTGCACAGAATGGGTTTTTGAGGGCTTCTTTCCGTGGGGGGGGGCACGACGGACTAACCATGGCCGGAAGGTGATATTACTAGTAATTGAACTAGTGAAACTTTATGACAGGTGGTACCTGTCGGATGACTAGTAATACCTGTCATGGCCATGACTAGTACATCGTGAAGCGCGTGAACAAAACAGCAAGCGCTTAAAAAAAGGCCCTTATTTCCCCTTTTTCCCGTTTTTCCTTTTCCTATACGCCTTTTCCCTTCCAAGCGCTTTCACATTTGCCAAGCGTAAAAAAAAAAAAAAAACAGCAAAAAAAATACTCAAAACGCGCTTCAGAAACCGTGCTTTTTATTACAAGAGGAAGGGGGGGGATGAGATTAAACAGGAGAAAAAAACCTGAAGAGTCCGAATTCTCCACGAAAAAAGAAGGGCATTTTTTTGTAAAGGGAAGTCTAGCAGCAGAAAAGCCAAAAGCACGAAGAATGGCGATTATGTGGCACTTCCCACTTCGTTGCCCCTCAGCACTCTTCTCTCTTTCTCTAGGTCTTGACCAGCGTTTTAACACATGGCAAAACAACGAGTCGCAATAAAAGAGGGTGTAAATTAAGGAAGGTCGGAGTGGCGAAGGGGGAGGGGAAGGGGAAGGGGATTGCATGAATTTAGGTAGGATGACCAATGAAAAAAGGGTGGGGTGGGGTGGGGTGTGTTCAGTCAATTCTCCGATGATGGGAAATGCACTGGCTGTTTTGTTTTTTGAAAAATAGTATTCGCACAAAAAAATATTTGGTACGATGCTCGTAAGCCTCTTGTGCCTAGTCACCTTCCAAGATAAACCCACACAAACGCGGTATTCAAAAAGAAAAAATAAAAAACGAAAGAAAACGTGAAAGATTGAGAATGCTCACATATTCACACACACAGAGATTTCTCAAGCAAGATTTATTTCAGGCAAGTACTATCTGTGCCCTACAAAATAAAACTGTTTAGATGATCTTTAGTCTGCTTGATCACCTTTTGAAAACAAAAACGTATTTTCATCAACAAAAATGCAATAGAGGAACTTGTATTATGTTATATGGCCAGAATAAATCTGGCAGTCTCACATGAAGAATAAGAAAAGTGGAAGTTGACAACAGTGCGAACATCTTAGCAGACGCAGAACACTAAGGAAAACTTGAGCCTCATCTGCCGCTCGTAATGTACTCTACTAAATAATGAAACGAATAATAAACGTGCGTAACCCCCTCATGTGTACTGGTGAGTGGTGCAGCAGCGAGGCGAGGTTTGTTGGCACGTTCGAAGAACAACTCAAGACACATTGTCGAAAAGGCTTAAAAAAAATAAAAAGGGGCCACTCCTCTCGCGCTGTTACGCACGTGAAATGAACCCCCTCAAAACCTGAAAGATAAAAGCAAAGACACAGAAATAGTAAGAGAGAGAGAGAGAGAGAGAGGGGGAAGCAGGGCCGAGGGGGTTTTGAATTTTGTGAACATAATTTTTTTTTTTTTGGCCAGAACAAAAGAAAACTTGATGGTGCCCTCCCGTGCACACACATCTTACAAGGTATAATAGGGGTTCGGGCATTTGTGGAGTGTTCTAAAAACCAAAAAAAATCGTCACGCAAAACTCACATTTCACAGGGGAAAAATCCCCCTATCCCCAGGGAAGTATGCCAAAAAAAAAAAAAAAAAAAAAAAAAAAAAGAGTAGTTAAGTTGATAACCTGACGTCTCTTGGGCGCAGGCAACGTGGAAGAAAATAAACGTGAACAGATGCACACATCTTTTACTTTAAATAAAAAGAGAAGCCGAAACGTGCAAGCGCCCCACCGTTCGTGAGACGCAGGCACAAAAAGAACATAATCAATATTAAGACACAAAGCTCCCAGCTCTTGGCAGAAAAGCCTTCATGCAGAAAAGACAATAATAAATTTGCCCACCTATAGGTGGGGGCTGTTAGACTAGGAATTTTTGTTCTCTAAAATGGACTCCCCCCCTCTTCACGTTCAACTGTTGTAACGTAGCTTTATTGCAGAAAACAAAAAAAAAATGTGTAGGGCTTGCCTCGTCTCTTCCATCCAGGATCATGAGACAGTATCCGACCCACAAAATTGCCCCCGAACAGACTCCCAGTCAAGTGGCAAACAGGGTAAGTACTGAAACAAAGAGAGTTGACTTGAAATACAACAGCCCGCTCGTGAACAGTGTACCTCATATGGTGCACCGGGGTGGATCCTAAGAAAAAGGCGAAGTTGATAGTGCAAAACGCCGGGACGCAGGGCACTACTCTCTCTGGTTATCGAACCCCAGAGTGTTGTACTTTGGGTTACAAAAAGGGAGTTGCTGACAGGGAAACGGTACGCAGACACACAGTAAGTTTCCCATCCTGATTGGGGAGGGGGTGAATACAATAATTTAAGCTGAGAAAGCTGGGGAAAATCACAAAAAAAGAGGAAAAAGTTTGGTGAGGAAGAATAACTTGAGTTTTTTTTTTTTTTTTTCTTTTTTTTTTTTGTGCTGAAAATTGGTGTTTCCCAATTCCTCAGGGTCCGCGGGGGTGTACCCCGCGCAGACCCACCCTGCGGGGACCCTATTTGGGCACCCCCGGGTCCGTTAGGCCACCGTGCCCACTCCGGCACACCGGCATATTAAAGTCCATTGCATATGATTCAAATAACCCGACCACAGTAGAAGAAAGGATTGTAAGATGAACCTAAACATCTCGTGCTTAGTGACCTATGAAAGAGGCTTTGTGTTGGCAGCAACTATCTCGACTTCTTTCTCTACAACTTTGCTACATGAAAGAATAAAAAAAAACAAATATGTGCATCACGGAAAGCCTTTCGTTCTTCTCTGTTCCACCCAAAAAAAAAAAAAGTTCCAAAAAAAAGTTGGGGGAGAAAGGCAATGCGAGTATATCTTTTCTGCGATTTTTTCAAAATAAATAAGGCAAAATGGCAACTATTCGATTATTCAAAAAAAAAAAGCGAGCTACCCAGAAACGAATTACTGAGTAAAAGAAAATTTGGTGAGATGAAGCTAAGTCGTGCTTAGTCACCTCAA
This sequence comes from Rhynchopus sp. YZ270_cl-10, assembly GCA_964035575.1. Classification (NCBI taxonomy): domain Eukaryota; phylum Euglenozoa; class Diplonemea; order Diplonemida; family Diplonemidae; genus Rhynchopus; species Rhynchopus sp. YZ270_cl-10. The sequence continues at coordinate 191,762 of OZ037851.1, forward strand.
GGAAAGCGAGGCATGCAATAATACAGGAAAGGACAGACAGTCGAAAAACCATGCGTACAAAAGAATAATGATAAGCTTCAGTCTGTCGGCTCTTTCTCAAAAAAAGACTAACAAACGAGGTCTTCAAAAAGGAAAAAAAAACGAAAAAAAAAAAATATATCACAAAGAAATGGTAGTATCGGGGAGAGTCTGGGTGCTGGCCGCAGTTCACAGTCCTGGTATGACTTGAAAACTGCAGCGAAAAGACGGCTTCTCCACATATGGAAGGCCGATACGTGTTGAAAACTTTGCTTGTATTGATGACACCCTAGAGAGCTCCACTTTACAATACAGTTTGTTTTTGTGATAGGCAGTGTTTCCCACGGTGAGATTTTGGGGTGAGAAATCTCACAAAAAAAGAAAAAAAAAAAAAGTGAGGTGAGAAATCTCACCTGCAGGAAAAAAAAAAAAAAAAAAAAAATCATGGTTGAACCACGGGAGTACCATGGGGAACTGGGTTGCTGACCGCACCATCCAGGCTGTACCTCAATTTTTTTTTGCCTGCGGCGCCATTTTCCCTTTTTTGCTCCGCAAAAAAGGGTTAGGTGTGTGACTATGTGCTGTAAAAAGATAGGTTTTTACACTGTACCCTAATTTTTTTTCGCCTGCGGCGCCATTTGTTTGATTTTTTTTTTGCTCCGCAAAAATCCCTAACGACAGTGACATTTATGTCAACAATTTTTAGAAATGTTGCGTACCGTGGCTTCGCTTGGGTGCCATGCCTGCCATGACTGCCGTTTATTTTGTAAATGTACTGAGTTTACTGATAATTCGTATACCACGTGTGCCTGGTGCAAATATCAATGAAGTGCCGAACTCCGAGAAATTCTCACATTCCGCCGGAGGCCCCCAACTTGAGCTAAGGTGGGGACCCGGGCGCGCGAAGCGCGCCCGGGCTCGCCACACCTATACAAAAACCCGCAAAACCGCAAAATCTCACCTATTTTCAGAGTTAGGTGAGATGCTGGGAAACACTGGTGATAGGGGTAAAAAAAAAAAGGTCTTTTCGCGGTGAAAGGCGGTAAATGACAAAAAATTAAAGGAGGAAGAAAAACACAGTTTTGCCCCCTAAAAGGGAGGCTCATCACAACGGGAACAACCTTAGCAGTTTTAAAGAAAAAGACAGAAACAAAATAGAAACCAAATACAACACACAGGGAACCGAAACGAATGAAAGGGGGAAGAAAAACAGAATTATTTGAAGACCACAAAACCACATAACCCCCCACGACACAATACACACACACACATATCCCCAATTTCTTGGTGAATGTTCCGCCCTCTGAGGAACTACCAATAACTGCTCTCAAAAAAAACCTCCCCCCACCCCTAATGGGCTGTATTCCTTGCAGGAATTACCCAATAACTGATTTCGAACACACATAAATGGTAGGGTTTTACTCTTTAGGACCTACATTTGCTTTCAAACCCACACACATACACACATACCCCAACCCAACCCCATAGTAGCTCAGCCAGCACCTTCAGACGCAGTGCTTGGTGTCTTAAGGAGCTTTGGATCCAGTCGTGAGAGAACTGACATAATGTCCCGCAGCATGGCACCTTGTTCCTCCTGTATGGGGGTTGGATGTGGCGTGAAAAGAATAGAACTGCAAAAATGTTTGTTGTGCAATAGGAAGTAAGCCGAAGGGTGACCTAGGGGGTAATGTTGGAAGCAGTGTTATATTTGGTGAGAAATGGAAGAGCGGAAGAGAAGTGAGGATTGTTTGTACCTGATTCTGAAGGATTGTGGCGTACTGCTGTTTGAGCTCGCCGAGCTCTGTGGATGGCTCTTGTGTGCGGCTGACGTTGCTGCGAGGTGTGCTTGCGCCGCCCGACCTGCCGAGCCTGCTCACCACACGGCGTGCAGTCACCACCTTGCGCGCTGCCGTTCTGAAACGCGGTACATTGGGCTTCCGCCCATCGAGGCTGTGCTCTCCTGGCGTGCCTCGCGACTGCACGTCCATCAGAGAGTTGAGGCTCGACGACGCACCGTCCTTGCCTGTACCCACACTGCCGTCAATCATTGCGTCGTTCACCTCCTCCAACGTCCGCGCCAGCACATCTTGGTCGCTGAAGGCGATTGAGGAAGTTCCTGTTGAAAAAACATTTATGAAATTGTAAGAGTGCATTTGCCTGTGTAAGCAATTTGGGAATATAAAACGAAGAACATACTGCGCAACCCACTCCTCCGGGGTGAGACTGCACGGGGGCTGATCAACGGACCCCGTGTGGGCGGCTGTGGTACTGGCGGTGGGTCCTGCACAAGGAAGCGCACCATGTCGACCAGTGCGTTGGTGCTAGCTGCGGTGCGTGCGACGCTGCGTACGGAGGACTCGGTGTCAACGGAGTAGACGGACGACGTGTCGTCGACAGAGTCACACTCCGAGAAGCTCTTGCCGAGGGGGTCCGAGCGCTCGCGTGTCTGTATCGGTAACGTCGCGTGGCTTGTCGCCTGGCCCTCGTTGTTGAAGCCGATGTGTGTCAAGCTGTCGCTTGTACGCATAGGGACTGCCACCTGCGTGGTCTCCAGCTGGCTCATCGACGCGACGCTGCTGCCCATCGTGCGTGCAGGGTTCACCACAGCACGCAAAGGGTTCGTGTCGCCCTCAAGCAGACTCTGGCTGTTCGAACGCACCCTCCGCTTAGGACGAAACCCTTTCCGCTTGCTCTGCCGGAACTGCTTCGACAGGCCCTCGTCCGCAGGACGCATCAGGTACTGCAGCACAGTGTTCTGTGCTAGGATGTCCGAGGTGTCGGCGTGCAGCACGTCCAGAACACTGATGTCCGCCCACGCCGTCCCCTGCTCGCCTGCACGCAGGCTCTTCAGGCGCTGTGACGCCTTCTGTAGACGCATGTACTGCGAGTGGAGTTGGCGTGTCGTGGAGTCAGTCGACATCCACCCTGTCATGGAGCGATGGCTCGGCACAACATTGCCGCACCTCGCAAGCATCCTGTTGTACACAAAGGCGCGTGAGATGACCGTTGCAGAGACCTCCTTTATCTTCTGCGAGGACTGCACCTGGTACAGAAACATGATAACTTGCTTCTGCACACGCGTCAAAGCAAGTTTGTGCTGCACAACGCTAACCAGCACAGCAGACGCAGTAATCCCAAATACCGCAGACACAACGCCCATCACCCTCCCAAGGGCGCTCTCGGGCACAGTGTCGCCGTACCCAACGGTGGTGAAGGTAACAATCGTGTACCACATCGACTTAGCAAAGTCCCAGTCGTCTGCTGCGTTCTCAACAAACCAGACCACGACGGAAAGACTGAGAAACCTGTGTGTATGAAAATAAATGCAACATGTGTCAAACCAAAACATCAAAACACATACCCGGCCAAGCTGCTGACAGCAATCGTCGTCACGGGGTATTTGAAGAGAAGCATCTTGTACACAAACACCGTCCCCAGTCGCTGGCCGGCAAGCGAGGCGACGAGAGACGACCCAGCCGTCCCGACAAGAGTGTAGTGCGACACTGCTGTCAGACATTCGAACAATCGGAACACGACGAAGGAGTTGATGATACGTACATACGAATGAAGGTCTGCTATCACAGGCGGCGCGTGCAGCACAATAGCAAAGCCGTGCAAGAGGAAGAGGTAGAAGTTCGGCGACGCAACGAAGGACGGGTACAGCAGGCGGTAGTCCTTCTTCATGAGGCACTCCTTGTGGTACCACACATAATACAGCTTCACAAGCGACATCAGGTGCAACATGGTGACCACCGAAAGGGCGCAGTCCAGGTACATCGTGCGCAGGGGGTGGTTCACGACCACTATCGCAACTGCGATGACCGACAGCACCGCCGAGATGGTGTTCACAACCTTCCTTTGCCTGTCGAGCTCGAAGTTGCGGCCAAGTTCGTCGACTGCTTCCTCTGCGGGTGTACCGTGCAGCAATTTGAAGAAGTGGTCCCACCAGGTCAGCGCTTCAATCTTTGTTCGCGGATTCGACAGAAATGGCGACGGGCTTGGCGGGAGTACCGAGGCTTCCATGCGAAGGCTTTGCGTGTTCACCGTCAGGCCTTCTCCTTTGGAGCCGAGCGCTTGCACACTTGGGGTGGCGACACTGGTACCTTGCGTCGACAGACGGGGGCTGTTGTGCTCTGGTGTGTGCCCTATCAGCTCAACGTTCTCCAACGCTTGCATGGGCATGTTGAGGCTCAGTGATGCTGACTGTTCCTGCGATCCGCTTTCCTCCACAGACTCGACAGGGCTTGCGTGCACCGTTGTCGGTGCATGGTGCGACTGCGCGACTGTCGACCCCATGGAGGAATCTGTTGCGTCCAGCCTGTCTTCCTTTAGCTTCTCCTTCGGACTGTCCGCTGGAAGGGTGGGCTCTGGCTCTGCAGGAAAGCTCTCTGGTACGGGGACAGGCGTGCCGCCGTCACTGCTGGTCGCACTGAGGTACGACGAACAGATGATTGCATTCGCATCGGAAGGGCTCTGTGGTGGATACGCCTGGTCCGACGCACGCACACTCGACGCAGTCCCACCAAACGCAGAACCAATCGACAGATGCTGCGACCCTGGCGTCCTTGCCCTATCAGGTATGTGACCCCCCGGCGTCTTCAACACAGACACCGGCGCCAAATACACCTGTGGATCAGACGCACCCTCTGAAGTGCTTGGATCGCAGGCATCTGGCGACGCAAGGTTAAACTGTGCCTTCTTTGCCTTCGTTTTTGTCTTTTTCTTCTTCTTTTTGGTGGGAGTTGAGTCAGAGCTATCTGACACTGGGCTGGTGATCTCCATGACACTCATTTCGACTCCGTTCTCGTGTCCCTTCTCCTCGCCTTTGTCAGGGAAGACTGCCACATCAGGTTGTGCCGCAGAATCATCTTTGCTGCCCTCACCCAGTTGTGCCTCTAAATCCACCGCAAAGCTGTCACCCGCAGAGTGCGGGATGGTGGGCGACAGATTGCTATTTTACTGATACGCACACAGCAACGCCGTGAGAACCTTTATTCAAATAAAACACTCCAAAAAATCCCCCAATGCAGAGAAGAAGTGGAGGGGTGGGGGGAAAATATATAGAAAATGTGTACAGGTGTGGGCTGTGTGTGGAAAGCCGCACCCTTTATTATCCTAGGGGAAGGGTGTTGTGATGGGGGTGGGATAAGGGGGCAAAGTGTCGAAATGTTTTGAGAGGGTAGATCGCGTGGGGGGAGAAGGGAGACATGTGTATCTATATTTACGTATCTTCCCGCGTGGAGTTACCCAGGCTAGGTGCAGGAAAAGGGAAGCAAAAATTAGATTGGCATAATCCCGTTGTGGAAGTGGGTTCAAGACAGTGTGGTATCAACAATATTAACACCGTCATCCCCTCCGTACATCACCAACCCACCACAGCTGCTGACTGCAATACCGTACGAATCCCTGCTCTCACTGACATGGCATGGCAGTTGCCTCTGTTCCCCTGTTGAGATGGACCACACGTACAAAGACACCGTATCTGGCGAGTAGAAAGTAACAATGTCGTCGGACACAGCCATGTCAGTCCAGTAGCTTTCTGTGTCATCTTCAAGTACGTGTTCACCTGTTTCAATGTTCCAGACGAGCACACGGTTCGTGCCACACGCTGCAATGAAACGTTGATTTGGTGACAGTGCCACATAATGAATGGAGGAAGGGAATGTAAGCACACGCACCTCCACCCCTGTCGTGTAGTCCCATGTGGTGAGTAGGTCGCTGCTCTCCCCAAACATCGCCACCCTGTCGCCTGTCACTAGCATGACGTATAAGCAGGCCACAATGTGGTCCCATTCATGCACAACAACGCCTGTTGCGATGTCCCACACCTGCAAACCGGTGCTGCCGCACGACAACAGCTTTGTTCCGCAAGGTGACCATGCCGTGGTCTTCTTCGGGTCAGATACATCTCCAAAGGAGTGTTCCAATGCACCTGTCTTCATGTGATGAACTTCAGCACACTCTGTGTCCTCGTTGACGCATGAAATCCACTCACTGCACGGTGAGAAGGCTGGGTTGCTCGTATAGAGGCAACGGAAGTGGCACAGACGCTCATGTGTTTCCGTGTCGAAGATGGACATACCCTCCTCACGCCACATCACTGCAAGGTACCTATCACACGGGGAGAGTGTAAGCGAGAATACGTTATCCACACGTGGTATCACCCCAGGAGTGATGTTGGCACCAGTGCAGTACAGCTCAACGGCACATCCCTCATCGATCACCGTGTCGCAGATGCGCAAGTCGTCGTTGCCGATGTCGCCACCCCCTCTCATCCGCACACCAACAGGCCGAGCACCTGGCACGCCAAGCTCCACAACAAGCTTCCTCTTCACCTGCGCGAGGGTGTCGCTCTCATCCACTTCTATCACGCAGCTTGCAGCCTCAAAGTGTCCTGTGATGTCCATGTTCAGGGGGGTAACTCTGTTCTGTGAGGCATAGTGTGTGGTGTCGAGGTCCTCCGTCCATACCACGTATTTCTTGTGTTAGTCAAGAAAATATGAAACAAAATATAGAAAAAGACCACCCGAACACCAGTAGAATGCTTCGCTTCGAGAGGAACCACAAAAAAGAGTTAAAAAAGGCACTACTTGTTATGTTTCTCAGCAAACGGCTTGGTTTTTTTTGTTTGTAACATCATTCATTCAATATGGACAAAAATGACCATGAGGTCTTTTCGCACATAAGCCGCCTTTGAAGGAAACGCACGCTTAGCGCGTCACTTCCACTGTACGAAGCAGAATGCTATGAACACCTCTAGTCTGCCACCTCCTCCCTCCCCTTAAAAATAGGCCCAAAATTTTCCCCCCGCCACTCGCATCAACGAGTTTATCGTAACGGCACCTAAATTGACTTGCTGGTGGTCAAATAGTGGAGTCCAAACAAAAAGGAGAGTGTCCACGTTGCACAGTAGGACATATGCGTGTAAGGGGTGATTTGGTATTTGATGAAGTCCTCAGGATGGCGTGGCAGAGGGTACACTGTGCCCTCTGGACAGCCTTCGGGCAGTGCGACCAGGTCAATCATGTAGGGCATCAGTGTGACGCCGTCTGCGACTTCGTTTCTGCGTTTGTAGTGCTCCCAGAAGATAGGGATATCTACTTTGGCGTACATGTTGGTGAGGTCGTCATGCACGTGGAGCTGGCCTTTGAAGAACTTTGCCTTTTCTCTGACAATACCTTCGATCTCCTGAACGGACGACGGCCACTGCGCCAAGTACTCTGCAGCCTTTGTCTCATCTTTGGAAGGCATCTGCCCGCGGTTCACCCAAATAAAATCACCACTGTCGGTGAGGAAGGGCACAAAGACGCTGTACACAGTACCCGAGAAGTCTCCATTGAGGGTCTCGATCCTGCTGCGGGGGCCCACCAGGATGAACTCACTATCCTGCATTCGCCCCTTCAGGTGCACCTTCACGATCTCAGCAGGCAGGGCCCGGGGTGGCACCGTGACAGCAGCCTCCTCCACGATCCTTGTGCGCTCCTTGATGAGGTTGTGTTTCCATATCAATCTGTTCCCCTGCCACACGCTGAGCCCCCCTGTTACGCCAATCTGCAAAAGGAAAGGGAAATGGTAATATGGTTGCTAAACAAAAAAGGATTAAATTCATATATTTCCAATGAAAAATGTTGCAATAGAAATACGATGACGACAGAGGGAAAACAGAGATATGGCAGTACCAAGAGTCTGAGAGAAGGAAATGAAAGTTTTATTAAAAAAACGACCCTATGCCTTGTGCTTAACATTTAATCACAAAGAATCATCTGCTAATGAAAGTCCCTTTTTTTCCCATTCTCCCCAATAACACATACCAGCGCGATGGTCAAATTTCTCCCTACCTTCGACATTGTGTACTGAGGACCTGCAGTGGGAGGAGAAAGGGTTGGCTGTTGGGGTGAGGAATGCATTACAAATCCGTGCTGGGCTGAGGGGTGCTTTTTTGCTATGGGAAAAAAGGGGGTACAAAACCAAAACTTGAAAGATGAATTCTCGCTGTGCACACATAATAAGTTGGTAAGATGAACGTACACGCACAGTCACTTTCTAAAAAAAGAAAATTGAAAGTGCAAACGCATCACCGTACATCGCCACAGACGAACCCACCTTTTCCACAAACGCGCCTTAGTTATCCACGGTTGCGCCCACATGGACATCATGCACCTATGTCCGTTAAGTTCCCTGATGAGTGACTCACCTTAGAACGTGCTACACGCAGCCGTAGCTCCTCAGGAGCGTTATCCGTTGAAGAGTTTCATTTGACATGGGAATAAGGAACAGCAAAAAATAGTAAAAAATCGTATAAAAATCGTATAAAAAAAACGAGGGAGTAATATAAAACCCCCGCGTCTTTTTGAAAACTTGGTTGTATTAGTGTAGACAAGCTCCACTATACCAATGTTGTTAAGTCGGTACGCCACACACGTCATACGCACTCTCAGTCAGGGGGTTTTGGAAAGAAAAAGAGGGGAAAGCCGAGTGAGACACACGAACCTTCTTTAAAATAACCAAGTGGCTTGTATTCCACATAAACTGATGTTTGAGCACCTACCAGATTATGTACGGCAGGCTGTCTTGGAGACGAAAATAGAAAAAGGTATGAAAATATTATCATCAAACCATTGATCATTGGCTGGCGCCAACAGCGATGGTAATGACATAATCATCGACAATAATTGAAGTTGGCAAGATGAACCTACGCGGCACAGAGTCTTGAAGTACACACACAACACACTGAATTTCACACACTGTCAAGACAATAATCATTTGAAGATGGCAGAGCTAACACAGTGGAGAGGAGGAGAAGGGAACGAGAGAAGGGGAAGTGACACACGTGTTATCTATTGTAGCCACTCAACACCCATCGACCTGCTCGCCACACCTGGCGCAAAAACGTTGCGTCCAGCATAGAGCGATAGTGGTCTAGGGCATGTCGACTAAATAACATAAATATAACCAAAAGCTGGTATGCATGGAAGAGATGTGCTGCATCTCTTCAATGGTAATCATATGAGTAAAAATCAAAAACAAATCACTACTCAGCAGGTGGGTCAGCGCACCTGCCATGGCTGCACGTCTGCCCCGTCGTGCAGCAGTACGCGTCGTACTCTGTTTTGCAGCACACAGCATCTTTCGTGTTGCAGATCTTGTCACCACGATGGCTTCCTTTCATACAGCAGGTCTGCGTGTTCATGTCGTACACAGTCCCCTTGAACTGGAACCACGAGCCCTCTTGGAAGCAGCATCCTTGGTTCGGCTCAATGGCACCACAGACGTTGTCGCATTTGGTGCCTTCAGGCTTGCATCCACATTCGTCACTGCACGGCACGTCGTTGCTGCATGTGTCGGCACGTTGGTCGGTGACTTTCGTGGAGTTGGTCTTGTTCCAGACACAGCAGTGCTCACCCGCATCAACACAGCCACAGTCGCCAGAACACGTTTGGTCTGCTGTGCACTGTGACATGGTCTCGTGTCTGACAGTATCAGCGCGGGTTGCTGTGGTCCAGTGCTCGCAGCACGAGACACTTGTGTCCTTTGTCATACATCCACACATGGGATCGCACCGCTGGGTTGTTGCGTTGCAGGTTTCAATCTTGTAGTGATAATTTCCCCTGAAGCCTTGCATGTCAATACGTGGCCCGTTCGACTCACAGCAAATCTCCTCACTGGCATCGTAGCAGACGGGGTTGTCCTGCTTGTACTTCGGGTCACTCTGGATGCAGCACGACTCACCATCCTTGCAGTTTCCTTGGGACGTTGCTGTGCAGGTGTGGGTCTTACCCTTAACACACCCACCATCGTAATATACAGTGTGGTAAGTGTCACAGTAAGAAGTGGCCCATGGGCAGACGGGGTTCTGCACCTCATCACCTCCAACACAACACGTGGCACTCGAGGTGTTGTAACACGTTGGCCAATGCTGGCTTCCGTACCACTGCTGACAGCAAGCGTGGCCCTTGTCAGCGCACTGCTGTTGCTCGGTAGAGTTGCATGTTGGACTACTGGCGTGCACACCCATATTGGCACACAGCACAACCAATGCAGCAATGCCTCTCATTGTTTCGTGTTCAAAAGGTAGTGTCTGTGGGAGTGTGGGTTTTGTTGTGTGACAGAAACACAAACACCGAACCACCATTCGCGTGGCCAGGCAGAGAAGAACGTCGGGACGCTGAAAAGAAGCAGAGTGGAAAATAACGTGGGGTGGGTTTCGTTGTTAAAGAGCCATTCTTCACACTTGATGAAACAACACAGGCAGAACAAGGATGAACGGGGCGGGTGAAATTGCTTAACAGTACACGACGTGAGAGGGACACCGTGGCACGTAAACATTTGAAACCAGGAAGGTGCCAACCGGACATACGTGAGCAGCAAATGAAGCCATTTCTAAGATAAGAAGTGAACTCATTACTCGGGGTGCTAAGTAGTCCTTTTAAACTGTGTATCCAAAAAAATAAAAATAAAAATAAATCTGAGCCACCGTAACATCCGAGCCTGATCAGGCTATCAAATAGGGGGTGAAAGAAAGAATGGTTTGTAAGCTGAGTCGAATCCTCGTATGCTTAGTCACCTCGAGTGGATATGAAAACACTTTCATCAGAACCTCTCAAGCGAGGGCGATGCAGCAATCATTGAAACAAATACACGTCACACTGAATTGAACGAGATAGTGCCGTCTCGTAAATTTGTTGGGGTGAGAGAACCAAAAGGTGGCTAAATTCCAACATAAGAACCCCAACACACTCACGCAGACGGCAACAAACAACACAAAGGCACTCCCACACCACAAGGCGTTGATACACCATTGCGGAAGAAGTGCCACACGTATTCAAAAACAAGCATAAAAACTACTGTCACCTGATGCAGAAAACGCCTCTGTGGGCGCAGGCATCAGATCTTCGTAACCTAACAGAAAAGCAAACAAAAAAAAAGTGAAGTTGATAGTGCAAACGCCTCTGGGACGCAGGCACTGACACTCCGCGGGTTATCGAACCCCGGAGTGATGCGTATGGGATTGATTTACAGGGAATCTGTAAGCAGGTATACAGTCAGGGAAATAGCTCCATATACCGAATTATGCGACATCGCATAATTCTGGATTTTTTTGGGGGAAAAAAAAAAAAAAAAAAAAAAAAGAGGGGATTTTTGGGCACTTTTGGGGGCCCTCGCCCGCGGACCCCCAGATCTCCCAGATGACTGGAATGATGGAACCTTAAAATTTTCGCTCGCTGCGCTTGCAGATGTGCCGTACCCCTTAATTTTTTTTTGCCTGCGGCGCCATTTTCCTTTTTTGCTCCGCAAAAAAGGGTTTGTTGAGTGACTGTGTGGTTGTAAACCAGCATTTTTACACCGTACCCTATTTTTTTTTTTTCGCCTGCGGCGCCATTTATTTTTTTCCATACGGTTAGTGGAACGTAAGGTGCAAGACCAAGCTCTGTAATAAGGGATTACATTCCGTTTTTGGTTATCTCGCAAATTGACCTTTCGCCTCTCCACTCAGTGAGGCTTGCGCGAAGCGCAACGACCGCTTTCGACCGGGCGGAAAAATTTCGTTTTCGCATAATTCCTGATTTTGGAGGAAAACCAAGCTATTTCCCTGATACAGTCATTATTAAAAAAAAAAAAGAAAATACCCTGCTGACAAACCGCGTCTTGCAATTCCAAAATTTTTAAACAGTCTATTTTTTTTCGGAAAATTTCTGTAGGGTTTTGCACGCGAGAGGGGGTCCAGAGGACTCAGAGATATTTTTATGAACCAAAGTGCGTCCACAAAATACGTAGCACGGCAAAATTGAAACTGAGGGGGTGAAAAAAAAACGAATGTCGGTAGTGGGTTTACCTTGGAAGCAGATTACTCTAACCGAAAAAGCACAAAAAGGGGAAGGGAAAGGGTAAGCTCATGACATCACGAGAAGCTGCATTTCATTACACACGCTGAGGACAACCTACGAACGACAATATATGCAGTTCCAACCCGATCTTCCCTACCTCAAAAAGGCCTCGAGAAATGCATAAACTTGTGATTCATGGATCGCTTCCAACAACGCATACTTGTTTTGAAACAAAATGTAAACAACAAAATCCCTGAAGTACAGAAAGTGTGTGTGGACAAAAGCAAAATTGAAATCGACAGAAAAAGGAAGAGTAGAGTCACTCATCCGAGTTTGGAGTGCGGAACATTTCTCTTAACACAACATGTTTAGATAAAGAGAACGAATAACTACTCAGCAGGTGGGTCAGCGCACCTGCCATGGCTGCACGTCTGCCCCGCCGTGCAGCAGTACGCGTCGTAGTCCGTTTTGCAGCACACAGCATCTTTCGTGTTGCAGATCTTGTCACCACGATGGTTTCCCTTCATACAGCAGGTCTGCGTGTTCAGGTCGTACACAGTCCCCTTGAACTGGAACCACGAGCCCTCTTGGAAGCAGCATCCTTGGTTCGGCTCAATGGCACCACAGACGTTGTCGCATTTGGTGCCTTCAGGCTTGCATCCACATTCGTTACTGCACGGCACGTCGTTGCTGCATGTGTCGGCACGTTGGTCGGTGACTTTCGTGGAGTTGGTCTTGTTCCAGACACAGCAGTGCTCACCCGCATCAACACAGCCACAGTCGCCAGAACACGTTTGGTCTGCTGTGCACTGTGACATGGTCTCGTGTCTGGTAATTTCTTCACGGTTTGCTCCTGTCCAGTGTTTGCAGCACGAGACACTTGTATCCTTTGTCATACACCCACACATGGGATCGCACCGCTGGGTGGTTGCGTTGCAGGTTTCAATCTTGTAGTTATAATATCCCCTGTTGCCTTGCATGTCAATACGGGGCCCGTTCGACTCACAGCAAATCTCCTCACTGGCATCGTAGCAGACGGGGTTGTCCTGCTTGTACTTCGGGTCACTCTGGATGCAGCACGACTCACCATCCTTGCAGTTTCCTTGGGACGTTGCTGTGCAGGTGATGGTCTTACCGGGAACACATCCACCATCGTAATATTCGGTGTGGTAAGTGTCACAGTAAGAAGTGGCCCATGGGCAGACGGGGTTCTGCACCTCATCACCTCCAACACAACACGTGGCACTCGAGGTGTTGTAACACGTGGGCTTTCGCTCGGTGTCGTACCACTGCACACAGCAAGCGTGGCCCTTGTCAGCGCACTGCTGTTGCTCGGTAGAGCTGCATGTTGGAGTATTGGCGTGCACACCCACATTGGCACACAGCACAACCAATGCAGCAATGCCTCTCATTGTTTCGTGTTCAAAAGGTAGTGTCTGTGGGAGTGTGGGTTTTGTTGTGTGACAGAAACACAAATACCGAACCACCTTTCGCGTGGCCAGGAAGAGAAGAACGTCGGGATGCTGAAAAGAAGCAGAGTGGGTTGGGTTCATACGACTCTTGGGAACAAGGTTGTTGGCGAGACAAGACGAGATAGCAGGAGTGTCTTGAGAGTCTTGGCCCCCAGGAGTCGAAACCGTCTACTCCGGTGAGCTCCCAGCAAACCCTCAGGACCTCCTGGCAGCACTGCAAGACGTGAACTGGGTGGAGGCATAGGGGTGGGTCTGTGCATTTAAAAAAACCTTTGGCGCTTCAGCCGAGAGGTGTAAAAGGGGAAAGAAACTGTTGCAGGGTCTTGGAAAAGACCCTGCAACCTTATGCTCTAAATGATGTACTAAGTGCGCAACAGCAGCAAAGCTACTCTGGTGTAACGTCCGCTGGTTGTGTTCAAGATGTATCGTCCTACTCGAGATAGGTTGCTGTTAATGCATCAGACTCGTTCAATGTGTGTAACTATTCAGTGGTGATAATTGTCATGTGTCTCACGCCTCACTTCAATATTTTTCAACATTTTTCACCATTTCTTAATATTTTATCGCAGTGGTTGTGCCAAGGCCACACTCAGAAACCCGCCCTTGACTGTCGAGGGATGCACGTTCAAAGGCCTCCGTTCACAAGGACAACCCTGTTCAGCCTCTTCAACCGCCGCTGCAGACACATCGCCTTTCAGGTACTCCCGCACTGTTGTGTTGTAGTTCTCCCACTTACTGTTCTTCCCGATCTGGTACATCCACTCTTCAGTCTTATGTTTGGCTTCTTCGTTGCCAGACAGAAGCTCGGCAACCACTTCAGGTGTGTCAGAGGTTGCAGACACTTCCACCTTGCACGGAATCAGGCGCATCTCGTGTTCACACTCAGCGTCGCTGAAGCACATACGGTTGCAGAGCACGTCGCAGCCAAGGATACGTCCTGCACGTTCCATCCCATGCACGTCACGCACAAGTGTGCCCACCATGCTGAAGCGGCGCATCACTTCACACCCCATGTCACCACGCAGCACCTTCCCAGTCGCAACACCGATGTTCACCTGCGACAGCTTGGAGTCCTGCAAGAGCATTGTTGCTGTGTGCAGTGCTGAGGTGGCGTGGTTTGCACACTGCCTTGACGTGTTGAACGAGCAGTGCACCCTGTCACCAACAAACACGTCCACCATCCCACGGTATGACTCTGTTGCTTTCAACGTCTTCAGAAGAAGAGTTGTGAAGAAGGAGGAGAAGTGTGCACTGTCCTGCTCCACCAGACGCAACGTGTCTTTGATGTTCACCGTCAGCAGAGTCGCCTTCACAGACGTGATCCCCAAAGCAACGTGTCGTACAATTGTAGGCAAACTTCCACTAGTGCAACTGGACAATGTACGCACCGTTGACTCATCGCAGTCTGACACTTCTGTGCAGTTCATTTCGTTGTCGTCATCAACGAAAACAGGTTCCTCATCATTAAGCAGACATGTCAGTGGCAGGTACGCTTTGTACGACCGCAGGTTCTTCTCCAACGCACGCAGTGCCACCGTCATCCCCTGAGGCAGCTCATGTTCATGCTCTTCCAGCAGCTCCGCCACCTTCTCCACGTCGTATCCCGCCAGGAGCGAGGCGATCTCCTGCACAGCGTTGATCGTCCGCTCCATTGCTGCCTGCTCCTTCAGCACATCGCGTGCGAAACCACGTGTCACGATGAAGTCAAGCACGAAGACAGACAGCGGTACAAATAGAGCAGGAGACAGGAAGGACATTGGACATGGCAGCTTCTCACAGGCAAACTGACGGTTGGCATAATCTACCCTTCCGTACTCACCCTCCTGCTTAGGCAACCCTGGCAGGTCGAATAGACCAAACCTGAAGCTCGCCTCAGCACACATCAGCACCAACCACATGCTTATGAAACACACGAGACCCAGACTGTACCCTGTTGGCACCTGCATCACAAGCAGCATGTCTATCACAAGCACAAGCATTGGCCATTGTTCAGAAGAGAGTGTACGTGCATTCAAGTCCCACATCAGAATGCTCGCTGTTACTGAGTACATCGTGCCCACCACGATGGGTGTTGTCAACGGCACCCTGCACAGCACTAGACCGACACTTATGGCAAAAGCTAATATGGACGAGGTACTGGCAGCCATGTATACAGGTTGTTGTGCATTCATGTCGAAGGTGAGAGAGAGACCGGTGACAGTCGCACCGAGAGCAACACTACAAAAGGTGAAGAAGTGTGTGCGGCGCTCCTTCTCTTTTTTGTTGAGTGTGCCGTCCAAGGACAGCACGCCATCAAGACACTGCATGTCCCTCATCTTGTGTAGTGTGTAATAATCTGGTCATGGAAAAAGGAGGAAATGAAACGGATCAGTTCCGACACAAAGGACAAGGATTAGTTGCGAGGTTTTCGCACAGGAAAAGTAGCACAAAGACAGGTTCTTGACATGTCCCCGACAGTTGTTCGGTAACACCAACAACGCTGAAGCTTTATTTTCCAGCTCTATTGGGGAATCGGATCACTCCTGTGTGATACCTGGGTTTTGGTGTGTGAGTTGCAAACGCGGAGGGGAAACGGTACAATGAAAGCGACGGATAAGTACACACGTCTCACGATGAGACAGGGTGTTGGGTCCGTGTTCTGCGTGCTTCTGTATCTCTCCTCCGGTAGGAATATCTTGCTCTGCTTCGGGTCCGCCGTCTCTTTGGACTTGACCAGCTTGTATACCCCATGATGGCCACCCCGTACGTCGCTGCAACGTGTCCACTAATTTTTGACAGGCGTTCTTTAAAAAATGTGTGACAAACTGCGTGAAAAATGGTGGAAAATGCACGTGGGAACCAATGAAAATACGTCCTTATTTTCACTGGTCTCCACACGCAATTTTGTGTGAGAGAGGAAAATAAAGCTTCACCAATCGTGGATAAAAATATAAATCTGAGCCACCGTAACATCCGAGCCTGATCAGGCAACAAAAAGGGGGTGAAAGAAAGAATGGTTTGTAAGCTGAGTCGAATCCTCGTATGCTTAGTCACCTCGAGTGGATATGAAAACACTTTCATCAGAACCTCTGAAGCGAGGGCGATGAAGCAATCATTGAAACAAACACACGTCACACTGAATTGAACGAGATAGTGCCGTCTCGTAAATTTGTTGGGGTGAGAATACCAAAAAGGTGGCTAACTTCCATCACACTCACGCAGACGGCAACAAACAACACAAAGGCACTCCCACACCACAAGGCGTTGATACACCATTGCGGAAGAAGTGCCACACGTATTCAAAGACTTAACACGCACAAAAACTACTGTCACCAGATGCAGAAAACGCCTCTGTGGGCGCAAGCATCGGATCTCCGTAGCTTAAAACAGAAAATCAAACAAAAATAAATAAAATAAAATATCCTGCTACCACATATGTTGCTAAACCGCATCGTGCAATTCCAACATTTTGAAACGGTCTATTTGTTTCGGGAAAATTCTGTAGGGTTTTGCACGTGGGGGTCCAGAGGACTCAAAGATAGTTTTATGAACCAAAAGTTTCCAGAAAATCCAAAGAAGCAAAAGCGTACGTTGCTGTTCCGTCGGAGAGTTGGGGCTGTTCCTCAACCCTTTGAGGGAAGCCACATGCCTTGAGGTCGGCTCAGATTCCCTTGTAAATACCCCCGAATTCCAAGACCAAAAAGTGTGATGTTCGTCACTGTTTAGCAGGCTGCTTGTTGATCGCATCCATTTTTTCAAGCACCCCAAAGACGCTGATACCTCGAAAACCACATCCTGAAGGTAGAGAGGCAGAGCACAAAAGAGGGGATGTTTGCATCATCCACAAATGCGTAGCACGGCAAAATTGAAACTGAGGGGGGTGAAAAAACGATTTCGGTAGTGGGTTTACCTTGGAAGCAGATTACTCTAACCGAAAAAGCACAAAAAGGGAAAGGGAAAGGGAAAGGGTAAGCTCATGACATTAGAAGAACCCGCATTTTATCCCAGATGTATTTCACGAGTACAAAAGAAAAGCTGGGGTACGCAGGCACGCTGAGGACAACACATGAACGACAAAATATTGTACAGTTCCAACCCGATCTTCCCTACCTGAAAAAGGCGTGGAGAAATGCATAAACTTGTGATTCATTGGTCGCTTCCAACAACGCATACTTGTTTTGAAACAAAATGTAAACAACAAAATCCCTGAAGTACAGAAAGTGTGTGTGGGGCACAAAAGCAAAATTGAAATCGACAGAAAAAGGAAGAGTAGAGTCACTCATCCGAGTTTGGAGTGCGGAACATTTCTCTTAACACAACATGTTTAAATAAAGATAACAAATAACTACTCAGCAGGTGGGTCAGCGCACCCATTCTTGCTGCACGTCTGCCCCGTCGTGCAGCAGTACGCGTCGTAGTCCGTTTTGCAGCACACAGCATCTTTCGTGTTGCAGATCTTGTCACCACGATGGCTTCCCTTCATACAGCAGGTCTGCGTGTTCAGGTCGTACACAGTCCCCTTGAACTGGAACCACGAGCCCTCTTGGAAGCAGCATCCTTGGTTCGGCTCAATGGCACCACAGACGTTGTCGCATTTGGTGCCTTCCGGCTTGCATCCACATTCGTTACTACACGGCACGTCGTTGCTGCATGTGTCGGCACGCTGGTCGGTGACTTTCGTGGAGTTGGTCTTGTTCCAGACACAGCAGTGCTCACCCGCATCGACACAGCCACAGTCGCCAGAACACGTTTGGTCTGCTGTGCACTGTGACATGGTCTCGTGTCTGGTAATTTCTTCACGGTTTGCTCCTGTCCAGTGTTCGCAGCACGAGACACTTGTGTCCTTTGTCATGCACCCACACATGGGATCGCACCGCTGGGTTGTTGCGTTGCAGGTTTCAATCTTGTAGTGATACTGTCCCCTGTAACCTTGCATGTCAAAACGGGGCCCGTTCGACTCACAGCAAATCTCCTCACTGGCATCGTAGCAGACGGGGTTGTCCTGCTTGTACTTCGGGTCACTCTGGATGCAGCACGACTCACCATCCTTGCAGTTTCCTTGGGACGTTGCTGTGCAGGTGATGGTCTTACCAGGAACACATCCACCATCGTAATATTCGGTGTGGTAAGTGTCACAGTAAGAAGTGGCCCATGGGCAGACGGGGTTCTGCACCTCATCACCTCCGACACAACACGTGGCACTCGAGGTGTTGTAACACGTGGGCTTTCGCTCGGTGTCGTACCACTGCACACAGCAAGCGTGGCCCTTGTCAGCGCACTGCTGTTGCTCAGTAGAGCTGCATGTTGGAGTATTGGCGTGCACACCCACATTGGCACACAGCACAACCAATGCAGCAATGCCTCTCATTGTTTCGTGTTCAAAAGGTAGTGTCTGTGGGAGTGTGGGTTTTGTTGTGTGACAGAAACACAAACACCGAACCACCTTTCGCGTGGCCAGGCAGAGAAGAACGTCGGGATGCTGAAAAGAAGCAGAGTGGAAAATAACGTGGGGTGGGTTTCGTTGTTAAAGAGCCAAACAAGGATAAACGGGGCCAGTGAAATTGTATAACAATACACGAGGTGAGAGGGACACCGTGGCACGTAAACATGTGAAACCAGGGACATGCCAACCGGACATACGTGAGCAGCAAATGAAGACATTTCTAAGATAAGAAGTGAACTCATTATTCTGGGTGAGAAGTAGTCCTTTTAAACGTGGCTAGAAAAAAATATAACTCTGAGCCACCGTAATGATTAGCGACACTTTCATCAGAACCTCTCAAGCGAGGGCGATGAAGTAATCATTGAAACAAACACACGTCACACTGAATTGAACGAGATAGTGCCGTCTCGTAAATTTGTTGAGGTGAGAATACCAAAAAGGTGGCTAAATTCCATCACACTCACGCAGACGGCAACAAACAACACAAAGGCACTCCCACACCACAAGGCGTTGATACACCATTGCGGAAGAAGTGCCACACGTATTCAAAGACTTAACACGCACAAAAACTACTGTCACCAGATGCAGAAAACGCCTCTGTGGGCGCAAGCATGGGATCTTCATAGCTTAAAACAGAAAAGCAAACAAAAATAAAGAAAATACCCTGCTACCAAACCTCGTGATAAACCGCGTCTTGCAATCGCGGTACAATTCCAAAATTTTGAAAAGTCGATTTGATTAATTTCTTTCGGGTCGAAAAACTTCTGTAGGGTTTTGCACGTGGGAGGTCCAGAGGACCCAGAGATATTTTTATGCACCAAAAGTTTCCAAAGAAGCAAAAGCGTTCGTTGCTGTTCCGTAAGAGGGAAGGCGAAGAAGAGACGCGTGAGGTACCACATGCCTTGAGGTCTGGTGAGATAGACCCGACCTCAAGGCGTGGTGAACAACAGGGCTACCCTGGGGAACTTGGTTGCTGACTGCACCATGAAATCCCACATCATCGAGGTGATTTTTATCCCCTGCGGCGCCTTTTTGAGCTTAACACCCTCGCTTCCCGTTTAAATACCCCCGAATTCCAAGACCAAAAAGTGCGATGCAAACCCGTGCGATGTCCGTCACTGTTTAGCAGGCTGCTTATTGATCACATCCATTTTTTCAAGCACCCCAAAGACGCTAATACCTCGAAAACCACATCCTAAAGGTGGACAGGCAGAACACAAAAGAGGGGATGTTTGCATCAGTCCCAACCCGACCTCCTTCTTCACCTGAAAAATGCCTCGAGAAATGCATAAACTTGTGATTCATGGATCGCTTCCAACAACGCATACTTGTTTTGAAACAAAATGTAAACAACAAAATCCCTGAAGTACAGAAAGTGTGTGTGGGTCACAAAAGCAAAATTGAAATCGACAGAAAAAGGAAGAGTAGAGTCACTCATCCGAGTTTGGAGTGCGGAACATTTCTCTTAACACAACATGTTTAGGTAAAGAGAACGAATAACTACTCAGCAGGTGGGTCAGCGCACCCATTCTTGCTGCACGTCTGCCCCGTCGTGCAGCAGTACGCGTCGTAGTCCGTTTTGCAGCACACAGCATCTTTCGTGTTGCAGATCTTGTCACCACGATGGCTTCCCTTCTTACAGCAGGTCTGCGTGTTCATGTCGTACACAGTCCCCTTGAACTGGAACCACGAGCCCTCTTGGAAGCAGCATCCTTGGTTCGGCTCAATGGCACCACAGACGTTGTCGCATTTGGTGCCTTCCGGCTTGCATCCACATTCGTTACTGCACGGCACGTCGTTGCTGCATGTGTCGGCACGTTGGTCGGTGACTTTCGTGGAGTTGGTCTTGTTCCAGACACAGCAGTGCTCACCCGCATCAACACAGCCACAGTCGCCAGAACACGTTTGGTCTGCTGTGCACTGTGACATGGTCTCGTGTCTGACAATATCATCGAGGTTTGCTGCTGTCCAGTGTTCGCAGCACGAGACACTTGTGTCCTTTGTCATGCACCCACACATGGGATCGCACCGCTGGGTTGTTGCGTTGCAGGTTTCAATCTTGTAGTTATACTGTCCCCTGTAACCTTTTTTGTCAATACGTGGCCCGTTCGACTCACAGCAAATCTCCTCACTGGCATCGTAGCAGACGGGGTTGTCCTGCTTGTACTTCGGGTCACTCTGGATGCAGCACGACTCACCATCCTTGCAGTTTCCTTGGGACGTTGCTGTGCAGGTGATGGTCTTACCAGGAACACATCCACCATCGTAATGTACAGTGTGGTAAGTGTCACAGTAAGAAGTGGCCCATGGGCAGACGGGGTTCTGCACCTCATCACCTCCGACACAACACGTGGCACTTGAGGAGTTGTAACACGTTGGCCAATGCTGGCTTCCGTACCACTGCTGACAGCAAGCGTGGCCCTTGTCAGCGCACTGCTGTTGCTCAGTAGAGCTGCATGTTGGAGTATTGGCGTGCACACCCACATTGGCACACAGCACAACCAATGCAGCAATGCCTCTCATTGTTTCGTGTTCAAAAGGTAGTGTCTGTGGGAGTGTGGGTTTTGTTGTGTGACAGAAACACAAACACCGAACCACCTTTCGCGTGGCCAGGCAGAGAAGAACGTCGGGATGCTGAAAAGAAGCAGAGTGGAAAATAACGTGGGGTGGGTTTCGTTGTTAAAGAGCCATTCTTCACACTTGATGAAACAACACAGGCAGAAACAAGGATGAACGGGGCGGGTGAAATTGGATAACAGTACACAAGGAACGTGCCAACCGGACATACGTGAGCAGCAAATAAAGACATTTCTAAGACAAGAAGTGAACTCATTATTCGGGGTGCGAAGTAGTCCTTTTAAACGCGTTAAAAAAACCGCGTTAACTGTGGTAAATAAACATGAGCCACCGTAACACCCGAGCCAGCTCAGGCGTCGTAAACAAAAAGGGGGTGAAAGAAAGAATGGTTTGTAAGCTGAGTCGAATCCTCGTATGCTTAGTCACCTCGAGTGGATATGAAAACACTTTCATCAGAACCTCTCAAGCGAGGGCGATGAAGCAATCATTGAAACAAACACACGTCACACTGAATTGAACGAGATAGTGCCGTCTCGTAAATTTGTTGGGGTGAGAATACCAAAAAGGTGGCTAAATTCCAACACAAGAACCCCAACACACTCACGCAGACGGCAACAAACAACACAAAGGCACTCCCACACCACAAGGCGTTGATACACCATTGCGGAAGAAGTGCCACGTATTCAAAAACTTCGCATAATAACTACTGTCACCTGATGCAGAAAACGCCTCTGTGGGCGCAGGCATCGGATCTCCGTAGCTAAACAGAAAAGCAAACAAAAGAAAGCCCGATTAAAATTTTAAAAAATCTTTTTAATAAAAATGAGCGAATACAAAAATCAGCGCGTGTGGAAGAAAACAGGAGAGGAAAAATATATGTTATGAATGAGAGTGGTGTTTACGTTTTGGGTACGGGGTGGAGAATAAAATCTGTTCGATAAAAGAAATGACAGCTTTTTGTTTTATCTCTTGTTCAATTAATATACCAGACCTGTTGCTAAACCGCGTCCTGGAATTCCAAAATATTAAAAGTTCATGTAAAAGTCCAAAGAAATAAATTCATACACTTTCAAATAAAAATTTGAAAGCATTAGGGCAGGGGATTATATAGTGGGGTAAAACTCGGTCAGCCTGACCGAGTTTACAGCAAGCCTTAACTAAAACTCGGTCAGGCCAAATAAAAAAAAAAAATGATAAATCTTGGGGGGAAAAATCGGTTTTCTTTGGTACCTCACATGAGCCTCTGAGAGTGACCAGAAATGGCCTCATGAACAAAGTGACCCCGTCACAGCCAGAACGCGACTCGATTGGCCAAACGCCGAAGGAAAACGAAGCATGCAGCACGACGAAAATAAAAAAGTAGCGTACCGTGCGCCTGCGGCGCAAGCTTGCAGCCACCCTTCTGCGCATTTTTTTTGAAATGTTGCGTACCGTGGCTTCGCCAGAAACTTTTGTTTCAGCAAAATATGGAAGTAAAATTTACGGAAACTGACGATAATTACCAACGACAGTGACATTTATGTCAACATTTTTTAGAAATGTTGCGTACCGTGGCTTCGCTTGGGTGCCATGACCGCCGTTTCTTTTGTGAATGTACTGAGGTTACTGATAATTCGTGTACCACGTGTGCCTGGCACAAATATAAATGAAGTGCCGAACTCCAAGGAATTCTCACATTCCGCCGGAGGCCCCCAACTTGAGCTAAGGTGGGGACCCGGGCGCGCGAAGCGCGCCCGGGCTCGACCGAGTTTTGACCGAGTTTCAGCGAAAACCCCCGAAACCTATATAATGCCCTGCATTAGGGAGTGTATAAAAAACAACAACACCCAAAGAAAGTAGAACTGAACAACTACTCAGCAGGTGGGTCAGCGCAGCCACCAGTGTTGCTGCACGTCTGCCCCGTCGTGCAGCAGTACGCGTCGTTGAATGTTGTGCAGCACACAGCATCTTTCGTGTTGCAGATCTTGTCACCATGCTGGTTTCCCTTCATACAGCAGGTCTGCGTGTTCATGTCGTACACAGTCCCCTTGAACTGGAACCACGAGCCCTCTTGGAAGCAGCATCCTTGGTTCGGCTCAATGGCACCACAGACGTTGTCGCATTTGGTGCCTTCCGGCTTGCATCCACATTCGTTACTGCACGGCACGTCGTTGCTGCATGTGTCGGCACGTTGGTCGGTGACTTTCGTGGAGTTGGTCTTGTTCCAGACACAGCAGTGCTCACCCGCATCAACACAGCCACAGTCGCCAGAACACGTTTGGTCTGCTGTGCACTGTGACATGGTCTCGTGTCTGACAGTATAAGAGCTGGTTGCTCCTGTCCAGTGTTCGCAGCACGAGACACTTGTGTCCTTTGTCATACACCCACACATGGGATCGCACCGCTGGGTTGTTGCGTTGCAGGTTTCAATCTTGTAGTTATAATATCCCCTGTAACCTTGCATGTCAAAACGTGGCCCGTTCGACTCACAGCAAATCTCCTCACTGGCATCGTAGCAGACAGGGTTGTCCTGCTTGTACTTCGGGTCACTCTGGATGCAGCACGACTCACCATCCTTGCAGTTTCCTTGGGACGTTGCTGTGCAGGTGATGGTCTTACCCTTAACACACCCACCATCGTAATATTCGGTGTGGTAAGTGTCACAGTAAGAAGTGGCCCATGGGCAGACGGGGTTCTCCACATCAGCAGTGACACCTCCAGCACAACACGTGGCACTCGAGGAGTTGTAACACGTGGCGTTTCGCTCGGTGTAGAACCACTGCACACAGCAAGCGTGGCCCTTGTCAGCGCACTGCTGTTGCTCAGTAGAGCTGCATGTTGGAGTATTGGCGTGCACACCCACATTGGCACACAGCACAACCAATGCAGCAATGCCTCTCATTGTTTCGTGTTCAAAAGGTAGTGTCTGTGGGAGTGTGGGTTTTGTTGTGTGACAGTAACATTCAAAGCATGTTGGGTATACTATTTCTAACGCGAAACACAAGAGAGAATTTAAGTGAACAACCTTGAGACAGGTTAACGATACGTGAGACGTGAGACAGCACACTCCTACGTGCACCGGATGCTTTCGAAGGCACTGCGGTACAGCTCATCTGGGTCTGCGAGGGGCATGAGCGGTGCGAGGAGGGGGAGCAGTGCTGTGGGGAGGGTGTGGTGTATGCGCATCACACCGATGGCAGCGTTGTGTGTCACGAGACCGAGGCTCACGGCGCATCCGAGGAGGTGCGATGTTTCGTGTGTGTTGCAGTGCACACCACTCGCCAGGGGGAGGATCAACGACAGCAGCACAGTGGCACGCTCGTCCGTCGCCCCACCCTCCACCTCAGCACACACCGCCAAGCACTTCAGCACCAACTCCGTGAGCGGACGCCACTGCAACAACGCATCCGTCACCGACCCCACCCCCCGCAAACGCACCACTTCACGCAACACCTCAAGACGTTCCTGCTCCGACACAAACGTGCCTAACAGAATACGCTCGGCAACGCCCGCACCATCCAACGTTGCGATGGGTTGCTCCGACGCCCTATAGCCCTGTGCATTGCTCACAAAGGGAACTGGTCGGCGTGGGGCTTGGTTCATGCTGTGAGTAAATGTGTACAAAAATACAGAGACCACGGGAGAAGGCACAAAAATGCTGAGTGTGTTGAAGAGGTGGAGGTGGAGGAGATAAAGAAGAATATCAGTGTAAAGGGGGATGGGAAGGTAAGTCTTTTCAATTTTTTTTTTTTTTGGGGGGGATGGGCTCATGCAAGCACAATCGTGGAGAGACAAGCTTGTTTGCTACGTTTCAGGGGAGAGAAAAGAGACGTTGAAGGTGCAAAATAATACACAATTACTGGCGTGGCTGAAGGGGGTGATTCGCACTTTTCCCTCATGCACAAAAAAAAATCGAGGGCTGATTCGCACTTCTTGCGCACTTCTGCGCACTTTTTGCGTCGCCATTCAGCCACACCAATTCTAGCCACATGTTTTGCCACGTTGCGAAGCGAGTTTTGGATTTGGATTCCACAGATGGAAAAAAAAATGCAATTCTCTGACCAGGTCATCACTGGGTTAGTCCTCGCAAGACCTGCAGGCAGAGCGGAACGCAATGTAACGTATAAAATAGAATCTGACTTTCAGGGCATGACCAGTGAATAAAAAGAAAACAAAGAAACACAACTTTTTTTTCGTTTGCTCTGCGGATTTCTTGAATTTCTTGAGTGTGGTAAAAACAAACTGGCACATCTTCCGTCGATTCCATAAAAAGAGCTTAAAAAGACCCTAAGTCTATGCTTAGTCACCTTATAAAAAATAGAAAAATGGATTCCCTCCTTTGGAGTCAGTTCGACATCCTTGGGTACAACCTTGTCCGTTCTGGTAAGGATAGGAAACGAACAGAACAGGTTGCCACCCGCAGCACTTGCCACCCTGAGGTGGATTTCATGCGTCTGAGGGGTGTGTACTCTTTTCTGAGAGGAGCTCGCTGAGGCCACGGTTGACCTGCTTGGGGGTGCGTGTGATGCGTGCGTAGGCTGATCCCGTAACGACACCGGAGTCGTCGAGGCATTTCATGTCGAGCTCTTCCTGCACCCACTTCAACGTCATGAAGCAGCCGTTCCCCGTTGAGTACACACTTCTGTCGGAACCAAAGGAGCCCTGTGGGAGAAGCTGTGCACGCAGCTTCGTCAGACGTTGCTTCACCTTGAACTCCGCCGTCTGGTTAAGGTACTCCTGCGAACGCAGGAACGCTGCAGCAGAGGCAAGCTTTGTGCCTGCCGGGTCCACAATGAAGAGCGCAACGAAGTCACGCGAGGCTTCAACACTGCTTTGGTTCATAATGCGCAGGACACGGTGGATCACTTGGTAGTTCGAAAACACGAGGATGGTTCCGGTTTCAACAGGAACCTTGCAGGATGGGAAGCCAGGGTGCAGCTCGTGTTGGCTTCTTTCGCGGCCATCGTAGCCGGATTCGGTGGGGATGGTTTTGCTTTTGCTAGCGATGGACTCAAGGTTGTGTTGTGTGACGTCGCTTATGTTGTTACTGCAGTCGCCCCAGCCGACGACGTCGTGGACATCCTTTGCGGCAAACTCCATGGCACCACCTTCAAGCGCAGTGTCCACGTTGTAGTAGTACAGCACGACAGCGACAATGTCCTCCACGTCGCCGTCGCTGTGCCAGAGGCCTTCGTACGTGCCGCCTTCAGACGCCTCCTCACCCTCCAGGAGCACACCTGCAGGTGGGACCACAATACGTTGTGCCTTCGGCACTGCCTGCAGACGACGCCCCGCAAAGTGCAGCGCAGGTCTCGTCAGCTTCGTGCACAGGACAGGCAACGCAGCCTCGAGAACCGGTGTGTACACCTCATCCACAAGAGAGGAGCGTTCGTGCGCTGCGTCTGCACCCACAATGGTCGCCGTGCCAGCCTCGCTAATGTCCCACTCCGACGCCACCCACCGACCCTTCTCCACAAAAAGATTTGGGTCAATGAGGTTCTGGTACTTCGGCACCACCCGATCATGCGTCGATGCCGCAAGCTCGCGCATCCTCGACTGGACCATGCCAAGGCGGGTCGGGTTGTCTTCTGTCATCGCGAAGACGTCGCACTGCACGTTTGGTTGCCAGAGAGCGAGACCTGGATTCATCGGCCACGAAGGCACAGGGAACTTCGCAATGATGGAGGAGACGAGGGTGCCGCTGAGTTGCGGGGCAGGAGTTGCCGAGTCTGTGGCGTTCGATTGCCAGTCATCGTAGTCGCAGTCAAAATCTGTACTAGGGTAGCAGGTGCGGATCTTATCTTTGTGGTACACAGTGTGCGTGTGCTGCAGAGCCTTGTTAGTAAGGTTCGCCCATTCCTGTACCCGCATCTGAACAATGTCCTCCGTAAACCCGTCCGGGCGGGTGTAGCACTCCCCCATCGAGATCTCCTCGTAATCAAACTCCTTCTTCGCACGGCCAAGGAACACACCAGTCGTGTTCCCCTTCTTCAGAAGCTGCACGTCCACCTCTGTCACAGGAGTTGCCTTTTCCATCACCTCCTTCATATACTGCGCCTGGTCGCCCATTGTTTTAGATCGTTTGAAAATTTGTTGGAATAGTGTAGTTGCCACCTGTGCAAGCTCCACTGTGTCTTTTGTAAAAGTCCTGACAAGGGTGAAGGGAGGATGGAGGATGGAGGATAGAGCAGGGTGGACATTCAAATAGACGACCTTTTCAAATCAGCATTTTTGTTTTTCTTTATTGCCATCCTTTTTTTGAAAACTTTGTTGCATTAGTGTCACCCGAGGGATGAGCACCACACATATTTTTTTTTAAACAATCGCTCCACCGTTTTCAGTAGGCTATGCACTCAAACAAGGAACGCTATGCACAGAGAGCACCTCCATCTCTCACATTCCATCAACCAGGATCATCAACCACATCTGCGAGACGGCGAAACCACATTTTTTTCCATGCACTTTCCCCCTCACCCTTCCATCACATTCGTTTCTCGCGCTTCTCGCACCTGCTGCATGACCCAGCCTAGACCGACACCTACCTGGACATCTCCTGCAGGGTGTTTACTCCTTTGCAGCTCCACCACAAGGACTGCAAGCACCGCGTAGAATGGATGCGCTGTTGTGGTTGTGTCTGCTTCGCGTCCGGGCTTAGCTATGCGACGTCTATTTGCGTTCGACGAATAAAAACGCGCCAGATGGGAATCAAATGTGACTGCTTCAGATAACGCTGTCGTCAGCGGCCGCAACACCTCCAACAGCACCGCATAAGGGTGCACACCCGGTGCGCTGCCCCCCCTCTGCGAGCACGCCTGCACAACACCCTCAAGCACCAACGCAATGTTGCACATAATGTGGTACACCCCACTGTCGATGTCGACGTCTTTCCGTACCTCCCACACTGCACGCTGTACGTTCACCCGCAAAAACCATGATACCAACGGCAACGGACCCAACACACCCACACCCGGTACACGAAACAGCTCTGCCACCTCATCGCCAATGCTGTTCATATCCAATGCAATACCGGCCTTCTGTGTTGTGATAGCATCTTGTGTAGCACGCCGTTTGTCCAACGCTGCAAGCAAATGGTCTGGCAGACGCGCTTCAGGAACTTCTTCCTTTACATCATCGGAACACTTTGCGGGCCCTTCGGGAAGGGTTTCGTAGCGAAGCGGGAAGGTGTGTGTTAAGGTGTGGTGGTCCTGGCTGACCTGGGGGTCTTTGTCTGTGGAGAGACCTATGCAGTAGACAACGAGGTGCGACGCATGGTCGCCTACCTGAGAAATGTCGAGGGAAATTTTCGGGTTTTTTTCATGAGGTTGGACCGGAGCTACAAACAGCGCGGTGTCGTGTGTAAGGCGCGACGACCACGCGGAAGGGGCCTTCGTTGCAAAGATGCTTTCAATATCGCGTTGCGTGGCAGGAGACGCGGCAATAGCCTTGGTTGGGTCCTTCACACCCCAGATGTCGTCGTCCTCAGCTTCGTATACAGAAATGCTTGCATTCCACTCAGCATCGCCGCCAATAAAAGCAATGAAAGGAGGAAGTGGTGTGCGCACCTCCACAGAGCTCTGTCCTATGTCATATCGATCCGCAGTCTGCGTGAAGCAAGTGTAGCCGTTTTGCGTCATGCTTTTGAATGCACGCAAAAAGTCGAGATGGGTTGGCAAGTTGGCAGCACGGATGATGGTCTCGTCATCAGACGGGAGGAACAGACGCTTGAAGACAAGGCCGTTGTCGGTGCAGGGGGCTCTAGGAATAACTTTGGCAACGAAGCGACGCATCCTAACTATGGTACGTTATGACGCCATGGCCATTTGTACTCTACCACCTCTGCAGAAAGAGTGTAGGGAAGGGAGGGGGGAAAGGATTTGACCCGAATAATGCTATCTATTGTGTAGATAGGCTATGTAGCATTGTACAGTAGCCTGACACACTGTCTCATTGCGAAGGATTCACAACATATGCACGGTGCTGAACGTGAAGAAAAGAGGAGGGGCCTTTTTTTGTTTTTCAAAGAGTAAAACGAAATGGTGAAATAACTGTGTGGACATCTCTGGGATGCAGGTATAGTACAATAACAGAGTAGAATCGCTATTCGGGCACAAACCGAGCCGAGTTGGGGGTGGGGGTGGGGAAGGGGGTGGGGGTGGGCAGTACCATTGAGCCCACTCAAACCAGAGTCCCCGTGTTCTGCAGATCTTTGTAAAGAGGTTAGCAGATAAAATGAAAAGTCTAATTTGTGGGAACACAAAACAACTTTCTCTTGGAGAAGAAAACGAAATAACCTTACGCGGTTTGCTTTTACATCAAATTTAATTGAAAATTTGAAATACAAAGCTCTCTCTGTCTAGAGTATACCTTGTCACACCAGAACACCGGTCTTTAATAATTGCATCAACCATTTTCTCGCCATCCTGCTTCTCACCTAACGTTATAGCTCGCTCCATCGATTCGACCGTTGAGGTCGTGCCTTTGGAGGTTTGGAGGCTGGTGGAATGCTTGGTAGAAGGGTGCCTGGTTCCTCTGATATGTCTGCTGGGGGTTCTTCCTTTCGTTTTGTTGACATGAGTTTTGAGAATGCAGACGGCACTGCGGGGGCTGGCGGGAGCGGCGGCGGGAGCAGGGGCCGCGACTCGGGTGTCGCAGACACTTCGATCGCATCATTTCCACCGCACACACCCCCTTCGTTCAGACCACCGCTGTCACCACCACCGTTACCCCCTCCTGCTTCTTCCTCTTTCGACACTCCAGTAGAACCATTTTGCCCCCCCGCTCCCACTCTCACCGATTCACCGAATCCAACCACCGGGGTCTCTTCGCTCACTACAGCCGTTCCCACCTCGGTGTCTACACTATGTCGATTGGAGAAGGCGGTTGAAGGTGAGCACTCATCTCCTCCTCCCCCTCCTCCCCCTGCCCCCCCTCCTCCCCCTGCCCCCCCTCCTCCTCCTCCCCCTCCTCCGGTCGATTTTGCAAGAGTATCGTCGCTTTTCGGGTCCTGCGAGGTGCCATTGAGGTTGAAGGAGGGAGGGGACGTAGGAGGAAGGGAATGGCAGTTGGGGGTTTCTTCCCATTCAATGCAGCGTGAGTCTTCGGTGGAGAGGACGCTGTTGTTGCTGCCACGGTGGCGGGTGGAGGTGGGTTCGCGTGAGGCGATGTGTTGGTGTTGGTCCCCTTTGCGTGAAGCAGAGCTGCCCTTTGCGGATTTGGTGCGAACCCCCCCGCCTGCAGACCCGCCATCCGTGAGGTGCTTCCCCGCCCGCGACCCGCGCCGTGAGTTTGCATTGCTGTGCAGTTGCTGCTCCTTCACCGCGGCCGTCAGCTGGCCCTGCAACTCCGCCACCTTAGCGACCTCTGCATCGCACGACTCTTTCATCTTGCCAAACCCTTCAGAGATGTCACCCATAAACGCCTCCATATCAGAACAGTCATTCGCCAGCGTGGACTTCATCTCGCTGCAGATCGAGCGAAGGATTTTGATAGAGATGAGGACGCGGCTGCGGGTGAGGTTGCGTGCGGCGCGGGAGGGTTTGTCCGTTGTGGCGTTGCAGTCGGTCTCCGCTGTGTTAGGAGGGGGAATTTTTTTGTGATAATTTTCACAACCAAGAAGAAGACGGCTACGATCCCAACCTGAGCTCCTCCGCAGGATTCGTGTTTGCGGTCAGACTCCGACTGACAGTCAGTAAATATTTGTTTCTGCCACGTGTCGTTTCTTCCCATGACATGATTGAAGTGCCCATCACTGACTACGAAGCAATTGGCGATGTGGAGCATGAAGTGCTTGTATTGGACGGAGCCGAAGACGGCTACGGGCCAGCCTTGAGAGCTCATTGAATATGGGTCTTCCTATGATTCACATAGGCGAAGCGAGTGGATGTATTGCTCAAAGAAAGAGGACAGTGTCAAGGAAGATTTGCTCTTCACAGGAATGCTTGAGGATTTCCGAACAGTGACACCGCGCCTCGGAAGGAATTTGGCCTCAAGGCTCAGTTCAGCACACACATTAGATTGGTTTGCAAAGGGGATGTCGAAACGGTGTGGCCGCATGCAGAAGCGGGTGCTCGCGTTGTGTGGCTACTCAGTGTGAGGCAGTGTTCTGATGTCTTGGATAGGAGTAGAAGCACAATTTTGAAAATCTTGAAAAAAAAACTGATTTACATGGACGTCAAGTTCACCCTTGCAAACTGGGGGGTCAGTCATCAAGATCGCAATGAGTTCGCTGTCCGTAATAATAACGGAGGTAAGGAAAATTTCGTCTGGTGGCTGGGATCTTTCAAGAACCACGAGAAAAAGTACCCCCAATCGGTTACCCTACAGATAATCCTTCAAATTGGTTTTTAAAGAGGCCATACCTTGATTGGTTGAAGGCGTGTACCCCCCTTTGCCACCTTGGGCAAGACGTTGCTCTAGGAGCATGACACGGCTGGACATTTCGTTGACAAGCTTCCGTTCGCAGCAGTTCAGGTATGAGAGCAGGTCGCTGCGTTCTTTGTGCTTCTGCTGTGTCGGGGGCGCGCGGAAGAAGGATTCAAAGCAGTGCGAGCAGACGGAGGGCAGGTCGTCATTCATCATATGGCGTTTGCTTTGCGTCGTCTCCTGCAGCTCCGCGAGGTAGCGCACGTAGTCGGCCCTGAGGTCGAGCAGAAGCGACTCCTTGTTCCTGCTGGAGGACCGCTTCTCCTCGAACAGCTCCTGCCGCAGCCCTGCCTGCACGCTCTTCTCTACGCCAATCTGTTTGTGCAACTTTGCGATCAAACGCCTCAGTTTCGCGACCTGGACCTCCTCCCTGCACATCACCAAGGTAAGCTCTTCATCTCGCTTAGCCAATAAAGAGTTGAGTAATCGTCGTTCATGTGCCTCAGAATTCAGCACATCGCTGCCAATACGTCGTAAAGGAAGACCAGCATCATGTGGTGACTCCGTTAAAGTTAGACGTCGTGTGTTGTCGAGTTTGCTTAAAAGATCGTGTTGTGCGGTCTCGCATTGAAGCAAGGAGGCGTTAATCTTTTTGATATCGGCGTCGTTCAAACCCCCTCGGGTGGCTTCAGAGGCACGTCGTTTGGGAAGCGACATAAAGAAAAATAGGGAAAAGTTATGTTATGAATTGTTGATGTCGTGTGAACATTATTCCAAAGGGAGGTTTTGCTGGTCTTCCTGGTAGAATTGATTTTGTGGTAAATATTTGTGCTACTTGTGCTGAAATTGTACTGAAATTGTGCCTAATATAGGTACAGCTCAGGTGATGGTGCTAGTTGTGCCCAGTTGTGTCATGGGTAAAACGGTACATAAATATCGAGAATAAATGGGGAAGGGAGGCCTTTTTTTTACGAAGGGTTTCTGACCCAAAGGGGTTAGGAGGTATTGACATTCCTAGAGATTAAACTCTCATCAAAAACTTCCCCTCTTTTAGCGGGGTTGTAGAAAAAATTAGTGTCGTTTTGCGGTGTAAGGTTCCTCGACAGTGCCGGTGAGGATCGGGAGAAGGACGACTCCGTGGAGCAGCGCGACGGCGGCAGCATCCATCAGGTACGGCACCTCTAGGAGGTATCCTGCAGACGCGCAGGCGAGCACTGCTGCTGTCGCGGTGAGGCCAGCGTAGACACCCATGCCTTGAGGGGCCTCTTCCTTAGGGGTGGGGTGGGGTGGGGTAAGTGGAGGAAGTGGAGAGGGACAGGGGGGTGATTGTTAAAAATGATCACGGCGGGACTAGTCAAGGGGACTACTAGTAGTGCTACTATGTCCAAATGACTGGTGTTTTGGATGGCGGGTTGAGGGGAAAGATGGAAGGGAAGGGTTGATTTAAAAAAACTGGAAAAAAAAATGCCTTTGTAATTTTATTTCGTCGGTGGCTGGAGAGAAAAAAAAATGGGTTAACTATTTTCTTTAAAAAGAGAAGCGAGGGGAGAAACAAAAATTCCGCCAGCCGAAAAGGACGTCTTCCACAGCAACGTAAACGTGAAGGTAACAAAAGTGAAGTCTCCGAAAAGCCTACACAGCTGGCAAACAGAAGACCAAAAAAATAAACTAGGAAAACGGGTGGAATAGATAATAGTGAAGCGTAGTGATGCAGACACCTCGAAGGATGCAGACATGAATGAAATGTGTGGAAACGACGACTGGGGTCGAAAAAAGAGGGTGTGTGTTATTATGCTCGCGTGCTCCGGATTCCGTCGCACACAAGACGTGGGGGTGGGAACGAAAGTTTGAGAGAATGTGCCTCTTGTTGCACACATCTCAAAATATAAAAGATAAAAAAAAGATAAAAATATGGAGAAATTAATGAAAGGGAGAAGCGGACCCGGTCCAACAAATTGCAGTTTGGCAAGTGCCATACAACACAAAGAACGGATCTTTTTTTTGAGAATCGTAAGAATACATTCATATACTTACTATTTATAACACAAACAGTAAGCAAGCGTAAGAAAAAAAAAGACGAAAGAAAGTGTATTTGATAACGTGCAGACACCCCAAGTGGATGCAGGCACTGTGCAAAGAAAGAACGAAAGACATAGCGTAACAGCATGAAGATGAATGGGCCGCACCATCGGTGCATTCTCTTCACATGAGCAACGGGGTTGTTTTGTTAAACCCGCACAACAATGGTGCAGTGCAGAACACTAGAAACATCCCACCGAATATAATTCGCGAACAACAAAAACAAAAACATCAAAAAGAAGTCTCAACAGAGGAGGGGGCTCGAGTGGAAAAAGAAAAAGACAAATTCATATAGAAAAAGAAAAAATCAATTTCCAGTCATGAAGCGTCTGTTGAGTTACCTTACCTCCATTTTGGGCCTGACACATCCTTGAGGACACGTGTCGCCCGAAAGTTATTGTTAATAATCAAAGATGTCTTTCTTACTGCAAACACAAGCACGAATGCAATCCCAAAAGGTGTGTGTAGCCAGTTTCTGGGACACACTCCATTGGGAAGCACGCATTGGTCGTTGGGTTGTTAGGAAAACTTTGACAACATGAACCTTAGCTCTTCGCAAGCTTAGACATCCCAGTAAAACTAATTGTGCTGAGTTATTTTTGAAAGAGCACCACTCTTACATAGGCACCAATACAAGACAAGAAAAGAACAAAGCTAGTAAACTCGAACTAACCCTCTCCTTAGTCACCTTAACAAAAAGCGCAATATAGTTACAGTATTCGTACAAAAAATTATCGGCCGTATTCGTAAAAAAGGTCGAACTTCCAGAAAACCCCTGAAAACGTCGAACATGAGTACGGTCGATAATTTACACGAATACGGTACTGTTTTTATGAGAGGAATGGCGAGAGAGAGAGCGCGTGGATACGTGAAATGTACCGTTCTGCATCACCTAAGCCAAAGGAATAGAATATGTAAAGCAAGGGAAGGGAGGGATAAAGGCACTAGCACGTCACGTGAAGCCGAATGAACGGGTTCTGTGACTCCTTTTTTTTGCAGAATAAATGGGGGGGTGAGGGGAGGCTGAGCTACCCCCCCTCGCCATTCCAACGAAAGGATAAAAAGAAACGTTGAAGAAGAGAATGGAAGTCAATGTGCTTCTCGTGCACATCCCAAAGGAGGGTTTGGAAGGTGCGTATACGCAGACACTCAAAAGCAATGACAACATGAGACCAAGACTCTCGCGTTGAGTCACCAAAAAAAAAGAGCTTAAAAAAATGCATCTACCTCTGTGCATCGACACAAAAAAGAAAAAGTCTCAAACTTTAAGAAATAAACTTTGATTGACTGAAATACAAAGCCCTCTCGTGGCAGTGTACCTTGGTATGACCGGCTGTACCGGGGTGGACACCCAACCATGCAGTCCTATAAAAAAAATTATGAGATGAACCGAAGCCTCGTGCTTAGTCATAAAAAGAAGTAAATTGCTCTCGAAAAAATACGGAGCTTGTACTGTCGATATGGACTACATTGTTTGGCACACACAAAAAAAACTGATGTGGAATATTTCGTTAGGAAGTACCCAAAAAAATACTATTTCGGTTCCTAACACTGCGACAGTGTGTGCAAGGGGAAAAATTCATAAGCGATACTATTAAGGTGAAGTTGAAAAGGGGTGGTTGAAAAAAGTTGTAAAAAAACTAAATTGGTTGGTTCTCTCGGTATTGCTTTGCATTTTGCTTTTTCAACTTACCTTCCTTCACCCCCCCTGTAAGGGCAACCGTAGGTGAAGTAAGGTATAGTATTGAAATCGATGTGGGGGGGGGGAAAGGGTCAATTTTACAAAACCAGATTTTGAGGAAAATTTTAGCCGAAAATGGGCCCCACGTATAAGGAACCGAGCTCATATTTCTCAAAATTTAAGTGGTCAAAAAATTGTCCAATTTTCGAGATTGACCCCACCACTGCACGGGCGGAGCCCAAAAATGCAAATAAGGACCCTTTTTCAACTTACCTTCCTTCACCCCCCCTGTAAGGGCAACCGTAGGTGAAGTAAGGTATAGTATTGAAATCGATGTGGGGGGGGGAAAGGGTCAATTTTACAAAACCAGATTTTGAGGAAAATTTTAGCCGAAAATGGGCCCCACGTATAAGGAACCGAGCTCATATTTCTCAAAATTTAAGTGGTCAAAAAATTGTCCAATTTTCGAGATTGACCCCACCACTGCACGGGCGGAGCCCAAAAATGCAAATAAGGACCCTTTTTAATTTGTTCTCTTGAAATGTGTAATTTCATGTTTTCGCGAAAAAATAACGACTGATCCCACAAGGGTTGAAGGAAGGTGGTTGAAAACAACAATAACAACAAGGACAAGTAATTGCTAAGAAAAAAACGGGGTGTGCTGTGGAAAACCCCGCGCGATTTTCGAAACCACCGTAGCATCCTGGCGATTTGCTGGAGGTGCTGATGTGCCTGGTGTGATCGATGTGTTGTAGTCTGTGCATTCTGTGCTTCTTCCGCACTCCAACGACGACGACAATGTGGGGAGCCTGTGGACAAAAACGAGCTGGAACACGCCGAGCCTGCCGAGCCGACGTCCAACAACGCTATCGAGCAGATGGTGCTGGACGGAGAGGACAGCGCCCCTTCTTGAACGTTTCAGATGCTGGCGTCCCAGTGGATCTGGCAGCGTACGAAGAGCGTTAACATACCTGCAGAAGAGCAGAATGCTGGACGTGCTGTAGATTATTTCTACAGGATGGAGTTCCACATCACACCCCGTTTTTTTTCCGATAGCAATTACTTGTTTTTTTTTTTTTTAACCCTATATCAGGGCCTTTTCTAAGTCCATGGGCCCATGGCACCCCTCCGAAAACACACTTTTTTTCTGTACAAATGCCACACGTAAAAAAAATATTTTTTCTGTACAAATGCCACAGGCAAAATATTTTTTCTGGACTTTTGCCACATGGGAGGTGGGGGGTGGGGTGAACAAAGTGACCCCGTCACAGCCAGAACGCGACCCAATTGGTCAAACGCCGAAGGAAAAGGAAGCATGCAGCATGGCGAAAGGAAAAAAAGTAGCGTACCGTGCGCCTGCGGCGCAAGATTGCAAGCCACCCCTGACATAGTTTGGCTGTAAAATGTGCAATTTTAAGCACAATATTTTGAAATGTTGCGTACCGTGGCTTCGCCAAAACTTTCGTTCAGCAAAATATGGAAGTAACATTTACGGGAACTGACGATAATGACCAACGACAGTGCCATTTGATGTCAACATTTTTTTAGAAATGTTGCGTACCGTGGCTTCGCCAGGAATCAGTTCTGTTTCGTATTTGCGTTAATTAGTCTTGGTTTCCCATCCCCTCCCTCCCTAGTTCATACGCAAGGGCATCTTCCCTTTCTGTGCACCGCTTAGTGGTGTCCTTACGTCACTTGGCGTTATTTGAAAGATCGATCACAAAATCTTTTCAAAGAAAAAAAAATCGAGCAAAAAGTCCTAGTAGAACCCAACTTATATGAGTGCAGCTCTGTTAGCAGCCATGTCTAAAACTGGTTTCCTTAACGATTTACACTGAAACATGTCTAAAAACGTAAAAAATGGGCGATTTTTCACAATTTGGGCATCTCCTGAGGTCGAAAGCCCCCAGAATGGGTCGGAACGACCCTGTGGCCCGAAAATCCATGAAAAAAGCACCCCGAAATACGAAAAAACAGTGAAAATTCGGCTTACTGTGTGCTCTGCATAGGTCGTGTGTGTGGGGTGTTTTTGTGGTTTTGGTGGCAACTCGCCACAGCATCCAAATGGCAAACAGATGCACAAAGGTTTTCGATTTTTGTTATAAGGATTTCTTATTTTAAAAGATTTGAGTCAAATAGTTTCCCCATAAACCAAAGGATTTTTACGAAAACAAGCAGAACCATTATCAGATCATGATGACCCTTAGCCATAACCATGTCCTTCGGGTCGAAAGGGTGCCTCTTGGGTGGGTAGCAGTACACAGATCCAAAGTGCAATCAGATGCGTAAAAGTTTTCGATTTTTGTTTCTTTTGAAAGATTCGTGTCAAAATCTTTGAAATATATAAAAATATTTTAACGAAAACGAGTAGAACCTCATACAGAGCATGGGGTGTCACTGAGGAACCAGAATAGGGGATGCCCGTCCAAAGGGCCGTGAAAAGTGGTACTACTCCCCCCAGCATCGAAAGTAATATCAGATGCACAAAAGTTTTCGATTTTTGCTTCGTTTGAAAGATCGGTGCAAATTCTTTCAACATAAAAAAAGTGTTTTTACGAAAATGAGTAGAACCTATGTCAGAACACGTTGTCTTACAGATTTTAGAATATGGGGGGGGGGTCACAGGGGTGCCCACACCCCCACCCCGCCTCCCCCCAGCATCGAAAGTATTATCAGATGCATAAAAGTTTTCGATTCTTGCTTCTTTTGAAAGATCGGCGAAAAATCTTTCGAAATATATAAAAATATGTGTTCACGAAAATGGGTAGAACCCGACTGAGCGCTTGGAGGCATTGGGTATCGCGAAAGGTACATATTTGGGGTGTGGGGGAAAAAACGTCACTTTTGGTGAAAGTGGCACCCCAGCCCCCAGCACCGAAAGTAATATCAGATGCACAAAAGTGTTCGACTCTTGCTTCTTTTGAAAGATCGGTGCAAATTCTTTCCACATAAAAAAAATGTTTTTACGAAAATGAGTTGAACCTGTCTAATAGCATGGCGTCATTTCGAAAGCCATTAAAGTGGCTCTTGGGGTGTATAGGGTTAAAGAAGAAAAGTTTTATAAGATGACCCTAAGCCTCTCGTGCTTAGTCACCTAAAAAAACTGTAGTTGTTAATGCAGGTACCTCCGACTGACCCACGTACGATGCCAGCCATCCGGATGAAAGCACAAAAGTACCCTGCGGCCTACAACAGTAGATGTAAAAAAAAAACTATAAACATCCCCCATGGCTGTGTAACTTAAGTTAAAAAAAAAACTTAAGTTTTCTCCGAAATCCTCCGGAAAATTTAGGCGACTTAAGCTACTGAAAAAAAAAACTTAAATTAAAAAACTTAGGTTTTCGAGAAAAAAACTTAAGTTTTTTTAGAAAAAAAACGTAACTTAAGTTTTTTTTAAAAAAAAAACAGCTTAAGTTACCAACTTAAGTCACTTAAGTTAGCTTAAGTTACCGTTTTTTTTTTTTTGTTTTTATTTATTTATTTTGCTTGGGCGATGAACTTCACTGAAGGGGCCGGATACCCATAGTTTCCTGATGCAGCATCCCTACTGAAAATTCCATGAGGGTGACCACCCAATCAAATCGGACTTATCACTGCACCCGCGTGCGGTCAAGTGCACACGTGAGGGGCGATTATTCGGAGTAGACATGACAGTGAAATGTCGACGGTAAAATGGCTGGTACATGCCAGTCATTTTCCATTTTCCGAAACGTAAATATTTTGCAACGAAATATTATGCTTGGCGTGGCTGCATAACCGATACACGTGTTGGGGGAAAAATTTTTCGTTGGTGAAGCTTTTAAACGGCGGCATTTGCATTTCTGGAATCCGTCCGGCCAGTGGTGGGGTCAATTTGCAGAAACGGACAAGTTCTCGTTTTTGGTCAATTTCCGCACAGTACACAGGTACACAGGTACACAGGTACACAGGTACACAGGTACACAGGTACACAGGTACACAGGTACACAGGTACACAGGTACACAGGTACACAGGTACACAGGTACACAGGTACACAGGTACACAGGTACACAGGTACGTAATCTGTGGTGGTCAAAAGTGTAAAATTCTTTCGTCAATACATTTTTTGAGCAACTGTTATACCTAGAGAATATGGTCACATCACTCTTCAGACCACCTGCAGCTTCACCACCCACACGGTGGAGTCTGACCAGCCTGGCCTGAGGCCAAACCGGACTCACCCCCGAGTCCGCCTGGCCGGACTCGGGGTCCGGCCAACCAGACTCAGGGGTCCGCCTGGCCGGACCCCTGGCCGGACCCCGAGTCTGGTTGGCCGGACCCTGAGTCCGGTTGGCCGGACCCAAAAAAAAAATTTTTTTTTTTTTTTTTTGACATCACAAAAATGCCCTTGGTGGGTCCATATGACCCCAAAACTGTACTAAAAATGCAAATAAAGGCACTTACGAGCAGTTTAGAGCATCTAGAATTTATTCGACGGCAATTTTGTGTGCACTCTGTACATTTTGTATGGGCCATCGCCTTAGCAAAAAATCGAAAAATCTGAAAAAAAAAAATTTTTTTTTCGGGAAAAATTTGGCCTCTGGATTGGGTCTTGGGGCACCGAAAAATGCAAAAAAACGCAAAATTCGGGTGTTTTGACCATCTGGGGCTTCACCAAATACACGTATTTGAACTATACTACACTAAACAGTGGTTAGACAAGGCGATTTTTGACCAAAGAAAAAATAACTTTTTTGCCCAAAACTGGCCGTGGTAGGTCATAAAATGGCCCAAAAAATCCAAAGAAAACCTCAGATTGGGCAAATGTTGAAAAAAATTTTCAAGTCAAAATTTCAGCCAAAATACGGTCATACCCCGTGTACTGTAGTAGCTAATTTTGACGATTTGAGGCCATAAAAAGCAAAATTTGGCACTTTTGAGCCTCTGTAGGGGTCTAAAATGTCTAAAATGTGGTTTTGCGTACTCGATTTTTTAGACGAATTTTTTTTCTGTACTGGACACTGGGCACTGTACCCAGAGAAGGCACCTTGACAGCAGCGAAGGCGCAGGTTACGATGAAGACAAGGTATGTAAATATGTTTAACTGTCAGGCACTAGTGTAGATTCATTCCTTAAGTGGTTGTCAAGTTGTTGTGTGGTGGTGTTTGTTTTCCCTGATCACCCATCTCACTCTTTTTGGCTGGTGCTTGTAGACTACCCCTACTTTGTGTAATCGGAATAAACTTACGTATTGCTTGTCATAAGGCATCCGTTTTTTAACTTCTGCAGGCGTGCGCGTTACCTGCTGCACATAATATTCACCTCGCTTCGCTCGGTAAATACACTTATACATGGTCCCCTCGCTTCGCTTGGGAACCATTGTGCAGCAGGAAACCCGCTGTAGTGTAAAAAAAAGGCTACTTTATTTCACGGTAATGCATAGTTATTACCACTCTCTTCATTAACCTCATCTTTAATACTGTAAAATCGTTTAATTTGTCACACCCTAATTAACCGAGTTGAAATATCAGTCAGTAAATGGATTTTGTCACCCCCTCACATTACGTGATGATTTAATTTATGTTTGTGGGTATTTTTTGTGTCTACTTTTTAAAGTACAGCCTTGAGTGATACTTTCTTCTGTATTAGGGACGGAAGAATTGTAAACGATTTTACAGTACTGCGTTTATACACCATAACTTAATCATACCCCACATTTACACTCATCACAGGATCGTGAAATCTGAACTGCATCCGTGATTGCGATGAGAAGTTTCGCCGCTCTTCGACATTCTATCAACAACTTAAAAATCCGAAAGGCTTCACCCACATCAATCTATTCTGGGTTTGTGGACGAAGACCTGGGGGGTGGGAACACTTTGTCAGTCACTGCTATTGCCATTTAACCCAGGGAGCATAGCTAGTGCAAGAAATTCGACTTTGGAAACCTTCCGGAAAGTCTGTCCTCTGCTTACGGAGGACGAGGCACAAGAAAATATTGCGTTCCCCCAGAAAACCAGTGCACATTTCACACTCCTTGTGGGTGGTCTTGTTGCCTTTTTTGTCACAGTAATTTTGGCCCAGGCATGTTCTTGAAGCATGACAATTTAGTGTGTATGGGGCAGGGTGTTGTTTTGTTCTGAATTCTCTAGTTATCATCTAAGTCAATTGCGGGTGGTGGTTTGTGTAGCGTGAGGCACTCTTTTTAACAAACTTCCTGCGGCTGCTAAAGCGTTATTTCTTCGGATTTAACAACGTACAGCGTAACATAGTGGATTCGCCTGGTCGACACAACCTTTGATAGATATGGGATAACCAACCCCCTTCGACCCCTCGTGGGTTCACTGAACAAGCCCTCGTGGTAGTTCAACGCGATTGAACATTTAAATTTCTAGAGATGAAAGAACAAGATAACACTTCTGTACCCGCGCATCAAAATTGTGGAAAACTTTGCACCCCAAACACCCTCAACAACGCCCGCCAAAAGGCGCCCCTTGTTGCTGGGAGTTGGTTCTCATTGATACCTGCACAGCGGGCATTCCTCTGAGTCCAACGCATGTTTGGCCTGTCTGCGGCGTTGTACTTAAGGTGCACGAAGACAGGGTCTGGTGGTAAATTTTGCGTAGTACTGCGACGTGGTACTGCGTGGGTCTGGGAATTTGGGTACCTGGGTACAGGAAATTTGTTGTGGAAGACATCAACCACCATGCATTGAGGAGGGTAAGACAGTGTTCGCAGTTTCTACCTGATAGCATTACAACATTTAACTTCTCCACGGGGGTCTTGGGCCGTTCACTCGGTTCTACCTTGACTACCGGAAGATATTCTTGAGGCCTTTTTGGTCTCCTGAATATCCGGTCTTCCCGAACGGAGGCACACTTTGTGTGTTACTACGACCTGGCAATTTCCAGCAGTAGGTTAAGTAATCTTTCTTGTAAATTGTTGGATCATTATCTCCTCAGTGCATGAATGCCCCACGTGACTGGACACTTTTGTGTTTGTCATGTGGAGCTGTGGTTGCTCTTTCACGACTTTTTTCCTTGTACACAGTGTACCTGGGTACCTGGGTACCTGGGTACCTGGGTACCTGGGTACCTGGGTACCTGGGTACCTGGGTACCTGGGTGCCTGGGTGCCTGGGTACCTGGGGCGGCCAGGCGGACCCACGGGTCCGCCTGGCCGGACTCAGGGTCCGGCCAACCGGACTCGGGGGTCCGCCTGGCCGGACTCAGGGGTCCGTCCTTTAGTCCGGCCAAAAGGGTCCGGCCATTTTGGTCACACTCCACCGTGCAAGCAAAAAAAAAAAAAAAAAAAAAAAAAAAACGATGACCTAAGGTAACTTAGGTGACTTAAGTTTTTTTTTTTTAAAAAACTTAGGTCACCTAAGTTACACAGCCATGAGGTAACTTAGGTGACTTAAGTTTTTTTTTTTTAAAAAACTTAGGTCACCTAAGTTACACAGCCATGATCCCCCTCCCCAATA
Source organism: Rhynchopus sp. YZ270_cl-10 (assembly GCA_964035575.1). Lineage (NCBI taxonomy): Eukaryota > Euglenozoa > Diplonemea > Diplonemida > Diplonemidae > Rhynchopus > Rhynchopus sp. YZ270_cl-10. The sequence continues at coordinate 234,618 of OZ037851.1, forward strand.
CAAAAAAAAATAAGGTATTATGAGATGACCCTAAGCCCTCTCATGCTTAGTCACCTTACAAAAGGATAACACACAAGGCACTTACCGTTCCCTTGCCTGCTTTGTTAGAAGACGGTCACCCTCTATACTGTTTTCATTTCTGTACAAACATAATTAGTTACATTACAACCAATTTTTACAAAAAAAGACATTTTTTTTCTAATACAATACCCCTTCCTCCCCCTGAGCATACCCCCAAGGCTGATTCGCATTTGCCCTTTTTTTCCTTCTATATTCGCCCTATATTCGGATGCGAAAAAAAGGGCGAAAACGAATTCGCTTTCGGGGTATGCGGCTCCTTCCTCCCCTCTCAGAAGATCTACGAAAAGGGGGTTCCCGCTCTGAATTCGAAGGATTTGAGTTTGCATAGGGAGTGGACCTCTGCTTGGAGCTTTGCACTTCCGCAGTAGTAGACCAGCGAGTCTGCCGGTGCTTGCGTGAGGATGCTGTGTATGCTCAGCCGCCCGACACTCATATCACGTTCCGCATGCGATGGGGTGTACGTCACTTCAGGATGCGATGTCAGTGCTGCGTGCACCTCCAGCTTCTCCAGCGGTGTTGCGCACAGCACATCCGTCACAAACTGAAACAACGGCAGCGACTTTGACGTATAGTACACATACACAGGTCGATGCAGACGCACATCGTTCTCCATCAGGTACCCCACGAAGTCCATTAAATACGCACCCCCGGTACCACTTCCAAGCAAAACCAATGGGTTTGAAACAAAGTGCTCCCCAGCTGCCGGCATCAAGGAGTTGTACACAGAACGGTACGGTCCGTTGATAATCAATTCTGGGGAAAGGGTGGAGGCGAGACGCCGTGTTTCTGGGACAGGTCTGAGACAGCGTGAGGTGCTTCCGAAGACCTGGACAATGATGGCGTAGTCCCAGTCGTTGTTCTCGTTGTCGTTGTCGTTGGAAGCAAAGCGCATGGAATCGTTGTCATCGAAGAAGCTGAGATTGCCGTATCGCTCTTCTAGGTTGCCGTCTGGTGCGGTGTTCATCCGTTGTATCTCACCTTCATCCCCTGCAACAAACTTATGCGCCTTTGACCCCACATCCTGCAGCGCCGCCACATCCACCTCTGCAAGCTTCTTGGCCTTCGACCGCAAATGCCTGAAACGGTTCTGTATCACCGTGAAGGGGTGCCCACTCTCCCACCACGACGTCGCGCTCTTCACAAACACATGATCTCCCACCATGGACACAGGGGCGATCCCTGCTGTGTTGTTCCAATACACTATCATATGGTCTGCATCGATGAACACAGTGTTCGACACTGCTTTGTAGGTACGATAGCAGTAGCGAGAGCAGAGCGTGTCCACGACATACCAGAGGAAGACGGGGGCGTTCAAAATCCAGGTATGAGGATGCGAACGCCGCCTTGCGATGTCCACGAAGTACAGAACCGAGAGAAATATGTGCAAAATCTTCGCAGCGTTGAAGTACGGTATCACCATCAGCCGCGACCGAGACAATGGCATGAACACTGCGAACAACAACGTCATCCCAATCAACCTCCCAAGGTCATCAGAATTGATGCACACAGAATGCCGTAAATTGTCGACCTCATAACAGCCACCATCAATCTCCAAAATGTCATACCCATCAGGGTTCTGCAAAGATTCGTTGAAGCTCCGATACGCGGTGTACAGCCCCAACTGCTTTGAAAATGAGAGATTCGCAAACCCCGCAAAATGGTCGTCAAAGACCGCATCACCGACCAACCCTTGGAATGCTTCAAACGTATCAGCACTGCTGCCGATATGCTGTGTGAAGTTTGCGAACATCTTGCTTTGCTGCGTGGGTCCAGGCTTTGTCTCGTGTATCGGCGCCTTTAGGCCGGTCATAGATATAGGTAGAAACAGCACGGTACTCCACCCAGAGAAGATGTAAGGCAGCATGATCGACCAGACGTGAGGCACCGTCGCGAGGGCAGTGATCCACCCCATTGCGCGGTGGATGCGTATGTTGTCTTCCGCTGCGTTTGTGAAGTCGACGACAAATTGCTGCCGTTCCATGAGCCAGTTGAATGTCATCGGAAGAAACGTAAGAAAACACCCAGAGAGCGCAGTCATACAGACCCGCCCCGACACCCTCGCCATCAGGTCATATGTAAACACCGTCCATGGCCCCTCCCTCCACTCCCTCCGGTCGGACCCAAAGCCTTTACCAAAAGATTCTCGGGGCCATAAATTAAGCCACACCCTGTCCACAACGAAGAATCCTGTTAGGGCAAGCCAGACCCCCCAGAATAAAGCGAAGTACGTCACCAGGTATGTCCTCCGCGCGCTGTTCACGGGAACCTCGAAGGCGGAGTGGGTGTCGTACTGGGAATGCTTTGAGGCAGCTTGGGAGGGCTGTGTAGGTGCTGTTGAGGGTGGGCTGTGCGTTCCTGCATGATCATGCCTTACGAGCATGGGAACATGCAGGTCCCTTTGTGAGGGATGATCAAACGATTCCCGAGAATACCCAGACATAGTGTCACCATACGGCACAGTGCTTGCACCACCCGCAAACCCCATAGTATAGTAGAGGGGAAGGAGCTTCCCCTTCTGTTAGTGGAAATGAGTGGGGGGAGAAAAACGGGGGAAATATGGGTTTTATAGTCCCCTTTGTAAACCACATTGGTTTGTTCTTCTTTTTTGCTTTCAACCTTTTTTATTCATTTACTTTTTTGTTGTTTGGGAGACACGCCCTACGTGTCGGTTCTGTGGAAAGACCAGCACGGAACCACCTGTGTGCTCCCTTTTCATGTCGATCCATGAAAACTGTATCACAAGTGATACCGGGGGAAAAACAGTTTGTAAATTGCGGAAGACGCAAAACAAACTCGCGAACGAAAAAAGAGTTTTTTCTGCGAAGTGGTGGTAATAGGGAGAATAAAACATTACGAAAAAACCTCCACTCTCATTTCGCAAGCTTCATTTCCGTTTTGGTTTTCTCCTCACAGGAAAAAAAAAAATGCAATGGCAGCGATTGTGAAGGCGATATACTCAGTGGCCGGGGGCGTCGCACGTTTTGAGTTGCTGACCGTGTGGCTGCCTCCTCCTCAGCGACTTCCCGGTATGTCGTGCTGGTGCTTCCAAATGTGGGTCCGTGTTGTAGGACACATACAGACCGTACTCCTCGTTTCGGAATTTGGATAGCGCATTGCTCGAGATATTAGGATCCTATTCCAATGTTGACAAGTGGGATGCTCCGATACTCTTAGCCGAAAAGGTGCGGCTCCCGTACATGGACGAGAACGGGAAGGCGGGGTGGATCGCTGTCCTCCCTCTTCTTGGCAAGGAGGAGGTGTGGGATGAGTTTGTGGCGTACCGAGAACTCGAACGGAGATGACATCACGCTTTCTCAGCGGTGAAGATGGGAAGGGAATTTCGGCGTGGAAATTCTGGTGTAGCAACGACATTAAGAAGAGGTTCCCAACGAGAGTGGCATGCTGTCACCCGCAGCGAAAAGAAGAGTGAAAAGCGGTATGGAAGCCACCTTTTTGGCCCCAAAATTGAAAGGGAAAAATTTTGTTTTTGATGTGAACAGGGAAATCCTGAGGAGGAGAGAGAGGGAGATGGAAAAATATATGCACCCCCCCATTTCTTATTTATCGTTTTTTGAAAGATAAAAAAAGCGATACCACACACAGAGCTTTGTACTCCCCCCAGTGTCTTTCCACAGCAGAAACTAGAGTGCTCCGCACGAAGCCAGATTCCTTCCCCTTATTTCCAGGCAAGGGGGGTCAGTATAAAGCCCCAAAAAGAAAACATACAAAATCACTCCAAAAAAAATGCACAATGAGAACAAAACAAAAGAAACGCGGAAGTTGAATGAAACCTCACGGAATCACACATTTCAAATAAAAGGGGGGGAGCAGAGATGGGGGGGGAGAGGTATGTGTGGAAAAAAAAAAAACTGAACAAAAAAAAAAATAAAAATAAAAAAGAGCTTCAGGAGGAAGAGAGTCATCTCTCCTTCGCTGAGGCAGGGGCAGAACGAAGCAAAGATGACCTATGGAGCACCTGGTGCGCACATCTTTGTTTACCGTAACAGGGGGGGGAGAAGAAACCGTGTGATAAAAAAAGAAAAAAAAAACGAATGTATCTCGTTGTGCATGTTCACATCTTTCAGAAAAAAGCATTTGGAAAATGAAATTGGCCGCCATGGGGGCTGCAATACATCCGTCATATTTAAAGCGGGAGCGAAGAAAAGGAAAAGGAAAATTTAAAAGATGACTTTAAGACCTCTCCTGTTTAGTCACCTTAAAGAACTGTGGGGGAAAAAAATTCTACTAGAAATCAGCGTCACGGTACGTTACAGTAAACTGAACGGGGGAAATGCAATAATTATGCGATGCATTTTATCCACCACAAAACGCTGACTGTAAAGAATCGAGAAAAAAAAACAACTCTTTCCTGCAAAACAAAGACTAAAGGCACCGCGATTGGGGTTTTTTTTTTGTTCACAGTCCTTCAATGTTTCTTTACAATGCGGGAAAGGAAGAAGTCCACAGGCGAATACAACAATAAACTACAAAACACCACTTCACGTCTCACATAACCTCTAGGCGCTCTCTGTGTATTTGGTCGGTTGTTGTTTTGCTGATCCATCCAAAAACAAAAGTGACGTTGAAGCAAAACTAAACTAAAATTTGTCCACTAATCTACTACTGAGTCTTTTTTCGTTGACCTCAGCAGCAATAAGTAATTCAAAAATGGAAAAAAAAAGCGTGAGGACAAATTTGCCGTTGGCTATGTTCAGTTTCTAATAACACGGTGTGTAAGCAAAAAAAAAAGAAAAATACCTCCCATCCCAGTGGAAAGTGGCACCTTATCCGGTTACCCGCCGTAACACTCCTGCAAAAAAAACTGATATTCAACACACATACAACATTCTTTTCGCGAAGGGTATTGCGAAAGAAAATGAAAACAAAAATACTATGAGGGGTTTTGGCCGGTGTAACATCCTGCATCTCAGTGTTTAGTCAAAAGTAACTATTTATTTTGCAGGAGCTACGTGGAGACGGGGGGAAAAGAAAGAAAAAAAAGAAGAAAAAAAACTGATAAAAAAAAACAAATGAAAGAATCCATCAAGAGACATCGAGAATGTACCTCTCGCATCTTTCACATATGAAGTACGGCACGGGAGGTGTGGAGGGGAGAGAGGTGAATAGAGTTGTTGTTGCATTATCTAATACAGGACAAGATACTTGGCGACCAAATAATATTGGCGGATTTTGGGGGTTTTCTTGCAATTGGCAACTTTTTTGGTCGCCAATATTACTTGTCCTACTGTAATACAATACAGCCACACAGAGGGTGAGGAATGTGCAAAATGTGAGCACCCAAAAACCTTCACAACCTCAACGCCACGCCCTCTTTCCCATGACACCACCCCCACCCGCACGTAGTATTTCTTTTTTGAACTGAACGAACCTGAACAAAATGAAGATATTTTCCATCTCTCTGCCGAGAAATATTTATCTCCGTGGGAGCTCCTAGAATGTCGGAAACTGGGCCTTCAACTGACCTCTGGTCGAAAGGATTGGGTTGGATGTGTTGCCGGTGTATGGAGCATGTGGAGGGGGTGTTGTGAAGAGCTCGAGGGAGACGCGTACGGCGGTAGGCTCGTCGAACATGCTGTGGGCCCAGCCTTCGAGCTCTGTTTTTGTGACAGTCATGACTTCGTCTGCGACACGTTGTGCGCGGGACCAGTCGTGGGTGTTGGTGATGATGGCATTCCATGGGGCCCAAATCTCGTCCTCCATTGTGGTCGGCTTCTTCAACAAAATGCTGCGAACCGAATCGCGAAGCTGTTCAAAGCCGGTGTCCGTCTCAGCATCGATGTCGCGTGTGATGTTCGCCAGGTGGCTGTCCAACGTCGCTTCGTACTCAGCCGCAGTCTCCTGCCCCGACAACCGGCACTTCACTAAACGCACATTGAATTCCGTTGACAGATAGCACACCTTCCCAGGGAAGAAGCGTGATAACAGCAGACTCCGTGCCTCCACCTCAATCGTGTCGACGCCAAGCACCAGCGCAGTGAACGTCGCGTCGTGCGTGGTGTTCGCCTGCGCCTGCACAATGTAGAAACCAGGCGCCGGCTTGGTGAACTGACTCTGCACGGTGGGCACCACCGCAGGCTCGGACCCAGCACAGAACCCTGTCTTCGTGATTGCCTTTTGGTATGAGAAGAGCACACCCAAGGGACCATCAAAGTTGCCGAGGAGAAGCGCTTGGCACATTCCGGTTGTGTACCCTGTGGACAGTTCCGTGAACACCACATCCGTCATCTTGAGCGTCTCCAACGCTGCAACACGCGATGCAACAGTGGGGACAGGGGTAAGCTCCTCACGAAGCATGCTGTGCGCAATGTCCTTTGCATCCATGACGTTGAACCCCCACGAGGCACCAATGACTTTGTTAGCTGCCAGACGCGTTTTCGTCTGCTGGCGGACGAAGTCGAAGCGGGCTTGCTTTCCGTTGGTGGCGTTGTTCATGTACCCGAGAGGGTCACGCAGTGCACTGAGAACCTGCTCCATGAGCTCCGGCTGGCGGACAAACACACCCGACAGCTGTACATCAATGTAGTTCAAGCTGATCGCCACTTTGCTCGTCATCCCAACCAACCCTGCCGGGTATTTGATCTGCGCCAGCGCAACGTCAAAAGCAGCCAAATAAACTTCCATGGCAGCATACTTTGCCGCATCAGGTGTGTTGTGCACAACCGGCACCGCATCCCCCCGGTACATCCGCACCACAAACTCAGAGAACGGCTTCTCCGTGCCCGCACCCCTCTGGAACCCAACAAACTTCCCGTTGCCATTCCACGTCAGGTTCTTCGGCGTTCCCACAATGCCAGCAGGCGCAGAAAACCCTGCCTCCGCCTCCTCCACTGTGTAGAGGAAGGGCATGCTTGAGGGGGGGAGGTACACAGCACCTTCCGGCAGGGGCGCTGTCCAGCTTGCTCTCTGTGCCTCGCTGATGTCGTTTTCGGCGTAAGGGAATTTTGCGTACAGCTCGGTCAGGTCTAAAGGGACAGGAGGGTCTGGGGTGAGAAGGGTCACAATGCAGTTTTCTGGCGTCATCTTTTCGACAATGCTTGAGACAACGGATGCATCGTATATGCGCTTCTGTGGCGGCTGCAGGACGTAGTACGGATTGGCAGGTCTCGTCACCTCGTAGGACATATGGATTATGTGCCAGAACCTCGTTGCTGGGTTGAAGTACCAATTCGCAGCGTCGGCTTCACGCTTGGCGTTGAACCAGGGCTCGAGGCCTTCCGGTGTCTTTTGTTGTTCCTGCATGAGGGCAACGAAGTTGTAGATGACCTGCATAATGTAGTCCACCCGCGCTGCCCCTTCTGGTGTCAACTCAATGACAAACCCGAGCGTCGTGAACCAGCTTGTTGGGTCGTACAGACCTGCGAAGTGCATTTCGATGGCGAGACCCTCTTCGCGGAGACGTGCCGAGATACCTCCACTCATCTCTTGCCCAAAGAGGTAGGTGAACACCGAGGCAGGGTCCTCTGGGAACACATCCAGGAGGCCAAACTCGTTGGGCCACTTCACGTAGAGCTGGTTGATGTCGCCTGCGACAGGCTTCATGTATTGTATCTTCTTTGTGAAGCGTTTGTCTGTGAGGTCTCTTGTGGGGTTTGCCCCCGTAGGGTAGGCCTGGGGAACGGCCTCAGGGTTGGTGAGCCACAGCGGCTCCTCGGTGGTGGTGGCGGGGCGTGAGACGGTGCCGAAGGAGGTCTGCAGCATGGCTTCGATATCGTCGAAGGAGTGGTCGCTCTTCACAAGAAGTGTGTACTTATCGAGGTTGTAATTCTTTTCGAAGAATGCTTTGACCTCATCTTGGAGATTGTGCTTCTCAAGCGCCTCCTTTGTACCGTAGGGGAAGCGGTTGAACGGAGACTTTGGGTTCGACGTAGACACCTCCAACATGAACTGCCGCATGGCGTCTGTGCCCAGGGAGTATTCTGTGTTTGTCGCAACAGTCGCAAGCGATGCAGTGACGGAGGTGTTCTTGAAGAGGGGTTTGTCAAAGTACGAAGCAAACATGTCGAGGGACGTTTTCAAACCGTCGGGCGCGATGATGTAGTAGTACAGTGTATGGTCGCGGGTATCCCAGCTGTTGTAAAATCCGTCGTTTTTGTCCATGTGTTTCGCGAATCCGTCGGTTTCAGGGTATTTTTCGGATCCATAAATCAAGGATTGGCTGAACACTTGGTTGAGACCGTGGAAGTCGTCTGGGTCATCTAGGTAGCCTATAGCGGCACTCATGGAGACGTAGCTGGTGGTGGTGGAGGGGTCGGAGATCATCACAGCTTTGACGCAGTTGTTAAGCTTCACTACTTTGACTTTGTTGGTGTCGTACTTCGATTGGTCGACGTCCATTGATGCCGGGCATGCTGCAGACAAGGTAGGTGCCGGTGGTGTAGGTATCTCTGTTGGCGGTGCGCTGGTGTCCGTTGTCTTTACCATCGGTGCCGCTACAGCATCATCGTCATCGTCGCCGCCCTTCGTCACCAAGACCACAATCATGCCAATGACCGCACCCAGCACAATCATCACCGCCAGACCTACACCAATATACACCTTCTTCTGCTTCGAGTTGTCAGGACGGAATGTGCTTGGCTGTTCCTGGTCCATATCCTCAAACCCAAGCAGCCCTGTCTCGTGATATCCCTCTGCCATTATTCCGTAGTATGATTTGCTGAGGAAAGGGTGATTTTAAGCAAAAAGGAGGCGAAGTAAAGTAGTAGGGTAAGGGGGGGGGGAGGGGCGGATTGGGAATGTAAAGGGGAGGGATAATTGTAGTGTCGGATAACTGTAAACTGGCGGATAAAAAAAAACATATGGCCAGTTTTTTCTTCTCAAAAAATGGGGGATAGTTGTAGTGGGGGATAAAAAAAAAGATCGGGTCTTTTGTTTGTGCGCTCAAAGCCGGGAAAACAAAAAGGTGAAAAAATGTGTTAAACTGAAGTACGGTTGTTGTGGTTAATTGAGTACTCAAAGAAAACAAGCAAGCTTCTGTTTTTTTCAATCCGTTTTGTTTGCCCTGCAGCGCTGCCTCCAATCTTTTTAGAATTTACAACAAGTTGTTTTATCAAAAAAATCTCTTTTTTTCCATCTGAATATCCGGGTCAGCAATGTGCTTCGCAGACACCTGAAAAGTACAGAATGAGGGGGGGGGAACACAAAATCGAAAGAATGCATGAGTTTTATTTTTCCTTCAAAACTTCACACACAACGCTTTTTGGTTTTTGGGAGACACACAAGGTGCCAGGTTCTATGATAAGCACGGAACCACCCTGCACTGTTTGTCATGTTGTTTCCCGTGCAATACATGGAGAAACGTTTCGCACTCGAAACTAGGGAAAGCTTTTTGATAAAAAATGAACGAAGCACAAAAACCAGCGCGTGTGGAAGAAAGAAGAAGAGGGAAGATATTGGTGTACCTGGGGTGGATGCAGTTCTACATCCATTTCGTGGTTTGCATCTAATATGCCTACCCCCGCTTCCACTCATCAACCAGATGAACGGGGATCATTTATGATACAGACATCCTGAGTGTGGCATGCAGACTTATGTTTCCTTATGTGGGTCGATGCGTAAAACCCCCCTCCCCTAAATCTCACTACGATTTTTGAGGTTTTACCAGAAATCAGCGCCGAAAACTGCCCAGAACCACCCCCAAAACCATTTTCCGGCGGGTTTTGGGGGCTTTTGGGCAAAAATATACTTATTTTGACCCATTTTGGGGTATTTTTGCGTGTTTTTGGGCTATTTTTACTCCCTACCCCCAGAACAGATAGACACATAAAGAATGCCAGGAGTTGGACTCAACACAGACGATATAATCGGTGACTCCTCTGACGAGGAGCACGATCCTGTCCCTCAAGAAGAAGAAGAGATGACAGAGGCCCTTCACCGCATGGCTAAGAGAACGCGGTCTTTTATTTCTTCAGTTTCCTCAGTTTCACATACAACGTGTAAAACCTGTGGTAAGGGGCCACAATACACGTTCATGTCCAAAAAAGCGTCGCACATCATAAAAAAGACCCCAAAACACCCCCCCAGGGTCCCCAGACCCCCCAAACACCCCTTGTACATGCACCTCGACCTCTCATAGCCTCCCAACAGAAATAAAAAATTTTTTCCAAGTTTTCAAAATTTTCCTTTTGTTGTACTTACATATTTGAGACGTACTGCAGCGTCTCCTAGGTGTTTGCGCAAGAAACTTTTACTTTATTTTCACTGCTTTCTGTTTATTGTGAGATATGTCGCGCATACTGGGTACAGTACAGCTCTTCCCATTCAATAGCTATATGCTAGATGTCGTCACCGCTGTCTCTCAAGTTTTGTAATTTTATTTTCTTTTGCGGGTGATCCTATGAGTGATCTCGTGTCCCCCCACCCAACCGTCAAAAACAAACAAATACATCATGACCTTTCAAGACCAACCAACTACCTTTCAATAAAAAAAAAAAAAAAATAAAATAAAATCCTTTTGTTTGCTTGCGACACTATTCACTTTTTTCTCTTTGGTGCTAGGATCACCCTCCCCAGGGCCCCTATCACGTACCTTTCGATCCACCGTGCTCAGGTATGCACGTTTGGGTCCCCTCCCCCATTCCTCCTTTTCTTTCCCCCTCTTTCTGGCCCCCTGTATTAGCCCCAGATGGGACTGGCTTCCACTATAGCCTTTCCCACACCGCGAGGCAGGGAGAATACCCCGAGCCCACTTACTTCGCACAAGGATTTGCTCCCTTGTGTTCCAATTATACCCGTTTCGTTGACTGACGAGCGGTAGCGGGAGTAGGACATCTCAACGTAGACTGCGAAATGGAAGTAAGTTAGGCGGAGGGTGGGCGTGGCGTGGATATATGCTGTTGCGACACGTGATTTTTCCAAGTTTTCAAAAAAAAATCAAAAATCGTAGTGAAATTTAGGGGAGGGGGGGTTTTACGCATTCACCCATGTTATGTTTTTAAAAATTTTAACTTTTTTTGACCAATTGTTGGAATGGCTTACTGGGGGGGAGCTATTAAAGTATACGTATACTTTATTCGGCGGGAATTACTGCTTAAATGGCCAAAAAACGAAAAGGGAAAAAAAAAAAAAAATCACTGTTATTTTGGGGTTTCTAGTGGCCGAAACCTCGCGAAAACACCACCATTGACATTTTTGGGCCAATCCCAGCCAGTGGTGGGGTCAATGTGGAAAAATGAACAATTTTTTGGTGACTTAAATTTTCACAAATCTGAACCCCATCAGCACCAATCGTGTAAAAACTGATACACGCGTTATAGGTCAAAAAGACTCGTTTCTCAGCACAAAGTGACCCCATCACAGCACGCACAGAATCCGGACCACCGAAATCAAAAAAAAAATTTTTCGATTTTTTGTGCAAAACTTGCTGAAAAAATTTTTTAGTAAGAAAAATGTACACAAAAACCGTATACTTTATTTCACAGATTTCCACGCTCAAAATGGGTTTCCGCGCCGTATACTTTATTACCCCCGTATACTTTATTAGCACCGTATACTTTATTAGCCCCCCCCCAGTAGTTACCACCTGTGCCAGCTCATTCCCCCTGTTTCTTTTTTTTTTTTTTTTTTTTTTGCGGGGTGGCTCACTTTTCTTCCTTCAATCATTTCAAAAAGGGGGGAGAGGAGAGGCGGGGAGGGGTATGATAAAACAATGGTACTGAACATCCTCGGTATGTTTCTCTTACTTGAAAAAAAAAGAGTGAAACGTTTATAAGATGACCGTGCCAAGTCACCTCACCAAAAAAATAAAGACGGGTTTTCTGTTGTCGACAATTGCCCATCAAGGAAAGGGATGGGTTCTGGACGCAACGTCACCTTTTGTTTATTTTTTATTTTTTATTTTTTATGCTTTTTTTTTTTTTTTTACACAACGCATCAGAGGCAAAACGGCTTTGACAAAAAGAAAACAAGGTAGAACCAAAACAAAAAAATAGAAACGTTAGCAAGATACTACTCCTGTTCTGATTAGTCACCTTGCATAAAGAGGAACACTTAACAGACGAACCTACCTCTCATGGACAAGAAGGATCGTGTTGGGAAGCATTCGGAAGCGGCCACACTAACAACATGCTAAGAGTGTTACTTTTGGGGGGGGGGTGGCTGTCCGAGGGGAAAAAAAAGGTGAAGTTGATAGTGCAAAACGCTTCTGTAACGCAAGGCACTGAAGAAAAATAACAGAAATGCTGAAACACGAACGTGCCTCTCGTACCCACACAACCTTCACCGTCACCAGGGTGGTCCCGAACCGTGCAGTTCTGACATCCATGTTGAGGTTTACGTATGACGTCCCTGCTTTCCCAAAACAAAAAGGGGGTGGGGAAATCCTTCACAGGGGGGAATCGCTGAATCACTAATGAAAGTGTATGCAAAAATCATACGAAGTGTCCGTCTCTGACCCAGATGCCTGCACCTTGCTAGTTGCCTAACAGAGACCTTTGCTAGGTGAGAGCCGGTAAAACAACAAGAGAGTTGGATGAGCAGTACATCACACTCAAATGAAGCAGTGTTTTCTGAATGCAAAAATGAAAACTGTTAAAAAGAAAGTTTTGACTTGAAATACAGGAAAAATACAAGAAAAAATAAACAAAAATATAACACCCTCTGTGATAACACGGAGCCAAGGTCAGCTGTTGCAGAGTCCACTCCACGCAAACTGTTTGCATGTGCCTATTATTGTCCCTATGCAAGAACGCCGTCGTTCAGCTCTATCTCCAGATCCTTGTTCTTCTCATGCTCCATAACGAGCGACTCTAAGCCATTCGGGTCGAAATCTGGTGCGTCCGACCGGCGGCACGGACGGAAGTACCACACAGCTGCGTTGCCCACAACGATCACAATAATCGCAACGCCCACAACAACCCAGACAGCCGTCAAATTGCTCGAGTCTTTCCCCGCATCAGGAGCCTCAGTTCGCACTGTTCCAGGAGCATAAGATGGCACTGTTGCATTTGGGCCTGACGGAATTGCAGTCGGCACTTCTGTCGGCTCTGCTGTAAGAGGTGACAGTGACCCCTCTTCTGAAAATGGTGTCGACTCTGCTGTCGGCAGAACAGGATCTTGAGTCGTGGGAGGATCTGTTGGGAGGGTCATGGTAAAGGGCGTTTCAGTTAGGGGTGCAGTAGTTGGGGGTGCTGTCGTCGCCGAAATGAATAAAGGTGTTTGCGTCGTGGGGTCGTCTGGGATTGCGAGGGTCATGGTGAAGGACACTTCGGTTGGGGGTGTTGGAGGCACTTCTGTCGGCTCTGCTGTAAGAGGTGACAGTGACCCCGCTTCTGAAAATGGTGTCGGCTCTGCTGTCGGCACTGCTGTCGGCATTGCAGTGGTACCCAGCGGTGGAAAGGTATATGGTGCAGGGGTAGGTGGTGACTCAGTTAGAGGTGCTGCTGTCGGCACTGCTGTCGGCCCTTCTGAAAATGGTGCAGGCTCTGCTGTCGGCACTGCTGTCGGCATTGCAGTGGTACCCAGCGGTGGAAAGGTATATGGTGCAGGGGTAGGTGGTGACTCAGTTGGAGGTGCTGCTGTCGGATCTGCTGTCGGCACTGCTGTCGGCATTGCAGTGGTACCCGGCGGTGGAAAGGTATATGGTGCAGGGGTAGGTGGTGACTCAGTTGGTGGTGCTGCTGTCGGCCCTTCTGAAAATGGTGCAGGCTCTGCTGTCGGCACTGCTGTCGGCACTGCTGTCGGCACTGCTGTCGGCACTGCTGTCGGCACTGTTGTCGGCACTGCTGTCTGCACTGCTGTAAGAGGTGACAGTGACCACTCTTCTATTGGCGTAGGCTCTGCCGTCGGCATCTGTGTCGGCATTGCAGTGGTACCCGGCGAATGCGTCGGGGGTTCAGACAGCCACACATAGACCGGACCTGAGGGAAGGCCCATAAGAAAGTGTGCACTCTGCTTTGGGAAGACAATCGAATCCACATTCCCGTACTTCAAATCGAGGTCGAAGTGTCTGTCCTCCTCACCCGTGAGGCGCAAAAGATAGTACAATGTGTTCTCCTTCGACACCCCCAAGATATACGAAAGGCTGCTTGAAAAATGCAGAACAGTTGGCTCCCAGGCCAAATTGATATGCAATAGAGGCGCCCCTCCTTGTGCCAAGTTGTATGTGAAGAGTGACCGTTCTGCGTCAATAAAGTCAACAAACAAACCATCAGGAGAGACAGCACCAATCCCGGCACGGTACAAATACTTTGTAGAGAACGAAGGGACCGGCCATACACTAAGGTAGAAACCGCATCGCATGAGTAAGAAGTTGCCGTCCTGAGAGTATTCCAACTGGTTGTTGTCTGCTCCGCACCCGACCGGGTAGCGCACAAGCTGTGTGTAGTTCGAGGCACTGCGGAGGTAAATATCGCCATCTGAAACAGCAAACGTCGCCCCATCGGGCGCATACGACACTGCTGTTGCTTTGTCCACCGACTTCTCGGACCACACAACGGTTTCGTGCTGCACATCCCAGAAACGTATAACGAGGTCTTCCGAAGTGCTCACAACAGTCTCTCCATCAGGGGACATCGACACACTGTAGATCTGTGAATACACGTTGAGGGTATGCAACAACACACCGACACGGTTAAATATAAACAAGTTGCCAGTTTCCTTATTGACCCCCGTGCACACAAAGGTTGAGCCGTCACTGCTCGTCGCCATCGGGCTACCGCAAATACTGATTTGCACTTGACATTCAGCGTAGCTCATGTTGCACGGACCTGCCTGGTAAGTAACTGGTGGCGACGGGGGAGGGATTGGTACGGGTGTTGGCAGATACTGTGGAGCAGGTGTTGGCACGCTTGTCGGGTCCACAAGGCCCCACACATACACCGGCCCACCTTCCAAAGCAACGAGGTACTGAGAACCCTGCTGGGGGAACTCAATAGTTTTAATGTCGCCGACCGCATCTAAGCTGTACGTGTACAATAGCTCTCCTGTTAGTGTGTGCGTAATGGTCAACTTCTGGGCTTCTTGTGTGGTGCCCGTCAACAAGTATCTTGTGTTCCCCGAGAAAGCGACAGTGCTTATTGCATCTTCCACCACGAGGGTGTATTTTATCTCGTTGTGCAACTCCAAGTTCTGCAGTGACAGTTCGGATGACGTGCTGTGTGCAGTTGCCGCATACACGCCGTTAGAGCTGATGGCGCAGGGTGAGGACAGCTTCAGGGACGAGGGCTGGGCGAACGGATTGCTGGTATTATATACGTCGCAGCCAGACGTGCTTTGTACGATGAACCACCTCCCATCGGTGCTGTAGGAGAGTTTGGCCACCTCGTCGCCTGCAGGAACCCCGATATCTACAAGATAACCAAAGAGTGTGCTGAATTTATATAGATGGTTGCCGGCAGCCAAAAGCGTTTCCCCATCAGGAGATATCGCAAGCGCATTTACCTGCTTACCGATGATCCACAAGGCGTTTCCAGTCGATACACTCCGGTTTGTAATGCGCCCGTCATCTGTAGAAGCCGTAACAAACTGCCCATCCGGGGACATTACGACACTGGTAATCCCACTGGAGCCCGCTATCGTACGAAGAAGCTCCCCCCTCCAGTTGTACACTAGTAAATCCCCCGTGTGGAGCGCGACACCTGCGCACACAAAGGCAGACCCGTCTAAGCTTGCCGCAGCAGGGCTCCCGCAGTTGTTGACTTGCACCTGACACTCCGGATAACTCATGTTGCACGGGCTGGCTATCGGGGGTACTGCTGTCATCGGTGCACTTGTAAGTGGTGGAAGGGTTTCTGGTGCCATGGTATCTTGTGGAAGGGTAGGTGGCGGATCGTAAACTGGTGCAGGTGTGCGTGGTGCATTTGTAGGTGACTCAGTTCGCGGTGCAGGGGTAGGTGGTGCAAACGTTTGTGGTGGATTTGTAGGTGGTGCAAAGGTTCTTGGCGCAGGGGTAGGTGGTGGATTTGTAAGTGGTGACTCAGTTGGCGGTATAGCGGTAGGTGGTGATCTGGTACGTGGTGCATCCGTCTGCGGTGGAAAGGTATATGGTGCAGGGGTAGGTGGTGAAGGGGTGAGTGGTGCATCCGTAAGCGGTGCAGGGGTAGGTGCTCCCGCAGTTGGTGGTGCAGGGGTTGGTGGTGCAAGGGTGGGGGTGCCTACCCGCCACACGTAAACAGGCCCCGTATCCAGACCGATGAAGTACTGCTGCCCTTGTGGTGGAGCCACAATCGAATTCAGCACACCAGCCGCATCAATAGGATACTGCGCCACCTTGTCTAAAGTTTGTGGGTACGCCACGTAGAGCTCTGGCCCCACCGACCCTCCCAACACATAGCTTCCGTAGCTCGAAAAGGTGAGTGCCGTTGGTTCGCGTTGATACAGCTTGGTGTCGCGTGTTTGCAGTTCTGAGTTGTGGAGCAGGAACGAGGACAGGGTGGACTGGTTTGCACACACCAGGTCCAAACCGCTCATGGCACTTACTGAGCACGGGGCGGACACTATGTCCAGGAAGACTGTCACCGCGTAGATGGTGGTACGTGTTGGGAACTGGACGACGAGGTAGTTGCTTGGGGAGTAGTACAACCCTGTGGGGGTGCTGTCGAGGGTTGGACCGGTTCTGCTGACACTGCCGGATGTGGTGTATATTGTGACCTTGCTGCCGTCGGTGGTGTCTGAGATGGCTATGCTCGCTCCGTCTGGCGAGTACGCGGCGTAGGTGTGCGCACCACTGGACCGCAGCTTCCATGTTGCAGTGGCCGTTGAGACGTTCCAGTGCTGGATGAGCCCGTCGTCCGCACAGCTCACAATGCTGCCGCCATCTGGGGACATGGCCACGGAGATCACGGTCCCCGAGACAGCAAGCTGTGCTATCGCCTCCCCCTGCACAGAGTACACAAGCAAGTTTCCCCTCTTACTGCCCTGCCCCGTGCACACAAAGGAACTGCCGTCCTGGTCAGCACTAATCGGACTCCGACACACATCTACCTGCACCAAGCAGTCGGGGTAACTCATATTGCACGCTGCCGCTGCACATTGCATTACGCATGCTGAAAACAATACAGCACGAAGCATTTTTGTCTGCCATAAATAAATGTGGAAGGTGAGGTAAGAGAGGGGAAAGTGCAAGAAAGACGGTTTTCCTTTTTGATTCTAAACTCAAGACAAACCTCACACGATTTTTTTAGGGGAGGGCTCCATCCGTTTCCATTCCTTGGATCCACAGGACCCAAAGAATGGGACGAATTTACCTTTTTTTCAACCCCCCTTCACTATCCTTTTTGTTGTTCCGACAATCACCCACCAGGTGGGTCTTGCACAACGCAATATTTACCTTTATACCTTTATAGCTTGTTTTTAGTGGCAGAAACTATGCCTTTCTCTTGACCCATTGCTGTACCAACAGTCAACAGTGGGCCTCACCCTCTCTAAAGGATTTACATGGACGTCCTTACAGGCGGCACACCGTAACCTAAGATGTGGCGGAGCGAGATCTGGCCTGACTGTTGGTCCCTTCCCTTGCATGCTCTTGAGTGCAAAACACCTATCGCAGCAGGGGAAAGCCACCAGCCAGCATTCATTTTCCTCGAGCCAGGGTTTTTAGGGACGTTTGCCTCCCTGGAGGACAAGACAGAATAGTCCTGCATACCCTCTGGCTGAGAGGAAAATACAAAAGGCACACTTCATATCCCTACGAGTGTGGCAAAGCAGAGCTAACCCTGGGTATGACCCCAATAACAAAAGTGAAGTTGATAATACAAACGCCTCAAAACAAAAATGAAGGATTGCTATGGAAAAGCACAATATAAAAAGAACGGAGGGCGAAACTGATAACGAATGACACAAAAAAGCAAAAACAAAAAAAAAAAAAAAAAAAAAAAAAAAAAAGGGGGAGAGTGGTGTGGCTCGCAATATGCACACGCGCACACAAAAAATGTTGGAAAGATGGGAAGCTTCTCGTGCTAAGTCGCCTTTTTTCACGGGTTGCCTACGATCGTAGTACGATCTCTTACGATCGTAGCTCTTTTTTTGATCGCACTACGATCGTACTACGATCAAAGTACGATCGTAGTACGATCGTACTTACGATCGTATTATGATCGTACGATCGTACTACGATCGTAACGATCGTAACGATCGTAGTACGATCGTAGTACGATCGTACTATCCTCCTTCTAAGGTGCTCGCTCTCCATACCTAGACCCTCGAATTTTTTTTTTTTTTGCCCCTATATAGGGCTAATTTCGACGATTTGAGGCCATTAAAAGCAAAATTTGGCACTTTTGAGCATCTGTGGGGGTCTAAAACGTGGTTTTGCGAACCCCAAATTTCGTAAAATCTCGTAGTCGGTGTCGTTGCCGGTGGCTATTGCCTCCCAGGGAAAGGGACTCTCGAATTTTTTTTTTCGCCCCTATATAGGCCTAATTTCGACGATTTGAGGCCATTAAAAGCAAAATTTGGCACTTTTGAGCATCTGTGGGGGTCTAAAACGTGGTTTCGCGCACCAAATTTCGTGGTATTTATAAAATAGAAGTGAATTTATTTTTTTGCCCAAAATGGGGCGTGGTAGGTCATAAAATGGCCCAAAAATTCCAAAGAAAACCTCAGATTGAGCAAATTGTGAAAAAAAAAAATTGGTCGAAGTTTTGGTCATTTTCTACTAACAACAAAAGAAACAAGAGGCCAGAGCTGTGCGCCACCCATACACACACACCGACACACACCCACACACACCCTCACCATAAGTGGGGAAACACCCAATACAACCAAGGTTACCAAAAAAGTCCCCCAATCATGGTTTTAGAACCCTGTCAGTAACTCCCAAGTGGAACACTCCGGGTTCGATTGCCCGCGCAGTGTCAGTGGTTTGCACTATCAACTTCACTTCGAGTATTGAAACAAATAAAAAAGCACAAATAAAAGACCGCCCTTCTGCAGCCCAGTAGAAGTGACACCTCAAAAAAAAAACAAAAAAAAGGCAAAAAAAAAGTCCCCCAATCATGGTTTTAGAACCCTGTCAGTAACTCCCAAGTGGAACACTCCGGGGTTCGATTACCCGCGCAGTGTCAGTGCCTGCGTCCCGTTTGCACTATCAACTTCACTTCACTTCACCATTCGACCACATCACCACCATCACAGAGCTCCAACCATGTTTCGTGTAAATGTCACGTTCATCCTCTTTTTTTTGTTTTGTTTCTGCTGGTCCACTGCCGATGCAGCTGGTGGTAGCGCAAAGAGCAAGACCAAGAGGGAGAGGGAGGGGGAGGGGGGTGGGGATAACCCCCGCCAGCAGAAGAAGCCCCGGGTCGACGCCGCCCCCGAGCCGATGGACGACGACGACGACGACGACGACACCCCCATCCCGTTCGCCAACCTCCCCACCGACATCCAGAGGGCGAAACGCGGCGCGATGATCCGTCGCATCCGCGACAGCGCGAACGGGAAGGCGGGGCTGGTTGACCTCGCGGTCAAGGAGGGTGCCTTCCCCGACCGCCCGTCAGCGGAGAAGACGTCTGGTGGAAAGACGCGGACGATGGAGCAGATCGCCGACGCAATTTGCGACCATCGGTTATTGACTGCGCCACCCAAACTGTCACAACCCCTGTCAACCTCACCGCCTGCGACACAGTCCACCTCCGACACCAGCGCCGCCCTCACCAGAGAAGCTGATTCTGCGAAGCCCAAGAAGAAGGTTGCCACGGATCCCCTGAACGAGCGCTTTCGTTCCTACCCTGGGGTTAGCATCATGCAGAAAGGTGAAGCACGGCGCAGGGGCTACACCATGGCGTCCGCTTGTGGCTCGTACGCGGACGACCAGGAGGTGCCAGTGTGTGTGCCGTGCAAGAGGGCCTTCGCACGCGACGTGACCAATCACGACCTCAACAACACCCACATGGGCTCGCGATCGCACATCAGGAAGTCCACACCCTCATCTGCAACCGGAGGCACCGCACCACCCACCAACAACAACAACGACTCTATCGAGATCGACACCCACGAGAGAGTCGCAGAGCTTTGTGGCATGCTTGGCATCTCCTTCTTGGCGGCAACGAAGCTTCTCTTTGCACTGAAGGGGCAGACAATACCTCATGACGGTATTAATGTGCAAACCCAGTGGACAAAGCACGGCCAGAGCGTGTACAAGCGCCAACTTGCCCACATCGCCACGAAGCTGAAGGACAAGCCTTTCGTCCTTGTGCATGACGGGGTCTCAACGGACCATGGTGACACGTCTGTGATTTTTATTGCACAGACGCGCGACTACTCCGTGTGCCTGCCTGTGCAGTACTCTAGCGTGCCCTTCACCGCCGACACCATCAAGGAGGCCCTCAACGCATCCCTCGCAGAGTGTGAACTGTCCCTGAGTCAAGTGTGCTTGATCCGGAGCGACAGGGGGGGAAGTACGGGTGCAGCGTCTAGACAGCTCTCTGGGGAACTCGGCGTGCCCTTCGTCAGTTGTTTAGCTCATCTCCTAAACAACGCCTGCACCGACCTGAAGAAAGTGCTGAAGGAGAAGGAACACCTGATGCACCACCTCCTCCACCTCAGCAACTACGCCTTCTGCGACGCGAAAAAGCAGAAGGCGTGGAAAAGGGTTCAGTCCGAGTTATGCGATAAATCTTCTCTGACAAAGATTTCGCAACTCCTCGAGAGGCTGAAGAAGTTGGAGCATACGTCGACCGCCAGGGAGAAAACGCAGATGCTTGAGAAGTGCCGCAGCATGTGCTTGGAGGCTGTCGTCGAGGCGCAGCGCGAGTCGATTGCGAACGCTGACACCTTTGAGGGATTGGTAGAATCCTTGTCACGCGTATACGCAGACTCGAAGGAGAATGTTGAAGCGACAGCTCCAGTGTGCCGTGCCCCAAGGATCTACGACACCCGCTTCGTCACCACCCTCACTGCGGCGGAGCATTTGGAGTCACGGGTCAAGGCTTTGTACTTGTTCATTGCTCGACAGTGCAAGAAGCCCAGCGCCTCCGCTTCCACCAAAACCCTCGCAAAGTTGCTGCAGTCGGAAGGGTTTCCCAAGGTCCAGAGCACCCTCACCGAGTACGTCGAGGCGACAGCGACCATGAGGGACGCATTGCGGAAGTACTCGGATGCGATGGTCCCGAAGGACGGCGGCGCTGGCACTCTGTGGGCTGAGGTGCAGTCTTTGTGCGATAGCCTGGAAGAGGCGAAAAAGCCGGGGGTGGGTGGGGAATTTTTTTGTCTAGTTAGTGAAACCTTATTCAACGGTTTTTCAACACGTTGGTCTAAGCAACTAGAGCCAGGGTATTTTTTTTATCAAGCCCTTCGCCAACTCACCCCGGCTGGTTTTCAGACAATGTTTACGTGCGACTCTCTTATTTCGCACGAAGACGTGCGTACTGCACTGTCATTGGGCCCTGAGGTTACTCGTGCATTTTTTGAAAAATACGAGGAACAGGCACGGGTCTGGCACGGGAGTGCCACGGCATTCTGGTCTTCCTTCCCAGATTGTGTAGAGGATGAGGAGACCAAAAAATTGTTCCGTTTGGTATCTGAGAGGGTATTACTTTTTCTGAGTGTCCCAGCGAGCTGCACCAGCCCAGACAGTGCCAGTTCTGTGCTGAAGACAGCAATTCCGAGCAACAGAGGTGGCCTTTCTTCTGAAAGCCAGCGTCGTATGTCTCTCTTGGCTCTTAACCAAGACGTGGACGGAATCTACCCCCCAGAATGTAGGTTCCGGCACGGCTTTCCTACAATTGTAGATCGCGAAAGCGCCGAGGATGACTGCGACGCCAAAGAAGACTTTGTTTCTGAGGCGGCGGACGTGCACACCCTCACGGACGCCCTCAAGGTTTTTGACTCTCTTTTGAATGTTTCCCCCCTCGAGAGTGCTTAAAAATGCTATCGTTGACTAAAGAAAGGCAATGCATATTCACAAAGAGAGACAGTATTTAATTTCGATTACACGATTACACGATTACACGATTACACGATTACACGTTTAATGATTCCACGATTCCACTCTTCCACTATTTTTGTATACAAAAAAGAAACCCGGCCCCTTTCTATTTTTGTTATGTTTTTCATTCTTTTTCATCCGTACCTTTTGACATTGCGGACTTATCCTTCCAGCATTTTTTGCCATGCCTTCTGCTTACCTCGACAATTACGCACCTCCCGACACCCAGCTCCGCTGAAAACGATTCCCACAGGGGCCACACCTCCACAAACACCCCCTCTCCCTGCACCCCCACCCTCACCCTCACAGGATGCAATTATAAAATAAAAAGACACGATGAAGAACCCGCCACCCCGCCACTCTGTGCCGCAGGTTCCTTCTTCACCTGGGGTGGGACACTCTTAGTCAGTCACTGCTATAGCCATTAACCCAGGGAGCATAGCTAGTGCAAGAAATTCGACTTCGGGATCCGGAAAGTCTGTCCTCTGCTTGCAGAGGACTAGACACAAGAAAATATTGCGTTCCCCCAGAATACTAATTTTTGTCACAGTAATTTTTGCCCAGGGCATGCTCTTGAAGCATGGCGGCTTGGTGTGAGAAGGGGCAGTGTATTGTTTTGTTCTAGATTTCAACGGTTGTTAGAACGAGTCAAGTGGATGCTTATCTAAACACTGACTTTAGTACAGACCCGAGAGATCACACATGACTTTGAGGAAAGAACAAAGCAATGCATCTGTACCCGCACGCCAGGTTGTAGTTACTTCAGAATTTTCTTGAGTTTGCATGAACGAGGAGGGGGTGATTCATTCTTCGGGAACGCTTAGTATACCATGGAATGATCATCTCAAAAAAACAGTGGGGGCTGAATTCATATCCCTTAGAATTGCGAATTCAGCCTTTGCAGAAGGTACGTCTTACTTGTACTTGTACTTGTATGCCGTGTCACCCTTCTCAACCTTACCGGTTCACAGCTCGCAAGAGCAATGTAACCCTTCTCGCTATTGCAAACTTAAGAATTTTCTGCTGTAACTTACCAAAATCGATTTTCTTTCACCCCAAACACCCGCAACACCCCACCTGCTACTTCGGTAGCCTGTGTTGTTGGGAGTTGGTTCTCATGTTGATCCCCAGTGACTGTCTAGCACTGCTTCTTCTGAGCCCAACGTTGTTTGGCCTGTCGACGTAATAAATACGAAGACAGGGCGGCGGTGCCAACAATTTTCCAATGATGTAACGTTTTATCTGATTGATTATCGTTTGATATACCTTGTGTGTGCTTCATGCACACCATGCAAGGAATATCGAACGGTATTTCAAGCGATATTCGTTATTTCGTTTGGCAAACGTACTACGATCGTACTACGATCGTAATGATCGTACTACGATCGTACTACGATCGTACTACGATCGTTTACGATCGTAGTACGATCGTAGTTGATCGTAGTACGATATTTTACGATCGTTACGATCGTTTTTTGGTACGATCGTAAACGATCGTACTACGATCGTAGGCAACCCGTGTTTTTTAAAAAAAAAGGAAGCTTTTTCTGCGAAACCGCTGGCACCGAGAGCCATGACCTAATAGTTTTGTGCAGAAACACTGTAAAAAAAAAAAAAAAACACAGTCCTAAAACAGGGATGTTGCTAAACCGCGTAGTGGAATTCCAAAATCCTTGAGAGGTCGTTTTTTTTACGGGAAATTTTACGTGGGGAAGTCGTTTTTTTTACGGGAAATTTTACGCGGGAAATCCTTTTTTTTTCCGGGAAATTTTGAGGAGTCTTTTTTTTTTAACGGGAAAATTCTGTAGGGTTGACCCGGGAGGCTGTACCTTCAATTTTTTTTTTTGCCTGCGGCGCCATTTTTCATTTTTTGCTCCGCAAAAAGGGTTCGTTGAGTGACTGCTCTGTGGTGTAAATAGCTATATTTTTACACCGTACCCTAATTTTTTTCGCCTGCGGCGCCATTTTATATTATTTTTTTTTGCTTCGCAAAAAAAAATTCAGTTCCGTATGTTCCCGATGGTACTTGTCTTCTGAAGGAAAAGTACAAAGTGAACGTGGGGGCAGTTTGCGTAGTTGCAAACTTTGCTGCATGTTGTGACCCCACCATTTGATGGACGGAGCACGTCGAACCCAAAGGAGTGAGAAAGAAGGATATGGCCAAAGAAAAAAGTAGCGTACCGTGCGCCTGCGGCGCAAGCTTGCATTACACCCTTCTTATGACATAGTTTGGCTGCGAAAAAAGTGCAATTTTAAGCGCAATTTTGAAATGTGGCGTACCGTGGCTTCGCCAGAACGCGGTTTTTTCGAAGTTTTCTTGGAAAATGGGGACACTCTCGCACGGGTTTTGTAGGCTGCACCGGTAGTGCACTCCCCGTCTTTGGTTGCTGTTGAACAAGGATTCTCTCTCCTGACTACATCTACGCAAAGAGACGCCACCGCCTTTCTCACAGCACTATTGAGAAGCTGATGGTTCTTCATGAACAGGCACCGAGTTTAACAACGAAAAGATGGGGAATATTCTTGAACACGCTGTTGCCTTGTTTCTCAGCACAAGCGTAACAGGTTCAAGAGAAAACGGAGGTGTTCCTGCTGTTGGCGGAGGAGTTGGAAGACTTCGCTCCCCGTATTTGCTTTCGGAATTGAGCTTCTGAGGACCTTTTTCGCGCGCAGCGCGAATTTTTTTTTCTCCAAAACTGGTGCTTTCGGAAGTCGGTCAACGACCTGTCAATATCAGGGGGTGTGTGTATAGAGTCCCTGTGTCAGCGACCTGTCAGCGACCTGTCAATATCGACCCCTCCCGGAGCACCAAAAACGAAAGAAATTGGACGTGGGGTTCTCAAAATTTTCGGGGAAAACGGCATATTTAGCGATAAGTGTGTTCGAAACGTATCATGTGGGCAAAAAAATTATGATTTTCACCACCAGACATGGGCCAGGGTCGAAAAATGTACCTTTTTCCCGTGTAAAAAAACCCGTAAAAAAACCCGAATTCCAAGCCCAAAAAGTGCGATTTTCGTAACTGTTTAGCGTCAGGTCTGTCCTAAAATGTGAGAGGGGGTTGTGTGGCTGTAAGGAATGAATGCGTTTCTCCTTTTTAAACAGTCGTTACGCTAGTGGACTACTGCGGCTGTAACGGGTAACGGGGAATTAGGGTTCGATTCCGGAGAGGGAGCCTGAGAAACGGCTACCACATCTAAGGATACCCACGTTATGCGCTTACGCAACAAATTGTTGGTCAACAAAAACTATTTTTTTTTTTTTTTTGCTACCAAACCGCTAGAAACGGATGTCAAAAAAAACCCTCCTTTTTTTGCCTAAACAGAAATGAGGTGAGTGCACAACAAAGAAAACTTTGATAAAAGATGACCCCGAAGTCCTTCGCGTACTTAATCACCTAATAAAGGGGGAGGGATAAACAAAAGGTCTCAGACATTTCAGTCATTTCCCACCACACAAAAGTAGTTGTCCTAAAAAATGTCCGACCCCGCATATTTTTTTTTTCACAGCGGTTTTTAAGATAAAAGAACGCAACCCTTCCACCAAGAGAGGAAACCGGAAAGTGTCAGAGCCTCATTCTGATTCTGGTTCTGGTTTCACCATTCCCCTTACCCCCCTTCGAATATTATTTTGAAAGATCTGTGTCGTCGGACGATTATAATTTTGCATCTGGGTCGAGTGAAAAAAAATGAACCAGGAAATACGGTGAAATAAGGTGTTGGTCAATCGTATCTAGTCTCTTGTACGCTGCCTGAAGGGCGTTCTACTGGGAAGCATATAGAGGCCAAAGATAAATAACCAAAAAAATGAAAGGTTGAAGGTGCAAACCCTGACACAGATGAACAAGACAAAAGTTTTTTTTCAAAAAAAAAAACAAAAAAAGAAGAAAAAGAAAGAAAGATGAGCGGGTTTCACGGTGAACATCTTTTCTTCCTCAATAGTTCTCGTGCTGGATTACGTCTTGAAGTTGGGGGCAAAAAGCGAGTGGCAAAAAAGCGCCTCTCAATTTTTAAAAAAAGTCGCCAAAAAACACAACTGGGAAAAAAAAAATGTTGGTTGTTGTCGCAGGCATCTCCTATTGACCCGCGTACGATGCCAGCCATCCGGATGAAAGAAAGCACAAATTACCCTGTTACCACCAACAGCAGTGGGGGAGAAAAAAAAAATGAAAATACGCCTCACCCGGCATTGCACCCAGTAATACAGCCTACGTTTCAGTACAAGACAAATCATCTCTAAGCGCGAACGAATGCAGGCGCAGTAAAAAAAAATGCTCGATTTGCAGGCGTATTTTACTGAGGTATTACTGAGTGGGCTTTTTTTTCTTCTTTTTTTTTTTCCCTTTCTCCGAGAAGGGGCAAGGCTCTTATCGCCTTCTGTGTAGCATGAAGGTTTCTCTAGAGTGCCTCTCAAGAGATGATAACAACAACATCAACAAAATTTTAAAGTGGTTCTAGACAACAAAAAGGTGTTGCCAGTTTTCAATGAGAGTGGCTATTTTTGCAGGGAAGGGGGGCCAGTAAAAAAATATTTCTCCATTGGAGTATAGCAAGAACGTCCCCGCAACTACTATCGTCTCCCTCTGTGTGTGCACCATAGAGAGTGAAGATTGCTTTTCCTTTACAAAGGAAGAGAGAGAAAAAAGAAGAAAAAGAAGAATAGTCGAAAGTGCAAACGCCTCACCGTTCATCGATGGACGCAGGGCACTGGAAATAAATGAGGGGGGGAAAAAAAGCACACAGTAAACAGTAAACAGTAAACAGTAAACAGTAAACAGTAAACAGTAAACAGTAAACAGTAAACAGTAAACAGTAAACAGTAAACAGTAAACAGTAAACAGTAAACAGTAAACAGTAAACAGTAAACAGTAAACAGTAAACAGTAAACAGTAAACAGTAAACAGTAAACAGTAAACAGTAAACAGTAAACAGTAAACAGTAAACAGTAAACAGTAAACAGTAAACAGTAAACAGTAAACAGTAATCCTGAAAGATAAACCGGGGGGTGAGCAATCTTTCTTACATTTTGATCACATCGCAAGAAGCAAAACGTACAATAGTGTGAGATGAGAGGTACTTTTCCGTGAAGCAGAAGGCAGAAAGGGGTTTCTGCCGATGTTACTTTCCACGCGTTTTTATTATGTTTTTTTTTTTTTTTTTGTTTGTTTTTTTTTTTTTTTTTGCTCAGCGTTTGTTCAGGTTCGAAAGAAACGCCAGAGCTATTTTTTCTTTTTATTTTATTTTGCAATATTGGTTGTAGTGTAAACACCCTAGGGATGAGCTGCACTATAATATTCATTTTCCTTCTGTGAGAGCGTAAAGGGGGCGGAAAAGTGGAGTGTTTTTCGCCATTAGAGCTTGCTGCCTCAATATGCCAACTGGCAGTGCTAAGTACCGTATTCGTACAAATTATCGACTGTACAAATATTCGACCTTTTCAGGATTATTCTGGAAGTTCGACCTTTTTTCGAATACGGTAAATTCTTTCTGAGAGTTGATACAGTGCTAAATAAAGTGGGACTGCTGTCGTCCTCTGTTTCTGATTGTTTTAGTGCAACTGTAGTGTAGCCCAAAAAAGGAAAAGGCACGTAAATTGAGGTAAAGACCAGTGAATAGGTCCCTTACCAGAAATCGCGAACAGAAATAACCGAAAAATAATTTCGTTACAAATGCACCAGGCGTCTGGGCACAGCAGAAGATACGTATATTTCTTATATTTCGTGTCTGAAACATAATTTTTGTTTTCCAGGATAAAAAAGTTAGTCTGGTGATCGCCTCACTGTGCTTTGGGGTCACCAAAAAACCAAAGAAAGAAAGTTGTATATGAACGTAAGCCTCTCGTGCTTAGTCAATTTGAAACAAAAAGGCGGATGCCCAAAACAAACTCGGAAAAAAAACAACAACAACACCCATACATAGAAACTGACTTCTTCGATATGACTGTTAAGCAAATAAGGAAGGGGGAAGAAAAAAAAGGGAGTGTTTTTCCTGCCGCTTTGGACGCTCCGCAAGCTATTGTGTTTTTTTTCACCGAAGTATGGGGTTTTGGTTGTGAAAAAAGGTAAAACAAAGCTAGCGGGGGGCAGGGGTACCTGTAACGAGGGGGGTAAAAACGGCCCGGCCCCCGGCCCCCGGCCCCTGGTTATCAAATGGAGAAAAGCACGTGTATGTAGACACGGTATACACAACGCAACCTTGTGCGCGGGTTTTTGGGTCATTGTTGCCCACAAACGGGCCGGCATTTGCATTCCGGAATCCGTCCGGCCAGTGGTGGGGTCAATTTGACGAAATGGACAAGTTCTCGTTTTTGGTCAATTTTTGCAGTATACACAATACAGTACAGGGGATTGGGAGTACAGTACAGTACAGTACAGTACAGTACAGTACAGTACAGTACAGTACAGTACAGTACAGTACAGTACAGTACAGTACAGTACAGTACAGTACAGTACAGTACAGTACAGTACAGTACAGTACAGTACAGTACAGTACAGTACAGTACAGTACAGTACAGTACAGTACAGTACAGTACAGTACAGTACAGTACAGTACAGTACAGTACAGTACAGTACAGTACAGTACAGTACAGTACAGTACAGTACAGTACAGTACAGTACAGTACAGTACAGTACAGTACAGTACAGTACAGTACAGTACAGTACAGTACAGTACAGTACAGTACAGTACAGTACAGTACAGTACAGTACAGTACAGTACAGTACAGTACAGTACAGTACAGTACAGTACAGTACAGTACAGTACAGTACAGTACAGTACAGTACAGTACAGTACAGTACAGTACAGTACAGTACAGTACAGTACAGTACAGTACAGTACAGTACAGTACAGTACAGTACAGTACAGTACAGTACAGTACAGTACAGTACAGTACAGTACAGTACAGTACAGTACAGTACAGTACAGTACAGTACAGTACAGTACAGTACAGTGTAAAAAACTCAAAAATCCCTCTCGCGCCTTGGCGAAAAATATTTTTTATAAAAACCGGCTTTATTTGAAAGATTGAGATCCGCTGACCCCAAAAAATAAAATTGGCCCCAGCCAAGAATAGCTATACAAAAGCAGAATAACGGCGAGAGTATTTCCCACGTAATTTCTTAAGGGATTTTTTCTCGGCCCAGAGGCCCGGCCCGCGGCCCCACGTTACAGGTACCCCTGGCGGGGGGGGGCACGCCACCGTCAGTCGTTTCTATTTCCTCTTGCAAAAAGAAATTGGGAAATCGCAAAAAAGAATTATACTGGAACAGATTGAAAATATTGTTCTTGCTTTTGTTGGAACTCGGTACATTGTTCCTCCAGTATCGTTATTTTTACAGGATTTAAAAAAAGAAGAAAAAAAACAAATGAAAGACAAATCTTTCGTTGTGTACAGATATTTCAACCAGACGATTCGAACATTTTTGAGAACGTGAACTACGATCGAAACAACAGGGTTTTTGCTGAGGCGTTACAAAGGAAAGTGGGGGTCGCGCCTTCTGAGGTAGATGAACGGACCCACATTGTAGCAACCTCGCAACATGCAGGACTAGGAAACAATGAATGGAAAAATTGGAAGGTCACATCGCAGTTCATGTTCTGTACATAATCGTCTGGTAACACACTTCATGTAATGGGTTGGGTGGGGGTGGGGGGGGTTCTCACGATTGTTCCAGTGTTCATGTTGGTTCGCAGTGAATGGCCTTTCGCTGGCCTTCCCTTGCATATTTCTCTTCCGCAAGTGGCTCTGCTTCGCACATAAAAGGGAAGCGAAAAAAAAATAAAACAAATGTCAAGTGACATCACCACTGCATATAAAAAATATCTGAGCCTCGCAAAAATTAAAAATCCAAATGATAAAGATGAAGCCAAAGAAAACTAAAAAAAAATATCCCCCAAAAGTGATCAGAAAAGCACCCCAAATACGTGGCTCCGAAGCAGTGAAGCCGCAGACGGCCGTGCCGAAGGGTCCCGCTGGAAGCAAAGCTCAAGAAACGCAACCATGTCCGGTGGTACCGACGCAGGCAAGGGTGGGCCGCCGTCACTCGACAGAATGCGGTTCACAACCTCAAACGCTGCGTCACGTGAGCCAGACATCCACGGTGTGTGTCCGAACATCTCCACCACAGTGCACCCCAACGACCAGATGTCGCAACGTGTCCCGTACTCCCCAACACCCTCACGACGCTCCAGTACCTCGGGCGCCATCCAGAACGGTGTTCCCACACAGGTCTGTGCACCATGCGCAGCAAACGTGTTGTCGGCTTCTTCGCCAAAGATCTTGCTGCACCCAAAGTCAGACAGCTTCACAACAGCATCCACACTCAGCAGCAGGTTGTCACCCTTCACGTCACGGTGTGCAATCGGTGCACGGCCAAGTTCCCCTTTGTGTAGGTATGCCAGACCCTCCAGCACCTGCCGTGTGTACTGCACCACCACGTCGGCATCAAGGCCCCGACCGCGAGAGCGGATCAGACTCTTCACACTACCGCCAGACATGTATTCCATGAAGATTTCGAGGCAGCCAGCATCACGCCACATGTGTCCCAGGTACTGGACAATGTTCGCATGGTGCAAACTCTGCATCAAAACAAACTCGCGTTCCACTTTGATTCGCGCCTGGCCTGAGTGCGAGGACGGCAGGTGCAGCTCCTTCACGGCAACATGGCGCTCCACGTCGACGATCTTGCCACGTCCCTCCTTCACAGACGCAAGGTGCACCACACCGTAGCTCCCACGTCCCAGAGCAGGCTTCATGCGCACACAGTCACGCATCTGCCCCTTCGAAAGAAGGAGCTGCGCCTCAAGGACGTCTTTGTTCTCAAGAGTGATTCCCGACTCTGTCCACAAGGAGATGAACCGGTGATCCAGCAGCGTCCCTGCTGTCGGCCGGTCGTCGGGGTTCTGCTGCAGACATGCATTGATAAACGCACTCGCGGCGTCGGACACGTGTCCTGGCAGGTTCGACGGTGGGTACACAGGTGGAGACACATACGCAGCCCACCTCGTCTTCTGTGGAGCATCGCCAGGCGGCTTCCCTCTGTTCAGGATTTCTGCCACAGTGCACCCGACAGAGAAGATGTCAGCTGGCGTGCCCGCCTTGGTAAAGTGTGTCCCACTCCCAAACACCTCAGGCGCAATCCAGTTCGGTGTGCCGACTTGTGTGTTGGCACACGAGACCACCCCAATGCTGGGTGTGGCTTCATGCACCACCTCCTTGACACTGCCAAAGTCGCACAGCTTCGCAACACCCTCGGGTGTGAGCAGCACATTGTCACCTTTGATGTCGCGATGCACCACGTTGCCGCTGTGCAGGAAGTGCAGCGCCTGCAGGACCTGGTGCATGTAGAACGCAGCCTTCTCCTCGGCCAACACAGAGGGCAGGCTCCGCACGTATCCGCCAAGTGAGGTGCCTTCCACAAGCTCCATCAGCACACACAGCTTCATCTCACGTGGGCTGTACACCATGTCGTACATCTGTGTGATGTGTGGGTGCTTGAGACGTTGCAGGATACGCAGCACAGAACGCGCCTCATTCACATCCTCACGCGTGGCACCAAACTGCTCCTTCATCGCAACAAGACGGCCGGACTCCACCGAGCCTGCGTAGACAACACCGTAGGCACCTTCTCCAAGGCGCTTCAGCTTTCGCCACGTCAGGTACATCGGGTCTTCTGGGCCTTCGGTGTCTGGGCCCACGGGCAACACACACGACGGAAGGCTTCCGCTGTTGCTGTAGCACGTCTTGATCAGGTCCGTCGCGCCTGTGAGGACAGAACCTGTACGGACAGAGCCTGTGCGGACAGAACCTGTGCGGACAGAGGCTGTATGGACAGAGGCAGAGCCTGTGGCGATGGAACCTGTCGGCATAGAACCTGTGGGGACGGAGCCTGTGGGCACAGAAGATGCGTACGTCGTTTCGGTGTCGTCTTTTATTTCCTCCATGAGGATGTCCTGCAGTTCTGCATGCGCTTCAGGAGACTCTGCAGGCTTCCAGTTGTGTCGGCAAAACGTACGCCAGGCCAGCCACGCACATACGCATGCCACAGAAAGCAGCACAGCCACAAAGACCCCAACCGCAATGAACAACGCAGCCCTTTCAGATGAACCAGATGTCTCTGGTGCATTACTCGAAGGGAGAAGGGTCTGTGGGGAATCTGTGATGTTAGGAGCGCTGGTGTCAGGTGCAGACGTTGAATCCAAGCTCTCTATCGGTGGAGACTCTGTCATCGGCTCTGTCTTTGGAGGCTCTGTCTTTGGAGGCTCTGTATTTGGAGGCTCTGTCTCAGGCGCTGATGGGGTGCTTGTGGGCGGACTAGTGGGCGAAGCTGTGGGCGGCGGAGCTGTGTCCATGGCTGGGGCGTCTGTGCGCGGTGTCTCTGTCGTCTTTTCTTGCGGGGCAGACGTGTCAGGTGCGACCACCAATATTTGTGCATTGTCCCTTTGGACGTGATAATCAGAAATGTCCCCACCCTCAGGGCCCACTGCCCAGATGATGTCGTTCAGCCCCACCTTCACAATGGTGTCAGACGCGTCGGCGGGGAGTGGGGTAAGAGCGCGGTGGAATGTGTACAGGGTCTTCTCAGCATCGGCCGGCGAGGCACCAATGTCGAGGAGGTTCTGGGTGGCATCGCGTGTGGGTTGTGCCTTGCTGAAAGAGTGTCCGTCTGAGCAAACGTCAGGGGAGCCCGTAAAACACGTGATGGTGTCTGCATCCAGCATGGACGAACCAAACCCAACTGCACACCACGCATCAGTGGGGCACATCATGGACATGAAGAGGTGTGGGACACCTTTGTACTGCTCAACATACCATCCGAGCAGCAGCTTGTCAGACAGCGACAGCACACCTGGAGGAGGCGCGTCTGTCTGCGGTGCGTCTGTTGTTGGTGGCGCCACTGTCGGTGCAGCTGTGGGAGCTGCCGTGGGAGGCAACGTCGGAACTATAGTAGCGGGCACTGCAGTGGGTGCCGCTGTGGGTGCCGCTGTGGGAGCCAATGTCGGAACTGCAGTGGGTGACAAGGTTGGCACCAACGTAGGTACGAAAGTTGGGGGCACTTGAGTGGGCGCCAGAGTAGGGGGCACTGATGTCGGGAACACGGGCATGCGCCACAGATATGAAGGCATACGCATAAAAGAAACAACGAACATCTCTCCCGGCACAACGTCGTACGGAAACGCAATGTGCAAGGGTGCATTTGCCCTGCCAAGGTAGTAGTGTTGCAGTAGCTCTTGTGTTGCGACGTTCCAAAAATAAATATCTATTTCAAAGTTTGATCCTTGCGAGGCGGTAACAAGAATTGCCCCGTCACTTGAAAATGACAGAGCTGCAATGCTTTTGGCGCTGC
Organism: Rhynchopus sp. YZ270_cl-10; assembly: GCA_964035575.1. Classification (NCBI taxonomy): domain Eukaryota; phylum Euglenozoa; class Diplonemea; order Diplonemida; family Diplonemidae; genus Rhynchopus; species Rhynchopus sp. YZ270_cl-10. The sequence goes on from OZ037851.1 coordinate 267,923, forward strand.
CGGCTACGCTGTGATTAAAGGAAACCGTTTCCTTGGTTGCCATTGTCACAAGATCGACACTGGCCTCATCCCAATAACCCACTGCGTATTGCTTGCCATCAGGCGAAATTGCAGCGCCCGCAATTTTTCCCGCAGCTGCGTACGTCGTCTCTACTCCGTTGTTCGCTACCACCGCAACACCTTGCGTGATGCCGGCAACTAAAAATATGTTCGGGTCTTGAGCAGGAATCTGCAATATCCGGTCAATAATAAATGAAAATGTAATATCAAAGACGCGACCAGGATCGCCCGTAACAATGTCGAAGAGGGCCACGACGTCACGGTCATATACAAGAAACTTGTCATCCGGCGAGAAGATCATCGAGGGCGGAACATTGTGGTACGTCTTCCTGTACAGCTCTTTCTTGGTCTTGGTATCCCACATACGCCAGTGGAATTCCTCTTGGTCATTGTCCCTATTATGGGCGCTTGCGACATAGTCACCGTTGTGTGAAATGGCCACCACCTCTGCAATAGCTTTGGTATCGCTTGCGGACAGTGCATAAAGCCGTGTCCCGGCAGAGCTGTACACCACCACCTCGTACGCAGCTTCATTGATGCACACAAACTGACTCCCATCACCACTGAACGCAGAGCTAGCCCCTGTGCACTCATCAATCTTCAAGATGCACGCATCGATGTCGACACACTCCTCCGACACAACGTCAAAGCCACCCTGAAAACATAGAACCAAAAGCGCCAGAAGTCCTCTCCATCCTTGCCACATATGTGTCGTGCTTGTTTATACCACCCAACCCTCAACCCCAATCCCAACCCCAATCCCAATCCCAATCCCAATCCCAATCCCGAACCCAACCCTATCCCGTTGCACACTGTACTCCTGTCGGGAAGGTGTTGCTGACTTCGTGTGGTGATGCAAGAAAAAATATTGAGGCTGTCCTTTTCCAACGAATATCAACACACAGCGTCATATAAAAGTGATCAGAAAAGCACCCCAAATACGTGGCTCCGAAGCAGTGAAGCCGCAGACGGCCGTGCCGAAGGGTCCCGCTGGAAGCAAAGCTCAAGAAATACAACCATGTCCGGTGGTACCGACGCAGGCAAGGGTGGGCCGCCGTCACTCGACAGAATACGGTTCACAACCTCAAACGCTGCGTCACGTGAGCCAGACATCCACGGTGTGTGTCCGAACATCTCCACCACAGTGCACCCCAACGACCAGATGTCGCAACGTGTCCCGTACTCCCCAACACCCTCACGACGCTCCAGTACCTCGGGCGCCATCCAGAACGGTGTTCCCACACAGGTCTGTGCACCATGCGCAGCAAACGTGTTGTCGGCTTCTTCGCCAAAGATCTTGCTGCACCCAAAGTCAGACAGCTTCACAACAGCATCCACACTCAGCAGCAGGTTGTCACCCTTCACGTCACGGTGTGCAATCGGTGCACGGCCAAGTTCCCCTTTGTGTAGGTATGCCAGACCCTCCAGCACCTGCCGTGTGTACTGCACCACCACGTCGGCATCAAGGCCCCGACCGCGAGAGCGGATCAGACTCTTCACACTACCGCCAGACATGTATTCCATGAAGATTTCGAGGCAGCCAGCATCACGCCACATGTGTCCCAGGTACTGGACAATGTTCGCGTGGTGCAAACTCTGCATGAGCTCGAACTCCTGCTCCACCTTCACCCTTGCTTCTCCTGAGTGCGAGGACGGCAGGTGCAGCTCCTTCACGGCAACATGGCGCTCCACGTCTACGATCTTGCCACGTCCCTCCTTCACAGACGCAAGGTGCACCACACCGTAGCTCCCACGTCCCAGAGCAGGCTTCATGCGCACACAGTCACGCATCTGCCCCTTCGAAAGAAGGAGCTGCGCCTCAAGGACGTCTTTGTTCTCAAGAGTGATTCCCGACTCTGTCCACAAGGAGATGAACCGGTGATCCAGCAGCGTCCCTGCTGTCGGCCGGTCGTCGGGGTTCTGCTGCAGACATGCATTGATAAGCGCACTCGCGGCGTCGGACACGTGTCCTGGCAGGTTCGACGGTGGGTACACAGGTGGAGACACATACGCAGCCCACCTCGTCTTCTGTGGAGCATCGCCAGGCGGCTTCCCTCTGTTCAGGATTTCTGCCACAGTGCACCCGACAGAGAAGATGTCAGCTGGCGTGCCCGCCTTGGTAAAGTGTGTCCCACTCCCAAACACCTCAGGCGCAATCCAGTTCGGTGTGCCGACTTGTGTGTTGGCACACGAGACCACCCCGATGCTGGGTGTGGCTTCATGCACCACCTCCTTGACACTGCCAAAGTCGCACAGCTTCGCAACACCCTCGGGTGTGAGCAGCACATTGTCACCTTTGATGTCGCGATGCACCACGTTGCTGCTGTGCAGGAAGTGCAGCGCCTGCAGGACCTGGTGCATGTAGAACGCAGCCTTCTCCTCGGCCAACACAGAGGGCAGGCTCCGCACGTATCCGCCAAGTGAGGTGCCTTCCACAAGCTCCATCAGCACACACAGCTTCATCTCACGTGGGCTGTACACCATGTCGTACATCTGTGTGATGTGTGGGTGCTTGAGACGTTGCAGGATACGCAGCACAGAACGCGCCTCATTCACATCCTCACGCGTGGCGCCAAACTGCTCCTTCATCGCAACAAGACGGCCGGACTCCACCGAGCCTGCGTAGACAACACCGTAGGCACCTTCTCCAAGGCGCTTCAGCTTTCGCCACGTCAGGTACATCGGGTCTTCTGGGCCTTCGGTGTCTGGGCCCACGGGCAACACACACGACGGAAGGCTTCCGCTGTTGCTGTAGCACGTCTTGATCAGGTCCGTCGCGCCTGTGGGGACAGAGCCCATGGGGACTGAGGAAGAGTATGCTTCCGACTCATCCTTGCCCAGGTCAAGTATTTCGTCCATGAGGATGTCCTGTAGCGCGTCGTGCGCAACAACAGATTCTGCAGGCTTCCAGCGACGTCTACGGCACATCACAAACCAGACACAGCAACCGAGCACAGAAAGCAGGACAGCCGCAACGACGGCCATAATAATGATCACCACACTCTCATTCGACCCAGACCCAGATGCTGCTTCAGTATCTGGTGTTGCTTTTTTGGGTGCAGTGGTAGGAGCACTGTCGCCCTTCGCAGGAGCAGTTGTAGGGGGTGAGGTGGGCACTATCTCATCTGTGATGGAAGCGTTGGTGGCAGGTGCAGACGTCCCCAGGTCTTCTTCTATAAATGGAGACTCTGTCATCGGCTCTGTCTTTGGAGGCTCTGTCTTTGGAGGATCTGTCTCAGGCGCTGATGGGGTGCTTGTGGGCGGACTAGTGGGCGAAGCTGTGGGTGAAGCTGTGGGTGCAGCTGTATCCACGGCTGGGACGTCTGTGTCTGGTGTCTCTGTCGTGTTCTGCGGGGCAGGCGTGTCAGGTGCGACCACCAATATTTGTGCATTGCCCCTATGGACGTGCTTTGTAGAAATGTCTCCACCCTCAGGGCCCACTGCCCAGATGATGTCGTTCAGCCCCACCTTCACACTGGTGTCGCCCGGATTGTCGTGGGCAGCGACAAGAGTGCGGTGGAATGTGTACCTCGTGGTCCTAGACCCTGCTGGCGTTGCATCAACGACGAAAATGCTCTGGGAGGCGTCGCGTGTGGGTTGTGCATTTCTGTCTGAGTGTCCGTCGTAGCAAACGTCGGACGAGGTCACCAAACACGTGACGGTGTCTGCATCTGCCATGGACGAACCAAACCCAACTGCACACCACGTCGCACTGCCGCATGTCATATCCACGAAGAGGTGTAGGAGATTGTTGTACCGATCAACGTACCATTCGAGCAGCAGCCCGTCAGACAGCGACAGCACACCAGGAGGAGGCGCGTCTGTCTGCGGTGCGTCTGTTGTTGGTGTGGAGGTTGGCGCCACTGTCGGTGCAGCTGTGGGAGCTGCCGTGGGAGGCAACGTCGGAACTATAGTAGCGGGCACTGCAGTGGGTGCCGCTGTGGGAGCCGCAGTGGATCCGGGCACCTCCCACAGAGATGTCAATCCATTGAAAGTAGAAAGAGTGAACTTCATGTTGGGCACAACATCATAGGGAAAGGCAATATCCGTGAGCGGGTGTCCAATACCCAAGTAGTATGACCGCAGCAACGTTTGGGTGGCGACATCCCAGAAGAATATGTCTGCCGTAAGATGCTGCCCTTGTGTGGCTGTGACGAGAACCGTCCCGTCCCTTGAATACGCCATGCATTGGACCTTGGACACTGTGGTGGGGTGGGGTAGCAGGACAGTCTCCTTCGTTGCTATGGTCGTTATCTTCACGTTGCCGCCATCTTTACCCCTCGCAAAATGCGCCCCATCAGGTGACAGTGCTGCGGACGTGACACCGGTTTCACGAATAAAAAACTCTTCGTGGCCACTGCCACTGAACACCAGCGCAGCCCGCCCCGTTTGCGCAATGATTGAGAGTCTTGGATCCGTCGCGGACATCCCCAGTGACCTTTCGCTCGGTACTGTAACGGGGAATGTGGAGGCTGTGTCCAGCAACGTGCCACTTATATTAAAGTAGAGTACCTCATCCTTTATTACAGCAGCAACAGTGTCATCTGGCGAGAAGATGAGGGATGACGGCACATAGTCGTAACTGATATTCCACATCAGTACTCGTGCTTTTGCATCCCACAGTTGTAAGCGGTAGTCCACGTTGTTGTAACCGATATACCCGCCTGCGACATAGCTACCATTCCTTGACATGGCTACCACCGCTGGCATAGCTTTGGTGTCACTAGTCGACAGTGCATAAAGCCGTGTCCCGGCAGAGCTGTACACCACCACCTCGTACGCAGCTTCATTGATGCACACAAACTGACTCCCATCACCACTGAACGCAGAGCTAGCCCCTGTGCACTCTGCTATGGGCGTGCACTCTTTGATGTCGTGGCACTCTTCCGACCTGGGTGCTGGAGTGCCGGGTGCAGGCGTTTCGACCATCGTGCTCACAGGAGGAGGCACTACTGTGGACGGTACTGTCGGGAAGGCGGGCATCTCCCACAGATATGTTGCGCCACCTTCTGAAGAAAAGATGAACATCCCTTTCGGCACAACATCGTACGGAAACGCGACGTGCTTGATGGGCGGGATCTTGCCTAGGTAGTAGTGCTGCAGTAGCTGTTGCGTGGCAACGCTCCAAAAGAATATGTCAGCTTCAGACGCTCCTCCCTGTGAAACAGTGACAAGAGTTGTGCCGTCACTTGAATATGACAGAGCAACAATTTCTGTGGCAGTGCTGGGAGTGTGCACCAGGGTGGAAGTAGCCTTTGTACTTATCGTGATAACGTCAACAGTTGCCTTGCCCCAATAGGCAGATGTAAATTGCGTCCCATCGGGTGATAGTGCAGCGTTGGTCAGCAGAAGATGAAACGTAAACGGCGTGTCAACGCCATGGCTGTTCTTCAGGACTAACCCTTGCGTCGAACTTACATAAAAAACCTTGGTGTCTGTGAGGGGCATCTGTAGTGACTGCGGAATCACGCTCTGAAAGGATATGCTGAAGGTACGCACATGTTCGCCAGTGGGTTTGTAGAACAACACAACGGCATCGTCAGACACAACAAGATGACCATCAGGCGAGAAGATCAGGGATGTGGGGACATGTGTGTAGTTCATCCTCCACAACTCTTTCTTGGTCTTGGCATCCCACATACGCCAGTGGAATTCCTCTTGGTTATTGGTCCTATTATGGGCGCTTGCGACATAGTCACCGTTGTGTGAAATGGCCACCACCTCGGGGAGAGCTTTGGTGTCACTAGTCGACAGTGCATAAAGCCGTGTCCCGGCAGAGCTGTACACCACCACCTCGTACGCAGCTTCATTGATGCACACAAACTGACTCCCATCACCACTGAACGCAGAGCTAGCCCCTGTGCACTCATCAATCTTCAAGATGCACGCATCGATGTCGACACACTCCTCCGACACAACGTCAAAGCCACCCTGAAAACATAGAACCAAAAGCGCCAGAAGTCCTCTCCATCCTTGCCACATATGCGGGCTTGTTTACGCCACCCCAACCCCAATCCCGAACCCAATCCCAATCCCGAACCCAACCCTATCCCGTTGCACACTGTACTCCTGTCGGGAAGGTGTTGCTGACTTCGTGTGGTGATGCAAGAAAAAGTTGTCGCCCTTTTTTTTTTGCAGTTTTAAACACAGACACGCCAGAGCAGGCGAGGGGGTATGGGCACAGGGTGTGGCCTCACAAGCCCTTCTGTCTGGCCCTCCACTCCACCCAACCTGCAATGTACTTCACTATGTCCGTAATTCGAGCATTTAGGATTTGGAAAGTCCTTAGAATGTAACCGACCGATCTGTTATTCAAGAAAGTGGGGGCCTTGTACACAAAGCTCCACTATTCCAACAATTTTATCAAGAAAGCAAGGCTAGAAGAAGCTGGTGTACGAACCGATGGACTCGCACTGAAACCCCATCCCCCCTCCCTCCCCTCACCCTCCCCCCACCCAACCTAAAGCAAGAGTGCCTTCTTTTTTGTGTTATAAATTAGTTATTATACTCCACGTGTCGTCATCAGACACGATATGAAGCTCGCTAAGTGATCAGCTGCCCAGGCGTTGCCACAAACCAATTCAAAACAACAGTGGGAAGAGATTTCATTGCAGAGTGCTCGGGTATTTTTTGAAAACTTGGTTGTAGTGTAGACACCCCGAGGATGCACTCCACTACATGCACACGCCTATGCGATGCTGCAGTCACTGCATGCAATAGAATGATTTGCATTGCCTGACCAAAATAAAACGGTAGTGCGCTGGTACAGACATCTCAAGGATGCATGCAAGCAGACTGCGGCCTCACCGGAAGATGTAAAAAGGAAACAGGGTTGTGACTGTAATGCTTTAATGGGTGCATATCAGCCTTTCGTGTTCAGTCACCCGTAATGCAAATGGGAGGGCACCGGTCGGTGACCCATTCGTGATGAAAAAGGCAGGGCGTTCGCTATCGCCATCGTTTTTTCCTGATCGTGGCGAAATGCCAAAAAAACCCGAAATTTTTGGTTTTTTACTAGTGCTTAAAATAGGTCAAAAAAAATTTCCCGCCGGAGAGAAGCTAGTTCGTGGGGGTGAATCCCTGGTACTGAGTGGTCAAAAAAATTTTGCGATTTGCGCGTGATCCCTTCCCCAGCACAAGTGCTATTACAGCTGAACTTTCCTGATACTAAAACCAGCAAAACGATGGAGAATTTCATCAATCCCCCCTCACTGAGGGTCTCTTTGTGCTGTTTAATCAAACAGATGTACAAGAGAGAGGCATCTGTCATATGAGACTTCATCCTTATTTTGACTATTTTCAATAAACTAAAACGTCTCTCTGCCGTTGAAGGTAGAGTTGACACGAGTAGTGACACCTTCTATACCAGGGGGTACTGGACACCTTCAGCAGACTGCAGGATTGAGGAGCGAGCAGGAGTGCTGGGGAAACTTCCTTTCACGGCAGGCGGGTTTGCGGATGATTTTGAGTACAGTGGACACCCCCTCTGCGACCCCCCCTCCGGGGGGGTCGACAGGGTGGTGGGGAGAAATCTCTCTCTCTCTTTTTTTTTTTTTTTTTTTCCCCCTTTTTTTTATTTATTTATTTATTTATACAGGGTTTCGCCCCGGTGGGGCGAAGCCCTGGGGCGAAATAAAATGTCATTTTTTCAGGAAAAGATTTTTTTAACGAAAAAAAATATTTTTCGCCCCGGGGCGAACGCCCTGGAAAAAGGGTTTAAAAAAAAACGTTGTGGGCTAAAAAAGGGACGTGGGTTATGGGTGTGGGTGTTGTCTACACGATGTCGGTGGTGTCGCAGTTGCGCACTGCGTAGAGGAGCTGTCGTCTCATGTGCTCGGAACTGAAAAAAAGGGGGTTTTTGAGTTGTGGAATATAGTGACTTAAACGTATAGAATGATGGGCGTACCTTGTGTACGGGGGCAGGCATATGAGGGAGGAGCAGGTGTGCGCTTCGGGGAGGCCGTCGACAGGTTCGTCGATGCAGTCGATGGAGATGACTGCGTCCTTGCCGACGGGGACGCGTGGGCGTCCTGTGACGAAGCGCATGAAGGCTTGGAGGTCTTGTTGGGAGAAGCCTTCGAGGGCTGCCCAGAAGTTGTCAGTGACGTTGCTGCGGACGAGGCGTCTGCCGTATGAGGCATGCTGCTGGAGTGTCGCAACGTTGATGTTGCGCTGCCCGCAGACGTGCTCCTCCAGCTCTGCTGCGTTCAGCACTGCCAGCGCCGCAAGCGGGATGACCTCCAGCATACCCTCCCGTATGGTGTCGATCTGCTGCCGCCCTTCACACGCCTTCGCTGCTCGTGCCAGTGCAGTGTATTCAGCCCTGTTCTCCACCGTCACCGCAATCAGGTTCCCTTTGTTCTTTAAACACATCTCCCCGCTGCCAACAGGAATCGTAAACGTCAGCCCCATATCCGCAACGTCCTCGGCACTCCCGCTGTCCAAAAAATCGAGCGCACGGAAGAAGCCAGGGTCGATCTCCCTGCAGTCCACAGCCTCACCTGCGAGCTGGCACCAGATGGATGGGTGCAGGTCCAACGCGACAATGTCGTTGCAGCGGATGCACACGGCCATGATCTGTGGAGGTTTTTGAATTGGTGAGATTGTCCTACCCCAGACAGTCAACATACCTTCCCAAGACACCGAAGCATGGACTGGTGCAGTGCGGAGGTGAGGATTGCGTTGACGTAGTGCCCGCCCTTGCGTGGTACCAAAAGCGTCATGTCGCCGTTCATCAGCTCCGCAGCAAGCGCCGCAAGCGCGTCTCGGTAGATGCCGCCCTGGTCGATGCCTGCCTCACCCACGAAGGACACACGGAACGGCATCACGCCACTCGCCAGCAGCGAGGGGGGGTGGTGCTCCAGCTCCGCCTGCAGCTGGCCAAGGATGCTGTCGCGTAGCCCTGCCCCTGGACGCTTCGGAGCGTGCCTGTCAAGACGGACCTGGGCAGGGGTTTGACCCGAACCAGGCGATGCAAGCACATGCTTCAAAACAAACAGCTTTACCTTCTTGCAGATAAGCAGCTTGATTCTGTTGTAAAAGTGGATGAAACTCGAGACAAGTTGTTCTGAGACTATCCTCATACTTCCAAGGATGAATGGAAAAATAATAGTATTTTCATCATACCTACCCCCCCCCCGTGCATAAGTCCGACCCCCATGACCCGTGCATAAGTCCGATGACCCGTGTATAAGTCCGGGCAGATTTGGGATTAGGATCGGACTTATGCACAGGCCGACTTATACACCGGTTTTGTGTACTGGTGGTGGTAAAAATTTTTTTTGGGGCATTTTCCCGCTCGCGAAGCGAGCGGGGGGGAAAAATTGGGGCGTTTTTCCGCTCGCGAAGCGAGCGTAATTGTATTTTTATTGGCGGTGTATTCACCAGGGATCATCTTCGCGCTTCTCGTGTCAACGCGTCATCCTCACAATTCTCAAAGATGTGAACTTGTTACTGCAAAATTGGAAAACTTTGCACCCCAAACACCCGCAACAGCCAAAAGGTGCCCCTTGTTGCTGGGAGTTGGTTCTCATGTTTGATACCTGCACAGCAAGCATTCCTCTGAGTCCAACGCTGTTTGGCCTGCCTGCGGCGTTGTACCGAAGGTGCACGAAGACAGGGTAAATTTTGCGGTCCCTCATGTGGGTCACTCACACTGAGGTGACGTGCCACTGCATGAGTCTGGGTACCTGGGTGCACAAACCGGTGTATAAGTCCGATACCCGTGCATAAGTCCGAAACCCCGTGTATAAGTCTGGAGGCCCTCAGCCCCCCCAAAAATCGGACTTATACGCAGACTTATGCACGGGGGGGGGTAGGTATGCAATCAATAAATTGATAGTATATGGTGAGGGATCAACAAAAGTGTTCCCATCTTTATTTTTGATGAATGGATAAATTGAAATGCTATTCGGAATACATAATCCATGTACTCCAGAAAGGGGAGGATGCACAAAACACCGACACATACCGGTTCACAGCGCTGACGATGGCGCTTTCATTGGGAGGTGCGTCGATGTTGAGGCAGGGGAGGGCTGGGAGGAAGACGCCGTAGCTGAGGGTGTCGACGACGCGTGTGTAGCGTGGGTCTTCTTCGTATGACAGGCCTTCGTCGAAGAGCGTGCGCACACGCTGCCACTGTGCGCTGGGGATGGCGGGCAGGTCGTGCTCTGAAGGCGCAGGCAGACCTGTCTCGTACGCAGCCTCTACCCGTCTCCGCAGCTCCGCATCCAGCCCCTCCATCACACCACGCTGTGCAAGCCGTGCCACCCTTTCAGGCGTGTCTTCCGCATCTGCCCCCGCAGCCCATACACACGGGATGTTCTCTCCTGTGGATATGCATTCTGCGAGATGTTCCAGAGCTTCGTACAGCTGTGGGGTGGGTGGTGGTGGTGGTGGCGGGGTGTGGTGTTGCATACGCCAAAAGGGATCTTGCGCGGCTCGACCAGCTCCCCGACGGTGACGACAGGGCTGACTGCACCGGTGTTCATGTCGACAGCGATCATCAGGTCCACGATCTGAAGGAATTGTGGAGATGGTGTGGGTGAGAGAGAGAGAGAACGACATACGATGGTGTACATGGCGCCCGAGGCAGAGGTGCATTCGTACCACCGTGGGACGTCGCTGCTGCCGCAAGAGGTGAGCATCGTGCGCAGGTCGTCGCAGGCAGAGACGGGGAGCTGTGGTGTTGGAATTTTTTTGGGTATACCGGGTGCTTGAAAGTGGAGTGTGATGTGATGTACAAGACATACCTCGTCCTGCACAGAGGCAACAATGAGCGGCACATTGCGCATGGGCTCGGCAGGGTGCTGCACGCTGCCCTGGAGGACATTGCTGACGTCGTTGTTGCTGCCAAACTCTTGCCCAACAGTGCGGCCAAAGGCAGACGCAGTGATGGGGGCGGAGACGCGCGGGACGTACTGCCGCATCTGGTCGGAAGCTTTCGAGACCCACTGGTCCTGCACAGAGGGGAGGCCCTTGAGGGTGACGTGCACACGGTGCTGCGACACAGCAAGCACAACGCCAAGAAGCCAGCGTCCGGAGTTGCTGTCCTGCCGCTCGACAAGCTTCCCAACCTTCCAGTCTGCGTTGCTGTCGCCTGAGTCGTCGGCGACAACGATGTCGTCGAAGTCGATGCCCTTGCGCCGCAGCAGCTTGCGTGCCACGTACAGCATCTCCGCTGCCACGACAGGGATGCCGTTTGCCCCACGCAGCAATGGACGTACCTGCGCCGCAGTCAGCAGCGACATGTTCTTCTCGCAGTGGTACCGTATCGCCCCAAAGGCCTCCCAGTGGCACGCAATCTCCTGCACCGGTGTGTTCTGTTTCAGTGCCTCGCCGATTAGCGTGGTGATGCAGCGCATGATTCGCTTCCGTTGTGTGTGCACCGCATGTAGGTGCACGGCATGGATAAGCGCATGCATCACACGGTCATTGATCAGCAGTGCCTGTGGGCACGTGCGCACCAACACCTCCAGAAGCTTCAAGACCAGGTCGAACGAAGGTGTCGTGTACTGCGTCTCCTGGGTGAGTGGCAGGTACGACTGTCCTAGTGCTGCAGCACCACTGGTCTCGAGAATCGGCTGCGTCATTTCGATGAGGACCTCACGGTTGACGCGTGTGACTGCGTCGAGAGCAAGGCCCTGTGCCTGCATCGTTGCTTGGTGCGACACAATGCGTGACACGTTCTCACGCATAGCATCCTGCACATCCCCAGGGTCCACCAACGCTGGTGCGTCCAGCATCGACAGCAGCTCCAGAATGTCGCACTTCGGGTCAGACGTCTCTGACATCGACCCCTCTGCGTGAAGGAAGGCACCCAATGTCACAGACAGGCACCGTGCCTCTGCAACGCAAAGCGACTCATGCCAAAGCAGACTCCACTTCCAGACGACGTGAAGCGGGCCACTAGGGGCAAATTTCGCATCGCTGTCCTGCGCGGTTGTGTCTTCATTCTGCTCTGCAAGCTCGTCGTTGCTGAGTTCGTGCTGATACGCTGGGAGGGATTGTTGCGGCTCTGGTTGGTACGCAGAGGTGGCCAGACCACTCTGTGAATGCGCCATTGTCGGGCTTGCACACCACTGTCCCTGTGTGAAGAGCCCCCGGGCTGCTTGGTTTGCATTCGACGATGCAGACGAGGACGACGACACGGGTGCTAGGTTGATAGCAGGTGCTGCTGCAGTTTCGTGCTCGAATGCGTTCCCTGTCTGCGGCACAGACGGCGTCCCTTCATCACCAAGGGTGAACGGGAAGTCAAACTCTGTCATGAGCAATGCACTGGCACGCATGTTCGTGCTCTGGTAGTTGGGGCTTTGGCTTTGGCTCTGACTGCCTTGTCTCTGCCTTTGGACGGATGGGTTTGTTCCCACGACTTGGAGGCCCATGTTTTCCTCGTCAAAACCACCCGGAATAGTCTGCACCCGGATCGACGAATGGATTGAGGCACCGAAGAAGTCTGATGTGCGGCGCAGTGGTGGCCCCTCTGGCAGCGGCTCACTGTCCTCTGTGGGTACGGTCTGCCAGAGGCCGTCCTCGAGCATGCCGAGGCAGGCCTCCTTGCGCTGAAGGAGCTGGGAGATCATGGCGGGCACCATGACGCCTTTTGCAGTCAGCTGCGAGAGAGAATGGGCACATGCTTCGAGTGAGGCGACGTCACACACATGCGGGTCACTTGTCTTCAAGAGCCCTACAACACTGGACGTAGCCGCTAGCGACGCGTGGATGAGCGCAGACAGCGCACAGGCTATGGGCAGGACACATTCCCTGCACTGTGGTGCAAGCTCCTCTGCAGTCTTTGCATCGCTCTGCACGTTGTCCTTGTCGCCGTCATCGTCGCTGGACGCAGTGTCACCACATGCAGGGGGGGTGAACAAGAAACGTTCCGGATCGTCGTTCAGGTACTGCATGTCCAACGCAGCAGGCGCCACGGTCTGCACGCACACCGTGTTGGAGTCCTTCGGCTCAGGAACAATATTGAAGACACTGCACTCCGCATCCGCTGTCGTGAGCCCTGCCACATCAAAGGACTGCCCCGTCAGCCCCTCTGCACTGTACTGTGCGATTGACGTGACGAGGTGTGTGCACACATCAACCGCCTTTGCAGACGCCTTCGCACAGAGGAGCGTCTCCGGTTGGTCCAGGGGCGAGACACGTTCTCGGCTTGCGTCCTTCTCTGTGCGGGTGGCATCTTCTTCCAGGATCACAGTCACAGTGCCACCTTCAGCCACATGAGCAATGGTGCACTTCTGGGGCAGGCCGTACGCAGGTCGCAAGATTGCCTTCACACCTCGTGCGAGCGGTGGCGACGCTGCACCAAGAACGGCCAAGGCAGTGAACGCACCGATGAAGGCCTGCCCACCACTCTTCATATCCGTGCACAGCTGCTCTCTAGACACAGGGCACCGTTCAAGGGCTCCGCACAGTGATGCTTCGATGTAGTGCTCCCACTGCGCCTGTGCAGCAAGAACGCGCAGCAGACGAATGCAGATCATCGCAAATGCCTTCCGTGCTGCGCTAGGCTTCGCCAGGAAGGGTGTGATCTCAGAGGCACCGCGCAGCAGAATAGACACCAACGCGTGTTCCTCACCCGTCTCTGCAAAGGGCGCTGCTGCAGGCTCGTCAGGAATGCTGCCCACAAACGCATTGATCACAGGCTGTGTGTGTCCCGCTGAGAGCCCCGCCGATAAACACGTCTCATCAAGTTTAAACAACTTTATCGGAGCCGTGTCTGCCACCTTCCCCAGGAGTGCGTGGTCCGGGCCGTGTCTGTTCAGGACCAGCCGCAGAATCTCGGTCACGGTCTCCGCCGCTTTGGTGCAGGTGTCGATTCTGTGCACAGCACGCTGCAGGATGGTGTGCAGGACGGGCCCCCACTTTGCGTCGACTATGCACTGCACGCAGCGCGCGAGGTGTACTTCTCCCTCTGCCTCTGCAGCCTCGAGTGCACAGTAGAGCATGACGACGTGGCGCTGCACCCAGGTCTCGTCCTCCGCACTGTCGCTCTCGTCCAAGTTGTGCAGACACTCCTGTGCATGTGCACACGCAGTCTCAACACACTCCTTGAACAGCGGCAACGCCTCTGCCGTCACTGCAGAGCGCACCGTCCACGCACGAAGGATCTTCCACGCCTGGTGTGCCGACTGCGCACGCGCCAGCTTGTGGCGCTGTTCACATCCAGACAAGGCAACATGGCTGCCGTGCACGGTGGAGGCATCAAAGACCCAGTCCTCAGGGCTGAAGGAGTACTTCACCTTGGAGCCGTACTTCGCGCCTGTGGCAGGGACTGCGATACGAAGCTGTGGTGGTACCTCGCGGATGAAGCCGAAAAACTCACCGTTGCGTGTGAAGAAGACGTGTGGCGCGCCTGCGACGGAGGCTACCCCGCACCCTACGGTGTCGCCTAGACGGAACCTGGGCAGCACGGTGGTTACGGGAGATGTAGAGCACACATTGCCGTTGCTTTTGTAGAGTGTCTGGTGCGAGAACGGCGACGTCGGGCAGCACAGCCCTATGCTGAGCCCCTTGGTGAGGCGGTGCGCACACTCTGTGAACGTGACCTCGAAGTAGAAGATGCTCTCCTCCGAGATGCTGCGCAGGTTCCACGCCTTCGCTGCGTGCACGATGTTCTTCCCTTTGCGAGCGTCGCTGTTCCATAGGAAGTGATGTGTCAGGCTCCTGCCGTCGTGCCTCACATGCGCAGCAGCACCCTCCACACTCACATGCCAGCCAAGAGGATCCTCTGCCTTCGCCAGCGCCGAGCTCAGATGCTGCCCATGCGGCATGCCACTGAGACTCAGGCAGGCCGGCTGCCTGCCGTTCTCCTGGCGTATCAGGGCAGAGGACTTGAGCAGGTTGATCGCCAATGGCGACGACGCGAGAGAGGCAGAGTCCCTTATCGGCCACGCAAGAGAAAGGGAGGACAGTGCAATGCGCTGCAGTGCAGACGCTGCCGGTGTGTCCTGGCCGTTCTGTGCAAGCTTGAGGAGGTTCTCCACAATCGTCCACACCTCTGTACGCACGACAGAGACGAGCACCTCGCCACTGCACTCAATGCCACGCTCGTAGCTTTGGTTGCGGAAGCCACCCGACAGCGCCTCCGCCACAGCCTGCATCACGAAGGCGTCACCCTCTGAGTTACCCTCACGCACCCACTGTTCACCTTCCCGTTGTATCTCTGCAAGCACACCTAGACCCCTTGCCCTTCGCCGTGCCCGCTCCTTATGCCCAAGAAGCGTTTCCTTCACGTTGCGCAGGTCACCTACAGGGGATTCATCCACAACAAAGTCGGTGACCTCTAGGGTCACGTCTTGGAGGAGAGGTGGTGGCACGCCTTCGTGGCGGCAGATCGGCTGCACTGCGTAGATGAGGAAGGCGGAGCGCTTTGCCACATTGCGGCGTGAGCTGTCGGGCAGGCCCTGGAGGCGTTCACGTACCAGGGCGATGCTGTGCGGGCTGTACTGCTCGGGCTGTGTGACAAGGCGGCCGGCGTCCTCGGGGACCACGCCGTAGAGGTGGACAGCTGCACTCACGACAATGCGCATCAGCACTTCTACTGGCCCCTTGGTCGTTGCCTGCCCCTGCATTGCAAGAAGCGACGCCCACGCATCCTCGGGTACGAGGTGGCAAGGGTTCACCCCCATGTCAGAGGCCACCTCTGTTGCAGAGCCACTGTCGCAGTCGTCGTCCAGCTCGCGTTTCGCCTTTTTCTCGACGCGCGAAGTGACGCCGCCGACAAGGATGCTTCCCTGCACGCAGTACTTCTCAAGCGGTATGCTCATGGGGCACGCAGTCTCCAACATAGCCTGCGCAGACGCAGCTGAAGCATAGGCAAGCCCAATGAGCAGGTCGTGCAGCCACCCAAGACGGTACTTCAAACACTCTGCAGACGCCTTTGCCGTAAACGAATACCCCCATTTGCTGCGCTGCATGTCCCCAGGCTGGCCGCTCCGACTTGAACTCAGCGGAAACACCTGAGAGTTACGCAAACTCCCCCTAGGAAACACAATGGCTGCGGACGCATTGATGGTCAGCTTCGCCTGCGCGATGTTGTCCTTAATGGTCTTCATCTTCGTCTTCCTGTCTGTTGGGCAGACGTATAGAATGACAAGCTCGTCGCGTCCCTCCAGGCGGCTCTGTGCGTCGAAGGTGATGGTGAACGATTCAGCGCCCTCGAACCTCACGAAGGACACGGCATCTAGGCGGTATGGGTGCGCGCTTTCGTGTGTCTGCGAGACAATGCTGGGGACGGTGGCAACGCCGGAGTGAAACGCTTCGCACGGGAGCAGTGCAGTGAGCTTCCCCTTGAGGACGCGAACTGCAGAGCGGAGTGTGCTGAGCTCGTTCCCCGTCTCAAAGGGGCCCACCTTCAGAAGCGGGACAACAGCGATGAGCTGCGGCACCACCACCCCAAGCAGGCCACTGTGCAGCTCCTCCACTACACAAGCCGCAGACTCCTTCGACGCCAGGCACTGCAGCGCACACTGAATGATGTCGTTCGCAGCCTGCAGTACCGGGTGGATCCAGGCTGCGAAGAAATCTGTCTCCCGTGAATCCCGGGTCCGCGCAGCAAGGGCAACCTGCAGCGCAACAATGTGTTTGAGAATGTCGCCAGACTCCTTCGTCTTCTGCACCATGCTGCTGGCGGCCTTCATCATCTCGCACGAATGCTTCACCGCGCAGGACAGCAGGATGCGGGTGTACTCCTGCAGGCCTCGGTCCTCGCTGGAGGAGAGGAGGTGCGACACTGCGAGCGCAGCACCCTTGGGGGTGTGGCAGTGCAGGGACAGTTCGGGGACGAGGGGCTCGCCAGAAAAGACGCGGTTGACGAGCGCAGCGCTGCGTTGCTCGGGTGTAGGGTAGACGATCCAGATGCAGCAGTAGATGGCGTCCTTGACGAGAGCGGCGATGGGGAGGGTCGTGTCGTCGCCAAACCTCTCGCGTACACGGACCAGCGCAGGGAGCAGGTTTTCCTGCAAGTCCTCCGACAGCGTGAGGCGCCGTCGCGGAAGGCGCAGCTCCGGTGACGACAACTCCTTTGCAACAACGACAAGAAGGAGGAGTGCCGCATACGCGTCCAAAGCACGCTCCGCCATAGTCAGCAACCCAAACGTGTCTGCCAGATACGCAGAACAATCCTCCGAAGTCCGGTTCATCTCATGTCCCGAACACTCCAGCAGTGCAAGAACCCGCACCATCGTCCACGCAAGCTCGTCCGTGCTCTGCGTCGCAGCCCCGTCGCGTGCCTTGCTTGTCATCAGCACCGCCTTGCACAGTGCAAGGCGAGGCGACGGCGTCACAGTCACCTTCGCCATGCGGTTGCACACATGCCACCGCACTGCCCGTCGTGGACACCACGCCAAAGGCCCCTCTGAAATCCGTATCGTCTTCTCACTGACAAGCAGCCCCGTTCCCGTGCTGTACTCGCTTGTAACGTGGCGGCACCCCAACGGCTGCAGGATGCAGATGCGTCCCTCTGAACAATACAACGACGCCTGCTGGAAGGCAAGCGCAAGTGGCGGGTGTACGTGAGCACCTGCAGAAGGTGTGTAGCGTAGGGGCGGTGCCTGGCCGTCCAGCTTCTCCCACTTCCCGATGGGGCTGGAGCGTGTCGGGCGGAGGTGGAGCGAATGTGGGCCGGAGTCGAAGAGCTGCATCCCAGTGCCCTCTGCAAGCTGCCAGTGCGCAAGGATGTGCTGGTGCGTGTACTGGTTGGTCGGGTGCACTTGCAGGGTGTGGCGCATACCCGAGAGCAGCTCTGCAGCGGAGCGTGCATGCGACCACACACGTGCCTCGCGCATGGTGCCCTGGAACTCATGTCCCAGCAGAACGTTGCTTCCAGGGATGCGTGGCGCCGTGCTCGCAATGTGGTCCATGTTCTGCCTGAGATGCGATGAAGAGTGCAGCAGCGAGTGGTGCAGCGGTGCACCCCCGTCGTCCGCAAGGTCGCTGGGGACGTGCGGCTCAGCACGCTCGCCTTGAATGTAGATCTTCACCTGCTCGCCGTGGATCACACTCGGGTCAAACACCACCGCCACATGGATCCACGTGTCCGCAAGGCGCGTCTGCAGTCGTCCAGATGCAGTCTCACCACCTCTGCCTAGACCCCACCACCCACCGGTCACATATGCACCAAAGTTCTGGAGTCCTATGGAGACGTGGAAGTGTGTGGCGTTGGTGCCTGCGAGGAAGAGCGTGCAGGGCGACACCGCACGGAAGCGGATCCACGACTCGAAAGTGACTGGGAGGGATGCAGAGATGCCTGTGCCGCGGGCACGTAGGATGCTTGAGGCTTCTGCACGCATGGCGCCGTTGAAGAGGAAGTTCTTTTCGGAGAGTTCAGCACGGCTGCCAAGGGGCGTTGTGTGGAGGACCTTCATGCCTTCGAGGGGGGAGAGCGCATAGAGCGTGAGGGACGGCTGGCTGCGTGTGGCTTGGCCTTGGGCACGTGCCGCAGCACGGAGTGCTGCAGGCAGCTGAGGTGCAAGCTCGCGGACACGCTCCGCACTCACAGCCTCCTCCAGCTGCCGTGTCACGTCTTCGACAACCATCTCAAAGGGCACCTCGCTGCTGTGCAGCATGTCTGTCACGTTGTCGAACTCTGCTATGTGCTCACGCACCACACGCAGCGCCTGCTCACCTTCGTCCCCATCCACTGCAACACGCTGCCCCACGACACACACCAAACCACCCTCACCGGCGACCAGCTTCAACCACCCGTCAGGCCCGCACCGTTCCATCCCTTCGGGCCAATGCAGCTGTGTGAAGGCGACGCTGTCGTCGGTGAAGACACCGCTGAGGAGGACCCACTCTGTGTCGACAGTGGCAGCAAAGAACGTCCCTACCTCTGTGTGCGCTATGGACCTGAGGTGGGCGCCTGTGGGGAGCCCTGTGGTGGCGAGGGGGTGGCCTGCATCTGCGGCAAGGTGCAGCACGGAGGTGCCGCATATGGCGTGCGCTTGGAGGGTTGTGGTGGGGAGGGCAGAGATGCCTTCAACGGTGTTCGCACAGAGGAGCCATTCGCGACGCACTTCGGTGCCTTCAACGAGCACGCCCCCGGTGTGCTGCACCTGCAGTGTGGTGCGTTCCTTCGCTATGTCGCTGCCGACCTCCAGAAACGCCGTATTCAAGACCACCTCCTCAAGCGACCGGAACAACGGTGCCACCACATTCCTTGCATCAAACGGCTTCAGCTGGGTGTGCTCCCGCAGAAGCTGCAGCGCTGTCCCCACCACCTCCGACCCACACCCCTTTGCAAACCCTATGCGAAGCAGAATTGACAGCGGCAACGTCGGGTCCTGCAAATCAAGACACGTACGCAAAAAGTTTTGCAACAACCTATACAACCCTGGATGCGACAGAACTGATGGTTTATCGCTTCGCGACTCTGCGGAGAGTGCTGCTGCGTCTAGGAGGGCTGTCAATGGTGCTAGAATTGCTGCGAATGCTGCATCCGTTGCGATGCTCTGCGCCATCATCGTGATTGAGGAGAGACACCAGAAGCAGGCCTGCGAGGCTGGGTCTGAAAACACTGCTTCACTCCCGAGGAGCACATCGGGCTGCAAACCTGCACCACCCGACTCCGACACACTACTCTCACGCGGCATGCTTGCCCCAACCACCCCATCCATCGCACTGCTCGGCACGCTCTCCGTCAACGCCATGACCGCATGCATACTCTGCATCCTCTGTGTAAAGAGTGCAGGGTACTCTGAAGGCGGTGCACCGTCTTCTGTTGCACTCAACGCCGCATTGCTGTCAAGAGAGGGCTCTGCGTCTCTTCGGTACACATTCGTGTGTCGTTCTGTTAAGGCAAGAGTTCCGGTTTCATTCGGCATAACCAAGGGTGAAGTAAAATCCCATAAGTCATAGCTCGCAGAGTCGGGGAAAAGCGCGGCAAGGTGCTGCAACGCACGGCATCCACCACGTTGTGTTCCAGATATTGTTGCACGGTCAACTGAAGTTGATGCACCACGTGACACCCCTCCCATCGAAACATCTCGTGGCTCATCTGTCTCAGTGGCGTCGTCATGAAGAAGGTGGTGGTGGTGTGCATGTACTTCCTCTCTCGCCCCCAGCCATGGTTGGGTATCGCGTGACATAAAATGACAATAGTGTATCTCCTTGGGGGAGAAAGACCTCCCCCCTCCACCCCCTACCTCAAATCAGCGAAGCAGAATTGTGTGTTTTGTGTAAGTGCAAAAAGGGGGTGGGTGTTTTTTTCTGAGAGGAGGGGTGGTGGGAGAGAGGGAGGGAGGGAGGAGATGAAAATAATTGTGCATTTTTTTTGTCTGTCTGAATTTTAAAAAAAGGGGGGAGAAGAAAAACTAATATTTTTGATAAATTGTTGGAGTAGTGTAGTTGCCTCGGTTGTGTTGCCACAGTTGTGCAATCTCCACTGTCTCCACTGTTTTGTTGAGAGTACCAAATATATCTGAGGGTTCGAGCCTTATTGTATTGCAGAATTCGTGGCCCATAGGATGAAGCAGGTTGTCGGTCAATCCGTTTTAGCATATTTTCATTGTTATGGAGTATCTCTCGTACCTCTTCATGGGACAATAAGAGGAGGGAAAAAAAATAGGGGTCTTTTCTTCTGTAAAAAGGTTGGTCATGAGGTAAAGAAAAAACACAACACATCTAAAAAAAAACAGACGGAAAAAAAAAAAAAAAGAAGAAGAAAAAAGAGGAGAGCAATGTGACAGATGTAAAAAAAAAAAAACTACTCCATCGTAGGGGGGGAAATTGAAATACAAAGCCCTCTCGTGACAGTGTACCAAAAAAAGAAAAAAATAACAACGAACACACTCGCTTTTCTTGGGCGAGGAAGGTAAGAGGGGGTGGGTGGGAATCTGGAAAGCTCACTCCCTCATGAAAGTGACTAAATATTTTTTTTAGGAGAGAGAAAAAAAAATCGCGCATATTTGAATGACTCTCTTTGTCAAGAAAAATATGCTACTGATGATCGCTCTCCCCCTCTCCCTTACTTTCCCCCCCTCCCCTGGTATGCCTTCTACTGAAGGATGGGGAAGTCCATGAGTCTCATCCCCAGCACGTTTCCCTTTTTTTTGAAAAGAAAACTTTGTTGTATTCATGTAGGCACCGAGGGATGAGCTCCACTATTAATTTTTTTTTTTTTGTTGTTCGGCCCGTCCGGTCCTGTTTTTCTAATAATGGCGCTAAAGGGGGGTTTTGTTTTAAAAATTGTTGCTAGTATTTTTGCTAGTATTTTTTTATTGGAAAGTCGACTGTTCCCATTACCCCCCTCTATCTATTGACTCGAAACATCCACAAAAAGATAGAGCGAAACTAAAAGAGGGGAAAAAATTATAAAAAAAAAAAGGGAGAGAGAGAAAGGCTAAATTGGGATTACGGAATTGCACAAAAATAAAAACAGCGAGGCTTTTTTGGGTGGGGTAAAAGAAAAAGGAAAAAGGAATTCATATAGGGACGCTACCGTTTCTTGCAGAGGACAGCGTGCACGTAAAGGAATGGAGCCTATGGTTCCCCAAAACTACTCCACCATGTTTATTACACTGCGATGAGCTGTCATGCGCAACGGACAAACCATCCCTCAGATGAAGGTTTTGTTTTTTTTGAAAACTTGGTTGTATTAGTGCAGCCACCCTAGAGGGTGCTCCACTATATTTTAACGTTTGACGGAAGAATCCGGCAAAAAAAAAAGAGGGGAGGCGAGGATCTGTTTCGCAGCCCCGGTGTGGCTGACAAACTAGGCTTCGAAAGAGTAAGGATGGGACCTTCTCTCGCCATATGCAGAGAAAATCAAACTTGCTGTGGAGAAATGGCGAGAGGTGTCTCTTGCTATTTCAACACCACAGACAACGCAAAAAAGTACTTCAACATATGCAATCAATAAATTGATAGCATAGGAGAAAAAAAAAGTACGTCATACACATGTCCTACCCCACTTTCGTATTGCCTCAAACGTTATGTGTCCCTAAGAGGAACGTGAAAGATGAACCTACACCCACACATCTTTTGCAAAAAATGTAACATTCACACGTAGTTAGCCTGTTTGTTCGGGAAAAAAAAAACAGATAATTATTTCAGAGCCCCCCCCATGCGAGAGGGGGAAAGGGGTATTGGGTTGAAGGGGGTAAAAGGGGGGATAGTTTTGAACAAAGAAAAAGAGCTTTTTAAAAGGGGGGGTGTTTTGTTTGTATACGTAGATGCCGTATACTTCAGCAATGCTAAGGAATAATTATCGTACTTGATCACATTTATCTTTTTTCCTTTCAGTACTTGTCTTGCTACTAACTTTTTTTTCGTAATTACTTCGTTCTGGATAAAAAAAAGAGAGAAAGAAAACACCAGGGCTCTCAAGATCCTCCACGAAAAAAGCAGAATTTTCGAAATGAGGAGGATTTCATTTTTGCAAAAAAACCCCCCAAAAAAAAAATTTTCCCCCGCAACAAGCGGTCGTCGCGCGCTTCGCGCGCGCCTCCCTGACAGCCACAGAGCGGAGAGGCGGGTCAATTTTGCGAGATGATAAAAACGGAAATCTAATCCTTTCTCTTGCACCATACGCTCCACGAACCGTACAAAACCAATACGTCTAACTCCAATACGTCTCAAAATGGCAAATTTTTTGCAGCATTGGTCAAGTTGCATTTTTTGGCTGCAAAATGCAAGGGTATCCAAAGACATTGCCAACTCTATTTTTTTTGCGGAGCAAAAAAATAATATAAATGGCGCCGCAGGCGAAAAAAAATTCGGGTACGGTGTAAAAATGCTTCCTTTTACACCACATAATCACTCAACGAACCCTTTTTTTTGAGTAGCAAAAAATGAAAATGGCGCCGCAGGCAAATTTTTTTTAAAGTGCAGCCCTGGACGGTGCATACAGGCTCGGGAAAATATTGGGTCCCTCGGGGGAGACAAAGTGACCCCCCACTATAAAACCCCTAGGAGGATAATCCTCCACCCGAGCCCGCCAAAAAAAAAAAAAAAATGGGGGAAATCCTCCACCAAAAAAGCCTAAAAAAAAAAAAAAAAGCCCCTGGAGGAAATATCCTCCCCTACGTGGAGGATCTTGAGAGCACTGGAAAACACCCACTAGCGGATTGACCCTTTTCTTCTTTGCGATTGGTTTGTTCTTGTTTTTTTTAAATGTTGGAAGCAGGGTGCAGTTCAGGGCTTTATACAGGTTTTGGTCTTTATTTGAAAAATCTCGGCCAAACTCGGTCAGCCAAAAAAAAAAGTTCGGTCAGACTAAGTTTTAATACACTGCATAAATCCCTGGTGCAGTTTGCCAATTTGGGTGCAAATCTGCAAAATCTACGTGTTCCTGTTTCACAAAAAAAAAAAGTTTATAAGATGACCCTAAGCCTCTCGTGCTTAGTCACCATAAAAAAAGGGAGGGTGTTCACACATGGCCTTTCGTCCATGCGGGTAAAAATGAAAAATGAAAAGCAAAAAAAATGAAAAATGAAAATCACCCGAACTCACGCCAGGGGCACAAAATATACAAACATTGCTTTATCGGGGGCCACAACGGGGACTGACATAAAACACAAAACAAACTTGAAAGGTGCATGAGCCCTCATGGGCACGTACACCTTCACCACAAAGGGGGGAAAATATCACTCGGAAACCTTTTTAATTAAACACTCTCTCACTCTACCCAAGCCTGCCCCACTCACCATCCACCCCCAAAACAAATGCTTTTGTGTACCTTTTCCCATTTCTGTCCCATGGTATTTTTGCTGGTTCTTCACAGGACAAAGAAAACGCGTTTCGTGTTTCTCCCGTTTGGTCTGACCCTGGGTCTTCCGGTCGCCGACCAGCCCACAAAAATTCGAAGCCGCTGTTTCTGCGGCTTCTAATGGGGGTTGAAAAGAGGAGGGGGTTTGCGAACGCAAGAACCAGGCATATACTGAGTTCTGAACAGCAAGTAATCCGTGATGAATCGTTTTTTTTTAAAAAGGGAAGGGTTGAAAAAGATGAATGTGGCCTCTCTTGGTCACATATCTTTAAGCCAGGTAATGTAAATAAAAAAAAAACTAACTATCATTGCAAAGCCCTGTCTTGTCTGTATTTGCAGAAACTTGACAAAACCAGCAAGAAAAAAACTACGAACGCGGGGGGGTAGGGTTAGGAAATAAAACCATATTAAAAAATGACAAACTGTGAACCGATGCAACGTATCCATCTCTTCCCTTTCCCCCCCTTCTCCCCCTTCCCCCTTTCAGAAATGATTTACACCTTTTTTATTCATTTTTTCTATTGTCCGGTTCCGTACGTCTTCAGCTGTGTGGTGGTCGTTCCGGGCACGTCGTAGACGTCAATGTCCTGTATACAATATTATGGTGTGTACAAAAAAAAAACTCTCATTACATAAAAAACACTCATTACATACATCAACCTCCTCGTACTGTGCGTGGGACTCAATCTTGGCGTCGCCTGCCCTGACGAGAACGAAGAGCGAAGTGGCGAGCATGCAGACCATGAGGAACATGACAGCGATCCAGATCTTGTCTGCCTCGGGCTCGATCCCGTCGCAGAGATGCACTTCGGCGTCGTCGACGAACTGGCGGAGGGCCTGGCAGCGGCCCCACTGCGCCACAAGGGAGTCGAGGATAGCGAACTCGCCGCTGACAGAGTCATAGATGCCCTTGAAGGCGACAGCGTTCGTGCGTGTGTCGCCCTCGGGGCAGCCACCCGTCGTCGCAGCGCACTGCTTCAGCGTGCAAGGGTCAGTGCATCCCGCCTGCGCGGCCACCGGAACCACAGTGTCGTTTTCGTAGGCATTGCTCATGATGTCCCAGTTGCCCGTCAACGTCTCGCATCCAGAGAAGAGAGGCATCGCAGTGCACAGCAGCGCAAACATCTCGGCACCAACGTTGTCCTCAGCAGTGCTCACGGCGCCGGTGAAGCTGCCCATGCCCGTTGTCTGGCCTGCGTTGCAGCCAAGCTCGGTGTTGGCACGGAGAAGAAGCTGCGTCTCAACGTCGTTGTAGTCGTTGCAGATGTCGTTGCTGACCTGCTCCACGGTCTGGTAGGCAAGGCACGCAATGGCAACAAGCGTACCAAAGAGGCAGAGCAGGAAGACAACAGAGTACGACGGCCACGTTCTGTTGCAGAATCCGACCAGGAAGCCAAGCACAATCGTGAAGAGACCGATCACGCAGAAGGCAATAGTGATGCCATGGCGGGAGTCCCACTTACCGCTGCCGTGGTCCCACTTCAGCACATCCTCCTCAGCGTCGTTGATGTCGTTTGCCTGGCGTGTGATGTTGTTCTTTACATCCTCCACAACCTGCGCCGACTCCTCAGACACAGCCTCGGGTCTGTTCTGCCTGAGCACGTTGTATGTGTCTGAAGCCTGGTTGATGTCGGCCTTCATCTTCACCACAAGTCTGTTGATCAAAGTGTCCATATCCTCAACTCCGTCAGACAGCTCGTCGGAGTGGTGCACAGCGAACCCTGTGCAGATGGACCCACCTGCGACACAGATGCAGACAATGATGAAGAACGCTGTGCGGTGCCATGCTGGGGGTGCGGCGTCGCCGGGCTGGTACTGGCAGCATTTGCAGAAGCACATACACATGGCGGCCATGGGGATGATAAGGATGAAGAGGATCATGCCCACAACACTCGGCCACGCGACAAGCGCAACCTCCTT
This sequence comes from Rhynchopus sp. YZ270_cl-10, assembly GCA_964035575.1. Taxonomy (NCBI): domain Eukaryota; phylum Euglenozoa; class Diplonemea; order Diplonemida; family Diplonemidae; genus Rhynchopus; species Rhynchopus sp. YZ270_cl-10. The sequence goes on from OZ037851.1 coordinate 293,619, forward strand.
GATGTAGTCCTTGCACTGCGAATCAAAGCTCCCGTAGCAATCACTCTCCGTCTCCACATTGTAGCACAAACAGTGCTGCAGGTTCGTCTCGGCAGAGGAGAGCACTGCCAGCATCCCGAAGGTCATCAACGTGAGAAGGAGTTTGGTGTCCATTGTTAGATTTATTCTTTTTTTTGTCTGTTTTTCTTTTTCTGAAAACTTGGTTGTTTTAGTGTAGCCGAAGATGAACTCCATTTTTTCTTTTTCTTTTTCCGAAAGTTTTTGGAGAAAAATACGTTGAAAATGAATTCGGGGAAACGTAGGTGGAAATGCACCTGGAACATCGGCAATCTATGCGGGTAGGAACGGGTTGGGACAAGACACAGGGAACAGACAGGGGATTCGGGTGCAGGAAGCGGGTGTGTGCGATAGAGAAACTGCTACGCGAAGACACGAGGGAGAGGCTGAGCAGGGGTTGCTCGGTGCCTGCGAGTACCTCGAAAACGAGGTGCAAAAGGCTCGAATCGGCCTGGGATTCGGAACATGAGGTTTGGGAAGAAACGTTGACTACGCCCTATACACGGAAGCGTGCATCAGTCGTGGGCCTGCAAGGAGGCAAACTTGGACAACTCGTCGAACATTTTGGACAAAAAAAAAAGCATCCACTTTTTTCTCCTTCACATAATTCACGTCCAACTTTTTTACCCCTTACCCCGCTCCAAGCCTCAACTCGGAGAACGTTGTCCCTCTCTCTATTCTTCCCCTCCGCTGACAGCGTCCTGCGGTCTGTCGGCGATGCTATTACCACGTGCGTTTTTCGCCCACAGGGCGGCGAAGACACTCTGTTCGTAGAGAAGAGCTGTGCGTGGTGGGAGGACCTCGGCAGCGGCGATGATGTCTTTGCAGCCCTTGACGGCTTCGATGGGTGTGTTCATGAAGTTAGCCTTGATGAAGGAGACAGCGTCACGGTAGGCGTCGCCGTCTTCGCAGACACGGTCAGTGAGGCCGAAGCTGAGTGCGTCCTCAGGCAGGCACGGCTTGCCCGAGCACAGCATCAGCAGTGCCGCTCTGCGTCCACAGAGCTTCGTAAGCCTCGTGGCCCCACCCCACCCAGTCGTCAGCCCCATGTGCGTGTGCGCAAAGTGAATGTTCCCATTCTTCGTCATCACCCGAAAATCGCAAGCAACAGCCACCTCCGCACCCCCACCCACAGCACCACCCTCAATTGCAGCCACACTAATGCACGGCAGGTTGTGGAACTCAAGCAGAAGCGTCTGCATGTATCTGCTCATGGTAAGACCCTGCTCGCCCGAGAGAAGGTGCTTTGTCGCCAGCTCTGTTGTGGGATGCAATATGGGAAGTGAAAATGTTGGACATACCGGGCGAGGCACCGCTGCAGAACTGTACACCCACACCACGCACGACGACAGCAAGACACTCGGGGTGTTTGTTGATCTCGCGGATTGCGTCCTCGAATCTGCACATCATTCGTGCGGTGAATGCGTTGTCCTCCTTTGGGTTCTCAATCTCGATCACGAAGACACCAGGGACACCTGTGTCCATGTTCAGGTGCACGTCCCCACCGTCGTCGATGTGCGCAAGCATCTTGCGCCCCTCTGTGAGGAAGAACATAGTAGGGTCAGCAGGCCTGTGCTGCTCCGACTGTGCCTGCGGCTTATGTTCCTTGCTGATTTGCTCCAGAATCTGCCGGTCCTGGGCTTGCATCTGTAGGAAAACGAGTGAGAGGGTTTTTTTGGTAAAAGAGGAAAAGGATGAAAACGTATGCAAAAAAAAAAGGGGGTGTGTGGGTGTGGGTGTACCTCCGGTGGCGCAGCGATGGACTGTGGGTTGATCTGCTGCTTGTAGCTCTGCCTCTGCACGGAGACAACGTGCCTCTGCAGGCCATGTCGCAGAACGCGTTTCATGTTTCCCACCTTTGTTGTTTCTGCAGGGAGGTGTGTGGTGTGGTGTGTGGGGGATATGTGAAGGGTAAAGCAACCAACCAGCATCTCTCGTGCCGCCAGTAGCCACAGTCTGTGATGATGAACACATGCTATGGATATGCGTGCAAACACTGTACCGAAGGGTAAATCACCTGAACCGCATCTCTCGTGCCGCCAGTAGCCACAGTCTGTGATGATGAGCACATGCTATGGATATGCGTGCAAACACTTTCTCGATCCTGATGGAAGGAAACAATCATCCTGCATCTCTCGTGCCGCCAGTAGCCACAGTCTGTGATGATGAACACATGCTATGGATATGCGTGCAAACACTGTACCGAAGGGTAGAGCAACCGAACCACACCTCGTGCGCAGAATCGGTACAGCAGCCAGATCAGCGTGGAGCCCTTTTATTGTTTCAAATTGGAGAATGGGAAAAAGAGAACACCCCCGTAACATTTTGCGTCTAGAAATCCAGTTCACCACCCCAACCGCCACCGCATGTTTTTTTCTTCACTTATTTTGTTTTGTTTTTTTTTTTTTGTTTTTTTTAATTCGTTTGCTTTTTTTAATTATAAACAACGATCCTACTTTATTCTCAAACCCAGTCATATCAGGTTTATTGCAAAGTGGATACGCTACCTCCCCTCCTCCCCCCTACCCTTTGGATATCGCAGAGTGAAGTTGCCTTTCCCCTTTTTTGCACTTGTTGCAAAGTAAAAGCTGAAAGAACACTAGCTCTGGATATGGACACAAAAGCACCCCAGGGACGCACCCCCGCTTTTGCTTGTCTTGAATAGGTTAAGGAGAGGCGCAGTCAAAATAGCACAGCCTTCTCAGTACCCACCTCTGCTTGTTTCTGTGACGTGTCTTGGAGGAAATTCCACTCAAGAGACACAGTTTTTTTTTTTGTTTTCTTTTCTTTTGTTTCGATTTGCCAGGAAAAAATAATCCACGAATTTACGTAATTTCCGGGACAATATCTTACTATTGCAATTTATAAAGGGGGGAAAATGCCATGCATGGTGAAGTAACATAATTCATCTTGCAAAGAAAAACCAGACAGAAGCGCCTTGTTTAAAGTAGTCCTTCTGAGGTTTCTTTTCTGGCTTTACGATCACATTTTTTTTTTATCAGGAAGAAGAAAAAGGAAACAAAGGTAACAACTCTAATTTTTTTGGGAAATAGTCAGATTTACCCTACCCTATTTTGAAAAAGTTCAGACTTGCCCGAAATAAGTTCAGACTTGCCCTAAAAGTGTTTTTAGGGCAAGTCTGAACTTATTTCGGGCAAGTCTGAACTTATTTTTAGGGCAAACACTTTTTTTAGGGCAAGTCTGAACTTTTTTAGGGCAACCCTGCACTTATTTATTGGGCAAGCTGGGGGCTCTTGGGTTACAGAGCCCGGCGGTCGTCGTTTTTGCGTTTCTGTTTAGGGCACGTATGGGCTATTCGCGACGAGTCCTGGTAGTGAAATGAGCAACCTATGGTATGGAGCTTTTTTTCCATGCAACTGAATTTCCTCGTGTCCAGGACACCCCACTTTCCGAGCAAAATTAAATAATGACACAAATGGGAGGGGAAAACCCTCTGACCTTTATCATCACTCTAAAAAACTCTCAGGTACCGCACCGCAGTACCGCACCACGATCCGAGACCCGTACAGAACAGAGACCAGAAAAAAGACTTCCGCACCCAAACGCGACTCCTCATAGAACACGACGTAGTAGTAACAAAAAAAAAAATACCGATTACTGCAGTAAGTACAAAGCCTTTCGGCGACATTGTACAGCTCCTACATCATGTACGTAAAATTGTCGATACAACCAAAGAAAAGCATAGTGGTGCACCCTCGGGTGTCTGCACTACTGCAACAACTATTTCTATAGCTACAGTTTCCCCACCTCTACCTTTAACTTTTTATACGAGGATGTAATTCTCCGGGATTACTCCGCGATTGTCGTCACAACAAAAAAGTCCAGAGGACTTGTTGGTCGCCTTACTCATTTGGATCAACGGTATGTATATGCTACTCATTACAATGTTAGCCACTTCTATTGCCAGACACCGGGGCAAATAGTAAGTGCAAGAAAACTGCTTTTTGGAAACCAGGAAAACATGATGGACACTCCACTCCACGTGCGGACATGTTTGGCACTTCTGCATGCGTGCAGTATCCAAATGTGTCCCCGTGGGAACAAAGTGATAAAGATGTGTCCACTGTGTACAGGGAAAAAACTTTGCGCTCCCCCGGACAGTGCACAATTCAACCCCTTGTTGTGGGTGGTCTTGTTGCCTTTTGGAACAACAACAATTTTTCCACGTTGTTGCATTTTGGCCAGGCATGCTCTTGAAAGCATGACAATTTGATTGCGTATGGACAAAGCAAATAACCAAGTATGAATTCTGAGTTGAAATGTGAGAGATGTTGTGGGAAGGGGAGTTCGCTCCTTTCAACGATGACCTCGTTGTTCTTCAATAGGCATGTCTTAACCGACCACATAAATAAAATTGTGCCGGCCTCGAAGGATTCTAAGCAAACCCGCGTGGTAGCTAAACACTGACTCTCTCTCAATTCAACAAAGAAGGAATACTTGGTAATTTGTGGAGCACCCGTGCATGAAAATTGTAAAACTTTGCGCCCCACGTTGCCCCAGAACACGGCTTCCTTTGTAACCGGTTCTGGCCCAACGTGGACTGCCTGTTCACCCTTTCGGGGTGGCTGGTGGTTTCTGGCATCAATTTTTGGGCTCCGGCTCGGTTAGGCATTTTAGGGCAATAAAACAAGTCATACCACCATACCATGGGGCCCCAAGTGCCCCAGCCAAAGTGGCCTGACTTGTTGCCCTAAAATAAGTTCAGACTTACCCTAAAAATAAGTTCAGACTTGCCCTAAAAAAGTTCAGACTTGCCCTAAAAAAGTTCAGACTTGCCCTAAAAAAAGTGTTTGCCCTAAAAATAAGTTCAGACTTGCCCTAAAAACACTTTTAGGGCAAGTCTGAACTTATTTTCGGGCAAGTCTGAACTTTTTCATAGGGCAAGTCTGAACTTTTTCAAAATAGGGTAGGGTAAGTCTGACTATCTCCCAATTTTTTTTTTTTTTTTGGGGGAGGGAGGAGAAACATCAAATGAGGACATTTTTGTTTTGTTGCGACGGTGAGAGAAACTCGCAAAACCTCCTGTGTGGGTTTTTGCGAGCAGAATTTATGGAATTATTTTTGGGGGGGTTTTTTTGGTCCGAGAAAATCCTGTTGCTCACACCAAAAGGAAAGGAGGATAAAATAAACGTGAACCTTTTAAGCAAAGAGATTGAACGTTATAAGAGGAGAGAAACTAATCACCAATAAACTTACCTTGAGGCTGGAGCGGCTAACGCCAACAACAAGATAGAGGGAAACCAGAAAGAAAACTTGAAAGATGAAATATGCCATCTCGTGCACACATATAAAAAAAGAAACGTTTATAAGATGAACCCAAGCCTCTCGTGCTTAGTCACCATACAGTGAGGGTTGAAGAAAAAGCTTTTTTTGTTGTGTCGACAATCACCTGCTAGTGCAGGATCTGTACTCAATGTCGCCCGAAGGCTATTGTACTTAAAAGATATAGACGGAGGTCGTCCTCAACTCTAGAAAGTCGTTTTTTTTTTTTTTTTTTTTGTTCGAATCACTAAAAAACCCGGTGTACGTTCTCGTTACCCCAAACTAAACCACCTTGTGTGTCCTTCAGAACACATGCGATGTGAAAAAAAAATTGTTAAAAAAAAATTATAAAAGCCGAACATGCATCCGGAACGTTGTTTATTTTTGTAGCTGTGTTGGTGTGTATTAAGAGTCTTGTTTTGTTGGAGCATTTTGAGGCAACCCACAAAGCAATAATGCGATTTCACTTTCCCAGATATTTTCCCCTTCAAAAAAAACCTTGGTAACATGAACGAAAGCCCCTCAACAGCACCAAAAAAAAGATCGGGTCTTTTGTTTGTGCGCTCGCTGGGAATGGAGTAATGACGCAGACACTGAGTGTAGTTGATATCCTATCTTAAACGGCAGGAATCAAATAAGGGTTAAAAAAAAGAGAAAAGTTTATCGGATGATCCTAAGCCTCTCGTGCTTAGTCACCTTTGAAAAAAAAAAGGTGAATACAGGAACAGCGTCTTCCTGTACAGAACAGCAACAAAAAAGAAGAAAATTTGAAATGTGTCTCGCGACATACCTACATACCTAAATAAAATGCGGATCGATAGGGCCGGAAAATAGAAGAAAAAAAAATGAAACGTGGAAGTGCTCAAATCAGAGAATAGAGTAAGGAGCTCACAGAGAGTTATACTAAAAAAAAAATTGGAGAAAAAGAGAGAAGCTGAACGTGAAAAAAGGCCTCATTTTGTGTATGGACGAATAAGAAGAAAAAAACTATTTTCAAGCTCTCTTTGGTGTCTACGGTAAGTGGGACAAAGCGCGAACACATGGTATATGCACACAATCTTATTGTTTACACAAAAATGGCATCGCTTGGGATAACTTCCAAGCGTCTTTAAACCACAGGAAATAAAGCAACGTCAATACGAGTATACATTGCAAGCTCCATAACACGTAGTGCCAGAAGTTACTATTTCTCTTTCGCTGCCTCAGCAGTGTTGCTATTGGGCAATTTGCGCGCCTGCTGCCATCTAGGTATTGTGAAAATAGTTCATCCCTTCGTACACAAATTAGTGTGTGTTTTTTTTTCTTAAACCTCCCTCCCCGCGGGGGTGTCCCCCCTCAAAAAAAAATGTCATTATTTCCTCCCCCAAAAAAAAAACTATTTTTAAAAACCTCCATTCTACTTCGTCTTCTTCACAACGCGCTTCTGTAGTTTATATGGTTGTTTTGTTGATACGATACTTTTTGGATTACAATAACCTAACAAAATTCACGTTTAAAAAAAAACACCATCTTTTTGCCTACGGCATATTCAAACCATCTGAGGTATACCAACCTTTTTCAATAAAATTTCAAAAAAAAAATTTCCCCATCACCTTTTCACATACCACTGCCTTCTTCACCTTTGGTGCGCTCTTATCTGCCGCTGCTGTTGTTGCCTTCGCCGTTTTTGGCGCTGCCGCCGCCACCTTCGGCTTCTTCACAGGGACTGGCGCGGGCTTTTCCACTGCCTTGGGCTTCACCTCCTCCTCCTCCTCCTTCTTCTCCTCCTCCTCCACCTCCACTGCCTTCTCCTCTTCCACCTTCTCTTCCTCTTTCTCCTCTTCCTTCTCCTCTGCTGCCTGCTCGACTGCCTTTGCCACTACTTCTGCAAGGGTCACTTCCTGTGGCTCGTCCTTGGGAAGATCTTCCATTGGCGGGGCGGCAGGAAGGGTCGGGTCAAAGGAGAGATCGATGCCTGGTGCATCGTCACCCTTGGGTGAGTAGCTTGTCAAAGAGATGGGTGGCGGTGCGTCCGCTGCGTCAAGGCCTTCAATGGGAGGCGAGACGGTCACGTTGACCTGCTCTGCGCGTGCAAGAGGCTTGAGCAGTGCCTTTGCCTGGGCACGTTCCTCAGGTTTCATGACAATAGGAGACGCCTTCTTTTCGTCTTCGCAAGCCTCGATTGGGTCGAGTGTGAGTGTGAGGGTGCCAAGGAGGAGGGTGTGGGTAGCAGTCACAGCAACCTGTCCGAGGGCGCGCTGTGCATCCTCCACGGTTGTGACAAGCATGCCGTTGAGGCTGTCTACCTTGACTCCCATAGGCACCTCCGCATGCGCCGAGGCAACAATCAGACGTCGCCCCTTCCCGTCCACAACCTCCTCCAGCTCCACCACATCACGCACAAGGCTCCCCTCAATCGCAGTCAGCGACACTGTCCCACACACAGACGCATCCTCAGCCACCGCACTCTTCGGCAGCGCCTCGGGAGACGGCTTTGCGATTTCTGGGCGCTTGCTGAAAAAGGTAAAAGTTTAGATTCATAAAAGGTAAAAAAATACTAGCTATATTCACAGGAAAAAACGGGAAACGAAACAGGGGGAGAGTTTGTAGTTGTACGCTTCCACAGTCAATGTGGTTGTTTTCCCTTCAATTTGGGATCCGATTTAACAAAAAAACTTGATGTATATCATCGCATACCGGAGACAGAGGCATCCTGTGGTAAGCACCATGGTAACAGCAGCAGCGGCTGCGGCAGGCTTGTTCGCAACGATAAGATCTGTCGCCTTCTTGACTGTCTCGTGTGCGAGGATCTGCTGCACGGTCTCATGCTCGACAAGGTGACGCACTGCCTCGTGCTGCAGGATGTTCTGCACACCCTCCTGAACACTCTGCAACACATTCGGCACAGCTGCCTCCACCGCCTGACCTATTTCTGCCTCAGCCATTTTTTCCCGCTTTTTTTCTGGCAAAAAAAAAGGGCTAAAATAAAAGGGGGTAGGAGAAGGGGAGAAGGAGAAAAGCCATTTTTGTTTTCGTAACGCCAAACTCTTTAACCTTTTGTTTGTTTGCTTGAGCTTACCGAATCGCTCAACTGCGATGGGAAGAATCGTGCGTGTTTTGATCTCGTCACTGGAATTCTTTCAGATGGAATTCGAGATCTGAACCGCTACGATAATTTGAGAAATCCAGAAAGCTTCAGAGATAATGAAATCCCCAGGGTGGGCGCGAAAAACGGAATTCAAATTAGACTTGACTTGAAATACAACAGACCACTCGTGAACAGTGAACCATGGTATGTGACCGGCTGTACCGGGGGGTGGACTCCAACCATGCAATCCTACAATCCATTTCGTGGTTGACATCTGATATGTACTACATCGGCTTCCACTCATCAGCCAGATGAACGTATAAAATGACGAAGCCGGTAAGCCACGAAACGAGGCATCTAGCATCCTGACATATTGAATGCCTCGACGGCCCTAATCCGTTTGAGCGCAGTCGGGGGGGGGGGGGCATCCGTGGGAATGTCTTGCAGAGGTCACTTCACTGCTCCGGAGCAGGAAGACGTCTGCCAGTGCATAGCGGAACACGGAGTCGTGAAGAGATGGATTTCGATCTCTCCGTAAAGAAAAAATCTTGTGTCACGCACAGCAGAAAAGAAACGGAGCCCGACGAAGTTCTAGCAGCGAACGCAGCTCTCATTTAAGCGACCACGCGACCGAGGGGAATGCTGAAGAGCGGGGCCTTCTACCCAGAGAAAGCACTCTACAGCTAGCCTCTGGCCGGCCTGCATTAGGACACTCTTACCTTTCCGGTTGATCTTAACCGCAGGGATTATGATGACAACCTCTTAGAAGAAGCCTCATCACTCCCTCTTGTCCGTGCAGACTGGATTCGCTCACACCCCATAGCTTCGGGTCTGCGGGTCCTTCTAAACAACTCAGTATTCCTCCTTTGGGTCTTTCTCGCAAAGCATTGGAATGAGCCACAATGGAATGCACCGTATGGGTTACTACCGGTTGGAGTGTTTTAGCGAAGGCCACTGAACTCTGGAGTATAAAGGAGCTATGAAGAACTGCGGTCATGGCAAACTTAGTCAGGGTCGCGGTCCTGTATAAAGGGGTTCTTGCCTGCCGGCATCAGCGGAACCACAAGCACAGTAGGAATGACGTGCCTCTCAAGACGTGATGTAGAAAGAAAGTGGTTCGTTTTCTTAGAGACCTTACCAAAGGCAAGTAAACACGACGCATGCGACAGCAACATAGACCTTTGCCCATCTGCGCCTTCTTTTCAACTAAGCCGCCATCACCTAGCGCCTTCGCCATACTGCTAAGCTACTCAAGAACAAGAACGCAGTGCTCAGACGATACCTATCCAAACCCTCTGGCGATACCTTGCCTCTGCACTTCGTAGGTGTGGTCGGTCAGCAACTAGCAGTCACGCATCTCGGGGAGGAGTGCAAGCCGACCATCAGTGATCAGCCAGTGCACATAGCCTCGAAGTAGCGCATCACCTCCAGGTAGATCGTGGTAAGGACCGCCTGCTCCTGTGGCGGCAGTGATGTGGACTGCGCAAAACCCGACCGCCACACATTCACGAGCTGTGGAAGAAGAGGTGTCGGCATCTTATCCGTGCACCCTAGATGAACGCGCCACCCTACAGTAGGGACGAATGTGAAGTGAAGCTGTGGCCAGAAAGTTGTGTGACGTTGACAGAGAAGACGTGGAGAAGCGCTGCAACAGGGCACAGGCGGCGTGCATGACTGAGGCGTCCTGAGAGAAGGATTGATATTGCAAGCCTTTGATCGGATGGCAAACGTTCTCTTCTTACACACACAGTACGAAAAACACCGCAGCAGCAGCAGCAGCAGCAGCAGCAGCAATCCTACAGCGACGGGTAGAATCTTGCACCCAGGGATCAGCCTCACCACGAGACGTCCATTGCTAGGCTGTGTCGTTTGGGTAGGCACATGGAGAAGGAGGGCTTACGCAGGTTGGTACATGGTCCAGCTAAACACCCGCACAGCGTCCAAACTCAGCGAAGACTGCGGAGTATACCGTCAGCACCTGCGCTGACGACCAGCCGTACACGAGGATGGACAGCGTGGTGTTCATCATCACTATGAATACGCCCAGTGCAAACGACCTCTACGGCGCCGAGCGGGGGTCTCCGTCCCGACTGTCTGGCACCCGTCCCGCAGGTCATCTTAAGCAGTGTAGGCCAGGTGCGAGGATGGAAGCCAGCGTTGCCGTCAAGGTATATAACGAGCGTTGACCACCCACAAGATCACTATGAAGTGCAGGAGGAAGCGGTGAGGTGCATGGAGGGCAGATGAAGAGAGGGCAGACATAACGACCTAGTCAGGGAGGGTGTGCCCAGCAACTAAGGGAATAACGACGGTGTCCGTCATTCCCAAGACAGTGTCGCAGGCCGAAGCTACAAGGCCTTGGTGTCATTGCGTGACTGCCCCACGAGGGCTGCAAGGATAAACGTGAACCACGATACCGTAGAGAGTTACTCAGGAGCGGGTGGGTGGGAGAAAATTTTAATGTCATGGTCACGTTTGCATAACATCAGAAATCATATCGCATGATTTTGGAATCGGTTGCAGAAATCATCTCTCATGATTTCTGAATCGGTTGCAGAGTTGGCTAGCCGAAAACAAAAAGGCTGATATTTGGTTGCACAAAATATAATCCTTCTTTTGTTTTCGTAACGCCAAACTCTTTAACCTTTTGTTTGTTTGCTTGAGCTTACCGAATCGCTCAACTGCGATGGGAAGAATCGTGCGTGTTTTGATCTCGTCACTGGAATTCTTTCAGATGGAATTCGAGATCTGAACCGCTACGATAATTTGAGAAATCCAGAAAGCTTCAGAGATAATGAAATCCCCAACGCAGATCTCTGGCTTTCATATCCCAACGCAGGTGAGGAGTTCATCGGGATGAAGAAGGACGAGAACGACGGAACCATGATGTCAGGGAGAGCTCTGCGCGGCAAGGGTTCGTGTCATACTTAACGTTGAAGTCTAGCGTATCGCACACAAGCTCATGCAGCTGTACGACGCGTCGAGCCACACCCAATATCACACGTACAGCCAGCCACCACCGCCGACGCCCACATTGATAGTCGTCGTTGAACACACCACCAGCTTCCCAGACCTGCCGCTCGGCACGCAGAAGGCATTCGGCACAGAAGGATTCTCGCCCAGCATCAGATTCATGGAGTGCCCTCCACCGGCTCACAAGCGACCACAGCCACATCACCGTTGTAGGCCCGGAAAGTGCGGAAGTCCAAGCGGTGCACCACAGTCCCAAACACAGACACGACATCGGTTCACGGTCTCAGCTTAGTGTCGTTAAACATGCCAGAGTAATTCGATGTCCAGACATTGTGACACAGAGGTACCCACCACATCGGCCAGAACAGCACGCGTCGCTGCCAAGGTCCGTGCTGCCTCCATCCGTAGTCAGGATCGCTCTGGCGGGTCGTCTGGAGGATGATATGAAACAGCCACGGCCTGGAGTGTCGTGTGTCCACCTTGCAAGGTGGCTGGTCACGCGCCAGTCGATGTTCCATACACCACTCTAGGCTGACGCAGTCACTGGCGGCGGAGCGACATAACCCAGCGGCACTGCAGGTCGTGCACGCCTACGGCATCGTCGTGGTGCTCGTCGCACGAGGTACAGAGAAGATGAAGTCGTAGCTGGGGAAGTAGCACTCGGTCGCAGACGCAGTCTTGCTGGTCCCAGGGGCGGACGCCGTGCCCACATTATCACGCAGCCTGGGTCGCGGGCGGTGGCGCATAAGGTCGACGCTGTAGGGACCCCACCACGTCCGTGGGTACGAAGATGGTCCGCGAGAGCGGGACGACAAACCAATCACACTTGAAAAAGAGTAACGCCGGACATCGCAGGAGGAGAAAGACTGAACCGACAACGTTGCGAGACCCGCAAACCCGCAAAGCCTCTATTCATACATCAGGCATGTAGGTATAGAAGTCATGTATACCCTGATGGACAGGCAGGGAATGCGCAAGGGGGGCCTTGCAAAATTGAATGTGCTGTTGGAGAACTTTTCGAGACACTGCAGCACTGTGTGGATTAGATCGAGGTTGCTGCTGGGGTATTGTACTCGGCGCAACAGTTTTCTCATGACAGCCAGGGACAGAATAACAGGAACGTCCGTCCATGCATCTCAGAGAAATCAAAACTGTACAAAAGGGGGCGCTCCACACCAGGAGTGTTTCCGACAGCTCCAAGAAGGAAGAGTACCTTGTTACAAACAACCAAGACAACCTCGCAGGTCAGAGTTCCTATCACACGCAGGCAGCCATGCGAATAGATTCACTCTAATTTGATACTCAAAACCACCCAGCACACTCTCGGGTCGGTCAGAGCTCTACTCACACGCAGACATTGAAAACCGAGAGGAGGAGTCTGCAGACACCACACACAAGCTGTCCACAAACCAATCCAACAGCACTGCATGACTGTGATAAACGTGACGTGAAATACAAAGCCCTCCCGTGGCAGTGTACCACTACAGATCATAAGAGGAACGCACTCCTCCCGTACATCTCCACCTTCGACACAAGATAACACATCACACATATACCACAGACCCGACAGACGTAACAGAGACTGGAGAGAAAGAGGCGAACAAGATGAGGCATGAAAGGAAGGGGAACGAAGAAGAGGAAGGACGCTACCTTAAACCAAGCAGATAGGAAGCTAGCACCACATCACTGAGACACGAGTAAGTCGGATGAGCCAGGACTCTCACGCTTGGTCAGCATCAACAGTAAGTAACAGTACTAGCGTCTGAGGGAAAAGACTCAAGACACACTACCACAAACCACTGAGACAGATCAGTCTGAGTTAGAGAACGGCTTGCAAGGCAAACCCAGCCTCACGTGCAAAGTCGCCTTTAAGCTCAGCGAAAGGTACAACTTCATACAGACAGACAGACCATTGTGTGGAGGTGACTGATTCCCAAACCAGCCATGCAGCAGTGCACAGGTAAGGGTGCTCTAGTCAACACAGGGAGTCAGACCACAGTGAGGAAAACCTGAAGACAAAATCTTATAAACCACTGAAACAGCACTGATTGATAACGAGAAAATATTGAAAAGGCAAAAGCCAGACTCTCGTGCCTAGACACCTTCAAAAAAAAAATTAAGTGAGAGCTCCCAAACAGACACCTGAGGAAAAAACCGAGGTCACACTATCACACACCACTGCAACAGCACAGTATGAGATTAGAGAAAAGAGTGTAAGATAGAGCCAAGCCTCTCGTGCTTAGTCATCCTTAAAATGAGAATTCACACAGCTAGTCTTACCTCCCAAGGCGTCCACACAGGCAGAAAACGCACAAACAACAATAAAAGCTTATCTCATGCTGCCGGAGCACACTGAGTTCCACACCTGCGACATGGGTGGCACTATGCTGCCTGACTGCTCCCTTGGCACACCACTTCAGTACTGCAACACCCAGACAGTCATGCGAACAGAGAGGAAGTGTCTGAAAAACCCAGGCAGACCTAGTGCAAGAGTGGTTAGTTATAGCAGTAGCAGTAGCAGTAGCAGTAGCAGTAGCAGTAGCAGTAGCAGTAGCAGTAGCAGTAGCAGTAGCAGTAGCAGTAGCAGTAGCAGTAGCAGTAGCAGTAGCAGTAGCAGTAGCAGTAGCAGTAGCAGTAGCAGTAGCAGTAGCAGTAGCAGTAGCAGTAGCAGTAGCAGTAGCAGTAGCAGTAGCAGTAGCAGTAGCAGTAGCAGTAGCAGTAGCAGTAGCAGTAGCAGTAGCAGTAGCAGTAGCAGTAGCAGTAGCAGTAGCAGTAGCAGTAGCAGTAGCAGTAGCAGTAGCAGTAGCAGTAGCAGTAGCAGTAGCAGTAGCAGTAGCAGTAGCAGTAGCAGTAGCAGTAGCAGTAGCAGTAGCAGTAGCAGTAGCAGTAGCAGTAGCAGTAGCAGTAGCAGTAGCAGTAGCAGTAGCAGTAGCAGTAGCAGTAGCAGTAGCAGTAGCAGTAGCAGTAGCAGTAGCAGTAGCAGTAGCAGTAGCAGTAGCAGTAGCAGTAGTCATCCAGTGATCTAAACCAGATGCTCACTCAGGCAGACCTAGTGCAAGAGTGGTTATTGTAGCAGTAGCAGTAGCAGTAGTCATCCGGTGATCTAAACCAGGCTCACTCAGGCAGACCTAGTGCAAGAGTGGTTATTTGTAGCAGTAGCGGTAGCAATAGTCATCCAGTGATCTAAACCAGGCTCACTCAGGCAGACCTAGTGCAAGAGTGGTTATTGTAGCAGTAGCAGTAGCAGTAGTCATCCGGTGATCTAAACCAGGCTCACTCAGGCAGACCTAGTGCAAGAGTGGTTATTGTAGCAGTAGCAGTAGCAGTAGTCATCCAGTGATCTAAACCAGATGCTCACTCAGGCAGACCTAGTGCAAGAGTGGTTATTTGTAGCAGTAGAAGAATGGGTCAGAGTACTTGTGTATATAGCCATACGTATAAACAATTCAAGATCTAAAAGTGAAGTTAATGATGCAGACACCTCCCGCTGACCCACGTACGATGCCAGCACGATGAAAGCACAAGTACCTATCTAAAGATGAACCCAAGCCTCGTGGGCTTATTCAGCCACACAAAAGAGTGCACGCGGATAACACAAAACAGACGGACGAAACAGACACCAGCGTGAACAGGACGAACAGGACGGGGCGAGGGAAGCCCAACCGGGAAACAAGAGGGGAGGCTTTCTTTTTCTCTGAGGGAGATGGGAGGGGAGAGGGGGGGGTTGGCTAGTCTCTACCACCTAGGGCAAAACCGTATGGACACAATAAGTAGAATCAGAGTTCAAGAAGCGAGCTACCGTCAAGTCGTAGCATCGTTAAGAGATCAAGTGAACAGAGATTCTTTAGTGTCACGTTCGCGATTTACACAACCTTGAAAACCATACCGATGATTTCCTAATTGTAGAAATTTTAATGTCATGGTCACGTTTGCATAACATCAGAAATCATATCGCATGATTTTGGAATCGGTTGCAGAAATCATCTCTCATGATTTCTGAATCGGTTGCAGAGTTGGCTAGCCGAAAACAAAAAGGCTGATATTTGGTTGCACAAAATATAATCCTTCTTTTTTTTTTTGTGATAAAAACCGTTCGTTTTAATTGCATCTGACATAACACAATTTGATTCGGTGTTTTTGGGGGGGGGAAAATTTGGTTAGAAGTTGCGTTTCCGGCGGATAGGCATCATGGAAAGAGGGGAATACGGGAAAGGGAAATGGAGATTGCACAACAACCGAGGCAACTACCACTACTCCAACAATTTATCGAAGAGAAAAAAAAACTTGAGATATACTTCAATACACGGTGGCCCTGTACGGCCCTGACAGACGTCATTATGTCGTAACGACACGTATTATTTCACCCTGTTTTGGACCCCGTAGACCATCACATTATGTCCAAACAGGGTTACCGTATGCGTATCCGGTGTTTTAAAAAAGGGTGGATTTGATAACGTGAAGACACCTCGAGGTGGATGTGCAGTGCCACCTCTAGCTAGCTGTCCGGACGGCAGCTCTTGACTATCGAATCAAATGAATTTAATTCAATGACCCCCATATTAACATATGCATGTATTTCACATTGCACAACGCTACGGTGGAAAGGCGGGGGGGAAAAGGCTAAACAGAACACCAAAAGAAATTGGCTTCATTTTCTTTCAACTCGAAAATTTGTAAGCAATATTATAAATAAATGATCGGTGTCGTAAGTGTGGTAGTACATAACACTGGCAGGAATGTTAAAAGAATCTAGTTCGAGGATTTCCGAGGATTTTGTACATAGCAAACACTAAGACACTTTGAAAGTCTTTAATGCGCTGTCTCTGCACGTGGCATGAAGGTTGTGTTGTTCAGCGAATCTCCGTCTTTCTCTTCTTTTTCTTGCAGGAGAGGGAGTTCGCCGCTGCAGGTCGCTTTCGTGTCTTTTGTTCCGCCTCCTGTGGGTGATGGGTGACGGGTGTTTGCTGCAGACATTTCTCCAATAATGAGTCAGACGGTCTAAAATTAAAACGACCCGCCTCAAGCGCGCCACCAAACCACATTGTCGGTTAAAGCAAACTAAAAAGACATACCGGCTCTTCCTTCGGCGCAATCGCCTTTCTAAACGACTCATCCGTTTTGCCGATCAGTTTCCGTGCAGTGGCGTCTGCCGACACTGCCTGTTTCGAAGTGGCTCCTGCTGGGACCATATTGACTTTCCTGTGTTGTATTGTTTTATCAACCCGCAACCAAAAAACACATACTTACGATCCTCATCTACGTGCAACAGAGGGACACCGGGCACGTTGCCAAGCTCTCTTCTGAGGAGGGGGTCGTTTGTCGCAACGATGTAGCGCGATTCATTGTCAGACCCTATTCTGCGCTTGACGGACTCTGCAGGGGGTGTGAGGGCACGGTCCCAGCGCTCTGTAGCGATCAGGACGGTGTTCTCACGCTCGATGTACATCTGCTTGTCTTTCATGTAGAAGAACGTCTTGGCGTGGTCCACTGCCGCCCACTCCTTGCGCTCTCGCAGGTCACGTAGGATCTCTGGTGTCACGATAGGTGTCATCTGCTCGTCAAGCTCCAATAAGATTTCTCGTCTCGGGTCAATCCCCGCCCGGCTGCACGCTATCAAAAACTCTGCATCCGCAATAACGTTAAACGGAGGCTTAAAAGCGTAGTGAAGCTTGTAAAACGCAAGCGTCTTTTTCAGCTCCTTTTTATGCTTGGCCGCTTTCTTCATAGTGTCGTCTGTTCCCTCGGGTGTAAAAGCGTTGTTTTGTAGTTGTGTTGTATTTTCCTGGAATTTGTGGATTTTTTTCAAAAAATGACAGCATTTTTCAAATGAAAATGTGGAGAGAAGGCAATTTTTGAACAAGCGGATGCAAAAAACAAAGGGTACAAATACAAAAAAAAGGTTGAAAGTGCAAACGCCTTACCGGACACCGGCGGACGCAGAACACTGAAATCAAAATAAGGGTGTTAATAAGTAACAGTTTTCTTAAAAAACTGTTTTATGTCGAAAACAGGACAAAATATTTGCGCGGAAAAAATCAAGATGATCCTAAGCCTCTCTCATCTCTTATCGCCACCTAATAAAACCCTCTCCTACACAGCACTTTCCCCTTCCTGAAAGCATTCCAAGAACGGGGTCAATGCTATTCTATAGTTTTCCACTCCACCAGATCACCTCCTCCTCCTCCTCCTCCTCCTCCTCCTCCTTCTTCTTCTCCCACCTCAAAACTGCGACGACAATTTCGTAATTTCAAGCTCCAGCTCCATTCTCTTTTGCATTAACTCCAATCGAGCCATAGAGGGTGTGATGGGCTCTGAAATACGAGCTCTTGGAGAGTGCGATTGGGAGGGGCGTGGGATGCTTCTGCGAGGTGGTGAGGTGTCTGGGTAGCCCGCGTCTGTGTAGCGCTCGGAGTGCTCGCGGGGGAGGGAGGGGATGAAGCAGCGTTCGCCGTCGTCTGCGACGATCATGGCCCATCCGTCGCCCACTTCGCCCCAGAGAGTGTCGTCTATCATACGCATTGAGTCGACATCCACCTCAACACTGTCACCACGCCGCAATACACGAAGCCGCTCCGACTGTGCATTCGCCTCAACCCGAATCGCCGCACCACTCACACTCACCTCCATCGTCTGCATCTCCCGCCTTCCGCGCCGTACACTCGGAGACCCCAAAGAGCTTCTCGACAACCTCTCGCTAAACGGCTGAATCCGATTTCGCACCATCCGCTCGGAACCAGGTGAGATCTGAAGGGGGTTTTGAAAGTTTGTCTTTGTTTGTTTGAAAACTTGGTTGTATTAGTGTAGCCACCCTAGAGTGTGCTCCACTACTTTATTTTTGCTCCTCAACATCTGAAGGGGGGTGAAACATAACCAAAAGGGGGGTGTAGACACACATTGGGGTGTGCTTTAATAAAGCTTTCAACTGATGGGAAAAATTCTGAGGGATCGGGAGGGAGGAGGAGGGGGGTGCATACAGTAGGTTGGAAGGTGTGGCCCTTTGGGGAATAGACCGGATGTGCGTCTTGCTTTGCCTTGAAGGCATCTTTGTAGAGGCGGCTGTATGCTTGGTCGATCTCCTCCTGGTGGGGGTGGGGGTGGTTGCATGGGACAAAAGGACAAGCATACCTTCGGCAACTTCTGCGGTGTGTGAGTGTAGTCATCTCCCTTCGACACAGAACAACCTGGAAAGAGGGGGTGCATATATTTTTTTAAAATTGTTGTAAAAGGAAATTGAACACCGTACAACTTCGTTTCTATTGGGGCGGGTTGGAGCAACACCGACAGGTCGAGGTGTGTGCGTTTCGCACTCTGATGGGGAACGGAATACTTGAGGGAACGAGGGAATATGAGATGAGAGGGTTCGCATGGGGGTCCTGATTCGCGCGTACCGCAGCCAGGCGCAGCAGGGGACAGAGAGGCGCGGAAGCGGAGAAGCGGTGAGCAGGGTCATCGCAGACAAGGGCCGCCGCAGCCGAGGCTGCAGGGGAAAGGGTATATAAGCGAAGGAATATACGGCGGAACACGTGGTCATCATCAATCCGAGAATACCTCTCAAAAGCAAGTCGCAAATAGGTTGGAGTACGAAGCCATGTGCTCAGTCCTCCCTGCACGCGCGGGGACAGAGCAGGTGTGCGCGCTTCACCCTTATTTGTCTTTATTTATTATTATTATTATTATTATTGTTTGCGGGAGTGGGGAAACACAAAAAGGAAAAGTAGTGCGATTTCAACTTTACATCAAAACCTGCTTAAATAGCCATGGATAGTGCTCAATTTGGGGTTTTCATTTAAACATACTTCTGCACGGCTTCTTCTTTGTAAGGTGCTGCCACACCTTTGCACCAGACCCGGTGGCGATGACTTGCGTCGCTTCTGAGAGCTCTGGCTTGAATGAGAACCGCGTGTCGGGGACACCTCGCTCTTCGCCACCCGGTCCTATGCGCGGGGTGTGCTGTGCACTCCCGTTCACCTGCACTTTACGTGGCTGCCAGGGACGCTTCAGGAGCACCGTGGGCACCCGCATCTCCTCCTCCTCACGCAGCTGCTCACGGTGTTGGTGCAGACGGTGTCGCGCCTCTCTGTTCCGCGACCGTGCATCCCCCTCCTTCACCAGCCGCTCCCACACGCTCCGATCCCCTGGCGTCGCTGTACCACTCGGGGACACATCACCTTGCCAGTCGCACTCATCAATCTCCTCAATCGTTCCTCGAGGAATCGGAGATGCATCCAAATAGCCCATCGGCGACTGTGGCTGGGAGTCTGCCACACTCATAGTGTCCTCAGAAGCGCTGTACACTGCGCTGGCCATGGCGGCCACATCGGGGCTATGTGGAGAAGGGTGCTCTCGTTGCGAAAGGTGCCGTTGTGGTGATGCATCCCGTTGGCGTTGTGGTGAAGGGTGCAGTGTCACGGAGCGGAGTGCATCGGGGGTGTGGTGGTACGGCTCGTCGCTGTCGCTGTCATCTGCAGACAGACCTACCAAAGTGTCCAAAGGCTTCAAAGCCTCAGGAACATCCACAACCCCTCCCAGCATGGGGGAAGTGGTCTGTGTACCTCCCTGTGGGGTTGGAAAGAGAGGGTTAAAAACTAAAAGGGTTTTCAAAACACAGAGCATTTGAGATGTCACAATGTGGATTGAAACAAACAGGTATGATGGCAAAACAATATTTTGATCGAAGCCGTTCCGCTTCGATAACAGGGTCGCTGAAAAGAGCCTTTGCAGACTACGTCAACGCCAGAAGCAAGAAAGAGGCTGATGAGAAGAAGCTGACACTGTACAGCATCCGCCGCAATTACAAAGGAGTTCTCGGCACGTGGCTTTGTGGACTGAGGCTGCGCAGGTACACAAAACTTTTGACAAACAGGTTGACGAAATGCTCCTGGAGTTGCGCAGGGGGGAAGAAGTGGAAAGACTTGCTGCAGGTCCGGGATGAACAGGTCGATCCACTTCCGGGGAATCCTGATCCTGACTTCAGGTCACTGAAGAGTGCACAAGAACGAGGCGGGCTTGTAAAGGACAACGAGGGCACGATATCCCCTCTTCCGCCATCTGGGTGAATGCACAGATTGCGCGATCACCCCTCACCCCGCGCAGCCACTTCCGAGAGGTTTGCGACCACAAGAAATCCACAAAGCCACTGACAAGATGAGGGACACAAGGAAGAAGGTGTCAGCATCACCTTTTACAACTGCTGAACGCGACTTCAACTTGGCGAAGAGACACCTTGGGGAAAGGTGGAACTTGGGATTTGACACCTTCAAGAACGAGATGCTCTTGGCTAATGCCCGTGACCCAGAATCACAGTCACACTGTAATATTACGACAAAGCAGTATGAAGAATGCGTAAAGTTTCTGTCTAAGATGTCGTATACACCTGAGCTCGGGCCTCGTTTTACCCCGCTAGACCTTGCCGGCTTTGGAAAATGGGTTGCACAAGAACGTGTGTCTGGTATTGAGCGAATCGAGGACAAGCGCACTGACTTTTAAATCATATCTGTCTTCGGGATCTACGACCCGTGCTTCAGTCGCTTTGGTAAAGGGTGGGCGGAGTCACAGCTGAAGATCATGCAACACTTTCATCGAATCAAAGGTGTTCCAAAACAAGAGAACAGGAGAATGATGACACAGCACAAAAGTGTGCCTACTGCACCGATGCGTACTGCAGGGAAAAAAAATGTTGTGAAAGAAAAATAAGGGAGTAGAGGAACTGCATTTTCGATGGGTGCCCTGTTGCAATCCCACCCACCCACCCACCCACCCCCGCTCTTGGGTTGTGTCTCGGTTTTTATTATTGAGTTAAATTTCCTGCATTTAAAGACATCATTTTGGACCCGAATTTCGACGTTCAGACGAAAGAGGAAAAGCCTGACAGAAGGAACGCTGCGTAGAAAGGCTTGGTCTTCAAGAGACTGCACCAGTTCCAGGAGGAGGTTAGACGTCCATCCACGCAGCTTCCAGCGTCGTCGTCTGTGTCGCCACCGGAGCCGTCGAAGCCGAACCTGAAGAAGTCCCGCAGGATTTGGATCTGCAATTCTTCGACACTCCCGAAGGCCTGTGGTGGTGGTGTATGTGATGGATGTGGTGGATGTGGTGGAGGTGTTCGTCTAGAACACAAGACGCTTTTGTGTGGTTGCCTGCATACCTCCACCATGCACTGTGACTGCATGGGGTCCTTCTTCTCCATATTATCCAGGCAGCGCAGGGTGTTGATGATTGGCTGCAAGATCTTAGGGATTTGTGTGTATTTGTCAATGAAGTGGAGGCCGTTCGGGACTTGGTGGTCACCCATGTGGACACGGCTAGAGCCTACCCAGCCGCCGAGGTCTTGGCGGGCACGTTCAACTGCTTCGTTAACTGCGTTGTAGAGGTTGGGGCATTTGGCCATGCGGTTGACGCCTTGCCCTGTGTGCTGCAGGGGGCATGAGGTCTCGAGGAAGTCCTGCTCCATGATCACCCAGAGGTGCGCGATGTCAGTCAGAATGTGCTTCCAGAAGGTCAGCGACTGCAGCACAAAGAAGTACTGCTTGTCGTGCTCATGCGTGAGGCGCGACCCGCCCCGCCCCTCGTCAATAGCAAGGCTCCGTGCAGGCTCCACCGCACCACCCTCGGAAGGCGCAAAGTGCTTCTTCAGCAACGCAATCATGGTCGCCACTGGTGTCACGTTCTGCGCAATCCCAACGTTCCTGTCGTCCAGGGCATAGATGACCTGCTTGACAGCCTCCAAGTCGGCGCTGCTGTTTGCGTACTTCTTTGCAAGCCGTTCGACGGTCTTTGACTTCCGCTTGCATGCCTTGCTCAGTTCTCTTGAGTCTTCCAGTCGTGGGACGGGTGTGGTTGCGAGGTGGATGCAGGGCTCCTCCAGAAGCGAGATGTCAAGACCCAGCTCCTCAAGCCTGTCCTTGATCGTCACAATGCGGGTCCTCTTTGAGACACGTGCACGCTGCTGTGCCATGGTGTCCTCTGCGCCCTCACCGCCAGCGTCGTCACCCTCCTCCTCGTCGCTCTCGTTCTGCTCAATCACCTTCGTGTAGAAGTCCTGCGCTATGTAGAGCAACTTGCCGTACTCAATCTCCTTCTCCTCTGGGTTCGCAATCTTATACCGCCGTCCAATCTCGAGACACCCCTGAAATGTCTTGATCGCTTCTGTCATGTCTTTGTCGCGCACCTTCTGCACAGCTTCGGTGAGAGAAAAGCTTTGTTCTTCTGCGACACCAAAAATGTCGGTTTTTTTCGGCGCCGCTTCGACCTCTGGTGTTCTGTTGCGTGAATAGCGTGAAAAGCTGAAGTATTCGTATCCTGATGAGGGCTGCACCTTTTCTGCCGGTGCGCAAGAGGAGATGTAGACGCTGGTGGTGATCTTCCTGAGTTCGACAAGCATTTTGCGTTCGCGCAGCGAGGCGTCATTGGGCGTACCTTCTGCAGCCACAAACTGTGCACTGTCGACGATATCTGTGTATTCAGAATCCTTCACCACGTTGCGCACGATGCGGAGCAAACGCCGTTCTGCCTCTCCCAAACGCGACGGTGTGTTCAATGCACTGTCCACACTCAACGTGATCAGCGGATACGCCGCCCGCCCGTCGTCCTCCTCCAGGTCGTCCTCGTCCTCGCCACCATAGCGGCTGTACCCTCCGTGGTATTGTTTGCTCCGCAGCGCCTTTGCTGCTGCCTTCGATGTCTTCGACTCAAAGCGTGACGACTGCGTTGCAACCGTAGGCCGGCTAGGTGCCTTCTTCTCTGTTGGTGGGGTTGCAGTTGGACCTGAGTCGAGAGAGGTAAGCGGCTTTGTTGAGACCGTAGGCAGGGTGGGCAAGGTTGGCAGGGTGGTGGCGGAGTGGGTGGGTGCAGGTGCCGACGAAGGTACGTCTCCCACGCGCCGCCACAGCTCCTTGTTCCCGCGACTCCCCGTCCACTCCAGCTCTGTATCCGTCGCGCGAATCAGCTTTTTCTTATCCAACTTAAACTTCCCCTTATCAACCTTAATCGACGTCCGCGCCGTCTCCCCACCGCACTTCGAAACAACATCAAGCCTTTCAAAGACATGATGCGTGGTTCCATTCGTGTCCTGCCATTTTCCGGGTATTTTTGTACGGTCAATTGGCTCCATTTTATTATTTCTGTGTCCTTCCTGGAGTGATTTTAAAAAGAAAATATTGCAGAAAACGAGGGGCACATTTTTTTTTTTTCATTCTTTTTACAACAGAGCAGATTTGCTCTGCATTGCCCTACTGCGCAGGGCTGCGGACTGCACGATGAATGCTATGAGATGCAGGTATTTATACCCATAGGGGCCTTCACAGAGAGGCCTCATGGTTGAGACGGGGAGGGCATAGAGCTCACAGAAGAGAAAAAGACACAGCACACGGCAGACCACATGCTGCCATGTAACGGGGCACCTTACAACACACACCACATGACACACAAACACTACCCACACCACGTATATCACTAGACTCGGTTGCAACCTATAGACCCCAGCAAACGAGACCCCTGCATTCAATACCCGACACAACACCTCTCCAATCGCAATGGTATACACAAACCAAATGGTCACCGTGTCTGCGATTTCCTTCCGCTTCACCACCTGGTATGTGCACCACGCGAAGAAAAGCACCTCAGCGTATGCCACGCAAGCTGCAATGAAGTATGGTAAGCGCAGATGCATCATGTTGGTTGTGCGTTCAATGGTGGCGCGGTAGAGGGGGTGGTACAGCGAGGGGCGTGGTGTGGGTTGGAGTGCCGTGCATTTGGAGAGGGTGAGGTGCGTGCAGGGTGTATGTGGGGTGTAGCAGGTTGTGCAGTGGGGGCTGCAGAAGTTTGCGCATTCGCTGTCCCAGTGTGCACGGGGCTGGCCGGAACGGAAGTGGTGGTGACATACGTCATAGTCATAGGCATATGGCGGTAACGCATTGCATGTCATAGCAAAGGCAAGGTCCCGTACTGCCACCTTGTCACCATGCGCAGACAAGGCGTATTGAAAATACATCTGATATTCAGAGGCGCTAGGAAACATTCGGAATGCCTTCAGTATATCGTCTGCAGTCCCTTGGCGTGCCCCGTTTGCCCAGAATTTTGCAAATTTTTTGACATCGCACGAAACTATTTTGCAGAACATCGCAAGAAGGATCTCTCGGTTGAACACAGCGTGGTGCGAGACACCTGACAGAAGATGTGCTCCGGGTGGTGACATCACGCCTCCCATAAGGCGTGGTACGTCATGGTATTGTACGATGTCAAAGCCTCCACCTTGGGAAAGAAGTGTTCTGTTGTGTTCGTCAAAGAAGTGTACCTTGCGTCTCCACGTCACATCGCAGTCGACAACCAACACATTCGCTCGCATTTCAAACACCACCGGGGCAATAAGCTTCAAGACCTGCTGTGTCCCCCAGCCCCCTTCTTCCCCTGGGAGGTATTCCGCCAGGATCTCTTCTTCTCGCAGCCACTTCACGGTTGCAGCGCAGTTTGCAAAACGAAAATACATCCCCGAGGAGCGATCACTGTCGGGATACACCGTCAAAAGGTGTGTCAAGGTGGCGTTCGACCCAACCACATAGATGTCGTGCACCCCTACCCAACGAAGGGTGCTGCAGACTACAGACGGCAATGTCGATACATCACGTGGTCCAATAGGAATCAAAACATCAAGCTCTGTGCTGCCCTCTTGGTGCGCTTTGACAGCCCCAATAGACAACCCTAACCCTACCAAAGCTAACAGCACCGCACACCTGGAGGAAACGCATGCGGAGCTCCTCCGCATCAGAGAAGAGATTGCAGGCATCAGGGGGGGAGGGGGGACAAACCACTCCCAACGACTATCGAAAGCGTTCACGATGATCTCATATCATTATTTTATTATGAGATTCTGGGGATGATTTTTTAAAGAGGGGTGAGAAAAAACGGAAGAATTATACTTTTTTTTTTCATTTCCAAACAAATGGTGGGATTGATGAAAGGTTGGGAGGGGGAGAGGGGAAGGGGGTGGAAAAGAGGGGTTTATCTCAAGGGAGGCTTCCCGGGTGGGTATTTTTTGTGGAGTACGAAGAAAAAAAAAATGTGTTGTGAAAAGGGCAGGGCAAAAAAAGATATAGTTCTGTGAGCGTTTGAGGTTAGTTGCGTGTCATGTCCACCTCCGTCCCTCAGCTCCCACATGTACTCAAAATATCCGAGAGACTGCAGTATAAAGTACTGCACTATTCGATACACGGAAAACTCCTCGATAAAAAAAGTTGGCTTGAAATACAAAGCCTCACGCGACAGTGTACCAAATAAAAGGAAAAGTGTCACGTGCCGTTCTCTCACTTCAACAAAAAAGGAACCTTCTTGTAGTTTGTTTGATGTACGCTTTCACACACTTTTTCACACCTGTAGGATGGAAGTAGTGATGGTGGTGGTAGTGGTGGTGTTGCGGAGCACGGTCGGGTTGAGCGAATAACGTGACACTTTCTGCTCACAAAGTAGTGTGCGAAAAGAAAAAAAAATGACAGTGGAGCTTGCGATGGCAACTTACTTCACTATTCCAACAATTCTTCTAAAAAGAAGAAGAAAAAAAAAAGCAATAACAGCAGCGAACAGAAAAAAATAAATCAGAATTTATGTTCCAGTGTAGCTGTATTTTTTTTGGGAGAAAAGGTAAGGTCTTGACAGAGAGGGGTTTTTCTGAAGTTCTGAAAATCGGACCAAATCTTCAAAAAATACTATCAGCGGTAGTCATACACCACGCTGATTTTATTGACCCACTCAAGATTTGACCGACCCCAAAACACATAAATTTCCTATTTAGTTGTAAGTAACTTAGTTTATGTTTTCAACTTACCTTCCTTCACCCCCCTGTAAGGGCAACCGTAGGTGAAGTAAGGTATAGTATTGAAATCGATGTGGGGGGGGAGTAAAGGGTCAATTTTACAAAACCAGATTTTGAGGAAAATTTTAGCCGAAAATGGGCCCCACGTATAAGGAACCGGGCTCATATTTCTCAAAATTTAAGTGGTCAAAAAATTGTCCAATTTTCGAGATTGACCCCACCACTGCACGGGCGGAGCCCAAAAATGCAAATAAGGACCCTTTTTAATTTGTTCTCTTGAAATGTATAATTTCATGTTTTCGCGAAAAAAATAGCAACTGATCCCTACAAGGGTTGAAGGAAGGTGGTTGAAAATAACAATAACAACAAGAACAACTAATTGCTAAGAAAAAAGCGGGGTGTGCTGTGGAAAGCTCCGCAGTAGAAGAGCAGAATGCTGGGCGTGTTGTAGATTATTTCTACAGGATGGAGTTCCACAGCACACCCCGTTTTTTTTCCGATAGCAATTACTTGTTTTTTTTTTTGGCATATTTTGAGACATTTTTTACAGCCCTTTGTGCAAACATGCACCCTTCTACTCTTGTCAGACCTTTTCATGTCTTTTTTTCTCTGTGCAAAATATCGCTTATGTGGGGATTCACAAAAAAAGAAAAAAAAAAATGACGAAAAATCATCCGCCAGCGTGGAGAGCAAACCAATGTTTTTTTTTACAGTAAAATCTCACTGTAATTGATTGTTTTATTCTTATATGGGGGAAGGGGGGGGAGAGAAAGCGGGAAACAGTAATGTACTGTCACCACTTTTGGTAGACTATTTCTTTGTGAGCAGAAGGGGTACTGTGGAATGGTGGGGGGGGTTTTTTATCGTATTTGGTGCTCCTGAAAACCCCATTTTGCGTACTTGCTTGCGTACTTGTTGCGCACTTTGTGCACGAAAAAAATAAAATACAGGAATACCCTATATTGCTTACTTGTTGCGTACTTAGTGCGTAGTTGTTGCGTACTTGGTATTTTTTATTTCAGGAGCACCAGTATTTGTATTTATTCCGAAAAGAGTTGACGGGGGGGGGGGGAGGCGATCTAGTTGTCTCCGGAACACAGCAGGAAGTGCTTGAGAAAAAAATAAAATAAAATATATAACGAATGAATGGGCCTCTCGTGCGCACATCTTGAAAAGAAAAAATGAATGGGGAGTAATCGGGAAACAAATAAAGAAGGTGAACGGGCCTGTCCGATAGCCCCCTTTTTTTTTTTGAAGATACAGTATTCACTCGCAGACCTGGTTCAGGCTGTGAGGCAAGTGTCGGCTCCCGCTGTTATCTTAAGCTGACAACAAGCAGCGAGCAACAATATAATTCCCCCCCCACCACCCCCCCGTTACAAAACTTGCTATGCGAGAAAAAGATTGAAAGATGAATGTGTTTCTCGTGCACACATTACATGAAAATAGAAACGGATATTTAACCCCCCCACCCCCCCACCTAGGTTGTAAAATTCTAAGTCGTATAATTAATTATACGAATTATACGGTATTCGGCCCCCAGCAGCACCGTATACCACCGTAAAATACCGTATAATACGGTAATCGTAGAATACGAATAAAAGCGGTATTCAGTCGGGGCCGAGCACGTATAATACAACCTAGTACCCCACCTAATGGTGGCAGTATTGTGATGGGAGCCCATTGGAATACGCAAAATGCATCACAATACACCGTGTATTGTGATGCATTTTTGCGTATTCCAATGGGCTCCCATCACAATACTGCCACCATTACCCCCACCCCCCCAGACCCCAGATTCCCAATAAAAAAACTTCTTTTTTTTTGCTTCGCTTGGGGTTTTCCAGAGGAAAGCTCGTTATGTAGTGGGACAAAAAAAAGCTGTGTCAAAAAAAAAAAAACGTTGACTTGAAATACAAAGCCCTCTCTACAGTCTTGGGTAGATGAAAGACGATCATTGTAGACACGGGGTAATTTGGCCTGTTGTTGGATGTAAATTTATGGAGTCCTCTTCCCGTTTTGATGTGCGGGGAGAGTCTGAGGCGGCGGCAAATCGTATCACCCCGGGAGGGAAAATGTATAAAACTTATACCGTCTTTTGAAAAAATATGGACCAGAAATAACATGGACCAGAATAATGATGGACCAGAACAATTATGGACCTTTTGGGATTTTTTTTTTTAATGGACCTATTTTTCTGGTCCGACATATGTGTGGGGTTTTTTTGTACTTGTCCAGAATTTTGACAGGGAGTCGCGCGCGCGAAGCGCGTGCGACGACCGCTTGTGTGGGGAGAAAGCTCGGAATGGGTCTACCGGGCCCACAGATAAGCCGAGATGCCCCGCCAACGTGCGGTACCGAAAGCTCGGAATGGGTCTGAAAATGGACAAGTTCAAAAAAAAAAGCCTAACACAGATGGACCAGAAATAACATGGACCAGAACAATGATGGACCAGAACAATTATGGACTTTTTGGGATTTTTTTTTTTTATGGACCTATTTTTCTGGTCCATAATTTTTCAAAAGACGGTATCATGTGGTCGGAGCGCAAATTCTTGTCTTTGCGGTGTAACATACAACCCTCGACCAGACTATCATAAGATGAGTGTACCTCTGGTGCACACATCTTTCAAAAAAAAGACACAGCATCTATGCAACAAAGAAAAGAGAAATTGAAACGTACAATACGCGAAACGCTTGAGAACAGAAAAGCTTTTGTAAGATAAGCCCAAACCTCACTCGTCTTTGGAATAACACTACATGAAACAGATGACAAAAAAAACAGGGCGCCCATTTACCCTCATTTGTGAAAACCCCGTAATGGGGTTTTTTTTGGAGGGTTAGAGACGCTGAAACATTGGCAACTCGACTCACGCTTCGGATCATGTCATGAATCTGTTGTGTCTCCAATGTTTAAATAAAGTTGACTTGAAATACAAAGCCCTCTCCTGACAGTGTACCTAAAAAAAGAGCAAACGGTGTGCAAAAGGGGGGGCCGCTCTATTGTGGGTAAAAAGAAAAGAAAAGAAAAGTTTATAAGATGAACCTAAGCCTCTCGTGCTTAGTCTGATTAGGTCATTCTTTGGTTTATTCATTGCTTAGCCACCTCTTTATAAAACGGAAGGGAAAGCTTTTTCATGCTTTTCAGGACGAAACCTAATCACACAGTGTTTAGGCGCCATGAAAGACGCTCTGTTCATCTGTTGTTGTGCGCTGCCCATTATTTTTACTTCAAAAAAAAATCACGTTTTTAAGAACTGAATTTGTGACGATATACTCTCCTATTGCCCTTTCCCCGACATGGTCAGAAGCGAGACACAGGAATTTTACGGCTTGTTTCACCATTCAATGAAAGGTGAATTGAACGCACAATGACAGCAAAAACGGACCCCAGGCACAGATCCTGCACGAGAAAAAAAAAGGGATAAAAAAAAAACCCCCCAAAAAAAACCATCGATATCAAAGAAAGGGTTGATAGCAGAGGGAGGGTTTTTCTTTGCACCCCCACTCTGTTATCTCAATAGATAAAAAGAAAAGAAAAGAAAACCTGATTCCGATCACGCACAGCACGACATTTAACACGAAGTTTTGCTATTTTTTATATTTTTTTTTCAACTGTAACCTTCCGAAGCAGGCGTGGCGCTGACTACCAGTAGTTATTTTGGCAGCCGCGTCACTGGTACTCCCTCTTGCTTTTTTTTGTTGTGCCACATATTGGGGATCCACTCTGCGACTGCCCTTTTCCTCATGAGGGAGACATCCCCCCCCCCAAGATGTGGCAGAGCCTCGTGGCTCTGGGCTGATGACCTGGTGCTATTTTTTAATAAAAAAAATTAACAATAAAACACTCAGCGACATCCACCCCCGCACTCGAAACAAAAAAAAAAGCTAAAATAAATTGTAAGATGAACCCATGCATGCCAAGTCATCTACAAAAAAAAATCACACACTTTTCACGTTTCCTCCCACCCCCGCTAACCCCTAACCCCATTTTCTCTATAAACGCACTGTCTCGCTACTACTTTTTTTTTTGGTTTTGAAAGAAACCGATTCCAATGTTTGCTTCAACATTTTTTTTTGTTATTTTTCAAAACATTCTTTTTATTCAATGAGAACCTCATCTTCAATGTCATCTTCAAGGAGGTTGATGTGGCCGTCGTCGTTGACGGCGTGGATGACTTCGTCGTCATCACCGAGAAGGCGTTCGTCATATTGCTCGGGGATGAGCGCCACAATCTCCTCATCATCCTGGATGTTGTCAATCGGGAGCTCTGCGTTGATCCGCGTTGCCACTATCTGCTGTGTCGGGGCAGCGTCGTGCACCGGCATAGGGTTTGGGGTGTGATCCACCCCACTAACCGGGGCCTCCTCAACAAAGGTGGGGATGGTCGCATCGACGGGAGGTGATCTGTAGTGCTTGGATCCGATGGGCACACTGAGGACCGGTGTGTCGTCTGTTGTACGCACCTCAATGAGCTCCTCGTTGCCTTCAGGAGAATCAAAGAGAAGCGATTTGTCCACGTTCTGACGCCCTCCACGGTACGCCACAACGCAGGCACACAGTGCAAGCAAGCCGGCAGCGACACAGCACGCAATAATGATAATCGTCTTGTTGCTGGTCCCAGAGCTCTCCGGCGCGTACGTCGGGAGTGGTGGCGCCTCTGTGTTGCGCACCAAAGAGAGGTACGTAGGTGTGGTACTGACCCGACGCACCACCCGGTTGCAGTCAATAGTAAGCATCTGGTACTCCTCGGGAAACGGACGCCCCCAAATAGGGACCACGGTAAATGAGTAAGGGCAGTGCGGGATCACCTCCAGGCCGGTGGTCAAAAGGCGCTGCAGCTTGGTACCCTCGTGGATTTCGTCGATGCCGTAGATCACAACGCCAATGTCAATGTTCGCGCCGTCCTGCTTCACAATGTAGGTGCCCGAAGGAATCGTGGTGTCCATCCCACCCCCACAAGCGCAGCAAGCGTCGCGCACATTCCAGTTCCCATCAGCCGCGTAATCGCCCAAAAAGAGTGACGCTTCCACACACTTTGAAGGGTCTTTCTTAAATGTGCTGCAATTGACATCGGCGCCATTGTGATAGCCGTACTCAATGTGCTGCTGCCAGCCCTCAATGTCCTCGCACGTCGCCAGCTCTGATGGAGTCAGCATCTTAATCGGTCCCTGAATCGGTGTGTTGTACGACAGCACCATGTTATGCGGGTTCACGGAGGTGCGTCTCACGACACCGTTGCAGTCGGCTGTCGTCACCTTGAAGTTCTCGGGGAAGGGTTTGAACCAAACAGACTCGACTGTGTATGTGTAGGCACAGCTCGCATCCACGGGAAGGTTTCCCGCAAGGAAGTAATCGACAAGCACGTTCGCACCAGATGCAAGCTCCTTGTACAGCGTCACATCAGAGTACACAGCTGTGTGGACATCTTCAACAACTGTGCTCAGGGTGTACGTGGAGCGTGGGATGCTGTCGTTGCGCCCTCCACCGCAGGCACAGCAGACGTCGGCCACGTTTGGGCCCTTTGGCGCCGCAATGAAGTCGCCCTGGTAGGTGGACGCGTCAAGACATTCGTAATTCAAACTGTTGAAAAGCCCACACCCGATCGGGAGGGTGGTGCCTCCTTTAGTCTGCATGATTGCCCATGAGTACGAGAGGTCCTTGCAGGTGACAGGGTCTTTGTTGCCGAAGTCGCTGGCGTCGGGTGTTGCGGTGTAGGGTGCGTCGGTGTAGGGAAGAATGCCGCTGCCGTGCACGAGCGTCATCTGGTACGGGTTCACTGAGGTGCGCTTCACAACACCGTGGCAGTCGGCTGTCGTCACCTTGAAGTTCTCAGGGAAGGACTGGAACCAGATAGGCCAGACTGTGTATGTGTAGCCACAGGTCGGATCCACGGGAAGGTTTCCCTTGAGGAAGTAGTCGACTTGCGGGCTGACCCCGGGTGCAAGCGACTGGTAGAGCGTGAGGTCTGGGTACGGTGCAGTGTCGCTCAAATCAGCGAGAAGGGTGTACGTGGAGGGCGGGATGCTGGCGTTGCGACCCCCACCACAGGCACAGCAGATGTCGGCCACGTTTGGGCCCGGAAGCGCAGAGGAGAAGACACCTTTGTACGTCGCAGCATCGAGACAGTCTGCCTGCACGGTGTTGAAGTGCGCGCAGGTCACCGAGGACATGGTGGCACCGCTTGTCACCTCAATGGACCAGGTGGAGGAGATGTCCACACATTCTGCAGGGTCTTTGTTGTCGAAGTCACCTGCCTGGGGTGTTGTGGTGGCAGGTGCATCGGTGTAGGGGATGGCCTTGCTTTCACCACCTCCGCAGACACAGCACATCTTCCAGGCATCTTCGCCGTTGACTTCATAATCCAATGCGTGGGCACACTTCGCAGCAGCATCGAAGGAGTACCATGCACCGCAGGAGCGGCCTTGTGAGTCGAACCAGAGGTCTCCGTTGTTCGTGAGGTCCACACATTGGAAGGGGGCTGTGGGGGGGATGGTTGGGGGTGCGTCGGTGGGTGCGGCGGAGTATACAATCTTGGCAGGGACCCACTTCCCACCACCGCACTCACAGCACGCATCAAGGGGGGTCATGCCTTCGTTGATGATGCCCGTTTGATTGCACATCTGCTCCATCACCGAGAAGAATTGGCAATTCCGCGTAGGCATGGCAGCATCAAACCACGGCTCCCCGTTAGAAAGCAACATCTCCGTGCACACCCCTTCCACCCC
Organism: Rhynchopus sp. YZ270_cl-10; assembly: GCA_964035575.1. Classification (NCBI taxonomy): domain Eukaryota; phylum Euglenozoa; class Diplonemea; order Diplonemida; family Diplonemidae; genus Rhynchopus; species Rhynchopus sp. YZ270_cl-10. The sequence goes on from OZ037851.1 coordinate 326,528, forward strand.
TCCGCCACAGCTGCAGCACACCTCAGACGCATTGTACCCAGCATCCGTGGCATCACATTCCGTAGGGTTATCATCAAAGAATGTACAGTCATGTGGAACACTGCCGTCCCCTGTCAGATCAACACAATGCCCCGCGACAGAAGAACCATAAAAAAAAGTCACCAAACACACCGACACAGCAAAGTGCCTATTCATTGTTTCGTTTCTCAGAGAATTGTCCTGGGGAGGAGGGGAGGAGAGTGAAAAAAAAATGTTTTTATCAGATGAACCTAAGCCTCGTGTTTAGTCACTGTGATCACATTCGTGCCGTGAGTAATTGCAGGTGTTTTCGAGGGTAATGTACAATCCCTACCCGGAGTTCACGCGAGGGCACGTTCTCTTATGACGGGTTTTGAGTTGTGTCGTGCATGATCTAATATTATACCATGTGGAATCTCTCCAAGTCAACGGCAAGTTGGCAGTAGTATGCTAAAAAAATGAGGGGGCTTTTAAAAAGTGTCAGGTAAATATTGTGAGACGCAAACCTTGAAGTGTGCGCAAGAGGGTGAGGAGAGGTTTGCAAGAAAAATGCAAGAGAAAGAAACGCCACCAATAGAAATGGTGTGGAAAAAAAGGGAAAGCTGCGGAAAAAAGGGGTTGAAAAAATATGCCAACGCCTCGACGGACGCAGACACATTTTTTTTTAAAGATGACCCCACTCAGCCACCTTCAACAACACACAAAGAATAGACCCGAAGTCACGTAAAAAAAACCCCCCTAACCCCTAAACCCCAGCCCCCCGTCGCAAACACTTTCAGCATTTTCTGTAAGTTCTAGAGTAGAGACGGCCACTTCGCTACCAATGGAGATGATGTAACGCAGGCACGACGAGAGGACATGGCGGGAGAACGCGCTATCGGGGGTTTTCTTCCAGCAGAGTGTTGTGCATACACGGCCCTGACCTTCCCCCGGCACGTTCAGTGCAGTCCAGAGACGTACCTCGCGCCTCTCTGGGTCGATGTCTGCCAACCTCTTTGCCACAGGCACAACACCATAAGGAATTGTCTGCGGGAGAACCACCTTCGTTTTGGTTACAACATCCCACACATAGCACCCCTCTGTGTTCAACACATACGTTCCGCAGGTAGACAATGTACCTGGCATTTGTGTTTTACTTTGCTCCCAGCTGCCCAGCTTGCAGGTTATAATGTTGTGCGCGGAGTCTTGAGCGACGATGGTGTCTTGGATTGAGACGACTTTTAATATGATGGACCCTGTGCGGTTGTGGAGGTGTGTTCCGGAGGTGGTGTCCCAGATGTGAAGCATGTCGGCGCCTGCGATGATGTAGTTGTTGCAATGGGAGAAGCAAATGGAGTTTGCGAAGCCGCAGCAGAGGAGGGTGTGTTTGAGGGTGCCGGTTTCGGTGTCGAGAAGCAGAAGGGTGCCTTCGCATCGTGTCATTGCGATGAGCGTCTCGCATGGGGAGAAGGCAACATGCTCGACATCAAATTCGCCGAAGTCGTCGCTTTCCCATAAGAAGGCTGCGCACGATGTGTCCCAGACACTCATCACCCCGTTGTGCCCCCCTACCGCAAGCCGTGCTCCCGAAGCAGAGAGCGCCACAGAAACACCATCGCAGACGTACCCCGTAGCCACAACATCCGGTAGTGTACTATAGAGTTCTACGGCGCTGCCCTCCCCAAGAGGTGTTTGTGCGAGTCGTGTCTTGTGATTGTCTTTTCCGTCGAAGCAGAGATCGCCCGTACGTATGCAAAGATGTGCCGTATCGCAGGAAAGGTGCAGCTCCTGTGCTGCATGTGTAATAAGACTGCCAACAGTGTCCTCACACCCAACAGTTACAACGCAGGTCTGCTCTCCAAAACGTACGGAAACATCCATGGAAAATATGATTTTTTTTTAGCTATTTTTTGAGGTGAAAAAGAGGAGAGGAGAGGAGGTGGGAGAAAAAAATTGACGTGAAATATAACAGCCCGCTCGTGAGAGTGTACCTTGGTACAATGACCGGGGTGTACCGTGGGGTGGACCCTAACCATACAATCCTACATCCATTGCGCGGTTTACATCTGAAAAAAAAAAAAAATGTGGGTTGAGGAAGACAAATAGGGGAGAGAGAAAGAGGTGGGGAGGCGGGAGGGTGGTATTTTTTAATATGGCCTTTCGCAAAAAAAAAAAAAAATCGTTATTTTGTTAGAACATAGTGGGTAGGAGGGGGGGTTTAAAAAAAAATTAATTGATCAAATCCAGGGGGCTAAAAAGGCTTTAAATAATGTTATAGTGCAGGAATTGGGGTAGGGGCAGCATTCAGAGATTTATATACCATAGTAGAACTGAGGCTGAACCTCAGTTTTGAAAAAAAAAAAAAACTTTTGCAGATTTGGAAAAAAAGTTTTTTGCATTTTTTGGGGAACTGGGTTGCTGACCGCACCATGAAATCCCGTACCATACAGGCTGTACCCAAATTTTTTTTGCCTGCGGCGCCATTTTTCCTTTTTTGCTCCGCAAAAAAGGGTTCGTTGAGTGACTCTGTGGTGTAAAAGGCTAGATTTTTACACCGTACCCCAATTTTTTTTCGCCTGCGGCGCCATATTATATTATTTTTTTTTGCTTCGCAAAAAAAATTGAGTCATGAGTCCTGATATGGGTGAAAAATTGCATCCGGGTGCCCTTTTGTGCACTCCTCCTGAAGGGGTGAAAGGTGCTGTGAATGCTACCTTGCGTGCTGGAGTCAGGCATAGTGCATGTGGGGCCTGCTGGAGCCCTACAGGGGGCTAGTACAATGATGATACTTCAATCTGAAGTCCATTTCTTCAAAAAAGCCCCTCCGTGCCTCCAGCCCCCTCAGGCATAGCAACCTCACTTTTTTTGCACTTTTGGTAAGGAAAAAAATCGTATATAAATCCCTGGCAGCATTCCCAAAAAAAAAAAAACAAACAAACACGGGGTATTAGTAATCAATGTTAATGGCGCTATGCTATCTCTTGTGCCTTCCCATATTTTTTTTAAGCGCTGTGGTGAACTTTGCTGGAAACAAGTAAGCACCACCCGAGCATTTAAGCTTTAGGCAAATGTGATTTCTCGTGTTTTTAAAAAGTGAAGTTGATTTGTGCAAACGCCTCTGGGATGCAGGCACTGACACTCCGCGGGTTAAAAAAAGTGGTGTATATTTTTTTTTACACACATTATTATTCGAAAATGCTGCCAAAACGGAGCGTTTTCAGCAATGTTATTTCTTTATACAAATGGAGAACAGGAAGCTGACAAAATAAAGACAGAAGTCTCTATCATTGACGTCTCCTGCGCAGCACACCAAACCTCTTCAAATACGGTTTTTTGACATCACACCCTAAGGCCCTGGGTGAGGGAGGCGAGCCCCGTTTTGCAGCCGTAAAAAAGGGGGAAGTATTTTTCTTCTCTCGGTACCATTGTTCCTTCTCCTCGGTGTGTGCCCTGCGTACAGCCTGTTCCCTACTGTGTTACCTGTCCTCTTTGAGAGGACAGAAAATGGTAGTGTAAATAACATAAAAGAGGAACCGCGTAGAGGAATCGGGTGGGGTCATTTAGAGTCTTTTAGCCTAAACACAAAGCGCACAAAGAGCAATCCAATATTTTTTTTTCAAGAAAAATGGACGATAGCTTGTGGATGTCCATAAAAAAAACTCAAAAAAAGGGCGCATGCGTTGGGGAGAAAAGCAAAGCAAAAAAACACAGGCAGCAAAAAAATAACCGAAACCTGGCATCAAAGGCTTTTTTTTAAAAATAATAGGGGGGGGTAAGATGAACGTAGCTCTTGCTTAGATATCTTAACAAAGAAGCAGGCAAATTTTAAAGGTCGTATATCAAAGTGAAGTTTGATACAGTCGCGAGAAAAAAAAACATCGATAGGTCAATAACTAAGGTGGATTTACGGATTTTTGAAATGCTAAGGTGGGGGTTTGCCCCGCATAGTTATTACCGCGACTGTAGTGAAAAAAAAAACCGCCTCTTAGGACAAATGAAACCAATATTATCAATAAGACTTTTGAAAAATCTTGAAAAAAAAAAAATATACACATCGCATCGTAGGTAAACCACGACAAAAAAAAGAGGCTTATGACAACACATTTGAACCTCGTTTAACCTAAAGAGGAATTTTAAGAATCAATCAATTCGGTTATTTCGTCCCCCTTAAGCTTCGAGAAGCCTGTCCACCAGCCGGGTGGTCATATGTTTGGACCGGACTTGCTGTGCTTGTTGTGTTATTAAGAGGGAGAAGCCTTTCTTTGCTTCTATGAGTGCATCGCAGATGGATTCTTTTAGGCCTTGGTTAGCGTCGTCCATGTGGAGCAGGAGGGTCGACACCCAGGATGCAATCTTGTCGTCGACGAAGGATTTCTGCACGTCCTCATTGAGTACTTTGTTGTTGAAGTCCTCAAAAAGAAGCTTGAAGGAAACGGCACACTGCGTGCGGACAATGTCGTTGGAATCGTCCAATCTGTGGTTCGATAGCAGTTTAGGGGAGTTTTTAGGGTAAATCAAGCGTTGATGATGAGGTTCAAAAGGGCAAGAACGTAGTATTAAGGGAAAGTGGGGAATACCTTTGGAGAAGTTCCTTGATGCTTTCGGTGGAGTCAGGTTCGAGGATGGGCATGCGCATGATGTAGCGTGACATCTTGACGACAACGAGGCGGAGTTCCGCGTCATCAGCGTCAAGCGCATTGCGCCATGTGTCGACAAGCTCGGTCAGCAGGTTGCGTGCGTCGTCCTTCACCTTCCGCACCTCATCGCTGTAGGGGTCGCCCTCAACATGCGGCACCCACATCGCCACAGGGAAGATGTCCTGCACCAGCAGCGATGATAGGATGCTCAACGACACCTTCCTGAACAGATGCGCAGCACCCCCCACATGCCAGCGGCCATGCTCGAACACAACAACGTGCAGCAGCTGTTCCAAATGGCTTGGGAGCAGCGTCACCTTGTTTGCCTGCACGGTAGTGTTTTTGTGGTTGAATATGCACACCGGGCCATACCTGGATCCCCAAAACGAATTCGTTGAGGAGGTTCATGCACTTCAGCTTTTCGCGGACGTCGATGTCGTACCGTACCTGAGAATCATTTATGGGTGTTTGAGTAAAGCGTGCAGTAAAAAATCAAAACGGTGGGGGAAAACCAACGGCGGCTTCATACGTTGTGTAAATGCACCAAAAAGATCTCGACAATGTCGGTGGTGTACTTCGAGAGCATGGGGCCTCCGTTTGCGAGAAGCTTCGAGAAGACTGCGAGGGGGACGTTGTCCTTGTCTTCAATGGATTTGAGGAAGTGTGTGAGGTAGAGACCGCCGGGTGTGCCGGTGAGGCTTGTGGAGAGCTCTGCAAGGACTGCGTTGGCTTTGGTCTGGACTTCGATATCGACGCAGGCTTGGACGTCGAGCAGGGTGAAGAAGAGATGGAAGTCGAGCGTCTTACGTGAGACAGTGTCACCTTCTTTGTATTTCGACACAAGGTCAAATTTGATGAACAATCTTTGCAACGTTTCTATCAAACTCAACAACGCCTGCAGCTGAGCCGGTGCCTCCACATCAATCACATCCTGCGAAGTGACTGCGTGTATGATAGCATACGATTGCTCCTCCGACAGCTCCGGGGTTCCCATCAGCAGATACTTAAAGGCAATGAGGATGTTCACCTTCGTTGTGTTCGCTGTCGTCGAAAAGACGGTCATCGCACGCCTGCAGATCTCTGTCCTTTCAAGGGCGTCGGATGCGGACTTCTTCTCCTCCACCCCAAGCCGTTCTCCGTCCTCTGTGACACTCCGTGTCAATACCAAAGGAATGTAGTTGTCTGGTGTGTGCAGTTTGCCAATAAGCTCCAAGCAAACGAAGGCCTCGTGTTTCATGGATTTGTCCTCATCGCGCAGAACCTTGTACAGGGCGTCAAGAATGGCCTGGAGGAACTGCAGGGTGTTGTTCTCGATGAACCATATGGTCATCAGCAAGGTGCGCATGGCGGCCTGGCGTCTGGAGATGATGGAGTTGGGGATGTCCCAGGCCAGCGCCGTGATGTCGGAGAGCAGAGGCGGGATGAACGTACGGCAGCACTGTGTTTAGGTGTCAATTAGATGTGGAATGGGGTGGTGTGGAAGGTGTTTGTGAGGGGTAGGGTAGGGTATACCTCAGCCACAGCCAGGCGGACGCCAATCGGCGGGCGGTTGTTGAAATCGCACCCAGGTAAAGCGGTTGTAAGCTCCATGGTCATGTCGGGGTATTTGTCCTCCGCATACCACTTGATGTCCTTGAGCGTGACGCGTCTGTTGTCGAGTCCGATTCTGTTGTCTTCGTTGTCCATCTCGTAGAACTCGCCGATGCCCTTCAGGATTGTGCGCGACTTCGTGCGCACAGACTCAATGTCGTCCGTCAGCGTCAACAGCAGCAGCGGTACCAAGTGCCGGTGCATCTCCGTCCGCTCTGTGATTTCCATAGTCAAATCAGAAATCACATCAAGCACGCTCTGACGGACAAGCTCATTGCGATCGACGCAAAGTGATTTCAGCACAGATCTCTGTAAAAAAAAATATGACATGGACATTTGAAGAGAGGGAAGGATAGTTCACATCCTAAACCCTGTACATACAGTGGTGTTCACCTCGTTCACTTCGTCTCTGAAGTCGTAAACTATTTCTACCTGTGTTGTGGATATTTTTTCAAGCACTACGAACCTTCTTGGTACATACCCCACCATTGCAAAGCAGCTTCCCGAATGCTGTGATTGAGTCTGCCCTGACTTTGAACTGCTTGACACGCAGGTTTGGTTTGAGCACCTTTGCGATTTCCATTGCAACAGGCTTTGTGTGTTCTCTGCAGGCTGCACAGAGGAGGTCAATGGTCTTGCAGCACAGACGCTTCATCTCGGGGTCGCCAAGCTTGAGGCAGCGCTTCAGGATCTGCGAGTAGTAGTCTGTGAAGCCTCGCCGTGCAATGTCGTGCGCGAAGACACGCAGCGATTCGTTGCACAGCTCCACAAGCTCGAGCTGGACGTGCTCTGCATCCTCACCTGCCTCATTCGCCAGCCGCGCCACCACAACAGGCAGCACCCACTCCAAGCATGTGAAGTCCAGCTCCTTCAGCATCTCCCGCACTAATATTGCCGCTGTCTCGCGATGGGTATCTCGCTTGTCCTCAAACAGCTTCAACAGCGGCTTGCACATATTCTGGCTGTACGTCGCACGGTCCTCATCTGCAAGTCCCTCCCAACAACTCTTCACACGTTTCACAGCGCTCTGCCTCGTCGCCAACGCGGGGTCCTGCAAGCAATTAATATCATGTCGGAAGGATTCCATTACTATTTTTTTTTTTCTTTCTGGTGGGGGAGAGTTAAGTGAAGGGGAAAATGGGTGAAATGGTAAAAAAAGCGTGATTTTGATGCATTTCTCAGAAACTTGGAAAGGCTAGAAACGTTCTCCCTCAAAGGTGTTCAAATCACGCTTTTTCGGGGCTGGAGACTGCATCAAAAAAAGAACAAAAAAAACAATGGCAAGATCAGGGCTCTCAAGATCCTCCACGAAAAAAGCAGAATTTTCGAAATGAGGAGGATTTCATTTTTGCAAAAAAACCCCCCAAAAAAAAAAAAATTTCCCCCGCAACGAGCGGTCGTCGCGCGCTTCGCGCGCGCCTCCCTGACAGCCACAGAGCGGAGAGGCGGGTCAATTTTACGAGATAATAAAAAACGGAAATCTAATCCTTTCTCTTGCACCGTACGCTCCACGAACCGTACAAAACCAAGACGTCTTCCAGAAGCAGGGGCTGATGCAACGGCGGGTAATTTTTTTGAAATGGTAAATTTTTTGCAGCTTTGGCCAAGTTGTATTTTTTGGCTGCAAAATGCAAGGGTATCCAAAGACATTGTCAACTCTATTTTTTTGCGGAGCAAAAAAATTAATATACATGGCGCCGCAGGCGAAAAAAAATTAGGGTACGGTGTAAAAATGCTTCCTTTTACACCACAGAATCACTCAACGAACCCTTTTTTTGAGTAGCAAAAAATGAAAATGGCGCCGCAGGCAAAAGGTGCAGCCCTGGACGGTGCATACAGGCTCGGGAAAATATTGGCTCCCTCGGGGGAGACAAAGTGACCCCCCACTATAAAACCCCTAGGAGGATAATCCTCCGCCCGAGCCCGCCAAAAAAAAAAAAATAATGGAGGAAATCCTCCACCAAAAAAGCCTGAAAAAAAAAAAAAAAGCCCCTGGAGGAAATATCCTCCCCTACGTGGAGGATCTTGAGAGCACTGGGCAAGATGCTCCTCACCTCAGGCTTCGGTCACTTAATAGCTACGTTCTGCAAACCCCCTCCCTTCACTCCGAGAACAGCGACGCACGCGGCAGGACGTACTCCACCTCCTCCCCTTCGTCGTCACTCTCGTTGTATGGCGCGCTGAGGGGGAGACGCGCTTCTGGCAGCGTCGGCGTTTCGTACATGACATCCGTTCTGAGAACGTACTTTGGGGTGTTCAGGTTGGTACAGGCCCCACCACAGTGCCAAGCAGACTTGGCGCCTGTATGATGAAACAACAGAACCGACCCTGCACGCGGCTTGAACGACGCGACAGCTTCTTCACCTAGCCTGTTGAAGAAGGATGTGTGCCCGCCGTCGAAGTCGTCGCTGAGGTATATGAGGACTGTCAGCCATGACACGAAGCGGCGGGACTTCACGGTCGTGTTGTCCTTGTGGACAGGAAAGTATTCATCACCGTTGGAGTAGCGGTAGAATCGCCACATATCATTGAGCCCCCAACGGTGCCATACACCGTGCTCATCTGCATCGATGTGCTGCGGTGCGTACGGTGCGATGCGCCTCCACAGCGCTTCCTCTGTACCAGGGGAGACACGTGTAACGCATCTGTCGTTCCGTCGGGTGCGCATTTCCAGCTTGTCAATATGTGCGTTTTGATACTCAGGGTGCGTCTTATTGTCGTACCCCAACGTCTCGCTGTGGGCAAGCCATCTGCTGCTTTCCTCTGTAGTGAGTACGTTGTGCACCGCCACCGCGCCGTCTACACCTAAGATCGGCTCTTCTTCAACCCCAGAAGGATCCCATTCTCCAAACGCAAACCCCTCACGGCCAGGTTCGGAAGCACCACCCTCTGCTTCAGGGTGCGGTTCTGCCATTTAGAAAAGTTGAGAGTTTGACAAAAAAAAATAAACTCACCAAAAAAATGGCCGTATTGTGTAAACTGAGATGGGGAGAGCGGGGTTTGTTGGGGGGTGAATAGGAGGTCGTTTTGGGGTGCTCATCAACGTGAAATGAAATGGAAGAAAAAAAGAATCTGGTAAATTTGTAAGATAAAACCCCATTCTTCTCGCTTTGTTCACCATCAAAACTGGGTGGGGGGGGTGTGAAAAAGGGGAAGGGGGAGGAGGGTAGGGAAAATAGTGAATTTGCTTTTGTTTTGTTTTCCAAAAAAGACAAGGGGAATGAGGAGAGGGCGTACAAAAAAAGGGGGGGTGGGTGGTTATTGTATCAAGACACTGGGATTTTTATGGAGGGGGGGTTTTTTGTTTTATCTAATAAAAAGTTGGTAAGATGATCCTAAGCCTTTTTTTGCAATACTTCGCAACCTTAAAAAAATACAGTTTTTTTTTGTCAACTAAAGGAAATTTCTCAACACCATCTTCATCTACAAAAAAGGAAATACATTACACATTATTTTGCATTTTTTTTGGTACGTTTTTCATTTTTTTTTTTTCCCCCTTCATTTTTCTTTTTCTATCGACAAATCACTTGGTTCTGTACTCAATGACCCAAAAAATGGGGCATTTATTTTCAAAAAAAAATATTCTTTTTTCAAGACTGATTACTCTGCGACTCTTGCAAAAAGCGTTGCATTCGAGACGGCGGTGTGTCAGGGGTTTCCGACACTGCTCCTGAAACAGCACCCGGCACAACAGACAAATCTTCCGCCTTCGCCCCCACTCTCCCTCCTTCTTCTCCCTTTTGCTTCCTTGGGATTAGTGTACTATGAAACGCAAGCTCTCGGCGCATGCGTTCAAGCTCGGAGGATTTTTCGGAAAGTTGATCTCGGAGTGCACGAATTTGGAAGGAGGCTTCTTCGAAACGTTGTTCCACTTCTACAGCGCGTGTCTTTGCGCGGTCGACACCTGCTCTGAGACGTGCCAGCTCTGCGGTCATATCATCAGTCTGTTTCTGTGCTGCAGCTGCCCCTTCCATTTTCTCATCAAGAGTCTTTTGGGAGATGTCGGCGCGTCTTCCCATCTCATCGCGTTGTTGTTGTACGATAGCGAGCTCCTGCTGCAACGCATCGCGCGATGCTTCCACAGCAGAATGGGTGGCTTCCATCTCATCGATCGTTCCCTTCAGGAGGAACACATCGTTCAGCTTCTCTTCTAATGAGTCCTCTGCCGTCGCAAGCTTTGTTTGCACAGAAGAAAGCTGCAACGTCAACCTCCCCTCAGCCGACGAAGATGTGTCCAACGCTTCTTCTAATTCAGTAATGTGTTTGGATGATGATTCTGCATTCTCTTTGGAAGTCTCGTATGATGCTTGGAGTGCTTCGAGCTCCTCGCGTGTGGTGTTGAGGGAAGTCTCTAGAGAGGAGACGTTGGCGAGAAGTGTCTGGCGGGTTTTCTGCAGAGAGGCGATCTCGGCGTCTGCAGCCTCAAGGCTGTTGGTGAGGTTTGCGGTAACCTTCCCTGCTTCGGAGAGCTCCTCGGTTGTCATGGTTGCAAGCTCTTCTGCCGCTTCGGCGCGTTCCACTGCAGCAGCGGCGTGTTCATCAGCGGTGACAGTGCGTTCTATCAATTCAGCCACCTCTTCTAACCGTGCTGCCAACTCATTTTCTGCGATTTCCAAAGCAGTGTTTAAATTGTCAGCGTTCGCAGAAGAGGCTGCAGCCAGTTTTACATCAGAATTATGTTGTTTTTCCTTCTCCGCGACTACTCGCGCCATGTCTTGTATTGCCTGCTTCATCTCCGCAACGGTTTTTTGGAGTTCGAGGACCATCTCCTTCTGTTGTGTGTCGAGCTCTGCAAGGTCCTCTACCTCGTTCTCCCTCTCTGCGAGGGATGCTTGCAGGGAGTCTGCCTGCTCTTCGCTGCTGGATAGCGCGTCTTCTGTGGTGGAGAGACGCGCCTTAAGGGCTAATGATTCGGACTGTAGCTCTAATCGGGAGGCCTCGGAGGTTGTGAAGCTTTCCTTTGCGGAGAGAAGTTGCTTTTCGACTTCGGCAAGCTTTCTTGAGAGGAGGTCGTACTCCCCTTGTGTGTCTTTGGAGGTGAGGAGTTTGGTTTCGAGCGAAGCAATGCGGGATTCAGCTTCGGTGAGTTGTTCTTCTGCGGAGACGTTCGCACCGCGTTCTTCGGCCATTTGGGAGGTAATGATTTGCACCGCTTGCTGTGCCTCTTCAAGCTGCACCGCAGCATGCTCTGCTTGCGCATGGCAACGTTGTACTTCAGCCTCAGCAGTGTTAACGCGAGCCTCAGATTCTCCCTGAGAGATGCGATGTGTCTCAATCAATGAATCCATCTTGGACTGCATCCCAGTCGTCTCTCCAATGTGTGTCAAAGCCTCGGCCTCCAGCTTGCTGTTTTTCTCTTCGGATGTCTTCAAATCTTCTTCCGCGAGTTTCAGCTTTTCTGTACATTCTTTCAATTCCTTCAAGACGATGTCCGCATGAATCGCAGAGGCTGTAAAATCATCTTCGCGGGTCGACCATTTCTTCGCGAAGTCTGCGTGAGAGGATTCGAGCTGCTCGATTTTTGCGTGCGCTTCCATGACTTTGGTTTCCATTTCGGCACCTCGTAGGCAAGCGTGGCGGAGTTGCTGTTCGAGACTCATGGAGTCGACGTCGTGGACCTTTGGGTTCTCAGAAGAAGAAGCCTTCTCTCTCTGAACAGACTGTTCTCCCTTCTTGGCTTGGTCAAGAAGGGTACGGAGATCGGCTACCTCACGCTCTAAGGCGTCACACCGCTCTGTATCGACCACTGCAGCAGACGGTTCTTCCGTCGGAGTCTGGAGTTCTTCCTTCTGTTCCGCCTTGGCTTGTTCGTACAGGGAGCGTAGATGGGTTACCTCACGCTCTAATGTTTCACAGCGGTCTGCATCAATCAAGGCAGGTTCTGCTGGTACCTCCTTTGTGATGCATTGAATAGAGGATATACTCTGGGCGATCAGAGGTAAAGGTGGGGCAGGGAGTGGCTCCTTGTCGGGAATCTCGGTGGGTGCGGCCTTTGAGGTGGAGTGCGATTCGGATGTGAAGAGGATAGGGGTGGGGTCGGGTGTGCTCGCTCCCTCTGGGGTTGCTGAGGAGGTGGCGGTCATGCGTTCGATTCTCATGAGAGCTGCGCGCAGCTCGCCTTGCGTTTCGCTTGGGTTGGGTGCGTGTTGCAGCTTTTGTTCGGTGTCGTGTAGTTGCCTCTGTAGGTCCTCCACCCTGCTGGTGGCTGCTTTCAATGCTTCCACCTGAAGTTTGCTTGGTGCTTCGTCATCTGCGTGTCTCTTCATCTCTTTCAACTCGGTCTTCAAGGACGCAACGCGATCCTCCGATTCGCTGAGCTTTTCGAGCATCGTTCTTGCATCGGTGTTGTGCTTTTCAACGAGAACGCTTTGCTTTCTGGCTTCATCTTGGTATACTGCAAGGCTTTCCTTGAGGAGGGCGAGCTCTGCTACGAGAGGCGATTTTATGGACTCAATTTCCGCGTCGCCGACCCAGCGTTCTGCAGCCCGTTGGCTTTGGTGTGAGGAGGCTTGGAGTGGGATGCGGCGGTTGCTCTCCATGATGCTGTGTGCGGCTTCTAGCTGTGCCTCGGCGTGCGTCTTTTGTGCGTCCATCTCTTCACAAGATGCTTCCCACGCAGTGCATTCGGCACGCAGCTGTTCCAACTCTTTTCCCAAAGAGGTGATGCTCTCTGCAGTTTCCTTCTCCTTCTTCGCCGCATCCCGTAATTGTTGGTTCAGCTTCTCCAGTTTGTCCCCCTGGCTTGCCATCTCCTTTTTATTCGTGTCAACCATCTGCTCAGCGCTCTCACCACACTCAACCATTTCCGCCTTTATCTCTTTGAGTTCTTTTGACAGTCCAGACGCCCTCCTGCTGGCCTCCTTTTCCTTCTTCTTCAGATCGGAGAGCTCGTTGGAGAGGGCGTTGCATTGGGTCTCAGAAAGCTGGAGTTTTTCGTTGGATGCGGCAAGCTTTTCTGAGAGAGTTGTCTGCGATTTAGTGGACTCTGCCATATCCTTTTCGTATTCGAGACGGACACGCTCGAGAATGGCGATGTGGTCGGTGAGGTGTGTCATTTCAATGTCACGTAGTTCGAGGTATTCTCCTTGAGCAAGGATGAGTGTAGCTTCGCGATGGTCCGCTTCGTAGAGTGCCGTGGTGTTGTCCATGAGAGCGCGTTCTGATGTAGCCAGGTGTGCCTTGGTTGCCTCTAGGGAGGAGGCAGAGGAGGCAAGCTCCTGCTGGGCTGCTGCGAGCTCGTCGCGCACCTCGTGGATCACCTTCTCCAGGTCTTCCTCCCGTTCCTGGGCAGCGTTGAGTTGTTCGTCTGCAAGAGAGAGTCGGTGTTGTTCCTGCATCCGCATCGTGTTTTCCTCGCTGAGTTTGAGTTCAACCGTTTGAAGCGTTTCCTCAGTCTCGTGGAGGTGGATGAGTTGTTCTTGGAGTTTCGTGATTTCGCCTTCTTTTCCTTGGCGTCGTTCGAATTCGGTGGCGAGGCGGCGTTTGCCTAAGGCGACTTCGTCTTGGGCGACGGCGAGTTGCTTCCCGAGGTGTTCTTGAGCGGTGCGGGCGTCGGAGAGTTGGGTGCGGAGGGTCATGAGCTCGGAGAGGTCTTGGCGGGCAGCGTCGAGCTCCGCAGACATGGCGAGCATTCTCTCGGTATTGCGGTCCAGTTCAACAGAGGTTGCCGCATGCGCGTCATTCGCTTCCTTCATCATGGCCTCCACCTCGGACCTCCTCTCAATCTCCTCCGCCAAGCTCTTCTGTCTCTCCCCCGAAGACTCCTGTACAAGCTGCAGCTCCGTCTGCGACAGCTCCAACTGCGCCTCTGTGCTCCGCTGCCGCTGCTCTGAAAGGTCCAGATCGTCAGTCAACATTTCAATCTTGATTTTGTCCTCTTGAATCGAAACCTCAATCGCAGCAAGCTCTGCTTTGAGCTTCGTGATAATTGCATTTTTTTCCGCATTGTCGACTTCCAGCTGCAAACTGTAGAATTTTTTTTTTGATTCCCAAAAAGTTTAAAGGGGGGTGTGTACATACAGCTGTGACTGTGTATCCTCCAAGAGACACAACTGCTGCTCCGCCTCCTGCCGCAGTGTGACGTCCTCTGAGCGCTGTGTCTCTGCCAGCCTGCTCAGCTCCTCCTCTCTATCCTCTGCAAGCTCCTGCACGGAGCGCACCTCCTTCTGCAAGGTAGCCACCTCCTCGTGTGCAATCAGCTTCACGCTTGCAATCTCTTCTCGTAACGTTGCAATCTGGTGTTCGCGGTGGACAAGCTCGATCACAGTCTGCAAAATAAAAGATAAACCTCAGTCGCTCGCGATAAAAGGTTAGGTGAAAGTATAAAACAGGCCATCTTTTTTTCGCCTATTTTGCATCCCCTCTTGTTATTTTTTGGTTGTTGTTAGAAAAAAAATGAGATGGTGCCTTTCAAAGAAAATGTGGAGAAGGGAAGAAATGATGAAAGGGAAATACCTCCTCCTGCTGTGTGATCACCACTGGTGCCTCTGAAGGCGATGCGGTGTCGTTGTCAGTTTCCTTCGACGGCTGTTCGTAATCATCAAGCGAAGTGTGGTAGTACAGAATCTGTGGAAACGTGTTGGTGCCATAGGTTGAAGGACTAAAAAAAGAGAAGCAAAAAGGGACCCCCTAAGGGAAGAGACATACATTCATCCGCTGGTGCTCAACCCTGTTGTACTCTGTTTTGGTAAGGCGCCGCTCCGGGTGAGCCCTATGGCCTAACATCATGTCAAAGTACCGTCCGAGGAGAAGACATTCCGTTTGTCTCAGAAGGAACTTTACCTGTGTATTTTTTTCATATTTTTTTTGATAAATTGTTGTGTAGTTGCCTCGGTTGTTGCCGTTGTGCAATCTCCACTTTCTTTTAATCATTTGTTGGATTAGTGTAGCCATCTTGACGGTCTTCACTTTTTTTGTACAATCACACAGACAAAGGTGGGGGGATTTTAAACCATACCCGAAGCTGGTTGAATGTAAGTTTGAGTCTAGACTGCAGGTCGGTGCTGGCTTTGAGCCGAGCGAGGTAGGACGCGGCTTCGTCTTCGACCTGCTTGAGCTGGTCGGCGACACCTCGGAGCTCTTCGTTCTCGATGCGGAGGCTTTGTTCGACGCTGGCGGCTTCTTCTGCCGCAACACGCATGGTGTCGCTTGCGGCAGTGCGCAGCATGAGAACGTCCTCTTCGTGCTGTGCGGCCTGCTGCATCATCTGCTCCTCCAGGAGCCCAATGGCAGCCTCCTTCTCAGAGTGCTGCTCTTCCAAAGCAACGTGCGCAACCCGCTGTATCTCGTACAGCTCTGCAGACAGCTCGCTCCGAGCGCAGAGCAGCGCCTCCGTGCCCTCGACCACAATGGCGCAACGTATGTTCGACTCTTCTTCGAGAAGGGCTGTCTGCCCAACAGTGCTGTCGCATTCAGCGCGTATCTTAACCAAAGCCGTCTTCGCAATGTCAAGGTCCTCTTGTGTGCGTTGTAAGTCTGCCAAAGCCGTGTTCTTCTCTTCTGTCAGTGCTTCGTAAGCTTCGTGTTCAGTTTCAAGGCGTTTTTCGAGTTCTTCAACCCGAAGGTTGGAGACTTCAGCATCCGCAACAGCTTGGAGTTCAAGCTCGCGGGATTGTTCTGCCTTTTCCTTGGAGACTTCGAGCTGCTGGTCGGAGAGTGACATATGCTGTTCCAGCTTGACGCGTGCAGAGGTTTCTTCGAGAAGGCGTTCTTGTGCTTCGACCTGTGAGGCTTCCATCTGGCGGCGCATGGCAGCGATCTCCTCGGCACAGCCGTGTTTGACGCGGAGCACCTCTTGGCGGCGGGCGTGCAGGTCGCGTGTCTTTGAGGCAAGGTCTGTCTGTGTGGCGTCCAGTTGCACGAGGAGCTCGCCCATCTTCTCGCGGAGGATGCAAATGTCATCGAGCTGCAGTCTGCAGGCACGTTCGGAGTCGACGGACTTCGTGCGCAGTTCGTTCATCGAATGCACTGCCTGCGTCAGCTCCTCGCGGACACGTTCATTGTCAACGCCTGCCTCCTGTGCATTGCGCAGGTGTTCCCCAATGCGGCTGTCGACGTGCTGCCGGATGCGTGTCGCCTCGTTCTGCAGGGCACTGAGCTGTGCGGAGTGCAGGTCGCTGCGTGCGTTCTCCTGCGACACAAGCTCGTCGACCTTGTTCTGCAGCTCCGTGTTCTCGGCCTCCAGCTCTGTGATGCGGTCGTTCTGAAGGTCGTCCCCTAAGCGTGTCTCTGCAGCACTGCTCTCGTTGCGCAGCTTCTGCTCGCTCAGTAGCTGCTGCTCGCTGATGCATAATGACTCCACCGTCTGTGCGTGGTGGTGGTGGTATTGGTGGTGGTGACAAGGGGAAGGGTGGCATACCGAACGCAGCTCGTTCCGCTCAGCCTTGATCTTCCGCAAATCGTCGAAGCAGCGCTGTTTGCCCTCCTCTGCCTGCTTCAGAGACTTCTTGAGCTGTGTTGTGTCATTTTCAAACGAGACTTAATACCAGCCATCGAATCAACTATGTCGGTATCGGTATAGCGTTGACAAAAATAGTCTGGTTTCTAATAACATTTTGCGTACAAACAAAATACGCACACTGACCGAACTTTCCTCCCACCAATTAAGCCTCTTTCATTGATTGCTTCAACCACTCTTTTTTCCACATACCCGCTCAATCTCCTGCGACATGGCTTGGTCCTTCCTACGGAACTGCTTTTCCCTTTGCGCGATGACTTCCCTTGCGGCTGGGTCTAACTTTTCTGATGGAGGGCTTTTTACTGCCTTTCCGGTTGATTTAGCACTTGTCGTTTGCGCCCCTGAGGCTGACAGCACCACAGGCACCGCAGGCACGGACGCTGGCGACACAGCTGACACAGGAGACACCGGGGACACTGGGTACTGCGCTGGCACCATCGGCTCTGTGCGCGACGACAGCGACAGGGCCATGGAGGCCACCTCCCTCTGCCGCAGCTCTGCCTCCAGCTCCTCTATGCGCTGCCGCTGCCACACAACCTCTTCTTCTGCACCACTGCCACCACCACTGCCACTACCACCACCACCACCTGGTGCAGCCTTCCCCTTCAACACAGCACTCTGCACAGAAACCGCAGACCCCGTCAAAGGCCGCTTCCCCTCTGCCGCCACAAACGCACTGCGCTGCGGGCTCGCCACCGACAACACACGGATCCTCTCATTCGCTTCACGCAGCTGCACCTCTAGGTTCTGAATCTGCTGTTGCTGGCCAGACCTTTGCTGTGGCGACACACTTGCAGAGGAGGAAGCTTGCATTTGAAGCGGCGCAGAAGGAGGCGATTTGGACCTGCCTGCACGCACTGTCGATGCCTCCTGCCTACCAGCAAGACGGACAGACCCCCCACGCACCGACGGCGACGCCTCTCTAGGCGAATGCGTCTGCAGCGCTGCACCCTGCAGCTGCACCCTCTGCGGTGTTGCCACCTCCGCCCTGTGATGTGCTTCCCTTGCAAGCTCCTGCGCCTCTGCAAGCTTCGCTTCTAATTCACGAACACGCTGTGTGTCAGCAGCATCCGGTGTGGCCTCATGCTTGGACTCATGCTTGGCCTCTTCCTCCACGACCATTTGCGCTGTGCTGACCACCGCCACTGCTGCAGGGTTCTGCACCATCCTCTGAGGGCTCGTTGCTGTACTGAGGGTATGCGCCTGCAGGGTGGTTGGTGACAATGGGGACGGCTGCGGGACTGTCGCTGCTGGGGCCCGCTTTGCTGCCTGCAACTGTTTTTCAAGCTCCTTAACACGTTCATCTGCTGCAACTACATAACGCTGTGTCGGGCTGTTCCCTGCGGGGATAGGCTCCCTACGTGGTGCTGCCTTCATTGCTTCCAACTCTCTATGTAAAAGCGACTCTCTGGAAAGTGCGTCCTTCAGCTTTCTTCCTTGATCGAGCAGTTGGCGTTGTACGTTCGCGTCGTCCACGGAGGAGACGACACTGCACGAGACTGTCGCCGCATCGCCCTCCTCTTGGAGGTCGACCAGGCGTTGCAGGAGGTCGCGGTTCTCTTCCTCGAGTTCATGGCGGAGGGAGGCTTCGTCTTCGAGCTGCTGGCGGAGGGCGGTCGAGATGGCGTTGTCATCGTGGTGGCGTCCTTCCTCTAGCACAGCGACCTGGGTGCGAAGCGACTGGATGAGCGCCTCCCGCTGTCTCAACACCTCTTCGAGGAGGCGGAGCTGCTGGCTGTCGTCCACATCGCTCTCTGCGCGCGATCCTTCATACTCATCCGCCTGCACCGCCACCGCAGTTGCCGCCACCCCAGACCCACCCAACGCAACGTTGTTCTGCAGCCTCTCGATGGTGGCCCGTTGGTCTTCAATCACGCGAAGCAGATCTGTTTCGGGCGACGCCAGTCTCGGTGGTGTCATGGCGCCAGAGAGAAGCGGTGTCGGGGCTGGCGCGAACAGAGAGGACGGAGGCGGCGGAGGGGTTGTGGCAAGGGAGCGGGTCGTGCCGGCTTCTTCCTCGACGTTGACGGAGGCAAGCTGGTTGTGGAGGAGGGCGACCTGCTGGCGGAGCTGCTCAATCAGTTGTGTGTCGGCCTCATGACGCAACGCAGCGGCGTGAACCGCATCAGCATCGGTCAAAATGCTATTTGTCACTTCCTGCAGTTGTGCGCTGATGGTCGCAACCTCACGCCGAGGGGATGTGTGCATAATATCCTCCGCAGTCGCACGCAGTTGTTCATGCGCTGCAGCAAGATCGTAGCGGAGCTTATCACATTCTTCCAACAAAAACGCATCAGAAGAAGGCGCCACCCCCTCCCCCAAGACACGAAGTGCTGCCAACATCGCCTCCAATTCAGCACCACGCACAGAAGCAGCATTCTTTTCATTTGACGCTGCTACCGCTCCTTGCACGATATCATTTAATAATGCAATTTGGCCTTGCGCATCTTGCGGGTCTGGGGGTGGAGACAACGCCTTAGAAACCGGTGTGGTTGCGACGCTACCCCTTCGTTCTCCCTTCCGTGGTGTGGCGTCTACTCTGCGTTCGGCTGCCCGCTTTTCGATATGCAAAATTCTAATTTCGGTTTCTTTCTCAGCCACCTCTGCTCGGAGATGCGCGATGATCACATCTCGCGCATCCTCTGGTGGTGTATCCGGCAAGCCTTCTTGATCGTAGTGTGGGGTGCGTGGCGTCCCTGTGGGTCGTGGCGGGGAGGTCCGCGGCGATACGATACCCTGAAGCTGCGACGCCTGCGGTGCGCCACTATGCGGTGACACATCACGCCGCGGGTGCGTCCCCCACGCACCCCTCTTCATCGGCTTGAATTTTGAAGACTCCACCCTATACAACTCTCTGCAGAGAGAGGGTGATGGATGGATGGATGGATGGATGGTGTAGGAGGGTGTTGGGGATAGAGGAGAGGGAAGGAAAAAATCTTTTTTAGTGGAAATGGACCAATCATTGGACCCCGTTCATGTATCGAAGGGGAAAAAAATATAAAAAGATGCTGTGAATTCATGGACATCTAAAAAAAACAAAATTTTGGAAAATAGATATTGCATCTAACTGTTTTAATCCCAGGATAGAAAAGAGGGGCACACAATGAAGATTTTTAAAATCTTGTGTTACTTCGATTTTTATTACCAAAATCATATAGAGGGGTTGTTATAGATCACAGAAGGTCCCCCAACGCGTCTAGCTGCGCTGCAATGTCATCAGATACATTGATTGTTGCGCCTCCGTCTTCTTTGGAGATGGTGATATCTTCTTCGGCATCGATTATGTTTTTGGGTGTTGTTTTTTCTTCTTCTTTCGCTGGGATGCCGTGTGTGTTGAGCTGCTTCATGGCTAGGCGGACGAGGTCTTCAAGGTTCTCTTGCTGCTGGGGGATGGTGGTGGTAGTGGTGTCACCAGTGCTGTCCTGCTGTCGCGGCTTGCCCGCACACAGCTGATCGATCATATCATCGAAGTCGTCGAGTATCGATGCCATGCCCTCAGTCTCTGCAGCAGGAGTGTCCGCCACCTCCACCACCTGGTCAGACGTCCACAGGTCAGACCCGGTTTTTGCCTTGTGCGCTTTCAGACCCTTCATCAGATCAGTGCACATCGCGTCAAGTTCATTTTGCATTGTGTGGTTGTGTTTGTGTTGTGTTTTGCTGAAAAGTTCTTTGTTTTTCATAAATTCATCAGAGTTGTTGCAACATAGACGCGTCCACAGTTCTGTGTTTTCTACGAGGTATGGGGACGCGTCGTGTGTGCAGAACACAGCCATTGGGTGGAGGGGTTGTCTAGGGAAAAGGTGATTAATGTGGTCTTTTTTTATAGCAGAAACAGGCAGGGGGTGTTTGGGTAATGTGTTGTGTGTCGGAAATTAACAGAGAAACAAAAACACTGTTTTTAACTAAAAATACAACGCGCGCGCAATGCAACGCAATAGCAAAAGCAACGTCGGAAGAATGAGGGGAACGAGCCCCCCCTTTTTTTGTGTAAATCAAAACAACTCCCTTTTTTTCTTTGCATCGACAAGAGCTCTGTACTTAATGCCACACCGGCTTACCAACGAAGATGCCACTTCTTCCCCCTATACGGTAATGCTGTATCAGAACGCATAAAGGTCGTCCTCGTTTATCGTTGTGTTCGCAGCGCTGTTTTGTGTGATCTGCCACTCAAGGATGCGGTTGCTGAGCTCGTCATCCGCTTGCAGCTGGTCTGGCGTTAACGGCTCGCCACTGATCGGGTTTGTACAGCCAACCTTTTTGATCCATGTATCTATGGTCTCCTTTTCGAAAATATGCCCTGACGGTGCTTTCATTGGATGCTTGAGAAGGTGTCCGTTTATGGCACACAAAAACTCTTTCGGGATAGACGAATCTGAGAGCGCAGAGTTCCACATTTGCTCTGCACGTTTAGGCATGACATTGCGGGCTGGGACAACTGCTTCGATCTCCGATACTGTGGCTTGCTTTGGGGCTTCAGGGGAACTGGGCCCTAGGGCAGGGAGATCACCAAGGAGACGAAGGTTTAAGGGTTCTGCTGGGGGTGTCTGTTGCAACGCCTCGCGTACCGTTCCCATATCGGGGTGTGTTGCTTCGAGTGCACGCATCCTGGCGTCGAGGGCGTCCAGCTTCGCGTCTTCTTCTTCGGCAATGGAGTGGCGTGGTGAGGCACGTTCACTGTCATCAGGTGCACCAGAGCTCTCACGCTTTGTCATTGCCACCTCATATAGGTGGGACAGCAGGTCATAGCTGATGTTGTCCTTGGCCAACGGAATGTTGTTGCTGTTCTGTGCGAGGTTCTTCCACAATGTCTGCAGCTCGTTTGTGTCCAGCCCGCTCAGCATCTGTCCAATCATACGGATGATCACCGCGCTGGTGCAAGCCTCCGGTACATCCACCGCCGCACCCGCCACACCCAACCCATGCTCACCACCCAAGCTATCAATATTCACATTAAAATGCAGAAGCAAAGAGTAAAGCTCCAAGCTTGGCACGACAAAGTCCTTAAACGGCATCCCCAGCAGCCTGCAGGTGAATAGGTTCAGCGGGCGTAGGGCGTGGTTATGCGTTCCAAGGTGGAACGTCCCGAGACTCATAATCCTGAGCACCTGAGCTATCCCTGTGACAGTGTTGTGGTGGTGCAGGTTGGGGGTGGTGGGGGTGGGGCGTATACCATGCGAAAGACCCGCCGTAATGGGAAAGACGACAGTACCCGTGTCGGCATCGACACAGCGGTAGATCTCGTCGCACACAGTGTTGATGTAGCGAGGGAGGGTCGATGTGAGCAGGTCCGTTGACACTGTAGAAGGATGGTGGTGGGGCTTTGATGTGTTGGTTGAGCGTAGCTGTCGCATGCGGCTTTCACAAAACAGACTTTAGTAACACAAAAATGACGTTCGGAAATGTTCGGAAGTGGAGCTTGCACAATTTATCAAAGTTGCGCAACCATTTAAAAATATACTATTTTGTCTAAAAACCGTCAACAGAACTCCGAACATACCCAATAAGCTCTGACGCAGTGCTGTAGCGGTGGTGCCATGGAAGGAGAAGAAATACAGATTCAAAATCGACCTGTTATGTGATGAAAAATATGATAACCCTCAATGTCGTCGACATACATGCAGAGTTTGAATACGGACGCGTGGACGGCGTTGCCGAGCACTGTTACCTTTTCCCCTTCCTTTGCGCTGTCCTTTATCTTCTTTTTGATGCCCGCGCTTGCGACGGCGACGAGGTTGTGACTCATGATCATGTCTGTGAAGAGCTCCACGCGGACAGCGTATTCCTTCTTCGCTTCGGCATCGCTGACAGCTTTGCCTGGTGTGCTGATGTCCGACAGCGCTGTGCAGCAGTTTGCCAGCACCTCGGTTTCGTACGTAGGGATCTTCATGATCTCGATCAGAAGCTCCAACGCGAACACTGTCTTCTCGCTTGCATACTCAAGCACCTCAGGCCCAGAGACGCGGTAGCCAAACACACGCATCATCAACACAAGCATCGTGGCGTGGATCTTCCCTAAAGCCATTCCAAACTCCTGTGAAACAATGTGTGTTGTAAGAGATTGCCGTCAAGGACACCCTCTTCGATAATATGAAAACAAAAAAAGTGGTGCATACCCCAGACCCCTTCTCCTTGTCGAGAAGCGTTTCCTCAAAGCCGGTGTCAATTCTTTTGAGGCAGTTGTACAGCTCATCGCGCGCGAGCTTGTATCTATAGGGGGTGGTGGCAGGGTGGCAGGGTGGGTCGAGGGAATAACAACTTAAACTCATCAACAAAATGATGAAACCTATGATTGTTACGAGCACCTCCTGTGCCATCAAATAGACAGGAATAAAGTGCAAAATGCGGAGCGGAAACCAAAGAAAAGATCAGATGCACAAAACATACCTAGCGAGGTTCGCAAGAACCACGAGAGCCGACGTCTTGATCTTCGTGCTGCACTCTGCATTGAGGGTGTCGGTCAGGATGGCGGCAATCTTCTTGAAGGCGTCTGGGCTGTGGTTGACAAACTCACGCACCCGAGCGATGTCCTGAGCTGCGAGTACTGCAGCAGAGAGAAGTTTCTCGGGCACAGGTGCAGACGTCACCTCCGCAACGATGTTCGTGAAGGGCGACACATCACACATATTAGGTCCTGTTTTGTGTCAGTGTGGGACACACCTGGAGGATAAAGATGTTGGCGCCTGAACTGA
This sequence comes from Rhynchopus sp. YZ270_cl-10, assembly GCA_964035575.1. Taxonomy (NCBI): domain Eukaryota; phylum Euglenozoa; class Diplonemea; order Diplonemida; family Diplonemidae; genus Rhynchopus; species Rhynchopus sp. YZ270_cl-10. The sequence goes on from OZ037851.1 coordinate 349,897, forward strand.
GAAAACATAAACGGAGAACCCAGACCTGGAGAAGCAAAAAGTCTCTTTTTTCTTTTTTTTTTCTTGAAAACTTTTTTGACTATTCCTTTAGGGAACGGAGCACGCACCGTCCTGGAAACTCCAAGAAAATGGAGTCGGCGGGCCTTCCTAAACGTGCACACACACACAACTGACAAAAAAAGGGGAGGTGTCGCCACTCACCTTTTTTTCATCATTGAAATAACATCCCGCTTACCTACCGTACAATACTGTTACCCCGCGATTTTTTTTTTAAATTGTATCGACAATCACCTATCAAGGTAGATTTTGTACACACGCGTTGCCCACAGGCTGTTGTACGAAAAAGATGTACGGATTTTAGCAGCTCTGGAAGTGTTTATTTTTGAAATTATTCCGAGGGCATACTGTGGAAAAAGGTAAGCAAGGTTGCCCAGCTTGGGGCTGTGGAGAAATAGAATAGCAAGAAACACGTAGAAGAAAAGAACCTAAACAAAAACCATACAAAAAAAAGAGTCTCAGAGGGGTGTGGGCAGGTGTGTATACCTATGGGTAGTGCTTTTTTTCATTCTACAGACATGTGAGTGAAAAAAAAAAACTCTGGTAGAGAGTGACTAAAGAAAAAAACTGTTTCTGGGATGCATGACTTTGTAAGTCACACATTTTTTTTTTGCCAAAATTTTGTACAAAAAAAAATGTCGCCTGAAAAAGAAGAAGTTTGAATGAAGAGCTAAAAACAAATCTTTTCCTTTCCTCATGTGCGACAAGATTGCGGTTTAGCTTTAGGTGAAGATTTGCTTGTGCGACCTAAACAAAGAAAGGTTTATAAGATGATCCTAAGCCTCTCGTGCTTAGTCTGATTAGATTACTTGATGTTTTGAACATTGGTTATTCATCAATCTTTTTTGTTGTATTTTTTGTGTGATGATCCTAAGCCTCTCGTGCTTAGTCACCTTAATATACAAATAGATGAATTGTGCCTACAGATCTCTGTAGCATTGAAGGAAAGAGAAACGTGTGTTCGTTATTAAAACGCGGCCAGACGGGTCATCTGGCTGACGTGGTGGAATGGTAGGGCGCAAGGGGAAAAATCCCTCGTCAGAGATCATTGATAATAAGGCTTCAAGCTTTTGTAAGGTTTATTTGTCACGTTGCATAAGTGGGCGATCTATGATCGTCTCCGTGAGACACATAACAGTCTGTGAGGGCTTGTGAGACGCAACTGAGAGCTGGTAAAAAAATCTCTCCCGTTCATAGATCACCCTAGGGGTGGAGGATGTATTGTTTACCTTTTGGCGTGTTGCAAAAAATAAACTAAACATAACATTATACCAACTGATCTGTCGTTACTAATCTACTACCGTAATCGTAAAAATTCTGGGACGTAAAAATGTCCCAAGTTTCAGATTTTCCCCCAATTGTCCCAGTTTTGTTACGTCCCAGAATTGTTCGGGCGGTTTTCCGGGTACTTGTATTTTTTGGGGGTGTGGGTGGTTGGCGGAGGGATCATAGCCGGCCCAAGTATGTATATGGACTCGTCCGGAAACCCCTCTGGTAAGATTCATCCTTTTGGGTATTTTTGGGTTTTTTTGATGATGCCCCCCACAAAAAGTGCATCTAGGTGATATTCTGATATGAAAATAGGTTTTTGGGGGGGTCTGAGGCTATATTTTCGCTTTTTTAATCAGATTTTCAGCCTTTTATTGTCGTTCTTCTGGATCTCTTCTCTCTTTCTCTTAATCCTGCCATGCCGCCTTGACAAGGTTTCATTGACCTCTGTCAAATCTACTGGATCAATGCCAGGGACTTTTGCTTTGCGGGTCACCTTGGATGTGGAGACTCCATAGTAAATACAGGTTCCCTCCGTGTCAGAGTACACGCTAGCTGAAATGACACGACCGTTGCTCGGGCAGCAGTACACAGACGAAAAGAGATTGATGGAAAGAAGGGTGCACTGATACGTATGAGTACGAGGGAATGAGATAACAAAGGCCTCTGTGTGGGGAAGCTCGCGCAGGGCACCGACAATGACCCCTACGGTAAGGATCTCCTGACAACAAGAATCATCAGAGAGAGGGTTCGAAACGACACCAAGTGTGCGTCGCACCCATTCTTACCGTGTTTCTCGACAAAAAAGTGAACTTCACTGCTGTCATTGCCACGTTTTTTTTTTCCAAAAAATACGTAAAAAAATATAAGTAAAAAGGGGGAGAGGGGAAATAAACAAAAAGAAATGCCCAAAATATGCCCTCTGGGGTGGTAGGTGTATGGTGGGTATCAAAAAATTGGGTTGTTTGGGTGTTTTGAGCAGAAAAACCTCAAAAAACCCCAAAAGGATGAATCTTACCAGGAGGGTTTCCGGACGGACCCATATTTTTGTTCGTTGGACATGTTTGGGTTTGCACCGAAGTGCATGGGTGAGGGAGGGGGGAAGGTCACACAGACAATTCTGGGATATTCTGGGACGTAAAAATGTCCCAAGTTTAAGAAAGTCCAAAATCCCAGTTTTGTTACGTCCCAGAATATTTTCCCAAAAATTTTACGCTCCAGAATTCTTACGATTACGGTATGTTTTTTTTCGTTGACTGCAGCCAGGCTTTTTGCCTGAGTGACACGCGATAATAGATGAGGGGAGGATTCACAAGGAAGCGAAACGACAGCTTTACAGTTGGGGTTTTAAATATGTTCGGTTCCCAATAACTCTTCGTGCACCAAAAAATATATTGCATTGGCTGGCCCGAATACTCTAAAAAGCCTGGTACGGTTTTCGTTGTCACGCAGTTCACACTTTCGGGGAACTGAGTGGCGGCGTTATTGTATTGTGAGAGGGGGAAAGAGAAGCTGAAAGTGCAAACAATGCTTCGCCGGACAACGGATAAAAAAACGTAGCAAAAACAAAGAAAAGTTGTCAGATAAATGTGCCTCTCGCGTACATACATATTTCACAACAAAATGAGGAATCGCAGCGTTGATTACCTAAAAAAGGCGAACAAAGACTGATCATAAGCCTCGTGCGATTGGTCACCTTCGTCATAAAAGGAAAAGCCAATAAGATGACCCTAAGCCGTGCTTAGTCACCTTAAACACAGGCAAACGAACGGTTGCCCCACGAAGCGGGTACGTCCACTATAATCGTTGTGTTGGCGGTGGGAATTTCACTGGCGGTATTGTTATCCGTTCGCTGTCATGAACTGTAGGGGGATGAATGTTCAATTCCAGAGGTGGCTTTGTTTTGGCAACACAATCGCACGGATTGTTGCTCAAAAGTGAATCTGGTAACGTGCCGACACCTCAATACGGATGCAGGCACTACACCATCTCCACCCGAGTGTACCTGCAGACTATCAAAAAACAAAAAAGGGAACTTTCTAAAGCATTGTCGAACATACACGGTGGCCCAGCGGACCCTTTTGGGGGTACCCCCGGGGGTACCCCCAAAAGGGGTACCCCGCAGGGTAGGGTACCACACAGGGTAGGGTCCGCGGGGGGTACCCCCTCGCGTGGGCTACCCCAGGGGGTACCCCACAGGGTTGGGTAGGGTCCGCGCGGGGTACCCTTTGGGGGGTTTGGGGTACCCCGAGGGGTACCCCCCAGGGTCCGCGGGGGTACCCCATGGGGTACCCCTCAGGGTCCGCGGGGGTACCCCATGGGGTACCCCCGCGGACCCTGGGGGGTACCCCCCGGGGTACCCCCTGCACACCCGGTGGCTATTGCCTCCCAGGGAAAGGGACTCTCAAAAATTTTTTTTTGCCCTATATAGGCCTAATTTCGACGATTTGAGGCCATTAAAAGCAAAAATTGGCACTTTTGAGCATCTGTGGGGGTCTAAAACGTGGTTTTGCGCAGCCGATTTTTCGTGGTTTTTTTACCAAAGACAAGTCGATTTTTGACCAATTTTTCATGAAAAATGTGAAGGAAATCGCTTAGGAACTTAGCTGTGTACGTGTTCTAGCTACTGCATACACCGCGGGGTATAACCAAAATGACCGTATTTTGGCTGAAATTTCGACTTGACAATTTTTCCTGGATTTGGTCAATCTGAGGTTTTGTTCTGGGGTTTTTGGGCCATTTTATGACCAACCACGCCCGCATACGTGGGAAATTACGCGCGCAATGACGACGTCACGGCGTGGGGAGCCCTCGTAATTACGAGGGGTGCTCCCGTGATCCTTTGAGGCCATTAAAAGCAAAATTTGGCACTTTTGAGCATCTGTGGGGGTCTAAAACGTGGTTTCGCGCCCGAAAAGTCGTGATTTTACCAAAGACGCGTCGATTTTTGACCCAAATTTTTTTTTCTTCTCGCCCAAAATCGGGCGTGGTAGGTCATAAATGGCCCAAAAAATCCAAAGCCTCAATGAGCAAATTGTGAAGAAAAAAAAAAATTGGTCGAAGTTTTGGTCATTTTTACCATGTGGCAACAAATAGAATGCAGGTATGAGTATCAGTGGGATTGTTCCTGCAGTGATGTTCTCGTACCTGGAGAGTAGGCCGAGCGAGTGCTGCAAGGTATGTTTTTAAGCCCCGGTTTTTACACCCCCCCGCTCCCCTTTTCGCCTTTGTCCCGCTCGGATGTAAATCGAAGCATATTTTTATTGTCAAAATTGTCACTTTTACTTTTTTATCATGGCATCTCGTAACCTCTACAACTCTTTTACGTCAGGGAACCGGATGAGGTGCTACTTCCGGACTGAGGAAGGGCAGTCTTTTACTTTCTTTTTTGCATGGAAGAGGTACGGAGCGGCTTCTTGTTTGTTTGTTTGATTTTTCTTGTTGTAGTCTCTACTTTTGCACTCAATTTCTCTCAACAGGTACCCGAACCGACGACCCTTCATCGTGACAGCGAAACAGTGCCGATGGAAGAGCTGGTGCAATTATTGCAAACCGGGTGGGGACCGCAAAAGTTGGGTTTTTAAACCAATTTTTCCATTAACCCACCCCATAGACCGCCCCAATTATTATGAAACTCTTAGTCAGTCACTGCTATAGCCATTAACCCAGGGAGCATAGCTAGTGCAAAAAATTCGACTTCGGGATCCGGAAAGTCTGTCCTCTGCTCTTGCGGAGGACTACAGTAGGCACAAGAAAATATCGCGTTCCCCCAGAAAACCAATTTTTGTCACAGTAATTTTTGCCCAGGGCATGCTCTTGAAGCATGGCGGCTTGGTGTGAGAAGGGGCAGTGTATTGTTTTGTTCTAGATTTCAACGGTTGTTAGAACGAGTCAAGTGGATGCTTATCTAAACACTGACGGTAGTACAGACCCGAGAGATCAGAAATGACTTTGAGGAAAGAACAAAGCAATGCATCTGTACCCGCACGCCAGGTTGTAGTTACTTCAGAATTTTCTTAAGTTTGCGCGAAAGAGAGCGGGGGCAACTCCTTTGTGTCATGAGTCCGCTGTGCAGCACAAAGCGAGGAACCTTAAAACACTACCTGCGTGGTGGCTGAATTCACATCCCTTAGAATTACCAGAATTCAGCCTTTGTTGAAGTAACGTACATACTTGTATGTGCGTGTCACGCTTCTCCACCCTTAAATGGGTGCACTGCTTCACTGCAGCGGGTAAGCCTCTCTCGACTAGTGCGAACTTAAGAATGTTCTGCTGCAACTTACCAAAATCGATTTTCTCACCCCAAACACCCGCAACACCCCACCTGCTACTTCGGTAGCCTGTGTTGTTGGGAGTTGGTTCTCATGTTGATCCCCAGTGACTGTCTTGCACTGCTTCTTCTGAGCCCAACGCTGTTTGGCCTGTCGACGGGGTAATAAATACGAAGACAGGGGGGCGGTGCCAACAATTTTCCGATGATGTAACGTTTATCTGATTGATTTATCGTTTGATATACCTTGTGTGTCCTTCTTCATGCACACCAAGCAACATATATTGAACGGTATTTTCAAGCGATACTTCGTTATGTCATCGGGGGGCGGACCCCGCGCGGACCCTTGACTCTGGCACTCTGGCTGTACCTGTGTACCTGTGCACCTGTGTACCTGTGTACCTGTGTACCTGTGTACCTGTGTACCTGTGTACCTGTGTACCTGTGTACCTGTGTACCTGTGTACCTGTGTACCTGTGTACCTGTGTACCTGTGTACCTGTGTACCTGTGTACCTGTGTACCTGTGTACCTGTGTACCTGTGTACCTGTGTACCTGTGTACCTGTGTACCTGTGTACCTGTGTACCCCCAGTGCCAGTCAGGGTCCGCGCGGGGTACCCCATGGGGTACCCCCGGGGGTAGTCTGGGGGGTACCCCATGGGGTACCCCTCAGATTTGGGGGGTACCCCATGGGGTACCCCATGGGGTACCCCGCGCGGACCCTACCCTAAGGGTAGGAATGGGCCACCGTGTATACTCAAAAAAAAAAAAAAAAAAAAAAAACAGATCAACAGGGTTCTATACAGCATTCCGCCCACGAGGGGCTGGCTCGGTCAGAATCGGTTTGACTCGGTCAGCCCAAAAAAAAAAAAATTCCCCCCTCCACAGGGAATTATATAGGTTTTGGGGTTTTTCGCTGAAACTCGGTCGAGCCCGGTCCCCAACCCAGCTCAAGTTGGGGGCCTCCGGCGGAATGTGAGAATTCCTCGGTTATCCAACTGCGGAGTTCGGCACTTCATTGAAGCAATTCGTGCACCAGGCACAAGTGGTACACGAATTGTCTGCAGCCTCAGTACATTTATAACAAAGAAAGGGCGGTCACGGCACCCAAAGCGAAGCCACGGTGCGCAACATTTCTAAAAATCGCGCTTAAATTTGCACATTTTTACTGCAAAAGTATATCATGGGAAGGGTGGGTTGCAATCTTGCGCCGCAGGCGCACGGTACGCTACTTTTATTATTTCGCCATGTTGCATGCTTCCTTTTCCTTCGGCGTTTGACCAATTGAGTCGCGTTTTGGCTGTGACGGGGTCACTTTGTTCATGAGGCCAGTTCTGGTCACTCTCAGAGGCTTGTGTGAGGTACCAAAATTTCCACCCCAAGATTTGGAAAAAAATCTGAGATTTACACGGTGCGGTCTGTCGTGCTTGGAGTGTGTAAATAACGGACTTACCCCCTGAGTCCGACAGTCGGACCCCCTGAGTCCGACAGACGGACTCAGGGGTCCGTCTGTCGGACTCTGGAGTCCGACAGACGGACTCTGGAGTCCGACTGTCGGACTCTGGGGTCCGACAGTCGGACCCAAAAAAAAAATTTTTTTTTTTTTTGGGCCGAAAAAAAAAATTTTTTTTTTGGCCAAAAAAATTTTTTTGGCCGAAAATCGCCTTGTATAGCCACTACAGTACACATGGTTTTACCAAAATAGCCGTATTTTGGCTGAAAATTTGACTTGAAAATTTTTTTCATTGTTTGGTCAATCTGAGGTTTTCTTTGAATTTTTTGGGCCATTTTATGACCTACTACACCCAATTTTTGGGGGATTTTTTTTTTCTTGGTCAAAAAATAGCGCTTGTTGCCTACTACTGGGTATAGGCTTGTTCAGAGGTGTGTATTTGGTGTACCCAGACATGGTCAAAACACATGAATTTTGCGTTTTTTTGCATTTTTAGGTTCTCGACCAACCAGGGGGCGACCAATTTGGGTACTGGGTACTGGGTACTGGGTACTGGGTACTGGGTACTGGGTACTGGGTACTGGGTACTGGGTACTGGGTACTGGGTACTGGGTACTGGGTACTGGGTACCAAGAGAAGGCAGCTTGACAGCAGCGAAGGCGGAGGCTACGGGGAAGACAAGGTATGTAAATGTTTAACTTTCAGTTACTTGTGTAGATGCAAACAACACACCCAGTGGTTTGCAGCATTTTATTTTCTTGTGTGCTTTCTCTTCTTTGAATCGAAAGTATGTGAACCTTATTACATCATGATACAATGCAACGAGGCCGAAACAGCCTCACTAAGGCCTCTGAAAATAAATGTTCAGACTTGGCACTTACTTATGTTTAGGTGCGCCTCAACCACACGCTTGAATATATTTAATTTGCCACACCTCAGATAGATTTTCCAGATATGCCTATGTTCAGGTGTTCCAGGCCTCGTCACAAATAGACAAAAAAACAAAAGCCAAAACAACAGAGAGAGAGCCAACAATTTTTTATCTCACTTGTGTAATAATGTTTAGCCGCGTTTTCGAAATTCCTTCCTGGAGATTACACAAAATACAGTAGACATTATCTCCGCACACAAAGAACAAAACAAAACCCATGCCGAGAGTAGGCGCAAAAGCAATGTGGAGGAGATCTGCGCATGCAACCAAAAGGGTTGCAGTCATAGGACTTCGAGGAACTGTTCACCATACCCAACCTTGACGCCCCGTACTAGGTGGTCATACATCATTTGTCAAATATACTGTAGGAATTTCGAAAACGCAGCACAACATTATTGCCCGTGAGATAATAACTATTTATTCGAGTGAAATAAGAACTATTTTATTTCACGCGCCACTAAAAAGGTGCCCGAGTGCGTTATTTCCCGAGCGAAGCGAGGGGAATAAGAGTGAGAGTCACGAGGGTGCCTTTTTAGTGGCAAGTGCAAGAAAATGTTCTTATTTCACTCAATATGTAATTTTATTCCACAAGTGAAAAACGTATTTATAGGTGTAAACAGTGGAACGTTGAGCCCACGCTCCACCCCTCACACCACCACACTTCAAATTACAGATTATTTATTGCCTCTTACACACATGCCTAAACCCACGCGCAAGTTTGCGGAGATGGAGGATGCATATGACAACTTGTTCGACGACATGAACAGTGGTGTGCAGTACAGGAAAACATGGGACGATTTCCTCCGTTTCAACAGACTTTCAGGAGCGAACGAGCCCAGGGAAGAACACGTCGTGTCCTTCAGATCACTCCGTGATCTTTTATTTCACTCCCCCACCCAATCCTTCACGATTTGCGTGAAATAAAACGTGAAATAAAACGAATCTTATTTCACTCACTTTTTCACCTGTTTACGTTTTTCACGCGTGGTATAAAATTACGTATCGAAAACTAAAGTGAACATTATTTAACTGATGGGTGATTCACAAACTGGAATACGTGATACCCACTCGCTATCGCTCGTGACATCACTTTTATGATTACACTCACTTCACTCATGAAATCAAAATGCTGAACTCCACTCGCTTCGTGAAGTTGAGCCCCAGTTTGAGTCACCCACCACCTCGTGAAATAATGTTCACTTTATTTCATGAGATAATAATTATCTAACTCAGTGAAATAAAACTCGTGTAATTTTGCAGATTATATGCCCTTTGTGTCACTCAATTGTAACCGAGAATGTAAGGCAGTGAGTATTTGATCTGCCCTTTATGTCGCGAAATACTATGTTTGGTGTGTTGACGTCTTCCAAGCAGATGGATATTCCCTCACTTGCACGCAATCTACCGAGGAACCGACTGCCTTTCTCAAAAGCCAGTACATGTCGGGGTGTCGAGGTCCGTGTCAATACAAAGCGGACCAAGTCGCTCGAGGTTTGAAAACCGCAAGAACTCGTCCCATTTCTTCTTGTACACCTCCTTGCTTCTCATACCCGCTGAGACTTGGTATCCGTAAGTGTCATACATCCTGTCCTTCTTCGTTTTGGCAGTGTTTGAGGGGAGTGATGAAAAAGTTCTTTTTTTTACTGAGTGATTTTTTTAACCAAAAGAAAACCGACGCAGGAGCTTTTCTGGAACTGTTTTATTCTCCCCACCCCAACAACATCACATTTCAGAAAAACATTGTTTTTTCGTTTTTGTTCACTTTCTTTTCTTCTCCCTCACACCTGTTTGCTGTGAATTAAATTTTTTCGTTTCGGCCTGGTCGCAAACGCGAGTTTTCCTGGAAGCGCAGGAAAAATGACTGGGGAGTGTTGGTGGCTCCGTGACGCCACAGAGCCGGCGCACTCGTTGAGTGCCTCACAAAACCTCAAATTTATTCCGCTTTGATTTCATTTATTGTCTTCACGCTTTATCGTTGTTGTTGGGTTGGGAAATAATATTTCATTCTCCCATACATTCTCGGTTACAATTGAGTGACAAAGGGCACATTATCACCCACCTTTGTGGGAATTCACAAAATTACACGAGTTTTATCCCCTTTTTTTACCACATTAACCTCACCTTTCCCGATAACTGCGTTTCTACACCATACATTTCATTCATTAATCACACTCCACATTTACACTCATCACAGGATCGTGAAATCTGAACTGCATCTGCGATTGTGATGAGAAGCCTCGCCGCGTCTCCGACATTCAGCAACTCAAAATCCAAAGAGTATCACCCGCATCAATCCATTCTGAGTTTGCGGACTAAGATCTGGGGTGGAAGGGGGATGGGTACACTTTGTCAGTCACTGCTATTGCCATTTAACCCAGGGAGCATAGCTAGTGCAAGAAATTCGACTTTGGAAACCTTCCGGAAAGTCTGTCCTCTGCTTACGGAGGACGAGGCACAAGAAAATATTGCGTTCCCCCAGAAAACCAGTGCACAATTCACACTCCTTGTGGGTGGTCTTGTTGCCTTTTTGTCACAGTAATTTTGGCCCAGGCATGCTCTTGAAGCATGACAATTTAGTGTGTATGGGGCAGGGTGTTGTTTTGTTCTGAATTCTCTTTGTTATAACATCTAAGTCAATCGCGGGTGGTGGTTTGTGTAGCGTGAGGCACTCTTTTTAACAAACTTCCTGCGGCTGCTAAAGCGTTATTTCTTCGGATTTAACAACGTACAGCGTAACATAGTGGATTCGCCTGGTCGACACAACCTTTGATAGATATGGGATAACCAACCCCCTTCGACCCCTCGTGGGTTCACTAAACAAGCCCTCGTGGTAGTTAAACGCGATTGACATTTACATTCCTAGAGATGAAAGAACAAGACAACACTTCTGTACCCGCGCATCAAAATTGTGGAAAACTTTGCACCCCAAACACCCTCAACAACGCCCGCCAAAAGGCGCCCCTTGTTGCTGGGAGTTGGTTCTCATGTTTGATACCTGCACAGCGGGCATTCCTCTGAGTCCAACGCATGTTTGGCCTGTCTGCGGCGTTGTACTTCAGGTGCACGAAGACAGGGTCTGGTGGTAAATTTTGCGTAGTGTCGCATTCCCTCATGTGTGGGTCACTCACACTTGGCGGTCATGTGCCACTGCGTGGGTCTGGGAATTTGGGTACCTGGGTACAGGAAATTTGTTGTGGAAGACATCAACCACCATGCATTGAGGAGGGTAAGACAGTGTTCGCAGTTTCTACCTGATAGCATTACAACATTTAACTTCTCCACGGGGGTCTTGGGCCGTTCACTCGGTTCTACCTTGACTACCGGAAGATATTCTTGAGGCCTTTCTGGTCTCTAGAATATCCGGTCTTCCCGAACGGAGGCACACTTTGTGTGTTACTACGACCTGGCAATTTCCAGCAGTAGGTTAAGTAATCTTTCTTGTAAATTGTTGGATCATTATCTCCTCAGTGCATGAATGCCCCACGTGACTGGACACTTTTGTGTTTGTCATGTGGAGCTGTGGTTGCTCTTTCACGACTTTTTTCCTGTTCCTGGGTACCTGTTCCTGGACCTGGACCTGGGTACCTGGGTACCTGGGTACCTGGGCACCTGGGCACCTGGGTGTGCCTGTCGGACCCCAGGGTCCGGCAGTCGGACTCAGGGGTCCGACTGTGAGTCCGACAGTCGGACCCCTGAGTCCGACTGTCGGACTCAGGGGGTCCGACTGTCGGACCCCCTCGGACTCCGACAAAAGGGTCCGACATTTCCAGGACAGACTGCACCGTGTATAAAAAAAAAAAAAAAAAAAACGGCTGACCGAGTCAACGTCTGACTCGGTCAGACCGACCGAGTGACCGGACCTGTATAGAACCCTGGATCAAAAAAAACCCCCTCACATCGCTAAAAAAAAAGACGAAGTTTTTAGTGCAGGCAACTCCGACTGACCCACGTAAAAAAATGCGGGTGGCTGGTCCCTTTTGAACAGAGTAGAGCACTCAAGGAATTCATCACTACATATTTTTGCTTTGGTATGCGACCCTCATACCAAGCACAAATTGACAGGACAGTACAAATACAAATACGCACCGACAGAACAATTGAATAGTTTTGGGTGACTAATAACAAACATGATCCTGGGGAGGGGGAGGGAAGTATTTTTTTGTGCTCTGTCCAGGATTTTGTCCATACTTTTTTTTTTTTGGAAAATCCTGGGAATCACCGGGTTCTCTTATTGAGTGGTCATTAAGTCACTAAGGTGAGGGTCGATAACCACTTAAGAAAATGCCATGGCTTTCTTTTCGGAGTAAGAACCCGGCAGAGGTGTGGAACGGGGGTGAAGAGAGATGAGCGAGGAACAGTACACATAAAATGTGTAAAAAAAAAATGAGTAAAAAATGAACGTGTTCAGTACAGAGGCAGTAAGGTGGAAGTGGAGTGGAAGAAAACTTGAAAGATGTACCGTACTTCACGTGTACACATCTCTCAAAAGTGAAAAGTGGAGGTTGACACGATGCACAACGCCTCTGCAGACGCCGTACAGTGGAATGAGAAGGCTGCAGCCTTCAGCAGGCTTTTGAAAAACTAGAAACAAAAAAAGACACGCACTAAGAACCACAGTTTTTATCGCCATCTAGAATTTGGAAGAAAAAAAAATACAATGGATTGACCTCATCAGGGCGCAGTGATATGCCCCTCCATTCGGAACCATAGGTACGTACCAATTGAAGCACCACAGCTATTTGTCATGACGGGGTAGTGCGAGCGTGATGAGGGTAGATCCATACTGGAAAAAAAAAAAAGTGACTTGAATTACAAAACCCTCTCTGACAATATAAAAAAGACAAGAAAGAATTGTAAGACGAATGTGCCTCTCGTGTTCACGTCTTACAAGAGTTAAGTTGATAGTGCAAACACCTCTGTAACGCAGAGCACCGACACCCCCCTCCGTTATCGAACCCCCCGGAGTGTTGCACTTTGGAGTTGCTGCCCAGGGAAACTGTACGCAGGTACACAGTCTAGAGAAATGTTGGTTTAATGAGAGTCGAAACCTCACCTGCCTACTCACCTAACATAATACAGACGAATGGAATGGATGAGCTAACTCACCGAGACAACAAAAAAAAAAAAATAGAAAAACATTGAAAGATGAATACGTCTGTGCATACGCATCTGACTAAAGAACGTGCCATGCGCACAAAAAAAATATTCTTAACCACTGTGTTAAATGGAGTGCAGTGACCCGCTCTTTTTTTCTACCTCAACAGTTTTTAAACACATCATTTTAAATAAGTGAGGCTATCACAGTCGGCAACTCCACTGTTCCACAATGTACAGTTCAAAAATGAAGACCAGTCAGCAGAAATTTTCAAACAAAAAAAAAAAGTACGAAAAATTTCGAAAAAGCTTGCAAGATGAGTTCCTTTCTCAGCCACCTACAGCAAGTATCAAAATAACAGATCCCGCCTCTGGCATGTGCTCCTTGACACAACTGCCCACAAAAAAAAAAAAAAAAAAAAAAAAAAAGGAAAACTTGAAAGATGAATGTGACCGTGCACACATCTTAAAAGTATGAAATAAGTTGAAGTGCAAACGGCTCTATGGACGCACGCACGACGCTGTCACGCTGACAACAAAACCCAGACTAAAGAAAACAGATTGTGGAAATAATTTGTAGGGGTAAAAAGTGAGGGAAAGTGCACACAAATGGATATGCCAGTGGTATGGGCATGTGTGGTGCGTCGAAACTGAACGTCTGGAAGAGGCAGCTGCTCACAGTGAGATTGCTGCCGTGGAAATAAAAAGTAGTTTTTGAAAAGTGCTTAAGAGTACGCCAAGAACGCAGAGTTGGTCACATTATTTGAGCAAATGTAGCCCAATATAGATGTCATCAACAGTTGTTCAGTGATGACATACTCTGAAAGGAACGAGTAGACTCCAGCACCTCGTTGCCTCTGCTGCTCTGCGCGTCCAACGCCTTCAGTCGGTACACCACGCTCTGTACAGCAGGGTCCTCCAAGGCAATTTCTTGCAGCCGTTCATAGTCCCGCTTATTGTACGCATGGTAGTAATCCTCAGACCAGGAAGGGCTCTCCTCATCATCGTCAACACGGACTGTGTCGTTATGATGATCCGCAAACAGTGACACAAGCTTGTTGTGGCACCACTGGTTGAGGCGTTGTATGTGCATCTCAAACATCAAGACGTGCTGCCCCGACACTGTGGCCTCGTGCACAGGTCGGATGTAGCCACGTGAGGACAGCACAAGTGTCGTAGTCCGCTCTTCGGAAGCGTAGAGCGCAGTCGTCCCAATAAGCTCCGCCTGGCACGAGAGGTGGATGCACTGCCGCATCGCAGGGCCCACTGCAGTGATGTAGCGCTGGCCACGTGTCCCCACGTACCCCGTCAGGATCTTCCCAGAGCTCAGCCCACAGTGCACCTTGTCGTGGCTCGACTTTGTCAGCAGACCCACAAAGCGGAACGCACTCTCCACATGCGACGCACACTGCTTCGTTGCGTTCCAGCCCACAATCCCTGCCGACCCTGCCACCGTCAGCGACTTCCCACCTGTGATCTCCAGGTAGGTCACGATCTTCATGAGACCCACGTTGACTTCTGTGGTGACTACTTGGGGGGAGTTGTCTGTGCTCTCAGTGAGCAGCCCTTCGACGTGTCCGATTGTGGCACTCGAGACTACTTCAAGAGTGTCAGCAAATCTCAGTAGCGCTTCTACACGTAAGCGGTTGTCCACCGCACCGTAACCGTGCTTGGGAGTGCTGTTTGAGTGTGTGCTGATGGTGGAGGAGAACGTGTCTGAAAGGGTCTCTTCTCTTCCGAAGAGCGGGTTACGTGCGGACATGTCGTCACTGAGGACTTTGTTCTTGAAGCCGAACGGCAGCACCATGGCCACAGACACTACGTCAGAAATGCCTCTCAGCGTGACACCGTCCACAGTGCGCACGATGATCTCGCGTTTCAGTGCCTGGGGCATCATCGCAAGCACCTCATGCGTCACAGCCACCTTCATAGGATGGCAGCACGCCTCAAGACGTGCTGCACGGTTCACTGCAGGCCCAAGGTAGTCAAACCTCCCAACCAGCTCATTGTGCTCCACTGCAACTGTCCCAAAGTTCACACCAATGCGCACCACAACACCATCAGGGGAAACGTCCAGAATCGACTCCGGCCACTCCTGTCCCGCCATCCCCTCCTGCACCCGCAGCCCAAAACGCAGCCCCTCCTCCGCAGTGTCGAAGGCAACCATAAACGAATCGCCAATCGTTTTCACCTCGTATCCGTTCACCTCACGAATGGCGTCACGGATCACTTCGTTGTGCTGCTGAAGTGCCTTCAGCATACCGTCCGGACTGGCCTCCCACAGACGTGTTGACCCCACAATGTCTGTGAATACAACTGCAGCAACCCCGCTGTTTATCCCAGGTGCATCGCGGTCCTTGCACACTGAAACACGGTCGTGGTCAAAGATGGCTTCGGGCAAGAAGGATTTGTACTCACGCATGTTCTGCATCAAGACACGCATTGCTTCACTCATGACGTTCACTTCACGAAGGTACGAGCCACGCAGATCCAAGCTTTCCATGCCTTCCAACCGCATATGTGCCACATCGTGCATAGCACCAATCAGGGTGTGCAACGGACGCATCAACACCATCACCAGACCTCCAATCAGCAAGCTCGACAGAACGCTGATCACCACTGTCAGAAACAGCGCTTCTGTTGATGCATCGTCTGCCTTGTGAAGCACGTCTTCGTACGGAACCACGATGACCACAAGGGTCTCAAGCCCGCCCTCCATCACAGCACGGCGCACAGCAATGATGCGACGTCCCTCATGCAGGAGCATCACCTCCGCACGGTCGAGTACGTTCTGCAGGTTTCCAAAGCGGTTCAGAAGCGCTTCCACAGGAAGACGGACAGCGTCTGATGGGCTCTGCCACGCCACGGCAAGTTGGAACTGTTTTTGGCCTACTTTGTTGTAACCGGTGAACTTGGAGAGAAGATATTTGTCTACACTCCCTGCAAGAATGTTGCCCTGTACGTTCAGCAGGAGAACCATCGAGTTCTTTGTTGGTGGTAAGTCTGCAATGACTTTGTTCAAAGTTGATATCGCGTAGTCAACTGCAAACACACCCAGAAACTCTGTCCTGTTTGACGGGTCCCGCACACCATGCACAACAGAGACTCCAAGGTTAGTGCCTCCACCGAAGATATAAGGAGCAGTCCACACGTTGTGGTCCTGCATGCCCTCCGTGTACCAAGGACGTTGCATGGGCGAGTACGTGATGCCACGCTTCGGCTTGCTGTCGTTGAACACCTGCCAGTCCAGTGGGTCCACAATATACGTCAGTGCAGCACGCCCAGCAACAGTTGGGTCGTCCCCCGCACAGCTCGCACGTGTCATCACAGCACAGGTCTTCCCACACAGGTCTTTGTGTGTGTCGTTTGTGTTGCACTGCCCCTCGTCACACTCGTCAATCACATCCGTGCCAATGCACTTGAAGTCAGCACCAAACATGCTCTGCTCAGGCGGCAGGTTCCACTCTGACGGCGGTGCCACAATCATCAGACGTTTGTTGACGGGCGAGATGCCAAACCCGTACCCGTACTTGTTCCCGTAGTACACATACGAGATGGCCTCGTTGTCGTTCCAGGCACGCCACAACGCATGTGTCAGGTTGATGGACAGCGGGTACGACGCATTCAGCGAGATGAGGTGGTTGTTGTGCTGCTCCACAACAGCTTCGTTCATCCGCGCACCTGCGTCCATCGTCTTCTTCACAGTCAGCGCCACCTCGCTTGTGCGTGCCAGAAGCATGATCTCGACCTGCTCAGACAGCGCGTCCCGCATTGATGTGTACGTCAGCTGCCACACAAGCAGACCCACCAGCGTCTGCGCACACCACACAAGCACAATCAGCAGAAGGGACGTGCGTATCCGTTTCCGCATAATCAGCGTCAGGATTGTGGACACGACAAGCAGCCCTGCCACAGCAGACGACGTGATGATCGGCCCAAGGTGGTCATTGATGATCGATTCGTCGAACGACTCAAGCAGAACATCTTCACGCGGCTCCGCCTCAACTGCCACCCACCAGAGGCAGAGCAGCACACACATCACAACACTCATTCGCAGCATCTCTCGCTTCAATCTTTTCCCTCAGTACATGATGTGTACTCTGTGTGGTGTTTTCAAGTGTGTCAATACGTGGATTTACATTCAAAACATCAAGAGTGGTAACTGTTTTTATGCTATGTTCTGAAACTGTGTGGAATAGCGAGCAGGAAAAGTGGACGGGCAGGGATGGGGCACCCGCTTTTGATAGGCAAAACGGAACAAAACTGCGGACCACACATTTTGTGGTCAAAAAAGAGAAGTAGGATGAACCTATACCTCGCGTACTTTGTCACCAAACACAATACAGACATATGCAAACGACTCTGGGACGCAGCATACTGCATACACACGCACACTATTAGAAACTGATATTGTGGTAACAAGCCTCGTGGCAAAGGTGCAATAAACAATACTTCTTGCGTAACAAAAAAACAGAAAATATGGTTAATAAGATGACCCTAAGCCTCACTATGCTTGGTCACCTTTACAGAAGGTATCACAAGAAAACAACATCTCGCACAGATCACATGGCAGTAGTTACTACATGTAATTCCATCACAGGACAGACCCTACAGTCACATCCGACACATACCGACTGATGTCAACATAAACGTTAAAAAGAGTTTTTTCTTTATACCACAAGGCGGAGCTGTACAGGGTCCAACACTACCCACGTTGTTTTGGGTATGGTTTGCACAACCTTGCTGTGGTATTTTATTGTGGACACGCGACAGAGGAAGAGGATGAACCACCTCCTCTGTAAAATAGCTTTTATATTGTATTCTCAATTCCCCCCTCCCCTCCCCAGGCCCACCCGCCCCAGAGCGACGTTCCAACAGTGCCAAAAACGACAGCACAAGATTCTCACAGAAAGGCACATCGTAAACAAAGTGCATCCCGACTGACATAAAAGGCACAACACTGCATATAGACTTCCGTTGGGACACATTTGGACGCCATCAGCGTGCGCCTTCGTTCAGTGGCTTTCTTGAAAGATGCAAGAGCCTCTCGTGCACGTGCATGTAACAAAAGTTGACTTTAAAATGGGAGGAAAGGAAGGGGTAAGAAGGGGAGGATGTAACTTGATTTGATAAACGAATCTTCCAAATCTTGATCACAGAATTGCCACCTTGATTGTTACAACAGGTGTGGACAGGACAAAAAACAAAACAAAAAAGAGCAGGAAAATAACGAGAGAAAACGTGGTAAAGAAAGAGAACCTGACACCCCCGACCGGACACCCAGCGGAGACAAGACACCGATTCTCTGCAGAATATATGAAAACCAGAGGGCACTTCGCTAGCAATATTCACACGTTTCCCACACACGGCGACCTTATAGGTGAGGCATGCTATGCATGAGTCTTTTCTTGATAAATAACATGGTAAAAATAAGATGTCAAAATGTGCCATGATAAACAAAGGCATGCTTGAGCATAGCACTGACAGGCTGTATTATGATATGATCTGTTTGCTCATGGCATGTGACATGGTACATGATAAGCATGCCAGTAACATGCTTCTTTTTATAATTTTGATGAATTTTCCTGAACAACTCACAAAAGCATGTCACCTGACATGATATAGCATGTCATAGTTATGCAGCATGTCATCATGGTACACAAGGTTGCCGTGTAGAAGAGGTTTGCAGGTACACCTCACCACAATTCAGGAAATACAGTGATGTTTTTTCCTCCAGGATTTTTTTGAAAACAAAACAAAACAAAACAAACTCCATCACATAGAAGGCTAGATATGTCCTTCCTCAAGCCTCAAGCAAATATCAGAACATACTGTATCATATCATGGTGTGCAGGCGCATCAGCACCACCCAGCAAAGCGCCAGGATGCTACGTGGTTTTCGAAAATCGGGCGCGAGATTTTCCGCAGCACACCCCCCGTATATTTTTCTTAGCAATTACCGTAACCATAAAAATTCTGGAACTTTTTCGACTTTTCCGAGAGTTGGAACATTTTTACGATCCAGATATATTACAACCATGTTTTTTACTCGATAATTTGTACGAATACGGTACTCCTCCTGGCTTTGCCACGCTACTCATTGCAGGAAAGCAGAAGGAAGCAATACTTTCCCCTCCATCAAACCTGATGCGACTCTAGGGGTGGTTAAGATAGGGAAAGGGTATGTAATAAGCAAAGCGTGACGCACGGAGAAAATGAAACCGGGTATGGGGATAGTTGCATATACTTTCAAATCAAAGAAGTGCAACGACGTTGGGGATATAAAAAAAACAAAAAAACAAATTTGACTTGAAATACAAAGCCTCGTGTGTCAGTGTACCCCAAACAAATGTTTTTTTTTTTTTTGTAAGGAAACTAGACCTCTGCCTGGTCCTGAGGGAAATAATTTTTTGTGTGGTGTGGAAATGAAATAACATTGTGTGTGGGGGGGAATGGGTAGGGTGAGAGGACACTCTAATACAGAAACATAAAAAGAGAACTAAAGAGAAATGTGTGAAAACGTTTGCAAGATGAAGCTAGGCCTGTTGTGCTTAGCCACCTTTAAAACAAAAAACAAGTACTTGCTATACAATAATAGTAATCAATTGTTAGTTGTCTTCACCTTCCTTCAACCCCTGTAGGGTCAGTTGAAGGAAGGCTGTGGGGAAAAGGGTTCTTATTTTAGGATCCCTGGGGGGTTGTGGAAAAAGCACGCACGATAACACACAGTGAGAAAAAAACAAACCCTTTTTTAAACGTGCTGAAAACGCATCGAAGCCTCCACGACAATCCTCCAACACCCTCCAAAAGGAGCAACACTGGACAACAAACCTGAAACCAGTGTTGCATATATTTTTGCAGAGAGTGTTTAGTTGAGTAATAAACAAAGTGTGAAAAGCACGAAATCAATACTGCCAGGGGGAAAAGCGAAAATAGGGGGCATTGAAGCCAGGGCGTTTTACGCACAAACGAAGAACTTGATTGGCTTAATTGGGTAGTTGTGTGGGTGGGACATCAACATCGTTTTTTTGGGGAATTCGATATGACTTTTTAGCGCAGCCGCACCATTGCGGCGGGGATAGGGGTCTGTACAACGAAAAAGCATTTCTGCACAAAAACAAGAATCACGAAGCAAATAAACAAAGAAAGGAATCAATAGATACGCACCTTCGGGCACCTACCTGTTTAAAAAAAGAAAGTTGATTTGCAATACAAAGCCCTCTCGTGACAGTGTACCTTGGTATGACCAGGTGTACCGGAGGTGGACACCCCAACCATGCAGTCCTACATCCATTTCATGGTTTGCATCTGATATGTGCTACTCCCGGAACTCAGCAGCCAGATTAACAGGGGATCATTGCGAACACAGGGTAATTAGGCCTGTGTGATGTAGGGTCCGGTTGGGGGAAAAAAAAATCGTGTTCAGTGCAGCTACATCTTGTACAGATGTAGTGTGTACTGCTGTCAGAGCGAAGTGTTTGTTTGTTTTGTTTTGTGTCAAAACCGGAACCAGAAAAGATACTTATCAATAGTAACACAATTGCTTACAATTTTATTTTCAAATAAAATTTACATAGGGCGCATACATCAATACGGTGTGGGTTCTAATATTTCATAGCATTTGGTTTTGGCCTCTCGAATAGGGGTTTTTGGCCTCACACCGAATTTGTCGACCCCCCTAAAAATCATTTATGGGCCAGTTTTTCAAAACATACTCGACTAAAAACGTTATTAAATATTTGCGCTATTTTTGGAAAAATGGGCACAAAACACAACGTTTCTGGTCAAATTTACTTTTGAAAAACTGGTCTCCAAATTTTTATTGGTGGGGATTCTGGGTAGGTATGTGGACAGAAAACTTTATTATAATGGCAAAAATCAAATACCAAAATGGTATTTCGTTTTCACGGTAGATCGTTTGATATAACGCCGGATGTATGAATAAAAGAAAATAAAAGATTGAAAGCCGAATGTGCCGTCTCGCGCATACACATCAACAATAAATAGAGAAGTTGAAAGTGCATAAAAATAAAAATAAAAAGCGTGAGCACCACAGAACCTGAGGAGGGCAATGAAGTTCACAGTTTGCCGTGTTGCTCATTCAATTCGCATCCGACGCCAAGAAGACAAAAAATAAAGATGGGCTGTAGTGAAACAATATCTCACAATGACACAGACGCATCTAAGAAAACGGGGGAAAAAATGGCGCAAAGATCTCTACTGACCTAGACACCGTATGGGATGGGAGGGCTGAACTAAAGAAAGAAACTTACAGATGAAAGGGGGTAACCGCCGCACATATTTTATGAGAGTGTGCAGGCATGCACCCCCCAACGTTGGGACAGCGTGAACTATGATAGTAGGTTGGAAAGATTTTATAGTGATCAATCCGTACCCACCTTAGGACTCGATGTTTTGGCCGAAACCTTTGAAAATTTTTTTTCTTTATAAATCTAGTCCAGGGTATTAGGGTGAAAATCCAAAATTCTGGAAAAAACTGGTTTTTCTGGTTTTCTCTCCTGGGTGGCGAAAACTAGTGTTTCCGGCGAAAACCTCCACCGTTGACGGACACAGTCACCTTTTTCGGGTTTTTCGGGGGTGGGGTCAGTGTCTTATCCAGGAATCCAGATTCGAAATATTTTTCGGCGCTGCTGACCCAGGGTAGACATTGGGAACATAGGGACTGTATTTTTTGCGGGGCAAAAAAATAATATAAAATGGCGCCGCAGGCGAAAAATTTTGAGGGTACGGTGTAAAAATCTAGCTTTTTACACCACAGAGCCACTCAAACGAACCCTTTTTTGCGGAGCAAAAAATGAAAAATGGCGCCGCAGGCAAAAAAAAAATCAAGGAACAGCCATTTCCCAAAGGCACTCCCGTGGTTCAACCACGGTTCTACCAGGCGGGGAAAAAATGCGGGGGAAAAAATCGAGTCCGCCCTAATCTGGGGACGACATTTACAGAAAGTCCTGGTGAAAAGTGTCGGTTTTTTTTTCCCCTCCAGATTTCTCTGTTTTTTTTTTTTTTTTGAAAACCAGTTTTTGGAAAAACTGGTTTTCAAAACCAGTTTTTTTAACCACCCTAATACCCTGATCTAGTCTGGGTGAGTTGGGCGGGCTGAGCTCTTCGCTTGAAGTGAACTACATTTTTTTTTTTAATTTTCATTCTTTTTTAAACACTTGGTATAAGTGTAGACACCCGAGGATGAGCTCCACTACTTTTTTTTTTGACCTGAACTGGCGAGCGAAGTTGGGTTTTTAAAAAAGGGAAGTTGAATAAGATGAACCGAAGTCTTTCATGCTACCTTTCTTTATAAATAAGGTCACGCAAAAGAATCTGGTCCCAGTTCGATACATGTTGTCATTCACATTCGTGGGGGGTAAAGCCGAGCACAGTGGTGAGACAGGCCACTGTGAACCTCTGGGCGGTGCGGTGGATCATGAACACTGCTTAAAAAATGAAGGGGGAAAATTGATGAGATGTGCCTGAGTTTGGTGCTCAGCCATCTATAAAGGGTTAACACGTCTTTGGCGCCATAACGCGTGCAAAAGAATATGTCATGGAAAGTAGAAAGTGGAAACGTGGAAAATAAACCTTCAGGGGTTGGGGCATGGGAGATAACGTTTGAATAAAGTACATAACAAAACACCAGCTGACTCAGCACCAAAGCGTAGGGGCTGTTGTCACTGGGCACAAATAGAACGATTTTCTTGTTGTTGCTGTCAATTACCTTTTGCTGCATCAACCATCGGACCGGGTTATGTACTCACCTTATATATTATGTAGCTTCATCAATTTGTTCTACACAACACATCGTCTCACTCAGGGGGGTTGGACACGGGAGCGGGAGGAGTTACTGGTGTGGGTGTGGGTGCGGGTGCGGGTGGGGTGGCACCTGCAGCTGGAGGGGGTGTGTTGGAGGGCACAGGTACAGGTACAGGTACTGGCACAGGCGCAGGAACAGGAACTGGTACAGGGCTGGTGGTAGGCGTCATCGTTGTGCGTGTACCCGGGGGTGAGTGGCTCCCCATGTCGCGCAGGGACAGCATGTTGTGGAAGGCCTTCATCAGGACAGGTGACGGGTCGCACTCCACCACCGCACGCACGGCCTCCTCGTCCCTGCGGAAGAAGGCCGCTGCGTACGTATCAGTCCAACTAGTCTTCAGGTTTGCAGCGCTCCCCTCCTCAGCATCATGCTCCAGCAACGACGTGCCCTTCGAATGGCACCACCGCTGCAGCTTCTCAACGTTCATCTCAAAGAGCACGATCGCCTCCTCGCACACACGCTCCTCGGCAACAGGGCGCAGGAATCCGCCAGCACAGAGCTGGTTGCGCATAGCGTCGTGTGTCGTGTACAACGAAGGCACGTCCAATACCTCCGCCTGGCACGAGAGGTGGATGCACTGCCGCATCGCAGGGCCCACTGCAGTGATGTAGCGCTGGCCACGTGTCCCCACGTACCCCGTCAGGATCTTCCCAGAGCTCAGCCCACAGTGCACCTTGTCGTGGCTTGACTTTGTCAGCAGACCCACAAAGCGGAACGCACTCTCCACATGCGACGCACACTGCTTCGTTGCGTTCCAGCCCACGATCCCTGCCGACCCTGCCACCGTCAGCGACTTCCCACCTGTGATCTCCAGAGCGACGACTATTTTTGTGAAGCCCACATTTGCGTCTCGCGTGACCTCAGCCTCATGCGAGGTGTTGGAGATGCACATCATGATGTGTCCTAGGGTGGCGACGGCTTTCTTGAGCGTGTCGGAGATGTTGATCAGGTTTGCGAGGCTGGCCTTGCGGCGCATCTTGCGCTTGCTGGGGTCTGCTGTCTGCACGGAGAAGGCGGACTCGAAGCTGTCACCTTTGCTTAGAGGATTGGGTGGCTCGTGCTTCTTGAGCTGTACGGGCACCACCATCACGACGGCCATGGGCTGCACCACACCGCGCAGCTCCATGCGGTCGATCTTGGTGAGGTGTATCTCGCTAGGCGGTGTCGACATCTCCGCAAACACATCCTGCAGCAGCGCAACCTCGCCAGGACGGCAGCACCCCTCAAGACGTGCTGCACGGTTCACAGTAGGCCCATGATAGTCAGACCTCCCAACCAGCTCATTGTGCTCCACCGCAACTGTCCCAAAGTTCACACCAATGCGCACCACAACACCATCAGGGGAAACGTCCAGAATCGACTCCGGCCACTCCTGTCCCGCCATCCCCTCCTGCACCCGCAGCCCAAAACGCAGCCCCTCCTCCGCAGTGTCGAAGGCAACCATAAACGAATCGCCAATCGTTTTCACCTCATATCCGTTCACCTCACGAATGGCGTCACGGATCACTTCGTTGTGCTGCTGAAGTGCTTTGTGCATGCCGTCATAGCTCCCCTCCCACAGACGTGTTGACCCCACAATGTCTGTGAATACAACTGCAGCACGGCCTTCAGTAGCACCAGGTGGTTCACGGTCGACGTATGATGAGGACCGTTCCAAGTTGTCGTTGAAGATGGCCTCGGGCAAGAAGGATTTGTACTCACGCATGTTCTGCATCAAGACACGCATTGCCTCACTCATGACGGCCACCTCACGAAGGTACGAGCCACAGAGGTCCAATTCCATGCCTTCCAACCGCATGTGTGCCACATCGTGCACAGCACCAATCAGGGTGTGCAACGGACGCATCAACACCATCACCAGACCTCCAATCAGCAAGCTCGACAGAACGCTGATCACCACTGTCAGAAACAGCGCTTCTGTTGATGCATCTTCACCTTTTTGCAGGACGTCTTCGTACGGAACCACGATGACCACAAGGGTCTCAAGCCCACCCTCCATCACAGCACGGCGCACAGCAATGATGCGACGTCCCTCATGCAGGAGCATCACCTCCGCACGGTCGAGTACGTTCTGCAGGTTTCCAAAGCGGTTCAGAAGTGCTTCCACAGGAAGACGGACAGCGTCTGATGGGCTCTCCCATGCCACGGCAAGTTGGAACTGTGCCCGCCCAAGGTCATCGTACCCCGTGAAGTTAGTGAACAGGGTTTTATCCACACTCCCTGCAAGAATGTTGCCCTGTACGTTCAGCAGGAGAACCATCGAGTTCTTTGTTGGTGGTAAGTCTGCAATGACTTTGTTCAAAGTTGATATCGCGTAGTCAACTGCAAACACACCCAGAAACTCTGTCCTGTTCGACGGGTCCCGCACACCATGCACAACAGAGACCCCAAGGTTAGTGCCTCCACCGAAGGTATAAGGAGCAGTCCACACGTTGTGGTCCTGCATGCCCTCCGTGTACCAAGGACGTTGCATGGGCGAGTACGTGACGCCACGCTTCGGCTTGCTGTCGTTGAACACCTGCCAGTCCAGTGGATCCACAATATACGTCAGTGCAGCACGCCCAGCAACAGTTGGGTCGTCCCCCGCACAGCTCGCACGTGTCATCACAGCACAGGTCTTCCCACACAGGTCTTTGTGTGTGTCGTTTGTGTTGCACTGCCCCTCGTCACACTCGTCAATCACATCCGTGCCAATGCACTTGAAGTCAGCACCAAACATGCTCTGCTCAGGCGGCAGGTTCCACTCTGACGGCGGTGCCACAATCATCAGACGTTTGTTGACGGGCGAGATGCCAAACCCGTACCCGTACTTGTTCCCGTAGTACACATACGAGATGGCCTCGTTGTCGTTCCAGGCACGCCACAACGCATGTGTCAGGTTGATGGACAGCGGGTACGACGCATTCAGCGAGATGAGGTGGTTGTTGTGCTGCTCCACAACAGCTTCGTTCATCCGCGCACCTGCGTCCATCGTCTTCTTCACAGTCAGCGCCACCTCGCTTGTGCGTGCCAGAAGCATGATCTCGACCTGCTCAGACAGCGCGTCCCGCATTGATGTGTACGTCAGCTGCCACACAAGCAGACCCACCAGCGTCTGCGCACACCACACAAGCACAATCAGCAGAAGGGACGTGCGTATCCGTTTCCGCATAATCAGCGTCAGGATTGTGGACACGACAAGCAGCCCTGCCACAGCAGACGACGTGATGATCGGCCCAAGGTGGTCATTGATGATCGATTCGTCGAACGACTCAAGCAGAACATCTTCACGCGGCTCCGCCTCAACTGCCACCCACCAGAGGCAGAGCAGCACACACATCACAACACTCATTCGCAGCATCTCTCGCTTCAATCTTTTCCCTCAGTACATGATGTGTACTCTGTGTGGTGTTTTCAACTGTTACTATACAAATACAATTATACTAGATGGAACAAAAAGGAACCTTTTTTTTCTCTCTGTTTTTGATCATCTGTTAAGCTGCCATCATGACACATCTTCACTAATAAACTCACACGAAACATCAAAACCAAACACTGGGCGATACCCGAGGCTCACACCTGCAAGACTCCCAGGTCCATCGATTAAACGACAACTCTGGGAGAAGGGCATGGAAGTCACACCTGCTTCGCAGACGGCATGCAATAGACGCTCTTAAAAACATTACTGCTGGTGTGATCACCAAACCGATTCTCCGTGGTTCCCCCGTGGGTTGTCTGTACCCCCTGAACCACACGAACCGCCCTACCCCTACTGTGTTATGAGTCAGGACGGAGATAACCGAATTCGATCGCTGTCACCACCAGACTACATTTTCAAGAGAGAGTGTTACAAGATGCGGACCAAAAAAAAGCCGATTGTGCCCCTGACCCTATTGTTCTTTCTGGGTAAAATAATAAACAAACATTGTGGCAATAACAGAACGTTCCCTCCCCCCCATCCCCCCCTCCAACCCACCTTCGTGCCACCCCCCCTTTTCAGGAAAAATAGGCAGCTCCAGGCGTGGGTCTCCCTGTATGACCCTTGATTCAAAAATAAAAGCGCTTTTTGAAGAGTGGTACACTTCCTCGGGTTGCTACTAATGCAAATAAGATTTCAGAAGCCATGATGAAGGAGGGGTCGGGAGTGCCAGACCCCTCCCTCCAAAAAAGGCTTTCTAATTGGTGTGGTGCGCTTCATAATGGAAGAAAAGGCAGTACCGACCCTCCCCCGTGAAATTGTCCCCCCTCCGACCCCCTTGAAATTGTCCCCCCTGGGGGAAAAAGTGAGGGGGGGACAATATCACGTACGGCAAAAAGGGGGGACAATTTCTCGTACTGTAGGGGGGTGGCCGTTTTGGTGTGAAGAAGGGAGAGCAAAAGTTGTCCCCGCGACTCCCTTGAAATTGTCCCCCCCTGCCTTGAAATTGTCCGTCGGGGCAAAATACCGGTTTTTGGGGGGGGACAATTTCACGGGGGAGGGTCGGTATAAAAAGAAAAAAAAACTAAATGAATACGCAAAGCCTTTACTGAGCTATGCCATAATGGGGTTTTTTTTGTTGAAATCGTATAGTGTTTTTCACCATGCAGGAGAGCAAAGACGACATGCTTAGATAACACTACCCAGGGAAAAGAAGAAAAAAATGGAAAAAGAGAGCAGCCTGGTCACCTGAATAGAACAATGTAAAAAAAAAAGAAGTTGATAACGCAGAGAAGATGGAGGATGGTACGTAGGATGAAACGGCCCTCTGGCATGCTCATCTCACGACGGCTGATGTAAACGATTAGGCTTATCGTGGTCCATACTACCCTAATGAGTAAGTGAAAGAGTTGGAATAGAAGCTTTTAAAAAATCGATAACAGTACACAAACTAGAGATCACAAAAAAAAACCCCCCCCCCCACCTACCTTCGGTACAGTCCAATACGTTTGGCAAAAAAATGGTAATTGTTGATGCGGGTTCCATCTGACCCACTGTACGATGCCAGCAAGATAAACCTATAAAATCACAAAATAGAACACATATGATAAGAGCGGGTGGGGTAAGAGAAAATCGAAAAGTCATCTGTGTCTTCTCTTCAACACAGTAGGTCTCTGCAGTGGAAAAGCAAAAGAAAGAAAAGTTTATAAGATGATCCTAAGCCTCTCGTGCTCAGTCACCTTATAGAAATGCAAAAGGCATTTCAGAAAGAAAAAATATGAAGAAACCATGATGAAAATGTCTCTGACATATCTAATAAGAAGGGAAATTGGTTTTTTTGACATTTTTACCAAAATCCAAAATATTGTAAAGAGCTAACGAAGACTGTCAGATAAAAACCAGCCCCGCAATTAAAAAAAAAAAAAAATGAATGTTGTTCCAAAGCACAGCGGTGCTGCTGTACTACCTTACCCGTGTGAGTTGCAAAAAAAAGTAAAAGTAAAGAATTCGTGGATGTGTCCTACATCACGACTACTGTAGAGCGGGTTGAGGGAACGCAGATACTAGATCTCCGTAGGTTTGGCTCGAATATGATGATGATACTTGAATTATACTTTTTGGAGATAAATTTGGACAAATATCCCAAAAGCTTAAGGGTCGAAACCAAAAAAAAACTAATAAAAGAAGAAAGATCGAACGTCAGCGACAAATGCGTTCCCCTAAAAAAACATTGCATTTTTGGGTGTGACAATAACGAATTTTACGCTACGTCACTGCGCAACAGACCTTTTTGTGTTTTGAAAACAGACATATTTTCCCCCCCCCCACCATTTTGCAAGAACCCCCGCAAATGATGAGTTACCCCTCACAAAGGAGGTATGGGTGTTGTCAAAGGTTCTTATACAGCTACAAAAGTTTATAGACTTCTGAATACAGTGATCCAAGAAACATAGAGTTTAAACACTAAGACGGATTTCAAAAGCGATAAGGGGGCTATTTACCCCGCCATGTTTCTTGGATTACTGAATCCTGAATTTTTGTTTGTGAGCTGTTTCACGTACAGAGAGGCCCAACTAACACAAGGCGTACAAATATGCATTGTGATTTATTTTCCCCCGAATTCTGTTGCAACAGAACTTTATTCAATAGCGGCAGGGCTGAAACCGTTGGTTTAGTGTAGTGGCCAAACCTGGAGGGTTGCTGCCTCTTTGCTGGACCCCATCTGTCACTTTGAAATACTAGCAATAACAAGACTATTGGAAAGAAAAGTGAAGTTGATAATAAAGGGGGGGCTGATGCCCCAATCTGCATGAAAACATTGGAACTCAAATAAATTGGCTTTATATACTTTCAAATAAAAGAGAAAAGTACAAAGTGCGTTCTATACAAGATTCATCCAAATCCTTTTTGTTGCAAAAAATGTCTCACGCACCTTCCAAAGAAGATCTCTGGATTTATCTTTAAAAAACACAAAGGGATATGATGTACACAAATGTAAAACTAACAAAAAAAAACATCACAAAGAAATATATTAAACAAAAAAAGAACTGTGGCAACGTCTATAGGCCAGTCTAGTGTGCGGATCATGTGAGCCACTCACAAATAGACGACCCGGCGTGGCAGCTATGACAACTGTGTATAAGGGGAAGAGAAAAAAAGTGCAGATTATACAACTGTGGCAACACAGCCGAGGCAACTACACTATTCCAGAAATTTATCAAAAAAAAAGTTTATAAGATGAGCCGAAGCCTGTGATTAGCCATCTTTATAAAAAACAACAAAACAAAAAAGAGAAGTCGAAATATGCTAAAGCCTCACCGAACACAGACACAGACACAGAACAATGATTAAGATGAAATCTCAAAAGAAAAATGGAGTCCCCGGTACCTAAAAGCTCGCACAGAATGCCCTTTGGTTTTAATTGCCAGAGGGGTCCCACCAAAGCAAAGCGGACCGTTGCGTATTGAAAGACTTATGTAAGCCGCCCATTTGACAAATCAGCACTTTTGATGCACTTCACTGCCACATCCTGTGCTAATGACAGAATCACGTCTTTTTACCAGACGGGTTATAGGCAGGCCTCGTGCTGTTGGTACTCGACAGTACAACAAAGAAGGGCAAACAAAAGTGCATTTCACAACGCAAGGAGGCTTTTCTTGTGGGTGTAACTTAATAACAAAAAAAGAAATTCGTTTGACAAAAAAGCTTCGATTTTGATAAATATACGAGCGTGCGCTGCCATAACTTGAGTGAGCAAAAGGGGGCAAAAAATGCCCAAATCTGATGTGATTTCCCCAAAAAATTAGGTCCAAAAAAGGGTCCTTTTAGGGTACCACCAATATCGCAATTTTTTTTAAAAAATGTTTGATTTTAGACTACTATCGCGGGAGAGCAGCCACAGGCAGATGCATGTACCTCTCGTGTACACACATCTAAAGCCTAAGTCTTTCTTAGCTTAGCCTTTACAAAGGGGTGAAGTTGGCAAACGGTATGCTATGATCCAAGTCTGGCTTAGTCTCCTCTACCTTAATAGGGGGTATTGTATGTGTTGAGAGGAGCCATGTAATGCTCTACAGTGGGAGTGAACCTGAATAGGAAGATGAACCTAAGCCTCTCGTGCTTAGTCACCTTGATCTGACGCTTTCAAAAAAGAGAAAAAGATCAATAAAGATGAACTAAGTCTTACATCCTAAGTCACCTTGCAATTTAACAGAAATTGTGAACGGCAAGAAGTACAAAACATAAATGAAAAAGAAAAAAAAAAAACAGGAGAGGCGAAAGGAGCGAAGGTTGTGAGAACCGTTGCACCCCGCCACATCAAAAGATTGCACCTCAAGTGACACTACTTTGAACGGATCCTGCTGATACGCAATTTCAGTTGGTGTCTTGTCAAAACCTTATCTCAGGAACACAGTATGCAATTTGATACGCAATACGAGGAATTTTTTGCAGTAAATGAATGAAGTGAAAAATCACGGTGAAAAAAACATTATGGGGGGGTGGAGGTGTGGGTGGAGGGGGAAGGCGGACAAAAATTTTCTCATGAGAAACACGAAAACACCTGGGCGAGTCTTTTCTGTACTCACAAAGAAGGGGGTTGACGGTGCCAAAGCAATAGATCAGCGTTGAGCCTTTGCATAAGCTTTCCGACGGACATACACTCACATTAGTGGAAGCTGGATAATGGGGGGGAGAGACCTTTTGCAACACACACACAGATTCGAGGTGGTGCTCGTACATAGGTGCTGTTGCAACGACCCTTCGCAATGGAGGGAAAGAGAGAAAGACAGAGCAACACTGTCGCACGCCCCTGTGGAGGCAGGCAACCCACAAAAAAAGAAAATATAAAACTTATAAGATGAACGTGCTCGTGTGCATCTATACCAGAAACTCTGCGACCAGTAAGCAGAATTTGGCAGGACAGTGGAAAGTGAACATATCCCCGATGAAGCAATGAAAGTTATGAATGCACCGCCCCTGGGACGGAGCACGCCGGCGCAGGGCTGCACAAGGGTGATGGCTGCACAGCAACCTGCTTTGTCTGCAATCTCGCAACCACGTCAACTACGACGGGGTCTTCGATAGCCAGCTGCAGCAAACGTTCAAAGTCTCTGGACATGTAGGCCTGGTAGTAATCCTTGCACCAGCAAAGGTCCTCGTGCCCTGCCTCATTCGCATCCAACGACAGCACAGAACACTCCGATGCATCCGCAAACAGCGACACAAGCTTGTTGTGGCACCACTGGTTGAGGCGTTGTATGTGCATCTCAAACATCAAGACGTGCTGCCCCGACACTGTGGCCTCGTGCACAGGTCGGATGTAGCCACGTGAGGACAGCACAAGTGTCGCAGTCCGCTCTTCGGAAGCGTAGAGCGCAGTCGTCCCAATAAGCTCCGCCTGGCACGAGAGGTGGATGCACTGCCGCATCGCAGGGCCCACTGCAGTGATGTAGCGCTGGCCACGTGTCCCCACGTACCCCGTCAGGATCTTCCCAGAGCTCAGCCCACAGTGCACCTTGTCGTGGCTTGACTTTGTCAGCAGACCCACAAAGCGGAACGCACTCTCCACATGCGACGCACACTGCTTCGTTGCGTTCCAGCCCACGATCCCTGCCGACCCTGCAACCGTCAGCGACTTCCCACCTGTGATCTCCAGGTAGGTCACGATCCTGATGAGGCCAAGGTTCACAGTGCTTGTCACCTCCTCCGTCAGACCGTCGGAGGTAGGATTCATTATGTTCTCAATGTGTCCGATTGTGGCACTGGAAACCACTTCAAGCGTTTCGGTAAACTTCAGCAACTTCTCAAGTCTAGACTTGCTCGCAAGCCCATCAGGCCTTGCACACCGGACACCTGAATATTCTGATGACACTGTACTTGTGGTGTCGGTCATGATGTCATGTGGAAGAGAGAGTGGGTTGAACGAAGCGGTATCATTGGTGTACACGTCCCTCAGGCAGTCAGGCACAACCATTGCAACGGGGACAGCTTCTTTGACACCACGCAATGTTACCCTCGCAACTTGTTTAATGTGCATCGTGGTTCGAAGCGAGTCGGGTATCGTCGCAAGCACCTCATGTGTAAGTGTCACCGTGCGAGGGTGGCAACACCCCTCAAGACGTGCTGCACGGTTCACAGTAGGCCCAAGGTAGTCTGCTCGACCCATAATGTCGCTAACCTCAACCATCACAGGACCAAAGTTCACACCAATGCGCACCACAACACCATCAGGGGAAACGTCCAGAATCGACTCCGGCCACTCCTGTCCCGCCATCCCCTCCTGCACCCGCAGCCCAAAACGCAGCCCCTCCTCCGCAGTGTCGAAGGCAACCATAAACGAATCGCCAATCGTTTTCACCTCGTATCCGTTCACCTCACGAATGGCGTCACGGATCACTTCGTTGTGCTGCTGAAGTGCCTTCAACATACCGTCCGGACTGGCCTCCCACAGACGTGTTGACCCCACAATGTCTGTGAATACAACTGCAGCAACCCCGCTGTTTATGCCAGGTGCATCGCGGTCCTTGCACACTGAAACACGGTCGTGGTCAAAGATGGCCTCGGGCAAGAAGGATTTGTACTCACGCATGTTCTGCATCAAGACACGCATTGCCTCACTCATGACGTTCACTTCACGAAGGTATGAGCCACGTAGGTCAAGGCTTTCCATGCCTTCCAACCGCATATGTGCCACATCGTGCACAGCACCAATCAGGGTGTGCAACGGACGCATCAACACCATCACCAGACCTCCAATCAGCAAGCTCGACAGAACGCTGATCACCACCGTCAGAAACAGCGCTTCTGTTGATGCATCGTCAGCCTTGTGAAGCACGTCTTCGTACGGAACCACGATGACCACAAGGGTCTCAAGCCCACCCTCCATCACAGCACGGCGCACAGCAATCATACGACGCTCCTCATGCAGGAGCATCACCTCGGCGCTGTTGAACACGTTCTGGTACGTACCGAACCTCTGTAGGAGCGCATCGGCTGTGCTCCTGACCAACCCATTGCTGCTCTCGTGCATGAGTGATACTGCATACTGCTCATGGCCCTCTTGCTTTTTCCCAAGGCTGCACTTCGGAAGACTTCCTGCCATTATAACACCGTTGGTATTAAGAAGAAGAACGATGGAGTTCTGTGTGGGCACACCGGCACGCATTGTGGAGTCCAAAGAGCTGATCGTGAAGTCAACCGCAAGCACACCCAAGAACGTTGAAGGATCCGATGGTTCACGCACACCACGGACCACCGAGACGCCTATCTTCTCCCCTTTCGAGAAAACGTAGGGCTCTGTCCAAGAATTTTGCATCTTTGCAGTGGTGCCTTGGGTGTACCAGGGGCGCTGTGTCACTGGAAACGGAAACGCTGTCATGGAGGCACCTTCCAGATCTAACCACCTACCGTCGCTGAAGTCAACCTTAATGCCGGCCCCTATGCCTTCGTACGCACTGGAGCAGGCCGCGCGGGTGGGCACACCACATGTAGCACCGCAACGTTCACGGAACCCTGCAGACCCGCACATGGCTTCTGTGCAGTTCTGGTCTATGTCATACTTTACGGAGCATTTGAACTCCTCCCCGAACATGCTCTCTTCAGGAGGAAGCAGGAGCTCGTCGCAGGGGGTTCCGATCAACAACAGGTGGTGCTGGTGCGAGTACCCGAAGGCGTATCCGTACCTGTTGCCGTAGTATACCATCTCCACAGCGTCGTTGTCCGAGCGTGAGGCACCTAGCGCCTGTGTCATGTTGATTGCACGCTCAAAAGACCCGTTCATCGAGAGCCAGTTGTTGTCCAGCAAGTTTGCTGCAGCATCGTTCATGTCGGGGCCCGCATCCATCTTCTTCTTCACAGTCAGCGCCACCTCGCTTGTGCGTGCCAGAAGCATGATCTCGACCTGCTCAGACAGCGCGTCCCGCATTGATGTGTACGTCAGCTGCCACACAAGCAGACCCGCCAGCGTCTGCGCACACCACACAAGCACAATCAAGAGAAACGACGTGCGTATCCGCCTTCTCAGGATCAACGTCACCACAGTCAGGAACACAAGCAGCGCAGCGGCAGCGCAGGACACGATGATGAGGCTTCTGTGCTCCCCGACCATCGTCTTGTCGAACGACTCCAACAGCATCTCAGTTGCATTCCCAGGATTCCGTGTGGTGCCCATGGGAAATCACCCACTTTTGCCTGTATGATATGAAGGTGATGTTCTGCAAAGGAAGCAAGCGTGCAAAAGCAAAGTCCTAATCTTTGTATTTGAACCAAGGTAGAAACCTTGGGCGAGAGTAACTGAAAAACATTTGGCGGAAAAATAGAAAACGACTTCAGGATATGACAGTTAAATGAAATAAAGAAAACACTTTTTCGTTTATCGCACCGCAAGGTTTGTGTTTTTCACTGATGAATTGTCATCAATGTGAGTGATGTTAGTGGAAAAACAATACGCTAAAGCGGGCACGCACCATCCGTCGTTTTCCATTTCTATTCGTCAATGCTTGATAACACAAAAAAAATAGTATGGTTGTGTGAACACCACTCGGACACAGGCTGGGAAATAAGAAAGAGTGGTTGAAACATGCTGAAACATCTCAGTCGAAAGAAAAACATATGAGATGAACCTAAGCCTCTTGTGTTTAGACATTACATTGGCTTTCTTTTTGTATAGTTTATTAATACGCTACGTGTTCGGAAGATAAAAATAAATAAAATGAAAAGTTGTTGAGCCTCGGGTACATGGTCACGTTACAACAAAGATTTGTGAGAAATTCGCTGCACTTATCAATTTACAATTGATTTGGTGCAGAGTGAAAGACTTGTGTAATGTGACTACACATGCCTTCGACCAAAGAAGTGTGAAAGGAAGGCTTGAAGCAAAGTGACAAATATGAACTTCACAGATCATTCTGTCGCAAAACTTGTCAGAAATGCAGAGTATTGCACAGAAACAAACAAACGAAACTTAAAAGATGAATACGGAAACGTATGGGGGGGGGGAAAGTTTCGGAGACAGCAGTGAGCGCACAGTGAATCGTCTCGTTACCCTTTTGGTCGTGTGAAAGCGGCAAAGGTTGCTCCGGTTCCTTTTGTGCTGCGAACTGCCTTGTACAGAGCGCTCCTTGGAAAAGAAGCACTCAAAATTCTGTTCACCCACCCCATGCGAAGCGAGTCGCATTGTCGCACTTTTGTGATCTGGCGAAAATGTTTCGCACATTCTCGCATGACTGATTCCCTACCCAAATCCTCTCTCCATGATGCTAGAATGCTTCCTGCATGCGACTGGCTTCGGGTGTATGCCTAAGGAGGGTAGAGACTTGCACGTAGAAGGAAATCCTTAAGGAAATAGTGTCGCAAACCCATTTTTTGAAATTCAGGTCAAAAAACCCACCAAACGCGCATGAGGCGGCAGCAAAGTGTGTTGTGGGGCTGTTGCTTGGAAACGGCCTATGTGTCAGGTGCCTTTAAATAAGGTCCAGAGAGTGTGTAAAGCCAGCTGCTTAATAATTAAGACTCGGCTGGATTGTCCTGAGAAGTGCCCTTAACCAACTCTGCCACAAATGTCTGCGGCATGCTTTCTGATGCATTCGTCAACATGGCTGGGGAAGCTTTCAATCTAGCAATGACACTGACAAGTGCAGGTTCTTCAGAAGCAAAAGCCATTAACTGTTGGTAGTTCCGTGACTGGTATGCTTCATAATATTCCCTGGACCAGGAAGGGTCTGGCGTCTGCGTCTGCGTCTGCGTCTGTGACACATCACCAAACAGCGACACAAGCTTGTTGTGGCACCACTGGTTGAGGCGTTGTATGTGCATCTCAAACATCAAGACGTGCTGCCCCGACACTGTGGCCTCGTGCACAGGTCGGATGTAGCCACGTGAGGACAGCACAAGTGTCGCAGTCCGCTCTTCGGAAGCGTAGAGCGCAGTCGTCCCAATAAGCTCCGCCTGGCACGAGAGGTGGATGCACTGCCGCATCGCAGGGCCCACTGCAGTGATGTAGCGCTGGCCACGTGTCCCCACGTACCCCGTCAGGATCTTCCCAGAGCTCAGCCCACAGTGCACCTTGTCGTGGCTTGACTTTGTCAGCAGACCCACAAAGCGGAACGCACTCTCCACATGCGACGCACACTGCTTCGTTGCGTTCCAGCCCACAATCCCTGCCGACCCTGCCACCGTCAGCGACTTCCCCCCTGTGATCTCCAGGTAGGTCACGATCCTGATGAGGCCAAGGTTCACAGTGCTTGTCACCTCCTCCTTCACAAGACCGTCGGAGGTAGGATTCATTATGTTCTCAATGTGTCCGATTGTGGCACTGTAAACCACTTCAAGCGTTTCTGAAAACTTCAGCAGGTCTTGACGTCTTGACCTGTTCAAGTCGCTCGCGTCTGGGGTATTCATTTTGGAGGTACGCACGCTCGAGGTTGATGATACGGAACTGGCTGTGTCGGAGACTAGTGGGTTCGATAGGACCAAATGACGCAGTCGTATGGGGACAACCATGGTGACTGACACCGGCCCAACCACGCCACGCAACGTCATGTCTTCAACATGCTTCAGTACAACTTCTGAACGGAACTCAGCGGACGTTTCCCCAATGATATCGCTTTGCACTGCCACCGTGCTTGGCCGGCAACACCCCTCAAGACGTGCTGCACGGTTCACTGCAGGCCCAAGGTAGTCAAACCTCCCAACCAGCTCATTGTGCTCCACTGCAACTGTCCCAAAGTTCACACCAATGCGCACCACAACACCATCAGGGGAAACGTCCAGAATCGACTCCGGCCACTCCTGTCCCGCCATCCCCTCCTGCACCCGCAGCCCAAAACGCAGCCCCTCCTCCGCAGTGTCGAAGGCAACCATAAACGAATCGCCAATCGTTTTCACCTCATATCCGTTCACCTCACGAATGGCGTCACGGATCACTTCGTTGTGCTGCTGAAGTGCCTTCAACATACCGTCATAGCTCCGCTCCCACAGACGTGTTGACCCCACAATGTCTGTGAATACAACTGCAGCACGGCCTTCAGTAACACCAGGTGGTTCACGGTCGACGTATGTTGTGGACTCCAAGTTGTCGTTGAAGATGACCTCGGGCAAGAAGGGTTTGTACTCACGCATGTTCTGCATCAAGACACGCATTGCCTCACTCATGATGCGCACTTCACGAAGGTACGAGCCACGCAGATCCAAGCTTTCCATGCCTTCCAACCGCATGTGTGCCACATCGTGCACAGCACCAATCAGGGTGTGCAACGGACGCATCAACACCATCACCAGACCTCCAATCAGCAAGCTCGACAGAACGCTGATCACGACTGCGAGGGCCAGAGCTTCGGTGGAGGCAGCTTCACCGTCATGCAGCACGTCGTAGTAGGGAATGACTATCACGACAAGGGTCTCAAGCCCACCCTCCATCACAGCACGGCGCACTGATATCATGCGACGTCCCTCATGCAGGAGCATCGCCTCCGCACGCTCTAGCGTGTTGTGGTATGACCCAAACCTTTGCATGAGGACAGACACAACGTCGCGCACCCGCGCATCTGAACTCTCATGTGCAAACAGCATATCGAACTGAGCAACTCCATCAGGTGTGTCGGGTATTTGTTTGACAAGGCTCGACCTTGGAAGACTTCCTGCCAGAATCGCCCCCTTCATGCTCAGCATGAGGACAAAAGAGTTCTGTGTGGGTACACCGGCACGCATCATGGAGTCCAAAGAGCTGATCGTGAAGTCAACGGAAAGCACACCCAAGAACGTTGAAGGATCCGATGGTTCACGCACACCACGGACCACCGATATTCCAATCGTCCCGCCATGAGAGAAGACGTAGGGCTCTGTCCAAGAGTTCCGGTCACCTGCGGCGATACCTTCGATGTACCAGGGGCGTTCCGTGAAGTTAAAGGGGTATTTGATGATGCGCGCGTCGGTGAAGTTCGTCCAGTCGGGGGTGGCGAGGTAAATGAGGAGGCCTGTGGCGGGGCCAGCGATGCAGCCATACCGGGTGGGGATGTTGCACGTCATGCCACACCGGTGTGACGAGAGGGGGCACATGGCCTGTGTGCAGTTGTCGTCGTCGTCGGCCCCCATGCATTTGATGTCTTCTGAGAACATGCTTTCGTTTGGGTGACGGAGGAGCTCGGTATCGGTGGTCGCGACAACGATGTGGTTTTCGAGCGCCGAATACCCGTACGCAGAGCCGTGCCTGTTGCCGTAGTACACATATGCGATGCCGTTGTTGCCTTTATGTGCTTCAGCGAAGGACTGCGTCATATTGACAGCCTCGCGGAACGTGCCGTTCAAAGAAAGCCAGTTATTTCGTATTAGGTTCGCCGAAGCAGAGTTGATGCCAGGCCCTGTGTCCATCGACTTCACAACAGACAGCGAAACCGAAATGGTGCGAGAGAGCAACATCGTCTCGACTTGTTTCGTCAGGGTGTTCCGCATGGTTGTGTACGTCAGTTGCCAAACAAGAAAGCCGACCAACGTCTGCGCACACCACACAAGGATAATAAGAATGAACGACATCCGCACCACCCGTCTCACGACCAACGTCACCAACAGCGCCACAACAAGCAGCCCCGCTATACCAAACGCCGCACTCGAAAGCCCAATGTGCGCATCAATACTGCTGGTGTCGAACTCCTCCAGGTACACATCCTCCATGCCTTCTCTGTGTGCATGGACTGCAGAGAAGGCGCATGTCAGCAGCCATGGTGTGACTATTTGGCCCATATCCCTACCATTTCCTAGGCGTTAAAGGATGTCAAGGAATGCAAAAAAATTGAAAGATAGTACAGAGCTAAATGCGCAGTCGCCTTCTAAATGAAGCGTAAATGAAATAATGAGAAGTTGAAAGCACAAGCACACCACCGTTCATCAGACGCAGGGTCTCTGGTTCTCCGCGGGTTATCGAACCCAGAGAGCACTTCATTTGGTGAGCGATTCAAAGGCCGATCCCGTCGACACACCTTCGAAGATAAGTGCAAGCACCGTGCTAGGAGACGGGAGGGTGGAAGCATAACTGCAGAGGGGTCTTCGAGAAAAAAGAAAATGCTTTTTTTTTGTCGCAATAATCGCTTTGTATGTGAGGGGGTTGGGGAAGGGGTGTGTTTGTTATGTTGTAGACCATGTCGGG
Source organism: Rhynchopus sp. YZ270_cl-10 (assembly GCA_964035575.1). Classification (NCBI taxonomy): domain Eukaryota; phylum Euglenozoa; class Diplonemea; order Diplonemida; family Diplonemidae; genus Rhynchopus; species Rhynchopus sp. YZ270_cl-10. The sequence goes on from OZ037851.1 coordinate 389,332, forward strand.
GGGAAAAGTTTATGAGATGAACCTAAGACTGTGCTTGAGTCACCTTAAAACAACAAAATCGTCCAGAACGCTTTTTTTTTGCTGCATCTTCTCAATTGCATTGAGACATATAATCGCGCGGAAGCATTCTGGTCTTACACTTATAGTAATATTGGCGACCAAAAAAGTCGTCAATTGCAAGAAAACCCCCAAAATCCGCCATTTTTTTTTTTTTTGGTCGCCAAGTTTCTGGTCCTAACTTATTTTTTTTGTTTGTCACAATCAACAAACACACAAAAGAGGTATATGTGATTTTGTGAACAATGCCACTCAATAAATAAGGCGCGGATTTTTACAGACAGCACACCTCCACCCTACAGGGTGTCCTCCCTATAGCATGAGACTAAAGAAAGGAGCTCTAGTCTGACGTCTTTTTTTAGTGTTCAATTTTCTTTCGAGTGTGTGTATTGACCCTGTTAACCTCCCCCCATAGAAAAGAGAGAGAAAAAAAGAAGAAAAAAAAACGAGAAGGCATGCATGTATACCTCATACGTGACAACATCCTTCTCGGTCCCCACCGATCTAAAAAAAATGATTGCATTTTAGGGCAGAAAAACAGTTTGTCCACCCTGGATGCAAAAATACGAGAAAAATATAAAGGGAAGGAACTCTTTGTGTAGCGAAATCATGGTTTTATTTTTTTATAGCCAAACGGCTGTTCTCTGTTAATTCAAACCCCGGGAAGGAAAAAAAAAATGTGTTTGGAAAGATCGGGAGAAGGGGTAAATGGGATGGTCGGGGTATTTTTTTTTGTTTTGTGATGAAGAAAAAAAATGTACAAATCCCAAAAGAGAAATTGAAATGTCACAAAAAAAAATCCCTGCAAAAAGTTACGAAAAGAGAAGAAAAAACAAAGTGTTTGAACGATCTATCTTCTTTTTCTGTCGTTCATCTCGCAGAACACCTCAAGCTGGATACGACGACCACCCTCACAAATTAGGTGGGGTTTTTTTGTGCAATCGCGTTATTATTTTTTATTTTTCGAAAACTTTGTTGAGTGTACACCGCGAGGATGAGCTCCAACTTTTTTACACACATCTATGTGATGCCGCAGTCACTCCATGCAACAGTCATCACAGTTGTCAGCCCTTTTTTCTTCTCCTTCACTGCCCTGGAAAGGCGTTTGCCCCGGAGTCAACTCTTCCCTGTTTTTTCAGAGGTGTTTTGTTTTTGTTTTGTTTTTGGAAAAAAAAATTCATGATAAAGGGCAAAAATAAGTACCTCACTCAGGTTTCCCCCCTACATACCTGGTATGCTGCTGGGGGGCGCTGGATTGTGCCTGAGGGGAGTCGGACGCGGACAGAGCATTCATCGCACGCTTGGAGGAGTTCATTTTGGAGGGGGTCGGGGAGGGAGGGGAAGGAGGCGAGCGCACGCACAGTGGCAGGCTCGTGTGCAGCAAGGTCGCCGATAATCTTCTCTCGGAGCTGTTCTGCATGGTATTTGTCGGCGATGACAAGCAGTGCGCACTTCGCCTCGACCCCTTCCTCGACCATAAGCTGCCACACCTGCCGCTCGCACAACGTTCTCAACGTCGGCAGCTTTAATATATTCGCAGTCTCCATCACCCCCGCCGCAGACGTTAGGTCCACCTCACATTCCCCGGTACACATGAATTTCACTGATTTTTCGATCGCACTGTATTTTATTTTTTAGAAATATTCACATTGAGATATTCATACCTTGACGCCAAATCAAACATGACCAACCGTGTTATCCCTTCTTTGGTTGTGTCTACTTTGTATTGATGTACTCCCTTTTCTGACTTTGTTTGCAGCGCTTTGCGGATGACAGATGAATTTGCCATTAGGACTGTTGAGAGGCATCCGATGAAGTGCGCACCTTCAGTGTCGGCACCTATGTACATATCTGCTCCTGTACCGGAGTGGAGGAGGTGGATCATGGAGTCTACTAGACGCCTCTCGGAGGCTTGCTCTGCCTTAGCGACGCGTTGGGAGAGAGGTAAAGGGGTGTCCGTGTCATGCTTGTCCCGCCTCCTTCCCGCCAAAGCAGGTGGATTAATCAAACTCAAAAAATCGGCCAACCCCGCCAGCTTCAACTCACTGCTCATCTCCGAGAGACTCTCCAGCTCCTCGTACTCCAACAACCGTCCTGTATAATAAAAATGCAGAATATTCATCAGCACATCACTGTTTTGAATGGGCAAACCCATCCGCCGTTTGTTCGCATCGAAAACGATTTCCAAAGGTTTCGAAGCACCGCAGGCAAGGTGCTTATGATATTCCTCCTCGGTGTTGGTGTCCTTCAGCATCTTCTCTACGAATTCTGGACAGCGTGCGGAGAGCACTGCGGAGTGGCAGTACCGCACCCTACCGTTCACGGAAAGCGCGAGGTCGGCGCCCCACTCTTTAGGGCGGGTCTGTGCACGACGTAGGATCTTTGCCATAGCATGGTGCAAAGACTTTGTCTCCACCACGATATCATTCGTCAGCAACAACGAAAACACGCTGTTACACGCCTCCTTCGACATCGTCGACCCAAGCTTTCCTCCGAACACCGTCAAAATGCCGTGCCTCACCCCAGCACCGCCAAACGAACACAAAGAAGAGTTGACAGGAAACTGTGCAGTGCTCTGCGTCGTAATGTTATTCCAGACCAGGTACGGCCCGCTGTATTCCCCGGACTCTGTTTGCTGGACCTGCCGTCTCACATCTTCCCCGAGAGGCGCACATTGTAGCAGGGTGTTGTTCGCTTTGTTTGACGAAGACGATTTGGTGTCCTCCTGGAGACCACCAAAAACGTACACAAATCCACCAAGAATGTGAATCGTATGTCCCCAGCGCGGTGGGCCGTCGATTTTGATTTCTTTCCAGAGATGGGTTTCCATATCGAAGAGCCACGTGTCGTTTAGTACGTCCGATGTGTCGCAGCCTCCGTGAATGACAAGGTGATGTCCTGCTATTGCTGCCGCATGGGAAGCGCGTTTTTTAATAGGAATCGTTTTCGGTGTTTTATGTACCCGCCACTTCTTAGCCTTTACGTCGAACACCCAGATGTCATTTCCAAAGCAGATTTTCTTCCGGTCCGACTTTTCGTTTTCTTTGTATTGGCGGCCGCCAAAAATGACCAATTTCTTAGAACCGTAAAAGACCGCCGGGGTTTCGGCACGCTCCGGGAATTTTGAGTTTGCGTCAATCGCGAGGTGGGTCCATTCTTGCGTTTCGATATTATATTCGTGGACGTCGGAGAAGAGAGTGTTTGTTGCGGAGACACCGCCGAAGATGTAGATGGACTCATGATGAACACACATTGACAGGGAGTGGCGTGGTGCTGGGGGCTCTCCTTTTGCCGCAAAGGCGGGCTCCCAGGTGTGCGTTTCACAGTTAAACTCATGCATATCGCTAGCCACCTCTGCTCCTGACCCTTCAGAACGCATGCCCCCAAAGCAATACAAGGTATTCCCCGCCACACATGAACCATGCCCCCAACGACGCATCGGCACAATCCCACCCTTCACCACGTTGCACCGTATTGTAGACTCGCCTCTGGGACGAATGTACTCCGGTTTTTCTTGCACTTCTTTTCTCGGAGATGCTGCCGGAGACGCAGCATGCTCACTATTCAGCAACGTCGCGACCCCTCCTTTAAGACAAGGAAGAGTATCCTTTTTCGCACAACTCCATGGATCGAGATGCGCTTTGTCATCATGAAGTTGTGTTGGTTTCGGTGAAGGAGGAGTAGGGGAAGGAGACGGCGAAGTCCCCAACCCCTTCTTCCGCAAAGGTTCTAATTGCTTCGGTAAAGGCCGCTTTGCAGGTCCAAGATGTTGCTGTTCATATTCGAAAGAGTCAGCAGCATTGTCCCCTCCCCCTTTACTCCTACCATAAGTACTAAACGAAACAGATGTCTCTCCAGCATGAAGCTTCCCGCAGGGCTTAGGGCTTGCAGAGAGAGGGTGTGTAGAAGAGGAAGAGGAAGAGGAAGTGACCGGGGCCACGTCAAACTCTTTTAAGAGATCGTCAATCTCCCCGTCGGTGGTGGCCATTTTATTTTAGGTATTTTTTTTTAAACCCTATTTTGTGTATCTTCCCTTGAAGAGGAATGGGAGAAGGGGAGGGGAGGGGAGGAGGGGGGAGGGCAAGGGTACCTGTAAATATTGGGGGTAAAATCCCCGATCCCCGATCCCCGATCCCCGGATTACGTTTAGGGGGGTTTTTGTAAGGGGGCTCTTAAAGAGGGGTGCAGGGAGGGCGCAGAGGGGTGCCTATGTATCGCATTTCGCTACCTACCGCCAAAGCGGAGAGGTGCAGTCAAAAAGAAATAAGGAAAATAAAAATAAAAAAGAAGAAAAACAGACAATTAGCCAACCAACTGATCTTGATAACTTGATGATAGGAAAGAAGACTTGCCTTCGTTGAACGCAGCCCAAAAGGTGAAATCCTGATGTGGCACGCAAAGTGAAATGATGTGAAAAGGAAATGGAAAAGCCGTTAACAAGTCAAATGTCGATTCTCTTTTTGTCTGGTTTCTACACACTTAGATGTCTTCGTGTGGAGAGAAAAAATAAAATGACGTCATCTATTGATAATGAAAAGTCTAATGCTTCACGCGCTTGGTTTGTCGGCAGTCGCCGTCATCGCTTCCGCCTTCCTCTTCCTCCTCCTCTTCTTCTTCTTCTCCTTCTTCGTCTTCTTCGTCTTCCTCCTCTTCGAATTCTTCGTTTTCTCCAGACGACGTTTCTTCAGACGACTCTTCCTCAACTTCCTCGTCATCCATCTCTTCTTCGTAGTGGGGGAGAGAACCTTTGGCTGCACGCATACGCTCCTCAACTTTATCAAATATTCCTTTTGGTGCGACACGTTCCTTCCGTTTGCGAGCTAGGCGACGTGGCTTTTCCAAAAATTTAATCGTGCCATCACGGATAAATGTCGCCGCGTCTGCAGGTGCCGGGCCAGAATCCCTGATAATCTGCTCATCGCAGAGTGTCGTCACTGCTACCTGGGTTCTTTTGAGCACAGAGTGGCGCAGCTTCCCGAACATACCCTCCGCTTTACATGAAGAACACGACGAGAAGACAACACCGTATTCCAAGGCGATCTTTACTCTCCCCTGTACACCGTTTATCACTGCGAACCACCGGCTCCACGACGTGTCCTGCTTGGCCATAGTTTTAGCAAGAAGCCACTGACCAGATGTGAAGTCGTCGCTCTCATCCGGCAGTTGACGTTGCATACCCAGGGACTCTAAAACCAGGCCCAGTTCCTGGTTTGCGTATCCCTTCAGGTCTGCGTCAGAGAGCGCAGATATGCGGTAGATGTTCAACATCGTTACAACCGCCTTTGCAACTGGACCTGTCCTCTGGACATAGCGCTTCAGCCCCGCTATGGACACTTCGCAAGCTTCCATGCGCGCTTCCATACTGCTCTCTTCATTTTTCAGCAACTCAATCTCAGCGATGCTCTCGTTGACGGTAAAGAGGACGTGCAAGAGGATGGCGCCAGATCCCTGTGCCACCAGAGTTGATTTCTGCAAAATTTTTAGCAAGGCACAGTAGAAATCCAAATTCGGCGCGAGGGTTTCATCTTCAAGAAGGCGGAGGAGCTTCGTGTGGGTGGCTTTGAGTCCTTTCGTTTTTGTCTCACCGTCGTCGTTGCGAGCCTTTGTGTTGGTCCACGCAGTGCCGACAGCCACGTGGTGCCTCCACATAGGGAGCATCCGCTTCGCCCGCAGAAACGTGGTTGTGTGCTTGGCCAGCCACCGGATTCTGTACGAGACAGAAGGTCTCAGCACCAGTTTCCTCTGCTTGCCGGTCTTCGTGAACTTCTTCTCCGACTCGAGCACCAAATCGCGGTAGAGCTTGGGCGAAGAAAAGTAGCTACGGTCGAGGTCCCGGATCATGTCCGACAGCTCCTTCACCCCGGAGAGCTTCATCAGGGGCTTCATCTCCACCTGGATGAGGTGCGCACTGTCAGCGAAATGCCCCTGCAGACACCTCTCCTTGAGCTTCATCACCCCGACGAGACCGTTTTTATGCCCCGTCAACGTGCTGCAGCTGTCAGCAATAACCCCCGACACCTCCTTTTCTGTAACACCCACAGCACCAATGGCGTCTTGCAACTGTTTGTAGACAGACTTAGCGTTGGCGGACACATCTTTGTTCTCTGTAAGCCCTACATATCTCTCCACAACACGTAATGCTTGTCCCGCCGCCGAGTACAGGAGAAAGCGGAGCAAGAACACGTTGACGTCTTTATGAACCCCTTTGATGGAACTGCCGTCGGTAATTAGTGCAAGCACACTGCAGCGCTTTACCTCCACAGAGATTTTCTCCCGACACTGCTTTGCCCATATCGTGATCATTTCTGACACGTGACGGGGGACAGCGTACTTGTTCGTAATGCCGGGGAGGGAGCCGGCTGTTGCTGCCACCACGCTGTGTTCTGTCCCCTTTCGCACTGCACTATAAAACGTGCAGTGGAGTTGGGAAAACAGATCGACCTTTTTTTGTGAGGGCCGGATGATCTTGCGGGGCTTCGGCTGCGTTGCCTCTCCTTTCTCTGACTTCGCGTCGTTTGCCTTGTTGTGCGCCGTGGAGGTGAGGTGCTTGTTCTGTGCCCGTCGAAGCGCATCTGAGGAGTGAGTAACCTGGAAGTCTATCCAGGCATTTTTCTCCTCCTGGCCGAACTTCTCCATCCGCCGATTCTTCACGGCATCTGCGCAGGTCTGGCACCCCCACTTGCCACCTACTTTTTTGAAGCAGGCCTTCGGGTCTGCTGTTGTGGTGGGGTTCGGCCGCAGCAGCTCTCCACCATCAGCCGCCTTAACGACGAGCTTGCCATTGGCGAAGGAGAGTGCTACTCGTTTTCGTTCATTCGGCGCTTGAACAAAAAAAAAGGTGCAAAAGTGCCCGTGCTTTTGACACCCCACGGGAGGAAGGAAGAGGATCACCGTCCCCAACATCACTGGTCCCCGCTGGAACTGGGGCGGGGTGACAACAGAAGTGGATCGTATGTTTTTTTTAGCGAAGTGGTCAACCTCAAGGTTTGTGAGGCACACAAATGTCCCACGCAGGCTACCTTCGTGAACCTCTTGCCACCTCTCCGCCGTCATGCCGAAGTCGTCCCTTGTCGTCTTCGCGATGAACTCGCGGATCTCCTCTTTGCTCGGTGCCGATCCCATCCGCTTGCGCTCGTCGGACCACAGCTTTGCCCCCATCAATGCGACGTACCCGCATGTCAGCTTCTGCTGCGCATCCCCGGTATCAGCACTCGCGGTTGTCTTCGTTGCGTACCTTTGCGCATGCGTCTCACACGCTGTTTTCCGGGTGCAGAGGTACGTTGGCAAAAAGTCGAGAACATGATACTGCATTTTAACTTAAGATAAAAGATAAAAGCAAGAATCCCTGAAGGGGCTGTGGTGGAGGAGGGTTTTCAAGGAGGGAGAGGGAATGGGGAAATCTCAGAAAAGTCACTCGCTGCGTGATTTTTTTTTTCTGCTCCTGTTTTATTTGAAAGATCGGAACGATCTGAGTCGGAATACAAATTTCGGCCCGGCCGGAAATCCGCAAATACCGTGGTCAACGCCAGTGTAAGGTAAAGGACACACATACCAGAGGGTTATTACACGTAAAAAACTTGAAAATACCCACTCGCTCCTCAGGGTAACGTTTTTCAAATTGAAACCGGCTTTATTTGAAAGATCGGAACGATCTGAGTCGGAATACAAATTTCGGCCTCGGCCGTAAATCGGTTTTAAATTAATAACAAACAGATAGCCTTTCCCCATGTACTTTTACGTGGGGAAAATTTCCCAAAAAAAATCCGGGGCCCGATCCCCGAGTTACAGGTACCCTTGGGGGAGGGGATGGGGTTTTCCAGAAAAAAAAGAGAAAATGTGCTGTTTGCTTTTAGCAGGGAGGTCTGAGGGGGAAGGAGGGGTAAATGGCAAGGGGGTTTGGGTGTAAATAAAAAAGGGTTTGGTGAGAGCACCCTCAGGAAGGAGGGTGTCTTCACTAAAAAAAAAAGATGCTGTGGTTAGATAGCATGAATGAGCTTGAGCGCGTTTTCAAGGTTAAAAAAAAATCGCTTATATTTCCCTTGATAACACATGGTGAACAAATCTGACGAAATAATCAACCGCAGCGATTTGCAGTACTTAAGAAAGCTTAAAAAACGTACCGGAGTTTCTTTGTAAGATACTAAGCCTCACGCTTAGTCTAACAATGAAAGGCTGTTTGCCACCTGACCAAATCCAAAGGAAAAAGACAAAAAGCGGAGCTCCACTAAACCAATACGGATTCGGAAAACGACACATAAAAAGCCAAACCGGAACGAACTGACAAAAAAAAAATACATAACACTTGCAAGATGAACTCACCCCACTTTGCACACTCTCCACCAAAAAATTGTTACGATGCATCTAAGCAAGACTTGGTCACACTTTCCATGGAACCCACCTAGGTCACTGCAAATGACAAAACCTACAACACATTCTGCGAGAACCCTATGTCAAACGTCTCCTGTAACAGAGGTGGTGGTGGTGGTGGCGTGGTTTTTGTGTATGGCACCTTCATGTATGGGCAAAACATCTCATACCTGGGCGCCGCAGAGCTGGCCCGTCTCTTGATTGGCTTGAGAGGTGCAGCGACACCTGGCTCATCTGATTCCTGCACTCTTCTGAACTCTAGAACCGCTTCGTCAACGATGCTTTGTCTTTTGTTTGGCATCTGTACAAAAAAAAAATACATACAACACTTCAACGCAACTTAATATAACCATTTCAACGCATTCAATAACACTATTAGAGATCAAAAAATCATTAGACATACGTGCTCCGCAAAGAGCGCCTTCCCAGACTCATCCACTACACCTTCATCAAAGTCTTCAGGTGGATTCCCCACTACTGCTTCATATGGGTCTGCCGCCAGCCTTCCTACAATCTCGGCCGCCAAGCTCCCTCTACGTGATTCATGCAGGATACGCGCAACAGTGTCGCTCTTCCTCTTCGCCTCTTCAAGAGATTTGTCTATGGGCGGGACCGGAATGATTGACGCACGCCGACTCCCGGGGCCACTGAACTTCCGCAGCTCTCTTACCTTCTTTGCAGCGTAGTATCCATCTTCGAGGATGGCCTGCATCCGTTCAGACATGACGTCCTCGGGGCCAGGCTCTGGGGGTGTCTCCTCTGCAACGCTGTGGTGGCGCATCATGGTGACGGAAAAGCTGTTGCGTTGTTCTTCATAACTGCCCCGCTTTTTCTCGCCTTCTTTGTGTACGCGAAGCAGCTCTGCGCGGACCCACTGCGTTTTCTCTTCAAGCGCACAGAACGTTTGATCCTCATCTTGCATGAGACATTGCCGTTCTGTTGTTTCTTCGGCGCTGAGGGATGCGCATTCACTTTGGAGGCGGGTTTCGGTGGCGGAGACGACGGGGCGCAGGGGGCGGTACGATTTGTGGAGACGAACGGAGTGGACCAATGTGTTGTCGTTCGCAGCAACACCTTCGATAGGCATTTGCGCACGACGGTGGAAGTTCAGCCGTCCACAGTACTCATCTTGGAGGATGCTGAACCTACCCCAAATCTGTTGTCGAATGAGCGCTTCGGTTCTGAGAACGGAGGTGATGTTGTAGGTGTGCATCAACTGCAGCTTATGGAAGATAGCAATCTGGAGGACATGGTTGGTCTGCGCATACGCCTCGATCCCCTGCGCACTGTTGAACACTGCTGGTGCCTCGATGGCTTGTGAATAGAATTGGTTTCCCTTTGGGGTGCTGTTGCCTTTGTGCATGGGGTGCAGCATGGTGGCGACGCGACGGATGTATTGTTTGCCGATTTTGGGTTTTTCGTCGGGTTTCTTCTTTTTGGGGAGCTCCAGAGAATGGAGGTTGAAGATGTTGTCGTCCTCGACTGTGCCGAAGAAGTGAAGGAAAAGGATGCGGCGGATCTCATCCATATCGCGCGAGGAGAGCAGCTTAGCGGTGCCATTGACAAAGCGTTGCCACAGCAGCATGCGGTCCTCGTGTTGCCATTCGTAAAGGTTCCCGCGCTCCTCCTCTTCATACGCTATCACGACATCGACCTTCCCCGAGCTGCGGAACATGAAGAGCATTTCCCGGTCATGCTGCTCATGGCTGATCAGGTCTTCATACGTCGCATGCTGTGTGGACAAAACATGCCTCAGCGCAAGAACACGCTTTCTGACATAAAATTGCTTCCATTTTGCTTGAATGGTGGTCGCAGCAACATGCAAAAACTCTTTTTCTCGGGCCTCGGAGACAACAGTCAGTAACGTAACACGGTGTTTCTTGAGTGAATTGAAGCGGATTATTTTCGTGAATTTGCTAGCATCCCGGACACATCCGGTCAACGACATATCGCAGAGGACGACCGCAGCCTCGAGGGGGTGTCCTGCAAGGCAGCGGCGAGCCTTGGTTGCTTCGTGGAGGAGACGTACTATGCGGTCGTCGCAGTACTGCAGCGTCAGGTACGGAGCAGACCGCCGCCGGGTCACCTGGATGAATTTCGCAAAGTTCTTCTGATTCAAAAAAAACGGCACCTTCTTCGGTTTACGGCGCCGAAACCCATCGTCGCCCACCGCCTTCTTTAGGTTCTCCAGCTCTATATCTTCTTCAGTCTTCTTCTCTGGGACCGGCTTTTCTGGGGTATAGTTTTCTATCAAGAAGCACAACAATGCATGGATCCAGTCTTCGCTGGACATGCCATTGTCGTTGACTGCTTCGTTAAGGTAGAGACGCACCTCACGGTGTTCTCTGCAGGAGACTAACTTGACACCGTCAATGTGCGTTTCGTTCAAAGGCTTTGTGGTTCGATAGAGAAGCTTATAGATTTCACGTGCAAACATAATACGGAGCGGCATAGTGCTGTGGCGTGCTGCAACAGAGGTTTCTGCAAGATTAGATGAATGCGCCACCGCGATTTCCATTGTAGTAAAAAAACGGCATTTCTGCCACCTGCTGCACACAATCCATGATTTGTGCTGTTTGCGGACTGCGGTGGAGATTTCACGGTCAAGGATGATACGGTTGCCAGGTGTCAATGAATTTGCTTCTGTGAAGGTTTGCGCCTTCTGTCTAGAAAGGCGTTCCGCAACGTAGGAGCAGATATTGCACGGTGTAACTATAGAAGCACGCGCTGCCTTCCCCATCAGCGCCTTCGTGAAGTAGTAGAGCAGACCACCCCCCTCGCTCACTTCATTGTAGAGCGCATCCATCTCCCCTGCTGCGGATTCAAACCCTGCGATAAACGCGAACGACTGTTTGTTCACCTTGGCCCCTCGCACCGGAAGCTTCCAAATGTCGCAGATTACAAGCGGCTTTCTCCCCAAGGCGTCCTTCTTTTTTGTGAGAGAGACTAACGGGATGATTCCCGCGTTAGATTCATTTTTGTGCATCGTCTTTTCCTTTGTGAAGGCAAAGCGGGAAGAAGTGTTTCCTGTTGTCAAGAGATGAGAGAAGTTGCCGTCAAATCCCATCGCCCCGCGCGCATTGATGATAATGAGAAGCGGCTGGGTGCGGTCGAGAAAGGTGCTGTTGAGCGACTCTGCAATCCGGGTCGCACCGGATGCAGTGTTGTTCCCGGTCCCCGAGGCTGCGCCTGCGACAGCGTCCAGCTCTGCAGGGGTCATGCTCTGATCGATCCGTTTCACACCATTCAGGCAATGATGCAGCATTCGCACAAAGTTATCTCGCGTAGGTTGCAAAAAGGATGCCTGACTGTTATCCAAAATATCAAAGGAATATTTCGCGGAACCCAGCGCCGCTGTCAATGCCGCGGTATCCATCTTCGACAACTCTAAATCCCCTACCCCATTGTCGTCGTACTCAGACAAACTCAAGATCAAAGCATGGCAATGCGTTTGTTTGCGTTGCTTCAAATACTTCTGCAATTTGAGGACCTCCTCTTTTGGTCCGGTGTTCATGAAGACATCGTCCTCTTTGTTGTAGGTCAAAAAGTTTGCGGTCTCGGTACCTTCTTCAAGATCATGCCATAACTTTCTGGGAAGCGGCTTTTGATTCGTTGCCCCAAACCGAGCAAACCCAAGCGACGCTTTACGCTTCCAATCCTTCCCCTTATTAAACGAGACCGGGACCTCCACAGACCCTCTCCGTGTCGACATCTTTCGTATCGTCTCCTTTGCACGGTGTGTCGGATCCTCCGCAGGACGTACACAATGAGAACTCCGTCGTACAACATGGCTTGCCCTCCTCCCTGCAGGGGACACAACAGAATGCCTTCTCCTCTCCTTGACCACCCCGAGGCTGTCGTTCAGTGCCGTAACGGTGTCGGTTTTGCGTCGGAGGATTCCTTTGATGTTTTTATCGGGTGCTGTGTCGTCCTCTTCGTTCAACGCAGGATCGCTTTCGGGATTGTTAAAGGTAAACGCAGGGGACGCATCAGAAAGCGGCGCTTCCCCTGGAGACCGGAGAACCACCTTGGCTTTGCGGGTTCGTGGTGTAGTAGACAGAGGGGATCCGGATGCAGAGAGGACTGCCTCAGGCGGTGCCCCCTGGGCCTCTGGGTTCCATTCCTGGTCTTCCGACTTCTTCTTTTTTTTCTTCGATGATTTCCGTTTTGTAAGTGGTAGATTTTCAGGCTCTTCTTCAACATAGCCCTTTCCTACTGAGGTATGAAGCGCGGCAACAGCAGAAAACATATCATCTTCAGATAAGGTGCAGGCCATAGGGGTGTCCTGTTGATTGTCCTGTTGGTCTAAACGCAATGAAGAAGGAAGAGGAAGGTCTTCGCGAGCTTCGCGAGCAGAGGCCTTTGGAGGTATTTGAGGTGTCTCGGGGTGAGGTGGTGCGTCTGTTTCGATAGGGTCAGGGGTGTGTAGGGTAGGTTCTGCGGGGTGGTGTGTTTCTTCAACTTCCGCCTCGATTGGCATTTCTTTAGGCGATTCGACGTTTTGTGGTTGTTCCCCTTCTATTGCCTCTGGGATATTAGTATTTTCTGTCTCCGGTGATGCAGATTCGGATCTCTTTAGTATCTCTTCGGGCTGCTTTTCTTCAATCTCTTGAATTTCTTGAATTTCTTCGGGTTGGGTGTTTGCTTGTATGGTGTTCTTGATGTGCGAAGATGTAGAAGCGTTGTGTTCTGAGACAGATGCCTCTTCATTAGGGGCGGCGTCGCTGCAGATGTTGTGCGGTTCTGATATGGTGATGCTTTCTGCTTCGGAAGGGGGTCCATCTTGCCCTTCATTGGGCAGCGTATCGCTATCAAGCGGGACCGGAGAGAACGGATGCAACGAGGCCGCGTCTTCCACCAAGGATTGCACAAATTCTCCTGAGTCGACTGTGGGGGGAGGCTCGATTGGAGCTGGGGGAGGGGTGGGTGCGGTCGGTGTGTCCCCCACCTTCCCTTGTTGAGGAATAAGCCCAATGGTGACGGAACTCCGCTTCCTCTCCTTCTTTTCCTTCCGGAAGGACTGTTTCTTTGCCTTAAGTGGTCGTGCTGCAGGAAGGTATGAAGGCAGCGAGCCGGCAGATTCTACCCTAGCCGGCGGGGTGTTCTCGACCTCGACAGTGCCAGGGTCGTGTCGTTCTAAGCGTTCAATATGTTTCTGCACGGTCTTGAGGTTTTCGGGGTTCAGGCCTTCATCTTTGGCAAGGGAGTTGCAGACTGCAAGAGGGGGTTGTGAATTCGGTGTGCGGGGTTTAGAAGCCTGACAACTTTTTGCTTTTTTATAGGAGTCGCCGTCCCTACTCTGTGAACAGCAATCTGCACTGGCGCTGTCGTACATATAGCTTTGTAGGCAGTGCGAACCGCTATCTTGTGCAAGGATTACATCTCGCGCCTCTTGGTTTTGCAGTACACCTTCGCCCAATGCAGAAAAGGTGTCGTCAGAAATGCAAGCAGAGCTCGGCCGTGTCGCGTTGAGTGCGTACAAAATTCTTCCTGTTCCTGTGATGTTTGCTGTGGCGGCGAATGCAGCGGCTGTGGCCTTTTCACGCATGGAAGCAGACCCACCTCGCGAAGTAGGAATGCGGTGCACCGACGTCGGCGCACCACCAGGAGAACGTGCCGTGCGGGCCCTGTTTTTTGAAGCCCGTCGTTTCTTCCGCACAGGGGAGACTCCCTGCACGACAACCTGCTCCGGTGGCACCACCTCCACAGGCACAGCCGGGGCACTCACTTCTTCGACCACAACAAGCTTCCCACATTCTTCGCTCTCGCTTGCGGACACCTTCTCGACCGTCTCCGCTTCAGCTTCAACTTCACCTTCACAGCTCTCAATCGAAGGCGTCGCACAAACCTGTGTTGGGATCACCGCAGCGGGAAGCATCTTTGATGGAGTTGCCTGTGCAGGTTGCGGCTGTGGGGCGAGAATGCTGCGTCGTAGGGGAGGATTTGCCACTTTATCATGCGGGATCGCAGTGCGCGATGAGACTTCAGCGTGCATCTTCTCATCCGCCACTAACTGATGAAACGCCTTTGCCGTTTGCTGCACCCTTCCGGTCACCTGAGCAAGAATCTCCTCGGGTGGCCCTTTCAACGCCGAAGGTGCCAACGGAAAGCTCAGCGCAGGGCGAGCAGGAGGATAACGCCTTGCAACAGGACTCCCAGATCCCCCCGCTTCTGGCAGCAGAGCAGGAATATGAAGAAGGCCTCCATTGCGCACCACCCAGGTTCCATCATGCAAATGCCGATGCCGTGCAAGGGGTGCGTTGGTATTATGAGTCGGTGACGTAGGTGCAGTCGGGTGTGCAGAAGTCGGGAGCGACCCGCCCCCCGGAGGACCCGGTGCGGTGTGAAAGCTCCCCACAAGACATACGGTGGTCACCTCAGCTGGCTCCCGTGGGTGCAGCGGTGGGGGCTTCTGCCTCAGATATTGTTGGGGTTTGATGAGCTCCATACACAAAACCTCACACCAATGTTCTTTTTGTTTTTTTGTTCTTATAAAAGACTCATGAGAACGGGAGGAGTCAGAGGATAAGTAGGATCTGTAGTAGAGTGGTAGGTCAAAGAGTGGAAAATAGGAAACCAGAGGAGGGAAATTGAAACCGCACCCTACTTTTGCTTTTTATGTTTTTCCCCCACCTGCAAACAATAAAGCAATAAAAACAATAAAGACAAAAGGCAGAGGTTGTGGTGAAACGCACACATTTACTGCATAGACATATGTCACATATTTGGGAGGGGATATGCGCAGGGGGGTTGGTCTATTGGCAATGAAACATTGGTGCGAATGATATGCACGATGTTTCATTTTTATTGGATGATCATGGAAGTGTTGCACATGGCCACACAAAGCTTGTCACTGCGGTAAGACAAAAGTAACCTTACTGAATAAGCAACAAACAGAGTGGCCTGCACAACCGATCACGGTGAATACAGTGGAAATCGGGTTGCAAAAGAACGTGAAAAACAATGCGGCAAGCGCAAATAGTTCTCAGACAAGTGCAAACCGTTAACAAAGTCATAGGATGAGAGGAAGAATGTATAGACGTGTGACGCCAGGCATGCACATCTAGGGGAAATAATTCAGACAGACGAATGCAGCTAACACCAAGAAAGTGAAGTACTGCATTGTCTGCGTATGACGGTATTGATTCCAGGGTTTTTGTGATGTTCAAATTGAATATAGGAAAACGACACAACATAGATTCCTAGCCTAACGAAAGGCTTTGTACAAAAGGTTGGTGTCGCTGTGGCATAAGGGTTTTGGGGCGGGGTTGTGGAGCCAAATGTAGAATACCAACATGGAAGTCTTCACACTGGTTCCAACTTGATCAAGGCATTCTTTGGCTCGTGGCAGTTCACATGCGGGTCTCTCACAACATCAATCTTGATGGCACTTCAGGGACACCACACTCACAAAAGACGTTGGCACACAAAAGCCGCGGATAAAGACACCACTCACATTTGCGTTATCACGTCACCAAGACACAGGTAGCTGCAAATAACACTACAGCTTCCTAAAAAATGAAATGAAATGAAAAAAGAAAACGTTATAAGATGACACCAAGCCTCTCGTGCGTAGTCACCTTGCTCAAAAAAGAGGGAAAATAATAGAAAACTGTAAAGGTGAACGTGCCTCTCTGCACACATCTTTACAACTAAAAAGCAAACAAGACAAGACAAATGACTAATCTTTTTGGTTGGTTTTAGACAACAAAAAGTCGCCAGTATAGACAAATGACTAATAATAAACAAGACAAAGGAAGGGGAAACGTGCAAAGGCAAGGAAACTGTCTAAGTATTAAAGACGTGGTTCGCATCCCTTTGCTGTGGGGAGGCAGGGTGGGGAGGGTAGCTGGGGAAGGGGAAGGGGGATGGGCAAAGCATGTCGGAGCAGCACACATCAACTACTTCACAAGCGCACCACCTCCGCCTGCGGTGGCGAATCCATGGCGTGGTCCTGCATGCCCGCTTCGTGACCCATGTCGAAGAACTCTGTAATATTCGGGGAGTCAGCCTTCTTCTTCTGTGTGTACGCATAAAACGCAATACCAGCACACAGCAGCAGCGCTCCTGCAATCGACACAGGGATGTACCAAGGGAAGGCGTCGTCGTCGTCATCACCTCCTTTCGGTGTCTCAGGGTGTGCTCCAGAAGGCGGTGCTAAGCCTTCCCCATCATCACTGTCGCTAGAGCCCGCAGCACCGCTCGAAGCTGATGACCCAGCGTCAGCCTTCAGCGGTGCACGTGTGAACTCCTGTGGTGGGGACTCTGTGGCATGTGTCTCTGGCGACATCGTGTCGCCTTGGTTGGTGGGCTCGGGTGAGGTGGTGCACACAGCAGCACGGCCTGTTGCTGTTCCAAAGAGAGGCACCCCAGCTGTCGAAGCCGTGCATTTGCACACAAAGTCGCCGACGTTCGACCAGTGTGCGTTTGTGTCCACGCACTCCTGGTTCTCTCCACAAGGCTTTGCTGCACACTCGTCGATCTTGCAGTCCACAGCAGTCCCAACACTCTCACCCACAGACCCTGTCATGCACGTGCACGTGAAGTCGCCATCCTTCTGCGGGTTCGGGTCCTCGCAGATTGCGTGTGGGTCCACACACGGGTCGCTGCTGCACTCACCCTGCTTGCTGCACTGTGCAGGACCGCCAATTGTCTTCGCACTGTGGTTCGGGCATTCACACACAAAGTCACCCATGCTCTCAGGCGATGTGTCTGGGTCTGTGCAGATCTCCCTCTCACCGAACGGACCCATGCATGGGAACAGACCAATCGTGCACTCGTTGCACTCCTTCATCGGTGCACCAAGCGACACTTCTTTCCCACCGACACAACGGCACTGAAAGTTCTTCTCCACATCAAAGTCAGGGTCCAGACACGTCTCACCCTTCCCACACGGTGCCGCCGCACACTCGTCCATACCACAAGATGCAACCTTTCCTCCGATTGTGTAACGCTTTTTGTCGTTCAGACACGTGCACATGTAGTCACCTGTATTCGCAGCACCAAGACGGCCCTCCTCACACATCTGGTCATCACCACACGGGTTAGCAGCACACTCGTCCGAGCACGAAGCAGGACCGTCCCTCTGTTGAATGCTTGGGTTTGATTTGCACTTGCAGATGAAGTCGTGCTGAGACGTCTTCGCCTTGTTCGGGTCCTCACAGGTCTGGTCAGCGAGACACTTGTTGTGGTCGGCATCGCACTCGTCAATCTCACAAGTGGCAGCTGCTCCCTGTGACTTCACACCGTTTGCGCACTCACAGAAGAAGTCGTAGTGCGAGTCTGCCGTTGGTGTTGGGTCTGTGCACATCTGCCCAGGTCCACAAGGATCGCTGTCGCAGTCGTTCACAGTGCAGATAGCTGCGCCGTCTGTCTTCTTGATGCTGGGATCGTCCTTGCACGAGCAGATGAAGTCGTGCTGTGAAGTCTTCGCCTTGTTTGGATCTTCGCACAGTTGGTCCTTTCCACACGAGTAGTGGTCAGCATCACACTCGTCAATCTCACAAGTGGCAGCCGTTCCTGTTGAAACAACACCGTTGTCACATGTGCAGGTGAAGTCGAAGTGCGATGCTGCTGTGGGGGTCGGATCATTGCACTTCTGGCTGGGTCCACACGGGTTGCTGTCACAGTCGTTCACGCTGCATGCAGCAGGTCCGTCAGTACGTGTGATGGTTGGGTCATCCTTGCACGAGCAGATGAAGTCGTGCTGAGACGTCTTCGCCTTGTTCGGGTCATTGCAGGTCTGGTCAGCGAGACACTTGTTGTGGTCAGCATCACACTCGTCAATCTCACAAGTGGCAGCTGTTCCTGTTGAAACAACACCGTTGTCACATGTGCAGGTGAAGTCGAAGTGCGATGCTGCTGTGGGGGTCGGATCATTGCACTTCTGGTTGGGTCCACACGGGTTGCTGTCACAGTCGTCCACACTACATGCAGCTGGTCCATCAGTACGTGTGATGGTCGGATCAGACTTGCAGGTGCACACGTAGTCGTGCTGAGAAGTCTTCGCCTTGTTCGGGTCGTTACACGTCTGATCAGCAAGACACTGGTTGTGGTCAGCATCACACTCGTCAATCTCACAAGTGGCAGCCGTTCCTGTTGAAACAACACCGTTGTCACATGTGCAAGTGAAGTCGAAGTGCGATGCTGCTGTGGGGGTCGGATCATTGCACTTCTGGCTGGGTCCACACGGGTTGCTGTCACAGTCGTCCACACTGCATGCAGCTGGTCCGTCAGTACGTGTGATGGTTGGGTCATCCTTGCACTTGCAGATGAAGTCGTGCTGAGAAGTCTTCGCCTTGTTCGGGTCCTCACAGGTCTGGTCAGCGAGACACTGGTTGTGATCAGCATCACACTCGTCAATCTCACAAGTGGCAGCCGTTCCTGTTGAAACAACACCGTTGTCACATGTGCAGGTGAAGTCGAAGTGCGATGCTGCTGTGGGAGTCGGATCATTGCACTTCTGGCTGGGTCCACACGGGTTGCTGTCACAGTCGTCCACACTGCATGCAGCTGGTCCGTCAATCTGTGTGATGGTCGGATCAGATTTGCACTTGCACACGTAGTCGTGCTGAGAGTCGAAGGACTTGTTCGGGTCCTCACAAGTCTGATCAGCAAGACACTGGTTGTGGTCGGCATCGCATTCGTCGATCTCACAGGTTGCCTGCGCACCTTGTGTCTTCACACCGTTCGCACACTGACACCAGTAGTCGTTGTGCGAGGTCGTCGACTGGTCAGGGTCTGTGCAGGTCTGACCTGCCGCACAAGGCATGGCATCACAGTCGTTGCTTGTGCAGGTCGCAGCCTTGCCCGTTGCTGTCCCAGCCAGAGGTGCGTCGCAAGTGCATGTGTAGTCACCCACGGCTGTCACAGCGGTGTTCGGGTCCGCACACGTCTGTCCTCCTGCACACGGTGCTGCCACACACTCGTCGAGAGTGCACACAGCAGGCTTCCCTGTCTCAGTACCCGTACCCGTCTTGCAAGTGCAGGAGTAGTCGTTCATGCTCATCGTCGTCTGGTCAGGATCCACACAGTTCTGGTCCGCACCACAGGGTGCCGGCATCGCGAGACACTCGTCCTCAGATCCTGTGTTGCACACAGCAGGCTTTCCTGTCGCCTTCTCTGTGCTGGGTGCGGCACACGTGCACACGAAGTCATCCTTCTGCGACGGTCCCTTCATTGTGTCCACACACGTCTGCACACCACACGGCGACGGCACAACTGCACACTCATCAATCTCACATGTCTGCACAGGTCCTCCAACCTTCTTTGTTGCAACGTCGTTTGCGCATGTGCACTCAAAGTTCTGCTTCACGTTTGCGGTCTTGTCTGTGTCCACACAGGTCTGACCAGCACCACAGGGTGTGCCAGTGGCACACTCGTCAACCTCACAAGTCGCCTGTCCTCCTGTTGCCTCAACTCCGTTTGTGCACTTGCACACGTAGTCTCCAGTGGATGTGGGGCTCGGGTTCGGGTCTGTGCAGGTCTGCTTGCTGGTTGCGGTCTTGCAAGGATCCTTGTCACACTCATCCTTCGAGCAAGTTGCAGGTGCTCCTGTGTTCTTGATGGTGTTGTCGGCATCACAAGTGCATTCGAAGTCGTTCTTCTTGTTTGCTGCCTTGTCCATGTCCACACAGGTCTGGCCAGTTGCTCCACATGGCTTTGCAACGCACTCGTCTACTTCGCAAGTCGCCTGTCCTCCTGTTGCCATAACTCCGTTGTCGCAAGTGCATGTGTAGTCTCCGGTCGAGGTCGGGCTCGGGTTCGGGTCTGTGCACGTTTGCTTGGTGGTTGTGGTCTTGCAAGGGTCCTTCGAGCACTCATCCTTCGAGCATGTGGCAGGTGCGCCAGTCTGTTTGATGGTGTTGTCAGCATCACAAGTGCACTCAAAGTCGTTCTTCTTGTTTGCTGCCTTGTCCATGTCCACACAGGTCTGGCCAGTTGCTCCACATGGCTTTGCAACGCACTCGTCAACCTCGCAAGTCGCCTGTCCTCCTGTTGCCTCAACTCCGTTGGCACACGTGCATGTGTAGTCTCCAGTCGAGGTCGGGCTCGGGTTCGGGTCTGCACATGCCTGCTTGCTGGTTGCGGTCTTGCAAGGGTCCTTGTCACACTCATCCTTGGAGCAAGTTGCGGGTGCACCAGTCTGCTTGATGGTGTTGTCAGCATCACAAGTGCACTCAAAGTCGTTCTTCTTATTTGCTGCCTTGTCCATGTCAACACAAGTCTGGCCAGTTGCACCACACGGCGTGCCAGTGGCACACTCGTCAACCTCACAAGTCGCCTGTCCTCCTGTTGCCTCAACTCCGTTGGCACACGTGCATGTGTAGTCTCCAGTCGAGGTCGGGCTCGGGTTCGGGTCTGTGCACGTTTGCTTGGTGGTTGCGGTCTTGCAAGGGTCCTTCGAGCACTCATCCTTCGAGCATGTGGCAGGTGCGCCAGTCTGCTTGATGGTGTTGTCGGCATCACAAGTGCACTCGAAGTCGTTCTTCTTGTTTGCTGCCTTGTCCATGTCCACACAGGTCTGGCCAGTTGCTCCACATGGCTTTGCAACGCACTCGTCAACCTCACAAGTCGCCTGTCCTCCTGATGCCTTCACTCCATTGGCACAGGTGCACGTGTAGTCTCCGGTGACTGACGCACTCTGGTCAGGGTCAGTGCATGTCTGCTTGGTCGTTGCGGTCTTGCAAGGGTCCTTGTCACACTCATCCTTCGAGCATGTGGCAGGTGCGCCAGTCTGCTTGATGGTGTTGTCAGCGGTGCAAGTGCATTCGAAGTCGTTCTTCTTGTTTGCTGCCTTGTCCATGTCCACACAGGTCTGGCCAGTTGCTCCACATGGCTTTGCAACGCACTCGTCAACCTCGCAAGTCGCCTGTCCTCCTGTTGCCTCAACTCCGTTTGTGCACGTGCACTTGTAGTCTCCGGTCGAAGCAGAGCTCTTGTCAGGGTCTGTGCATGTCTGCTTTGTCTTGGACTTGTCGCATGGGTCAGATTGACACTCGTCCTTGTCGCAGGTGGCAGGCCCTCCTGTGTTGGTGATCTTGTTGTCCGACTGGCAGGTGCAGGTGAAGTCACTCAGACTCTTGGCTCCCTGCTTCGTGTCCACGCAGTCCTGGCCAGAACCACAGGGAGTTCCACTTGCACACTCGTCCTTCGTGCAAACTGCCGCCTTGCCTGTTGCAGTGACGGACGCGTCATCCTTGCAGGTGCAGGTGTAGTCCTTGTCCACTGCCTGGTCCGGGTCGTTGCAGTTCTGGTCGGCGTCACACGGGGTTGCTGCACACTCGTCTGTCATCGGTGTCGGTGGTGTGTTGGTGCACCCACTGGGTGCAGTACCGTCCTTCAGAACGTTGGTTGGGAACCTGCCCCTACTGTTACCTCCAGGGTTGTAGTTGCACATGATGTAGATGCGGGTGAAGGAACCCTTCTTGTGGCACAGCGCACACCCAATCTCAGTAGTGTCCTTCCAAAGCACAGCAGAAAAGTGACCAATGTCGTTGCTGTATCCTGGGCTGTTGTAGTCGTAGCAGGCTTCCTCACCACAGTACCAGTTCTTCACTCCCTCAGCAGGGTCCCACGTGGATGTGTCTTTGCCGGAAACACCAACCATCGCAATGTTCTCTCCGTAACCAGACCCCTTGTTGTGCTTCAGACCCGTACCGCTGCACGTCGTCTTGAAACCATCACTCCCGATCGTGTACGCCTCAACAGTCTTGCTGTACGTAACATCACATGCGCCGTGGTGGGCACGGTACTTGTTGTGCTGGGCGAGCACGGATTCAATCTGCCAGTCCTCCAACTCAGCTTTGCAACTGTCTGTTCCTGCACACTTATGGCTGCTCGCGCTTGCAGGTGCCGGTGTGGGTGTGAAGGCGTCTCCTCCGTCTGGACACCACGGAAGGGTGGACTTACTGCCACACCTGCCTGTCACTGCAGTGATCATTTGCGCCACACACAGGGATGCGGCAAAAACACGCATGGTTGCAAAATGCAGATTATACAAAACACAACAAATATAAACAAAAGATAGAAGTGTTCCTGTGGGTGGAAAATGGTGTACAGGGCAGTGTGGAACATGTACAGGGGAAACTGGGGTTAATAGGGTCTGCACTCAATGTTGGCCTTTTACAATTTGTACTTTTCTATCGTAAAGAAAAATGAAAGAAAACAGAAAAAGTTTATAAGATGAACCAATGAAAGCCTCTTTGGCGCGAAAGAAAAACAGAAGCCTCTGAGAAACTTAGTCACCAAAGGTATATAATTGCGCCATCTTCAATATGGAGAGCACACAGAGTTTCTTGGTACTGCATTTGTTTGTTGAAGATGACCGTTTTTTTTTTTGGGGGGGGAGGGGAGAGTGAGAATATTCGAACGGCTCACTGCATTGCAAAACACTCAAAGAGAACAGTTGAAAGGTGAATAAGCATCGTGTGCATGTGCACCTAAAAAACGTATTGTTTTTTTTCTTCGTTAATATACCGCAGTGCAATTTAGATTTCGGAATTTGGCAAAAAAGGGTCGGATTTATAGAAATGCTTGTACACACAATATGCTCAAAGAAAGGGAAGTTGAAAGTGCAAACGCCTCATCGTTCATCGGACGCAAGGGTCTCTGGTTCTCCGCGGGTTATCGATCCCCAAAAAAAGAAAAAGATAGAATTTTGTTGTTAGCGTAGTTGTGTTTCAAACCCTTTAGTGGTGATCCAAAAGGAAAACATGACCCATTAAAATGACCCTTTTTTTTAAGGGTCATTTCGTCTCCCCCCTCCTCCTCGTATTTTCAGACCTCCGAGTAGTCCCCTTGTGTTTCGTGCATTTCGTGCATTTCATGCTCGCTTCCGATCTCTTCTTCTGGAAAACTGTCGTGTTGTATTGGTGCATCCTCCTCCTCCCCCTCCTCCTCCTCCTCTTCCCTCCTCTCCCCTTGCCTGAGCGGTGTCTTGTTTTGTTCTTCTTTTCCTACTCTTTTTAACCGGATTATATAACAAAAGAGAAGCGAACAGAGAATGAGAAGCGCTGCTGCTGAAAGGATAATTATCACCCAGAGCGGCTCGCGGGCAGGGATGGCGACAGCGGTGAGTGGGGCTGTGCTCTCAGAAGGCGTTGCTGTGGTAGGCTGCGCTGTATCCGGTGTAAGGGTGGGTGCTGTTGTCTCTGGGTCAGGACCTGATAAGCCACCACCACATTCACAGCAGGCCTCCTTTGGGGAGAACACATTTATCGCAAAGACCGATTCATCAAAACACCGCCCCGCATGCACATAATATGCGCACCCAAAACTGTCATCCAAACTATCATGCCAGGCACCTCCCTCCAGCGTCCGATCGCGACAGAACGGACGGGGTGTCAACACACTCTGCTCCCCTCCCCCACAACTGCAACATGCCTTATCAATGTCATCATCACATTGCGCGTTGTTTGCTATATCAAAACAGCTTTGTTTATACCAATGCCCTCCATCAGGGCGAAATTTATCTGTACAAACCACCACAATAGGTTCTGGTGTAGGTGGAGCTTCGGTAGGTGGTGAAACAGTGGACGCAACAAAACGACCACCACCGCATGCACAGCAGGCTTGGTTTGGGGTGTACACATTGGTGTGCGTATCAGAGCATTCACCGGAGGGGTTTTTTGCATAAAATGCACAGTCATAGTTTGGCCCAAGGTTGTCATGCCATACTCCAGTAGGCAATGTCAGATCGAAACAAGAATCGAGGAGTGACGGAGACGCACCTACAGGCTGTGGTGACGAAGGTAGTGTGCCTCCCCCGCAGAGGCAGCACGCTGTGGAGGCTGTGAGGTCAAAATTGGAGGTCGTGCTGTCGCAGATTTGAAAGTCGTGATAGAATGTACAGCCGTATCGTGTTCCGGTCCCGTCGGTCCAGGGTTCTCCGTTGGGGAGGGGAAGGTCTTGGCATGTTTCGTGTATCGGGGTGGGAAGGCCGCCTCCGCAGACACAGCATGCAAGAAGTGCATGTGCTTCACCAATCGCAGAAGGGACGCTACCGCATAGACGACTGTCTCGCGCATATTCACTGCAGTTGTTATTAGTCAGATCGTGCCAAAGATTGCCGTTTTGAAGGGTTAAGTCGGTGCATTGTGAGGCGGCATTCTGAGGAGAGGAGCTAGTGTCGACCCGGAGCACCAATACTAGCAACACCACAAAGCGGCAAAGCATGTGTAAAAAGAAATGGAGATTGTGGCAGAGAGGAAAAGAAAAAAAGAATGTTGTCCCTCCCCAACTTTGAAGGGGATATGGTTTGGGAGAAGTGGGATAAAAATGGAAGTGCGTGCAATGGAAGCGGAAGGCACTTTATTGATACAGGGGACGCTCATGACGCCGTTCCGCGACGTCCCTCGGGAAGGAACCGTGACGGGCTCTGGAAGCGGAGCTCGCCCTCTCACCTTCCTGTCAGCCAGCTCCTCAGAAGGCGGACAAGCTGAGGAGGATGTGGGTGCCTCATTTCTACCAAGGCAAAGTGGACAAAACAGCCGGCATCCCTCCCCATCTGCCACTGGACGCATATTTCGATACTCTGGCATACAGACAACAGGTGCTCAAACAAAAGAAACCTGAGAGGAGCCTCTAGCGAGCAGAAGACAAAGGCTAACCTGGAGAGCGAGGCTGCGAACATCTGCTGTACAACTCAGGAAGAGTGGGAAGGATGCAGGGAGAAGGGGTGGGAAGCCGACCGACCCGAAGCGACGGTAAGATCGTTGCCCGCAACAGAAGGAGCGAATTAGTATGGCGAAGTGTCCCTGGGTGCCTCTTCCCCCCCAATGCAACACACATTTCCAAATAGCCTCAAGTCTTGTGAAGCAGCATCAGGGTTTTATCTCCTTATATGTTAGTGGTCCCTAGACCGGGTAAAATAAAAAAAAAAATATTTACCCGGTCTGGGGAAAAAAAAAAAATATCCACCCGGTCAGGCCAAAAAAAAAATCAAAATGATAAATCTTGGGGGTACCTCACACAAACCTCTAAGAGTGACCAGAACTGGCCTCATGAACAAAGTGACCCCGTCACAGCCAGAACGCGACTCAATTGGTCAAACGCCGAAGGAAAAGGAAGCATGCAGCATGGCGAAATAATAAAAGTAGCGTACCGTGCGCCTGCGGCGCAAGATTGCAAGCCACCCTACCCATGACATAGTTTGGCTGTAAAAATATGCAATTTTATGCGCAATTTTTAGAAATGTTGCGTACCGTGGCTTCGCCAGGAACCTTTGGGTGCCATGACTGCCGTTTCTTTTTGTAGATGTCTATACGAGGAAACGTCCGCACGCTACCGACCTGACATGATTTTTTTGCTTATTCCAACTCGCGAAGGTGGGGAACGTGAGATGATATGCAATATACGAGTGAATGCAGCAGTTTTAACGGTTTACCGGGACATTTTCGCCGGAGGCGAAAAATTTTTTTTGACCACTTTTTTGCCAGACCGGGTAGACCGGGTAGAATTTTAAAATGCTTTTTCAAGATAAAACCCTGAGCAGCATAGAATTAAAAAAACATGGGTAGTATCTGGATCCAGTTCCAGGTGATTCCAGGTTTCTCAGATTTTTCGTGAAATTCCAGGTTTTTTCCAGGTATTCCAGGTGATTCCAGGTCAATTCCAGGTAATTCCAGGTCAATTCCAGGTGTATTCCAGGTGGGTTTAAGCAGAAATCTGCGCGCAACACAAACGCACATTCCGATCTGGAAGTGGTCGTTGCGTTTGGTTTCCTCTCCATGGTTTTTGTTTGCTCTCTACACAGCGTAAATGTGAATAGGAAGAGAACTCGGGGATAGAGGGGGTGAGCGCTTCAGCGACAATGGCAAAGACTAATAAACGAAAGGTTTTTTAGAATTTCCATCACATGGTGTTCCGGAGGGGGCCAAGATCGACATGTCCTTGACAGCGGGGGGTCCCATTTTATAATTTGTGAGGGTCTTTTGACCGGGAAATAATATTATACATCGTCCAAAAACACCAGCATTTGCAATTTTGGAATCCGTCCGTCCAGTAGTGGGGTCACTTTGCCAAAATGGACAAATTCGTAGTACATACGTAAACACACAGTCACCAACAGTGCAAAAAGTCTAATTCCAGAAAAAATCCAGATCTGGAATACCTGGAATTTTTCTGGAATTTTTCTGGAATTACCTGGAATCTGGATCCAGATACTACCCATGAAAAAAAAAAAAATGAATTCAAGGGGGTAGGGCAGGAAGAGGGTACGATTGTTATACGTTGTCTAGGGAGTACAGTACAAAAAAACTAATATAGGAAAAAATAAAGAAAGCGTGGCAATAAATAATGAGAAGTGTTGGTTCCTCCCCATGGGCAAGATTTGAAGCAAAAAAGGGTACAAAAAAATGGGGTTTTCTCCAATCCAGTTGGATATGTGTTTTTATATTTTTGAAATACAAAGCCCTCTCGTGACTGAACAAAAATGCTACGAATCATAAAAGAAGGAACAGAGGTTTTATTTATAAATGCGGAACAATCCACAGACTTCTCTTCGTGCATGACCTGTCTCGGGATGTCCAACTCGCTGCTGAGGCGCAGGCAGGCACGGTTCACTCTTTGCACTGTAGTTCCCCTCGCATGGTGCAACCTCCAGCCTCTGCATTCCGTGGGCTGTATTAACCCCTTTCTTTGCGGTATTCCATTATTTTGTGTGTGTTTCTTCTTAGATACTTCGCATAATGTGTGGCGGCTGCTTGGGTGTGTACGGCGTCAGCGGTGTTCTGAGGAGCTCACTGATCTCGTCCTCCGCCTGCACCTGCGTGTCGCAGAAGCTCGACCCATCCGCCATGCTTTGCACGTAGAAGCTCTCCTCATATAGAATGTCCAGGTTGTTCAAGAGCTCCTCCTCGTTTTCACCACTCACGCTTGAAAAGGGTTCGTGCAGTGGTGCGTGGAAGGGGTTACGTCGTTCCTCTTGACTGAGTTTCCCACTCGCACGACTGGCACGGCTGGACTCATCAAAGCTAACATGGCCTCTGTCAGATCCCTTAAGGGGTGTGGTTTTAAAGGAGCTTCGTCGCGCCCGCGAAGTGCCTCTCCGTGAAGGTGGCAGGCGTAGCGCTGCAGCAGTATCGCTGGTGGAGATGCCGTCGGAGTTGTGGGTAGATGGGTTGGTCCCTGGAGGCGCGCGATCGCCTACCTGAAAGGGGTCCACGCAGCTGAGCCAGCTGCCTGCAGAGGTGAGCGTGAGGCCACGTGGCGGAGACTGCTCGCGTAGCGAACGACTGCGGAGCACCCTATTCTGTGGACGTCCCTGCCCCCTCATGAAAGGGACCTCCGGAAGCGGGGCGGCAGCAATCTCATAGCCCAGCCCCTCCTCAAGCCAGGAGAGGATGTTCTCCACCTTCTCTGGGCCTTTGTCGATGAGGAGGCCTTCGAAGAAGCTGTGCCATTCCTGTTTTTATTTGCAAAAATTTGAAAATATCTCAACATCCCACATACCTCAGGCGAAATCTCTCCATCAAAATTCGCATCAAGCTCTCTATACAACGCGAGGGCACCTACCCTATCCCCAGGACGGCGGAGGATGCGGAGCAGCTCCTCCTTGAGGATGCGGTCGTCTCCTTCGCACACAGCGTCGATGCCGTCAAAGACGTTGCGGAGACGTGCCCCGAACGAACCCCCTAGGAGCGTGCCCAGCGCCGGCTCTGCAAGGGGCACCGTTGTCTCATGCTCGAGGAAGTCCTCCACAGCATGCGGGTCCCAGCTGTCATACTGCGCGCTCGGCGGCGGCGCCCTCCCCGACACATTCGTCGATACACTCCGACTACTCTTATTCCCAAACGAACTATTCGACACCGGCGCCCTCTTTCCCTGCACACCATTATGCATCGCCAAACTACTTGCCGCCAACCTCCCCGAGGACACAGACGACTTCGACATACACGACCCACTCCGATCCCTCCCTGGACTAGAAAAAGAAAGATTCGGGATAATCGGAGTAGCAACCGGGGTGTACGTCTGCACCACCGGAAGCGGCCGCAACCTCCCAGGGGAATATGCGAGGGGCGGCGGGCGGCGCTTTCGTGGCGAATCGTTTCCGGGGGGAGTGAAGGAGAGGGTGGGTGCGGGGGTGTAGGTTTCCGCGTTTTGTTCGTTGTGGACTTTGGGGTGGGGGCTTCCGCTGGACCAATCAATTGCCTGGGCAGAGACGGGCTCGTTACGCCAGTTGCCACCATTCGAATATTCAAGCCCCACAGCAACAAGCGGCTTCTGATGCGAAAACACTGCACTATTCCTCCCTGCCACTGCCACAGGTGCTGCCCCGACCCTCGCCCAGCACGGTGTACCAAAGGGGCCGTACCCTGGAGATGTCAGCGGGAGCCTCCCATCACCGCTCGGGTTCTTCAAGCGAATCCCTTTCCCAGGAATGTACGTAGATGCCATGTTGTGTGGCTGAGAGGTGGAGGGTGGAGGGTGGAGAGGGTGGATGAAATGGGGAAGGAGGAAGGGTTAAAATGAGGTATTTTTTTTGATCTTTTTTGGGAGATTGGAACGTACAAAAAGAGAGAGAGCGGTGTGGTAAAAAAATTGAAGTGTTAGAGACAACCACATACCAGAAAAGCGTTTATTAGTCCAAACATAGGTATTGTACGTTTTACGGTAATATGGTGTCTCCTCGAATTAAGATGAATAAGCCGTATGGGAAGATATCTTCTCTGGGGGTTTATTTGAAAAATGGTTGTGAGGGGTCGTGAGGTAGTGAGGTACGGTGAACCTCCACGCACAGCAGGTGCTGCGATGCATGAAGCACCAGAACTATGGGGGGGGGGGAGAAACATAGTAGAGTCGAAATACAAAGTCTAAATACAAAGGCTCTCGTGACAGTGTACCTTGGTTGGCACGAAAAGATTGCCTAAAAAGTGGTAGCTATGTTTGTGACACAGAGAGGCAACTCTGACTGACCTACCTGGAAGAAACTATGAAAAGGCAATAATCATTGAACTAAAAGGGAAAGAAAAAAAGATGAGGGCGCAAAAGAAAGCAAACCTCAAACGAAATTTTTGATTCAGATTCTTTGTTTTGACATGCACACAACACACATTACACGCGACAATTTTCAGCAAAGAATACGTGCATTTTTTTTTTTCGGTGTGCGAGCGGCAGGGTTGTTTCTAGGATCTCGTTTTTTTTTCTCGGGGGGGGTCAATTTTTTTCCCAAAAAAAAAATTTTTTCCGCCGGGAAAAAATGGTCTTTCAAGGGTTTTTGGGTGTATTCCGAGCTTTATCGACGAAGCCTCGATCTCACCAAGAAAACCCCATACCCCAAAGCTTCAGAATATCATGGTGGTATGTAGCTTCTGTGCGGGTATGAAACAGGTAAAGAAACGGTGGCCATGGTACCCAAAGGTTCCTGGCGAAGCCACGGTACGCAATATTTCTAAAATTGCGCTTAAAATTGCACTATTGTACAGCCAAACTATGTCATGGGAAGGGTGTGCTGTAAGCTTGCGCCGCAGGCGCACGGTACGCTACTTTTATTCTTTTCGCCAAATCTTTTTTCACACTCCCATCACCGTTCCACGTGGTGTAGTCGGTGCGGGTGTTGTCGCTCTTCACCAGTGCCAACACTGGTGGTGGGTGGAAAACGTGTAGTTCGGGGGAAAATATGTAATTTTTTACAGGGGGGTGAGGCTGACCAGCGCACCGTGCCAGATTCTGGGAGTAAAATTGACCCCCCCCGGGGGGGGTCAATTTGACCCCCCAGAATCTGGGGGGGGTCAGTGACCCCCCCCGACCCCCCTAGAAACAACCCTGGCGAGCGGGATGATATAGGTTGGAAAACAGCGTACAGGTGATGTTCTTTCCTGCGCCATTGTGCAAGGGGGAAAAAAAAAAAACGTAACTTGAAATACAAAACCTTCTCTACAGTGTGCCTCATAAATATAATAAAGCGTATGTTGAGAATAGGTGTGGGTTATCCTTAGCAGTAGGAATATAGCCCATAAGTGTGCGTGTGTGTTTGATAACGGGTTTAGAGTGGGTAACGCCTGAACGGAGTATGGCCCACTTGTCACTTCTACCAGCCATATTGAGGGAGAGGCTACGGCTTATTGATACGGTTTAGGTGACTCCTTACGAATAAAATAAAATAAAAAGGGGGAGGGTCCTTCGCGGACGATTGGAGCGGGGGGTATACAAAATCAATTTCTCCAACCGTCATTCAACATCAGGATTTGATCTTCACCCTGTGGGGTTTTCATCTTCGCGGGCACCTGCCCTGTGATACATGGCGGTATGACGCACTTACCATGAAACACCAACTAGTGGTGTAGCTGCGGCGCCTGTGACCATTTTGAACAGTCTCTGCGGAAAAAAGGTACTATGGCTAAATAAAAGTTGAATGTCTTTCCAGGCAGCACACCTCACCCGAGGATGTGGCAAGCTCCCTCAGTGCAATGAGCTTGGCCTGACTTTGGGCAGTTGTACAGTCGGCACACTTCACCACCCAGGGTGTGGCAATGGGGCCTGCGAGGTGCAATGCAGGTTGCCCACTGGACTGACCGTCACAAAACAAAAGGGGAAAAAAGGGGGGTGACGTTTAACCCTCAGGGTTCTTCATAGGGCTTCTGGAGGCGCCATATACCCCCGGATGCAATTTACCGTCCAGCCCAGGACGTGTGCGTGTGTGTGTATGACAGAAGGTCCAGTGTCCGGTTGAGGAAGCACAGCAGCAAAGCGTTGCATGTCAACCGAAATAGGTGGCTCTCCTATCCACAATACTTTAAGTTAGTTCTTTAAAGTTTAGAACATAAGATCATTCCACTAAAAAGGGGAATCCGTCCTGTAGGATTGATAGATTGGGGGGTGGTTTTTTTGTTGAAAATCTGTTGATTTATTGAGACAGTCTTTTTCACAAATTTTTCTTCAAGAAGAATTTTAAAAAAGAAGTTGTGTACTGCTTACCTGAAACGCATCTCCGCTTTTCCCACAATTTCAGATGAAAAGATAAAAAAAAACAAACAAAACAGTAGGACAACTTAACAATAGAAAGATTGAACGATGAACGTGCTTCTCTCACATCCCTCAAAAAGACGGAGTGGAACCATAGTTCCTTTTATATAGACCTAGCATTGGAGGAAGGCCCTCGACGCAAATAACGGGTAGTATTTTATTCCCTCTTAGAAATGTGATAATTTGTTTTGTTTCAAGAAACAAAAGAAAAACAAAAAAGCAGTTCTCTCTCGCACAAAGAATGGTGGACCGCTGTGTGTCCGGAGAAAAATAGAGAAAGGTAGGGCTGACTGATCTCGGAACAAATGAAATGAATAATATGATGCTGTACAAAGCACATCCAAGGTGTACACTACAATACAAGAAGAGAAGTTGAAAGTGCAAACACCCCACCGCACATCGGCGGACGCAGGCGGACGCACTGGTCAAACAAAACCCAAGGAAGGCAACACTAGCAGTGTTTACGTCTGCAGAACGAGATTTTTTTTTTTTTTTTTTTTTCAGACAAAAAAAGCAGGCCCCAGCCTAACCATCGACCCATCAACCCATGTTTTTGGCCTTTTTTTTTTTTTTTTTTTCCATCGACCCATCAACCCATCGACCCGGATACCCGGGTCGATGGGTCGATGGGTACCGGGTTGACCCGGGGTATTTTTTTTGGGATACCATCAACCCGGTAGGGGGTGATGGGGAATTTTTTGAGATACCATCGAGCCGGACTCAATTGGTCAAACGTCGAAGGAAAAGGAAGCATGCAGCATGGCGAAAGGAAAAAAGTAGCGTACCGTGCGCCTGCGGCGCAAGCTTGCATCACACCCTTCCCATGACATAGTTTGGCAGTAAAAATGTGCAATTTCAAGCGCAATTTTTTGAAATGTTGCGTACCGTGGCTTCGCCTGGAACCTTTGGGTGACATGTCGCCATTTCTTTTGTAAAAAAACTGAGGTTACTGATAATTCGTGCACCATGTGTGCCTGGTGCAAATATCAATGAAGTGCCGAACTCCGCCGTTGGATCACCGAGGAACTCTCACATTCCGCCGGAGGCCCCCAACTTGAGCTGGGGTGGGGACCCGGGCGCGCAAAGCGCGCCCGGGCTCGATTGAGTTTTCTTCTTGTGACTAGCTTGTCAGCGGAGAAAGCTCGGGAAGCACTAGTAAAAATCACTTTTTTCTCTCTTTTTTTTTTTTTTTCAAATGGGTCGATGGTTTTGGCTGAGGCCCGGGAGTTAGGCTGAGGCCTGAAAAAAAGAACAGTTTTCGTTTATACACGGATTCTGCCAGATCTGGGGCTCCCAGATCTGGAAACCAGATTTCCACATCTGGAAAACTAGCCAGATCTGGGAAATTGGCCCCAAGTCTGGCCAGATCTGGCAGTATCCGTGTTTATAGACAACATAAAGTCGCCAGTTTTTTTTAATGAGAGTTGCTATTTTTCAGAAAATAAGAAACAAAAAAAAAGAGAAAAGTTGGTGAAAATCACCAAAAGAAAGGGGGGTTGAAAGATGAATGTGCCCCATTCGCGCACACATATTTCATCATTTCAGAGAGAAAAAAAATACAAACAAACGAACACCAAGAGGCTGCAGCGATTTGCAGGAAAGTTGCCTGAAGCGGCCTTTGCACCGGATCAGACACTTCGCGCTCTCTACTTCATCATGTGGATGTACTGGGATACGACCCGTCTTGTTTGCACGAACGTCACTGCAGGAGGCCATAACCCAATGTACGTTGCAAACCTTTGCACAGCAAACGAAACTTGAAAAGTGATGAAAACCGTTCAAAGGGCTAAGAGGATTCGTTAAAATGAAAATTTGATAAGGTTGGAAACAAAAAAAAAAAACTGAAAAGATGGGAGTGCGAAGAACGCACATCATCTTATGATTAAAATGAGAAATATGGGTGTGGTGGCCGTGACGATCATCAATGACAATCACCCGCTAAGTAACGGCGATCGCCACCACACCGTAAAACAAAACAAAAGTACAATAATTGTGCGCAAATGGCGCAACAACAAAAAGGTCGGGGGGGAAAAAAAGAAAGGTTGGTGATTTAGTGATTTAGTTGCTCAAGAAGAATAGCTGCAACATAAGCAAATAGGTGCAAACATCTTGTCAAAAGGTCCGAAGGCAAAGAATGGGACCTTTTGTACAGCAACTTGAAATAAACCCGAAGGTTTGGGGTCAAGAATTGGGGCGATTTTTTTAAAGGGGGGCATCGGTGGGTTTCCACAAAGCTGTAGTCCTGAGACACGTTAACGTTGCACAAGACACTCGTCTCCACAATAGACATGAGGCCTATGCAAGGCTTCCATAGAATTCAATTGAAAAGGGAAAGAAACAAAGAAGTTGGCAAGGTGGACCGAGCCTCTCGCGCTTCGTCACCCTGCCAAACGCAACTGAACAGAATGAATGTCCCGAAAACTGTGACACATCCTTGCCATTCTTGTAGTTGTCACACCTCAAGATTCGTTTCTGAACAGAGTTAAGCAAGTAAGGGTCTGTGGTGATTGTGCCCCCGTCGGGGTATGCAGCGTCTGAGCACCGCTTGTGCCGATCTCATACCGTGTAATCAACGTACTCCTGCTGTTGCAGAGGCCGCTTCATGTCTCCATACACCCAGCAAGCCGTCACAGCAAGAACCGTGACAATGCCCATCCCCAATACAACAGCCACCGCCACACCCCATAGCGGGATCCTCCTCGAGCCACGTTCCTCAGGCTGTGCTGTAGGCGTGCTTGTGTACACAGCTTCCCTCGGAGTAGCAGTGGGCGGTGCTGCCGTGCGCACTGCAGAGGGCTGGGTGGTGGGCCTCGTGGTGGGTGGTGTCGTGCGTGCAGTGGGTGCTGTCGTTGGTGCGGCAGTGGGCTGAACGGGTGCAAATGTGTTCTTGTTCACCTCTGGTTGAGGTGTTGCAGTGGTCGGTGCATTCGTACGCACACGTGCTGTGGGTGTGGACGTTGCTGGCGTGTT
Organism: Rhynchopus sp. YZ270_cl-10; assembly: GCA_964035575.1. Lineage (NCBI taxonomy): Eukaryota > Euglenozoa > Diplonemea > Diplonemida > Diplonemidae > Rhynchopus > Rhynchopus sp. YZ270_cl-10. The sequence continues at coordinate 423,691 of OZ037851.1, forward strand.
TGTTGTCTGTGATATTGTTCCAGGCATAGGTGTGGCAGGAGCAGAGGTCATTGGTGTTGTGGTTACTCCAGGCACAAGTATTGCTGGCACGGCTGTTGGCGGCGAAGAAGTTGTTCGCATGGCAGGTGCAGATGTTGCTGGTGCTGTGGTTACTCCAGGCACTAGTGTTGCTGGCACAGCTGTTGCGGGCATGCCCGTTCCAGACGTAAACGTTGGCGGTGCTACTGTTGGCGGTGCATCCGTGGCAGGTGCATCTGTGGCTGGGGCGTCTGTGGCTGGTGCGTCAGTTGCAGGTGCGAACGTTGAGAGTGGTGGAAGCGCAGTGGGGGAAGCAGTCGCAGGTGCATCTGTGGCTGGTACGTCAGTTGCAGGTGCGTCTGTGTCTGGTGCATCTGTGGCTGGGGCGTCTGTGACTGGTGCGTCAGTTGCAGGTGCATCTGTGGCTGGTGCGTCAGTTGCAGGTGCGAACGTTGAGAGTGGTGGAAGCGCAGTGGGGGAAGCAGTCGCAGGTGCATCTGTGGCTGGTACGTCAGTTGCAGGTGCGTCTGTGTCTGGTGCATCTGTGGCTGGGGCGTCTGTGACTGGTGCGTCAGTTGCAGGTGCATCTGTGGCTGGTGCGTCAGTTGCAGGTGCGAACGTTGAGAGTGGTGGAAGCGCAGTGGGGGAAGCAGTCGCAGGTGCATCTGTGTCTGGTGCATCCGTGGCTGGTGCGTCAGTTGCAGGTGCGTCTGTGTCTGGTGCATCTGTGGCTGGTGCGTCTGTGGCTGGTGCGTCTGTGTCTGGTGCATCCGTGGCAGGTGCATCTGTGTCTGGTGCATCTGTGTCTGGTGCATCCGTGGCTGGTGCGTCAGTTGCAGGTGCGTCTGTGTCTGGTGCATCCGTGGCAGGTGCATCTGTGGCTGGTGCGTCTGTGTCTGGTGCATCCGTGGCTGGTGCATCTGTGGCTGGTGCGTCAGTTGCAGGTGCGTCTGTGTCTGGTGCATCTGTGGCTGGTGCGTCTGTGGCTGGTGCATCCGTCGCAGGTGCATCCGTGGCTGGTGCATCTGTGGCTGGTGCGTCTGTGGCAGGTGCATCTGTGGCAGGTGCGTCAGTTGCAGGTGCGTCTGTGTCTGGTGCATCTGTGGCTGGTGCGTCTGTGGCTGGTGCGTCAGTTGCAGGTGCGTCTGTGTCTGGTGCATCTGTGGCTGGTGCGTCTGTGGCTGGTGCGTCAGTCGCAGGTGCGTCTGTGGCTGGTGCATCCGTGGCTGGTGCATCCGTGGCTGGTGCATCCGTGGCTGGTGCGTCAGTTGCAGGTCTGGTGCATCTGTGGCTGGTGCGTCTGTGGCTGGTGCGTCAGTTGCAGGTGCGTCTGTGTCTGGTGCATCTGTGGCTGGTGCGTCTGTGGCTGGTGCGTCAGTCGCAGGTGCGTCTGTGGCTGGTGCATCCGTGGCTGGTGCATCCGTGGCTGGTGCGTCAGTTGCAGGTGCGTCTGTGTCTGGTGCATCTGTGGCTGGTGCGTCTGTGGCTGGTGCGTCAGTCGCAGGTGCGTCTGTGGCTGGTGCATCCGTGGCTGGTGCATCCGTGGCTGGTGCGTCAGTTGCAGGTGCGTCTGTGGCTGGTGCATCCGTCGCAGGTGCATCTGTGGCTGGTGCATCCGTGGCTGGTGCGTCAGTTGCAGGTGCGTCTGTGTCTGGTGCATCTGTGGCTGGTGCGTCTGTGGCTGGTGCGTCAGTCGCAGGTGCGTCTGTGGCTGGTGCATCCGTGGCTGGTGCGTCAGTTGCAGGTGCGTCTGTGGCTGGTGCATCCGTGGCTGGTGCGTCAGTCGCAGGTGCATCCGTGGCTGGTGCGTCAGTTGCAGGTGCGTCTGTGGCTGGTGCATCCGTCGCAGGTGCATCTGTGGCTGGTGCATCCGTGGCTGGTGCGTCAGTTGCAGGTGCATCTGTGGCTGGTGCGTCAGTCGCAGGTGCATCCGTGGCTGGTGCGTCAGTTGCAGGTGTGTCAGTAGCCGGGGCGTCAGTTGGAGCAAGTGTTGGTGGGGCGTCTGTGTCCGTGCCAGCGGTGCAGACCCAGTCGACAATGAACCCCTCGTAGCGGTAGTCATCATCAGTGGAAAGGAGGATCTTCGCACCGCTGTAGAACATCGTAGGAAGCTTGTCCTTGGACGTGCCTCCCTCGCCTTCGTACGCAGCCGCCTGTGTGTAGCCGTACTCGTTGTTCCCCCCTACCACAACCTTATCGTTCCCGTCCTCCTCGACCTCGAACAGGCGCCACGTCAACGTAATCACCCCGCCGTGGCACGGGATGTCCCAGCACTTTGTCAGGTAGTTGGCGTAGTTCGCAGTGCCCTCGGGATAGTCGAGTGTGCCTGTCACACCCGTCAGCTCCGTGCACCCTGCCCTGGGTGCGAACGGCGGCTGCACTGCAGGTGTGAACGGGGGGATCGGCGGGAGCGACACTACAGGCATCGGGGTTGCCGGCGGTGCAGCTGTCGCAGGCGCAGACGTAAGGGAAAACTCATCGCGGCACGCGTCGCTCTCGACAGGGACCTCGCTACACTCAGGGTGGCGGTGGCGTTGCGGGCTGTTGTCCTGGATCCATCCTGCCTTCGTCAGTGCACCGAGGCGCTTCCCAGCAGCAATCCTGCTTACAAACATCTCGTTCGTCTTGAACCCAGACGTACCCCAGCTGCGACGCGGGCCGCTTGGGTCCCATGACGGAATCGTGTTGAAGTGGCGCAGGTTCGAGTGTCCGTACCCTGTGTTCTGCCCACCGTACGTGCAGGTCACCTTCCCGGCCTTGCGCGGTCCTAGCGTCACAGGGTCCTGGTTAACCTTGTTCGGGCTCCCGTCCTCATTTCTCTTCCACGTAGACGTCCACGACACGTCCCCGTTAGGAAGCGTCACCCACTCGTCGTCCTCACCCCAGAACGTGGCCGACGTCACCTCGAGCTTCTCCGTAAGGAACGTCCCCTCCGAGTCCACCTCCACAATAAAGAACTTCGTCGGGTACACCTCACCCAGCGCCATCTCGCCCCACCCGAGTGCGAATCGGTTGCACCCGGCACCGTCCCCGAGCACAGCCAGACGCACGCTGCGCACGTTCACAGAGTCCGTCGACAGCCACACAACGTACTTGTCCTTCTGCATCAGCGGGTCGGTGCGCATGAAGCCAAGCCCGACACCGCGCCCAGCGTTATAGTCCCCCTGCGCACGCACGCCGTGGAACACAGTGAAGTAGTGGCAGCCGCAGGCCACCATCGACCCCGGCCACGTCGCTGACGCAGAAAACGTGTTCTCGTTCTCCGTCAGCCCGTAGCGTGCACCGGTCTTTGTGTACACTCGTCTGTACCGCATCCCATAGGCAACCAGGTCCGTCGTGCACATTGCACCAAAGTCCTGGAACTCAGGGTGGTACACCATCTTCGTCCCCGTGGTGTGCCCCTTGTTGCACTCCCACCGCCACCCCGCCTCCAGCCTGTCGCACGACTCCAGACGCGGCAGGCTCTTGGCTGGGTCTGCCTCCAGCAGCGTCATCACATCGCCCACATGGTTTGCCCACCCGCCGTTGTACCACATCGCGTATACATCGCGCACAGGGTCGTACTCCATCCAGTGGAAGAGCGTCCCCCTGTTCACGGCGTAGCAGTACTTGTCCTCGGTCACACAAGACGGGTGCATCGCACTCCCACGTCGGATCTCCCCAGACAGGTCTGGCTTCACCTCCACCACAAACGGCTCAAACCGCCCCCACGTTGCCTCCCCTGTGCAGTGCGGGCACGTTGCCAGGCAGTACGTCGCAATGTCGCCACGCTTGTTGAACACAACCCCACCATTGAACACACACCCCGCCAGCTTCAGGTCTTTCGACACCACGTACCGCCCGCCCGACAGCGTCAGCCGTGTTACGTGAATGTGTGCGTTGTCTCGTCCCGTGGCTGCAGTGAAGTCCTCTGCCCACGTCACCACCATGTCCGTCGACCCGGGCACACCGACAGAGTGCACTGTGAAGGCGTTTCCGGTGCACGCGTTCTCAGGGTCCAGCGTCCACACACGGCCTCCAGCACCGCCCATTAGCCCCCCCTCCGGCGGGGTGTATCCCATGGGCAGGCACACAGGGTCCACCTGGAACACTCCGCCACCCAGAGACTGGCTCGACTGCGGCTTGCACGTGCACATCCAGTTCCGGAACTCGTAGTCCTCAAAAGGCGTGTTCTGCATGCAGTTGTCGTACCACGTCGTCTGCACGTCAGTCAGGCCACCCAGGTCCACACCCACACACACGTCAAGGCACACAGACACAGCAAGCAGCGCTGCACGAAGGCCTACTACCCTCGCCATTGTTTTGATTTGTCTTTGCAACGGTGCTTTTTCTTTCTTCTTGTAAGTTTGGATTATCTGGATGTTGTGCAGTGGTTCAGGGTAAGGTCGGGCACACAGAAAACAAAAACACAGATGGTCCCCCTACTTTGTTGTTGTGGCTGTGGATGGCACCACTGAATCACTTGAAAAATGGCCCCACCCCCTAACTACCCCTCACCACTCCTGAAAAATGACTTTCTTTGGAGCAGTTACCACCCTATTACTCATATGAGTGGAAAAACATCACAGGCCGGGAACATGTCTAACTCATTCCAGCGATGAGAGAAGCAGACCACCAATGTACGTTGTGGGCATCTATCTTCCGTCGTGGAGCTACCACGACAAAAACGGGGGAAGTTTTGCAATTTTTTTAAAAAAAAAGAACAAAAATAGAAAACAAAAACACACTTCGCTGCACCTACTTTTGTGCACACCATTAGCAAAAATAAAACGTTTGCAAGACGAACATCTGCTTTCGTCACCTTATTAACAAAATAAAAGTTGAAAGATCGACACGCCTCATTGCACATATCCTGAAGGGTTAAGATGCACCTAAGCCCCTCCTGCTTAGGCACCCTTAGGGAAAAGAAAATCGGGTCTGTAGAAAGAATTGTTGACTAAACAAGGCTAGGACTGAGAGAGGGGGCAATGTGTCCCGTGCTCTCTGTGGGGTAACGTAGATAAGCCAAAAAGATGTGTATAAGATGACCCCAAGCCTCTCTCTGTGCTTAGTCACCTTGAAAAAAATGGGAGGCTCTGGGATTGAAGATACTGCGAGAGTTGCGAAGCACTTCTACTGTATTGACTAAAGGCTCTATGGGAAGGAGTGGGTGGTATAGTTTAGCACAAAAGAAAAAGAACTGTAGTTGTTTGATGCAGGCACCTCCGACGATCAGCCAGCCCCGGATGAAAGCACAAAAAAAAAAAGATTTGCGGGAAATTCTAAAGGCAGGTCTATCCTTTGCTGCAGAAAAGAGCAACAAAAAAGAGAAGTTGAAAGTGAAAAACGCATCACCGTTCATCGGCGTACATAGACACTAGAAGAAAAAAAAACATTAAAAGAAACGCACATCTAGAAAGAAATCACCCCCATGGCATATTCTGCTTCTTCAGGCATATCGAGCCTATAGTGGGCCCGGGTAAGACACAGAACACTTAAGGAAAAGCAATAGCAAATGTAAAGGTGGGTATGGCAGTTTCAAGAGAAACTCCACCAAGGGCAGAAAGCAAGAAAATCAACATTGTGGTACAGCGCATCCTGTGCGGAAGCGGTGTGACATCTATTGGCCAGAGGAAGAGGGGAAAAAAGGAAACAAGCAGTGATTTACAACTGATTGTGGGTTAATGTAACATTGGAAATTCCAAAAAAACAATTTATGCGGTTCAACTTATTTTTTTCCCACAGTTTTTTCCCACAAATCTAGAGAACAAGATACTCACAAAGATATGCAAACATCGGGCCTCGAAGGCCGAACCAATTTTTGGTCAAAGCTTGCGAAAAATCAAAATCCTGGATTATCAAAACACACGGGGAAGGAGGAAACTCTTGGTAAGACATGGTCAGGAACGGAGAGGTGAGCTGCGGAGGAACGCATCCCCTGTTTGTATGCAAACACGGAAAACTGGGTTGTGGAAACCCCCCCTTTTTTTTGCGCTTAAACTACACAAACCAAAAGATGAGAGAGAAAACCGCTCTTTGGCTCACTACAACACACTTGTGCCCAGAGGGAAAATCCTTGCATTGAAGATAAGTTTGTCACATACAACCATAGTGTTCTTATTGTGACTCCTGGCGAGAAAGACAAAACCACCAAAAAACCGGACACTGCATTCCAGATTCTTCCGTTTTTTCGAAAAAGAAAAACAAAAGAAACGGAAGGTACGGCAAATAGAAAATGGGAGTTAAAAATAGAGAAACTAAATTGTGCGCCCATCAAACACTGTAGCAACTCGCTTGTTTGAATTCAGAAGAAACATCATTACTTTAAAATAAACTCGATGCAAACACCCGAGGACCGCTCCTGTATCGGAGTTTTTTTTTATACCTTTTTTGTTTTTTGGAGGAATGCATTCATTGAGGATCTGAGATCCGGGAAGGGAAGAATAAGGGTCTCGTACCGACGGTACACCCTCTGAACGTCATTTCTCCCAAAGGGGGAACGTAGCGCAACTGTATAACCACGACCACACACACACACTCTCTTGGGGGCTATATTCTGCGCAAGAATTACCCCTATTAGTTATCAAAAGACACACGCTCATTTTGCACGAAGATTGGCAAAAAAACATTTTGCACACCCCAGCCACAAAGAGCCATAAGAAGACTTTCGCTGTGGCAACAATCACTTTACCCTGGGACACTGTGGAGGGGGACCCTTCTACTTCATTCTGCACTATGGTGTGGCACGCCCCAAAAAAAAAGTCATTTTTGTGTAGTTCTTATGTAGTGTGTATGTACTTGAAAAGTAGGGTACCGTGCCACACCACACTAGCTATTTTTTTTTTTTTTTTGCTTTTTTTTTTGGGGGGGGGAGTTTAACCTTGGCAGAATATTACCTCACCTCTATCTCATAGAAAGAGGTGTTCCGAATATTTAAGAAACAGTAAAACAAACTTTTCAGACCCTAAAAAAAAAATTCCCTTTTACAAAATACTAAAATCTTCACAAAAAAAATATTTAAACGGGTCCAACGTCTTTCAAACAGAAATACCATATTACACATTGGGTGTTATTCAACGATCGCACCGTATTGTATAAAATGGTAAACTGAAAACCATCAGGTTTCCTTTATTTGTTTTCGACACACACCGTTTGTACTCAAAGCTCCATTTTATGTTATTCCATCCTCTCTTGGAATTTTTCTGAAGCAACGAACCTTCTCCTGTAAGCGCAGGGCAAGAAGTTTGCTCAACACCCTGCATTGCTCAAAATACAAAATAAAAGGTTAACCCTCAGAACCTCATGTGGTAGTCACCTGAAAGGTGGTTGTAGGTGTTCGACGCTTTGTTCTATAGATAGTAGGGAGATTACCATCTCAGATCCAAACATCACCACAACTTTCATAACAACAGTTTACTAAGATGAACCTAAGCAGTTCACTTTGATTACAATCGTTCAGAAAAAAACACTTTGAAATTTTGACTCCAGAACAGAGTTTCACCTGAATACGCTACATCGAGCAGATACACAACACAGATCAGGAGAGAGAGAAGACACAACAGTTTTGCGACACCTCAAAGCGGGGTATAGCCACAGTCATGATTCCCCCCCCTCTGAGGATACCATAAGCCTTCTACAGCCTACGCCTGGCGGAGTGTTTTCTCTTTGCGAAAAGCGAGGTGATATAGGAGAGGAGGGAGGGGCGCTCTTCGGTGTCCTGCTTTTCGAATGGCGAGCGCATGCCTTCGTAGACGGCTTCTGCGAGGGGGATGGTGCTGAGACCTGATGCTGTGGCACGGCCATCTGCATCGGGAAAGCGTAGCCAAAGGTCTTGGTTAGGTATCAACCTTCCAGCTGTCGCGGCAACAAACAGAAGCCCATCCACAAACGCCACTCCACTCCCAGAGCCCACCTGCCGCAATGTCTCCACAAATTGCAAAGGGGTCTGCACACTTTGTGTTTCCAACGCTCCCAGCGGAACGTACAGAAACTCTCCAGATTCGCTTACGACGTGGCAGTAGGGCTGTGTTGTGTCTCGACTGGAGATTAACGTCGCATCAGGTATGCAATCATGAGAGTACACGACGCATGTTGTGTTGAGTTCTGTGTGGTATAAGATGCTGCCCAATTCGTAGCCGGCGTGGCTGTTTTGGTGTACGGTGCTGCATCGTGAGAAGATCTCTAAGAGCTCGTTGGCGAAGCGGAGGGACTCGAATGCTTGCGTAAGGTCGGCTTCGTTGCCAGCACGGAAGCGTTCCGAGACGTAGGATGTCAGTCCAGCGCTGCTTTGCAGGCCTTCGTTAAGAGCTTCTAGTGTGGCAGCTGAGGTCGTAGCAGGTTTGACTGACCCAGAGCTGTGCGCTGAAGGTCGGAGGGCGACACGAAGTAAAAGGCGGTCAAGTGCCGCAACATCATTCCCATCAAGCCCCCCAAACTCCTTCTGCAGCAACACACTCCGAGACAGCAGCCGTGAGTACAAACTCCGCTTCATATTTAAAAAAAAAAGAAATGATTTTAACCAGAAAAAAAGGGGTGATCTAAGGCTGCTTAGTCACTAAAAAGGGGGGGGGGGGGGAGGATAGGGGTGTGAGAGAGGAATGTGATATTGCTTTTTTGTCTGGTTTGTTATTGTTGATAGTGGGAAGGGGTGTGGTGTGGTGTGGTGGGGCAGTGATCAGGTAGAATGCGTATTGCAACGTATTAAATGATTAATACGAATACGTGGGGGGATAGTCTTGGCCTGTTATTTGGGGATGTGTGCACACACTCGGTGCTCGGAGGAAGAGGCACACAGCACATACACCAATCACCGCCAGAAAATCCTGCAAGCGGGGTGGAGTGAAAAGGGAGGGGAGGGAGGGGGGTTTTGGGAAGGAAGGTTTCCTTTTCTGTGTTCTGATAGTAGGTATTGTTGACGCGAAATCCCCTACCCCCCCTCCCCCTTCTCCCCTACCCTAATTGCGCCCCTGATACAATATTGCTGGGACGGTTAGGGATTTTTTAAAATAAAACTCTTCTTTTTGATCCACGAATAAAAATCCACCTTTTAACGTTTCTTGTAGAGACAGGGAGTCAATATTGCTCCGGCTTCGTTTTGCATTGTGTATTTGAGACGGGCATCGTACTTGGGTGCTGATGTTTTGACGCAGTCGATGAGGGTAAAGTGGGTGTTTGACGCCTTTTTGTGGATGGTCGGGCTGAACCCCTTAGAGCGGAGCAGGGACATGAAGTCCTCCTCACGGGCGCTGAGACGGCTGGTGACTTCTGCTATTTTGAAGACCCCTCCGATGACAAGAATTCTTTGCGCTTCATTCACAGTTTCGGGCCAGTTTGTTCCCATCAACGCGAGACAGGACACAACAAAGTCACAGGAATTGCTTGGCAGGGGAATGTGCTTCGTGATGTCGCATACCACGATGTGCTTTGCCACTGCAACAAGGTCATAAGAATGCACCTCAGCCTCGTTGAAGAGAAGTCTTGCAAGGTTTCCGTCGCCGCAACCGACGTCGGCAACGATCGTGCGTTTTGCCTTTGTCTTGCGGGAGTGAACCTTGCCCTTGATCTGCCGGGCAATAACGTCGAGAGGGTTTTCCGGCCACTTAACGACCTGCTCCCTGTAGCCTTCATGGTAGTCTGCGAACAGTGCAGGGTCGTCCTTGAAGAGGTCGACGCTCTCCTCGCTTGTCGTGGTGTACATCTGTTCGTTCAGCCAGCGGAACTTCCCGCCCTTCAGCTGGTCGTTCATCTTGCTCAGAACAGACTTCTGTCCACGCATCGCTGCCGCAGCCGAGGTCTCCCTATACAAAGACACTGTGTTCCCCAACGCGCCCAGCTCAGGCTTGGGCGGGGCTGCTACAGCATTCCGCTTCACGTCGACAGGGGGTGCCTCGGGTGCAGGTTCAGCTGTCTCCTGTGGCGCGGGTGCGGGAGTGCGTGCAGGCGCGATGGTCACAACCATTGCCCTCACTGGGCCGGTAGGGAGGGGCTTGGGCGCCTTCTCAGCAGGGGCCTTCTTTTCAACGGGAGCCTTCTCGGTGGGTGTGGCTGCCTTCTCAGTGGGGGTCTTCTTCTCGTTGGGGGTCTTCTTCTCCACAGGGGCCTTCTTCTCAGGCGCCTTCGTGGGTGTGGCTTTGAGCGTGGGGGTGGTTGCTTTCTTGACAGGTGTGGTGACCTTCGTGATGGGTGTGGTGGCCTTCGGTGTGGCTGCAGTGGGTGTGGGTGTGGCAACCTTTGTGGGTGTTTCTGCCTTCTTTACAGGGGTTGCTGCCTTGAGTGTGGGTGTGGGGACCTTGGTGGGAGTGGCTGCCTTCTTCGGTGCTGCCTTTGCTGCCTTCTGTTTGTTTTCGGTGGGTGCTGTCTTCTGCTTCTTGGGGCTCGGCTCCACCTGTGGTGATGCAGGTGTAGGGACGTCGGGGGTCTTGGCAGCAGGCGTGATGGTGGTCTTGTACGGCACAGCCGAGGGAGGTGGCATGCCTGGGTCTCTGTCGACGAAGACACAGTGCTTGCGCTTCCGTCGCCGTCTTGTTTCAATGAGAATCGTGCTTGCGCGGGGGTACACAGGTGCGGGTGTGTCCTCCATCTTATCCTCACAAGGCTTGTTTTTGTCCTCCGTGGGTTTGTCATCCATCGGCTTGTCAATCTCCATTGCGTTTTCGCCCATTTTGTTTGCTTTGTCTGTTTTTCCGGAAGAGAGTTTTTGAGGGGTTACATGAAGAGCTTGGAGGGGAGGGAGAGAGAGATGGCATGTGGTAAAAAGCAAAGCGGGTACTTTTTTTTGCTACTATTTGGCAGTGTGTCAAATGGTATGTGTGAGTGTGGGTCAATTATATGACCGGTGGGGGGGTGGGTCTTTGTTAGAAAAAATATCATTGCCTTTTACACTAAAACCGCTAAAAGAAGGCAGTTTGCACACAAAGTGCGATGCATAAAAATACACATAGCGGGGAGGCGGTATCCCCCCTTTTGTACACAGCTCCACAAAATCAGAAAAGTCGGCAGACATGACAGTGTACCTTGGTATGACCGGGTACGGGGTGGACCCCAACTATGCAGGTCTACATCCATTTCGTGGTTTAGACATGACGAAAAAAAAACTGCAATAGTTAGAACGTAACAAACTCACCCTAACGATAGTGGCACTACGACCCCCTTAAGTTTTCTGTTTTTCTTTCTTACTTTCGTTTATTTTCAAATGGTAAGCCCTCGCCGACCCGCCCCACTTTTACAAAAACTGTTAAAAAAAAATACTGGTTTTTAGTACAAATCAAACAAATAAAACACCACCCCAGAACCCCTTATTCAACCTTCAGAATACTGCCGCGCGAGCTCCTCCAGCTGCGCATCTGTCTCGAATGGACTGTCCACCACTTTGAACATCGTTTCCAAGAAGCTTGGCAGTGCGGACCCGGTTACCCAATTCATCAGACGAGACGGGATGTTCATCTTCGGGTCGTCAAAGTAGAGAGATGTGTAGCAGCACCACCCTTCCCCCTTGGGGCTGGGTGTGAGGGAGGTGTGGTTTGAAAAGTTGTCCACGCGGACGCTCTTTGTTGGAGGCGACTTTGCATTTGGCGCTGCCTTTGCTACTGTCACTATCTCACCCTTTGTCACCCTTATCTCCCTATAATACACATAATCCCTTGCCGTGAATGGCATCGGAAACGCAACATTCCAATACAAACAACAGTCCCGGATCCCATCGTATTCTTCTACAATAGAAATCGCCTTGCAGTATTTATCCCATTTCTTCCGCCCGGAAACGTCGTTGCAGACGAGAAAGAACTTCTCTGCTGGTACATGCAGTTCACCGCGTACGAAGTACTCCTTCAGACCGTTCGCCCCGTTGCGTTCCCTGGTGTACACCTCGATGTGGGATCCATTCTTAAACTCATAGCGCTTCATGAAGGTGTAGCCCTCCCGCTTTACCACCTCTTCGTTGTGCCGCCGTTTCATCTCTTCTGCGGAGGCTTCGTCAAGCGACACTTCACTTTCCGCATCATCAAAATCAGGTGGTGCAAGGGTATTCGGCACTTTCACTGCGCGCGCAGGATTTAACATAACATTTAATTCTCTAAAATCAGATGTCGTAATAACAGGCCCCTTCGAAAGCTGTAGATGAGTCGTAGGAGAGGCAAGATCTGGTAGAGGTGACACATCATTGGGGTCTGGAGGGAGAAGCTGCGCCAATGAGCCTGGGGATGCGAGCTCTCCTATCGGGTCGGCTTCGCAGGAATGCGCTGGGGACGCTGTAAGGCAGGTTTCCATGGCATCGTCGTCACTCTCATTTTCTGTGTGCTTCTGAAGTCGTTCTGCCTTACGCACCTCTGGCTTTGGAGGTGCTCTAAGAATAGGTGCAGCAGGCTCGCTAGAGAGAACCTCGCGGTCAACCGTTGTGGCAGGTACCGGAGGTTTTGGAGTAGGGGGTGGTTGAAAATCAGGATTCCGCAATGGACCTCCATCGTTGGTGTGGACAGTGTAGTACCCCACTAAAACCAAAACTGCGGCAAGAAAAAACCCCACCAAACTGACAATTGTGATATAGTATGAAAAATGGTCGCTGTCGTCGTGCATGCTCGCAATGGGAATGCTGTTCAGATCTTCCAGGGAATGTGCGTTGAGCGCAGCGCTGTCCAAATTGTTGTAATTTTCTGTATAATTGAAAACCCCATTTGCGCGGTGGCCATACACAACGACAGGGTCTTTCTCGCATACTATCACAAAGGTGACAAACCCGGTTACATTCGTAGAATAACCCAACGCAGGTGTTCTCAGCTTCTCCAAATCTCCCGTCTGTTTAACGATCTGTACTCGAGAAAGCACTGCGGTTTGCATCGTCGTAGCGACATCTCTGGTAAAGGACTCCATCGGGTATGACTCATTCGAGGCTATAGTGTAGTGAAGGAGGGGGTCCTGCATAGGGAGGACTGCAGAGAAGAATGGGTGGGTCCAGAAGATGGGAGTGTTTTGTTTGTCGTCGTAGACACGGCGTGATGTGTGCATCGTGAATGCGGTTGTGGTTGTGTCCACAACAATGCGCATGTACGAACTGCTTTCGATGCAGGCCTCTCTTTCGCTGTTGTTCCACCGTTCAACGGAGCCGTGCACAGCATCGTACAGCCCCTCGTTGTCAGGATCCGTCCGCAGCGACAGCGCTACGCCACATCCCACTGCAATCGCCACCGCCCACACAGATGAGAACACAGAGATGGCGACTTCAAGCCGCATTGATGTGTTCCCCACCGGGTGTCTGTTAAGAATGTGGTGTAGATAATATGGAATGCAGATGAGGTAGGTGTTGGTGATTACAGATAGGAGGCAAAAGTGGTGGGGGGAGGTGGAGGAAAATGTTGCTGTGAAAAATTCTGCAATGTAGCGTTTGTTCCCGTTTCGCCCCGTGCCGGAAGGTAGGGTGGGTTGGGTCTGAAAATTGAAAGTTTTTGTAAGATATTTTCCTCAGCCTTCTCAAGACTGTTTTGAAAAAATATCACAAAATAAGAGCAAAAAAAGGGCAAAAAAAAAGTTAGCAAAGATATAAAACGCCCCTCTGCGACGCATTTTCCACCCAATTTGGGACAATCACCCACCCCCCTCTCCCCCTCCCTTTTAACGCCTATCCGAAGCTTCCAAGATTTGTGTCCGTTTTCGTCGCTGCATATTTCTATGGCACCGCGGACTGGGTCGCTTTGGGGCGTTCTTGACAGAAGCGCGCACCCCTGCCCCTGGAGAGCGTCCCTTTTCTTCGGGAGGGGTCCAGATACCGGAGAGGTTTTGGCTACCTCTAGAGAGCGGCTGATGGACGGAGTTGTGACGGAAGTCAGAAGAGGACCCTTTTGATGAGAGTCGCTCCTTTGCTTGGGAATGCCCCCGAAGCAGTGTTGGTGCGAGCGATACCGCCTCTCCCGGTGGCAGTGCTGCAGAGAGGTTCTCAGCGGAGACATCCGAATCGGAGGATTCAGAGAAGTACGTCTCGGAGAACCCTACCTCTTCTGTGATGCTCCAGTCTCCGATGATGGTTTGTCCCAGCATTAGACCGTGTTGCTGTGTGGGGTTTACCCCATCTAAAGCAAAGTCAGAGGGGAACGCTATACTGCTTTTTCGTCTCATGTTGGTTGCGGAGCATTTGCTTAAAGATCGGTTTGCTAGTGCTTGGAAAACACCGGAGCGGTGAACAGAGGAGCGTGCTCTCATGTTGATAGGGGTCCAGGCAGAGTCGTCTGAGTGGGTTTCGCTGATGTCGCTGTCGTCTTCGAGGATGGCAAGAAGTTCTGGTTCGACTTTGTAGTGGGTAGAAGGGTGGAGGATGACTTCCGAAAGGGGGACGTCCAGTTTGTACACAGCGTAGAACCCTGCTGCCGCGGCGTCTCGATAGGTCTCTCGTTGTGTAACCAGTTTTGACTCAAATATGGCAAGTTTTTCTGCCTTAGTGATCTTCGTGTCTTCGGTTTCCTTCTGGCACAGCGCAAGAAGCTCTGGGTCTTGTATATAGCTTGCGACGCGAAGTTTTTCGGAAAGGTTCGCCGCAACTTCGGCCTGCCAGGTGTGCCATTGTTTCATGAGTTTGAGTACTGCACGTTGCTTCCGGGAGCAGACGATGCGGATGAAGCTTTGTACCCGCACTACACTTTCCCGAAACACAGCAAACAGCTTTCTGCAGAGACTCCCTCGCTTCAAAAACTGAAGGTACCGTGTTATCAGCGACAACGACTTTGCTAGGACCTCTGTAGGCTTCTGCGTGAAGACTTCAAGAAGAGGGCTATTCTCAAACTTTGCTGCCTCTGCTATGCTTGGAACACGCCGAAGACATGAATTCGGTCGTTTCGTTCGTATCCTCTCTGACACCAGATTGCGTTCAAACACCGGAATCACCGCTTCCTTTTTCTCCTCAACCGACGCGAATTCATATTTCGCAGAAATCGGCCTCAACGATTTCGCACCATCATTCGAAACAGGAACACCCGACAACCGACGCCCCCCTACGTGGTCATATATATGCACCGCCTTGGTCAGAGGAATCAAACGAACAAAACAGCCCCCTGTCGGAACATAGCGGAACGTCTGTAAAAGAAGCGACCCGCTTTGATCCTGCAAGGTCGTGCATATGATACTATACACAGACACCTCTTCTGACTCGGAAGACCCAACACTCTCTGATGAAGAGAGCGTTTCCCCACCAAGGGAGATATCGCACGACCCATCTTCGGACCCCGCTCCCCCCCGAACCTCATCAAACAATGATACACACGACCCTGGAGACATTGGGCTGTGGTGTTTGATAGGAGACCGCTGACGGTATCTACTGCGGTTTACAACAACTCTTTCACTGTAGCCTTCTTTGACGAAAGGGTGGCATTCCAGTTGGAAGACCCCTCCGAGAAGCAAGATGCCTCCAGACACCTTAACAGATCCGTTATAGTTTGCGAAATATGCACGATTTGGAGGCGGGATTCTCCAAGGCAACTTATCTTCCAAGTATAAATGCGTTTCACCAAGAAAAAGAGAGAGCACAGCTTCATAGAGCTCATTGCTATGCAGGATTGTGGGAGAAAACACTACAGTACTACAAGGCGGTGCCTCCCCGGGGAGGGCGCTGATTTCATTAAAAACCGCCTTTCCTAATTTAAGAAGAAATCCAAGAACCGCTTCTTTATTGTTCATCGCAGCGTAGTCTTCTGGAGTGAAACAGCGGTTATCCTGAAGTGTTAAATTATGTCCATGCGCTTTCAGCCACTGCAATGCTTCAACATGGCCCCCTGCGGCAGCAAAGTGCGCTGCGGTGCAGCCGTCAGCATCTTCCACATCGGGTTCACCTCCGTTGTTCTCCATCCACCAGAGCACAGAGATCAGACCCTGTGCGGCAGCAACGTGCCACGCAGTTTGGCCAGTTGAACGGTCTCGAATTTCATCTACCTTATCCATTTTGTGAAGCGAGCCTAAGGCGTATGCCATCTGTTCAGTATTGCCGTCCTCGGCGGCCTGGAGGAACTTCTCTGCAATAGGTACGTTGCGGACTACATCCATAAAGTCGAGTTTGTTGTAGCTCATGTTCCCGATGCTGTCATGCTGGAGAAGGGAGGAGGAGTGGCTGCTGGTGGACCCACTGCGGTCTTCTTTGAACATTGTTTCGAGGAAGCTGTAAGGGAGAAAATAATTAAAATAATATTTTCAATCGATGGAGTTTTGTCCACCCGGAGAAAAAAAAGCGATTTCGCACAATATTTTCAAAAAAAAAGAGGTGATACCGACAGAAAGGTTAATAATGTAGGTTGTTTTGTGAAGGTTGATTTTTTTTTTGGTAACATACGCCGATGTTTTCTTGGAGTCGATTCCTTGCATGCTCTGCATTGCACGTCGAAATCGGGCAAGATGGTGGAAACCCGACTTCTTTGGCCCTGTCCTGATGGGTGCACAACGGGCGTCGTCCGAAGATGAATTTGAGACGGAGGATTGTGCGGAATTCTTGCGCGACTCAACCCCTTCACAAAATTTTCCGAGCATTTTGTCGAGGTTCGTGCGGCGCTTTTCATTGGCGTCCACATCAAAATCATTGAGCTTTGCATGCGACTTCCGCTTCTTCAGCACAGACGTCGACCGGAAACTCTTTCTTGCCCTCGACAGCATCACAGAAGCAACATCCTCTACACCCTCCCGTTCACCCTGCCCTTCCTTCACGCCAATAAGCCTTGGTGAAGCGAACGGCGACATAGCACCCCCATACGAACTATCAGATGGGGACGGCACCAAAGCCCCAGACTGCGTTAACGCCCCATCCTCAAATGAGGTGAACACCTGCAAGGAAGGCTGCGAGCTGTCAAGAGATCGTTCCAATTCAGGCATTTTTTTTTTTTGCAGACTTGGTTGTATTAATATGTAGACACCCGAGGATGAACTCCACGATAACCAATTTTTTTCGAAGACTTCCAAAGCCTGGGGTGTCGTGTTTTGATGAAGAGGAGGAGGGGGGGGAATGAGGTGTACAAAAACAATACAAAAAAAAAAGAAAAGTTTATAAGATGATCCTAAGCCTCTCGTGCTCAGTCACCTTATCATATTCGTTATCGCACAGCTTCAGCTGCGCTGGCTTCTACAAGTTTGTTGTCAGGGATGATGTCATTTCCCCAGCCGGAGTTCGTAATTTTGGCACGTACGATGACGTGTTCGAGCATGTGCATAGTGTAGCGCGGGTACGTAAAAACTGGGCGACGGTCGTAGCCAATAAGTCCGGGTGCGCCAATGGACCGGAGGCCCCGTGAGGAGGAGATGGCAGATGCGGGAAATGGGTTTTGAATCCCAAGGGCTTTGCACAGGCGGTGAAGCTTGTTGAGCAATGTGCGCAAGGCGGCGGCCCGTTCTCTAATGTTAGAGGTTGGCCGGAGAACGTAGATCCTGTGGAAAATTTCCAGGTCAATGGCAAGTTCCACGCATGTCACAGGCAGGTTGGCGGTGCTCCATTTCAGGGAGGAGGCCCATAGGAGCATTTGCTTCAGTTCGCGGCGCTTCTGCTTGCATCTCGGATCATCGTCCTTCCCAAAGAAAGGGGCGAGCTGCCGGTAGATGGCCTCCTGGTATGGGGGCGCATCGAACACTTCAAAGTCCATACGCCATGGGTGGCGTGCAGGCGCTGTGGTCGTCCGCGAGGACAGGTGATCATCTACTGCGGTGGTGACGTCCAGCAGGTATCTCTGCATGTCGGTTACTACGTGCTTGGGCGTGTTCGTGGGAGCTATGCCATGCATAGCCAGGCAACTCGGGGTGTTCGGGCCGATCCTGTCGAGGAGAGGGCGGTGCGCTTCCTTCACGTTAGCAGACACAGTGTGCGGGCAAGTCCACAGCAGGTGCTTCGCCAGCCCGGAGGTTGGTGTGAGGCATAAGGGGCACTGATTCACTTCGAGGTGTATGCCACCTCTCTTTGTTGACTCGTATAGGCACAGCACCGTAGGGTGCGCGTAGAGTATCCCATCGCAGATGATACGTCGGAGGCGGTAAGCTAGCAGGGGGTGGGACCACTGCAGTTGGTCGTGCAGGTACGTGGTGTCGGCGAGGTTGACACCGTATTGAGCGCCGTCGTAAGTCGGTCTGTCCAAGGCAAGATCTGTGAACTTCTGTCGTCGGACGATTTCGCGAATGGCGTGGTGTCGTTCACCTGGCGCGAGAAGACCTAGGGCGTGTGTCTTCTCTTCTTCCACGGGGGCACTCGAGAGCTCCGTAACGGTTGTTAGGTCGTCACACCATCTCACGCCTGTCAGTATGCTAGTGGAGGTCATGTTGCCGACCGGCCCGTGGGGGCGGAAGTCCCAGCCTCCTCCTGCGTTGTACCTCTTGTGTATCGACAGGCATCGTTCTCTCAGTGTTGCGTCAAATGCTATGTGGTCAAGCACGACGTTCATGGACCGGTTGCAGATGATGGCAGCCGGGTCAGTGCGGTGGCTCTTCAATAAAACGGTGCGTATTGCGAGGCCTGCGCGTGTCCCATAGTCACTGCCCCAGAGGCAGGTGTTGACGGCGGTGGAGAGTTCCTTCAAGCTAGACTGCGAGGGCAGAGCGTACGGGACCTCATACAGCGCACCCGGGAGGATGCATTCTGACACAATTCTATACTTGTGGTAGAAAGCCAGCGGCATACATCGTAGGCGTTGCAGGGCTGCAATGGCCTTGCGGACTCGTTCCGGAGAGGAGCGTCGAGAGTGCTTCGAGCAGTAGAGGTAGACCCCTAGGATCTTGACCTTCACCAGTGTTTTGTACCTGTGACCTGTGTTCGAGACAAGAGTGCTGGTGAAGCTCTCACGTGATCCAAATGCAACGGTTTTGGTGTCGTTAAGTTTCATTCCGGTGATGGCACAAAACCTCTCCACAATGCGCAGGCATGGCTCTAAGCTGTTCATCGACTTCCGTGACAGGAGGGTGATGTCGTCCGCGTACGCACGTGAGCAGGTGTTCTTGCAGCTGTCCAGGTCCTTCAGCAGCACTGCGACGAGCGCATTAATCAAGACGACGCTGATGGGGCATCCTTGGAGGATGCCGTTCGTCACTCTGAACGGGGTACCCACGCCAAGTGGAAGCTGGAACCTACGTTGAAGTTGCTCGTACATGGTGCGGAGCGGCTGCAGAATGCGGGGGTGTAGCCCTAGTCGTGCTGCGAGCTCGAGGGTAAGCTTCTGGGGGACACGGTCAAAGCACTTAGCAAAGTCAAGTGCCAGGCCGTACAGCGGTTCTCCGCCAGACAGTGCGTCTTCCAGCTGCGTGCAGATGTCGAACAGGACGTTGTGAGCCCCGTGGCGAGGGCGGAAGCCGTGTTGGTCCTTGTGAATCCAGGTTTCTTGCCACTTCTGGATGCTACGTACTCGTGCTGACGCCCAGAGTCTGTAGACACTGCTCGTCACGGTGATCGGGCGGTGGTCCAGCGGGCCCTTTCCCTCTCCCTTTGGAGTGAGCGTCACGATCGCAGTTAGCAACGCTTCAGGCCACGTGCCGGATTCTTCGATCTCGTTGAACGTTGTGGCAAACGCATTCAGCAGGACCACAGGAAGGCGCTTCAGCTCACCCATGCGCCACCCATCGACACCACATGCGCCTGACTTCTTCTTACTCTGCAGAACGCGGTCCAGGTCCTCCCCAGTGAGAGGGAGCAGATCCATGTTGTGCTTCGCTACATGTTTCCCAAACACAGCATCAAAGTCGTCATACTCCGGTTCAGGGCACTCGCGGTAGAGCTGGAATACAGATTTCCACTCTTCCTGGAGGATGGCATCCATCTCTTGTGCGTTGGCCGTCAGGGTCCCGTCTCTTCTAGCCACAGCCAGCAGATCGTCCGGCAGGGTACCCCTGCAGAAGGCCGTGAGCTTCTTCCGGTCCACGTCGAAGTTGTGCACCGCCTTCAGCTTCAGTTGCTTTTCCCTGTAGACTCGATTGTCCCTGCCCAGGTCACTCGCCAGTGTCGCAGAGGTAGTGTGGAGGTCCGCTGCTAGCGTCAGCTGCTCTGCTATGCCCAGGGGAAGTTCGTCCACAGACAGGTCACGCACACGCAGTTCCTTGCATTTCCGGAGTGTCGATGCCCACAGGCAGTAGGTCTTGTGCTCCAGCACGGTGAACCCCCCATTCGCCAGTCTCTTTAGTTGAATCTGGAGCTCCAGAGACATATTCGCCAGGCGGGCCAGCTCCACCTGTCGAGGGGGTGCTGCACCTGTCGAGTATTTCGTCGTCGGGGCTGCGATCGTTTTCTGCACCGGCTGCCTCACCTCACCACGGCCACGGTGGCCACGATTCGTGGGGATGCCATCGTCTCTCGCACACAGAAGTAGGTACTCCTCACTAGCCTGCGACACCGCATTCCACATGTCATGTACGTCCAGACGTGCTTCAGCTTCGTGGAAGCCCTTCGCAGCCAGGAGAGCGGCGCATTGTGCTGATCTCTGCACACTCAGGTCAGGCTTCACCATCGACAGATCCTTCGGCACAACAAATCGGTAGACTAGTTGTGTGAAGGCGGCAAGAGAGAGCTCCACAGTGACAGCGCTGTGCTGCGGTACTCCCACGTGGTGCGTCGTACACCTGGACAAAGCAGCGGCCGCCACCTCATTCAGCAGTACGTGGTCAATCCGCGTACCTTCAGAGTCGCGTCGCATGAAGGTTGGAGGAGGGACACAACCGAGCCTTTGGGCCTGCACCACAGCAGCGTCAGTCCACCCAGACTTCACCGCTTCCCGCAGAATGTACGACGCAGAGACAGAGGTGTTCAGGTCACCGCACACAACCACCGGCACGTCCTTCCCTAGTGCATTAGGCATGGTGTTGAGGACGCAGTGCAGAAGTTTCTCGCGATCCTTCTTCCTCCCTCCTTTAGAGCCTGAGTGAGCGTACACGTTGAAGATATACAGGAACACGCCTCCCGCCCCCAGGGCCAGACGCGTGAGCTGTATCCTGTCGTGGAACAAGTTGATGTCGGTCAACGTGTTGTCATGGAATGCGCTCGAGGGTCTGCGCACTAGTGTGGCTACACCGCCCCTCTCCGCAATGGTGGGGTGGCGGATACCTGCAAGCATGTATCCAGGCTGCGGTCTGCCCCATAATGGCTTCCAGACAGGCGGGAGGTCGGCTTCCATCCTGCGGGCACCTTCTTCCGTCAGCTTCACTTCCTGCAGGCAAAGCACTGTGCTGTTCAACGCAAGCGTGCAGGCAGCGTGGTTCGCGTATGATGTTACGTTGCAGGTGGTGACTGTTATGCAGCCTTCGCTTGCAGGTGGTACGGCAGACAAAGGTGGTCCTGTGCTGGCGGCAGCGGTGCGCTGTTTCTTCGCTGCTGGTGGGCCGGCTGTGCGGTTGTTGTGCGTACCGGTCTTGCCAGATGGCTTGGCTTTCTTGGGTCCGGGGTGTGGGTGAACGCTACCGGATGTGACAAGTCGCTGCTGATTCGTAGTTGACACGTGTTTAACGTGTTGCGGCTCAAGTCACTGGCTGTTGCCGAAGCACGTGGCACAGATGAGTGCGTCGCATCCTGGGCACTTCTTCGCACCGTGGGACACCGGTATCGAGCTAGTACAGCATGCACAAGTGGCGTCCGTTGCCTTCACTAACACTGTGCCCGCCTGTGTCCAGTCGTGCACATGCGCATCCTCCTCCTCACCCCCCGACGAGTCGGCGTCAGGCAGATCCACGTCCTCTTTCATATCCTCCCTGTCCCGGGACCGTGAGAGAGAGAACATTGCGGTTCCCAGCCTTTGGAAGATGGAGGTCGGAGCGTCTGCTGTTGCCGGTGTCGGTGTAGGCGCAGGCTGGCCGGACGCAGAACGCTTCACGCCCCTGATCGTATTGGTGGGGTCGGGGCTCAGTGGCGGGAAGTCCTCCATCGAGAGGGTCACCTTCTGCTTTCGCACTGTCCCGATGAACTTCATGGCTTTGCTCTTCTTGTTGCGCAGAGCCTCCTTGGTGCATGGTGTGACATGGAGTGACGACTTGCTACCGCGGCGGAAGACCGACCATTGGGGGGCAGTCGTGCTCTCGACAATGATCACTAAGAACCTCCCCGATCGGTACGTCTTGCGGGAGGCGCACTCCCACTGCGTCCTCAGCGAGCGCATCACATCATCCGCCTCCTCTGTGGAAGAGGCACCACGCACTTCGTACAGCTGTACCGCTTCGTCACGAGGTTCGCACGCCAAGTTGCCACCTGCTGTGCGGAACTTAGGCAGGTCGTCGATGCTGCTCATCCTCAAACCGTACCGATTGCCGGACCAAACGACACCATCGCTCTTCACCGCTTCGTGCACACGCAGCGCATCCTTCACCGTCGCCTCGGACTTGAACCAGAAGACAGGCTCTGCATACCCTCCCTTCACATACGATGTAGTGCGCCAGAACACACCGTACTTCCCACTACTGCGCAGCAGGTCCATCTTCCTCTCCGCTGGCACGCGCACTGATACCAGGGCCTGGTCCTTGTAGTCGAAGAGGTTGAATATGCGGTTATGCGCAGTAACCACATCCAGCTGCTTCGTCGCACGCTTCACCAACGCCGCCATGGCGGAGTCGCGGGTCTTCTTGTCGGCCAGAAGTTTGACCGTCGAGGCGCTGAGGGTCTTCTTCTCGACAACCGCGTGGATCACGGTGGTGGAGTCCGTCACCTCCGCTTGCGCATACTGCAGCTTCGGCGTCGACTGCACTCCCACGTACCAGAGGTACACGTCGCGGCACACGGTCAGGTCTCCTTTGCTAAAGAGCATAGGATCCTTGTGCTCCTCCTTCGGTGACGCGGACAGAGGCCTGAAGGAGAGTACCGCGTAAGCTCCGCCGTTCAGCTTTGCCAAGCCCTTCAAGCGGGTCACCCACTCAATCCGCTCTGCCTCTGTTGCGTCTTTGGGCAGAAGGATTACCCCGTTTGCTGGTGGTGCGTCGCCGTCAAAATCAGCGGGCACCTTCACGGGGATGCCCCAGTCCTCCTGCCGCAGTTGCAGCGCCTGCGTCGCTGGGGGCTGCGTCGGGGCACCTGCCGTTCTCTTTGCTGCCGAGGAGTTGGTCCGGGTGTCCTTCACGTGGACCCAGGCGTTCTTCTTCTTCGGTGCCTTCGGTGCGGGCTTCTTCTTAGCCTCTTTGGGTGGTGAGGTATCCATTTGCTCGTCTTCGTCGTTCGTTGTAGGGGTGTTGTTGTTGTTGTTGTTGTTGTTGCTGTTGCTGTTGCTGTTCGTTGTAGGGGGTGGCGCCGTGTCCAGCCTTGCCCGTTTAGCGGGGGCGGGGCCAGCGTCCTCGTCGTCAAAGGCGAGATCGAGGAGTAACTCCAAGATCGCGATGAGCCGCTGGCGCACGAGAGGGGACTTTGCCTTAGTCTTAAGGACCTTGGCCTTCTTCAGCAGCTCCTCGAAGCTTGAAGACATTTTGTGATGCCGATATGTGTCGGGGGGGAAGAACTCCTAGTGACCCTTCACAAGCCGCACCACGTAGGGGGGGGGTTGACAAACACCAAGGCGGCAGGGGCGGGGGGGGAGGGGAAACCAAGGTGCCAGGGTGGGGGGTGGGGGGCGGGGGTAGGGGACGGGGGGAGTGATTGTCAGAGGGGGGTTACGTAGCGAGACCAATGAAGTACAGAAAGCAAAAAAAAAAGGGCTATTTTTTCAAGAAACATTTTTACAAAAAAATAAACAGCCCCCATCCAGGGGGCAAGATCTACGGTTCGTTGTTTTTTTTAAAAAAAATCAAACAAAACAAAGGGTACGCGACTTCAAAGAAGTCTGCAGTACCCGAGGGGGAGTAAACAAAGGGGCAATGGTTCATATGGGATACACACAAAAAAATAAATGGATTGTGCTACAAAAGTATTTTCATCATACGCAATCAATAAATTGATAGTATACAGTGTGTCCCAGAATTAATGTCACCCAGTGGTCGCGCTAATTATGGGAAAAAATGGGGAAAAAATGGATTTCGGGTACGGAAAAACGTTCCTTGAAAAGGTTAGCTGGGGAGGCCCGGAAACCCCGTTTTGTGGCATTTCCGGGCCAATCCCGGCTTGTGGTGGGGTATATACGGAAAAATGGACAAAATTTTAGTGACTTAAATTTTCGCAAAATATGAACCCATACTCGTAAACAAGGGTCATTTTCAGGAAAATTCGGAAAATTCCGAGATTTGGAAGCAATATTTCTCCTGAAAATCAGTGGGTTTTCAGCCCCAAAACATACCGCGATTGGAATTTCCGGAATCCGTCCGCGCTGTGGTGGGGTCACTTTGCCGAAATGGCCAATTTTTTGGTTTTGGTCAAAATCCATGTGGGTAAAGAGGGCCAATGTAAATCCCACAACCAGATTTTCTCTCCCTGATCCTGACGTCTTGCAACATGAAAATGCGCGAAAACACCGGCATTTGCATTTCCGGAATTCGTCCGTTCTGTGGTGGGGTCAATTTGCCGAAATGGACAAGTTCTTGGTTTTGGTCAAAACCCGTCAGTGTAAGGTAAAGGGGGCAAGTGTTTGCCTGTAGAAACTGGAAGGGAACAGGCAGCGCCGCAGGCGCACGGTAACCAACTTTTTTTTTTTTTCCTTTTCTTTTTTCTCCTCTTTCTTTTGCAGGGTCCTCAACCGTAGACAAAGTCTGGCCACAGATTTGTCTAAGTTAAAAAAAAAGGCTAAAAAAAAATTTTCGCGCTCCGCGCGAAAAGGTCCTGTACAAAGCTAAAAATTGGGGGCTTTTTTTTTTTGTGTTGCTTTTTCGAAACTCGTTAAGTGGTCTTTTCATTTCAATAGAAGAGTTCGACAAATGAACAATCACACCCCACCCCACCCCTTCGCCCCACCCGTACCCCTAACCCCATTGTCCCCCCAACCTGATAAGCATCACACAGAAACTCTAACCTTCTTTCTTTTAAAGGCTTCAAAAATCCTTTGGATTTGGTCAGGCGTAAATTTATTCTCATTTGTCTCTGCCTGTTTGCACATAAGAATGCATAGCAGACTTGAATCCAGCAGTTTGTTTCTGTAGCTATTCTTGACGTACTTCATGCCGTTGAAGCAGCGCTCGTCTTCAACTGATGTGACGGGGATTGACAACCCAAGCAAAACAAGATCCCTCATAATGGGGTAGGCGTCTCCTGCGGAACTTGTCAAGAATGTTGCGATCAGGTCCGAAGTGTCCTTTGTTGTAGTTCTCTTCGACAAAACGTCCACCAGGATCCTCCATTCTTTCACAGCTACAGCTTTCTTTGTCTCCAGACTGTTCAGTTCTGGCGACTCCTCAACGAACGGCGTCGTGTCCACGCTCAGTAACGGCGTTGTTTGAGTGCGCGATATCACAGTATGCTCCGTCTTGGAGTACTCTGGTCTCCCACGCGTCTTCTCGCCCACAACATCGTACTTTTTGTACTCGAGTGTATGCAGCTCAGTAAATTCCTCGATGAGCTTCTTCACCTCGGTGTTGCCGTAGATCGCCAGCCCGTCCGCGTTAGCAGGGAGGTTGCGGATGTCGAATACTGAGAAGCATCTCACAATGTCCATGTTCACGAATCGTTCACTGAGGCACTTCAGCAGCTCCTTGAGGTATGGCTTGCAGACCGTGTCGTGATGAATCGCAAAGTTCCGACGGGAAAGTTTTGTACCGTGGCATTGATTATACCTCGGTACCCATTCTGGGTAGAACGGGAACATGTTCGGGTTGGTTTCAAGCAACGACAATGACGCAACACATTTGTCGATGTGGCTGCAAACGGTGAGCAGGTTTGTGTTCCTGCTCTGGAGCGACGTCGACAGCACGTTCAACTCGTCCAGGACCACCGTCATGAAGGACAACGTTGCAAAAAAACCGGGCTCTTTGATGTGCTGCGCGATGAACGGTGCTTCCACGTCGCCGGCCTCTCCAAGCTTGCACAGGGCGCTGTGCACGGCGGGGTACTCCTTGCGGACGGTGCTGCAACACCTGCCGTTGGTGAGCCACCGGGTGTCACCCGGCTTTGCGATGAGGATGTCACAGTACTCACACAAGTCGCGAAGTTCCTCCAGCATCTCCTCCAGGGTGTCGAGCTTAATCTTGGATCCCGAAAAAAAAACCCACACCCACCGCAGGCCGTCGAAGAACCGGGTAATCTCCGGCGATTTCCCCTCTGCCGCTGCTTCTGGGCCACAGAGTGCGAGGGAGTGTGCGTAGCACCAGGTGAAGAGGGCGCCTGGGTTTATGTCTGCACGGATTTGTTGTTGGCAGCCCTTGTTCGAGGAACGCATTGCCGATGCGCCATCAAACGAGCATCCACTCATCTTCCCGTAGTCGAGCCCGAGCTGGTCTATCCACTTCGTCAGCAACGACGCGTAACCAGCCCCCGTCTGGTCCTTCAGCTCACCCATCATGATGAGCTTCTCGACGGGGGTGGCACCGACCATGTATCGCACGACGAAGACGAGTTGCTCCTTCTTGCTGACGTCGCGTGAGCAATCCCCCGACAGGCCCCAGAAACGGGAGGCTTTGACCTGCTTGAGGAGGTCTTCTGTCAACACCTCCGTGATGCAGGACATGATCTCTAAGACTGCACCGCAGCTGAGATAGCGTATTTGTTGTCTGAGGTATGCCTCCATGTCGGTGCACTCCAGCTTGTCTGCGAAAAAACTCAGAAACTCCTCCAAGTTAGAGTGCCCTACACCTTTGCGCGCGAGGAAAACAATAACCTCAATGCATATTTTCAGCATTTTTTGGTTGAACTCGACTTCTTTGTCGCTGTTGGCGTGCAACGTGTGAAGCACGGTTCCATTGGAAGCCTGCAGAGCGGCAGCCTTCACGAGACGTTGGTGTTTGGGGTCGCCTGCATGCGCAGGGAGGTCTCTGGCGAGCTTGGTCTTTGCATGAGAGAAAGCACCACAATACAAGCACTTGAACTTGTCTTCACCCACCACCAACCAGGGGGAAAAACGGTTCAAATGGCCCTGCACCGTGCTCTCCCGCAGACCCATACAACCTTTCTCCTGCGCTTCGCGTTTACGTTTCAGCGTGTTGGTGGAGTCGGTGTTCGCTGGTGCGGTCGTGGTGTTCGTGAGGTTGGGATTGTTCGTGTTGGAGTGCGTGGGACCTAAGAAGACAACATCGCCGTCAGAAGAGTACTCGTCGACATCATCGATTTCCATTGCTGCCTCGGGTTGCTCGGATGCTGCGTTGCGTCTCACTGGCACACATTGCTCCTCCTCCTCTTCTTCGGACGTTGAATCCACGTACTTAACAGCACTCACCTGTGGAGCCATCATCACCACACGTTTCTTCACCTTCTTGCCTTGCGACACCTGGCTCTGCACAGACACGGCAGAGGCATCGCTGTCTCCCCCCTTCTCTGCTTCGTTCATGGCGAACTCATGCGCCTCCGCAACGATCGTCAGGATCGTCTTCCGCTTGCTCCCCTCCCTGTCGTCGTCCGCCAGTTTGGCGCGATCAAACTCCTTCAACCAGAGTTTGAGCACCTTGTTGGTGTCGTTCTGGTGGTTTTTAAACCCCCTCACCGTCCCCTCCGCCACAAGAAAAAGGTGAAGGGAAGCGAGCCGGGGTGTCGGACCATCGGGGATGGACTTGTACTTGCCTGAAGACCACAGGTCGTAGTGCGTATCCCCTTTGTTGGGTTCCACCACACGTACCACAGGTGCCGCAACAGCTCCCTTCTTGAACATGGACACGATGGTGGGCTGTGCTTTGGAGGTCTTGGCAGTGGCAGGCATTTTTGCGGATGAGTTTGTTCAATTGTAGTTAGTCTGAGGAGGTGGCTTGTGTGGGTGGGTACAATGGGGTCCGCGCAGGTGAGGACTGAGGGAGTCTTGAGGGAACTCATTTTTTTTTTTGTTTTCAGTAAAGCTTCTTCTCTTTCAAACCACCCAAAAACCCAAAACCCAGGTTTTGTCTAACTTAGACAAAGCGTTTTTCAAAAAAAAAAAAAATTGTCTAAGTTAAGGCCTAACTTAGACAGGTTGAGGACCCTGTTCTTTTGACTTTCCGAGCCAATTGCGTTCCACGGCGGGGTCACATGTATATGCAAGTCCACTATGTGGTCTTACTCAACAATATTAGAACTTCTGGTTTCTTAATGAAATCCCCGTACTGCAAAAAAAAAACGTTCCTACCAAAACCCCCAAAAATCCCGGGATGAGGGATGGACTTTAGCGCGAGCTCTGATGTCACCTGGCAACATTTTTAAAAAATAAGCAAAATTTGACTTGGGCATTTTCAAAATCAAAAAAAAATCACCCTTTTTAATTCAGGAACACAAGAAAAGCGAAAATAAAATTGTTAAGGTCCATGTGGTGAACACAGAGGCTACCAGGAAAGGGATGCGGCTACAGGGTGCATCTCTGATCGTTGATGGCGGGAAGGGCTATGATGAGGTGGAAGCTGCTTGGGTGGTTTCACAGCACACCTTGATGAGGTGGGTGAAGCAGTACCGAGCTGGCGAGCGCAGCTTCTCGGACAAGCCAGGGAGGAGACGAAAGAGATCACCTCAAGACCCAGAATAAGGTGGTTAAGCAGTGTCGGGACAATGTGTTTTTACTTCATTACGTGCCTGCGTACTAGAGTCGTTTACACTGTCCACTATCCACCTCATTTATATTTTTTGTAGACCCTTTTTTGCAAAAAAGGGTTCTTGCAATGTAAATATTTCACCCCCTACACACTTTTTATTCACGACAAGGTGAAAACTGTCACGAAATTTGTCCACTTTTGCATATTTTTACAAAAGTGTCGCCAGGTGACATTAATTCTGGGACACACTGTATGGGGAGGGATCAACAAACAAAAAGTGAACTTGATAGTGCAAACGCCTCTGGGATGCAGGCACTGACACTCCGCTTGGTTATCGAACCCCCGGAGTGTTGCATTTTGGGAGTTGCCGACAAACTGTAAGCAGGCACACAGTCATTCCAAAAAATGTTGAATTTTTCCAAGAAGGTAGGATTTAAAGAAATGCTTTTGAAGATTCATCTAATCGGAAACTAAAGAGAGTTGAAAGTGCAAGGGTCTCTCACCCCTGCCAAAAAAACGTTTTTTTTATATTTTTTCATCCACGAAGCACCCCATACAATTCGATCCCAGAGAGACACAACGACCAGGAGGTACTGTTGGCACAGGGGGAGGTCATCTTCACCCTGAAGTGCTGATAGTACCCTTCCCCGACACCGGGTGCGAGCGGCCAGGTCTTTGTCATGCTTGCTACTCCAAGGGATTTATCGTTGATGTGCCTCGCGAGCTCTGTCCATGTGAGTCCGTCGTCTGAGGCTTCGAACATCCAGTTGCGTAGCGCAAATGAGTCTGACCCTCGCACACCATGCCCCAGGGTGTACGCGGAAGGGCAGAGACGACGGTTTTTCAGGTCTATCGTGATCATCGCTCTCTGGCAGTCATCATTTGTTAAAAAGAAGGTCGCATCCCTTCCAACAAGACACCCCGCATCATGCGAAGACGATCTCGGATGCACTCCTGCGCACGCTACGACCCCTATCTCGCCATTTGCCGCAGGGTTTTGAAATGGGCGACCCCCACCTTTTGTCCCGATATACCAGATCACCCCGTTGGTATCGAAGTCTTGCTCCCATGAGGTCAGCGCTGTTTCATCACTTGACTCTACCAAAACAGAAGAGGACAACTGCAGAACCTCCCTGGGGAGGGGTGTGTTTTGGAGAGAAGGAACCGGACCGATTTCTGGAAGCTGCGTTGCAGTGTTTGACTTGCTAAGAAACGCCTCCACCACTGTTGAGGCTGCCCGAACGTCTGCCGCCTTTTGCATCCTCGCTGCCTGCTGCAACGTCGCCAACCCTGTATGCAGCCCATTCTCCGCAGCGCGAACCCTCCCCTTCGCCTCATGCAGCTGCATCTGCGACGCCTCACACGCCCTATTAATCGCCTCACCAATCTCACTTCGTCTCCGATCCACCTCTGCGTGCAACCCTGCCACCACTTCGTCCAACAACTCCATCTGTTTCCCCCCATGCTCTACCACCTTCGCTATCATACCATCCACAGTCAAGGTTAACCCACCCATTTTTGCAATACTCTGCGCAACCTTCCCCTCCAACAGAGATGTATCTGGTACACCATTCTCGATAGGTGGTGCAGGAGAAATTCGATTACCGTTCTGGATACGGCTTTCAGTAGGGCCATTCTGGGCACCTAAATCAATCGAAAAAACGACATCAAATCGAGGAACGACCTGAGCCTCATCAAGAACGACATAAAGTCCAGAGGTTTCTTGGTGCGTCTTGCTCTCAAGATGCAGGCGGATGCTGTCAAACCCCATTGCCTGCAACGCATCGTGCGAATACGGTTTCCTCAAATTCCGTAACGTAGCGGGATGCACATCCAATCCGTTCCCTAAAGCGACCTCTGTTAGAGTCAGTCGATGAGTTCCATTCTGGTATTTTTCTGCGCTCAAGGGGTCTGCAGGAAAGTAGAACCCCTGACCAATAGGTCCAGGAAGCGATTCCAACGCTTCGCACCACAAAAAAACGCTCTCGCATTCTAGCTCCTTCTTTTTTTGCGAAAAGATTGCGTCCGCATCCCCGGGGGCCACCGCCTTCGCCACCTTCTCTAAGGT
Source organism: Rhynchopus sp. YZ270_cl-10 (assembly GCA_964035575.1). Classification (NCBI taxonomy): domain Eukaryota; phylum Euglenozoa; class Diplonemea; order Diplonemida; family Diplonemidae; genus Rhynchopus; species Rhynchopus sp. YZ270_cl-10. The sequence continues at coordinate 454,214 of OZ037851.1, forward strand.
AACAAAACCGCCGCGGAAGAACTCCTTCAGCAGCTTGTTCACAGTGGAGTACTCGGCAGTGCTGACTGTTGTCGGGGCCGCCTTGACCTCTCTGCGGCGGAGCTCTGTCAGGAGAAGCGCTTTGTGATTTGCCCCAAAACCTAGCTCATCAAGCACACTGTACAACGTTGCCTCCGACACCCCTATCAAATCTTCTGGCGTTGTCCTCTGTTCCGCAAGACGTGAAACAAGCTCTGCATATACTACCTGCGTCGTATCCACACTTTGCGGTACCTTAGCAACATGCGGAGGCTCTGTGAATGGAGGGGGAATGCTGGTACCTCCACTGGACACTGAACGATGAGATTCCATCGGTGGAGGCACCCCAAGCACCCCAAGCACACCGCCCCGCTCATCTAACTGCAGGGACGGAACTGTGTAGTTCGTAGTGTGCACCTCAGACTCATCCATATTCGACACACTTTGAGAAATTCTTTGAATTTCATCTGTCAACCTCTGGCCCTCAGCTCGATGCGACGTCAGCCACTGCATATACCCTTCTGAAGAAGCATCCGGCGGAGGTGCAGTATGCTGCGGCGAAACCGATCTTGCAAACATCTTCTTTGTCTCACCACCACGCCTCTTAGGAGAAACAAATACATTTCCTAACGCATCAATTTTCGGAGGATAATTCGGACGATGTGGTATCTCTTTCGGATATTCGGGTAAATCCGCTTTAGAAGCTTCTGGGGTTTTATGAGACGCGATACTCTGTTGTTCTGATGTAGCTGGTGTCTGTGGTGGGGGTGCAGTGTTCTGTCGTATGTCCGAAGCTTTCTCTTCCAGGGCATCGGATGGCGTAGCGCTGGCAGGGGCAAGAGAAAGAACCTCACTAAGGTGGTGTTCCGCCTCCGTCTGTGTTGGTTCCTTTTCGGTTGGTTCAGGTTGTGTTGTATCCTCTTCTTTAGGAATCGAACGCCCAGCATCAGAAATGAGGGAATGAATGATGTCAGGAAGTTTCCTTGGATCTTGAAGGTTCCGATCGTCCTCAATAAACCGGAGAGCCAAAGGAACGTCACCTTCCTGGAAGTGCACCGTACAGCCCCCTTCGCGGGTAACAATCTTTGTGACCGTGCTGAGCCTGCAGAGACGCTTCACAGTGCCGTTAGGCTCGCAGACAAAAAGTAGGCTAGGATTGACGACCAACACCCGTGCTGTCTCGGCGTACTCTTCTTGTACGCAAGTGACCACAGCGTATACAGTACTTTTGTGGGTCCATCTTGCAAAGGTGGGGTGGATAAGCACACCACCACCTTCAGCCATTTTTTATAACAACTCCCTGGAAATGATTGTTGAGGGGTTTGAAGGGGAGGGGGGAAGAAAGAAATGGAAGGAGAGAAATTTGCCTCGTGACAGTGTACCTTTGGTAAGGTCAGTGCACCGTGGGTGGACAAACCATGCAGTCCTGCATCAATTTTGTGGTTTACATCTGAAAGAAATAGGGGGAGCGAGAGAGGGGGTCTTTTGTTTCTATCTAAGTCTAATAACGTAAAACAAACAGTGAAGTTTTGATAACGTAAAAAATGCGTACGTTGACAAAAACTACCAAAAATGCACACCCCTCGACTGATCGTAGAATGCCAGCCCTCGGATGAAAGCACAACCACAAATAAAAAGTGAGGAAAAAAAAAAAAACTCCAGTTTTTTAAACCGCGGAGAGGGTCTTAAAACTACTTCATTCTGAGACCACCAAACACAGTATTTTCACAATGACATTTTTATTCCTTTTTCAGACCCCTCGCGAAACGAGAGTGGGCCGTCTTCGTTGGCTTGGTTGCACATGCAACACCTCAGCCGGTCTGGTGTGACTTTGCCTCAGCGCCTTGAGCTCTCTGATGTTCGCTGTCCGCTGCGATGCGAGGCGCACCACTTCCTCCTCGAGCACGTCCCTCTCCTGCCGAAGCTGCTCTGCGCTTTTGATGGCCGCCTCCTTTTCTGCACGCTGCTTTTGCACAAATTCGACGGACCGCATTAATGCCTTGCGTTCTGCGAACACCGATCCGGGCATGCCGAGCCCTGCATCGTCATATGCTACTCTTGTTGCAATCTCGTTGCCTAATGCTTTGTAATGCATTTTTCGTCGCCCTGCGTCTTCAATTTTATCACCGATTTGTACCGCTTCGGCCTCGGCTAGCGTGCATTCCATTCTTTCTGCATCGAGGCGTTGTTGTAGAAGTTCTGCAGCATCCCTCCTTTTAGCCGCCTTTCGTGTTTGCTCTTTTATTGCATCATGTAATAGGTTCATCGCATCGGAAACATCAAAGCAAGCTTTTAAGACAGTTTCTACATTTGCCTCGGTAGGTGTGTTGTGTAGTGGTAAACTGATCGGGTAGTTTGCAATAAGATCTTCTGTCATAAGTAAGTCTACAGAGGAAATTGAGGCAGAGAGAATTGTTGCGGTTTTGTGTAAAGAGCGGATTGGGTCTTGGAGAGGGAGGACGGTGTTCAGTTCGGGATTAGGGGAAGAAATTTTGAGGAGAAGGGCCCGCATTTCTTCGAGCTCTGGAGTACATTCGGAAAGAGCTGACAGCTTTGCTTTGATATCTTCTCTGAGGTTCTGCAGGCCTCTTGCTCTGCCTTCTTCTATGCGGTTCAAATCGTTTTCTGTATTGTCTTTGTGGTGTACTGCTCCGATCAATTCTTTTCGAGAGGTTTCAAGGTGTTGTGCGAGAATCTGCTTTTCTTGAGATGTTTCTCGTATAATAGGGCGCTGTTCCCTCAGGGTAGTCTGAAGGGAAGAAATGCGGTGTTCGGATTGGGAGATGAACTGTCTGATCAGTTCTCGTTCGTTGCCGAACTGTCGGAGGGCGGCGTTGCTTTCTCGGAGGATTGATTGGCGGTGTGCTAGGAGCGCTGTTTTGCGGGTTTGCGCCTCACTGCATTGCGCCGCCAATGCAGCGTTCGTTGTACGATGTGAGGCAAGCTGTTTGCTTCGTAGTTCTGCATCATCTCGTTGCTTCCGTTGCACCCGCTCAGTCTCCCCCCCAACCTCTGCAATGGTATGCTCCAGACTCTTTGCAGCGCGAGACAACGCATCGCCCGCAACATTAAGACGCGTCTCCCGCTCAACAGCAAACACTACTTCAGATTGAAGCCGTTTCGCCTCTTCTAGTGTAGCAGCGATTGTGTCCATTCTGGAAAGGGGATGATGCAGGAGGGGATGGTGTGAAAGAATGTGGTGATATTAAAATGAAAATGGATGCGATGTGCACGTTGTAATATCATAGCTAGTAAAGGGTTCGGAACAAAAGAAGCGAATTCTTTGGCGCTGCCACCGAGTGAGGGAAACTCCTGACCAAACGAGACGAGAGGGACACCGTGTGAAGTCGCTGACTGAAATGCACGAAGCCCACAAAGCACCCAGCCTGAAAACTCAGACGACCCTTTGACCACTAACTGCCACCGAAAATGCGGTGTGGAATCGGTGTCTTGCCGACAACAACAAGAAGCTCAAACGCTACTTGGTGGCTCGCGACTAAGCTATCAAGTCAGGGGCCACCCTGACTCATGGAAAAAAAAAAACGGACAGCAGGAGGACAGAACTGACGCAAAAGTACAATAAACACATGAAGGAGAAGCCTGCTCTTGAGGTGCTGAGGGAGTGGTATGCTGCAATCGTAGTCATGACATCTCTGTCGATAGAGTTGGAAAATACAAAATTCACCAAAAAATCTCTTTTTTATTGTGCAAAAGATGTAAGAATATACCCCCCCTTCCCAAAAAAAAAACAGTCTCTTATCGCTTCCTATATGCCGCCCACCCCGCAACCGCTTTGAGGTGAAACGCAGTTTTGAAATAGATTTCATGTTCTGCGTCATCTCCTCCCCTTCCTCCTCCGTCTCCTTCCTTGGCAAAAAAAGTAAACCCTTTGCAGGTTGGCTCCATATTACACGCAGTCTTTGCTTTTTCAACTGTCGTGATAAGGAACGTGGCAGAGACACCCTCCGCAATCTCACCCCTCCGTAAGAACCCTTTGTACAATGTATACCCTTCGCCCTGTGAGATGATGGCCTCAGGGGACAACTGTGTGTCATCTGTTCTGGACTGTGCCTGGTGTTTCCATTGAATGGCAGATTCGAGGTTCGCTTTGGCAACGTCGTTGGCAGTTTCATAGGCGGAACGTGCCTGTTCTAAGTCGCTGAGAAGTGCAGGAACCATTTGCGCTGCAGGTTGTAACTCCGAGATATGCCGTCTCAAACGTGCTGTTTCACTTTGACTGTGTTTGTCTGTGAAGGTCGCGGAGAGGGTAATGACATAGAGGAGCACTGCGGCGACAGTAAGGTAGACGTATTGAACCCTCAGTTTGGGCATGAAAATGTGGTGGAAAAAACAAGAAAAAAAAAACAAGAGAAAATATGACCTATGAGATTTCCAAAAGGGCCAACGAAAGAGAAAAAAAAATGGTCTGAATAAAATAAAATTACGTTTTGTTGGTGAGGAGGAGGAGGAGGGGGGTGGTGGATGAAAGGGGTGTGAGGGTGAGGGACTGTTTTGTTTATTGAATCGCTTTGGACGCTATACAAAGAAAAAAAAATGAATAAGAAGGAAAACAGTTTTGGTAAGATGATCCTAACGTATCGTGCTGATTTTTTTTAAATGTCTGCGTCATTTATCTAAAAAGAAAAAGGAAAAGGAAAAGCTACCTCCCTTCTCCCCCCCACCCTCTACCCTCAGATAATTCAAAAAAATAGTTTAAAAACATTTTTTGTTCTGATGAAACGGCGTTCGTGATAGGGGAAAATATTGATTTTTTTTTTTGAAACAACTGCCAAGGTTGTAGGGGAGGAAATGAAAACGTTATCTGAGTGTGCCCGAATTTTTTGGTGAGAGCGACACAAACACGACACAACTTATTCACAGAAAAGTTTTTGATTTAGTCCCTACACACTCCACAACAATCCGGTGCAATCAACGAAAAATTCTCTTTCTAATTTCGTTTCTTTCTTTTATCAGACTAGCTAAAACTCAGATATCAGTTTTATATTTTTCGCAAAACCTTCATGCTGGAAACAGGAAGGCGGCAAAGAGAAGGGTGGCTGTTATAAGGGGGGAATCTGTTCGATTGACACAACGACAGGCGCCTTTCGAGGTTCTACTAAAGAGGGCACAGTGCATTACGTGATATGCTGTTTTTTCTTGTTGCGCAGGCTTATTTTTACCCAAAATATATTGCACCCCCTTTTTCAGCCCCTCCCTCTGCCCCCTCCCCTCCTTGACATTGAGTACCAATTCGACCGCCATCTTGAGTGGTTTTGATAAAAAAAAAAGAAGAAGCTGAAAACACCTCACCGTCATCAGCGGACCGGTTCCTCCGTGGGTTATCAAACCCACAAAGAAAACAAAGAAAAACTTCAAGAAGGTATGCACACAGTTTCCACAGGGGAGGTTGCATGCAGGGACACATGGTCATTTGGAAGAACAGAGGGGATATCAATCAACGTAAAGAAGTTAAGAAGCTTCGGTGTCCTTACGGACACGCGGTAGTCAAGAGTCTCACAGGGGGGATTAAAATGTCCTCCTGCATCATTTGGTTCTTCATCTAATATAGGGGAAGGGGGAAGGGGGAAGGGGGGTAATTTTCAAGGGAAAAAGAGGATACACTGTCTCCAAGACAATGGGGCGAGGAACAAAGGGTTTGCAAAAAAGGCTGGGTGTGGTCTAAACACATCCAAAAAAAAAATTCCCACAAGGCCCCCCCACTCACTCTTTTCTCTCTCTGTTGAAGGTATTCAGTTAAACGTTCCAGCCCGCCCCCCCCCCGCCCCGCCCTGCCCCACCCTTTAACCCTGATTACGTAAACATACGCTATTATCTTTGCCCCTCCCATCCGTTTCCCACATCATCCCGTTTTTTTGTTCGTTCAATTGGAAAAAAAAGAGGGGGATTTAAAATCTAATCCAGCAAAGGCTGGATATACGAATCATTTCTTAATGTCTATTTAAAAACGCAAAAATTGACCATTTTTTTCGTCAACTCTACCCAAAGAAAATGTATTTTTTTATCGCCAGGGTTCTATATAGGCCTGGTCGCTCGGTCGGTCGGACCAAATCTGAACCATATCTCTGTTTTTTTTTTTTTTTTGATAATTATTGTTCTTATGCTAACGAAAACATTCTCGCAAGATGCGACCACGTGTCCATCGGGAGTGCCTCCTTCAGTAGGTTCCCCCTTGCAAGAAGCATCTGGGTGTTCGCTTCGTAGATGGTGTCTATTCTAATGGAAGCCCCCTCCGGGAGCATGCATGCAAGCTCTGTTGACGCGAGGGACTCCATCATTGTCAGCTCTTCTTTGCGCGCCTTGTCTTCATACGACCAGGAACGCTCCTTCCCAATCATTTCCAACGCTGCCTGCAGCAAGGCCACACGGTCCAACACCCTCCCATCCTGCAGACTGTGCGTCTCCTCCTCTATCCCATCCAACACCGCAAGCAGAAAATACGCATCCGCAGTGTCCGGCTCTAATTCTATCGCCATTAACAATAATTCTGTTCTCCCTACCACGGCTCCACCTACTGCGATCGGGAACGTCTCTAAGGGGGCGCACGCAAGGTTTAGCAGTGCTGTTGCATTGTTGCTTTCGATTTGCAGCGCTTTTAGGGCAAGGTGCTCTCTTGATACCACGCTGCCATCTCGCAGGATAACTTCCGTTCCGGGGCAGATAACGGAAGAAAGACTGCAGAGGTGGAAAGGGGAGTCAGGTTCTAATTCGAGGAGGCGAATGAAAAGATCAGCTTGGGAGACAGTGCATGTGTCGCTCATACGGTAGGTTTCGAGGCCTCCTATGCAGTAGGCAAGACCATAGTAGGATTCGACGTCTGGAGTGTCAAACAGAAGTGCTGCTCTGCCGAAGAGGTCGGCAGGGGAGACCTCGTGGCCATCCTCGAGGATGGTGGAGGGGATGCGGTCTGCTTTCATCAAATTCGCAAGCTTCTCGCACGCCCTCGCACTCCCCAACGTGATGGCCCGCTTCAACAACCCCTGCGGGCACCACATGTCCCCATCCACCAGGACCCTCCCCTCCACAGCCAACGCCAGCTTCATGAACGCCTCTGCATTGCAAGGATCCAACTCAATGGCCTCAACGAAGGAGGTGCTGTCCGAGGAGGGTGCGTGCTCGGTCAGATGGAAGGAGCGTGCGCGGTCCTCCGGGCTCACAACCTTGATCACCTCGATAGCACTCCCAGCCGTCACCTCCAAAGAAGAGACCGGTGCGGAATCATCCACAAAGGGCACAGCAGCGCCATACGCCTTCAAAGCCACTCTACCATGCGGCACGCTATCCCCAAACAACGCACTGCACACACGCACACGCAGGCTGCCCAAGGTATCCTGCAGCTGCACCTCAACCACAGCACAGGCACCGGTGGACATAAAAATCGCCGTGATGTCCATAGTTGATAAGTGTGTTTTTGGTACTGTTTTTGGGAGTGTGAAGAACGGTGGGGGATAGAGTGTTCTGGTACCGGATAAAGGAGTTCCGTAGCTTGGGATTTAGAAAAAGGTGTTGGCCAACTGGGCCTGTTCATTTTGCCGTCTTTGTATGATATGAGGGGGGCATAATTGGGTTCGTGTGTGGGGAGAAATCAGGAATTATGTTTCGCTAGTTGTGCTCTTTTTTTGGCAAAACATAATAAGTGACGTTATAGATGCAGGCACCTCCGACCCACGATGCCATCTGGATGAAAGCACAATGATAAAACAATTGCAGTTATGGCTGAGGAGTGTAAGGAGCCCGGGGGTTCCGTTAGTGCACGGAGGCGACAATGTTCGACCAGGTCCTGACTGAGCCTGTTCCGGTCTGAAGCCGTCGTACGTGCAGAAATGCGCTGCGGCTGGGATGATAGAAACGAGGAAAAGAAGGGTCGTCAAGCTCTCAGACGCATCGAAGGCCGGCGGCGTATCATCCTGGACGGCCGCCCGGTGAAATCCATAATGTTACCAAACATACATGGGCTGAGGTGGTAGATGCAGGGCTACTTTCACCAATTCCCCCGAAGACGTGTCGTCTTTCTTCAGAGTGCGGAACGGATCGACTTTCTTCCGGTGGCTTCGATTCGGTTGGGATGGTGGATTGACATTTGTATATTTTCAAAGAAACAACTTTTTTCCCGTTTTTGTTGAAAGAGGTGGTAATCGGAGGCTGGCATTAGTGCAGACACCCGAAGATGTGCACATTGTACCAATGAGTTTGTTTAGATGGCGGCAGAGGTTAAACAAATGCAGTACAAGAATGTGGAGTGGCGAGGGGTGGTGGACGAATACATATCACAACATCACAGGACTCGTCATGGATATGTGTCTCTGTGAGTTGCCTATGATTGCTATGGCTCTACTGCCACCTCGCCACTCCATGGTGGGTTAAATAAAAAAGGCGAATAAAAGTCAAAAACAATAAACACCATGGGTAGTATTGAATCCAGGTTTCTCAGATTTATTCTTACAACCACCCTCGCAGTGCACGGATGCATATGGGTACTCAAATGAAGTAACCACAGCTCTGCACCCGTTCACTTCAAAAAAGTGCTGGATTCCAGAAAAATTGCAGATTTGGAACACTAGAAATTTCTGGAATTACCTGGAATCTGTATCAGGATACCACCCATGAGAGGATACAGAATAGAGAATAGAGAAAAAGAAAACTTGAAAGATGAAATGTGCCTCTCGTGCACACACACATATTTGAACAAAAAGCATAATATTAATGCGCTGAAACTATAGCAACACCAACAAAAGGAGAGGTGAACGTACAGTGAACTACATATATCCATACCTACGTGATGTGTCTTTGAAAGAGGGGGTGAGGGTATGTAGACTTGCAATCGTTCCTCAACTTTATTTTTTGTTGCAGCAGACCACATGTGCACATTCCATCCAGTCCAAAACACTGCACTGCGTTCTGGGGTTTTCAGAAGAAGGGGGGCAAAAAGGGGAGAGGGTTAGCTCACTCGGCACACGTATTTGAGTGAGGAACACAAAAAATACGATGGGGGAAGAAAAATCACGGGCGAAACGAGGATTCTTCCCTTTTCTCGCATCTCGCATGAAAGGTAACATTGGTTTTATCACAAAATAAAAGCGGTGATAGACGAACAAAAGTTGTCTAGATTCGCTGCGCTTGGATCAAACAACAAACAGAAATAGAGCTCTCTTGACGATGCAATAAATCAAAGGTAAAACAAAACTTGAAGATGATACACGAACAAACAAACAGACACATAAACGTGTATGTATGGCGACAAAGGTTAAACAACAGTACAAGAATGTGGAGTGGCGAGGGGTGGTGGATACATATGCAACATCACAGGACTCGTCATGGATATGTGTCTCTGTGAGTTGCCTATGATTGCTGTGGCTCTACTGCCCCCTCGACACTCCATGGTGGGTTAAATAAAAAAAGCGAACAAAAGTCAAAAACAATAAACACAATGGGTAGTATTTGAATCCAGGTTTCTTACATTTATTCCCACAATCACCTTCGAGGGCACGGATGCTCACGAATAATCGAATGAAGTAACCACAGCCCCCCTGCACCCGTTCACTTCAAAAAATCACCGCTGAATTCCAGAAAAATTCCAGATCTGAAATAATGGAAATTTTCTGAAATCTGGATCCGGATACCGCCCATGAAATGATTTTGAATAAAGAATAAAGAATAGAGGAGAATTATTCCATATACTTTCATTCCACTGAATAGAAAAAGAAAACTTGAAAGATGAAATGTGCCTCTCGTGCACACAAATCTTTGAAGAAAAAGCATGATGACAATGCGCTGAAACTACAGAAACACCAACAAAAGGAGAGAGCTGAACGTACAGTGAACTATATATATATCCATACATACGTGATGTGTCTTTGAAAGAGGGCTTATAAAGACGGTTATAGAATTGAAAAGGAGAGGGACATCTCACTGGCCGCTTTGGATGACACGGGAAACTATGCGGACACGTATTTTACGCTGGTGTGGGCCGGGGTATTTTTTGTTCACATGCACACATGCCTGGCGGATTCGGTGTAGGGTCAGGCGCTCACCGTAGGATACAAGATCAGCCACAAGAGTAGCCACAAGAGTAGCCACAAGAGCAGACACAAGAGCAGTCGCAGGAGCAGACACAAGAGCAACCACAAGAGCAGCCACAAGAGCAGCCTCAAGTGCAACCACAAGAACAGCCACAAGAGCAGCTTCAAGAGCAGCCACAAGAGCAGTCGCAGGAGCAGTCACAAGAGCAGTCGCAGGAGCAGTCACAACAACAGCCACAAGAGCAGCCACAAGAGTAGTCTCAGGAGCAGACACAAGAGCAGCCACAAGGGCAGCCACAAGAGCCACAAGAGCAACTACAAAAGCAGTCACAAGAGCAGACACACGAGCAGCCTCAACAGCAGTCGCAGGAGCAGCCACACGACTGGCCACAAGAGCAGTCGCAGGAACAGCCATAAGAGCAGACACAAGAGCAACCACAAGATTAGTCGCAGGGCCAGACACAAGAGCAACCGCAGGAACAGCCATAAGAGCAGCCATAAAAGCAATCGCAAGATTAGTCGCAGGAGCAGACACAAGAGTAGTTGCAGGAGAAGATACATGACTAGCCACAAGAGTAGTTGCAGGAGCAGCCACATGACTAGCCACAAGAGCAGCCACAAGAGCAGTCACCAGAGCAGCCACAAGAGCAGTCGCAGGAGCAGACACAAGAGCAGCCACAAGAGCAGCCACAGGAGTACCCACAACAGCAACCACAAGAGCAGCCACAAGAGCAGCCATAAGAGCAGTCACGAGAGCAGACACAAGAGCAGCCGCAAGATCCGCCGCAAGATCCGCCGCAAGATCCGCCGCAAGATCCGCCGCAAGATCCGTCGCAAGATCCGTCGCAAGTTGTTTATCCACTGTTTTGTGTGTTGATTCGTTCAAGCTGTCCGAGCGGAATGCATAAGAAACAAATGGATCCTTTGCGTGCACCACCCCAAGGCTTGGGTACTTGTGTTTCATGTAGTTGCTGCTGGCACTTTGGTGGAACAACAACACCCCAGCAAGGATCACCAGTTCAGCTTCGTAATAGGTAGGCTTTGCACTCAGTTCCGTCTTGAACCCCTGCCACTCCGCCTCGTCCATCCCGTACTTAAACTGATAGTACTCTGGGTAAGAGCTCTGGTTGAACTTTGGCAGCTTCACAGACACAATCAAATCGCTCTTCCGCAGGAGTCCACCACGGAACTGTAGCTCTTCTTCCCCAATAACGAAAGAAATAATCTGCACACGCCTCGCATAATGCTCACTGGGTATGTACGTCACGTTGCTGTTCGGATCAGCCACCTCTGCGTAATCTAACGAAGACAAATACAGCTTCCCTTGGTACACCTGTTTCGGCACGAGGTTTTCATCGTACAAACGCTCCTCTCCGGAAAGCTTATCCTCCTCACTAGTCTCGTACGTCTTCATCCCAAGTGCGTACAGGATTGCATGCTTTGGGCGCTGCCCCGCAGACACATACGGCACACCACCCGCGAGAGTCTTCAAGTAGGCAAAACCTGCAGCGACATCCCCGAGCTGCTCATCTCGCAACTTATTCATAAACTCATCTGAACGAATGTATTTCACGAATTTCTCGTAGGAGCTGGAGTATAGTTGGGAAAGGCGGACTTTGGAGTCATCGGACTGTTCGCACAATGTCAACAGGTCGCCCAGGTAGCGTGCAAACCCCTGCAACTCTTCTTCCCACGTTTGCAGCTTGGTTATTTCGTCAGCTGTTGCATCTGGTGCAGAACACGTCGACTTCAGACGCATGTGACGAAGGAACTCCTCTTTCCTCTCATACAACGCGAAAGGGTACTGCCCATAACCACAGCCCTCAGTGCTATGCATCTTGACTTCCTGCTCAGTTAGAACCTCTTTGTAGTGGATTCCCCTGAATGCTGCAACCCTGTCCTCTGTTAGTGTTTGCGTCACGTCAGCGAACTCAAACACCTCGTCGTAGAGGAAGTCGCATTTATCAGGCAGGAGGTCAGTCAGCATCTTCTGTTTCGTCGGTTCCTTCTGTTTCTTCTGTTTCTTCTGTTCGTTCTCTTTCTTCTGTTCGTTCTCTTTCTTCTGTTCGTTCTCTTTCTTCTGTTCCTTCTTTTTCTGTTCCTCAGCCATCTCGCTGTACCCAAGGAAGCGCCTTTCCTTGTTTTTGTACCCAGAGATTTTGTAAGGGTTCATTTCGACCGTCGCCTCATCCCCACTGGAGTCATACCCTGCCATGTTGTTGTCGAAGCCTGCAAGGTGGCGGGAGTGATGTGGTGATAGGGGAAAGAAAAGAGGTAGGGTAGGGTACGCAAAGGTTGCTGACACCCATCGTCCTGAACCTCCTGCGAGGGGATCAGGGTAGTAACGATGGTTGAACATCATTGTTTATCAGCTCTTTATTCGTGGGTGCAATGGGAGGTGGGAGAAATATATAAAAATATGGGGGGCTTCTGTCCTTTGCAGGTCGTAATTTGCGCTTTTTTTGTTGTTTTTTTTAATATGTTGTTCGTTGGTGTAGTCTTGATCCTAATACAATTTGTTTTATTTGGGCCGTCTGTACTCTGCAGCACACACCCCATCAATAGTACGACTCTTTATGTCAAAAAAACACACTCTTTTTATCGACAATTACCCACCCAGAGGGGTTCTGTACTCTGTGTGTTGAAATCTTTTCTGGAATGTGAAAGTTGCCACCAGCATACGAAGATCTATCCACACAGGTGTATCAACAATCACTGTACACTCTACTAGGTAAAACATCTGTACTAAATATTGACTAAAATCCTTTCTTTTGGGTTGGCGGTCAATGCATACAAACCATTCAAATATGAGACCTTTGTTCACTTATTTCGTTTGATTTTTTTTGTCACATTTTAAATTTTTGAGGAATGTGCAGTGTGTGGGGACTTCAACTGCAACAACGATGACGAGGTTACAAAAACAGACACAGTACCTTTTGTGTGAAACACACCAACGCACATAGGGGGGTTGCACGCAAACCACCCCAACAGTCTCTTCCTTCTTTGCAATTCGTAATCGTTAGGATTGTGGAGTTGCTGTCAATGTGCAAATACCCGATTTTAATTATTGTTTCGTTCATTTCACCACTTCATTCACCCCACCCCTAAGAAAGCATGGCACCATAGTGTGCAAAGCGTAGAGAACAAAACGAATTCCTGTGGAAACAAAAAGAGAAGTTGAAAGTGCATAACACCTCACCGTACATCAGCGGACGCAGGCACTTAACAAAAAAAATAATTTTACTCCGATCAGGATTCGCGCTAAAGGCTGGTTATCGAACCCCAGAGACTTCATTGACATGCACATGGTTACCCCGAATGAAGTTGAATGCACATGATCATTCCTGCATCCACATAAATTGAAAAGTAATTTTTTTTTTTTGAGAAAAATACACTCTCTCTGTCACCCCTAACTCAGGTGACCCGCACCTCACATCCTCCCAACCCACCGAATGTCCGCTCATCAATACAAACCAAAATCAAAAAAAAAAACCTAAAGGTAGACTAACAAAGAAGATAGGAAAAAAGGGGGGGCAAAAATATTACCATAATTGTAGCTCGTTTGGAATTTGCCGAATACTAAGAGGGAAGGGGGGGCAAAAGGTTTTTTGAACACAGTTTTGTTGGTATTTGTTTTTTTGCTCAGAAAATAACAGTTTATATAAGACGAACCTAACCCTCACATGCTTTAGAAAAATATCAAAAGCAAACTTTTTAAAAAAAAAATCAAATCAAATGAAATCGAGCGTGCTGCTTTGCTAGGGGAGAGAGTTGTGGGCTATACACAGTTGCTATGAGTGGTTTAGTCACCTAAAAAAAGGGTAAAATAGTGAGTGAGAAAGGCCTCAAAGGGACACAAGGCACTGCTCTGTGTTCAATCATCGTTGAGGTCTTGATATAAGATGTTTTGACCCACAGCCAACGCTATGACATTACGCCATGGAAGCTGGTTTCTAAAAAGGGTGGAATTATGCTGACATCTCATGTGGAAGAAAATGGAAAAAATGGTGTGCAATTTTATGGAAAGTTTGCACTGATGAGGAAAAGGGGTGATTTCCTCCTCCAAATCGTTGGTAAAACTTAAAATGAAAATGAATGTGCCTCTTGCATACACACTCTTTACTATCATTTTCGTGCGGGAACACATTGGGTTTTGAAATTTGGCTGTCTCTGTGGTTCGGGATGAAGATAGTATTGAACATATCACTGTCACAATCCGACTAGCAAAGAAAGGATCATTTTTTTTATTGTTTTCGAATGCAAGCCACAAAAACAAAACTCAAAAAGATGAATTCGTGCATCTCGTGCACATACACATCTAACTGAGCTGAACTGAGTGGGCCACAAAAGGTACCAAAAAAAAAAAAAATGGAGCAGCAGTCGGTATCCACAGATCTTTAAGCATCGGCTTTTATTCCAATTTTGATAATCTGTTGGTGTGGCCGCCATCGGAGCTTGGAGCCTTTTTCCACAAAACCCACTCGAATTTAACACACAATCGCGTATCTCTCACTCTCAACTTCGAGTTGCTGAGGATATTGTGATATTTGTTGCAACAGTTGCAGCTGCCATGCAGTCTGCACACATTTTGAAATCCTAAAGACGGATGGGGAGTAGGCTTAGGTTATATGAATGAGAATTCTTGTCTGGGTGATATGGCCACATTCTGGTGGTGTGATGAGGGGAAGATAACAGGAAGATAGCCGGTCCCTTTGTGTGGGATTTTGAAAAGGAAAAAAAAAAAAACTTGAAAGATGAATGGGTCTCTAGTGCACACATCTAAAAAAAAAAGTGTCGCTTGTCGTTTCCTCACCCCTCTTCTTGTATTTGTTTGATGCGTTGACGCTTCCATGCACACTATCGCTTACCTATTGAGTGGTGGTGCGTTGCGAAGCACGGTTGGGTTGAGTGAACAATATGACACTTTCGGTTTACAAAGTACCGACCCTCCCCCGTGAAATTGTCCCCCCCTCCGACCCCCTTGAAATTGTCCCCCCTGGGGGAAAAAGTGAGGGGGGGACAATATCACGTACGGCAAAAAGGGGGGACAATTTCTCGTACTGTAGGGGGGTGGCCGTTTTGGTGTGAAGAAGGGAGAGCAAAGGTTGTCCCTGCGACTCCCTTGAAATTGTCCCCCCCCTGCCTTGAAATTGTCCGTCGGGGCAAAATACCGGTTTTTGGGGGGGGACAATTTCACGGGGGAGGGTCGGTAGTGTGCGTAAAAAAAAGAAAATTTGAAAAGTGCAAACACTTTTAACCGGATACCCGGCGGGTGCAGACACTGGGGGAGAAGGAAAAAGGGGTGTGTATGTGTGTTGCCCTTTCGCAATCTCGTAAGGGAAAATGTTCGCTTTGTTCAAAAAAAAATTCACAGGCAGCTACAATATTAGTTTTCATTGTTCCAAAAAAAAAAAACGTAAAACAAAGGGGGGCAGAAAATGAAAAGCAATCGACCAGAGTCCTACCGAGGTTTAGATTGCATGGCCCCTTTGGATGCACATACTTGGATTTTTCTCTCCTTTCAAGTGAAAGAAAGAGAGGGGTGTGAAGGGGGAATAACCTGCTGACACGGCGTGGAGCCACTCCGGCAGGCAGAAGCGTGAGTATAATTTCCTACTTTCTGTTTCAAAGTTTCAAAATAAATAAAGAAGGTGTGCTGTCCAAAAAAGGAAAACACATTGTATTTATTGACCATAGTTTTTTTTCGACAACACTTCTAAAAAAAAACACTCTTTTCAGAGAAACTACAAAACAGAATAGGGTGAGCACTGTTCACCAAACCCCTTTTTTTGATGTTTCAAAAAAGAAAAAAAATAAATTATTACCGAACCAGATACCATAAACGCCACAGTCTAATAAAAAAAACGCAAAACGCAAAAAACGCTAAACCACAAAATAGGTGGTCGGTAGGACTGAAGGCAAATAATTGCAGACAACAACTTTCTTTAAATTTTGCCATAACACTGCCCTATCAGAGAAAAGAAAATCGTGAAAAAAAAAAAAAAAAAAAAAAAAAAAAAAAGTGAAGAAAACCTAGCGGGCATGCTCATCTAATAATGAGGTACATTCCGCGCTTAGGCATCACCACCTTGAAATCAAAGCACTATCTAGGAACGAAATGGTCGCAAGGTGACCATGTGCCACAGTGCTTCTTAATCACCTTAATAGGCAAAACAAAAGGTCTAAGTGAATGAAGATGCCACGGGTGTGGGAGTGGGGGATGTGGATGGCACGTACGCCACTTTCAGTGCTGTCGTGCCTGATCAGGCTGGTATGGCATTCGCCATACCTATTAAATTTGGTTTTTTTTCCTGGTAGGGCAAGGTCCGCCCTCCTGCCCTACCAGGATTTTTTTATTTTATTTTATTTTTTTGAGAAATGGTCAATTTTAAGCGCATTTTTTTTTTTTTTGAAATGTTGCGTACCGTGGCTTCGCCAGAAACTTTCGTTTTTAGAAAAATACGTAAGTAAACTTTACGGAAACTGACGTTAATTACGAACGACAGCGCTACTTTATGGCAACATTTTTTAGAAATACCGTGGCTTCGCCTGGAACCTTTGGTTGCCGTGGTTCTTTTATACATCTACTGAGGTTACTGATACGACAGCTGACACCCACTACGGCTTGTGGTTCACCCTCCCCACCCGCCTTTCACGATTTTGTGCATCAGAGGGGAGAAAGAGCCTCACCTTCTTGCGAGGGAGTCGCGCGCGCGAAGCGCGCAGCGACCGCTTTTACGGGGGGAAAGCTCGGGACTTTTTTTTGCGGGTTTTTTTTGGCCTGCCCTACCAGTGCCCTACCTATTAAATTTTTTTTCAAAACTCAGCGACAGCACTGGCCACTTTACTGAGATCAAAAAAAAAAAAGGGGGGGGTGAAGTCGATAGTGTGCAAACACCCCGCAGTCACCGACACTCTGCGGATTATCGAACCCCGGAGTGTTGTTTGCATAAATTGCTGACAGGAAAAAGAAAAAGAAAAGTGAATGTGTCTCGTACACATCACCAAAAAAAAGGGGGGGTCCCGCCGTAGCCCGTTTACGACTATTAGCATATTGTGGGATTTGCAGAAGAGCAAAAAGTGAGCAAAAGAGGGAGGGGAGAAAAAAGCGATATTTGACACCAGGCTCTCCGCTAGGTACTAAAGTTCTGTTGATTGTCAACAGAACTTTTTGAAAATGGGGAAAAAAAAAAAAAAAAAAAGTTCTGCTGAGTGGTTCAGACCCGTTCTACCTGTCAAAAAAGCTCAGGAGAAGAAGATATGGAGAGGTGAGTGCTCAAACGTCCCAAAAAAGTCAAAATCGGGCGTTGAAAAAAAAAAAAAAGTTGCGTACCGTGCGCCTGCGGCGCAAGCATGTACCCCACCACGTGGACCATCAACAGAACATTTTCAAAATCGGAAATCCTAGCGGAGAGCCTGTTTGACACTCAAAAAAAAAACGCGTATTTACAAGATTTATTTTCTCTCGCTTTTTGTCTCTAGGGATCGCCTGGAGACTGTCAGGGAAAAATAACCCGCCTTCGGATATCGAACACCACAGTTAAGAACAGAAATGTGCAATTATTCAAATGCAAACACAACGCACCTTGGCGTGTAAAAAAAATGATTGAGATAAATTTCTTTCGGTTGTCCATATTTTTCTAGAAAAATAGAAATTTTATTTTGTAAGATGATCCTTAGCCTTGTTCGCCAAGAATCTTGAAGGGGGTATAGATAAATGCGCACCTCAACAGACACAGACACCAAAAAAAGAGAAGTTGACAGTGCAAACACCTCGCCACACATCAGCGGACGCAGGCAACTGACAGACCAAAAAATAATGGATTGTTGGATGGAAGGACGATCTTTTTGCGGCCCCTTTTTTTTTTGGGTCCGCCACCCATAACTGGGTGTGTGTCGCAACGCGGAATGCCATTTTTTTTTGTTTTTGTTTTTGTTTCTGTTTTTTTTTCTAATTATGAGGCAATTGAACATCCAGTGTTAGAGATAAAGTTGATAACGCGCAGACCACTCTTGATGCAGGCACTCTGAGTACCGCATACTGCACTACACATCCCGACAGAAGCAACTATTCGGGCAAGGGGCTTACTCTGCAACACAAGGAAAATGTGGGATATCTAAATAATTTTCCTCATATTGCCAGACACTAACTTTGTTCAAACATCTATTGCCCAGAAGTGCTCAATAATAGCCCGTTGAAATAAAAATTGTCCTGCAATACAAATCCCTCCCGTGAACACTGTACCGGTGTGCAACCATGTAGTAGTCCTACATCCATTTCGTGGTTTGCATCTGACAAACAAAGTGAATTTGATATAACACCTCAAGGTGCATGCAGGCGCAAATAAAAGAGATACCTTCACAAAGATGACTGTGTCTCGCTGTGCACTTTCCTCAAAATGAAAATTACTGGAAAAAAAGGCGGGATTTTGAGGGGAGAGCGATCAGTTCTAAGAGAACAATTCACGTTCTCGCTTTTCTGCTCCTTATTTTTTTGAAACAAATTTGGGGGGGAAACTAGGGAAGATGAAATGTGTCATGCGTATGTACACACCCACATCTTATCTGGTGACTCTAAGGTCCACCGTGGTAAAAAAAGGGGATGGTGTTGGATAGGACAAACACCTCAATGACCCTCCCCACCACTAAAGGGGTTTCTGTGCCTCCAGAGAGGAAAAGATTCCCCTTGGCTGTTTTTATTCATGTCATTTGTTTCTTTTTTGTGGGTATTTTCAGTGAAATTCACCCCTGTAATGAGTTATTTTCCAAAAATTCGTAACATAAAACAAAAAGAACCCCGATAAACCCATCCCCTCAGAACTAAACGCAAAAAAAAAAAAAATGAAACAATACCCAATCCCGAGATTGAAAAACCGAAATAAAAAATGAAACGGGCGTTTCGGAATCACATTCCGCAATCAGCTTCGGATGTGAGCACGGCCCCGACCACACACGCGAGGGAGTATCCGATAACCCCGCAGACGATGACACCCAGCACTGAGGAGAGGTTCTCCTTTTTGAATATTTTCAACCGCGGGAGCCCGAAGATGTTGAGCTGTTCTCTGTCCTTGGACATCACGGAGACCTGTGGAGGGGGTTATGCACAACAAAAATTCCAACGGGAACATTCAACATACCTGAATGAAGTACGCAATCGTCGAGCACACAAACATAATGTGTATCGCAAGCGCACAGTAGAAGGTAGACGGCGGCATCTCAGGAAAACCTGATTCATCCTCGGTGAGGAGGTTCTGGTTCTGCACCTCAACACGCACCACGCCTGTCAATATCATCTGCGGGAGGGTGAACATCAGCATCCGCAGGAAGCACAGCATTGCACCAAAGGAATGCAAAAAGCGCGGAACATGCACATTGGTTGCTGCATCGATGCGGGTCCACTCTCTGTGCGCACGATATATCCAGACACATTCATAAACTGGGATGAACGGGATTAGCTGTAATATTGTGTTTCATTTTTTTAAAACTGCAAAGTACCAGGAAAAGATCGGAGAACCCTCACGGGTTTAACCTTGGGACAACATTTATTTAGCCTCCGTTGAGGATTAAAAAGTGAAGCTATTAATGCAGGCACCTCCGACTGAACCCTAAACGCTAAAAGCTAAAAAGAATGCCCCGCATACCCTCCGAAAGGTACCTCAATTGTTTGTCCCCACTGTTTTTAAATGCATACCTTGAAATTCATTGGCCAGAAGAAGACTTGTTGGTCTCGGAACATGAGTCCGAAAAAGAACATTGAAAGGTCACCACATAGGGCCACCACCAGACCCAACCCTCCGAGATATTTCTGACAGTTCGACACCAGATAGAAGAGCACCACATACGAGCACACGAGGTCCATCAGGTACGACACCATCGACACTATGGTCATCATCGCACACCCTGGACCGGCTTCATCGGGGCCGACCACCTGATCGACCCTACAGAGCGTTACCGCGGAGGCATTCATATCAGGGTCCATGCGCCATGTAACAGGACTCGCTGGGTTTGATCCATCTAAGTCCTTTACTGGAATCCCCACATCCAATAAATTCGCATCCTTAATCTTCCGAAACGAGCTTCCATTCAGAGTAGACGTGCTCCCCTTCAATACAGAGATCTCAGGCATTGCAGGCTCCTTACTGTCAAAAGGTTCTGTGTCAACCAACTCCACTGTCACGTCGGGGGGGCTAATGGGGGTCTCCCGCTCGCATACTTCTGGCTTTTCCTCAGAAACTGCCACCGGTTCATTTGGCACGTCTTCTCCCATTTTTAGCAGGGGGGGATGCCTACAGAAGGAATGAAAAAAGAGAGAGAGAGAGAAATTAGAGAGTAGAGGGAGTGAGAGGGTGATGGTGATGTAGATTTTTTGTCTTCCCACCCCTATTGCGGTTCCCCAGATTTGTGATTAGAATAGAGAAGAACTGCTTTGTCATCGTAATTGAAAGGAAAAACGTGGCTTGAAGATAAAAGCAAGGTCACAAAAGCATGGTAAAGTATGGTAAGGTCTCGTTTTTTTTACTCTATGTTTGCTAGCTGTGTGGACAACACAGAATGGGGTAGGGAGGGTGTTTTGAGGGGGATAGGTGGGGAGTTGACTTTAAAAAAAGACAAAATCCCTCTAAATTTACACCGCATCTTCCTTTTTTTTTTTGAAAATTTGGTCGTATTAGTGTAGTCACCTGAAGATGCACTCCACTGGGAATTCTACATAACGAGAAGGCGTGTGTCTAGAGCTTGCCTGCCTAGCCTCGATGCAAGCCCACGTCTCTTCAGAGCGATCCCAAAGAGCATCGTTACCAGAACAATCAACGCAGAAAGCCAAAGACTGAAAAAAAGAGAGGTGAGGTTAGAAAGAAAAATAGTTGAAACGTGCTAAAAAGGCATCAGTCATGCAAAGAAAGAGTGGAATAAGAGTGGTCCGTAGACTTTTTTGTGTATTTTTTTCGGCCCACAGGCCGTGACCTATGGGGATGGTTTTGGCCAGAAGTTTAGTAATCTTATCTTTTGTACGCTGGGTCCCAACCAAAACAGCGGGAGTGAGGGGGGGGAGTGAACACATACTTTGCTATCAGCGCATCCAATGCCACAAAGGCAACCATTTCGGCGTAATGCAGGCGTGTCTGAAAGTGAAGTCATGTGGTGTCAAAGTGCAAAAAAAAAAAAATGTGTGATACATACATCAGCCCCAAGCAAGGTGACACGCTCCGCCCAGGAGTCATGCACATTGAAGCACGGTTCTGTGTAGAGCTGGATGGAATGCTTGTCGGAACGTGCCTGTGCGTTGTGTGCTCCTTGGTTCACACCACCACCGCCACCACCACCTCCAGGCATATTCGGCGGGATGAAGGTCATCTGTGTGGAACAATCAATGAAACAGTTTTTATGCTTTGTTCAATTTAGGACAAAAAACAACCATGCCATGCAGACCAAATGGTCAACACTGCGTGAAGAACGCATGAAACAACATACCGGTGCAAACGGGTTCGGCGGCGGCAGCGCAAACATCCCAAAAATGGAGAACGGGAACTTCGGAACTGCCTCCACAAACGCTCTGTGAAAAAAGACATTATAACCCCCAAAAACACCCTTTAAATACATACTGTTCCAACATAGTTTTGAGCTCTAACTCAACTGCCTCATTTTCTGCGAGCTGCGCCTGGCTTGCATTGAGCAGCGCCGACGGCGGGGGGTTGAAGAGGGCCAGGATTTCAAAGCACTTCTTTGGCCGCGCATACTGCTGCAACTGGCCTCGCCCCTGCCCTCCTCCTACTCCACCTGCACCTCCCCCACCTCCTCGCCATGCAACATCTACACCGCCTACACCACCACTCCGCTCTGCCAACAACGTCGCGCCCATCTTCGTCACAATACCTTCCCCAAGAAACATTTCAAACTCCCTGCTAGGTGGCATCTGCATCGCATACCCTTCGACACCCCCCGACGCTTGCTGTTCCGCCTGCCACTCCGCTAAGGAGCGGTCCGCTCGATCCCAACCCTCCCTCCCAGAAACAGCCTTACGCCCATGAATGTAATACCCCCAGCCAGAATGGACCACAAAGAGAACCGAAACATTACACTGTGCGAGCAGATCGGGGAGTCGTTTTAATGGCGCCTCAATGATTACCCAATGCGCGAATTGGTTTAACGCAGACCAAATGAAGGAGGCAAAGAGCAACGAAAAGGTTAGGATACAGATCCTCAGAATGGGGCTGGTTCCGGTCCTCATTTCGGCTGATTTTGTGTCTGAGTTGGGTGCATGAACGGATACGGGAATGCCATAATTACTCCGATGCGCTGTTTTAAGTGTAGGATCTGCAGTCGTCAACGCAATAAACCCCATGCCATACATAAGCCATAAACACCACACAATAGTCCAGAGGGTTCGAGAGGACCGAGCAGAGCCCAACCGAAATATTTCATTTGCCGCTAGAACGCGACGCCACATCGAAACAGAGACCTCTTGAGTTACCTCCCAATCAACCAACACCACATCTATTCTGCTCTGTCTAATATACGCCACCAACAGATAAAACAGCTTTGCCCACAGCATGGTGTGCACGACAGGAAATAGCTCTCCGAGGCCTTCTGGGAGGGCGCGGGTTATCCGCGGGTTTGTGTTGTGTTTATATTCCAAATAATATGCACACGATGCAAGCCAGACCATAATAAAGAGGAGCGATCCTCCCGCTTCACAGAGAGTCTCTAAGAATATGACCATCCCTTCAACATCAAAGATTTGAAAGAGAGAGGAAGGGGCCGTCACGTAGACTCCGGAACGTTCTCCGGTTGGGAAGAGCCATGGGGCGCAGTGCATAGGTGGACGAACCGGGGTATGCCGGATGATTCCTCCAGCACCTCCACCTCCTCCGGTAGGGCTACTGACGTACATCACCTCAAGGCTGGGTGGTGGTGGTGGTGGTGCGTCTTCTCCATCAGGGACCGTCTGAGGTGGAGCTGCACCAAATCCGCAAATAACCCATTTCGCGCCATCATACTCCACACTCCCCCCAGAAGCGCTGGTCCACGTTTTCTGCCCATTTTTTTCAGTGGAGGATAGCAGATACTCCCCAGATACTCCTGGTCCGGTTACAAAGATGTTGAGGGAAACAACAGAGCGGCGTCTGCGTCTGCAAAATGCGAAGCTGGAAACTAAAGCGGCAAGACCGCAGAATGTTGCGACTAAGGTGCCGGTGGCGACGAGGGATTCATAGGCATCGGGGGATTCACCTTCCCAGGTTGATGTGAAGTGCTGTGTGGTATAGATGTTACTGCGGTGGCCCCGAAGGAAGGTTGGTGGTGAAAGCGAGCGGTTCGCATTGAAGATCTCGAAGTAGCGTTGATTAGGTATCTGCGGCGCACCCTCTGCTTCGTCATACCGGACGCAAATGTGTGGGGTGTCGATCACCCCGTCTACGTGGAGATGCACTTCGACACTCAAAGAACGGATGTACCGTACATAGCTGACCTCATCGTACGATACACCAAGCGAAATCGGGTCAAATGTCCAGAATTGTGATCTAAAAGTGGCACCATCTGGGTCGCAACTACCTCTCTCATTGTATACTATGATGGGGATGAGAACTAATGATCCTAGATCGTCGTCAGCGTTGGAGCTGGAGGTGGTCCGTCGTGTGCTTGCCCGTTGCGTGTCGCGCTGTAGGTACAATTCAAAGAACGGAACCGGGTTCGAAAAATCCTGAGAGGAAACGGAAGCGAAAAAGGCCTGCAAATCCACCTCGCACGACACCTTTCCTTGCACACCACTGCGGAGGAGGTATTCCATGTCTGCGGAGTACAAAGGGCATAGTGTCATCAATTCGCTTGAATACGGCGAAAAACCAAGAAATTCGCCATAAATTGAGTACCTTTTCAACTGAAACAACAGCCGACTCCCAATCCCATTCACCGCAAACTCTGGTGGGAAGAAGGAGGCGGGGATCTCTGCATTTGACAAATCGTTTTCAATGCCTGACAATCTTTGCAGCTCATCCGATTGAGGCATTAACGCGTCACGCCATCTGCAGGCAGTTCTGCTGGACCCATACTGCTGCAGAGCACAAAGCGAGAGCAGAGAACGACAGAGGGCGGCATCACCATTCGCACACCCGCTAGCTGCGACAAAGAGAAGCAGCTGGATAACCTCACTGTCCTTTCTCGTTCCGTCAGAGAGCGGTACGCTGGACCTTTCCATATTTAAATACGCTGCCGGCATGCCTGCTGTTGCTTCAACGCAAATCAAATCAGATTTTCTAAACAAAGGCGCGACGACGTCCTTCATTTGCACCGCAACGTATGCATCAATAACGTTCTTTGCGTAGACATCTACAAAGGAGCTACGCAATATCCCAGAAAACCCTGTTTTGCAGACACATCCATCGGAAGATGTTGGTACGGTGCTGGCGTCGGTAGATACGGTGTGCCCTGGGGTGGACGTGCATGACACCGCATTGCAGTTTTCGCAGGGAAGGCAAAACACTGCCCCAAGAGAAGCACCGTTGAGTTGGTGAAAGCTGCGAGAGGCAGGTGGGCAGGTGCAGTTAACGTCGCTTGATAGGGTGTCTTCTGCGATGCCAGGAGGGAGAACAACCGTGCTCGCATTTTGGTTGCATTTTAAGCATGATTTTGAGTCCGGGGCGACGATGCTTCCAGCGGCGCAAGGTATGCAAGAAGAGAAGGATTTTGAAACTGAAAAAACGGTCCAAGGGTCGCAGATCTCATCGGCAAATGAAAGCGAGATGAGATACAATAAAACAGCTATTGGTAGATGCATCGCATCTTTTGTGTAAAATAAGGTTGTTGTGTCTGTTTGGTTTTTTTTAAATTGAAAGACGAGGAGAGGAGGGATGATGTTGAAAGAAAAAAATGGGGTTTTTTTTTTAGAGTTTTGTTTTATTGTCGAATGTGGTGGTAAAAAGAAGGGTAAAAAAAACGGAATGATGGTTTTGTAAGTATGAATGTCAAGAGGAAAAAAGGTAACTTATGTTGGGTAAATTTTATCCTAATCCTTGTGGAGGATATCACAAGGCGACGCTGTTAATCGGACTGAGTTGGGGGAATATACAGTGTACACACATTTTCCCCTCCACGAAACTTCATTTTTTTTTTTTCGAAACAGCCCTTTGCAAAATAATTAAAATGGAAAGATGAAAAGCAAAATTGCATCGATCCATAAAACAAAATACTACTCCAGGTTAAAGCGCAAAAGCCAGACAAAAAAAAAAGCACTTAAAACAGAACACTTCAAAAAAGAGCGAACTATTGATGCAAACAATACGTTTCATTAAGTTCTATTTCGAATCGAGGCAAAAAAAAAGGGAGTTGTGTACAAGAAAAAAACGTATCGCTATTAATGAGAATAGGCTGTTTGACGCTGACCTTGGTCGGTGGTGATCCATGGTGATCTGTGGTGATCGGCTTAAATCGGTGGTAAAAAGTGAAAAAAATGGGCATGCCAGGCACGTCAATCAGCCCAGAGAACGGGATATCCGTGTAGTTTGGTGGTTCAAAATTTTGCAGATGTCTTCCGCATGACCAGCGCCATTGTAGCTGCGGTCTGTTGTCTTTCAAACATGAGATCTGCTTCAGCCTTGAGCGCATCACATCCGGTACTTTGCTGGAGGAGGTGTTCCGCTTCTTTTCTGCTTTTGAATGCTTTCCACATGAGCTGGAGGCGGACTGCTGCACGCTGTTCGATTGTGATGTCCGTGACTGGCTCGAATGGAATACGGTCTTCAGGCAGAAACGTCCGCAGTGCCTTCTGCGACATCTCCCGCTTCGAGACACGCGGAATGTACTCCGCACCACTCGTCGCAGTTGTCACCCCCTCAAGCAGGTCGATCACCGGTTGCAACCCGCAGCTCTTCGCAAGACCCAGAGGCGTGCGGCCTTCGTTGTCATGCAAATTCGGGTCAGAGCCATATCGGAGCAACACTTCAACGATATCTGTTAAAATCAAAAGGTAGAAAAGCCCCAGACGTTTTTAAAAGCAAAATCACAAAAAGGACAAAATTACATCATTCTCAATCACAACTTTGTACACTGCCCATAAAGAAAAAAAACACAAGACATACACAACGAATAGGTATGCGTCGCAGCGTGCAACGGAGTGTACCCCCCAAGCTTCGACTGAATACGCAGGAGACGTGGCGTGACAAGCCTGCTGAGGGTCGGTTCTGCCTCTGGTGTGTCGAAGGCCTTTTGCCTGCAGGCGTAGTACAATGCAGAGTGGTTGTCGACGTCGATGACCACCTCAAGGTCATATGAAAAGGCGTTCAGGAGCGAGTCCACCAGGGCCACACGGCCGAGGCGTGCAGACGCAAGGAGAAGATGGTTTGGCTTGCCGAGGTCACGCCGTGCCCACTCTCGCCCAATCGCATGCACAACCCAATCCAAAGAAGCGCCCATCTCAGTCGAAGGTAAAACAGTCATAACATCCACAACATCCCACATCGCTTTGACAGTGATCTCCGCCCACTTCTCCCCAAAGGAATGTAGCTGATTCAAGGTCAGTCCATGAGATCTGTGGTGGATACACCTCAGCCGCATGGCAGGTTCCAGCTGGTCGTCGTACCACACAGAAGACTTGGTTGCCAAGGATACGACATTGGAACGAATAAGATTCCATGTCTTGCGTTTGCAAACCAATTCGTCGGAAGGCTTCCACACCGTCATGGGAGGGGAGTTCGTTGGGACCGGGTCGGTTTCGACTTCGATGATGTGAGGGTTTTCGCGCAAAGCTTCGAGCAACAGGGCGACACCATTGGAAGGGATGCGGTTGTTGCGGAGGGCCAGCCGCCGGAGAGGCACCTTCATACGCAAAGCGGCAGCAAGCAGTTTGACGCCTTCAATACCACAAGCAAGACCTCCGCGTCCATGGGTGATGCGCAAATCCAACACAGCCTCCCAATGCACTCCTGTGGTAGGCGCGGTGCGTCCGTTGGACCCTGTAGACTTATCAAGGGAAGCGCTCATATCCAGGTTGTGTCTGCGTTTTTTCCCGCGAACAGAGATCTGTCGATGGTTGGTGTTGTCTTGATCTTCTGTCTCGCAGAGAACAGCGTCGGTCATTTCGGATCGGTCTATGCCTAGGATAGTGGCGATGTGTGCGCATGCTGCATCATCGGTGGGCTTGCCTGCAAGAAGGCGGGCACCGCTGCCAAGGTCTGCGCAGGTTTGGAAGATTGCCTCGGCAGGGGCAACCTGGGAAGGGCTGAGGGTCGTCCACTGTGACACCTCGCGTACCGGGCAGTTTGCGAGATGTGCATTGTTGGAGAGTGTGACCAAGCACTGCCAAGACTGCGCGGTTTCCCCAACAGTCGGTGAAGATAACGTCAAATCAACCACACCGTCACCCCGTTTAATCGCCTCCTCCATCTGAAAGACAACCGACGCAGCCGCAGCTGTCGCTACTCGAGGAAGCAGGCTTCGTACCCGAGCACAGTGCACTGTTGTGGGCGTCACAACCTCCAACTCAAAGAGCTGCGACTGTCCGCGAACCCCTGCGAGAACGCTCAACGCACTGCTCATCACATTGCCGACCTTCAACCACGTATTAGGGGGGAACAGTAACTCTCGTTCGCGAGCAAAGCGGGACCACCTTGAGATAATCTTTCCTTGCGTTGTACTGCTTGCCTGGACAGAGAACACTGTACCACGACGGCGATCTGATGCGAACGAACATGCTGTCAACGCATCTAACGACGTCGAAGAAAACGACGCCCACAACAACACTGCACCATTCCGATACTGCGGGACAGCCACCCCCTCCAACCCACGATAACACATGAAGGCCTTAATCGACGATGCCATCAACGGATGCGTTGCCGCAATGCCTGGCGCTGCCTTCAAACTTTTATCGATATGAAATATAGCAGACTTCACCTGGTGTATCGACGACCCCCTGGGCAGCACCCTCCACCCCTTCGTCACCCTTTCAACAATACGCGAGGAGCTATCTGCCCTGCCTAGGTACAGATCAAACCCAGATTTATTCCATTGCGCTGACGCTTCAACGGGTTTGGACCGAATAAAGGGGTCGATCGCACCACCTCCTTCGTACTCCCCATCGCATGCAGAGAACCCCTTTAAAATAAGTGTCGGAACCATTTGGCCCAACTGAATGCTTCGCATTGTGTGGTTTAAAAGGCGGTATGGCTGTTCTTCGGATTCGGTGTTAAGTCGTTCGTAGATAGCCAGTTGCGTACCATCCTCTTTGCAGACAATTTTGACAGAAGCGTGCGACAAAGAAATCAAATAATAGGTCTGCTTCCACCGGAACCTTTGCAATGCTAATACTGCTGCAACGGAGTTCGGAATAGGTTCTGTCAGTTCACCTAAATATTGCAACGCAGTGTGCAATATCGACGATACTGCTTGGTAATAATGCCGTGACGCCATGTGGTTGAAGTTTATAAGCTCTGTCGTATCCTTCGCGATTTGCGTGTCAAATGCTTGTTTGTTCTCGAGGTGTGATATACGTTCTAAGAGCAGCGCCAGCCGGTCGTCGTCCTCAAATGGAACCACCTCCCAGACTGGTTTGCCGTTTGGCACGTCAAACATATCAGAACACAGCTTTTCGGATGCATCTCTTGAGTAAATATACTCCAGCACACCGCAAGGGATCGTCTCCACAGGAGTCTGCACGACATGGAATGGTGATCGATCCGGGCACAACATAGAAATAACCGGTGCAGAAGCTCGCCGAGCAGGCGAAGGTTTGATCTCGTCATCCACAATTTGCATGGTAGGTGGAGGCAACCAGAGACAGCTTGCGTGCAGAGGGGAAAGCCGTGCATTAGCGCTGCATGGGTTTGAATATGACGCAATGACGATATGGGTGGCACCGACCGATCCTGTTGGTAATGTGTTTTTAAAATTCAATTTTACGACAAAATGGTGGCAAATTCCGAATTTAAACCAAAAATGCATACCATTATAAAAAACCAACCCCGGGGACGTTCTCTGCATTTCAAACCTTGCCCCTAATAAATCCGCTATAGGTCTGTTCAGGAGTGGTGAGAGCTGCACACATGCTTGCACTGTCAATTCTGTACCACCCTCCTCGCTCACAATCGACGACTCCTTCAGCGAACCATCCTCAGCTGCGCTGCCCATTTCTCCGGTTTCATCTTCACTTTCACCAAACGGACACATGCCGAGGGACATCCATTGGCCACCGGTGACCGCCTTGGATGGATCTGGCACCCACACCGCAAATGTCTGCTCATGATACAGCTGAAATGTGTACAATGCAAGGGGCACCACTGTTGACGCAGGCTCCCCTGCACTGTGAAGCTTTTGGATCACCTTAATGTCGTGGAGCATGCCTGACAGAACAGGACGTGGCCAGAGTTTGTTCCCCAAAGGATCCATCCACAGCTTCAACTCACACACCGTCCCCCAATGGTCCAGTGGGGGAACCCAGGAGGACCGATAAAATTGAAGTTCATAATCCTGACCAACTTCTCCCGCTTCTTGAATGCCGTCTGAGAAGCGAGGCTTGTCGGAGGCTGTCTTAGATGGAGGGTCGCGGCTGTGCAGTACTTTGCGAAGGACTTCGACTAGCTTGGGCCAAGGGACGCCTTCGCTTAGAAGGGTGCGGATGTAATCTTGTACAGTGTCTTCGAGGGGTTGTTCTGGTGGCTTAGCTGGTTCTTCGCAGAGTTTAACTGATTTGTGTTCGGGGGGTGTAGTGATATTTGGTGGCTTCAGATTGGTTGATATCGGTGATGGTGCAGTGAAACTGCTCCCATGGTGCTTCAACACCGAAAGCTGCGCACCCCTATTCTGCGCAAGCTTGCGAAACACCCCAAGCTGCTTCTCCAAAAGGCCCACCTTCTGTTCGTACGCCCTCTGTATCGTTTCCAGACGGTTTTCCATTATTTTGACACTCATTTTCCCCCTCTCATAAAGTGTAAATCAATTGAAAAGGGAAAAATAATTGGGATGGAGTAGAAGGGGGATGTCAGAAGTGGTGTGGGTATTATGAAACTAAAACTGTGGAGGGGTGATAGAAATGAAGTTTGTTGTCGGGTGTTGAGGGTGAAAAAAAAAATACATTCGGCAACTACTTTCTCTGAAGAGACAAAGAGGCGTTTATAAGATGATAAGCCTCTCGTGCTTACCTTATCATATTCGTTATCTCGCCAGACAAAAGTGGATTTGATGCCAAAGTAAAGATTCAGTTTGACCGAATTGACGCCGCAATCTGCAACCTACACCATTACGACCGAATGGAGAGGGAAAAGGTCGGCAAGATGCACCTTGGCCTCTCTGCTTCGAAACACTGCACACCAGCATGCATCTCTTAACAACCTCCCCAAGGAGGGGGCGTGTTACGAGTGGGTCCAAAAAAACATGAGGGAGGAAATACCATTTTTTTTTTTTTGCAAACAGAAAATATGAATTTTTTTATTGCTGTCGATGATGTATGGGAGTATGGGGGGTTTGAACGGTGCCGACGTCCCAGTAGCCACCTTTTAAAGAGAAGACTTGGAAAGGAATATGTCTCTCGTTTTCACACATCGAAGAAGAAAATAAGAACACCCACATTCAAAAGAATAATAAACGAAAGAGGAGAAAGTGCAAGAGAAAGTAATTTGATAAAAATAAAAAACAACACCACGTACTAGCATTGCTTACTTTAATTTTCTACATTTTTTTTAAAATCAGAATGATCATAGATGGTAGTCGGGCCGAGTCGGGCCGACTCGGGCCGACCACTTTTCGTTATTTTTTTTTTGAAAAAATTTTTTTTCAGGGTCGGCCCGAGTCGGGCCGAGTCGAAAAAACTCGGCCCGACTCAAAAAAAAGTCGGCCCGAGTCGGGCCGAGTCGAATTTTTTTTGGTTTTTTTTTTTGGGGTTTTTTTTTTTTGTTTTGTTTTTTTTTGGTTTTTTTTTTTTTTTGGAAAAGATTTTACTGTGAGGGGGCCGACGGGCTGACTCGGGCCGACTTTTTTTTTTTAAAAAAATTTTTTTTCGACTCGGCCCGAGTCGGCCCGACTTTTGAAAAAAAAAAAAAAAAAAAAAAAAGTCGGCCCGAGTCGGCCCGACTCCCAGATTTTCCAAAAACTCGGCCCGACTCGGCCCGACTACCATCTATGAATGATGTGATGATTTAGTTTGTTTTAGAGATGCTGCTTGTTCTTTTGATAACTTATTGAGATACTGTGGCTGCCACTACAGCAAGCGAGCAGGCTCCATTTATCCTTGAGTAAATCATCTTGGCTAAACAGAAACTGTAAAACCCACATAGAAAATCCACGTAGGGAATTACGTAGGGAAAATGTCAAAGTTAATCACGTAGGGAATCCCTTACATCCCACACGTGAAACGCAATACCAGGTGTCGGCGCACTGCCGGAAGGCAGCACAACAACACGAAACCTTAATTTTTTTCCGTTAAAACGAGTGGGAATTGGGTGGATGGGGGTCACAAATGCCAGTTAATAGGGCTCATTCAATAATATAATTTTCGCTTTTTACCCTATGCAATTGTTGATGACCATTTGCTTATCGTTATTATCCTTTTTGTGCAATATTCAAAAAGATGTAAATCTTTTTTTGTAGAAACGCACTCGACTGTGGTCCCCAGAACTTGCTTTTTTGTTTATTTTTGCAGTCCCAGGGGCGTAAACTCGCCAGGGAATCCACGGTGGGAACCTGGGTACTTTTTCTCTAAAAACTCAATGAAATACTTCACCACCTATGATCTAAGGTGTGCAGCTGCCAGTTGGTCCAAGATGCTCTTATAATCCACACCAACCACACCCTCTCCATGACACTAGTATCCGACCCTGATGGGCACATCTCCTCTTCACTTATCCCGGATCGACGGAAGGTAAGACTCTGGGTTGCGTGAACGAAGGTGCGGGGCCTGTACGAAGGGGGGTGCAGGTTGGAACTCTAGCACAGCCTGCTGCGCTGTGGCACCTTGCGCAGTGCCACCCACCTTGGGTTGCGCAGAAGATGCAGACACCTGCGCTGTTGCGTGCACAGCTGCTTGTGTGGTTGACACAGTTTGGGAGGCGCGTCTAGGCGGTGGTGGCTGTGGGTGGTGTTCCTTTACGGCCTGTGTATGTGGTGCCTTCTCGGTGTGTGAATGCGGATGAGCTGGCTGCTGTGCCGTCACTACATCTGCCAGCCATGGATGCGCCAAGCCTTGCTCTGGGGTGAGACGCTGCTCGGGAGTCCATATCAGACACATTCGCACAAAATCATAAAACAAATTGTCATTCACGTTGAGACACTCCTTGAGCCGCTTTGTTCCAGACCGTCTCTTCCTACCACGTGAGTTTGCGACAATACGGGGCGCATTCGTGGTGTCAAAGAACTGCTTTCTGCGTGGCGCCCTGCTCAGCAGCTTCTGCGGCGGCACGCCGAGGACCTCCATGATGCAGGCGAGTTGTTCGGTTTCGTTCTCGCCGGGGAAGAGAGGGTACCCTGTGGCCAGCTCTGCCATGGTGCAGCCGAAGGACCACATATCGATGGGACGTCCGTAGGGGATGCCGAGGATGACCTCGGGGGCACGGTAGAAGCGGCTCTGCATGTATGTGTAGAGGCGTTCGTTCTCAAAGCAAGAGCTGCCAAAGTCAATCAGCTTGATGCTCGCACGGTTCGCTTGTCGCAACAGAATGTTCTCCGGCTTCAAATCGCAATGAATAATGTTCTCTCGATTCAGGTACGCAAGTGAAGTAAGAAGCTGCACCGCAAACTTCTTCACCAAATTCAAACTCAACGGCTGAAATCGGTTCAATTTGATGAATTCGTAGATATTAACACTGTGCAGCTCGAATACCATGCAGATGTGGTTTCGGAACATAAAGTGGTCGTGCATCTGTGAGGGTGGGTGGTTGTAAGGGTGGGGGAGAGAGGGAGGGGTACCTGAACAATGTGGCACTGCTGCTCAGGGTCGTGCGACTTAAGGTGTTCGAGAAGGCGGATCTCGATCATGGCCTGCTTGTGGAACTTCCTCTTATTCCGTATTATCTTGAGGGCTATGCGTTGGCCGGTTTTTCTATCTAGGCATTTGACCACCTGTAGCGAAGTGGTTTGCAGTAACACAAAAACAAAAACAACAAAACAGTACATACCTGTCCAAAGGAGCCCTTCCCAAGCAGCCCAAGCACCTCGTAGCGGTACAGAATGTGGTCTCCCATCACCAATCGGTAGTCACCCCGCTCATCGTCAAACCTGGTTTGGTACAATAATGGTAGAGTCTCAAAAAAATTAAAAACGATGTTGCAGATCAAAGATGACGCAGGCATTGGTCAAAACAAAGACGAATCTCACGCCTCCTTTATCCCAACATACCCATTGTTGATCCCCTGCCGCACCGGTGCGCGGATCTTCGCTTGCGTCCCCCAGTAGTAGCACTGCGTGAACTCAAGAATCTCGCTTTTTTCGTAGTTGCTCAGGAGATCACCGTGCCGTGTGAGCACCTTCGCTGCGGAGAGAGGCTCCGAGGTACCTTGCACGTCGCGCTTGGGTTGCGAGGAGGAGGGGCGGCCGCTGCTGCTGCCTTGCGGGGGGGTGGGTTTGGCACGACTGCTCGACATTGGTCGCATGCCTGCAGCTGGTTGGTGCGGGACCTCACCTTGATGCCCTACTCCATGCGCATGCTGCTGTGCCCCAAACGACGTTTCCACCTTCCTCCTCTGTGCCGCTGCCACTCCATTCCCCCCCACAACGAGCGGCATCGAGGGGGAGGAGAAAGGGAGAAAGGGAGAGAGAAGTTAGGCTAAAACCAATCCACCTTTGAGGAAGTAACGTAAATCAAAACAGATGTGGGGGGTCTTTTGTCCCAAGGGAGGGGGGAAATGGGGGAAGAAACTTAGGCAGGATTATGGGGAGGGGAGGGGGAAGGGGGGGGTTAAAGAAAAAGAGGGTGAGCCAAACAGAGATCTGTCTAAGAGAGGATGGTTTTGGGAGGAGGGGAGGGGAAGGGGGAAATGGTTGGATTGTTAGATGGTGGGTTGTTTGCAGCATAAGAGGAAGAAGAAGTGTGAATGTGGTTTGCGGGGTTTTAGTGTGTTCTGACGAAATGCAGCGTTGTATTAATATAACGCGCCTTTTAAAAAGAGACGACTACGTCATCCGGGGCCAGTGGAAATGGTCAACAGGATAGCCAATGTGTTACCACTCATTCTCTGCATTCAGGTAGCGGAATGTTCACGCTTTCCCTTTCGGCAATCCTACACCTGAATCTGGCCCGGTAACTTCTTCCCAACACATTTCCAAACACCGCCAAAACTCGGGTCAAAAAATCAGATGGCATAATACACAATTTTTTCCGACAACTATTTCACCATTCTGGATAACTGCGTGAATGTTTCTGAGGTGTTACCCCTCCCTAACAACATCCGAGAGGAAACACAATACAGCCACTACCTGCAGGGTGGAAATAATAAAATATCAGCATGGCCCCCACCTTTTTTTTTGTAATATTTTGGTTCAAATTAATGCAAAACACTCAAAAAAGGGAGTGTTTTTCACTATGCCTACCTGAGTTGACTCAAATTGCCGGTGTTTGCCGTATGGTTGCCGGTTTTTGTACCGGAAGTTGCTACCGGCCAAAATCAGGTGGCTGTGTTTTTAAAGCGCAAAAGTTTTTTTCTTAAGTATTTTACGGTGTGCTTTTGTTGTTTTTTGGGGCGAGAAGCGGTGGGAGGGAGAGAACGTCGGGGGGAAAATGGTAGTTATTGTGCACCCACCTCCGACTGACCCACGCACGATGCCAGCCATCTGGATGAACGCACAAAGAAAAAGGTCTGTAAGATGATCTTAAGCCTCGCATTGCTTGGTCACCTTACAATAAGTTAAGTTTTCTTCTTTTTGGTGTTGTTTTATTTCTCTTCAAAAATATGGGTTTTTTTTCGATTGTATTACGATAAAACAAAGAAAAGTTGAAAGGTGAATATGCCCCACGCATTTGGGTCGATTTATATCCCCCCACTCCCCCTTCCAATCATTCACTCAAAACCCCCAAATTCCCTTTTCTGTGAAGGGGGTATAGTGCGTCATAGAATGCCTCAAAAGTGCTCCAAAGTGTGACAATTTTTCTGAAAACCCCATTTTCGGCCCAGTTTTCCGGTCAACTTGCCTTAGAAATGCGTTTCATTTATTTTTTTTTTTTTTGCAAAACTGAAAAAAAATACAGTTTGTTTTGTTCACTCCCGGGAGTTTATAAATCGACCCATATACAATAAAAGGAGCGCTGTGTTAATTTTGGCCACAAATGGAGCGCACGAAACGGAGAATAACTTTCCAAATAAAAACACCCCTGGAGAAAAAAAAATTCTAGCAGGAGGGTGAAGGCGAATGTACAAACACAGTCGACAAAAGAAAAGGGAAAAGACAGCACGAACGTAAGCCTGTGTACAGTCAGCTTCACGGCAGACTGGTCAATACCCTCGACCACTCATATGACCAGTCTAGACCGGTCACTTAGCACTGTTTGGCAGACCAAACAGTGCTAATCAAAACAGAGGTGATCGTTCAGCTGGTCAAATGAGTGGCCAAGAGTCCGACCAGTTCACCGTGAAGCAACACATACCCATACCCCGACCCCCTTAAAATAGTTTAACATAGAGTCACAATTACCAGTTCAACCCCCCGCGAGAAAACGGAACAATGTTTTCTCTTCTCGCAAAAAACCCTCTTTAAAAATTGAATGTACAGTTTGTTGGATAAGGTGGGGGGGAAAAGTTGCTAAAATACAACAGCCCGCTTGTGACAGTGTACCTACCAAAAAAATACGCAGGAGATTACAGGGGGTCCCGAGGAGTCTCCAGGGGACAGTGTTTTAAAACAATCAAATATGATTGAGTACCACGAAAGCATTCTGTGTTCAGGTTCCGATATTAAATAAAGAAACCGCAAAAAAGGGGGATAAAACATCGAAATAGAAACTTAACACTCATCACACGATAAAACCCATGGGAGAGGTTGTGGTGAAACGCACACACCTCGACCTGTTGTGGTGAGGAGTGGCTCTGCAGCGCGGTTCGTCCCCAGAACCGCAAAGTGTGTTCATAATGCTTTGTTTCTATTTCCTCCTTCATTTTATGTGGCTGTATTGCCCATCATAGTGTATTATGATGGGAAATTATCACAGTATAGTATAGCCACCACTAGGGGCTTGGATGAGGGGGGTAACGTCATGATGAGGGCCACGTCGTAACAGCGATACACCGCAAACCATGCACCACACCCCCTTCCCATTCCTTGTTGAAACCAAAAAGGGGATTTTTAAAATTAACATAAGCCTCTCGTGCTTAGTCACCAAAGTTGATGTTGAAACCAAAGAAGTATCACGCAACAGCCTTAGATTGAACAAGAATATTTTTTTAAAAAAATCTTTTGTGTGTGTGGCTAGCAATTCCGATTAGTTTAAAGAAAACTTTTACTCTCAGCAGATTTTTCCTTTGGGGTCAGCGCCGCCTGCTGACCCAACCTTTTTTTCTTGCAGAGTACAAAGTCTAAAGGAGAAAAAAATACAATAACGAAAAGGAGAAAAGTTGGCAAGATGACCGTAAGCCTTGACGTACTTAAAGCCACCTTAAAAAGGTAGAGTGTATATTACCTAACCCATCCCATCCCACCCCGTCCCCTTGACCCATGTATGCCCTTTTAGATGGTAATCAAAGCATTTTCTCATTACGAACCTAAATCAGTGTTGCTCCAGCAATTTTTGTCGCAAACCCCCCCAAAAGCCCCCCCGATTTGACAATAACGAATCCTAGAATAAACACTGCCAACGTAAAAATAAAATAAAAATACCCCCCCCCCCCCCCCCTAGGGGGGGTCACATCCCATGTTAAAAGTGAGGACACCGACCAAAAAAAATTTTTTTTGAGAAAAAAATGGACATCACCCTGAAAAACCAGAAAATATGGTCCCCAGGTGACCTACAATTCAATTCCGCCTGGTTTTGGACACTTCTGAGCACTTGTGGGGGTCTAATTCGGATTTTTCAAAAAAAAAAAAAACGGCCTGGGACAGGGTTTGTACTTTGGCACCTTTCAAATCGGGGTACAATCAAAACCCATTAAAAACACCGTTGGGACGCATTGAGAGGGCGGGAAAAGTGCCGGGGGCACTGTATAGGCGGTTCTACGCCAAGTCCGGTCTAAAAGCCTTGTGTAGGCGCAGTGGAATGGCAGTAAAGGCAAAGCGCCGTATCCACTGTGGAATAGGCCTGCTGAAGGTGTCCTCAGAGGCGATTCTGCAAGTCCTGGGGAGATTGAGTTTAAGAAAACACATGAAAAGGGGAGGAAAGTGATGTGTGTGGCATTGGGCCTCCCACGCGTCCTCCTCGCGGGTCATTGCGCACGGCTTGTCGTCAAGCAGTCTGGCCTTGCCATGTTGGAGCAGTGTGCCTAAGTTCCCAATACGGCGTTCCTTGCCCTTGTGAGCTTTGAGGACGTCTCGCTCTTGCCGCTATATTTTGTGGCGTGCCTGTCCGTGTTCACAAGGGATGTCTCTTTCCTCCCACAGTAATCTGGGTGTGGGGTCTGAAGAAGACAAAGAAGACGAGGCAGATGCGGGGTGGTGCTGTAGTCGAGTCTATGACTGGATATCCATATACGTGTCTAGTACACGGCTATTGTAGACTGAACTGCAAAACCAAGGGGGGAATTGGGCATTGCAATATCTGGAAAGTCATACGAGGTGTTTTTTTCCGCAAGGGAAGGTACCCTGAGGGACCGGGTGAGGCAGTGACGGCAGATCTGCTCGATAATTTACACCTGACTAATTTTCCTCCCTAAATTGATCACTCCCTGGCCTATTAATGGTGTGGGTACCTAAGCGCGTGTATACATTGGTCACTACGACCCACAAAATACAGATGCCAGGTGACCGTCTTGTCTTCTTTTGGCTGTATTCAAACGCACTTAGATGACATTAGTCAAGATGTATCCTTTACTTCCTAAAATATGAGTCATGGGCTGTTGCCATGGCCATATCTCGTTTATGTGCTAAAAAATAGGAATAAGCAAGGTACAGACCCTGTCCCAAGACCCCTTTTTTTTTCGGAATTTTGATTTTCTGGTCACTTCCGGTCACTATTTTTGGTATTTTTGGGCCTCCAGGACGTTTTCTAGGGGATCTTGGGTAGTGACTTGTGGGGTCGGACACCGCGCTGCGCGTAGAATTCAAAAACCCTGAAAAAGTGCATTGTCCTCCCCTTGTGACCCCCCCTACCCCCCCCCCCCCCCCCAAAAAAAAAAAATTCCCCCCAATCCCAAAATTAAGGAACCTCCGGTCCAATCGTGTTGTTTTGTTTTGTTTGTTTAAAATGCCTTTTTTGGTTCATTCCTTAGTGTCTTTTAGACCTGTTTTATTTTTCTTATTTACTTGTACCGTATTATGATATCGCAAAGACACCTAACCTTCTTCCTCCTGTCTGAGTCGGTTTCGGTCGCTTTAATTGCCTTTGCACCGGCCTGTATCGGGTTATGTGTGTTCGTAAAGGTACAAATGGACCGTTACAAGACCAAGTACAGTCATCCAACAAAGGTTGGTGGGTAAAAACGTTGGTGGGGTAAAACATTGGTGGATTTGGGGGCTCGAAAAAAATTGGTGGGTTTTTTACCCCACCAACCTTTGTTGGATGACCTGTAAGTCACAACAAACAATACCTCAAAAAGAGTCAGTCTCTTCTTTGTCTCGGGCTCACAGATGAACTGCGTGCGGTGTCCTTGGAAGTACTCCGTGTCGAAGAAGAAGCTCAGAAGCCATATGTACATCTGTTTTATTTATTTGTTTTTTGTTTTGTTGCAAAATCGACAGAACCACCCTAGAATGTTGAGAAACGAATACAGATGATTTTTTCGCTATTTATCGGGCTATTATTTTCACTTTATCTGAGGTTCACAACATCCGCATACCTCGACACCGATGTCGCCTATTTTTTCTCTGTACAACTCGAAGTGGTGGAGGAGGAGGGGGAGGATGTGGTGGTCAAGGAAGAGACTCATGACACGGTCCTCGTCTAGACGGTCGAGGTGTGTCACGATGGCGTAGATGTATGCTACCACTACGACCTCTTGGCTTTGCGCGTCGCAGTTGCCTTGCGCTATAGCGGAATTGAGCATGTCCTCTGCGTACTCGATGAAGGCAGGGATGTCCAGCGTCTGTAACGCCTCAACCGCCATCAGGAGACACCGTAGCAGCTCGCCCAGTCCCGCTTCGTACGTCTTCATCACACCCATCGCGTCCGGGTCCCCGCTCAGCCCCGCTCCAGCACCAAAGGTAAATGTTTTAAACTCAATCATTAACCTTAGAAGCATGTTCGTTTTGCTTTCTTCAATGACATAGCGTACACAGAGCTCTTCGCGTTCCCAAACTGTTAAGGTGGGGTAGGTGGGAGGGGGGAAAGGAGGGGGTGGGTCTATACCAGTGCCGTCTCTCTTGCCTGCTTCCTTACCTTCCATCGAAGCGACCTGCCCTAAATGGTGGATGATATCGGCAACCTCCCGCCACTCAGTACTCATAGGTGGGTGGCGTGCCACTCTGCGGACACGGTTTCTTAAGTCCTGCGGGGGAGGGGGGGTTTAGTAAAGTAGAAATTAACTTCTGGTATTTTTTCAGGAACGGCAATGTCACTAAAAAACGCTGGAAAAAAGAAAAGTTCTTAAGTCCTGCAGGGGTAGAGGTGTTAAAGAATAACAAATGTTCAAACTCGGTTTGTTCTAAAGTGAACTCTTTGGTGTGAACGGAGGGAGGGGTACACATTATCGACGGCCCACCTTTCACAGAATAGCTTTACGTCCTCCCTATGGCAGAGCAAGCTCTGTCTGCCTGTTTCATACTCAAAAATACAAAAACACATACCTGACTTAAGCGCTTGTTCATGACGTCTAAAGTATCGGCGCATGTGTCCTGTGTGTAATATGCGTGTCCCCGGTCTACGCCGTTGCCAGCCATCGTGAATGCTTTAAAAAGGTGAGCAAAGAGTGCTTGATCAGAAGGTACTCAGAAGAGAAAAGGGGGGAAGGGGAGAAGGGGAGAAGGGGGGGGAATAGGGAGATTTAGTGTGTTATTTTTTGTCAAAGCAAAATAGGTTTTATTGAAAAACGAAAGATTTTTTGTGTGTGGAAGAGTGCAGTGAGTGTGGTTGGTTCTGTGTGGGGTGTGTTGTAGTGTGGGGGGGGAGGCAGGGGTACCTGTAACGTGGGGCCGCGGGCCGGGCCTCTGGGCCGAGAAAAAATCCCTTAAGAAATCACGTGGGAAATGCTCTCGCCGTTATTCTGCTTTTGTATAGCTATTCTTGGCTGGGGCCGATTTTGTTTTTTGGGGTCAGCGGATCTCAATCTTTCAAATAAAGCCGGTTTTTAAAAAAAATATTTTTCGCCAAGGCGCGAGAGGGATTTTTTGAGTTTTTTACACTGTACTGTACTGTACTGTACTGTACTGTACTGTACTGTACTGTACTGTACTGTACTGTACTGTACTGTACTGTACTGTACTGTACTGTACTGTACTGTACTGTACTGTACTGTACTGTACTGTACTGTACTGTACTGTACTGTACTGTACTGTACTGTACTGTACTGTACTGTACTGTACTGTACTGTACTGTACTGTACTGTACTGTACTGTACTGTACTGTACTGTGTATCTGTGTATACTGTGTATACTGTGTATACTGTGTATACTGTGTATACTGTGTATACTGCAAAAATTGACCAAAAACGAGAACTTGTCCATTTCGTCAAATTGACCCCACCACTGGCCGGACGGATTCCGGAATGCAAATGCCGGCCCGTTTGTGGGCAACAATGACCCAAAAACCCGCGCACAAGGTTGCGTTGTGTATACCGTGTATACATACACGTGATTTTCTCCATTTGATAACCAAGGGCCGGGGGCCGGGGGCCGGGCCGTTTTTACCCCCCTCGTTACAGGTACCCCTGGGGGGAGGGGGCAGGCATGAGAATAAGGCCCGGACCCCGGACCCCGGACCCCGGACCCCGGACCCGGCCCCCCGGAACCCCACACCCCCCTACCCTACTCTTGCTCCCTTCCCACCTCTAAGAACTTGTCCATTTTGGAAAAGTGACCCCACCACTGGCCGCACGGATTCCGAAAATGCAAATGCCGGTGTTTTTTGGTATTTTCATTTTGCACTCTGCCCGGCACCTTGCCCGGCACCTTGCCCGGCACCTTGCCCGGCACCTTGCCCGGCACCTTGCCCGGCACCTTGCCCGGCACCTTGCCCGGCACCCTGTCCGGCACCCTGTTAAACCCCGACACCCCCACCCATTCCCAGCACCAACACATCCACAACAGAAATTTTACTATGTCATCACCCCAGGCAGCTGTACATGACAGCCTGTCCGGCACCCCCGCTGTCAAGAGGGGGTCCCGAGAAAGCCCCATTTGTGAATCTTTACATAGATTAGAGTCAGCTTAGAGATCCCCTCACCCCACCCCACACCCAACGTGTCGTTCAGCACTCCAAAAAACCGAGACCCCCTCACCCCCACCCCACCCCTTGTGAGAATAGCCCGGACCCCGGACCCCGGACCCGCACCCCCCTAACCTTATTCTCATGCCTGGGAGGGGGCGTCTGTCGGGCGCACAGAATGTGTTTTTCTTCGCGTTTTTTGATAAATTGTTGGAGTAGTGTAGTTGCCTCGGTTGTGTTGCCACAGTTGTGCAATCCCCACTGTTTATATTCGGCGAAACACTCTGTGCACCCGACTAGCCGGGAGGGGGTTTCCAATACCTTGCAGGAGTCAACGAAATCCATTTTTTTGATTTTCTGTTCAGTTTTTTTTCCCCCTCCCTTTTTTTTCCGACTTTTTTTTTCTTTTTTTTTTCTTTTCGTTTTATTGTCCCATCGCTTTTCATAACGATGGTGCGAAGAAAAAAAACACAAACACTCTTCCCC
The DNA here is from genome assembly GCA_964035575.1 of Rhynchopus sp. YZ270_cl-10. NCBI lineage: Eukaryota > Euglenozoa > Diplonemea > Diplonemida > Diplonemidae > Rhynchopus > Rhynchopus sp. YZ270_cl-10. The sequence continues at coordinate 496,166 of OZ037851.1, forward strand.
AGACACAGGACAATTTGGTTGTCAATGAAGGCACAGCCAAAAGGTAAGACGAACCTAAACATCGTTTAGCCATCTTGAAAAATATATACCAACAAAGCAGTCAATAAACATGTATGTAAGCGCGAAAAAAGAGAAAAAAAAAAAAAGTTGCCAAAAAAAAAAAAAAAAACTTGTCAGATGCATGCACCTCTCACACACATCTGACAAAAAAGGAACCGCAAACGTATCGATAATCCGACACGATAAGATTTGAGAGGAAGAGAACGATTTCAACACATCTTCAACAAAGTGAAGTTGTTGGTTGCAGACATCGCAAAGGGGAGGAGGGTGTGTGTGGGAGGGAAGATATGTATGCTGTATGCAATGCGGAACTGCAGAAAAATTTTTTTTTCTTTTTTTTGACTTGAAATACAACAGCCCTCTCATGACAGTGTACCTTCAAACAAAACGTTGAAAATGCAAAGCCTCTGTGACAGTGTTGACCAGAACCGGTGTACACATCCCGCAATCGTGCTTTTCGCATTGAAACCTTGTACAGTCCCGACAACCACGCCGAAAAGAAGAAGGGAAAAAAGACAAATTGAAAAAGGAGACGAAAGTGCGATCATACAAAACAAAGTGACACCTAGGCCAGACACATGGGGGGGTTTTTTTTTGTGTTGGCAAATCACTTTATGCCAACTTTGTTTTTTTTTTTCTGTTGTTCTACGATGTAATCCTCGCAACAAAAAAAATACACAAATTCAAAATCGGGCTATTCCATACGGTTCCCTCTAGAATGAGTGCATCTATTTCTGGTCCAGTATTGTTGGTCATTTGATTGAACCCTGCCCTTTTTCCATGTATGTTTCCTGAATTTGCAAAAATTTTCAGAAATAAATCATTTTTCTTTGGATTTAAATCCAAAGAAAGTGGTGGCTCGAACCAAACTGTAAGTGGTTTTCCGGTGTACACATACCGTTGCAATGTCAAAAGAAACCCCTCTCTTGCATTGTCAAAAAAAAAGGGGGGGGAACAGCTCATTTGAAAAATGGGTTTGAAAGATGTAGTGGTGTGACACGAGAACACACGTTCGGCCTTGTCTGGTATTTTGTACCCAATGAAATCCATACAAAATTGCATGGTCAGGGAATTGTTATTCAGATGTCGCAAAAAAGGAAAAAAAAGAAAAACAAACCAACAAATAAAAGCACCAACGGTACTTGTACCCTGATGCAGAGTAAAAAAAAAGGCACCAGCTCGGTTGGATCGCAAGACCCGGCTCGCCCACACAGAACATCGCGTGCCACCAGGGGCTAGTAACAAGCAAAAATAAAAGGGGTTTTTTGGTAAGCAGCCTCGTGTTTAGTCGCCATAAAAAGAGCTCAAAAGGGGGGGTGCAAAACCCGCAAAAACAAATGATGAGAAGAAATAGGAACCTCAACTTAGCGAGGGGGAGTGTGTGTGTGTGTGTTTCTTTGAAAAAAAAAAGCGCCGTGGGCCTAAAACTGCATCCGGGAGTCCTTTCGTGGTAGTTCCTCAAGAAACCTGTCATTGGCCTGAGGGTAAAAAAAAAGTGCTGGGATGGCTAACCCTGGGAAACGAAGGTGGTCGCACACCTGGAGGTACACACCCAATCCCTAATGAGTCACTACACCTAGGTGCCATCCTATTACGTATTAGTAGGCAAGGGGGAAGTACAGACACACCACCGCAGGCCAGGACACCTCCCCGAGGCTCTTTACAATGAGAATATTAACCACAACCCCACACCACGTATGACTCTCACTCACACCTCTGGCGGGCCCACTTCGGCATGGCCTGTAAGGGTCGCCCTGATTGATCTTCCCAGGAACTAACGAATGCTGTCTGAGATTTTTTTTGAAAAAAAAGTAAAATAAAAAATGTGTAATTGCCTCTTTTGCTTCCATATCATACGATTCTCCACTTTTGTTTTCAATAAAAGTGTGTGGCAAAAAAAATTAAAAAGGTGGGTTCCCTCGAGTCCGTTTCAATAAGTAAGGAGGTACAACTGGAGTATACGCCAAGGTATAGGGGGGTATAAAGTTCATATTGAAGAATAACAAACAGAAAAAACCACGATCGCGCGATTTTGCCGTTTGCATTATAGTTTGCTGGAGAGGGATAAGGGGAAGGGTGAACTCTGTAGTGGGTGTCTAAGCCCGTAGAAGGAAGTAAGGGGGGGAAAAGAGAGAGAGAAAAAAAAACTGGGAGAACCTCACAAAAAATATAGGTGAGGAGGGGGGAAAACAATACACTTTCGGGTTCGAAAGTATGGCAAAAAAAACATGAGAGTCTCACGCACATCCTTTTTTCCTTTTTCCTTTGTGAAAAAAAAAGGAATGATTACGTGGAATCACCATCTGATAAACCACGCAGCCATTTTATATTTTTCTTGTATAGAATTACTACCCTAGTCTAGGCTAAAGGTGTATTTTGTACCCAATGCCCCTTGAAGGTTCGAGATGTACAGACATTTTTTTCTTCTTTTTTTTTGAAAACTTGGTTGTATTGTGTGCCACCCTAGAGTGTGCTCCACTATCTTTTTCTTTTGACGTATTTACCAAGTGATCCTTTCATTTGGTTTCTTTCTTTTTGGTCTCAACAAAAATTCTTCACACCGCTGTTTAATCCTCTCCAGGGTCCTCCTCCTGGGACTGAGTCCCATTCTTTTCTTTGCACCAAGGTGCATTTGATAAAAAAAAAAAGGGGGGGTTTTTTTTAATATTTCCCAAAACCCCTTCTGACACGTACGAAGCAAGAGGAAAAAAAGAGGTCTCTCCCACACTGGGGCAGGGAAGTGGGAGGGGGAAAAAAAAATTCAAAACAAGATAACCAGCGATGTGTGTCGCCCCACCCCCACTCACCCACGCGCCCCTTACACCCCCCCGCTTATAAACACATTGCCAATATGAATTGGGGAAAAATAAAAAAAAGGCACAAATTTCAATGGGAGCCGGCTCCTCATTTTTCCTCCAAAAATGCATAAAAAAAAATACATTGGTGGAGAGTCCTGCGCAAAATATAAAATAAAAAAAAATGAAAAATTTATAAAGATGAACCTAAGCCTCGCAGTAGGTCACCTTTTCAATAAAATGGGCAGCGAGTTGTGTCTACGTCATCAATTATTCAAAAATAAAAACAAAAAAAAAAACTTTGTAAAGAAGGATATCCCTTTCGCTGTGTACATCCATTCCAAAGTTTGATTTTTTATTTTTGCTGCATCGACAAAAGATTCACCAAAAAGGTGTGTTAGGATTACAATGTATCCTATGAACCTATGGTGGGGGGGCTAATAAATTCTGCAGATGGCACACCTCGTCCCTTAAGGAGTGTGGCAGAGATGAGACGTGAAGAGCCTCTATTCTGACACCTCAACGGATGGACGCTCAATAAGAAAGCTTAATCAATGAAGATGCCCCTCGTGCACACACAAAATAAATAATTTTTTTTTATCGGCAAAACCACCTTGCACACTATAAAATAAGAACAAAAAAAATAAATAAAAATGGTGCGGTATCAACACCAAAAAGATTAAAAGAACTGCGTGGCGCGAAATAGTGGCGAATAAAGAAAATTGGAACGCAAAAAAAAAGGGATAACAAAGAGAACAGTGTCAGATGAACCTAAGCCTCTCGTGCTTAGCCATCTTGAAATCGTGGAAATTCACACAGCAGCAAAGTTTTTCAAGAAATTATAGGGGGGGGAGTGAGAAAACTCATAAAAGTGAGCGGGCTGTGGGTGGTAGGGATGTATGTGGTGTCATAGCCGGAAAAGGGAAAAAAAAGAAACAATCGCGCAACGTTCACAATTGAAAATATGTGACAGGACGAAAAACAAATGTGACTTGAAATACAAAGTCCTCTCGTGACTGCGTATCATGACCGGTGCACCGTGGATGGACCCCAACCACATAGTCCTACATCAAACAAAACCCGCAAAATGGGGGGAAAAGGTTGGGTGCTGCGTGCAGTACTGCCACAGTTCTCCATTCAAACCACAAAAAAAAAACAAAAACCAAAAAAAAAAAAAAAAAACAAAAGGAAGAAAGGTTTGTAAGATGATCCTAAGCCTCGCGTGCATAGTTCTGAATAATAATAATAAAATATTGTTTTGTGCTTCATTCCCACGAAAATAAGCACACCATACGCGAAAAAAGAAAGTGGTATTTGATAGTGTCGAAGAAAAGCCCCTTCCACAAGCAGCTTGATTGACTTTTTGTGTGTTTCAGCGTAATTTTTTTTTTTCTTTTCTTTTGTTTTCTTTTTTGCGAATAAGTTGGTGTTAGTGTGACGGGCACACCCTCCGCCCCTCTCTAACGTGTGGAGGCCGTGACGATTGAGGGAGAATAGTATTATTTGTACGTCAAGGCCAGCGTTTTTTTCTTTTTTTTTTAGTAATTTTTTGTTTGCATTTTTGCACGGCGGATTTCGCCCTGATTTTTAGTTTTGCACAAGAATAGTATGACAGCAGAAATAAAGGAATATGTGGTATGTGGTTTGCGTGTATTTTTTTTTTTTTTTCTTTTTCCCCTTCAGTTTTTTGGATTCCCTCCGACTTGTATTCCCCCCGTCAGCTTCCTAGCAGGTTTGTCCTCTGTGTAGTTGACCTTACAACCGTGACCCTCTTTTACTTCTTCTAGTTTTCTAAGCAAAAAAGATTTTTTGTGTTTTCCTTGACAGCTCAAGGAAAGTGAGAAAAGAAAACATGTTGCAGAGAAAATAGCTGAAAAATCAGAGAGAACAGATGTAATGGAACGAGAGGTACGTCGTGTGGAACAAAAGAGAGAGAGCGAAAGAGAGGGAGAAAAAGAAACCCCCTGAAATGTGTGCGTTGTTTTTTTTTCCTTCTCTTTTCTTTTCCCGTTCGTTCTCGTGCACACACAGCACTTTCGAAATACTTAGTATAATCAGTGGTCGCGCTAATTATGGGAAAAAATGGGGGAAAAATGGATTTCGGGTACGGAAAAACGTTCCTTGAAAAGGTTAGCTGGGGAGGCCCGGAAACCCCGTTTTGTGGCATTTCCGGGCCAATCCCGGCTTGTGGTGGGGTATATACGGAAAAATGGACAAAATTTTAGTGACTTAAATTTTCGCAAAATATGAACCCATACTCGTAAACAAGGGTCATTTTCAGGAAAATTCGGAAAATTCCGAGATTTGGAAGCAATTTTTCTCCTGAAAATCAGTGGGTTTTCAGCCTCAAAACATACCGCGATTGGAATTTCCGGAATCCGTCCGCGCTGTGGTGGGGTCACTTTGCCGAAATGGCCAATTTTTTGGTTTTGGTCAAAATCCATGTAGGGTAAAGAGGGCCAATGTAAATCCCACAACCAGATTTTCTCTCCCTGATCCTGACGTCTTGCAACATGAAAATGCGCGAAAACACCGGCATTTGCATTTCCGGAATTCGTCCGTTCTGTGGTGGGGTCAATTTGCCGAAATGGACAAGTTCTTGGTTTTGGTCAAAACCCGTAAGTGTAAGGTAAAGGGGGCAAGTGTTTGCCTGTAGAAACTGGAAGGGAACAGGCAGCGCCGCAGGCGCACGGTAACCAACTTTTTTTTTTTTTCCTTTTCTTTTTTCTCCTCTTTCTTTTGACTTTCCGAGCCAATTGCGTTCCACGGCGGGGTCACATGTATATGCAAGTCCACTATGTGGTGGTCTTACTCAACAATATTAGAACTTCTGGTTTCTTAATGAAATCCCCGTACTGCAAAAAAAAAACGTTCCTACCAAAACCCCCAAAAATCCCGGGATGAGGGATGGACTTTAGCGCGAGTTCTGAGTATAATATGGTCATTTTTTTTTTGGCGGGAGTGTATGGGATGACTGAAAAAAATGGTAGTTATTGATGCAGGTACCTCCGGTGACCCACAGTACGATGCCAGCCCCGGATGAAGCAAAAAATACAACATCAAAAAAAGAAAAGAAAAAAAAATGCTAACTAACGAAGTGCTTTCATCCTTTGTGAGATCAAGCCAATCGTAGCTTTTTTTAAAAGAAAAGTTTATAAGATGAAACTCAAGCCTCTCGTGCTTAGTCACCTAACAAAAAGAAGGGAAAAAAAAACCGTTCGCAAAGAAGTTGTGCCGAAAAGAAAAGTTGGTAAGATGATCCTAAGCCTACAACTTAGTCAAACCTTCGAGATGAATGTGTCCATACAACTCGTAAAAAGGGGCAGGGGAAAGCAAAGAAAATGTAAAGATGAAAGTACTTAATGTGCACAACATCTGATGTTAGATGGATTCGCCCGAACAGGACACAATCCATCAAAAAAAGAAAAAGAAAAAATTAAAAAAAAAAGATAAAACCAGATTGTCCCCACCCAGAAATTGCATCTCCTTATTTGATGAAGAGAAATAGAAAACAAAATACAATCCCCCCTTTTTAGAACAAATACCCCCCCGATAGCACACACACAGAAGAACCCACCCGGAAATCCCTTTTTTACCGGAAAGCAAAGACCCAAGGCTGACCCGTATTTGTGCTTTATAATGGAACACAAGTTACGTTGTCAAACCGGGTAAGGATGAGAGGGGTAAGGGGAGAGAAAAAAGGCGAAGGGGGAAGAAGAAAAAAAGAAACAGAAGACATGGCAGAGAAAGGGTGTGTCAATTTTTGTAAAACTCATTATTGCACCCCCTCAGTACCTACATCTTGTTTTTGCTGAACTATTTCTTCGAGGGGAGGGAAAATAAAAAGGTAGAAAGGTATAAGATGAACCCAAGCCCCAGTGCTTAGACACCTTGAAAGAGGGGGGGAAAAATACAGATCAACACAAAAAAAGGGAATCCCATTCTGGCCCTCATTTGGGAAAGCGCGTTTGAGGGTCGGTTTTCCCACCCCTGTCCCCACCCCATGTTTTTTTGTTTTTGTTTTTGCTTTTTTTTGTATCGACAATCACCATGTGTTTTTTTGCTAAAAGACAATTCCCCCGGGTGATTGGGTGATTTGTTTGATGCGAATTAATGTTGCTCTCACCCACGGACAGGGGTGAAGTCGGGATGCCGTGCCTGTAGTTTGTTTATTTGTTGTAGTGATTTGATGAGAACAATGTTTGGTAACTTACATGCACATACCGAGAGTGTTATGCTATCGCTGAAGGACTTGCCGAGTTCTGGCATCGAGGCGTAGGACATGTTGAGAACAGGCGACCCTGCGTCGTCCAGCTGGTCTGCCTTGTGGTGCGAGGACGACTGCGACGGCTGTGGGCCTGAGTGGTGGCCATGCCCACTGTGGGCCTGCTCGTGTTGCTTCAGCTGCTCCAGCAGCCTCTGGTGGAGGTCCATGGCGCTCACCGACTGCTGTGTGCGGTACTGTTGCTGCTGCTGCTGTTGCTGCTGGTGTTGTTGTTGCTGTTGTTGGTGTCGCTGTTGCTGGTGCTGCTGGTGCTGTTGCTGCTGCTGCCTGTGCATCTCAGCAAGTTGCTGCTGCTGTTGTTGCTGCTGCTGCTGCTGTTGCTGTTGCTGCTGCTGCATCTGCTGCATCATCTCTGCCTGCGACATCCCCTGCCTAGGGAACTGCTGCGGTACTGCGAAGGCGGGTGCCTGCGTCACTGAGATGGGGTAGCTCATCTGCGGCTGCATGGCGGGCTGGGAGTACTGCACGGGGATGCCCATGGGTGCAGGCGATACTGTGTACATGGGTGCGGCACGTGCTGCGGGTGGTGTCACACTGCGCACAGGTGGCGCACCTGCCGCACCTGGGGAGAGCGACGTTGTGTCGATCTCACTCGTGCTGCGCACGCTGTTGCTCCTTCCCGAGCGCCTGGGCGCGTACCCAATGTTGACCTCCGCGGCCGTGCTCGCGGGCCTAGGGATCTGCCCCTTCGGCTGCGGCAGTGTTGCAGACAACGAGTCTTGGCTGCTCACACTCAGCGAGAGCGGGTGCTGGTGTGGCGTGGAGTGCCCCGACCTAGGCGTCGATGCGCCAGACCTGCTGCCGCGCTTTGGACTCACGTTGCCGCTGGAGAGGTGGTGCACCGACTCGGTGTCAATGGCGGGCAGGTTCGCGGCGCCTGTGTTCTTCCGCTGGTGGAGGTAGCGACGCAGGGGTGGCGAGTGGAAGTTTGCTGAGGGACCTTCTTTGTCTGATCCGTAGACGTGGACGGAGGTGAGTGTCTTGTTCTTCTTGAGGGCGTTGTAGAGGCGTGTGACGCCGGCCTCCTTCATGCTGTTGTCGGTGAGTGTCAGGCGCACGAGGGCGACGTTCCTCTCCACCACTGTGGCCCACTGTTCGCCTGCGACACCGGAGTTGTTCTTGGAGAAGTCGAGGTGGGTGATGCGCGACGACGGCAGCTGCAGGGCGACCGCGAGCGATGCTGAGCCCATCTCACCTATGCTGCAGGTGTTGAAGTCGATGCTTTCGAGGGTGTGGTTCATGCGCGTCACCTCTCCCATGGCGGCCGCAACGTTGTCGCCAAGAACATTTGCACTCAGGTCAACTCCGGTCACTCTTTCATTGGTGCGCAGGGCCTCGCAAATCGCAAGCCCCCCTGCCTCCTGCGCACCTGTCGAGCGGAGACCAAGCGTCTTCAGCTCTGTGCCGTTCAGGTACCCGGCGATGGCGCGAAGACCTGAATCACCAAGTTTGTTGTCATTGAGGTTGAGCGAGGTGAGCTTTGTGCGGGTGTCGATGATGGCGGACAGGAGTGCGTCGACACCGTCCTGGGTGATGCCTGTCTCACGCAGTTCTAGGGAGGTAAGCGACGCTGCGACTTTGCCTTCACCGTCGTTGAAGATGCTCCTCATGGCCTCGGCCAGATGCGCCACACCTCCGTTTCCAATGCAGTTCCCTCTGAGCTGCAGATCCTTCAGACTCGGCAGCTTCAACACCTGCGCCAGCGTCTTCATCCCCTCTGCGGTAATGTTGTTCTCACGCAACGACACAATCTCGAGGTGCGGTGTGCTTGCGAGCAGCGCACTGCACAGCTGCGGCGCCGCTTCGTCCGTCATCCCAACCTTGTTGAGATACAGCTCCGTCAGCGGACTGCCTCCGTACAGCGCCTTTGCGAGACGCGCCACCCCCATATCACCTAAGTTTGTGTTACCATTCAGCTTGAGGGTGTTCACATGGCAAAGTGCCTTGCCTAGGAGAAGATTGTTGGGAAGCCCTTCGTGGCTAAAGGCATTGTTAAAGAGCTCGACCTGCGTGAGGCCTGGGATCTCCGAGATGCATTGGAAGAGAAGGATTGCACTACGGTTGTCGAGGTTGCAGCAGTTCATTTCTAATGATTTGACGCCAGCATGCGCACGCAGTGCACCGGATATGGCAACAACCTGTTGATAGTCAAGCTTTTCATGCGCAAGGAAAAAGGCTAGCCCATCCATATGAATGTGAGTGCGCATGTGAAACCAATTCTTCTCAGTGCGTTTCTTGCATCCAGTCTCCGTGCAGATGTGCACACTAGGGTGGTTCTGGAGGAATTGCTGCTTTTCATTTTGGTCTCCATTTGCTTCAACGTGAGATACATTGCAGTTCGGCATCGTGCACAGCAGATCGCTCGAATCCGCACGGAACGTCCCTTCCGGGATACGGAACCTTGCCTGAACACTCTTCTTCGGCTCGATCCCCGACTGCTGGCACGCCTTTACATACGTGTTATGCCCCTTCCTCAGCTGCTCCAACTCCCTCCGCACCTCCTCGGCAGTGAGGTTCTGGCACATCGTAAAGAAAGAGAAAAAAAAAAAAGAGAGAAAAAAAGATGTGTTGAACCAAGTGGGGGAAAAAAAGAAAAAGGTTACCCCCTCAACAAAGGACGCGAAAAGCTAGGGGGTTATCCTGTGGGTGGTGTGTAGTGGTTTGATGCCTAGTGAGGGTAATTCTTTGCGCAGAATATGGCCCCTTTTGGTGTGTTTTATGGAGGGCTCCTTGTAACGACATCTCTCGCGTCTCTGCACAAAGGCAAACCAAAGGCACTAAGGAGGAAGAGAATCTGGGCGAAAATATGTACTTCACATTAAGAAATTTTTTGTGGGTGAGTATTTGAGAAGACAGCGGTTGGCAAGGAGGGGGGAAAGGCCGTAGTACTTTTTTTCTTCCCTCTGGAGAACAACGAGAATCAGAAAAAACAGAAAAAGAGAGAAAAAAGCCTAAAGGAGAGTCGTAAAGGTGCTAAAATACGGGGGGGAAAAATCACACTAAAGTTCAAAAGAGTGAGAGGGCAAGGCTGACGGAGGCATTGAGTCTATCCTTAATGGAGGGAAAATCAATGGCCACGATGTCTACGGTAGATCTACAGCTTTGAGATTTCAACTGAAAAACTTGCACAAAAAAAGAGGAAAAAAAAAGGGAGAGCCAATGGTATTTCATACATTTTTTCTCCACATAAGTCTCGTTAAACGTCACCCTGCGTACCTCCTTCACAGTCGTTTATTCTGTAGAAGAAGAAAGGACAACTGAGAAGATGAATGTGCCTCTCGTGCACACATCTTTGCTGAGAAAATAAAGTTGCCAGTGAAACTGACGAGACGCAGACACCTGACTTGAAATACAAAGCCCTCACATGACCGTGCACCTTGGTGTGACCGTGACCCGAAGTCGTCCCTACATCCATTTCGAGGTTTACACCTGAGCCCTCAACCCGCTTCCGTTCACCAGTTAGATGAACAGGGATCATTGGTGACAGGTTAAATAGGTCTGTGCGATGTAGGTTCCGTCGAAGGAAATTTTCGAAGATTAACCTAAATCTCATTCACCTAACAGAGTTGAAGGTGCAAAACGTCCTCGACCGACGCAGTCACCAAAAAAGAAGATTTTTTGTTTTGTTTTTCAAAATTAGAAAAACCCTTCGTTACAACGTGCCCTGATGTGCCATCGGGCAAAGTGCGGGCTCATCACTGACAATCATCGTGTGATATGCTGTAGGGAATATACAGGTATATCGTGTTTGGTAGTCAAAGAAGAGCATCGATGTGCACTGTGCCGTCAAAGAAAGGTCACATATTTTTACATAAACGGACATCCCTCATCCCTAAAGAGTGCGGCAGAGATCAGATGCCATGAACTGTTTTTCTTTCAAAAACAAAAACAAATGAGGTGATCCAGTCTCACGCTTTTTCACACATTTTCACTTGGTTTCACACATTTTCACACATTTTCACATGGTTTCACACATTTTCACTTGGTTTCACACATTTTCACATGGTTTCACGGTGTGAAAAAGTGTGTACGAAAGTGAAAAAAAAACTGCTTCACGCACTCTGAGTGGATTCCTCCAGAAAAAAAACTTGGTGTTTTCACATGGTTTCACACATTTTCACTTGGTTTCACTTGGTTTCACATGTTTTCACATGGTTTCACATGTTTTCACTTGGTTTCACATATTTTCACTTGGTTTCACACATTTTCACTTGGTTTCACATGTTTTCACATGGTTTCACATGTTTTCACTTGATTTCACATGTTTTCACATGGTTTCACATATTTTCACTTGGTTTCACACATTTTCACCTTGGTTTCACACGTTTTCACTTATTTTCACATATTTTCACGGTGTGAAAAAGTGTGGAAAAGTGTGCGCTGGATCACCTCAACAAAAACAAAAAACAAAAAAAAACACACAATTTTTTGAAATAGGAAGTGGCTTCAGGATTATGAAATCACGTCATTCCGCAAGCTGTTGTGCTTACTGAAGTATTGGTGATGTGAAAAGGGGTAACAAAGCACCACAGGGACACACCGTTTTTTGCCATTTCATTGTTCATTTCCTATTGCCAAGAATGTGATATTTGATTTAAAAAAAAAAAAAGGGTTTTTCAGTTCGTTTTTGCCAATCCTTTCCTGGTACCCTTTATTCAATGTGAAAAAGAAAATAGAAAAAAAAAAAAACGAAACGTATCAAAAAAACGTCAGGAAAATCAGTATTGAACATGAGAACAGGGAGGGTCATACGGGATACGCAGACCTTCCTTTTTTTTGTTTCCTCTTTTGGTGTGGCGGACCAGACAATTAAACCCCTTTTGGGCCATTCTTGGGCCATTCCAAAACCGCAAAATCCACCACATCAGTTTTTTTTTATCTTTTTTTTGGTCCTTTCCGAAGGTTCCTCACCTCCGCAGTTTTGGGAAGTGGCGGCAGATGCTGGCCCCACCTTTGCGGGAGGTAGCCTGCATGCCCTCTTACTCGACCTAATTACTGGAGGGGGTGAGGGGGGGGCAAATACAAGAGGGGTATACCTCTTATATTAGTCTTGAATGGTGCCCGGGAGGGGTCGATATTGACAGGTCGCTGACACAGGGACTCTACACACACACCCCCTGATATTGACAGGTCGCCGACAGGTCGTTGACCGACTTTCGAAAGCACCATTGAAGAGAAAAATAGGAGGGTGTCTAATACAAGAGGTACCTCTTGTATTCGTTTCCCCCCCTCCCTCAGTAATGTTGCTACGTTTTGGTTTAAATGTTGAGAGGGAGGAGGGGGGAAAAAGCAAGGTAAAACGGTAAAGCAAAAAAATAAAATAAAAGCGCAAAGCGCAAAGCGCCTAACCGGAGAGACATACGCAAAGGTACTGATAAAATGAAAGAAATAAATGTGCATCGTATCGGCGCAAATCATAATATTTCAAACAAAAGGACCCAAAAAAAGGCTCCAATGATATTAGCACACTCACGGCCCAAAGGCGCTGTACAAAAAAAAAAAGAAAAAAGAAAAAAGAAAAAGCGACACTGAGCACTGTCTTTATCGTCCGGTGTGACATCGTTATCATAATTACACAGTACTCTGTAAATCAGGGGGTGGTGAAATAACACAGACCAGCCCAATAAAAGGAGCAAAAATATTAAAAAAAAATGTTCAAATGAACCAAAGCTTCGCAGTGCTTAGCAAAAAAGCCTCCGCAAATTATGTTGACTGTACTAAATGTTGGATGCCAAAAAAGAAAACTGTTTCGGCCAGATTCCCAACATTAGCACGGTTTAACATTTCAATTTATGAATACGGCATTGAAAATAGGTGAGTCTTGGACACGGCCATTGGGGGAGGTTGAAAAAAAAGTGGTAAAAACGAAAAAAGTGGTTGGTTGGGGGGGCATTGGGGCAGACATCTCATAAAAGAAGATCTGTTCCGTTTATTCCTTGAGAGGTAAACCAAAAGGTACTAGGGTGTCAAGACTGCTTCAGGTCCAGAAGACATCCCTCCCTTTGGGGGGTATAGACGACGGTAAGTGCATGGCATCCAGTGTTATACTAACAGATGCACAAACCTGATCAACAGTTGGAAAAGAAAAAAAAAATGTGTGGAGTTCACACATAGTCCACACGTTGTCAATTTTTCAAAAGAAAAAAAAGTGAAGTTGACAGTGCGAACGCCTGGGTGTACCCAAATAACAGCGGTCCCATTTTTTTGATGGAATTCGGGTGTTCTGTGTGCTCAGAAAGCACAAATATTGAAAAAAGAAAAAAAATAGAATCACAGAAAAAAGAGAGAGGAAAAAAATAGGGAGGATTTTCAGGGGGGCATTCTTTGAAAAATTGATTGTATTTCACGCAATGGAGCGAGGCCGAACAAGCTTCGCTAGGGCCTGATACAGGGGTGATGGTAAGTATTCGTACGACATAGATTTTCCAGACATGCCTATTTTCAGGCGTAGTCGGCCTCGCTGCATTGTATGATATTAGTGTAGACACACGAGAAAGTGTCACACCGTATACCACCAATATTACCGCCCCCTTTCTTATGCACACGGAACAAAAACAGAATGCAAAACTAAAAAGAAAAGAAAAGAAAAGAAAAAGGACACGCCGTCTGGTTCTACTCAGCGTTCAGAAACTGATGATTCGTTTTTTATATTCGACATTATGCGTTTACTCCTATGCGGGTAAGTTCACCCTTTTAAAATTTTTTGTGTTCTGTATTTTGTCCCAAACTATTCCTTTTCAAAAAGTATTTCAACAAAAAAAAAATGCTTCTCCATATTCCCCCCCCAAAACCCTCCCTGCCAACATCATTCCCGACTCAGTTTTGCTTTGCTTTTTCCTCAATTTACTGCTTTTTTTTCGGGGAATGTCCATGTTGTACGTTTCTTACAACTCATACGTCATCACATCATTCGAGGCCCACACCAACACAACCGGTCCGAGCCCTTCGGTGAGTTTCCTGATTAATATTTTTTTTTGAAGTATTGTAGCTATTCTTCCTCCCCACAACCTACTCTCAAATGAATGAACGTTAATAAGATGAACCTTAAGACACACAACGTCGCTTGGTGGCTAAATGAATTTCAAGGAGATGCAGATTTTCTTAAAATTTCCCCATACCTGAGGGTGGCCATGTATTGCTCTCCGAGCTGCCCTGCTTGCGATCTTGGTGGCATTCCTGGCATGGGCATAAAGGTGACTGCGGTGTAGTGGTTCTTGTCCTTGACGAGGTCGTGCAGGATGTTGAGACGCTTGGCGGAGGGGAGGTGCGTGAGGAGTGTGTCCATGCCTCCTGCGTCGTTGCCGTGGCATGTCTCTGCGATGGGAGACGGGCTGACACAGTGCACCGAGAGACGCCGTGCCCCACCATGCGGCCCCTGCACCTCCACAGTCTCCACCTCATCTTCCATCATGCACAACTCCAGAATCGAGACCACCGCGGCAATCGCAGATTCCTGCGCATGACGGTAGATCGCGAGCTGTTCTGCTTCTGTCTTCAAATTTTCATTCCATGTTCCAGGGTCGAGACCCCAGACCTGGATGGTGGCAGGGACACGCATCTTCCGGATGACCCTGCTGTGGAGGGAGGAATAGCGTGCCTTGGTGCGTTGCAGGGTGTCGTCGTCTTGCTCGACGAAGGAGCAGATCCTGATGTACGCCACCTTCTCCCAACGGTCCTGCCGCATAAGCATGTCAGCAAGCTGCACCGCAAGCGTAAAGTCCTCGGGGGCACCCCAAGGACACTCCCACACATCAATGCGCATCTTCTTGGCAAAGCGTTTGTCGCCCTTCGACGACAGCAGCGCCTTGTGAAGTTCATGCTTCTCCATCACAGAGGAAATGTCCAGCTCGTCAAAGTTCGCCAACAACAAAAACGACATCTTCAGCTCATCCGCATCCCCAAGAATCTCAAGCAGCTCCTTATCACTCCTCTTCGGCTTTTTGAATTCGGTGCCAAACGGCGACGTCGGGGGGAGCGGATCAACACTGTGCGGTGACGGAACATCCTCCGTCGCAAAATAATTGTGCGGGTTCTCGAAGGGAACGTGGTGCCAATTTCCAGCGCTTTTAATGAACCGCCGTTTGCCGTTCTTTTTGTGCGGTGCTGCGGAGTTGCGCTTTGTGAAACCGTCTGCGTAGGAGTGCAGACGCCCCATTTTGGGGTCTTCATCATCAGAATCGGCGATTTCAAAGTCTACCTCCGCTGTGTTAGTTCCATGGACTGGAGAGAGCGCGACACTGTTCACCGGTGCACGCACTTCATCAGCATCATTCGGGGTCAGTTCTGCGACCACGCAGTTTGGCCTCATCCCTCCAATCCCCGACTGTGTCAGCAAAGACCTCGCGGCAGCACGATGGGTCGCCGCATGAGAACAGTTTACAAACGCCTTCAGCTTCACCTCCTCAATAAATTCCTGCCACTTCGTCCGCCGCACCTCAACCTGCTGCAGCAACCCTTCCTTCACATCACACCCTTCCCTCTCATCGACAATCGGGTCACCAATGATCAACAACCCCCCTTTCTTCATATCATTCATAAATTCAAACATCTGAACCTTATTCTGTGGCGAATCCGCCAAAAGCAAGAACCTCGCCCTCCAAAACTTGATATGCTCAGTCTGACCAAGACGCAGCAGGTATTTGCGGACCTGATGGAAGATCAACGCCTGGGTCACATCACCCCATCCCTTCCCCTCTGTGTCCATCGCCTTACCAATGTAAAAGGTGAGAATACCGATCACACAGGTTGCAACGAGGGTGGCACTCCATTGGATGTAAAACATAATTGAAATGCAGATGACGCCTCCAAACAGAGCGGTAAACCAGCTGAAAAAGCGGAAGCGCGGGCGGAAGTTTGGTGCCCCAGCGATTGTGTAGAGGAAGGTGGCGAAGTTTGTTGTGGCATATGTGATTAAGGTAAACATAGTCAGAATGGGCGCAAGAACGTCAAACGACCCAACACAGAGCAGAACGCTCGCTACGAAGACCGACACAACGATGGCAAGCGCGGGCTCTCCTTTCCACATCTTCTTGAAAGGGTTGATAACCGGAATGAGATCGTCGTTGGCAACGGCTTGCAGAAGGCGGGACGCAGATTGGATTGATGCCAACGCCGACGATGCTGACGAAGTGATCACACCAAATGTAATGACATTAGGAGCCCACGACGTGCGTGACAAAATGAAATAGTCGTTCTTCAGCGTGTCCCGCTCCACAGAACAGCCAAGCGAGAAGATCATCAAAACATACCCAAACAGCGCTGCCGTCAGTGCAGAAAGCGCGCCTCGTGGAATCGCAATATCAGGACGCTTCAGCACACCACTCATATTCGCTCCCGCCATGATTCCGGTCATTGCAGGGAATACGATACCGAAAACAATCGAAAACGACCCGTTTTCGTCAAAATCAGGCCAAAGATTGGAGTGAAATGTATCCCAGGTTGGTCCGGTGTAAACAAACGTCATATTGTCGAGCTTTGAGTCGATGGAGGATTTTTGCCCGGTCCATTCTTGAGGCTCGTGGAAGAGGAGACCAGCGTTGCCGAAAACCTGCGCTACAATCTGGACTAAGAGAAGGAGAAGGATGCACCTCGGGTACAACGACGGCGAGAAGATGCAGATCAGCGACTCAAGGAACAGCATGCCGATACCCACCCCCGCCTTCGCCCAGTGGTTTTCCAGTGCATCGGAGTTCCAGTCTTCGATCTTCATTGTCAGGGTATCGGTGAACCCCTGCATATAGAACGAAATACCACAAATGTTCGCAGCGGTGAAGACCATCCCGATGGCACCTCCTAACTCAGGCCCGACAGAGCGGGAAAGTAAATAGTACGCACCTCCTCCTGCAACACGTCCGTTGGTTGCCAGGGCGCTGACGGAAAGAATGGTAAGATATGCCATGAGACCTCCAATGGCAAACATAAGAAGGGTGCACATCATCCCAGCCTGCCCCACTGCCCAGCCGAGACGCAGGAACAACACGACTCCGATGATGGAGAGAAGGGAGGGCACGAAAACGCCCATCACAGTGCCGAAGCCGTTTTTGGTGATGCGGGGGCGCCAGTCTGTGGTGACCTTTCCTCCTTCGTGCGGAAGGAGTTGTCTGTGGAGGTCGTTGTCAGTTGGGCGGCGTGGCAGTGCTCTGTCCAAATAGCTTGTTGAATCATCATGAGTTGTGCGTGGTCCCATGATAAGAGACATGGACGAAGCATGTGGCAGCTTGCGCCCCACACTGCTTGCACCGTCTTCGGACTGATCCGGCACAGCCCCATCTTCACCCCACACACCGTCCCACATAGTACCCGGGGAAATCTCCGGTGGCTCTTCCTGTACAAGTCGGATGCCACCTCCACCTCCCATAGACATGATACCCAGCTCATCTCCCTTCGATTCGGTCTCACCCCCCATCGTGTAGTGGTCTTTCTGTTTGGGGAATTTCTGGAGTGAAAAGGGGTGCGGGGAGTAGAGGTAAGGGATGGTGGATTTGGGGTCTCGAAAAAATTTGGTGGGTTTTTTGGATTAGAACTGCATTTTTTAGTTTCCTTTACGTGGACCCCTATGCCCCTATGCCCCTCCTCCCTCCCCCACTTCCACCCAAACCCGGTCCAGATTGAAAAAATAATACCGCAAAAGTAAAAAAAGATACCCCCATATACAAAACCTGCCGCAGGTTTACACCGTCAATGTTGCACTTTTGGGTTTGCGGGTACATGGTAAACACAGGTTAGAAACCACTAAGGTTGGTGGGTAAAAACGTTGGTGGGTTTGGGGTCTCGAAAAAATTTGGTGGGTTTTTACCCCACCAACCTTTGTTGGATGACTGTAGCTTTCTGTTGGAAAATGGGTTCAAGACAAGTGTGAGTTGTCAATAATCTCAACACACTCATCCCAGACGTACGCCACCACACCACCACAGCTGCTGATCGCAAGACCGCAAGCATCTTTGTCCTGCTCAAGATTTTCGCGGTGCAAGAGTTGTTCCCCTGTTGAAATATACCACGAGCTCAACACACTTGGGGAGTAGGCAGCAACAATGTCGTTCGACACAGCAACATCAAGCCACTCGCTTTCTGAGACGTCTTCAAATACACATTCACCTGTTTCAATGTTCCAGACACGCACACAGTTGTCGCAACACGCTGCAATGAAACGCTGGTTTGGTGTCAGTGCCACATACACAACGTTCCAAGGGCATGTCAGAACAAGCACCTCCACCCCTGTCGTGTAATCCCAGATGGTAATCTTTTTGCTGCCCTCCCCACACATCGCCACCCTGTCGCCTGTCACAACCATGACGAACTCGCTCTCCACAATGTGGCCCCATTCATGCACAACAACGCCTGTTGCAATGTCCCACACCTGCAAACCTTTGTTCTTGCAGCACGATAACAGCTTTGTTCCACAGGGTGACCATGCCGTGGTCCACCTCTCATCACCTTCATCTCCAAAGGAGTGCTTCAACGCACCTGTCTTCACGTCATGAACTTCAGCACACTGCGTGTCAGAGTTGACGCATGACACCCACTCACTGCACGGTGAGAATGCTGGGAAACAAACCAACTTTGCAGGGAAGCGACACAGACTCTCATGTGTTTCCGTGTCCAAGATGGACATCTCCCCATCATCCCACATCACTGCAAGGTAACTATCACACGGGGAGAGTGTAATCGCGAAAGCGCCACCCGGACCTTGTATCGATCCAGGAGTGATGTTGGCACCAGTGTAGTACAGCTCAACGGCACATCCCTCATCCATCTCGGTGTCGCAGATGCGCAAGTCGTCGTCGCCGATGTCGCCACCGTCTTTCATCCGCACACCAACATGCCGAGCACGTGGCACGCCGAGCTCCGCAAGAAGCTTTCCCTTCATCTGTCCAAGTGTGTCGCTCCCGCCCACTTCTATCACACAGCTTGCAGACTCGAAGTGTCCTGTGATGTCCATGTTCAGGGTAGCTCTGTTCTATCGGGACAGGTGTGTGGGAAGGCAGGTTGGGGACTGGTCAAGGCAAAGTACTGGCAATGGCCAGTACAAAAACTGACTAGACTTACTGGTCAATGGCCAGTACGCACTAAGTTTTTGTGTTTCCACGCATGCAGAACCTGAGTAAGTATTTACTTACTGGTCATGACCACTACATTTTCCCAGGTTGACCGGTCAAACTGACCGATCAACCTAAAAACGGTCAAAGTGCTGGTCATGACCATGACCAGTCCACCGTGCAATGAATTGCAGAGAGGAGGAGGGGAGGAGGATGGGGACGATGGAAAAGTAGGAAAAAATCCTGTGTGTAGGAAATCTATCTAAATAGGGTACATGAGATGGGAATAGAGGGGTGTCGTGAGAGGGCTGGTCAAGCGTGCTCGCTCAGCCTGCCGTGCCATGTGCGCAGTGCGTCTCCCGCTGCCTTGCGTGCGCTGTCCTGCGCTTCGCTCTGTTCGCGGCGGAGCTGTCGGCGCGACACATTATCGAATTTGATGATTTTCTCCTCACGCTTGCGCTCCGTTTTATATGGCACCACTGCAGCTGTGAGGGATAGGTGTTCACATGGTCCTCAAAACAACGCTGATAAAAAGGTAAAAACGCAACACTAAAATCTTAACGTACACTCTCTGTTGATTCTAAAAACGGATAAAATATTACCCAATATCACAAGCGACATCCCCAGAAAACAAAAACACTCCGACATACCTCTCGGACTATGCGTTGCGCCTCGACTCCGACTGCCACTCCGGCTTCTGCTCCTCTGCACTGCCTGCGGGGACTCCACTAAGAGATCCTGCAGGCTGATACGGTGACGCACCACCTTCACAGGGGCCGAGGCTGATGCGAGCGGCGGAGGGGGGAAGACGGGGGCGGGCGAGAGCGGGCTGTACACACCACCACCACCACCACCACTGCTCCCTACCACTAAGGGCGACGGCGGTGCGAGCGCTGATGTTGGCGTACGTTGCTGTTGTTGTTTGCCTTGCCCCTGCGACACCTTGATGTCATAGTGCGCCAGGTGCAGTCTCTCCGCCACACGCCGCATATGCTCTTCCTGTTCACGCAGTGCTAGCACCGCCGCCTCACGCATCATAATGACCTGCAGAGACGCAAGCTGCTCCTTCTGTCTGTTCAACACCCGCCCCCGCCCCTCCCTCTCAGATGCATAGAGGTGCCGTCTCTCTCGCCGGCAATGCAGCTTCTCGCCGTTGAAGATGACGTCGAACATATGATCGCGCATCCGGCGTGCCTCCAACACCGCCAGGTCTTCGGCTGCTATCGCATCTGTTACGGTCTCGCTTTCGGTGTTCAGCGCAGACAGCGTGGCGTTCAGTTCTCGGATCTCCTTTTCCAATGAAGAAACCTCTTCCCAGACGGGGTTTTCTCTTAAGGAGGCGAGCTGGTTGCCTAAGGGTGGTTTGGTAGGGGTGACGTCGTCGTCGCTGTCGGATGCTGGGATCGGGGAGGCTGGGGCGAGGGCAACAAAGGTGGGGTCCTCGCAGGAGCTGCACCGCTGTAGCTGGGAGAGCAGCGCGGAGATGAGTTGTGTTTCTGCGGATATGGTTTCGGTAGTGGCTGCGGCCGCGGCAGCGTCGTGCACTTTAGCAGAAAGGGCCTCCATGTCTTTGCGGTTGACCTTCAGACGTGCCGTTTCCTCTCGTATAGCAGCAAGAAGACGACGTCTTTCCTCCAGCAACGCGAGATCGCATATTGCCACCATTGACGGAAGGGGTTGGTACACTTCGTCCTCGAAGAAGCGGCGGAGCTTGGAGTGGAGATGAAATCGTCGTCCTGCTTCTTCGGAACAGCGTAGTTTGAAAGGATGCGATGCGGTGTTGAGATCTGTGACCATGACAGTGCGCCCATCAGGGTCCCATACGACACGCTCGATGTTGCGGAGCTGGATGCTGTGCACAACACGCCATCGAGGGTCCGCCTGCGGCGTGTCTTCAAAGCAGTACATTGCAAAGTGCGTCAACGCAAGTGCTACAGCGCTTTCATTTATCCCTTCACCCGAAGTAATACTAAATCCAACCGCATCACTAAACTCAATACAATGCTCTCCAAGATCATACAGTATAGAAACAACCTGTTGGTCAGAGGCAAGACGTAAATGGTCGCTTTTGGATTGTTCAAACTGCGTCATGGTTGAGGGGAGGAAGTTTATGAGATGAACCTAGCGATTAGATCAGAAAAATATGTGTATCTTGGAGTGTTGTGTATCTCCATTTACTTCTGTTTTTGTAAAAAAAAGGGGAGTGAAAAGGGAGGAGGGGATCAATGGGAGTTTGAAATAAAATATCGTTTAGAATTTACGTTGAGTGCGTAGATTGAATCATTTTAAAAAAATCCAAAACAAAAATCTCCGACGGAAAAAAAAATCATTCGCACGATGCTGCGGAGAGTGGGTTAAGCGTCGCGCTGGTTGTCTCGAGACAGTTTCCTGTCAAGGTCAGTTCTGCCTCTTCTAGCCCCCCTTCTTCTTCGCCCCCATCTGCACAACTGACACTCACACAACTCGCCTTTGGCTCCCTCCCACACACCCTTAAACAAAGGACAATCACCACCCCACCTGCAATCACACTGAGAAGCACACAAATGATTGTCACTGCATTCCCTTCTGCCGGCACAAAACCCTCTGTGTTTTTGTACTCCGTGGGCACTGCCGTTGGGGGCGGTGCCGTTACGGCTGGCGCCTGCGATTCATAGAGCCGCCACAGCACACAGACACCGTCGTTGCTGCAGGACACGAGGTGTTCCTTTGTGAACACCAACTCCTGCACTGGGTTGCTTGCGGCTGGGTTGTGTCCAGAGAATTGTTGTAGTGGAGTGCCTGAAGCAGCGTCCCAGAGGTTGATGCCACCTTTATGAGCGCCGGTGGCAAGAAAACGTCCGTTGTCGCTGATGGCCATCCCAAAGTAGTTGTCGATTGGATCAGCGTCTTCCGGTACTGCCTTGATGGTTAGTGAAGGCACCGTGATCTGGCAGGAATCAAAGACCCTAACGGTCCCGTCGTACAACGCCACCGCATACTTCTCGCTGTTCGGGAAGAACGCAACGTGATGCCCCCCCTTCCGGTAGAAAATGCTGGTCAGTTTCCTCCAGGTCTCCCCATTGCGTTGCCAGGTGCTTATCGTATGACTCTGAACACTTCCATTTGCAGCCTCCATCGCCCCTGTGGTCACAACAATCCGGTCATGCGAATCTGAAATGGCAAAGGTCATATCCGAAGCACCCAGCACAGCGATCAGTTGTCTCGAGTCAGGACCAACCTGGTGCACCCCTTTGCTAAACATACACAGCGCTGTGGTGTCTGCTGTGAACAGACAGCGCCCGAGAGGGGGCATGGAAAGGCTGGGGGTGCCCATGAACAACGTATCCTTGTAGACAGCGCTCGAATTGATGGAGTACAGCCAAAGGGCGTCGCTTTCTGCGTAGCCGAGAAGCTTTCCTGTCGGTGAAAAAGCTGGCGCTCCGTGCTGGAGGTGTGGTACGGTAGTGTATTTTCCTGTAGAGAGGTCCCATAAAAGGGTTTCCGAAGTGAGGCTGTTCCCAAGTGCTACAGTGCTGCTCTCATCAGAATAGATCAAGCCCTGCTTCACCACAGCAAAGTTTGCACCCAAAGAAATCCCCTTTTCGCATCCCTCTAACGTCGTGCAGGATTGACGAAACGAAGAAGTCGGGTTCGTCCACAGAAACTGCGACAAAATGGCGGATGACACTGCGAGGGAAAGAAACATCAAAAAATCTGTCTCAAATTTCCAACAAAAACGTCATCCACAAGACGCAACAAAAAAAAAAAAATGTGCTCACTTCCTGTAGGGGTGTGTTTGGAAGGGGGGAAGTGTATAAAAAAGTGAAGTTAATTAAACTACACTCCTCGGGTTATTGAACCCCGGAGTGTTGCAGTTAGGAGAAAAGAGGATGACTTTTTTTTATCATTGTCAAATATCTGAAAAAGACTAACAGCGATGTTGGCTTAAAAATAATCATAAAAAAAGAGAAAAGTTTGGTCAAGATGGTACTAAGACTTCTCATGCTTAGCCACCTAAAAAGGGTTGGAAAAAAAATCAGTTATACCTCGCAGTGGCTATCCTTATAAAACACAACGGTCTTGAGATGCGACAATGAGGACGTGCAAGGTCTTCATGTTGTTTCACACTCAGGCGGAAGGCGGCAGGAAGGCACATGAGAGAGACGGAAATCAAAAAAAAAAGAAAAAAGAAATGCGAAGACACACACACAGATAAATCTGCGGAACTAGAAAAAAAAATCACACAGGGCACGTATCAGTGCAAGACACCCGAGGATGCGTTCACAATGCTACATTTTTCTTTAGGGATGTACAATGGGACCAAAAATCAGCACAAAAATTGTGTATATGACGGCTTGTCATGACATGACTAACACACGCAACAAACACAATACAAACACACAACAATTGACAAGCTTTTGACCGTGTTTACTCATAAAAGAAAAGTTTATAAGATGAACCTAAGCTCTCTCGTGCTTAGTCTGATTAGATTACTTAATGTTTTGAACATTGGTTATTCATCAATCTTTTTTGTTCTCTCGTGATTAGTCACCTTAAAATGACTGAAAGTGCTTGTTAAATGACAAGCATAGACCCATGTCAAAAACATGACATGCATACCTGCTTATCAAATGTGTTTGTCATTATCATGCAAATGTCATCGTACATGCTGTTTTTAGGGGTTAGGGGAGGGGGGGGGAAAGGGGGTGATCTGGAGACGAGACCTGAGCTGATACCTGGGCTTCACTCTCCAAAAAATGGGGTTCAAAAAAAGATGAAAACAATACAGAGGAAAGAAAAACTGTATGCAGACACACAGCTGCTACCTATGAGGGGGTATGCGACGGCCTAAACAAAAAAAAAAAAAGCAGATTTTTTTTTCTTCTCTGTCGGTTGATATTCTTGGTTTTCCGGCTGGCTCAGCAGGACACACCAAATAAATAAACCTAAAAAAGGGTGCTAAGAAACGCTCCCGAATGACTCCACGGCCGGGTGGACACTTTAGGATAGGTACAGAACCAGTTCATCCGTGTCGACGCAACTGTGAGTCCCTAGGGGATAGATTCGCACCTTGACAAGGGGGGTTTTAAAAGAGGGGAAGGGGGTAATTTTTGATGCTCTTTTTTAAAATATGCTGGATGAGAACCAACGCATGATATTTCGGTAACTAATTTCCAAAAAAAACAAAAAATGATTATTGCTGAACCCAAGCCTAGATATCATCTTGGGGGGAAGGGGGAGGTTGAAAAATACAAAAAAAAGAAAAGTTTATAAGATGAACCTAAGCCTCTAATGCTTAGTAACCTTAAAAAAATACAAAGCCTCTCTCGTGGCAGTGTACCAAAAAAAAAAAGAAGAAAACGCGAAAAGTTTATTTTTCTTTTTCAATGCGCTTCTACACACACATTAAAAAAAAAGGGGGGGGAGAACATTTGAGTAATCGACGAAATGGGTACGGCGAAATTAAAACGGATAGGGGTGAATAACATAATAGTTGTGCAATCTCCACTTTCTTTTTTCCTTTTATTTTTTTATTTTGAGGGAGTTTCTGCATTTGGGCCCCTTGAAATAGCTATTTACAGATGGATCATTTTGAGAGTGGTTGAGACACTACCCTCTGCACGTGACGTGTACTGACTCGTATAAAAAGCTTCTTACATCGACCCGTACAGAAATGTCTTGTACCAGCACCTTTGGAAAAGTGCTTATGAGATAAAGGGAGTTGTCCGAAGGGAAAGTTCGGTATATTTCTCAAAAAGGGGGTAGATACGAAAACAAAACAATTTTTTTTTGTACACTGATTCTAAGGGATTTGCCCATTTTTTTATGATAAACATGAAACAATTCCTCAAACGTTGAAAGCTCTGGTCCTAATCTTTGATTGATTTATTATGAAAAGAAAAATACCCAAAAAACCGAGCAGATTCGTTGTTCCAAAAAAAAGTGTTCACCAAATCCCCCAAAAACCGTAGGGTATCCCTTACAGTTTTCATCTTGTAAATTCTTCAGGGTCCTTCAGGAAGACTACTTTTCTGGGAAAACGTGGGTAGTGACTTACCATCACCTAAAGAAACGGGTTTCCAATGGAATCAGTGTTAGAAAAGTTTGTGAGATGCTTTCAAGACTCTGTTTGTCACCTTTTAAAAACAAAAAAAAATAATAATAAAAAACATACGGAAGCGAGGAAAGCTGAATGTGGAAAAAGATAGGAAAAAAAAATAATCATAAAACGATGGATATGTCTCTCGTGCATATTCATCTTTGAAAAAGCGAGAATTTGGGACCACAAAAAAAAAAAATGCTACTGAAGCAGATTTCTCTGAATGATACTGCATCAAAGAAATACAAAGTTACACACGAATTTCACAAAAAAAAAAAATTAATTTTTTTTTACGGTGAAAATGACACGGTGTGGTAAAACAGCTTTCACGATGTGGAATTTTAACATTGGTTTAACATTGGTTTCACTCAAAAAAATATACGTTTACCACATCGTGAAATGAAGACACAAAAACAGGAAAATGCATAAATTAAACGGAAGTGCACACAGTTGTCATTTCTTTGTATCATTGCGTAAAGGCTTGTGTTGTGGATAGAATACACATGGCAGCAACAAAAAAGCAAAAGAAAACTTATGAACGCCTCGCGGGACATAGTTACTTTGAGGAAAAAGAAATGATGACAGATGAATGCCTCGCGTGCATACAAATCCGTAAAAATAGTTTCATATACTAACTATTCTACTGAATAGAAGGTATAATAGGGTGCACCAAATCCGTAAAAATAGAAAATGACAACATGATTTATAATAGATCGGAGTCCGCCAAAACCAAGAGGGTGGTACTATAGCGACTCGGATGGAACGCTTCGTGATAGAATCCTAGCGGGTTTCGGCAGTACCTCCCCCAGTGTACTGCCAACATTATGTCACTATGGTGAAGTAAATAAACGTCACCGTGGTTTTTCCTTGTGGTTTCGATC
The DNA here is from genome assembly GCA_964035575.1 of Rhynchopus sp. YZ270_cl-10. NCBI lineage: Eukaryota > Euglenozoa > Diplonemea > Diplonemida > Diplonemidae > Rhynchopus > Rhynchopus sp. YZ270_cl-10. The sequence goes on from OZ037851.1 coordinate 522,301, forward strand.
GATGCGATCGCTGTAAGCCAACAGTGACGCCACAACTAAAAAACCGCAAGTCAAGTCGTTCACTTCACCACCGTGAATACACTCCGCTATCACTGCTCCAATGATAAAAATTACTGAAAAAATAAAAAATAAAAAATAAAAAAAATGGTACTCCGGGAGGGGGTCGATATTGACAGGTCGTTGACAGGTCGTTGACCAATTTCCGAAAGCACCAAAAAAAGAAAACTTTTGTAAGATGAACCTAAGTCTCAAGAGTTGCCGCCACCCCTTAAAAAAGAGTGCAGAATAACTCAAGCAGTGGTGCTACCCACAGAAGGACAAATAAAAAAAAGGGGCCCTCAATTTGGTTCTTTCATTTTTATGAAGAAAACTTCAATGATGACGTGACACACAACATCAACACATTTTTTTTATTTTTTATTTTTTAATTTTTTTTTGAAAGATGAATGTTCCTCTGATCACATCCAAATATGGAGCATTGAGTTTGTCTGTGCACAGTACACGCGCCAGACACACTTCAATCGAGCTGGGGAGGGAGGGAGGGAGGGAGTAACAGCTTGCCTTCATTTTTGTGTTTTCACCTTTTGATAAAAGATTCAATCTGATTCGCGCTTTTGCCCTATGAGGCCCCTCTGCTTACCACCTCCTTGTCTTCAACCAGAGATGCACTGTATACTCTATCTCTCTATCATGCCACCAAAATGCAGCTATTTTGAAGTATTTTGATAAAAAAAAGAGAGAAAAAATACAACAGAAAACACAACTCTGATCCACCAGGTAGTTTAGTTCTCCCACTCTTCACGAGAGGGCCTCTTAAGAGCAAAGCACTTTTGCAATGAGCTATCAGATAAATTGAAGCAGCCGTTTAATTTTTCTTTTTCCTTTTTTTGGGGGGAAGGGGATTTGGGAAGATGATGTTTAGTTACTAAAAAAAGCAAAAAACAAAAAAACAAAACAAAAAAAACGGAGATGAATGAGCTACACAGAGCAATCCTTTTTTTTCAATAATATTATTGCATATCGATAAATGGCCCGATTTGGTATACAGTCGACTGGTATAAACATTACAGGTGTAACATGGTCAATAACTTAAGGCGGATTTTTCATTGACTATTTTCTGAAATGCTCAGGAGGGTTTTCCCCCGTTATATGGCATAAACCCCCCCCACCTAAAAGTTTACCTTTTAGGTGGGGGGGTTTTATGGACCGTGCCATATTGCCGCGACTAAAGAGATAAAAATACACACAAACACTGCCCGTTCTCTTTCATTCAAAGGCCGTACAGTTTGTGGAAATAAACGCCAACGGAGGAACATCACTGCTGCTTAAGTTCAGCGCATAGATCTGCGAAAAAAAAACAAACCAAAAAACAAAAAAAGGGCGAAATGGCGGGTCCCACCCTTTCCACACGCTTAGAAGTAAACAAAAAAAAAAAAAAATGCAAAAAAAAAAGTTTGTAAGATGAACCAAAGCTTCTCGAGCAGAGCCACCTTGATCTCATGTAACGGAGGGGGCTCGCTCTGTAGTCAGAGTTACCCCCTCCCTGCAACCCAGATCTAAGCTTTGTATTAACTGCGCAGCAGCGCAAAAAAAACCGCTTTTGCAATCCAGGGTTAAGACACGTTTTTTTATTCTTTTCTTTTCTTTTCAAATTCTTTTTTGAATACAAACTGTCTCTACTATTTAAAAAACACCTTTCCTTTACCTTATTTCCCTTTTTTTTCTCAAAACGGATTATCTTAGATACACCCTTCAGAGAACTCTGTCATATCGACTGGCTGCTGCGTACCGAAGGAGGGACTGGTGTTTCCGGTGTATTGTTTGGGACTTCCGTCCATCAGTAGAGAGCTAGCGTTGGTAGTGGGGCTTGCGTACGGGTTGGCTGGGGCTGCCCCTGCTGTCGGACTGGCCACGTTGCTGTTATCTGCTGCTGCTGTGGCATAGGGGTTTGCTGGGGCTGCGCCAACGTTTCCGTCACCTGCTGCGGGAGGCATGGGAGGTGGGACGTACCCCGACCCTTGGGGTGAGGCTGGCGCTGCGTATGGGTTTGCTTGGGCCGCTCCTGCTGATGGGCCAAACCAATCAGCACCACCACGACCAGCAGCACCACCAGCACCAAGCGGGTTGCTCACACCCTGTGGAGACATCGGGTTGGCAATAGGGCTAGCCATCGGGGGCGCACCCATCCCCATCATCGGCGGGTACGGACTACCATTCTGTGGCGACCCAAGAGGCGATGATGACATCGCCTCGTTCCCAGCAGCAGTCAATGTGACGGAGGGCTTCGAAGGTCCGTTCGGCTGCCCCGAGAAGTTGCCAAGCTGCTCCGGGAACAGATCGAAATACGTTGTCTTCATGTCATAAGGCTTTGACGCAGAAATCTGAGGAACCTGGTCGAAGTTGCGCACCATCAACTCTTTTCTGATTCCCAACAGAATTCCTTCAAGGGTAACGTTAGGCTCACGTTGTACGATGGTCAAGAACGCCGCGGTGAGAGCACCACCAGCGCCTTTGTCTGCAAGCGCCATGAAGCTTTCTCCAACAGCACCGACATCCATGCTGCACTGCGCGTCTTCGCATCCGCTGATCATAATCGCATCGCAGTCCACACGGTTGTTGCGAGAGTGTCTGTCACCAACCATATCAACGCATTTGTCGTTCATATCCTTCTTAGGTACTGCGTAGTACGGCAGATCCAACACCGTTCCACTGTGGCAGCAATCCATAATCGCAAGAACACGGTTTCCTACGGGAACCTTCCGCAAAAAGTCGTCCTGCAATTCATCATCGGTGATCATCCCCGCGCTTTTGAAGTCGCACGGTACGATGGTCTCATCCAAGCCGTCCTCTTCATCACCGTCAAGATCCTCAACCTGCGAACCGTGTCCTGAAAAGTGGAAGTAGAGTGTTACGCCATCGTTTGCTTGGACGCCTTGAAGCATCCAGGCGATGCCGTTCATGATGCCTTGGCGGGTGGGTCTTTTGTAGGGATCGCTCTGGTCGTCCGTGAGGAGCTTGATTTGGTAGTCGTGGTGCATTCTTTGTGCGGTTCTGCGCACATCGGGGATGCATCCGTTCAGTTTGTTGTCAGGAGAGTCCAGGTAGTTGACCCCCACCAGCAGCGCCTTTCTGTTACGCGGTCCAAAGGTAGAAGGAGGAGGAACCGGAGCAGGAGTGAACGTCTCGACCTTGTTGTTGTTGTAACGCATACGCGGTGAGCCTTCCTGCATAGCCTGAAGGAGAAGCGCCAGAATAACCTCATCCCGCCCGATAAGAGGCTGATGCCCTGAGTGTGGCCGTTGGTCTCTCGCCACCTGACTCGGAGTCATCCAAGACATCCCATCGTACATACTCAGCATGTACGCCGCAATCATCGCAAAGAATACATACGACCCCCACTTCATTCCAAAAGAGTCCTTAAAGGTGTACTCAGGGTATCCCAAATCCTCGTTATCACCTTGGAGCCAGCCTCCGGGGGCGCAGGTTGATTTGAAATAGATCACCAAAATGAGGGCATCCACGGCAATAATGCACATAAAGAGAAAAAATCGGATCCACGACATCATGGTTTGAGGCAGCTTCGGGTCGATCAGGACATCCCTGCAGTAGAAGAGCAAAATCAAGAAGTTGAGAGCAGCGAGAATGCGGATAGCAAGCACGATATGCTGGAGCGCCGTGTACACAGAGCTAACGGCGCTGTCCTGACAGGGGGTCGACTCTGAAGGGGTTGGCCTGCGGCTCAGATATGCAGTAGGGGGGGACCACTCGTCAAGAAATTTGAAGATCTTCTCTTGAACATCTTCTCCGTCTGTTGTTTTGTAGACACCCAATCCGAAGGGAAACATATTGGTGTAGTACACTTCCGAGAAGTTCTTCGCAAGCGGTGCAGGGGTGGTGTCATAGTATCCAGGAATAGGGAAACGGAAGGAAGTGGGAATAGGGGTCGGGTCGTCGCAGCTCCATTCAATGGTGAAGTAGTCGTACACCCCACGGTGCGGCGTAGCGTATATGCCGGGCAACGCATCGGGAACCCATTTGATAACAACTGCGTCGTCGCGCATGCTGTAGCTCGAAGGGGCAAACACAAACTTCCGCACCCCTTCCCCCCAGCGGTCGTACGTCTCCTGAAATTTCGTCTGGTTTGTCGCGGGGTCAATAAAATACATAGTGTTGTTGTTGCCGAACCCGGCCCTGTTTTGCAACGCCAGCTCGACATTGACGGTCAGCATTTCCTCGCTTTTGCATTGTAAGAGAAGGCAGACCGGGCGCTGCACGCCAGCGCTCAATTCTTTTGTGTATGTAGAGCCTGATGAAGTGGGGGACACAACATCGGTTTGCCTATGCGAACAAATGAAGTCGTTCGCGGTAGTGTCCGAAAATGCATCCCGCTGAAGTGGCGAAGGTGTACGTACGGGTGTCGGACCTGCAGAGGATGAGGAAGAATCTGTGCTCTCGACAGATGATCTTGTCTTGAAGAGATTCGGCGCTGCAATTATGACCATGATTTCGATCAGAACCAACCCCAGCATCGCGCGGAGGTTGAACTTTGATCGGTTGTTCCAACCGCATACGCCCATTGTGTTGCTTTTTCCTTTTTTTTGTCAATAATGATCTGTAATTTAACGATAGAAAGTGGAGTAAAATGTGTGAGAGATATATTCCAGAGAGGTTAGTACCCGGGAGAGGGGGGGGATGAAAAAGCACGATGAAAAACCTGAAGTCTGTCGTGGATTTTTTGTCACCTTGAAGAAGATATCGTATGGCAGCTGCGTGGAATTCCAACGGCGTCAGGAATGATATTTCAGCCGAGATATGGGTGGGGAAAATGATCGAAAAAAAAAATCCTTTATTTTTAATGCTTGACAATAAAACTGAATCTTCTTCTGCTGGGGAGCAAAGGGAGGAACGTGGAAGAGATAGGGGGGGAGACCAGGGGGGAGGCGAGGGCGCTGTGCTTTTGTAAAAGAAAAGATATTTACAAGTTGGGTAACTGCCCGTTTCCCTCCCCTTTTTTGATACCGCTACCCAGTGAGGGTTTTCTATTGGGTAAAAGATGGCGTCGTTGTGGCAAATATATTTTTTTTGTGGCGTCACAAATACACAAAAAAAAGAGTAAAGCTGGTCAGACTCAAAAAAAAAACCATCCATTTTAAAAAATCCGCCCCCTTTCCCTTGAAGTAAGAGGAAAAGGCCAGGGGGAGGAAAAAAAAATACGCCAGAAAAACTGTTGAAAACAATGTGTTGTAGGAACTAAATTATTTTTTTTTTTTTGAAAACTTGGTTGTATTACTAGTAGCCACCCTAGAGTGTGCTCCACTATGTTTTGATAAATTGTTGGAGTAGTGTAGTTGCCTCGGTTGTGTTGCCACAGTTTGTGCAATCTCCACTGTCAATTTTTTTTTCTCTTCTGCACTATGGTGTGTGGCCAAACGGAAAAGAAAAAAAAAAGGTCACAAAAAAATACCTACCCTACATAACACTGATATCAATGGACCACACTACACCATGCTTTTTCGTTGGCACATCTCCCATACATATGTGATACTTTCTTTCATGAATAAAAAAAAGCAAGAAATGGTGTTTTGTGACTACCTACTTTCAAAGGGGAGAAAATGTGAAGGGAAAGGGAAAATGCGTGGGGCTGAAATGGGTTGATGGGGCACACATTTTTCTTTTTCTTTTTTAGAAAAAAAATGATAAACGCGTTTTGTTATTTCGCTTTTATCGTGTGCTCTCCATGCAAAGTTTTATCCACAACAAATATATGGCATAAATATTCGTATTTTTAAAAATAAAAATCTGAATATTCCTACTGTCAATGGAATAACAAAGCGGTGTCATTTTTGGTCAACTTTTTGGAGCTCAAAAAAAAAAAAAAGAAAAAGCTTGAAAAGATGAACCTGAGCCTCCCGTGCACTTAAAATAGCAGTAGTCAAGAAAGATATCCACTCATAGAACATAGGAAATGGGTACTATTTACATATAACTACGGTACGTAAACAGCACCCATTTGAGCAGAACTAAATCGAAAACTGAAATCCAAAGACACTCAGGCTGCGCATAATCTTTGTATATTCATTCATTGTTCACTCTGATAAACTCAACTGAAAAAGAGAAAGATATGTTGTGAACAGGCCAAGAAGGGCCTCAATTTTAAAAAAATAAACAAAATAGAAAGCTGGACGATGCAGGGAAGGGCTACGGGGGGGAAAAAAACAAAAAAAAAAAAGTTTGTAAGATGAAAGCTTCTCGTACTCAGTCACCTTGAAAGATCTAAACGACGGTGCGATAATTCCATTCTGGCTCTCGTGCAATGAAGACAGGGAAGATGAGACAACCAAAAAAGGGGAGGGGAAAAAAGGTGAGTTCCCTCACCTCTCAAAATCTTCTTTTTCTGGCAAGATCTATTTGCTTTTTTATTTTCAAAAATGGGCGTCCTTTTTGCGAACAGTGTGTTCAAAGAACCCAGGGACAGCCACTGTGATGTAGCTTCTCGTTCTCTCTTACTCTGTTCCGTTTTTTCTCTCTTCTCTTTTCTTTTTCTGGGGACTTTAAAATCCCAGCCTTGTACTTGATAGAACTGACGCTAGACGTTAGATTGTGTGTTCCGTTTTGGAGCTAAAAAACAAAAAACAAAAACAAAAAAACTTGAAATCTGAATGTGACTCTCGTGTACACAGATATTCCACTATGCAAAACTATAATACATTTTTGTTGTTGTATCGACAATCACCTACCGAGGTAGGATCTGTACACAATGTCGCCCGGAAGGCTTTGTACTTAATCGGCATGGACGGAGGCCATCCTCAACCCGAGAAAGTAGCTTTTATTTGTTGATTTGCATTCAAAGTGCTTTTTTATTATCGCTGTTTTGCTGAGCATTTTTTTCTTCTTGGGGGGGTTTATGTTTGAAGACGGATCGTTGATTTATTTTTTTGGGGGGGTGAGGGTGTTCCTTGCTTTCTTATGTTTTTTTTTTTTTGCCTCCCTTTTTCTTTTTTCTTTTTTCTTTATTTTTTTTTTGTAATCATCACATCCAAAAAAAGACAGGTTTTTTTTTGTACATAAAAATGGATTGCCACTTTTAGTGGCAGGATGCTTGGTTTTTTTTTTCAATTTTGCAGGCCTTTTCTTCTGCAGTGGTACACCATGAGTGCTTACCAGGTGATGTTCTCAAAGGGATGAGGGAGGGAGAGGGTGGGTGGGGGTTTTTCGTGCTTACATTGTTGGAATAGCGAAATTGTCACCACCGCCTGAGCTCCAGTTTTTTTGTTTTCTCTCAACTCAATCGTTTACAAAAAAAAAAGAAAAGAAAAATGGATTCTGTGCTCCCCAGGACTTCCTAATAGCCTGGCAACTCCTTACAGATGTATCTCCATCTTTTTTTTTCCTTTTTTGACGATGCTTCCCACTAGAGAGAGATGTTATCAACAAAAAAACACATTTGGGCTTAGTGCGAAGGGCGACTCAACGTCTGAACAGACGTTGTGAATTAAGGGGGAAAAACCTGAAGAAGAAAATGCACAATAAATAGGGTGGGGTCTTATTTCCTTGGGGAGGTTCCATACAAAAAAGTCCTTGCACTATTTCCTCCTTCATTTTATGAGGTGACAAATAAAAAGATTTCCTTTTGATTTTAGACCTACTATCACGGGATAGCAGAATTTTTCTTCACAGGATCCTGAAAAGAAAAAGAAGAGTCTGGTGCTATACGGGGCGGGTTTCACAACTTTTTCACAACTTTTCATACCCACATTAGTCAAGCAAAGTGTGAAAATTTGTGAAAATTTGTGAATATGATTGAAATTTTTGCGAATTAGGGGTTTCACAAAATTTTTAGTCCTATTCACGGATTTTCACAATTTTTTTCACACTTTGCTTGACTTATGTGGGTTTGAAAAGTTGAAACCCGCCCCCCGTATATCACCAAGAGTACCTTTCTTATAGCTGAAAGCGCGCCTCTCATTACAGTGTACAAAGAGACAAAAAGGGCGAAAAAAATGAAAACAGGATACCATCGAGAAAATGAAACATATTTTTTTTTTTGATAAATTGACAACATGTAGCCGCCTCTCTCTTTTTTTCGTGTGATCTTCACGCTTTTTCTCGGTTTGGCTGATTTTTTCGGGAATATTGTATTCAGGGTCTTTTTTCTTGCCGAGGCAAAAAGAGTGTGAATACAAAGGCCCCGAGTAAATCATTTGATTGTGAGAATGCTCGCAACGAGAATTGTGCATTTTCAAGAAAGAAAAAAAAAAGGGACAGTTGATGCAGGCACCTCCGACTGACCTACATCCGATGCCAGCCATCCGGATGAAAGCAAAAAAAGGGGGGACGGGAAGGGGGAGATGAGGATAAAGGAGATTGAGAAAGTTTTGAAAAGTTGGGGATGAGGAGGTGACGAAGATTGGATTCGTTTTTTTATTTGTTGAATTTCGCAAGAAAAAAGAAAAAGGAAAAAGCTTCCAAGATGAACGTGCCTCTCGTGCACACATCTTTAAAGGAAAAAAAGAAACAAAGAAAAAGAAGAAAAAAAACCTCGAAAGATCGAATGTAATTCACAGAAAAACAAAGCATCCTTCCTAAAGGTGGGAGTGTTTGGAAAAAGCCCCTTTTTTTCCGGGTCCGACTTTTTGATTGATTTTCATTCTAAAAAAAAAAAAAACTTGGTTGAATTTAGTGCAGAAATCCAGTGTGGACTCAAGCACGTGTTCCCTTTGCTGATTGTTCCCCCCATAGAATATGGGGAGTGGGGAGTGGGGAGGGAGGTGGGAGAGGGGGTGAGGGAAGTGTCGGCAAGCGCGAACAATTCCTGAGTATTTTTCTTTCTGATTTTATTTGTTTTTTTTCCGATTACCTAACGAGTAGGCGGTTGAACGTTATTGGCACAGTGTGCCTACAACGCCTTCCTTGTTGCTGCCGCGTACTGTGGTTACTTGTTGATCTACGCAGCCATGGGGGACAGCAACCATGTATCTTTGACACGAGGGGATTACAGACAGCACATATCTCCCCTTTATTTTATAACCTACTTTATTTTTGTGATTTGTACTCCAAACTCTGGGAGGAACGTCACTATTTCTCCAGTGATCACGTTGATAACAATACCATTTTGGTTGGGGGGGTTTTTTTTGTTGTATCGACCATCTGTCTAAGTACGTCAAATCGTGGGTAATTAGGGTCTGTACCCAATGTTGGTTGGAGCCGTTCTATGGAAGTGATGTGGACTGGAAAATAAGTTGACTTGAAATAAGCCCTCTTAACTGTGTACCTGAAACCTGAAAGAGAAAAAAAAAAACAGTGGAAAGTGTTGACGCCTCCGAACACCAGGCGGACGGCAGATTACTACTAAAAGAAAACCTCACATACACGCATGTCATCGAGAAAAAAAAATCATACACTGGAGTGAGAATTGCAACATCTGCAATCCAATTGCAGTCGCAACTCCCTTGGTAAAAAAAAATGAGCTGTGTTGTGTATTCTTTTGTAAAATTTCAAAAAAAAAAAATTCAAAAAAAAAAGCAAGCTGGTTACGAAGCTAGTGATGAGTAGAAGCGAACTTTGAAAAAGGCGCAAACGCGAGCTACCAGAAAAAAAGATGATTACATAAAGATAGCTATACATTTGTATTGCTCACTTTTCTTGTAATCAAGAACGGAAAGACAGAAAACAGAGAGGCCTTGCAGAACATCTGCGCAAAAAGAAAAAAGAAAGAAAAAAAGAAAAACACAAACATATCATCACAGGGCCGTACACGCAATATAATCAAAAAAAAAGGGTTGAGAGTGCAAACACGCCACTGAGACGCAGACACTGACTACAAAGTAAGAGGGGGGAAAGGAAAAAAAAAACACACATAGAACACAGAAAGGACGAAAAAAGGTGTTTTTTTGGTTAAAGTCTCTTATGGACGTGGATGGACGTACCGTGGTGAGAAGTTTGACAAAAAAATAAAGGGGGGAAGGGGAATGTTGGCAAGATGAGTCACTGAAGAAAACGTCTCCTCGAACAGTGCACATAGCATTGCCAGCAAAAAAAGAACACAATAAAACGCCTACAAAGTTGCAAGATGAACGAAGCCACGCTGTGGACGTTCACCTAGAACACAGGGGAGACAATAAATACCGTAGTCGGAAAAATGTTGTAACGGAATAATGTTGTAACGCTGGAAAAAATGGCCCAGCGTTACAACATTATTCCGTTACAACATTTTTTTGGGGTTTATTTGTCTTAGGGATTTTTGCTGGTGCGGGGGTGGTTTTTGAAAAGAAAAATCTTGTGCCTCTGACGGTGGTGAAAAAAGGGCGGGGGGCGGGGGGATGATGTTTTTTTTTTTTTTTTTTTTTTTTGGTGTTGTTCAACTTAGCCGTAGGCTCGACTTTTTTTGTTCCACATCAAACTGGACAGGGCAAGGGGGGTACGTTTACTATGCACATGAAAAGCACTTGGTCCGAGCGAAGCAGGGGCCAGACGTCTTACAATCTGTACAGTGCCGGTTAGTTAGCCCCACTGCGCTTGCGGCGCTACCAGCAAGGAACGCCAGGTTGGGGGCATCTCCTCCTTCCGAAACAGGCTCGTGGGGATTGCGGCGCTTGCAGAATTGGGCTAATCCCATTTGTTTCATTTTTTATTTGGGTGAGGGGTGGGGGAGGACGTCGAAAAACCTGAAACACTAATTATCGGCTTGAAATTGGGGTGTGGTGTGTGAGGTTGGGGATTATGCCGACTGTTCCAAAAAAAATCCCTAAGACAAAGTTCACCCCAGTCATAAAAATGTTGTAACGGAATAAAGTTACAACTTCCCGCGATCCGCAGCGTTACAACATTATTCCGTTACAACATTTTTCCGTTCCAACATTTTTACGTTGCAACATTTTTCCGACTACGGTAAAAACAAAAAATAGAATCTGACTTCAGGATATGACAAAGTGAATAAAAACGAATGCAAGGGGGGGGGAAAAAAAAACAACTTTTTTTCATTTACTGGGGGGGGCCGAATAGTAGATCCCCCCTTTGAATAGTAGATCCCCCCCTAAATTTTAGACTCCAATTTTTTTGACCCTATTTTAGGTGCTCGAAAGTGGAGTCTGACCCCCATGTCCAGGTCACAAAAATGCCCGATGAGTCCAATAAAGCAACAGATTTCATGTTTTGAGTAGTTGTGGTAATATGTGGAAAAAAAATTATACAGGGGGGATCTACTATTTAGGGGGGATCCACTATTCGGCCCCCCCCAGTAATCGCCCTGCAAATTTGTTGTGTTTTTTTTCGCTGCATTTGAGTGTGATGCTTTCAGGTGTGGGTTATCCCTGGCATTCAGAATATGGAGGAATAGCTCATTATGAGCGTGGTGGTAAAACAAATACTGGATGGAAAAAAAAAAAAAACAATTTGCAGGCACGCGCACCTTCCGTCGATTCTATTTCCTCTTTGCCAATGCTTGGTATATTTTAAAAAAAAAATGATATTGGACAACTACATTACTCGCAAGGAGCAGATTTCCTGTGGGGCGTTTTTAAACAAACCTGGAGTCGTTACAAAAAAGGGCTCCCCCCTTGGCACAAAATGGTTCTTGGAAAGAGGCTTTTTTCAAAAAAAAAAATGTGGTTGCTGATAAATTTACTACTAAAAGGGGAGGTTGCAACATAAAAAGGATGGGAAAATAGTTGGCCAAGATGAACCTAAGTTTCACTCTTAGGTCACCTTTAAAAAAAAAGAAAAAAAAAACGTGAAAGATGCGTGGGACCACTTTGGATGCACATATCTTTAAAGCGAGTTTTGCATGGGAGGGGCATTTTTTTTTTTTTTTTTTTGTGCAAATGACAGTGTCAAATGCAGTAAACACCTCTCCACTAGGCTCAGACACGTCAAAAGCATAACTACAGCTACTACTATATTACATTCCTTTGCTTTCCAATAAAGAGAACGGGGGGAAGAAAAAAAAATCATGGTGAAGTCATTGATACACCTCCGACTGAAACCAATGATGACAGTCATGGCTGAAAAAAAAGCACAGCATAATATCAAAAAAGGGGGCGCTTTTTTGCCGATACCGCTATGGAAAAAAAAGTTAGCTTTAACGCCTACATTCTACTGAAAAGAAAACAGAATAAAATAAAAAAGAATTTTTTGGACAAGAAGGTACCGACAATTTCATTGGCACACTCTTTAAAAGTACCGATAATATTTAAGGGGGGGACATTGGGAGCTGTGGAGGGCCAGCTTCCTAGGAGAGAAGGGAGGAAGAATGCTACACTCAGGGAAAGGGGTCATGGTGAGATGCAGAGAAGAAGAAAAAAAAGAAAAAGCGATTTGGCGAGAAATCCAAAATCACTCAACCTGTACACCTCCGACACAAAACCAAAAAAAACCTCCCCTCATCCTGAACGAATTTTTCGTCCCTTTTTAAAATAAGAAAAACAAATTCGCGCAAGAGACTTGATGGACTGTACATTAGGTACCTTTTGCTCCAAGCTCTCACTCAAAAAAAAAGGTAAAGTTGATAGTGCAAAACCCCCCCTGGTACTCATGGTACTCGAACGTTCCTCATATGGGGTCTCGAACCCTGAGAAGTAATGCACTTTGAGAAAAAACAAAACAAAAAAAAAAAGAGGAAACTCCAAAGGTGAGTGTGCCTCGTGCACACACAGCTTTTGATAGTTTACCTAATCAATGCTACACATACTTCAGAAAAAAAAAAATGCTTCTCCGGAATAGACAGTGATGACTGCAGAGCAGCTACAAATTATTTAAAAAAAAAAAACAAAACAAAAATTGGTAAGATAAACCAGGTCTCGAATGCCTGGCACCTTCCACACAAAAAGTCAGATGACCTGCGACCCTAAGCCTCACGTACTTTATTTATCTTTCAAAAGGAAGAAAATAATGAAAAAAAGAATAACACCAATCACTTCACCGCCTTTGACAAAGAAAAAAAAGGACTCCATAGAAAATTGTTGTCTCTTTTTCTGGCAACACAGCTTGGCGATTGGGGGATCCGTAACAGAGGACAACATCTGAACTACAACTAAGGACTGTTTTGTGGGGTTTGGTACGAGAGCCATCCCCAGAGATAAGCCAGTGTGAAAAAAGAAAAACTTGAAAGATGAAATATCATATATTTTACGGTAAATGTATTGAATCTCCAATTGGGACGCAAAAACATAAACACAAAATAGAAAAAAAAAAGCCTTTTGAAAATCATAAAAAAACAGAATCATATTTATTTAGTTGTGACAGACGATGCCGGTTTGCACAACAATAAAAAATGAAATCTGTCAAATCCGGTTATAAAGCGACCGTTTTTTTTTTTATTCATAATTTCCTAAAAAATGTTCCCTTAAAAAAATTCATTTAATTTTCATATTCAGCCTCTGTGAGGCCAGTCTGCGCTGGGGTGAGGTGTGCATCGAACTCCTTTTCATATCTGGAGAATTCTTTTGCGGAGACATGGAGTTTGAATTTCATGTCCTTGATTGCGTTTACTTCTAACACCTTCAGGTCTGCCGCGGTTACCCCTCCTACCGCTGAGTAATATTTGTTTGAGTGTGGCTTATCCGAACACCACTTTGCTGCCACCACCAGACACGCCAGCAACACATTGTGCACATTCTGCCCCGTCACCAACAGCTTCGTCTTGGTGCAGATCCTATCAAAATAGACCAGCGCGATAATCAGCATCGCGTTTTCCGCATGCGCGTATTGCTGCCATCTTTGGAGGTAGGTGGTAATGCTGATCCCTTTCCTTTTGAAATGATCGTAAGGTGAAGAACGTCCTTTTGTCTTAACTGCATCATCAGGCGATCCGATAGGTGACGCAGGTCCAGGAGTAAAGCTAGACGCTGTTGTAGTTTGTCCTGCAGTTAACCCCTGTTCAGACGAGGCTTGACGTTGCCCTAAGGCTAAGTCAGGACGCGAGTACTCTGGCATACTATCCTCCGCCTCAGGTGCCACAATGCTCTCCACAACAGACGCAATAATATCGGCCATCTGCATTCTAGGAGTCTCCATATGGAAAAAAGAAAAGAAAAAAAAAGAAAAAGAAAAGAGAAAAAAAAGGGGGGGGAAGAGAGGAAGGGAAAAGTGGTCAAAAAAAAAAAATAACCTTTTTTTTGCACCAAAAAAAAGGGGGGAGAGGGGTGCGTGGGGTTTTGTTGTGTATGTTTCTGAGATTTTTTTTTTTGGTGAAAAGAAAGAAGGGGGATAATATGGAGATAGGTTTACTAAGTCTGTGTGTGATGTATGGTCCGGTTCATCATGCGTTCAGCCAATCCTCGCTGGACTTGAACCCCTGGTCTGTACATAGCATTTGGCTAGATTTTGTTAGGCCTTTGGACAGTATTCTCGAAGTTGTCCATGACCAAAGGGAAGACTCCATGGGGACCAGTTTGTTCCAAATTGCCCAGCTCAATCGCATCAACGTTGCATACGACGACAAGCTACAGTTCCTGCGTATGTGAAGGCTTTCCCCTCAGGAGTGCCCTGGTGGTGTCGGTACCCGTGTTTGAACCCACTGCAGGAGGGCCTCTTGTACTTAGTCAGCTTTAAAAAAGTATTTCCAATTTTTTTCTTCTCGTTTCTCTGTGAGAGGCACATCGCGAAAAAAGGGGAGTGCCAAAGGGGTTTTGATGGATATTGGCTTACAGAGAATATAAAAAAAGTCAGTTGTAAGACGGACATGCTTCCCATACATCTTTGAAAGAGAGAAAGTTTTGGGTACAATCCTAAGCCCTCTCTGCGCAGTCACCCCAAAAAAAGAGAAGTTGAAACATGAACAACGCCTCACCGGAAGAATGGTTTAACGCAACTGATGTCTCGCCACCAAAAAAAGAGTAGTCAAAACGTGCTAAAACGCAGCTCATGCAAAAATAACTCAATTCAGAGTAAAAACCCTAAATGTAAATCCAAAGGACCCCCTATTTTGTTATGCGGATTATCACCGAAGTGCCAACCGTGGGTAACTTAATCTATGCGACATGCCGGGCAATTTTTTCTTCCTTTTTGACATGCAATGATACGGGTGGAGACCCCAACCATGCAGTCTCCCATTTCGTGGTTTATATCTAAAAAAAAGATAGAGGCTCTGTCCAGGATGATCTCACAGTGGGAGTGATAAAACTGTAGTTGTTAATGCAGGCACCTCCGACTGACCCACGCACGATGCCAGCCATCCGGATGAAAGCACAATAAAAAGGTCTCCTCATCTCCCTTTCATGTGGAATGCTGAGGAGAAGAGGGACAGTGCAAAATATTTTTTTTCGTTCATTTTTCTGTCATTTTTTTTTTAAAGCCTCCCAAAATGACCCACCTCCCACCCCCCAACAGAACAGAGGAACAGAAAGGACAAGCCGTGCTCATTTTTTTGAAAAATGTTTGTTTGCGCTGTATCTTTGCCCTTTTTTTTTTACCCCTCGACAGCGAGAAATCTAAAGCCGCCTTGTCTGGTGATGAAGACCACCGATGCAGCGTCACTCCTAGTAGCGGGGCTTCCGACAGTCTGCAGAGGTTGTGTGTGTGTTTCTTTTGTTTTTTTTTTTTTTTTTTTTTTGAAAACTTGGTTGTATTAGTGTAGACACCGAGGATGAACTCCACTATACTTTTTTGTTGTATCGCCAATCACTTTACACCTACTGGTATAAATATCTGTACTCAATAAATGTAGGCCGAAGCCTCTGTACTACGGAAGGTATAGAACGCAGACCGTCCTCAACTCAAATTCTTGGCAAAGAACATAGAAAAATGCTGATACCTTTTCCCCTTCGCCTAACCCCTCGAACACTGGTTGAGACACTGCCTCGTCCGCACTGCTTTGCATGCTGAATACCTTGGCGTCGCATTCCCTCCCCATGCTTGCCTCTGACGCATAGCAGCCTAAAACGATGTCTGCCCTTTGTTCGATTCTGTCTAATACTGTTGTTGGCCTGTTTTCGGTGGTGTTTTTGACTGATTTGATGGCAAAAAATTCGTCGGCGGAGCGGCTAACATAGATGCGTTTGTTAATGAGGCATGTGGTAGGGAGGTGGCTCAGGCATTCTATCAGAAGAGAGAACAGCTCCGCCCCTGCCGACATCTTCTCCACACATTCTCCGTACAGACCGCCGAAGATTTTACGTTGCCGGTCACTCCAAGCAGAGGGGTCGCTGTCGTCCTTCAGCACCTCCAAAAACCCTTCGTAATCAATTTCCGCAGAACGCAGCAACGTCACTGCAGAATCCTTTTGGATTTTCAAAGCAACAACCGTGAGAAGCCATTCCAATCGGTTGCATTGTCTCCGCCCTGTATGGTTAATTTGCGGTCGCGGTGCGGTGCTCGAAGGCGAAGAAGGGAAGGTCTCATGCGGCAATGGCGAGCACGGTTCCACAAAGTCAACCGTTTCCTCCGCATCTTCAGGTCGTCCTCCCAGGAACGAATCCTCCGCAAAGAAGACTAGCCGAGAAGGGCTGAGGGTTACGTCATTAAACGTCAAAAGCCGTTTTCTCAGAAAATTGAGTGACCCATACGTCGCAGAGCGAGAGTCGTTTACAACACAGACATCGCTGTCATTCAGAGAGGTAGGCACAATGGAGACCGGCCGTCCAGAGAAGGATGTGCTTTGCTCATCGTTGTACTCTTCTGCGTCGTCGCTGTCATCCGCATTCGCTTCATTCCGTTTATCCTGTATCACCCTCTTTTTTAATGTCGCAAGCAAATCCTTTAACATAGCGAAATGAGAGTTAAGTGGATATCTCCCTCCCTGTGGAGAATGTTTCTTAACGGGAGAAACGGACATCGGAGAAGCCTCGGGAAGGATAGGGATTGGGGAGAGTGACAAAACGGTTTCATCTTCGGTTCGTTCACAGAGGTCCAGCTCGCTCATACTGTGGTCTTCTTTGGGTTCGTCGGGGCGGCGAAATGATTTCAATGTTTGAAACGAAAACACATCTCTGTCTTCATCATATCCTAGACGCATCACGGATAACACCTTTTTTGCGATGTTCAGTGATTCGGTTCCTAATGGTGTGAGAAGATGGGGTTTGTCCAATGTCCGAAACGACCCTGGAGTGATAACCGCATCGTGCGTGAAAAAAGAGTGCAAACCACCCCCAGATGACCCAGATGAGGTACCTCCAAGGGAGCCACCCCGCATCATTTTAATATGCGGTCGATCCACCGGGCCCAACGCTGGAGTGTCCGGATCTGCTGCAGTAATAGCATCTGAAGATCCATATTTCAAAACATCTCTCATAGAGAGCAGGCTCACCTCCATGTTTTCCCCTCGAACCTCATAAATCATGGACGGTGCTTTGAAAGTCTTCGATTTTGTTGGAGAAGATGCCTGCAAAGGAAGGCCAAGATGCGGATTAGGTAACTGCAATTTCGGTCGTTTATGAGTCTGCCGTTCTCCGGTGGAGGACAAAAAATGTTCCATTCCTTCATCCTCCGAACTGCTTTCTCCCTCATCATAAAAATCGCGTTCCTTTCGTTTGCATATTTTTGGACCTCCTTCGACAACCTCAGGACCTTCCAGCATAAAATTGTCAAGATCGTCATCAACGTCCTCTGAACTGCTTTGTCTTACCCCGTCTGCATCAATCAAAACTACATCAGATCCATGAGTGTTCACATCCATAAGAGATTAAAGAGGGGTTAAAAGGGGGGGTTTATTTCAACGAAGCAGAAATTTTGGTAAGGATCTCCACCAAAAAAAAAAGATGAAGGTTAAAGGGGGAGTTTTAAAGTAGATGACAGGGAGATGTGAAGAGGGAGGTCAAAAAACAAAGGGAAGAGAAGCTCCAGGGAGCTGATGGAGGAGACGTAAAAAAAGGGGGGGTAAGGGGTGGGAGAATGCGCTGTGAGGGGGGTGGATGGGTGTACAAAAATAAAGATGTCTACCCGACTCAGTACCAAGGCTTCGGCCAACATTGAGTACAGACCCTATTAGCCCCAAGTTGGGGTGGATGTGAGGATGGTTATGTCAAATGTCAAAATACATTTCGTGGTGTTGGTATCAAAATGAACCCTGCAATTTGGAACATTAGAAGGTAGGATGGCGTGGCGGCAAGGGGGGTGATACGCACTTTTTCAGACCCCCTATGCAGTTACCATAGGAGGAGTTTTTTTAGTCAGAGATAGAGAAATAAAACTAGGCAAGTGCTTCAATGATTCCTTCAGGAGAGAGTGAAAAAATAGAGAGCTTTTTTTTTTTTTTGGGGGGGGGGGGGGGGCAGCTTCAAAAGGAATTTAAGCATCTCTTATGCTTAGCAAAAGAAAGAAAAAAACGAAAGAAGAGGCCAGGGCAGGCATGCACCGTGACGAGGAAAAAAAATTTCCGGCTGGTGACGAGTTTTTCCCCCCCGTTTTTTCTTGCGGTTTTTGTGTGGTATTAGGAGTTTATCGTGGGTTTGCTCCCGAAAACCCTTTCTTTTGCACAAACGAATTCATTGTGACGCGAAATATTTTTTTTTCTCGGGTTGAGACCGAGCCTACCAATGCAGTGAAGAAAACGGGGAGGAAAAAATCTTCCCGGCCAAAATCTGGTGACGGGGACGACATTTAGAGAAAGGCCTGGGCGAGGGTGCCAATAACAAATAACGAAAACTAAACAATCACCCACCAAGAAAGGTGGGTTCTGTACTCTTCTGTGATTTTTTTTTTAAAAAAAGGGAGGAAACGCCGCAAAAGATAAATAATTATTGCGCAGGTACCTCCGACTGACCTACGTCTGAGATCAACAACAAAAAAAAAGAAACTCGTACACGCAATGCCCCCACCACCACCATCCTTCCCCCCTCTCCCCTGCACCATTGTCAAATAAAAAAAGACATGATTTTGTGCGCAGCAACAGCCGGACAAGCTAGGTAGTGTCTTTGCAGAATTGTAACCGTTACCTTTCTTCAGAGAAACGTGGAGATGACATTGCTACCCATGTTATTGAATACAGTAGGACAAGTAATATTGGCGACCAAAAAAGTCGCCAATTGCAAGAAAACCCCCAAAATCCGCCAATATTATTTGGTCGCCAATTTTTTTGGGTCGCCAAGTTTCTTGTCCTACTGTACAACCAATCACAAATAAAAAAAGAAGGGAAAAATTTGTTTTCAACAGAATCCATCCTAACCAAACTAAACTAGTGAAGCAAAAACAAAACAAAGCAAAAAGCATGCTACAGCGGTTAAAGACCGTTCCACCTAAAGAAGCTGCCCGCCTCAAGTAAATTCCAATATCGCTTTCAATCCCGCCGCTTTTCCTTTCAGGCGTAACATTCCTTTAACCACTGTATTTATTCTGAAGGCATTTCCCAAGCCTTTCGCCTTTCCTTATAAAGATAAAACACCCTGGTAGAATACAAATAAAAAGAGAAGTTCAAACGCCTCACCGTACACCAGCAGACGCAAGGCTCTGAAATATTTAAGAGAATGGAAAAAAAAAAATTGACTTGAAATACAAGGCCTCTCGTGACATTGCAACGAGAGAAAAAAAAAAGGGGGGGAAAGGAAAACCACTGATCTAACCTTTTCCTTTATGATCGCATTGGACTGGCGCTGCAAACCCTTGGGGATCTGTTTGCAATTTAACAATGCACAATGCACAAAAAAAAAAATCTTGCGATGAATGTGTCGACGCATCTACACATAAAAAGGAAGCCAAAACACTCACATGGGTACGCTACCTATTTTCCGCGCTAAAAAAGAGACAGAGAGAGAGAGAGGTTGAGAAGCCCTAATCATTTTATCAAATCATTGATCATGTAATCATTCTCCTAGACCTCCCAAGACGCAGCAAAGCTGCTTAACTAGCTACTAAAAGAGAGACAGAGAGAGAGAGAGAGAGAGAGAGAGAGAGGTTGAGAAAAAACTAAACACTCCCACCCAACCGAGCATGCCATTCCTCAGGGGGGAAAAAGGAATAAAGTTCTTTCAATTCAATGCAGGGGGGTTTTATGCAGGAAAAAAAACAGAATTCAGGGGTAACTGCATTTTTTCTCTCAAAAAAAAAAATCATGTCAATTGGCTCTCGTGTTCAGCTTTTTTAGGGAAAAGAAAATGTTTAGTGAAGATGATATCAAGTCGAGTTTGGTCACCTGAAGACAACCCCCTCCTCCTAGCAAGCGAATGTGGAAGGAGGTGTTGTAAAAAAAAAAGAAGGGGAAAAAAAAAACGGTCTCTTTTGTTTCTCCGACAATGTTCTGTTTTGTTTTTGTTGAGCTTATTTTTTTCCCCTTTTTATTCACTATAATTATTATAGTAAACCCGGTTACTAAACCGTGCACAAAATGTATACTGAGACGCACTAATGTAGGGAATTTGACCCCAATTATTTGGCATTCCCCCCCTATTTGCACACACGGCAATTTGGAGACACAATTACGATACTCAACTGTGCAGCAAGCACCAAGGCACACTACACTCCTTGTATTCACCGAATCAAGTCACTACAGCCTGCGCGTGAAGACAGGGAAAGAATCACTTTGCGGCCAGGATTTGTACAATACAATAAACACACACAAAATAATTGTTTGAATAAGTGAAGTTTGAAGTGCGCAGCACGGCAAAAAAACCTAAAAACTGTCGGGGTGAAATATAAATATGGGGGTAAGGACATTCTGTATCCCCAAGTGTGACTTTTGGACAATTCAAACCCACAAGGTTTCGATAAAGACAATTCAGACCACAAGGTTCACAAGGTTTGAATTTTGGACACTTCAGACCCACAAGGTCTGAACTGTCCAAAATGCAAACCTTGTGGGTCTGAAGTGTCTTTATCGTAAATCTTGTGGGTTTGAATTGTCCAAAAGTCACACTTGGGGGTACCAGAATGTCCTTACCCCATAAATATGGGTTGGGTAGATCGATGCGAATAGGGAAGTTTGTAATGATGAACCTAGGCCTCGCACAGTGCTGGGCCACCATGGATCACAAAAAAACAAAAAACAAAACTTATTGCATTTTGGTTCTTTGAAAACTGTATAGCGTGTATAGTAGTGTAGACAACCCAGAGGATGAGCTACCACTAAAACAATATTGTATTTTAGGTTCTTTCTTTATAGCGGGGTTCAGAAAACTTCGAAAAAAAACATGTCGTTTCCACATTACTTTACAGTCACACAGCAAACACCAGTGGTAAGAACCTTCCTTAAGAAAAATACCAAAATACATCTTAGTTTTTACCCCACCGGTGTTTGTGCATGACTGTATATCCCAAAGGAGACACGCACCTTGGGCTTACCTACAGCAGGAAGTGCTGGAGCATCCTTGCACGGATGGAGTAGGAATACAATTGCCGCGCCAATACCGGACCATGATACTAGCACAATCCTTTTTTCTGACGGGAAAAAAAATGGACAGCAAAATACCACCCGAAGGCTGGTTTTTTTTTTTTTTTTTGATATTTTGTTGTGTAAAATTTCCAAGAGAAGTTGAAAGAGTGCAAACGCCTCATCGTTCATCGGCGGACGCAGGCATTTAAAACATACAAAATCGTCGGGTTAAATCATAGACAGGCTTTGTGATAGTAAGTGCAGGTCCTGTGAGTGTACGGAACACCCGGAGGGAAGGGAAACCAAAGAAAGAGAGACTAATGTGTGAAAGATGAAATCGCTCCCACACGGGGGCGCAAAAATAAAATAAAAAAATATACAACTGGTGTTACCCAGGGCTCTCAAGATCCTCCACGAAAAAAGCAGAATTTTCGAAATGAGGAGGATTCGTTTTTGCAAAAAAAACCCCCCAAAAAAAAATTTTTCCCCCGCAACAAGCGGTCGTCGCGCGCTTCGCGCGCGCCTCCCTGACAGCCACAGAGCGGAGAGGCGGGTCAATTTTGCGAGATAACAAAAAACGGAAATCTAATCCTTTCTCTTGCACCGTACGCTCCACGAACCGTACAAAACCAATACGTCTTCCAGAAGCAGGGGCTGATGCAACGGCGGGTAATTTTTTTTAAATGGCAAAAATTTTGCAGCTTTGGTCACGTTGCATTTTTTGGCTGCAAAATACAAGGGTATCCAAAGACATTGCCAACTATTTTTTTGCGGAGCAAAAAAATAATATAAATGGCGCCGCAGGCGAAAAAAAATTGGGGTACGGTGTAAAAATGCTTCCTTTTACACTACAGAATCGCTCAACGAACCCTTTTTTTGAGTAGCAAAAAATGAAAATGGCGCCGCAAGCAAATTTTTTTTAAGGTGCAGCCCTGGACGGTGCATACAGGCTCGGGAAAATATTGGCTCCCTCGGGGGAGACAAAGTGACCCCCCACTATAAAACCCCTAGGAGGATAATCCTCCACCCGAGCCCGCCAAAAAAAAAAAAAAAGTGGAGGAAATCCTCCACCAAAAAAGCCTGAAAAAAAAAAAAAAAGCCCCTGGAGGAAATATCCTCCCCTACGTGGAGGATCTTGAGAGCACTGGTGTTACCGATCTGCTGTCGGGGACATGTCAACGACATGTCAAGGACATGTCAATATAGGGGGGGTGTGTCATTTTCCCCTGTAAACCTTGTGTCAAGGACATGTCAAGGACCTGTCAATATGGGCCCTTTCGGGAACACCAACAACCCTCATTTTAATTTTGCAAAATTTCCGGGTGTTCAGTTTGTTTGTGTGCAAACTCGGCAAGAAACTTTTTTATTTGTCCATGCGAACTGAAGGCAGGTGGTGTGGCTTCAATACTTCCTAAACAAATATATTACGTAGATTCGTTCTCTTTTGCCCAATCAGCGCGCTGCCCACCTTCTTTGCAATGACGCAAATCAGTTTAAAAATAATAACACCTTTAAAGGGTGCCTAAATCTACACATCTTTTAAAAAAGGTGACTTTGGGCTACCTCAGCGGGTTATCGAACTGCGGAGGGACTTCATTGGACACAACGAGGATGGATGCTGCAGGGTACACAGTCACCATCCCTCTAGAGCGGGGGGTAAATATCATAACCAGGCACTCCGCTAGGTACTAAAGTTCTGTTGATTGTCAACAGAACTTTTTGAAAATGGGGAAAAAAAAAAAAAAAAAAAAGTTCTGCTGAGTGGTTCAGACCCGTTCTACTTGTCAAAAAAGCTCAGGAGAAGAAGATATGGAGAGGTGAGTGCTCAAACGTCCCAAAAAAGTCAAAATCGGGCGTTGAAAAAAAAAAAAAGTTGCGTACCGTGCGCCTGCGGCGCAAGCATGTACCCCACCACGTGGACCATCAACAGAACATTTTCAAAATCGGAAATCCTAGCGGAGAGCCTGATCATAACACTTTAAAAAAAAACAAAACGGGAGCTTTGCACAAGGGTGGCTATACGTAAACGGTTCTAGTAATTTTCATATTCGAAAAAGAGGGGGGTGAAGAAAGAAAAGATCCTGAGCACCACATGCTCAGTCATTTGAAAAAAAATTGCAAATCACTTCTCCGTGTACGCAGAGTTGTGGATTGCGTGACGAAGTAACTCAACACGAAAATTTGAAAAAAGAACAGTGTTTCCCACGGTGAGATTTTGGGGTGAGAAATCTCACAAAAAAAAAAAAAAAAAAAAAAGTGAGGTGAGAAATCTCACCTGCGGGGAAAAAAAAAAAAAAAAAAAATCATGGTTGAACCACGGGAGTACCATGGAACTGGGTTGCTGACCGCACCATCCAGGCTGTACCTCAATTTTTTTTTGCCTGCGGCGCCATTTTCCCTTTTTTGCTCCGCAAAAAAGGGTTGGGTGTGTGACTATGTGCTGTAAAAAGATAGATTTTTACACTGTACCCTAATTTTTTTTCGCCTGCGGCGCCATTTGTTTGATTTTTTTTTTTGCTCCGCAAAAATCCCTATGTTCCCAATGTCCCTGGTCAGCAGTGCTGAAAAAATTTTGGGCACAAAAACAAGCTGACCCCTCAATCTTCCAACGACAGTGACATTTATGTCAACAATTTTTAGAAATGTCGCGTACCGTGGCTTCGCTTGGGTGCCATGCCTGCCATGACTGCCGTTTATTTTTAATTTTGTAAATGTACTGAGTTTACTGATAATTCGTATACCACGTGTGCCTGGTGCAAATATCAATGAAGTGCCGAACTCCGAGAAATTCTCACATTCCGCCGGAGGCCCCCAACTTGAGCTAAGGTGGGGACCCGGGCGCGCGAAGCGCGCCCGGGCTCGCCACACCTATGCAAAAACCCGCAAAACCGCAAAATCTCACCTATTTTCAGAGTTAGGTGAGATGCTGGGAAA
Organism: Rhynchopus sp. YZ270_cl-10; assembly: GCA_964035575.1. Lineage (NCBI taxonomy): Eukaryota > Euglenozoa > Diplonemea > Diplonemida > Diplonemidae > Rhynchopus > Rhynchopus sp. YZ270_cl-10. The sequence goes on from OZ037851.1 coordinate 546,470, forward strand.
CACTGGAAAAAGAAAAAAAAAAAAAGAAAAAGAAAGAAGAACAAAAAGATGAATGAGTCTCTTGCGCACATCTCAAGAAAGGAAAGCGGTAAAGCAACAAAAACCCCCCCACCCTCAACCGATTTCAAAAAAGTTGTATTTTTTTTGAGGGTTTATGGACAGAGCCATATGGAGATTTTCACCTTTGCGCAAAATAAATTCAGTGCGGGGAAAATAATCGCAAAAATATTCGTACCCTTTTTTTACCTATACACCCCAAGCGCCCCTTTACCGGTTGGAGAGCCCCAAAACCAGAACTCTAAAGTGGCTTGAAAATATGGCTTGGGGTGAATACGGTTAAAAAACCCCCCCCTCTTTCTCTTGATACCCTAAGGAAAGAGCGGTCTTTCAGTTCTTTTTTGGGATGAGAAACACATGATGTGATTTTCCAAAAATTGGGATTAGGTGTAAAAAAAAAAAGGTCCTTCTCGGGTCCTTCTAGGGTATACCCCAAACCCCCCACTACAAATCACATCACAACACAAAAACCCCCCCCTCCTCACCCCCCTCCTCCCCATTTCCCCGCTTTTCTCGCTTTTATTTTTCAATCAATTTCATCGAAAGTCCCTCTCTCTTTTACCAGCTGCATCAATCGAGAAACGTGCACATTAACAGGAATATTCGGTGCGTTTAGAAGCTCATCTGCCAGCTCCCATTCCCCTTCCACTACTGCCGTGAAGGCCTCCGCATGCAGACGCGCACCTTCACCATCACAATCCCCCGAGCCTTGACTCTCCAACGGATCGTCACGAGAAACAATCTCATATATCGCAGTAGGGTGTCTACGTGAAAACTTCTTGTAAAATATAAGAGAAACTGGTCTGAAGAGAAGCGGGAGTTCTAAAGAACCGGATTTAACTCTATCTACGACCCACGCATCCACTAGGGTTGATGTTGTGAGGTCTTTGTTGTAACGTTCCAAGGCAGCAGCTTTGTTGACGGGGTGTCCAAATACGTTCATGACAGAGCACGGTCGCGAATCGCTTTCTTGACAAAGAGAAAAATTTCCCCATATCACCCTGCCTCCGCTAATCCCTATGCGGACCTTCGAAGGCATCTGTCTATGCTGTCTGTTCTGTCTCCGGTCAGTGTTAACCGCAGCTTGGATTAACGCAGCAGCGTCGCAGGCCCTCGCAATTTTATCAGATTTCCACATCGAGATCATCCGATCCCCCGCAATACTTATCGTCACCCCTTTACACTGCGTCACCGTTGTCAACGCTGCGCTGAACACATCATAAAACTCCTTTATCATAACATCCTTTCCTCGCCTCCAGAGAGCATAGAAACCTACCATATTGAGCGCCATCACTGCAGAGTCTATCGTCTGCAGACGGTGTGCGCTTAGCCCCATTTCAAATCGAACCGCTTTTTTGGAGGTCTTGGAGTGCTCTTTATCGGGAGATGCGGTGCCAGCCTGAACCTTTACTTCAGCTGGTGGTTCGCTTCTCGCTAATGCGGAGCTGATGTTGTTTGCGCGATCCTCCGTTTTGAAGTTGCTTTTCCTCATCGGAAGGGCGACCGGAGAGAGAGGCCCAGTAGTGTCCTCGGTTGCTTGATACGTTGATGTGATATGAGGTACCCCCGGAACCGAGAGCGTTGCAGCGCTCCCTTGAGGTGTCAGGTCAAAGGATTGACTGCGTTGTGGAGGAAGTCTTGTTGAAGGTACGCTCCCATTATGTGAACAAGAAGACGTCTGGCGGTCAGTGTTGGCCCCGCCAGAATCGCTGGTGATGCTCGCTCTTCGCGATGTTTGTAACAGATGAAACGGAGTTCGGTGAACATTCTTCGGTGTTTTGGGAGAGGCAGGATTGTCCCCCGGTACACCTAGCTTCTCTTGTGAAACGTTCGAAGAGGTTTTGAGAAATGGTGGCTGGAATTTCCGCTGCTTTTCAGGCCTCTCCGGGTTCGACCCAACAGAGAGCGGGGTTTGCACAATGTCCCTCTGGTTGCTGTTCCCACTGTTTGCGCCCCCGCTTTCTGCCAGCACCGCGCTGTTTGAACCTCCAGAGCTTTGGTTAGAAAGGACCAGAGGAGAGGGTTTTTGGGGGCGAGCTTTTTTAGGAGCTTCGAGGGTAAGTTGTGGAGAGATGGGTGCCGTGGTAGGGGTGGACAGTGCGGAGGTGAGGTGCACGGCACGGCCAGGGTGTTGCTGGAGTTTTGAAGTCTGCCGGGAGCAAGCTGGCGACGACACAGCGGAGCTCACCGTCAAATTGCTGTCACGCCCACGCTGCAACGTTGCGCTGACAGAAGATGCTGCCTCCATCCCCGACCACGGCGATCCGGTACACGGCGACCCATCGAGATTAATACTCTCCCCACAAGAAGACATCTGTTCGTGCGCACCCTGCGGCAATCTGATGGACTCTCCATTCAATGGCAGATCCTGTGAGGGTTTGAGTCACATAAATCAGGAAGAAAGCAGGCACATGCCCAAATCTTGTTGAAAGTGCAGAGGAGGAGGAATGAGGGGGTCGGGGAAATCATACTATCCAGGCTTCGCCGAACTCTTCCTCGTGGTTGCCGGTCAGGAGGTCGATAGCGCCGGGTGGGACCAGTTGGCGGGCACCTAGCACAGCCTGGACGAGGCAGGAGGTGGAGAGCTTGATGCTGTCCAACTCAGGGGCAAAGTAGGAGGGGAGGTCGAATTCGTCGAGGGGAATGTCTCCCGTGGAAAACTGTTTTTGGATGAGGTTTTGAATACTTCCTCACTTTTGATCTTGGTTAGTCTTTTTTTGCCGATTTCACTAAGTTTTGCAGCCCTATCCACCCTATGTTGCAACTCAAATATTAACATACCTTCCGCATCGCCTCTGCCATCTTCGACAGGGGGCGCAACACAACGTAGAGCAGTACCGATATTGCTGTCATCACTGCCGCAAACGCGATCCACACGAATGCCAACGCTGCCGTCTTTTCGCTGTAGTTCTCAAGCGTTGCTGCACTGCGTAGGTACAGGCAGGTCACATCATTTGCACCAGCACTTTCTACAGTCAACGCAACAGCTGCACCATCGCTGTCGTCTCCAGACAAGCTTTCCACCACATCAACAGGGCTGACTGCAGAGGACACATTCTTCGTTAATCTAAAGAAGCTATGCCCGAGACGGTACAGCGCACGCTTCTTTGCAGGCTCAATGCGTGTTGGAAGCAGCTCCAACAGCGACGCTGTCGTAACCGCACGCACCTGCAGGAACACAACCAACCCCACCATCTGTTCGCACACCGACACAACAACGTCGGACCCGCTGAGCTCTGTGTCGTCAAGCATATTTACGTTCTCGGAAACCACAAAGACGGTCGCGTTCCCTTCGCACGCTGCAAAAGCGTATCCAGGGTGCCCCTTTGCACGCCTCTTGAGAATTGCATACAACACTGAGCTATCTGCGAGACGAAGTGCATTGTCGACTTCTAGCGCCTCGCTTGGCATGACCCCAGAACTCACCTCAGCAACGCAGGAGGCGTTGAAGGCAGTACGCCATGCAGGGTCGCCTCTCATATCCGCCCCTCCGTCTATTTGACAGGAGGGTTGGTAGTAAAGGTTGGTGTGCGAGATCTCCCGCCTGATGAATATCGCACGCTTCTCAAATGTCGCGAAGAGCGCAGAAATTTGCCCTCTCTTCTCAAACATCGGCGCCGCAGAGAGGTAGGACTGCATTGTGTGGGTGCTGATGACATTGTCTTTGTATACATATTCAGAGAGTGCGTCGATGCTTTGCTCACGGTTTTCATCGAGGGTAAGGTGCACCGCGTATGTTACCACCCCTCCTGCACAGAGCAACATGACGACCACCCCTACAATGCTCAACACTGCGAGGGACACCCCTCGAGACACCTCCTCCTCCTCAGCTTGCTCTTCGGTGTCGTCATCACTGCAGGAGCCCTCCTCGCAGATTCCTCTGATAAATTCATTTAGCATTTGAGATGAAGTTACTACCTTCCCCCCCAAATACAAACACGCCACGCACACCGCACCGAAACACCCAAACACCACGCAATACGCCTTGAAGCACAACAACACCACATCCGACCATTTGGTTGCAGCATACACCCCATCTTCACAGAGCACCTCTCTAGAGAACACATCTCTCGGGTACACTTCCTTATACACTCCAAGAAGTAAGATGAACACCATAATAAACGCAGCACCACATTTCACTCCATCAGAAGACCTCGTTGCCATAGCAACAAAAGGTGACGGCAAGCTCAACAGATAGACCGGAACTGCGCCGCCAACGGTGATAACCAAAGAAAGGGAGGCGATAAGAGGTGCTGTCACGGTGCCTGCAATGAGAAGCTTCGCATTGCGTGTACACAGATAGTGCAACAACCCATATACAATAACACCAAGACCTAAACCATGTGAAGCGGAAACCCATTGGGCTTGATCCATATTGTCGCCGATATCTGGTATCAAAGGAAGAACCACCCCTGCCAGCAAAACCACTGCTTCATAAAAAAGCAGTGACGTCGCGCTCACCTTGCACATCCGATCCTCCGCGGCCTCCCCTATAGTGAACCCAAACGCCAGCAGGTACTGATACCTCCTTGGAAGCCATGGTGTAAACTCTTCCATTTAAAAATAAAGAAAAAAAAATCCCCCCCCAAAAAAAAGAGAAAAATCGGTGTAAATAAAAGGGGTATTATCGAAACATTAAGATCCAAGAAGAGAAAGAGAGGAAAGAAAGGATGGTGTGTGCTGACAGGGCTGGAGGGGGTGATTTGAGTATAAAAAAAAATGTGAAAAAAAAAAGTGAAATTGCGGATAGGGTTAAAAGGTAGGGGTATACAGAGCGAGAACTTCCTTTTATGATTTCTTTTGAAAAACCGGAAAAAAAAAAGTACATAAAGCCACATCTTAATGAAAACTGTACAAAGAGAGAAGTTGTGTCAAAATAAAAGAACCGAAACCCTTCCGAGGGACACACTGAGTCGCATCTTCTTGTGTTTTGAGCGTTTTGAGCACAACCCCTCTGCCACACCCTTCTGTATCCTACACGTGTATAAAATCACATTCGACGATCCCCTCCCCCAGAAAAACCCCCCCCATTTCCCCCATTTTGAGAAATACCCTGAAAACATTGTTTTTAGAGTACCAGATGCCACACACCCCTCTTCAGCTGCTCTGTAAATGCCCGCGGACCTTGCAAAGGAAAAGTGCTGTCTTTTCTTTGAACATGTTCAGCACGGAGTGAGGGATGCTGCCCTGTGGAGTTGATGGTGGATGTACTTCTATTAGGGGGGTTTGGGGGTTTCGGAAAAGAGAAAACGACGAATGTGTCTCTTGTGCACATCTTTATCACTGTATTTATCACGCTGGGTACGGTGGGTTTGGAATTTTTGTTGTCTCTGTCGGAGTAGAGAGGGTTGCTCGGGATGGACTTAAAAGATGAATGTGTCTTGTGTAAATGAAAAATAACCAAAATAGTAACATACCTTCGGATCGAAGCTGGTGCAAAACTCGACAAAGCAGGTGTCGTTCCTCGCTATTTTCGAAATGCGATAAAACGTTCGTGATGAGGCCCGCACAACACCACTCTTCTCCGGAACAGACGGATGTTCAATCTGAAACAATATTTATTTACCAAAAACACGGGGGGTTTACATACATCAGAAATCGAAATATACGTGAGGTCGTCTGTTGGTGAGTGCAGCTCTAGTTTGCAAACGCAATCCCGCGCCCAGAGGGGCCAAGGCAGGCTGAGATGCGTATACGATACGGAGGTGCCCTCCACGCCACTGTCGATGCACCGCAGCTCTGCTATGCTTGGGTCGAAGCTTTGCTTGACGAGGTATGCCTCTGGGGTGGTGCTGGTGAGGAAGTCTATCACCTTCTTCGCAGAACACTCAAACGTACTCTTCACACACACGAAGGGAATGCTGGAGGTAGCATCATTAAACATCTGGGCCCTTTGGTTATCCGGGTCTGTGAAAGGGAAGGCCTCCCATACATCACTCTCCAACGTATTTACCCATGCACTAAACACTTCCGACTCCTCCGGAAGTAAAGTCTGTGAAGGCGCCGGAGAGGCCATGCCAAAGCTGGAGGAGCTCACCACATCGCTTTGCACCGCCGATGCTGCTTCACTGCGGTCTTTTTCACGTAAATTCATGATGCTGTTACGAATGACCCTCGACACCCCAGCTCCCGGTATAATATGCCGCTTTGTGAGCTTGCGAACTCTGGTTAATTCTTTGGAGTTTTTGTTCAGCGAATCAATGTCTTTTTGGATCATCAAACACACACTCACCACCAACAACACAAAGGCGCCCTGCAACGCCAGATCCTGCAGATGGAAGAGCAGCAGTCCTACAACAGGGTGCGTCAAGACATGGTATCCGGCAACAGCCACCGCAGCCCACACGACAACTTCTACAACCAAGACAAGGCGTTTGAAAGAGGTGCACACCTTCCCAAAGGCGCCAATCAAAGTATGCAGCTCCCTTTCAGTGAGGGTCGCTTCGGGCATCGTGTAAAGCTCTTCTTTGACACCAATTCCTAAGAATGAAGCGGGGTGAAAATATTAAAAAGAAAGGGTTTTGTAAGAAGAAAGAAAAAAAAGAAGAACCTTTTTTATGTCGTTTTTTTTGTGCGGGATCTCGGCAAGATTTTCGCACTTTTTTTGAAATCAAAAAACTCCCCCCCTTTGTGCCTTTTTATTGCGTGCATTTTTCGTAGCTACGGTATCGACAAATATAAAAAAAAATGATCACCAATTTGTCGAAACACAGCTTTTTTTGTGAACAGCCTAACGCCATCACCCTACAAAAACGATGCACAACATATACTAAGCACCTTTTCTTTTCCCTCCCACACCCTAAAAACCTTAAAACCTTGTTACCTTTTTTTTTACAAAAACACGATAAACTTCACCCGAGAATAGGTTTCCCCCCCTCTTCCTATTCCTTTCCCTTTCCTGTACGTTTTTCTTCTTCTTCTTCTTCTTCTCCTTCTTCTTCTTCTTCTTCTTCTTCTTCTTCTTCTTCTTCTTCTTCTTCTTCTTCTTCTTCTTCTTCTTCTTCTTCTTCTTCTTCTTCTTCTTCTTCTTCTCCTTCTTCCCCCCCATATTTTTTTTGAAAAAAAAAATATATTAACGGCGGTCGCGGCGGTCCCTTTCACGTCGTTCAGTTCTGTCGTTTCTACGGTCTCGTCTGTCTTCGGTGCGATCAGGTTTTCTATCACGGTTTTCACGGTCGGTTTCACGACGGCGGGGCTTATCACTGTGTTTGGGTCGGTTGTCTCGGGGTGGGGTGAGGTCTTCTGCTCCGCCACGCCGTCTGCGCCTACTGCGTTCGCCTCCTTCGGAACGCTCTGTGTCATCGCTTTTACGTCTCCTCCTCCGGCTCTGGTCGCGGTCACGCTGTTCCCTTTTTTCCTCCCTCTGCTCTCTTCTCGACAGACGGTCTCTACTGTCACGACTCTCCCTGCTAGCACTCCTTGCCCGTCTCTCTCTTTCTGCAGCGCTTCGCCGTCGCGTTGAACCCTCCTCCTTCTTGCCGCTCACCGGAGGCGGAAGAGGGCCTTCTACCACTGCCGATGGAGTCGGCAGGTTTGGAACTTCCGCAGGAGGTGGGGGGGTTGCCTCGGGTGCATTCGGGGGTTTCGCTTCTGTGCGGAATGGAACGCAAAAGACCTCTTCTTCTTCATCCTCGGAGTCGGCTTTTTGGGGTTCGGAGCTTGTTGTATAAGATGACATAGATGAACTACGTGAATGGGATGAGAGCGGAGGAGGTGGTGGTGGAGGCGTAGCGCCACGACGATGTGGGTCCCCTTCAAGAGCGCGTCTCCGGAGTGTGGCAACATCGGCAGTGCGGATGTACAGCATATCCCCTTCCACCGCTCGTTCCGCATTGGTCGCAACAAGCTTTACTGTATACAAAACTGCGCGCGCAGAGCCAGAAAACCGTTTTGCCTCCACAACCCTCGCATACGCCGGCGTGCTTTCCTCATCCATGCAATACCACGCACAGTCCCCGGGAAGCAGACTCAAATCTTGTGAAGATACGTTCAGAAGCTCTGCCTTAGGAGGTGCGTGCTGCGGCTGCAGGGGAAGCGCGACGGGTGTCGTGAGTTGCGGTGGAGGGACGGCGGGGAGTGGGGGCTGGGTGGGCGTGGTGGGGTTGTGGGGTTGGAGGAGGGAGGGTGGGAGGGCCATGCGGCGGCCTTCTGGGACACCACCTCCACCACCACCCCCACCTCCAGTCTGCATAGGGCGAACGTCAGAAGGGCGAGACGCATACGCATTAGCATTTGCCACTGCAACAGCACCCTTGACGCGTTCAAGCGCTGTGAGCGTGTCAGGTGCAGGAGACCCACTCTGCTGCATCTTCAGCTTTTGAATTGAAGCCAGCAAAGCATTCCCTTCAAGCCCTGGTGACGGAGGCGGTGGTGGTGACGCAGGAAACCGTTCTGCGCTTGTCATCTCGCCGCCAAGGCTGTCGAGGGCGCGGGTCACCTCGGCGATGGATTCGTTGACGCTCTGCATAATATTCAAAAGCTCAAGCTGATGTGTTATCATCGACGTCGAAGGGTTGTCCAGCACCCGCTGCACCATCTTCTCGACAGTGCTTTTGTAGTTCAGCAGCGTCGGCTTGAGCGCACCGTACATCACGCGTTTGGCTCGTATCCGGAGGTCCACTTCCTGGACAAGAGGGCTAGTATCGCGTACCATGGCTGAAACCTGCTCACAGAGTTCCGTGACAAACGCGGGGGTTAGCTGCTTTTGGCGGACATAAGACTCTGTTGCTCGCTGTAGGTGGAAAGGGGAGTGACAGAGCGTCAAAGTATTAATTTATAAACCTTTCTCAAAAAAAGGCGTGAAAAGGCATACATAATACCGTAATCGTAAAAAATGTGGACGTAAAAATGTTCCAGTTTGCCAAAAAACCCCAAAAAGTTCCAGAATTTTTACGATTACGGTAGATATTATTTCATATACTTTCTATTGAAGAGAAGATGGAAAAAAGAAAAATAAAAACGCACACATACCTCAACCTCAATCGTTACAACCTCCGGTCGTCTAAAAGACGACTGCCACGCATTCTGCTGCGGAACTGTATCTCTGTACCCAATCCGTTCAATGAGACGCGCCAGATTCTTCCCACTGCCATTCATGTTGTTTTCTGTGCAAAAATATCAATTTATCAAAAATCCCCGTGGGATTTTTGTGGGTTTTGTGGGCCCGCAACCGGGTGGGGTTTTTTTCTTTTTCCTTTTTTCTATGAACCGCCACCCACTGCCCTCCCCTCCTGATACAAATGTGGATATATTTTTTTTTGGGGAGGAAAAGAAGAGGGAGTAAAAGGGGAGGGGGAATCTGAAGTTTTTCGGTTAACAACCCTGTCCCGACAAGGCAATATTCCATCCTCGGATCTACTCACAAAACTGCTTTTTCAAAATACACCACAACTCTCTCTAGGGGATCCTCCGCTCGAAGGACCCTGCACCTTTTCTTTCAAACATCACCCTTCCTCTTTCTCCGACCAAAATACAACACAAAGAGAAGTTGAAAAGTACAAACACCTCACCGTTCATCGGCAGACGCAAGCACTGATTCTCCGCGGGGTTATCGAACCCCAGAAGAGCACTTCATTGGTATACACACAATTCATTCTACCAAAAACCCCGAGTTAGGTGTACTGGGTGATTCAGATTGTTGTTATAGTAACCTGGGGGTGTCTCCGAAAAAAGCAAATTTTATTTTTTAGTAACAAACAGTTTTCCGGTTTTGTTACCTGGTATCTTCTTCCTCCGGATTTTTATATTTTTTATTTTTACAAATAACAGTAACAGTTACCTGGACCTTCTTATAAAATGGCGCCGCAGGCGAAAAAAAAATCAGGGTACGGTGTAAAAATCTAGCTTTCACACTACCGAGTCACTCAACGAACGCGGAGCAAAAATGAAAAATGGCGCCGCAGGCAAAGGATTTTATGGTGCGATCAGTTACCCAGGGCCCTCCCGTGGTTCAACTACGGTTCTACCAGGAACTTTTTTTGACCCTCACCACCATCACCACATGTCAGGCGAGAGGTGATGTTTTTTTTTCCAATTTTTATTTTACAGTTATCCGGGTTTGTTACCTGGGCCAGATACATTTTTATTTTAATTTTACAAAAGAATTATGTTGTTACCAAATGGTTGTTACCTGGGGGAAATTTTTGGGGGTAAAATAATTATTTAGTTTTATTTTAACCCTATAAGAGCCAAGCCATATTTTCAAGCCACTTTTGAGTTTTGGTTTTTGGGGCTCTCCAACCGGTAAAGGGACCCCAGATGCAAATTTTTGATCGTACCTGGCCGCAATTGAAAGATTTTGAACACGGCTTTCAATTCCATATTTTTAAGTTTTTTTTCGAAAAAAAATGTTATCCCCAAAATGAGGTGAGCATAAAATCCACTTTTTGGTTTTTTACTCATTCGGCCGGCCGAGGAAAAACACGTAAATTATTTCTGTCCGAAAATGGCGTTATTTGAAAGATTGTTCACAAAATCTTTTCAAAGAAAAAAAAATCGAGCAAAAAGTCCTAGTAGAACCCAACTTATATGAGTGCAGCTCTGTTAGCAGCCATGTCTAAAACTGATTTCCTGAACGATTTACACTGAAACATGTCTAAAAACGTAAAAAATGGGCGATTTTTCACAATTTGGGCATCTCCTGAGGTCGAAAGCCCCCAGAATGGGTCGGAACGACCCTGTGACCCGAAAATCCATGAAAAAAGCACCCCGAAATACGAAAAAACAGTGAAAATTCGGCTTACTGTGTGCTCTGCATAGGTCGTGTGTGTGGGGTGTTTTCGTGGTTTTGGTGGCAACTCGCCCCAGCATCCAAATGGCAAACAGATGCACAAAGGTTTTCGATTTTTGCTTATTTTAAAAGATTTGAGTCAAATAGTTTCCCCATAAACCAAAGGATTTTTACGAAAATAAGCAGAACCATTGTCAGATCATGATGACCCTTAGCCATAACCATGTCCTTCGGGTCAAAAGGGTGCCTCTTGGGTGGGTAGCAGTCCACAGATCCAAAGTGCAATCGGATGCGTAAAAGTTTTCGATTTTTGTTTCTTTTGAAAGATTCGTGTCAAAATCTTTGAAATATATAAAAATATTTTCACGAAAACGAGTAGAACCTCATACAGAGCATGGGGTGTCATTGAGGAACCAGAATAGGGGGTGCTCGTCCAAAGGGCTTTGAAAAGTGGCACGACTCCCCCCAGCATCGAAAGTATTATCCGATGCATAAAAGTTTTCGATTCTTGCTTCTTTTGAAAGATCGGTGCAAATTCTTTCCACATAAAAAAAATGTTTTTACGAAAATGAGTAGACCCTATGTCAGAGCACGTTGTCCTACAGATTTTAGAATGTGGGGGGGTCACAGGGGTGCCCACACCCCCACCCCGCCTCCCCCCAGCATCGAAAGTAATATCCGATGCATAAAAGTTTTCGATTCTTGCTTCTTTTGAAAGATCGGCGAAAAATCTTTCGAAATATATAAAAATATGTGTTCACAAAAATGGGTAGAACCCGACTAAGGGCTTGTAGGCATTGGGTATCGCGAAAGGTACATACACGGGTCGGGAAAGATCTTTTTTTTTTTTTTTTTTTTCGAGAAAAAAAATCCTCTTCTCCCGAAAAAAAAAAAAAAAAAAAGATTTTTGGGAGAAAAAAAAAAAGAGAAAAGATTTGAAAATCCTGGGAAAATCCTGAAAAAATCCTGAAAAATCCTGGAAAAATCCATGAAATTTCATGAAAAATCTCGAGATCTTGAGAAATCTTTGAAAAAAAAAAAAAAGATTTTCAAAATCTTTTTTTTTTTTTTTCCCAAAAAGATTTTTCAAAATCCCAAAAATCTTTTTTATCTTTTTTTTGAGAAAAAAAAGATTTTCAAGATCTTTTTCATCTTTTTTTCTCTTTTTTTCCTTTTTTTTTCAGGATTTTTCAAAGATCTCAAAGATCTCGAGAGATCCTGAAAAAAAAAGACAAAAATCCTGAAAATCTTGATTTTTTTTTTTTTTCTCCCGAGATTCTCGAAAAAAGACAAAAAAAGACAAAAGATCTTTCCCGACCCGTGTACATATTTGGGGTGTGGGTGAAAAAACGTCACTTTTGGTGAAAGTAGCACCATGGCCCCCAGCACCGAAACTAATATCAGATGCACAAAAGTTTTCGACTCTTGCTTCTTTTGAAAGATCGGTGCAAATTATTTCCACATAAAAAAAATGTTTTTACGAAAATGAGTTGAACCTGTCTAAAATCATGGCGTCATTTCGAAAGCCATTAAAGTGGCTCTTGGCTCTTATAGGGTTAACAACTTTATAAATCACCCAGTACATCTTTTTTCAAAAAAAAAAAAAAAAAAAAAAAAAAAGGTGATAAATATAACTATCAGAAAAGACGGGGGATTGAAAGAAGGGTTTTTTTTCGTTGAAATATGAAAGTCATCGTGAAGGGGGGTTTGAAAGTATGTTTGTTTTTGTTTTTATTCTTGCTACTCTGTTTGTTTTGTATTATATTTCACTGTAACTTTGTAAGTTAAAGTCGTCGTGAAGGGGGGGGACACAAAAGGGACAAAAAAGCCCTTTTAAAAAGTGAAATTGACAGTGCAAACGCCTCTGGGAGGACGCGGGTACTGGAAAAAAAAAAGGGCGCGCGGAATATCGCCCGGGAGGGAGGAAAAAATGAAGAAAAGTTGAAAGATGCAATATGCCTCGTGCACATCTGTCAACTTACCCAAAAAAAAAAATAAAAAAATGTAGTACGATATAGTCCAAAGCTTTCCGTTACCAATAAAGAATACGGGTAGGTGTGTGTCTGGTTTTCTTATTTCTTTGATAAATTGTTGGAGTAGTGTAGTTGCCTCGGTTGTGTTGCCACAGTTGTGCAATCTCCACTGTTTGAAAACCTTTTTACCATTCCTTTTTAGGGAACGGAGCATGTACGGTCCTGGAAGCTCCAAGAAAATGAAGTCGGCGGGCTTAATAGGAAGTTGCCTTTCCTAAACGTGCACACACAACTGGCAAAAAGGGGGGAGGTGTCGTCACTCACCTATATCATCATTGAAATACCATTGCTTACCAATGGTACATTCTGATATTGTTGCCCCCCTTTTTTTCAGTCCTTTTTATTGAGCTTGCTCACCAGCTGGACCTCTTGAGTGTATTAGAGCAGACCCCAAATAAGGCGATAAGAGCAAAATACTCGAAAAAAAGAGGCATTTTTTTAGTGCGGTCAGAATGTCACGGCACTCACTACAAATAAGGGAAAACTTGAAAGAAGATGAATACCTGGTGCACACATAGTAAAAAAAAAACGAAAAGTTTCGGTAATGTTGACCTGCTCCTGAGTATTTTTAGTGATTTCGTCACCGATAAAATTACCAATTAGTGTTGTGTCTGCTAAGATGATAAAAAAGACAAATTCTTTTTGAAAGGAACGACAGTGCAATCTGCGTTGTTCTGTTTATTTTTTTGATTATCTGTTGGTTTGGTGGACCCGCCTTTCAGACAAATCTTCACAACTCAGAAAACACTATTCAATGCTTTTGAGGGGAGGGAAGTAGGTACACCCTGTGTAACCTAAAAAGAGAAATGTTTGGTAAAGGTTTACGCCTTTGCCACAAAGATGGGGGAAGTGGAAGGTGCAAAAAAGTAAAAAAAAACATAAAAAGGGGGGTTTCTGCACTAGAAATAATTACCGTGGTAAATAACGGGCCATTTGTGCTGAGGTTAAGATTGCCAATAATACGCGCTTGATCAGATCTCGACCATTGTTGCATTGCACGCTAGCACAAACAACAAAAGAGAGGTTGGAAGTACAAAATGTCCCGCTGTACATCAGACGCAGGCACTGAAAAAAGAAAAAAAAAATAATTACGGCAAGATTTCCAACATCAGTACAAAAAGGCCAGCATATTTACGTACAAATGAATGCTTTTTTTCAATTTTAGTTCTTTTCTTCTAGAAAAGGAGAACGGGGATGTGAAAGACGCAACAAAATACCCCTTTTTTTCTTCTTTCGTTTTTTTGAGGAATGCGCCCCACAAAATCATAAGACTCACATCTAGAGCGCTTTGGGATACAGAAAAAAAAGTGAGTACAATAAAAAAAAGGTTTATAAGATGAACCGCGAGTCACCTAAAGAACCGAAAAAGAGAGAAGGAAATCATAAAAGCGGGGTTATGTTTTGTTTTGTTTTCATTCTACGAAAAAAAAAAAATCATGTACACTCATATAGACGCAAAGAGCCAAAGGTGTATTGCTTTTTTCCCACTGCTGCTGGAATATTGAGGATTTCATTGACAATATTTTTTGATTCAGTTTTCTAAATAACCAGGGGAAAAAAGAGAAGTTGAAAAGGCAAACGCATCACCGTTCGTCGGCGGACGCAAAATATTCCTTGAAAAGAATTGAATGTTGTGCACAATGCAGTAATCATCTTGAAGAAGGAAAAAAAAAAAATGCAAAAAGTTGGTAAAGATGACACTAAGCTTCTGCTTAGTTGCAAAATATGCTTTTGGTGTGTTCCGGGCTATCGGAAAAATACATTTTTTCATTTCAATTCACTCTTCACAAAAAAATATGGTCCACATACTATGTTCTGAAAAGTTGCGAAGATTGTGTGAAGTCCCATACCCCCGGAACACAGATTTAGTACATATTCTCTTCCAAAGAGAAGTAAGAATCATTTTGCGATATGGTTTGTATAACTGTTGGAATATGTGCAGGCCCCCTCTTTCAGCACCACGGTATTTTATACGATTAGTGCAACTGGTACGGCAACTCAATGTCCGCAACTCAATTAAAGAGAAAATGAAAGTGCAGAAAAGGCTTCGGGTCACTGCCTTTGGGGATCACACTTCCGTTGAAGAGCCTTGAATCGGGCTGGTTTACTCGTGGAAGTTGTGCCCGGGAAAAATGCTGTGGGTAAAATATGTGGACCTATGTAATCCCCACATAATGACCCTAACTGCGGTAAAACCGGTTATCCAAGTAGGCTAAATCGTGAACGCCTGCAAATAATAAAAGAAAACTGATTATTTCATTACTTTCTATTCTACCGTGCACATACACCAAAAAAAGGGGGGAGAGTGGGGAGTCGGGTCACAACAAGTGTTGAAGAGTGTTTGTTATAAAGAGTGGTTTGTATTAGTGTGGAGACCCCGAAGAGGGGTTCTATACCAAACGCTTTCAAGATGATCACAAAGGGAATCTTTTTTTTTTCTCTTTTTTTTTTGAAAACTTTGGTTTGTATAAGTGTAGACACCCGAGGATGAACTCCACTATTTTTTTTTTGAAAATAACAAATTCTGTTTTGAGTTAGAGCCTGTCAACTGTTCTCAAACAAAAAAAAAAAAAAGAAAAATATAAAAGCTGCGAATACGAAAGCCACACAAGATACAGGGGGGTAATGGCACACAAAAGACAGGTCTTTTCCAGAGACGTCTTTCAAAAAATTGAAGGGGGGGGTGGGCACGACAACATTCCCGACAAGAAAAGATGATTTAGAGCGAAAAATCAAAATAAATAATAAACTTGGGAGATGAATGAGTCTCGCGGCAACAGACTCATCTCAAAAAAAAAACCAAAAAAAAAAAAAAAAAAAAAAAAAAAAAAAAACACAAAGAAAACTTCGGGGGTACTCTCCCTGTTCCAACGGATGCAAACACATCGATTCTCTGGGGATATCGAACCAAAACCATTTCTTTGATATGCACACAGGGAAACCGCACTGCGCAAGGGGGAAGCCGTTACCCCACCCCAGAGATTGTTAGAAAGAACGGAAGAAAGAGAGAAGCAAGATAATTGGGCTGGTAATACATTCATTGTATTGAGGCCTCTGGTTGTGTACAGAAAGAAGAGAAAAAAAACAGATTTTTAAGATGAACCTAAGCTCCTGTCACCTTGGGAAAAAAAAATGCCAGACCTGAGATCAAACACACTGCTGTTAGTATCGATTATGCAGACAGGGGCGTCCGATCAGTGATCACGTCTTGCCTCGTGTCTCTATTGCAGCTACCAGGTGCACACCGTAGAGAGGCACCTATGAAGCAAACAACGACTTTCTATCTAGGGTAACTGTGATCAAAAAAAAAAAACCGGCTCGACTGTGAGTCTACCGACCAGGGGCAGTCCCCAATGGGTTCAGGTTTTGCATGTGCATACCTGAGCAAAGAAGAAGAAGAAAGAAAAAAAAATGATATTGCCCACACAGATAAAAAGCCCGTGGCTTTCTTTATACAAAAAAGAGAGAAGGATAAAACCCCCCTTTGAAAGATGAATTGAGTACCTCGCACATCTTCAAAATCAAAATAAAAATCAAACTTGAAAATTTGAACTGTATTTTTAATTAGCGTCCTTTTCTCTCGTGAGAAAAGGGCGCTAATTGAAATAATTATAATAACAATATTTCTTGTGGGATTATCCTCTCTCCTGTACAGTGCACTTGTGCTCTACTTGACGTTTTATGTCGACCTAATCGGATAAACGTTAATTTCGAGTAAGCGCGCCGTGTGGAAGGGCAAAAAAAAAGAAGTGAAGTTGATAGTGCAAACGCCTCTGGGACGCAGGCACTGACACTCCGCGAAAAAAAAAAGTAAGATGACCTAACTCAGGTTTGCGGGCCTTTCAAAAAAGAAAAAACTTCCGCCTGCAAAAAGACAGAAACAAAGCTAGCTGTTTGGCAGCTGCACAATGACATTTGTCTAGGTGTCAGTTTCTTGCAAATAATTTTTAAAAGTGAAGTTGTCGATGTAAAGCAAAAGTAAAATAAATTTGACTTGAAATACAAAGCCCTCTCGTGACAGTGTTCCTTGGCACATGACCGGTGCACCGGGGGTGGACCCCAACCATGCAGCTCTACATCCATTTCGAGGTATACATCTGATATGCCCTACTCCCGCTAAAGAAAAGCCTTCCTCGAATGCACAGTACTCCAAATGTGTTTGGCATCCAAAAAAGGCGTCAAATTGCCCCCCCAAAAAAAATCCCCAAATCCTTATTTGGACACCAAGTTTCTTGAAGTACTGTAGTCACCGTAGTAAATGCTTCTGCGGACGTAAAAGAAAAATTATAAGATGGTGTACCTCTCTGGTGGACACATATCTTAGAGTACCGCCTGTACAGGACTCACGCATTTGACATAAATGGGCATAAATAGAGGAATTGAAACGTGCTAAAAACGCCAGGTCGTGCTCAAAGGGTGGGACAAAAAAGTAATTTTTCCACAATAAGAAAGAGCAGGGGGGGAAACGGTAAGATGAGCCCAAGCCTGATTACCTATTTCACCTTGAAGTGATGTTTGTCAGATGAAAAGTGCAGAAGGAACACACATCTGAAAGAGGCATAAAAGAAGAGGGGGAAGCTGAAGATGTAAGTCGGGACACACATTCATCACACCTTCGTTCGCAGAATATATTAGAAGAAAAAAAAGAACGAGATCTCAATCGAATAAGATGGGTCGTTTTTTGGTGCCGTTTTTTTCACGTCTGGGGCGATACAGAGGTCCCACCAAGCCGTTGTTGCGCCACACATGGTATAGGCAGCACACCGGGGGAGGGCGGGGGGCGGGGAGGTGCGAAATAAAAGGGAATGTCCGCTTATAAAGAAGACCCTGCTCACATACTGAATGTGAATCTGCAAAAGAGCGCAAAAAAAAAAAAAAAAAGGTAAGGGTAGGCACACTTTTTTATTTGTTTAATGCTCGCGCGCGCGGAAAATTTTGAGATTCCAAAAAAAAAAAACATGGAAGAAAAAAAAACATTGCCTTACGTCAACAGGTTATCTTGACTTTCCCTCCCGTCTTCCTCCACGGAAAAAAATCAACCAAATATCCTGCTGAGCCCCCACGTCCTGGGCTGGACGTTAAATTGCATCCGGGGGCCCTTTTGTGGCACTCCTCCTGAAACTCTATGAAGGTCTGACCTGAGGGTAAAAGGTGCTGGGTATGCTACCCTGGGTGCTGAAGGCAGGCACACAACATGTGTGGAGGGACCTGCAGAGCCCTAGCCAGTGAAGCCAAGGAGGCCCCCCTAGGAAACTAGGGAACGGATTGGAAGAGACCTCGCCGGTAGCCGGGAACCCTCCCTGGGCTAGTACAATGATGAAACTTCAATCTAAAGTCCACACCCATGTGGCGGCCGCTTTGGCATGCGTCTGTAAGGACAGCCTTGACTGATACTTTCTGTATTAGCACACGATTGCCTCCCTGAAGGCTACGTAGCTACCTGAGTACAAAAAAAAAAAAAAAAAAAAAAAAAAAAAAATATCTTCGAACACAGAATCCTCCATATACGAGTGGGTCACATGATATAACTCTATCATGTGACCCCACCGTGGAGAGCAATCGGCTCGCGCATCAAAAGAAAGCAGAGAAAAGGGGAAAAGAAAAAGACAAAAGTTGGGTACCGTGCGCCTGCGGCGCTACCTGTTCCCAGTCAGGAACGCCACAATTTTATCCGAATGTGGATTTTCCAACCTGAAAATGACCCTTGTTTATGTGGATGGGTTCATATTTTGTGGAAATTTATGCCACTAAAATTTTGTCGGTTTTTCTGTATATCCCCCACCACAGAACGAGCGGATTCTGGAAATGCCTATCGCGGCATGTTTGGGCTGAAAACCCACTGTTTTTTCAAGGGAAAAAATTGCTTCCGGATGTCGGAATTTTCCGGAAAATTTCCAGAATTAGAAAACAGCCTGGCTTCGATGTTTTATTTTTGCTGTGTCTCTGTGTGTGTGTTTTTTTTTCTGTGTGTGTTTTTTTCTGCGCGCGCGCGCGGAACTTTTTGGGACCCGACCGAGCATTAAACAAAAAAAAAAGTGTGCCTACCCTAATTGCTATCGGAAAAAAAAAACGGGGTGTGTGTATATGGGGGAGACCCACGCTCCTGGAACTCCACCCTGTAGAAATAATCTGCCCCAGCACTCTGCTCCGCAGGTATGCAAAAACGCTCTATATGAAACGTTCAAGAAGGTGCTGAACAAAGAGGAGCCTAAGGACGACAGTGACCCCTTCTCGAAGGTTTCAGCCACGTTTCGTCTAGCACCATCTGCTCGACAGCATTGTTGGATGGTTCCGAAGGCTCGATAACCATGTGCTCGATGACTGTAGGCGGACTCGGTGTGTTCCAGTTCGGAGTCGTCCACAGACTCCCACCCAGCTCGTCGGAGCAGTGCGGAAGGAAGAATACACAGACAAAAAAATCGTCGTTGATCACACCAGGCGCATCAGCACCCACCAAAGCGCTAGGGTGCTACCGTAATTTCGAAATTCGCGCGGGGTTTTCCACAGCACACCCCGTTTTTTCCCTTCTCTTTGCAATTAAATCCCGACAGTGTACGTAAAAAAGTCTGTTCAAGATGGTCCTATAACTCACGTGATTAGTCACCTATAAAGGGGAGAAAGGGTTCTCGACTAGAGTTTGTTTTTTTTTATTATTATTCCTGATTAACAAATGAAACAAAAGCAGCTGTTTCCTGTGCCGTAATTATTTCAAATGCAAAATCTGTTGCTGAATTCTTATGTTGTTCCCATATTGTTCCCGAGGATTTCCGAAGGGTGTGTGACGCTAGCCGGCCCAGTTCGGTTGGGGGGGTTTTTTTTTAAATTATTTTGGGTTCCTCTAAACCCCATGAGCGAGAGAGAATAACGTCAGTCACACTACTCAAGCCTTGGCTGCTAGCAGAGTACTGTTAATCGTTTGATGTTGATCCCCCCTTTTTTTCTTGCTGTGAGCAAACCCAGTCGGGAAGAAATCAACATTTGTGTGTGTGTTTTTTGTTTCTGTTTTTCGTTTTTTTTTGTTGTTTCTGTTCTGCGAAATGAAGAAGGAGAAAAAAAAAAGTTTATAAGATGAACCTGAGTCTCTCGTGCTTACCTTTAAAATGGTTGGCACGATAGTCCTGGTCAAAGATATGATTAGTACCGTGTGAAAAAAATGTTAGGAATAGTGGGGAATTGTCCCCATCCCCTTCTTTTAATACAAAAAAACCCAACCTTTTTTTGGTGCTCGTGGACCGCCGCTATTTTGTATACCTTCGCAGATGAATATGCGTGGTTCATGAGCACCACTTTTTCTTTCGTTTTTCGTTTTTTTTTGTTTGTTTGTTTGTTTGTTTGTTTTTTTTTTTTTTTTTTGAAAAAAACTTGGTTGTATTGAAGTTAGGGCACCTTGGGGGTACTCTTTACTAACACACCTTGTTTATTTTTTGAAAAGTTGATAGTGTGTCTATCAAACATATAAAATGTACAGTCTCCTCCACAAAACAAAAAGAGAAAAAAAATCATAATAATAGAAAAGATGTGTGGGGGGAATCCAAATGAATCAGCTTGCGAGCAAAGAAAGAAGAAAAAAAAAAAAAAACACAAAAGTGAAGTCGTCATCAAATACACACGGTTTAGAAGTAAACAATAAGGGTAGCAAAACTCAGGTTTGGTGGTAACGCATTTGCACCTTCGCCCACACACAAAGGCGAGAAAACAAAAAAAAAAAAATACTCCCTTTTTCCCCACATAATACACATATACTGAGAAGAGCACTCCTTAAAGAATTGCCACCCAAAAAATACCCCCCTCCCTTTTAGACCGGGTACTATTTGCCCACAAAAAATGCCGGATTTTTTCCAACACACTGCTTTAAGTGACCGGTCAGAACCGGTTAATTTACCCCTCTTAGGTTACATCGCTTTTGAATTGAAAAAAGAAAAGTTTTGTAATGTGGACCTAAGCCTTTAATGCCGTCACCTATCAAAATAGTTGATAAGCATGCAGAACACCTCAAGGCATGCACCTCTACTGAAAAAGACTTGACGTGAAATATGAAAAATGCGTTCATTCTATAAAAAGAGACGTAAAATGAACGTTAACAGTTTAGTCACCCAATGCACCCTATTTAAGGAACAATCCTTGCCAACCGCCTACGTGGCTTGCGTGCGACAGGAGAGCTACTCGGGGAACCATAGTCACTTTCCACGTAAACGCCAAAGGAGCCCCAACCCTTCGTCTTTTTGGACTTCTCGATGACATCGAAGACGGTCGGACTTTCCACCTCATCTCTGACACTCTCTGGGAAGTCATGCGCCAAAGCGGAACTCCCAGAGATCGACGGCTTTCTTGCCTCCCTGCCTCTTGCCGCCAAAATGGGTGCCGTCAATTTCGTTTCTAGCTCCCCACTATCAGAACTTCCTTTCGGCGAAGATGGCACCGGGCTGATTCGAACCTCCTGCGCCGTTGGGGTACCAGAGGAACGCGACTTTAAACTGGATGCTTTAGAACTGCCGCTGTCTATGTCCTTGCGGCTTGAGATGGTTCCGTCTGCAATTTGGAGAAGTGTTTCTAATGCGCTGGGGCGTTTTGGTACTGTGTCCATCTTATCGCCGCTGGGGAAGTCTCCAGCAAACTCTGAGGCGCTCATATCAAAGTAGACATTTGACGACGACAGCGGGCGCAACCCTTTTGCAGTCGCTGAGGTGGGCGAACCACGGAGAGAAGAGTTCAGTGCATATCTATCTGAAGAGCTTGTTACGTGGAGCTGGTGGCCGCCCGCAGGAGACAGCGCCTCGCTAGAAGACCCAGAGGAGATGTCGGGCACCTTGATCGCAACGTTAGGGGTACTGTTCGCAGCGCCTCCTGCCCTGCCAAAGCTAGCGTCCAGCGCGAAGACCCCTCTGTCCTCGTACACTTCACATTCTTCACTGCGGATGTCGTCATTGTCGTCTTCATGGTTAATCGGAAAAGCGGAACCCTTCAAAATTGAATGCGGCGAATCCATATCACCCGGTTCGCTGATCTGAATAAAAGGAGACTCTGGTGAACCAGGTGACAACGGAGACGCTGTCGTTGCACTCACCTGCAGGGTTGAGAGAATGCTTGGTTGAATGCTTGTCTGACCCGCGCCCTTGCTGCTTAGGGTAGAGAACTGCTCTGTTGCGGCCTGCAGGGGAGGGATCACTTCCAGGGCAGTCTCAAGAGGCGCCTCCTGTGGGCTAGCGGCAACAGCAGGCGAGGGCTGCTCCACTGTGATGTGTGTGTCTGCAACCGTAAACGGTGGACGTTTGTCCCACCACTGTGGTGCATCCTGTGCAGATGTGTGTGAGGTGCTTGACGGCGCAGACGACCCCGAGTCGAACACAACCGGCTGAGAGTGAGATGGCGGCACCTCCCGCTCCGGCTTAGAAGATGCAGTAGAAGGGTACTCAGGCTCCCGCTCCCATTCCTTTTCACGCTCCACACGAGGTGAAAAAGAAGACGCAAACGCAGACTCCGCCGGTATAGAAGATGAAGTAAACGGCGACACTGGGTCCCGTTCATTCTCCTTTTCCTCCACACGATGCAAAGAAGAAGAAACAAAAGCAGACTCCAGCGGTGCCCGCTCCGGTCGCGAAGATGTGAATAGGGGTGGGTCGGTCCGTTCCTTTTCTGGCTCGGTATGTGGAGACGCAAACGCGGACTCCAAGGACACCCGCTCCAGTCGTGAAGAAGATGTGACGGGAGATACTGGGTAGGCCGTTTCCTTTTCCTTTTCTTGTTCCCGCTCCCTCGAAAATGCAGACTCCAGCGATACCCGCTCCGGTCGCGAAGATGTGAATAAGGGTGGGTCGGCCCGGTCCTTTTCCCGCTCGATATGTGACGGAGACGCAAACGCAGACTCCAAGGACACCCGCTCCGGTCGTGAAGAAGATGGAACGGGAGATACTGGGTAGGCCCGTTCCTTTTCCTTTTCTCTTTCCTTTTCCTGTTCCCGCTCCCTTGCAAACGCAGACTCCAGCGATGCCAGCTCCGGTCGCGAAGAAGATATCGATGGTGTAAACGAAAACGGCTCGTACCGTCTCTCCGTGACCTTCTCCCTCTCCCTCTCCCCAGTCGAAGGCGAATACGCAGTCTCATAAGGACGTTCCTCCTTGTAAGGTGTTGTCTCCTTTCTGGGCAAGGAGACCGATTTCAAGACACGTTCCACCCTTTCGGGGGTTTTCTCGAGTTTGTCGCCGGATCCTGGTGGGGGGATGAATGCTGCGGGGGAGCGGTAGGCACGGTGGTACGAGGTTCTGGGTGTTGTGGGGGCTGCGGCAGGAGACGGTGATGCTGCGGAGGCTGGGTAGGTCCTGGCTGGTCTCTGGGACGTTGTGGCGGTGGATGACATGGAGGACGTTGCGGATGTGGGGGGCACAACACCAACACCACTCACACCACCACCAACACCACCAACTCTGCCACCAGAACTGCCACCACCTCCAACACCAGCACTGGTACTGCCAACACCAACACCCGCGCTTCCACGAAGCGCTGCACCAGCCCAACGCTGCTCACGGAACGTGGAAGTAAGAGCATTGCAACGGTTGATCGCCTCCTGCACCTGCGGGCTCGTAGCCGACGCAGTGCTCCGCTGCGTCGTGCACGCCGCTGCCGGGTTGGTCGGCGGGACGTGCTGTCGGAACGAACGCTGCATCTCCGACAGCGCGTCGCACTTCTGCTTCAGATACGTCAGGTTGCGTGTCGCACCACCCCACTCCTGCCGATACTGTTCAGCAGACCCGCCCCTAGAATACGAAGGAGACCCATACGAAGATGAGCTGTGCATGTCGGGGTCTAAGAGGTGTGATAGGTGGGGGGATGAGGGGTAGGGGTGGATGAGACAACAGCAGAAAAGGTGTTTTCTTTGTAATATATTGTGTCTTTTTTTAGCACATTCTTGTGCTTTGTGTGTGAGGTGTTTTTGTGTTTGTTCTGGCCAAGGTTGTGATGATAGTGGGGGAAGAATTTGGGCTATTGAATAAATAAAATAAGAGGAGCTTTTTTAGTGTGTGGGGTGTAAAACGCGCAAAAAAGGGGGAAAGATAAAGGAAATAAAAAGGGAGCCTCATCAACACTAATAAGGGGATGAAGCATACTTGTTTTTTTCTTAAAAAGAGATTCTCCCACATATCGCCTTTCTTCTCTTAGCAGCTCTCTCATAGATGAGAGCTGAGGGAAAAGAACGAGAAGTTAGTACTAATACCTCACCGTTCATCGGCGGACATAAGACACTGAAACTCTGCACCCTTTTACAAAGGACTAAAAAATAATATATCCACACAAAATTCTGTAAAGAATTTCAATAGCCCCATTTTTTTCACTGGTCAAACACCATTTTAACAACCTCACTGGGGCCGTTTGTCCCCCGCAGCCCTTTGATGTATTGTACACGGTTGCTTGGCTGTGTCGCCTTGTTGATGAGGGTTTGGGTGATCTGCGTCTTGGGGAGGTACGTTTGGGTGTCGTTCTCCCTACGCATATGGGATTGGTTGGTTTGTGCTGCGTGGGTTCTCTTTGAACGGAGGTTCGCCACTTTCAGCGCAAGACGCCGCAGTTCCCATTCATTCCACACATAGTGGTGGTCCTTGTAAGCCTCTACCTGACCGGTCTGACAACCCTGATCTGCTTTGATCACCTCCTTCGGTTTCGTTGCAACCCTGGTACCTTGCAAGAATATTTCTTTTGGAAGCTCCGACTGCATGCCCAATAAATGAATGATATCGGGCTGTGCGGAGCACACATCCAACAACTGCTGCGAGAGATAGCGGAAGGGGTCTCTTGCGAACGCCTTGAGGAGTCGCTCCGAGGAGAATGCGTAGTAGGTGTCGTTGGCGATGAGGTGCAGGCAGCCGGGGGATTTGACGCCACGCTTGCCGTCGAGGAGGACGCCGCGGTCGAGGAAGGAGGGGATGCAGAAGCCGTTGAATTCGAGCTGCTTTGCGGCGTCGATGTCGTGGATGTAGTTGACGGAGGGGTTCTGCACTTCGCTTTGGATCACAACTTTGTTGGGGGTTGGCTCCTCTGCCCGGGTCGCGAGTGCTGCCTCCACATCAGTCGCATTCAATGAAGCCAAAAACGGCGACTGATACGCCACAACCACCTCCAATATCTTCTTGCAATCCGACACCTCCAGCCATATGTCACGGAACTGATCCCACTTATCGGACATATCAATGAACCGTGGGTAGATGTTGCTCTTAGGTACGGAGACGCTCTGTGAGACCATGCCGCGCACATCGCTCACAGCCTCGTCCCAAGCAGGCTTCAAGACAAGGAACCGCCGTTCGCGCTCCTCAACAAGCTTCTGTATGTTCTTCAAATACACCGCAAACTGCTTCCGATTTATGTACTCATCAATAAGCCGCTGTCTCGCCTCTGCGGTCACCTGGATCGAAGGGGTTGTCAGCACTGCCTGGTAGTGTACCCCCAGCTTCTCTGCCTGTGCCAGGTGCTGTTTGCAAAGCTGCAGAGAAGAGCTGATACACTGCTCCGCATCTTCAGGGATGTTGGGGATGCCTGCACCGCCCTGTATTTTGATGTGTTTGGGTGTTTGGATGATTGTCAACAAATCGAAGCAAAACGCCTCGGGATACCGGAGACGCACTGCAAAGTGGAGGGGTCGGAGCATGTGAGGGGGCGTCGTAAAAGTACAGTAGCATAAAAAAAAATGCCGAAACGAAGGTAGTGGAAATAGGGGCGGCGGGAGAGTGGGCGATACCTTCTGGCTATGTTTGTTGAACAACCGGATGCCCCACACAATGCGCCACAGCTCGTCAAGTTGTTTGCTTTTTTCTTCAGCCTGAAAGGAGGGTGTGAGGATGCAAAAACAAGATGTTTCCAACAAAAAAAAAAAAAAAAAAAACGGGCCTGGGGCTAAATACCTTTTGCGATATGAACGGAGCAATAGAACCACGTGGGATGACACTCTCTAGGGCGGTCATTGTCTCCTTTTGCACCAAATCATTTGCCGACGCGTAGAGGTGCGACTCGTGCAGAACGTAGAGCGTCATTTCGGCACACACCTGATGTGTTGTTTGGAAAGAGAAAACGTTTTGATATTTTACAAAGAAAACCACAAGTCTATGTGCCAGAATTTCTTGGAATCTGGCCAAAAAAAAATCCATTTGTTTTCACACCTGAGATGGGTCAGTCTTTGAGCAAACGTCTTGAATCAGTTGCTGCGCCTTAGCTCGGTGCTGAATGTCGTCTGTTCTGTTTTTGTTGAGCTGCTCCTGCTTGAGGGACGTAACGCTGGCCTGCAGCTTGAAAGTTTCAAGAGAAGGGTGATCGGACTTTGTGAGCTGCGACACCGCCCGCTCCACAAGAGACTCAATCCTGTCGGGCGCCAGCTCCACACCCTTCCCCGAGTCTTTCGGGTCTGTGAGCAGCTGCGCTGTCAAATAAAACTGCGACAGCGACCCGCTCACTATGAAGCCCCTCCTACCGCATTGTGCCACTATCTCCTGCACGATAGTCTGCGTGATGTCCATTGTGTCTTCCCACCCCACGTCCACCCCCCCACTGTCTGTGATTTAAAGAAAGCTTTTTTAAAATGGTAGTTCCTGCCAGTAGTTTGCATGGTGGGGAGGGAGGGGGAATACATTGCTGTTGTTCAAAACCCCCCCGAGAGAATACCCAGGGTATATTTTTCTTTATACCAGAGTTCCTGAAAAGCGATGGGAGATAAATGTTGTATCGCCAATCATTTAAGTACCCGGTGGTAAATAGGAGGCTTTTTTTTCTAGACCCGATAGGCATCCACAGAGATACCCCCAGCAAAATATGTCATCTTAAATCCTACGAATTTGCCCCCAACTCCACTAGGTGCTCAAAGGAAGCTCGCGCTGCCTCGACACTCAGCACCATCTCCTGCACACTGGCGCGCCCCTGCGCTTCACGCCGTTCTATCTCCACTATGCTCCCTGTAGTGGACACCGCACGCTTCGTGGTGAGGTCTTGGTTAGGACTGAGGACGGCGAGGGAGAAGACACGGAGTTGCACATTCTGGTCGAGCGGGGTGGAGAGACCCGATTTGAGGAGCGACGCCTGGGGGACGAAGCCGCTGAATTTCAGGAATTCTAACGTTGCGGCGGGGTCTGTCGTTTGCACGGGCCCGGTGCAGGGTTCTGGGGGGAGGAGACACGACGTCGAGGAGCGTGCGAGGCAGGACTTCACATCTACCATACGCTGGCGCATCAGGCGAAGGTCCCAGTCTGCAGTGGCCAGAGATGCAAGTGCCCCTGCCTCCGACCCACCCCGTGCTATACGTGACAACCGCACCTCCTGAGAACGCACCTCATGCACCAAGACCACCTCGTGTTCCACAAAGTGCTCAGCATCAGACCCCCCCAAGCCCTCTCCCAGGCATAGTGTTGTCGGGACTGTCTCATTGGGGATGGTCCCTGTGACGCTGACGATGATGGTTTCCATGAGAAGTGATGAGCCCAGGTGAGTCACCTAAAAAATAAAAGTGAAAATTCGGTGCTGCAGATACAATCTAAGCCTGCAGGTTACCCATTGTAAAAAAGTGGTTCCTGTTGGTGGTGAGGGTGATGGTGATGGGTCAGGAGAGGAGTGCATGTATCCAATATAGAGCAAATATTTCCCAGGGTTGCCCCAGATGGGGTCCAAGTGTGCCTAGGGGGTAGTGAGTTGCGTTTGTTAGCGGTCGAAGACCCTTGAGGAGAGGGAATGGCTGCACGTTTTTTTGGGTACGTACAAGGAATGCAGCGGTTGCTGGGGACTGAGGTTGTCATCCTCAATTTTGACAAAACGCCGCTTTGTCCAATTAGAGAGGCTTTGCTGCGTGGTGGGTCCTGTTGGAGAGACCGCAGAGGTGGAGCTCGTCCACGTATCCTCAGCGGATACAAAACGCTTCGCGACTGTCATCACATGCGTGGCAAATGTCGCAGATGGGAAGCAGCAGCCGCCCCCGTTCGTCATCCTGCGGAGCCGAACCTCCCTCCCACAGAGGAGATGTCGAAGTACCCCCTGTGCCATGTGGCTGCAACCGAAAGTGGGGTCGTGAACGGAGAGTTCATGAAAAATGAATACGCCACATATGAACAAATACTTCGGTGGGTGCAAGCGCTGTTGTGTTCATCCACAGCCTTGGTGGTGGCACCCGAAACCGCACCCGAACCTGAGCTCGTCCGCACAGCGCCCACACAAGGTCAGTCCGGTAAGTTCGTTTGCAAAAAAAATGCAAAAACGGCGTTTAGGAGATGGGCTCTCGTGAGTCCGGCTATAACACAGCATACAGAGGGTAACCTTGAGGGGGTTTTTTTTTGTCGGGGATGGAATGGGTTATGAAGTGTTTGCTACTTTTTTTGTCGGGAAGTGAAAAAATAAGAGGGAAAGGTTGGTTAGATGAACTGAAGCGGGGGAGGAAGGATATACAAAAGAATCATGATGTCAGATCGAGAAAAAAATAAATAACCCAGACTGAAATATGAGGGACAGAAACGACTGATGTTCAATAATTTTGAAACGTTTTTGCAACATGGGACACCACACGCTACCCCATACACACAATTCTTAGAAGCGATACTTTGCCTTGTAGGTACATCATGTTGGGAATATGGCCCCATTGTTTTGAGGCTTCCAATACTTTTTTATACAATACGAAAAATATTTACACAATTTTCCCTTTATTTTTTTTTGCAATGCACTTGTGATGAGAGTCGTCCATGCGGTGGATATTCCATTACCAGACATAAGGCGGGAGAAGAGAGATGAGTTCTTGCTGCAGAATGGGGTTTTGCTTATCTGCAGACACCTCAGCGGATGAGGCGTTTCTTTCAATTTATGCTTTTTTATTGTCACAAACAAGAAGAACATAATAACAGTGTATAAAGATGAACTGCAGTTGGACAACAGTAATATTGGCAACCAAAAAAATTCGCCAATTGCAAGAAAACTCCCCAAACCGTCAACATTATTTGGTCGCCAAGTTTCTTGTCCTACTGTAAGCCTCTCGTGCTTAGTCACTTCACATAGTATCATGTATGTCTATGATAACAGACAGACCAAGCCTGCCATTTTTCTTAAGTTTAAATTCGGTCGGTGGTAATCGGTGGGTGGTCGGTGGTGGTCGGTTTAAATCGGTGGTAAAAAGTGAAAAATGGGCCAAGTCAATCAGCCTATAAAAGTAAATATGTTCTGTTAATAAAGACAAAACGGGTCTCCATCGCCCCAAAGTAAAGTTGAAATACAAAATGTCTAAGTTCACGTGCTCAGTTTCCAGAAAAAAAATAAAAGAAAAGAAAAGTTTAGAAGGTGACCCTAAACCTCTCGTACTCACCCTTGAAACAAAATGTGATCAGGGAAAACTAACTTTCTTTCTGCGTACATCTCCCAGGGGTTTCAAAAACCGCGGGACACGCACGCAGAAAAAAAAGTTACTCTTCCCCCCCTACGATGAGGTGTGTTCACCCTGCACTCACATTTTACAAACTATAAAATGGACTTTACTTTCTCTATTTATGCAGTACGATAATCAAGAACTATGTCCAAAAGAAGAAAAGAAAGAAATACAGAAAGGAACAATGGTTATTTTTTTTTAAAATTTCTCATAATGTCACCGACACTGCCGCACGGCAACCACTATATGAAATGAAACACTTTGCATAGTATTGACGCCATGTGCAACACTTGCTTTTGTTTTCTTATTGTTCAGTAACTCTATTGTATAGGGCCCAAAAATGATGGGAAAAAATATATAAAACTGAAGTTCCGACATTCCCCTTTCCGGGCAGTACAACTTCTGCTGCACTGGGAAAGGTACTCTCCATGACAAAGAAATCGAATCAAAAGGAAAAACAGAAAAGAAAAACTATAGTTGTTGATGCAGGCACCTCCGACTGACCTACATACGATGCCAGCCATCCGGATGAAAGCACAAATACCCTGCGGCCTACAACAGCAGCTGTAAAAAAGGAAACCGAAAAAGAAAAATGAGCACGAACGACCTGAGCGTCTCGTTTAAAGAATACCGCTTTTTAGCAGCCAAAAGAGTAAGGATGATTTCACATGGTTGGGAAAGACGTGCAGCCGCGCACAGTGCATAGACAACCTACAACAACAAGGACACTACAATAGCCGACAGCAGCAGCAGTAGTATACCAGCAGGTTTTATACAGAACACTGCCTCTTTTGCACTCATAGTTGGGAGGATAAAACACGCAATACGCTTTTTTTAAAACATTTTATGACAAGAAATTGCCCTCCGAGAAGGGCAGGCACTTGTACATAATAATATTTCCTCTCGAAAACCTGAAAGCTTCAAACTCAAAGCCCCACCCCCCAAACTAAAGAACACACTAAATCAAAAAAAAAAGACTAAACAAAGCTGGAAAGAATCACTTAGAAAGTTGAATAAAACGCTTCTTGTATACAGGCACCTTTGCCCCACGGAAGCTGACTAAAAGATAAAAGAGACAACATTCTTGATGAATGCGTATTGTTTACATACCTTAGAGTACATTTGACTCAAAAAAAAAAAGTTGAAATACAAAGCCCTCTTGTGAACAGTTGTACCTTAGGACCGGCTGTACCGGGGTGGACACCCAAACTATGCAGTCCTACAATTCATTTCGTGGTTTGCATCTGATATGTATGAAAAAAGTTTGGAGATGGACGCAAACCTCCTGCATCTTTCTGATCATAATCTTGAAACAGATCTCTAAATCGATGCAACAGGTCTGATTTTGTCACCTCTTCCACCTGGCACAATCGCATGCGGGAGTTCGCTAGCATGCATCCCCCGCCGTCCAGCACTTCCCGACTGATACGAAAGATTATCTATCCTCCGTCCAAACAGACCCCCACCACCACCACCACCCGCACCCCTTTTCACACCATCAACATCATCATGCCTTGCGACTCTATTAAAAAAATCGTTTCCCCGCGCACTTTGCAACCGAGGTCCCGCTCCGGAGGAGACCAACGCCATGAGATGCAACCTCCGCAACCTCTCTACACGAAGGTTCTCCTTCGCAACTGCGGCATCTAATTTCCGCGACTGCTGCTTCTTCACGGGCACTTCGCTAGCTCTACTCGATGCTGGCTCCTCCGATTTCGCAGTACTATTTCCCTGCGAACTGCGAGTATGCACCGAAGCCATAGAACTCCTTCTTGAAGTGGTAGTCGGAACCTCTGAGGCAGTGTCGGTAGCTTCCTCCGAAGACGAGTTTGAAGCGGACGTCAGTGAAGGGGCCTCCTGAATTTCTTCTGGATCGTCAAATCGATCGGTATCAGTCATACATGCTGCCTCAGGATCGTCACCAGATGCACGCAGGACAAAACAGATCAGCCCATACCTCCCTTTCCGGTCCTTTTGTTTTCCTTTCAATTCAACGTCCGGATTCGGGCTAACAATCGGAACCATTTTTTTCATCTTTTTTTCAAGCGTGCTTGCTAATGCTGCTCCAGAATAGGCGACGTTGATCCATCCTAGACTGCGGTCTTCTTTGTTCCGCCGCCGTTCGAAGACTTCGACCAGCAAGGTAAGGGTCGCGTCTTTCAAAGGAACGTCATGTGTAGGGATTGAATGCCGTACGTCCCATTCATGGTCGTCTTCACGCGGTTTGACCCGCATTGCTTTGGTCTTCTTTACGAGACGGAATACATCTGATTCCTCCTCCCCTTCCGTCGACAGCACCGCAGTCACCTTTGCATACGCATCAATCGAATGAGAATTCTCTGGAAAAGGTTTCCCATTATTTGTCAACCCTCTCGCGCTTATGATATTCAATTCTAACGTCCTCGGGATCAGTGGTGCTGCCTCTAATGAGGGTGTAATGCGATCTGGGTTTTCACTTTTTTCCAATCCAGTGCGAAGCGCGACGTCGATAGTTCCATTTTGCGGTCCCTGCAATCCATCGTCAGAGGTGAGACCAAGGAGAGGCAGCTTTTCATAGATGTGGGAGACATACATGGCCTCGCGGATATCCTCCGCAGGCAGCGGGATCTGCGCCTGGCATACCGGGGTGTCCTTCCGTTTGAGGAACCCCGACGGTGAGAATATCACTATTGTGACAAGAATCTCCTCATCAGTGACCTCCCCGGTTATGCGACGCATGAAGACAGGGTCTGTGGAAGGTGCGGCAACCTGGGTGCGTCCGATGTTGGTACGGTGCGCATACACCATGGCATAGTATTTTTTCGCTTCCGACAGCCCTTCGCATCGCATGACCGTCACATCGATGTGGGCGGCATAGCTCATTGGTGTGGCCTGAGGTAAGGTGGGTAGTGGGTGGAGGTGGGGGGTGGGTGGCGTTGCAGTTTGAGAAATGTCGTGTGGGTGGAGGGGGTAGAGGGGTCATGTGATTAAAGAGAGTAGCTTTTTGGAAAAAAAGACCCAAGAGAGAAGAGAGAAGAGAGAAGAGTGAAAAGGATGAATGCATGTGCACATCTTCTAAAGACGCTCCCAAAAGAAGAAAGGGCTGTGTGGGGGAGAGTTATAGAAAAGATTACGCCCCAAAGAGAAATGGATTTCATTATACTTTCTGGAACAGAAAGTGTGAAAGTTAAAAAAAGAAAGGGGGATAGTCAGCTTTACCGAAGGTAATTTAACTGAAGGTAATAATGTGCGGATTGCTTAGCTTCCCATGGTTGATACGCGCTGAAACACCGGGTAGATTTTTTTTTTGCTCGTCAGGCTTGATGTGTCTTATTCCTTTTGCGGCATACCGACCGCGTATGATACCATCCCTGGAAAGCCAAAAAAAACCCCCCGTAGGGAACCAGAAGGAACGAAGTCGAAATAATCACTGTTTAGTATGGAACACCAAACAAAAAGGGGGCTCGCTTGAGTGCGACGGTTGTGCAGGAGGGGGGGGGAGAAAACTTGCCTATTATGAATGTGCATCTAAACAATAACAACAGTGTGTACAAGAAAAAATTTAAAACAACCGGCTGTTTTTTGTGGCGCAGTTCTTTTCTTAGGTATGGCGTGCCGCACTGACTGCGTTACCAGCAGCACGGGCAGAATATGCGTCATTGGAAGGGGCAGGGAGGGTCTTGATGAGGAACAAACAACACGGGTCCTCAATGTCCTTGCACGCCATCTCGAGGAAGTGCAACTTGCGTGGGGTGAAGCCCTTGTTCACGGAGGCCTCCCACAGTGCGTTCATCCCTTGCGGGCATTCGACCCTGCGCGACTCGAACAACGCATCCAATCCGTGCAAACCCTTTTCAGGAAAGCCTCTCAAGGCCTCAAACCTAGACATCTGTGTGGTGTACGGGATGGGACAATCCGTCGTCTGAGGAGGGTTGGTTGAGTATTAAGTGAAGTGAAAATGTGTTAAGCACGAAATCAAGACTGGAGGGTCAAAGCGAGTATATGCAGGGAGGCATGCTCGAATGGGAAACGCTTATTTGAGTAAGTGAAGTGTGAAATATGGGTAGGGAGGGAGGGAGGAGGGGAAATCAGTGTTCCTAACGCTAGTTTTAAACTAAACGTTTTAAACGTTTTAAATTCTAAACGTTTTAAACTGTTTTAAACGTTTTAAACTCGAATAAAAAACGGTGGTGAATTTTGGCTTTTCAGGCAAAAAAAAATTTTTTTTTTTTTTTTTTTGCAGGCAAAAAAAAATGTCTTTGCGAAAAAATGTGGTATTTTCCTCTTTGCTGAACTTTTCAGTGGCAGCAGGCACGGTGTAATTAGACACCGCATGGTGTCTAATTACAAGGTGCCACCAGCTCTGCCTGATAGGCCGAGCAGAGTGTGCCTGCGCCACTGGATGCTTGATGTGCCCCCTTTGGTGTAGTGGAGCCGTCGTTGTGATAGAAGATGGCCCCCACTCCTCCTTGGGGGTGCGCTGGT
Organism: Rhynchopus sp. YZ270_cl-10; assembly: GCA_964035575.1. NCBI lineage: Eukaryota > Euglenozoa > Diplonemea > Diplonemida > Diplonemidae > Rhynchopus > Rhynchopus sp. YZ270_cl-10. Next base: position 580,122 of record OZ037851.1, read on the forward strand.
CTGGTGGTCAGTGAAGCACGTGGTGTTCTGTTTACCGTGTGCAAGGATCCGTCTGTGTAGACGCGTACCGTGTGGGGTGGCAGAGCCGCAAGAGCCAGTTCCGTCCTTTGCCGGTTCTCTTTGCTGCTTGCAGAGTCACTCTTGCTGACACCCGGTATTTCTGGTGTGATCAGCACGTCATTCAGCGTACGATCCCACTCCCACGGTGACACGGGGTCGTGGTCCAGTAAGGGTGCGCGTATGCTGTGGCGATAGGCTCCCGTCTCCTCCACAGTCTCTATCGCTCCGGCAAGCCAGCTGTCGCCTGCAGGTAGCTTGGTCGATGTCGCAGCAGCTCTACCAGGGGAGTCCTCCACCCGCATGAACTTCTCCAGGTCGTCCGCCGCTGCTGTTGTGAACAGAGAAGACACAGTGGTGTCCCATGGTGTCCCCATCACACACTAGCCCACTCAACTTATCTTTTTCTCATGCAGGTGCGTGCAGATCTCCTCCGCATTGTGCAAGTCCTCCTCCAAAACTTTTGTGCTTACAGGGCGGGCATCCGCACCCTCGCGACAAGGGTGAACACCTTCTCGTCGTTGTGCGCCTTCCAGCCATCAACGAAAACCGAGATGTGCAGGCTCTTTGCTAGGGCTGCTCTCACGGGAACCATGACCCTGTCATACTCAGCCTTAAGTACCCTGTTACCCATCTGGAACCCGCTGGGAATTTTTGACACATCAAATGCTGGCACCAAGCGCTTGATCAGCCAGGTTTTGGCGCACTCATTAGGGTACCGTACAGGAAACAAGTTAGCAGGAGAAACCAAGAAAAACCAGGCTAAATTGACCCCAGATGCACCAAAACTATGATTTTTGATACAGAAAAAAAATTCAAAAAATTCCCCCCACATTTTTTACGTTTTTTTGTGCAGAACTGTCACCCGTTTTTTATTCGAGTTTAAAACGTTTAAAACGTTTTAAACGCAAAATTAGGAACACTGGGGGAAATGGTTGAAAGAAAGAGAGAGAAAAGGGATGACTGGGTTGTTCTATTTACTCTGTTCCATCATCAGATGTCTGTTTCTATATGGGTGAATGCGTAAAACCCCCCCTCCCCTAAATTTCACTACGATTTTTGATTTTTTTTTATTTCTGTTGGGAGGCTATGAGAGGTCGAGGTGCATGTACAAGGGGTGTTTGGGGGGTCTGGGGGGCCTGGGGACCCTGGGAGGGTGTTTTGGGGTCTTTTTTATGATGTGCGACGCTTTTTTGGACATGAACGTGTATTGTGGCCCGTCTTACCACAGGTTTTACACGTTTTATGTGAAACTGAGGAAACTGAAGAAATAAAAGACCGCGTTCTCTTAGCCATGCGGTGACGGGCGGTCATCTCTTCTTCTTCTTGAGGGACAGGATCGTGCTCCTCGTCAGAGGAGTCACCGATTATATCAAGGTAGCTGTTGAGTCCAACTCTGGGCATTCTTTATGCGTCTATCTGTTCTGGGGGTAGGGAGTAAAAATAGCCCAAAAACACGTAAAAATACCCCAAAATGGGTCAAAATAAGTATATTTTTTCCCAAAAGCCCCCAAAACCCGCCGGAAAATGGTTTTGGGGGTGGTTCTGGGCAGTTTTCGGCGCTGATTTCTGGTAAAACCTCAAAAATCGTAGTGAAATTTAGGGGAGGGGGGGTTTTACGCATCGACCCATATTTTTTTCACGATACCAGAGGGGCTAACCGGCCTACACCAGCCTAAATTAGTAGCCGCAAATTATAAATAGCGGCTGCACCCGAGGCAAACAAGAACAACCTCATCGGAGCCGATAACACAGAAATCTGCTTTCCCCCCTCCCCACCTTCCCTCCGGTTGAGGAACCCATACCAGAAGAGAAACCCTGTAAACCTTACAGGGGGGGTTTAAAAAAAAATGCAATAATTGTCTCAGCTCAGAACAGCTTTAGCACTGCTGGCCTACTTCCTTCTGTGTCCTTGGGGATTACCTCTTCGGTAGCCAATGGCGGTGCATTGCAGGACACAAGCTGCGTTTGTGGGACAAACATGCTGCAGTCATTACCTTTTTCGAGACGTTCAAGCGGGACGTGAAGGACATCTAGCTCCAGGGCAGTGAGGGCGTGCCGTTCTTCGCAGAGCTCTGTGCAGTCGCTGTCAAAGGAGGCATGCGGCTTGCAGCCTATGGCGAGCCATCTTCTCAACTCTTCTGCGTCCATGACACATAGGGTGTTCTCCGAGAAGAAGGCCTCTTGGATCTTCAACAGATCATGCGTCGCACCCATGTATGATCGAGACGACGTTCCCAAGTAAAACTTCCCCAAGTCCGTTATACCATGCCCCTCTCGGAAGTACCTCGATTTGACCAACCCCTCCGTGATATCACTCATAACACCATGAAAGAAGTGCAGAACCGCGCCGTTTGTTCGCTCCATTCGAACACAAAATGATCGCAGAAAGAGAAGTAAGGTGGACCATATTGAAATGTTAATGGCACGACTTGTACCAATGTTATACACAGTCGAATGGAGCACATGCAACATCCCCATCATCACAGCATCCGATTCTTTCGAACCATCCAATGACTCCAACAGCGCCTCTATGCCCAGCAGACACGCACTCGAGGGGACCACCTTTTGATACAGCGAACGCCCACCTATCTCAACAAAGATGCTGTTGATCATCGGCCTGAACAGCGGGTCTTGGAGGTGATCCCATTTGTGCAACTGCGAGATGCAATAATAGAGTTCCGCGTAGGACCACACCCCATGCGGAAGGGCACCGCCACTGAGGGTGAAGATGCGGAGGTAAAGGTCGGGGAACATTGCAGTGAATGCACCCATATCCTCGGGGTACGAAGTGTGCGCCATCATGAGACCGAGGGAGACCTTAGGCAAGATGTCTATGTGAAAGCCTAGAGGGTACAATGTGCTCAACAATGCGGCTCCGACAGAGGGTTGCTTGCCCTTCGCGTCCTCTATGGTGTAAAGCAGCAGGTCAGCCTCAGCAGTGAATTGCACTGCAGCGCTGACCCGCTTTTTTCCTTTATGCTCTACCTTTTCAAATTGTAAGTGAAGGTTTAATTGGTTAAACAGAAAGTGAAATGTGCGTGGCAGCGCAGGACATTGTATCGCAAGGTGCGCCTCTGTTGCGATGGCAGAAAATGGGGCAAAGAGGAGAGCGATTTCATCCCTCACAAGGACCGTCATGTACTCGAGGTTCCGTGCTGTCATGACCACTTCGTTCGGCGCAAAGTCACAGAGGATGCGTTTTAGGAGGCGGGTCTCGCTTTGCCCTGCACGGATTACCTCTCGCAGGACTGAGCTGATGTTTTTGAGGTCGCTGTCGATGGGTGCGCTCAATTGGTTCCCATCACGCCCGATCTCGAATGCCATATTGACCAAGCGGAGTAATGCTTGGAGTTTTAAGAGGCGTGTTTTATTTTTGAGTTGTAGGGGACGTATGGCTGGTGTGCTGCGGGATATGCCACGGCGGATGTCGTGGAGAGTGGCCAGGTAGGTCGGTCGGGGTGTGGTGGTGGTGTCGGTGTCGGTGGTGTTCAGCTTGCTAGAGAAGAGGAGCCAGCCGGTAAAGATGCGGAAGAGTTTGACCTGGCTGTGGTGTGGGATCTTCTCGAGGGTCGCGAAGTCGCGCAGTACATCGTTCAGTGCTTCCAAAAGCGGGACCGTCATCGTCTCCGGCTTCAAAACAGCTAGCATTCCAAGCAGACCATGATAGCTACGGTCCTCGCAGATACGGTCGCAACTCCCAGGGTTCATCTTAAGCAAAAAACGCAGCGCCGCCTCGGCCAGGTCTGGGTCCGCTTTATTCTTCGCCTTCATTCCCCCGAGAAACAAATCTCTGAACTGTGTGTAGCCTACACTCTTTAATTGCAGGGACATAAATTCTTTGTCTTGGTGCAGAGATCGCTCTGGGAAGACGGCCGCGGGGGAGTGTACATCGGTGTATGGATTCAACTCATCGAAGCATCCTGTTGCGTAGAGGAGGTTCACCCAGGAGTGCAGGGAGAACGTTGTGTCCTCCTTGCTGGCAACATAGGAGTTCTTCGAGAGCGCCGCGATTCTGTCAATAATGCAGCGTTTGGTGGTCTTGACACGCCCATTCGACGATAGCATATGAGACAACGCAAAGGTCGCAAAGTCATCAGGCAAATCTATCTCCCCCGACAGCGCCTCCCAAGATAGCAGCACACCCACCACATTGTGGGTTGCAGTCCGCGGTGTCTTCTCTCTGCGGAAAAAGGTCTGAGCCGCAAGTGCCTGTTCACACACCGTACGCACAAAGACGCGCTCCGAAGCACCATCTCCAAACTTTTTGTACCCCTCAATCGCTATCCTAAAATGATACATCAACAAAGACTTCCTCCCCACATCAACATCACGCCCCACAGCCACGAACGATCCGTTACACAGAAACGCCAATTCACAGAAACGACTTAACACTTCGAGGGTTTCGAGGGATGAGGAGAACCTTTCGTGTTTTGCCACATGCCCTACCGCTTGAGACATATAGCCAAGCAGTCGCGTAAAAGAGTTTTCCGCTCCAACAAAAAAGAGGGGCACATCAGTGGTTCCCGTAAACCTGCCTTCTCTGTGTAGTGAGTAAACACTGAGGGTAATATGCTGGAGTGTGTTCATGATGGACATAAACACTTCAAACGAGAGGTTCTGCATCTCCTCGGCGATTTCAACGTTGTTCTTTTTTATTTTTAGTGTGTTTGGTTTGTTTGTAAAGGTTACTGTGCTTTCATTGATGTGGGGAAGGGCTTTGGCTGCAATGGACGCAGTTATTTCCTCGAGACACGCAAATACTCCGCTGAGCGAGGTGCTATCGATAGGGCGTACAGTGAAGGTTGGGTAGAGGCAGGCTTTCTGGTTTACCAACTCCATTTCTGCAATGCAGCGTGCGCAGAGTTCACGGATCGGAAGAGAACCTGATGGCGGTGTACGGGGTCCCCACATCACTTCTTCTAACACACGTTGTTGCGCATCGGTATTACCTACCTGCAGGGTGCTCATCCCTTCAGCCCTCTGCACCACATCAAAAAACCCTCTCGGATCCGAAAAAAATACATTCAACAGTTGCGCCCCCGACGCCTTCGCCTTGGCGGCTCGATACCCATGCCACCGTTGCTGCAGAAGATTAAGCCGCATTTTTCATAGGTGTATGGAGGGAGCAAAGGAGGATTCTGAGGAAATTATTTTGAGTGAGATCGGTGCGCGAAAGAGGGGGGGAAACTGTTGGGGGGAAAAGGGGTTTTTTCTTAGTGCCATTGAAGGAATGCACCACTACTCTGCCTCAGGGGGTCAGATCCTGCAAAGCGAGAATCTTCTTCCAGAAACACACGCAGCCCACCCATCACTGCAGTTAACTTCCTTGAACGGAACGCCCCCCCTTTAGGTGACGTATTCCCTTTTCACCGTTCCCAACGATCCAAGGCGTCTCTCCAGAGGGGGGAGGTGTGTACCACAGCCCAAACCAAACACCTCACTGCGGCACAGAAGTGGAAACTAGAAGAGGAACTTAGCCTGAAAACAGTGGGGGAAAAATGGGGGGGGGTTTCCTCCAACATTTTTTTATAACTTTTTTTTTTTGAATAGGGGAGAGAGGGGATTGGGGAAGTTTTTTTTTTTGTTTTTTTTTTTTTGAAAACTTGGTTGTATTAGTGTAGACACCCGAGGATGAACTCCACTATGTTTGTTGTTGTTGTTTGCTGCCGTGACGAACCCTCAGAGAGGGGGGGGCGAGAAAAAAAAAGGGGGGGGGGGGGGGGAGCAGGCCTCTGGGTAATTTTTCGGCCGATGTTGGCCTTGGGGGGTGGGTGGTACCCCCCCCCCCCACCGCTGTACACAGTTACACAGGGGCTGGGCCGAAGAAAAATTTTTCCGACCAATTTTTGCCCACAAACCACCTGAATTAGCTGGGTGTTGGGAGGTGTTGGGAGGTGTTGGGAGGTGTTGGGGGGCGTTGGGGGGTGTTGGCGGGCGTTGGGAGGTGAGGCACTTTTTTTCCCACCGGCGTGAGCCTTTTTCTCGTTGGTGAAGTTTTTTAAACACCTGCATTATCATTTCCGGAATCCGTCCTCGCTGTGGTGGGGTCAATTTGCCGAAATGGACAAGTTCTGAGTACATACGTGATCAATTTTCTCACGCACAGTATACACAGTATACACAGTATACACAGTATACACAGTATACACAGTATACACAGTATACACAGTATACACAGTATACACAGTATACACAGTATACACAGTATACACAGTATACACAGTATACACAGTATACACAGTATACACAGTATACACAGTATACACAGTATACACAGTATACACAGTATACACAGTATACACAGTATACACAGTATACACAGTATACACAGTATACACAGTATACACAGTATACACAGTATACACAGTATACACAGTATACACAGTATACACAGTATACACAGTATACACAGTATACACAGTATACACAGTATACACAGTATACACAGTATACACAGTATACACAGTATACACAGTATACACAGTATACACAGTATACCATAGCTGCACAGTACAGTACAGTTCTCGTTTTTGGTCAATTTCCGCACAGTACGCAGTACACAGTACACAGTACACAGTACACAGTACACAGTACACAGTACACAGTACACAGTACACAGTACACAGTACACAGTACACAGTACACAGTACACAGTACACAGTACACAGTACACAGTACACAGTACACAGTACACAGTACACAGTACACAGTACACAGTACACAGTACACAGTACACAGTACACAGTACACAGTACACAGTACACAGTACACAGTACACAGTACACAGTACACAGTACACAGTACACAGTACACAGTACACAGTACACAGTACACAGTACACAGTACACAGTACACAGTACACAGTACACAGTACACAGTACACAGTACACAGTACACAGTACACAGTACACAGTACACAGTACACAGTACACAGTACACAGTACACAGTACACAGTACACAGTACACAGTACACAGTACACAGTACACAGTACACAGTACACAGTACACAGTACACAGTACACAGTACACAGTACACAGTACACAGTACACAGTACACAGTACACAGTACACAGTAGCAGTACAGCACCAGAGGTCGGGATTTTCCCTTGGAGGGCGTCTAAATTAATACATTTTTCGCTTTTTTTCCCAAATTTCCACTTTGCCTTTGCCACTATTTTTTTGTTTGACTTGGAACCGGGACCCCCCTGGAACCCCCTCCAGAAGGGGGTACAGAACACCCTCAAAAAAAAAAAATCCCAAAATTCGGGCTAAATTGGAGGGGTGTTGGGAGGTGTTGGGAGGCGTTGGGAGGTGTTGGGAGGGCGTTGGGAGGCGTTGGGAGGGTTTGCCGTTTTTTGCAAATCAGGTGGACAAAAAATCGAAAAAAAAAATTTTTTTTTTCGATTCTCCTGTGTCTGTGCGTGCTGTGATGGGGTCATTTCGCGCTCAGAAATGAGTATTTTTGACCCAAAATACATGTGTCAGTTTTTATACGATTTTTGAAAATTTCAGTCCAAAACTGACACATGTATTTTGGGTCAAAAATACTCATTTCTGAGCGCGAAATGACCCCATCACAGCACGCACAGACACAGGAGAATCGAAAAAAAAAGTTTTTTTTTTCGATTTTTTGTGGGCAAAAATTGGTTGGAAAAATTTTTCTTCGGCCCAGCCCCTGTACAACCGTGTACAGAGGGGGGGGGGGGGGGGGGGGGGGGGGGGTACCCACCACCCCTAATCCGTGTTGGCCTGCCTACCCCCCAGTTAGGCTGAGGCCTGGGGGGGAGAAGCCTTTAGTAGCCCATTAATATTGTGTTTTTTTCCACTCAAACCCGAAGTGGGATTCTGTACACAAAAATGTCTCCCTTTTTTTGAAAGAAAGGAGCATCGAACGTATACCTAATCCCTAGCTTGCAGAGTGTGGCAGAGATGCAGCGAAACCTCTTGTGGAAGGGGGAGCTTTGCTATGGCTGTTTTTTTTTGATAAATTGTTGGAGTAGTGTAGTTTCCTCGGTTGTGTTGCCACAGTTGTGCAATCTCCACTGTCTTTTTTTTGTTGTTTCGACAATCACCTGTCCGAGGATGGGTTCTGTACGCAAAGTCGCCCGAAGGCTAATTTTTTTTATTTATTTATTCGGGGGGGGGAGAAGAGTGTGTGCGTTTCGTCTCGCCATCCGTTGTACTTCGCTAACATCCGTTGTTTTTTTTTGTTCGGTTTTTTTTTTACTCAGCCAACTTTTATAGTAAGATTAGTTACTAAGAAGGCTGTTCTTTATCGCATTGCGGGAGTCGCTGAAGCTAAGAAAAAAGGGGGTAAAAAAAGTAATCGTAAAAATTATCAATCGTAAAAAAAGGTCGAACTTCCAGAAAAATCCTGAAAAGGTAAAACATTAGTGCGGTCGATAATTTTTACGATTACGGTAATAGAAAAGTTCGGCAAGATGAAAGATAAAGCTAAAGACTTACCCAGCCAACCTCAGAAAATAGGCGTTTTTTAAAAAAAGGGCAGCACAATTTTTTTGTGCTGCCCTAACGTTCAAAAACAGTTTCTATAGAGTGGCAGTGAGTAGTGATATAGACTTTAAATCTGGTAAACGTGAGAGAAAATCAAAAGAAAAAGTTTATAAGATGACCCTAAGCCTCTCGTGCTTCACCTCAAAATACGTCTTGTTCGATCAACACGTGAAACTTTGTTTTGTATTCTCCCACAGCTCAAGAAGTTGTACTTGAAACCTGCCTACCGCCCCAAAAAAAATAAACAAATAATCCTCCCCGTTCAGTGGTTATTAGCCGTCTGCAATTTTCTTTCGAAAGCGTTGCAAAAGCGCTGCAGATTTTCCCCACCCCATTTTTTTAAAAAGACCACCTCGTCTCGGGGAGAAGAAAAAGGGGGGAGTTGCTAAAACGAACCTAAGCCTTCACACACTCAAAAAAACTGACCAGAAACCAACCCCATAAAAAAACACCTTCACCCCACCCTCTCCCGCACCCCCTTCAAAAGAAAAGCCTAATATAAACGGAACGGAACGATTTTTTTGTTTTTGTTTTTTTTTTCGTAGCATTTTGGCAGAGAGGGAAAATCTGGCAGAGTGGTTGACAGGCTTTTTTGTTTTGTTTGATAAATTGTTGGAGTAGTGTAGTTTGCCTCGGTTGTGTTGCCACAGGTGTACAATCTCCACTTTCCACCTTTTTTTTTTGGTTGTATTGGCGATCACCTACCGAGGTAGGTTTTATACATGGCAGACTAGTCAGGGGGACTACTAGTAGAGCAACTAGTCCAAATGACTGGTGGTTTACAGCTAGTGTTACACCAGTAACACTATTAATATAGCAACAGTCGTTACGACTAGTTAATTCCACTAGTAGCCCCCCTAGTCCCCCGTGCTGCCTCCCCCCCTTTTTTTACCTGCTATGCCAAGACTCTGCAAGACCCTCTATGAATTTTGTTTTGTACTTTTTTTTGTATTTTTTTCCAATTTTTTTTGTCTTTTTTTTGTATTTTTTTTTTTTTGGCTTTTTTTTTGTTGTTTTTTTTTTTTTGCTTTTTTGTTTTCTTTTCCCCCATTTTTCCTTTAAGGATCCCCTTCCGCAAACGACCCGGTATCGCCTCCTTCTAAGCCACTTCCTAGATCGTTTTCGACTGGTTGAAGAAGCGTTTCATAATCGTCGTTGTGGAACGGGCTGAGGTGGCTTACGTCTACCCCATATTCCGTTTTGAGGATCGCCTTGTACTCCTCTATAGCTTCGTAGCGCTTCGATAGTGCCTTTGCGTTGGGACGACTCACCGGGTTGAGCTGCGTGCACTCCCACACTATATCTCGCGCCGCTGCCACCCTCTCGCTTGGATCCTCCGGGTTTTCTATTTTCTGATACAAATCCACCTGCCGGTTTTCAGTAAACTGATCTACAGGGCAGACCCCTAACGCGCAATATGCCAGAACCAATCCAAACGAATACACATCGCTAGGATAGCTATAAGGCCTCCCCTCAAGACGTTCTGGTGCAAGCCAGATTTCACTACCAACCTGAGTGTAGGCCTGCGAATTATCATTCTTTTCTGTGATTCTGGAAACCCCAAAATCACCGATTTTGACGATACCGTTCGCGCCAATGAGAATATTAGCGGGTTTGATATCACGGTGAATCATATGACGCTTTTCGAGAATGTGCAGCCCATCTAGCATTGAAACTGCAAGAATGTATTGGTCCTGCTTTGACACAGAACGGCCCTGCTTTTTTAAATTCTCTACGTAATCTTGCAGACTCCCATACGGCATATACTCCATCAGAATGCAAACCTCATTCCGACTACGACTCCAGTACGCAGTATGCGACGTAAGCAGATGTTTCTTCGGCCGCTTCGACCAGGTAATATTCTTCACCTCCTCCGATGAAGAGCAGTATGAAACCTTCTTTAGTGCGTACACCTCGTTTTTGTCGTTTCTGTTCGTAACACGGTACACATCCCCAAACCGCCCCCTCCCTATTTTCATCGTAATTTTCAACTGTTCGTAGCTAATCCTCGTTTTCTTTGGTGGGGGTGTAGTCGGAGTTTGTACCGGTTTGTCAGCAGAAATCGCTTCTTTCGTTGTCGGTGTGGTTAAAGCTTCAAAAGAGAGATTCGAGGTGTTCTGATTTGGGATAACTCTTGGTGGAGATACTGGAGTGCCAACCTGGAAGTCTTCTCCAGAAGGAGGGGAGGAGACGAATGCGGAGTCGGGAACCTGTTTTGGAGAGAAGGCGGAGTGGTAGATGCAGGGTTCGTTTTCAGGGTCGGTGTGGGTTTGCGGGGTTTGGTTTGGGGCGGAAAAGGAGGGCTTCCCTTCAGGGCACGTCGGAGAGGCGGAGTTCTGAAATATATCTTCGTCACCACGTCGGTTGATCTCATCGAGTTTTTCTTGACCCTGCCCGTTTTCAAAAAAAACCCGTCCATTTTCCCCAACCTTTGCCTCAACATAATCTGGATCCTGTTCAACCGGCACCGTCGATGTCATTGCCTGTACGACAACCTTGGCCCCATTCCCCAACCCCCTCCCTGTCAATCCAATGCCTCGAAGTTTTGGAGCCATTTTATCCCCTCAAAGGGAGCTAAGAGAAGGGGGGAAGACGGGGGGAGAGAAGGGGGGAAGACGCCCCCAAATCCCCCCAAAAAATGAGGGATTTTAAAAAAGGGGGGAAGGGGGAGGGGGGGAGGGGGGGGGACGAAGTTACACCGTAGTTTGCACCCCCGCCCCTCACCCCCTCAGGGACAAGGAAGCGCCCTGCACCAAGGGTGGGGGTGTATGGGGGGTGTGGGAGGGGAGTGTGGAGGTGCGCCTGTAGTGGGTTGTTTTTGGGGAAGGAACAGAGAGAAAAAATGAAGAAAAAAAGGGACATCGCGCGGCAGGCTCAGCGCCAGCTCCACAACCCATCCTGCCGACATTCGGGAGCTATTCCAGCTGGGGGGTTTTTTTTTGGTGCGGCTGCATCATGGTCAATATATATGGGATATCTTTTTTGTTCAGAAGGGAAACTCACCTTACCCACCCCCTCCTTTTTATTTGACACTAGATTTTTTTGGTAATACGGAGCACATGTTGGCACACGAAAAAAAAACGAACACATTCACATAATCAAAATATGAGGCCTGCGATCACTGATAACACCCATCGTAGACCTGCACTGACAGCGACTGCGAAGGCTGCTTCACAGGAATGGGCCCACAAATTGGGGTGGGAAAACGCAGGTAGACAACCCTTGCCCCTGCTAAACTATACGAGGGTTGGGGCAAGGTACGTCCTCTTATGCTATGATAAAGACAGTGCGCACACATGAGCACTGTGCCTACTAGGTGAAGAGAGGTGCAGAGGGATCGTAGAATAGATGCAATACTCCAAATAAATTGTCCAAATAAGCTTTTGGGATGCAGATGTTTTGGGGTAATTTGTGGACGCCAAAAAAAAAAAAATACATATTCGGAGTACTGTCGTTGTCATGTTGGAAGTGCTGAGCTAATTGGCAGGTATCCCTCTTTGCTAATGGGATAAATATCTCCCCGCGGGAACCCGATAGGCAAACACAGTACAGTGGTAGTCACAATCTCTAAGATATTCAATGTTATGAACACCTCTATTTTGCTCTGTTTGGCAACAGACATCACTAAATTGGACCAAAAAAAGATAGTGCAAAACGCCTCTGGGACGCAGGCACTGAAAAAACAAGGAATTGCTCTCGGAAAAAAAAAATTGACCACTTAAATTTTGGAAAATGGGAGCCCGGTCACTAAATAGGTGCCCATTTTCGGCTTTGAGCGAAGGTTGTGGGGGAAAAGGGTTTGCAAAAAATGTCTCTCTCGGACGCAGTCGCGGATGCTTTCGTTGGGGGGTGATTGAATCCTCTCCTGGAAGTGTTCGGTTGGTTGCTCACCAAAAATTGTTTCATATACTATCTATTCTACTGAATAGAAGGTATAATAGGGTGCACTACCCTCACCAAAAGAAAAAGAAAACTGTGGGGAGTCAAAGGGAGGGAAAAAGAAACAAATCATTTTTCATACACCGTATTCGGACACATTATCGACCGTAAAAAAAGATCGAACTTCCAGAAAAATTCTGAAAAGATCGAACATTCGATAATTTGTACGAATACGGTACTATTTCCAATCGAAGAGAAAGCACACAAGGAAGAAAGAAAGAACTTTTTTTCGGGCTGACTTTTCATTTTATAGAATACGCAGTTTGTGGTTTTTTTTGGAGCAAAAAAAAAAAAAAAAGCCAAAAAGGGTGCATGGAAGGAAGCATCCGCCAGGAAGAGGAGGGAACAGGCGGAGCAGCGCGTCGCCGAAAAACGCGCAGAGAAGGCTGCGGCCAAAAGGCGAGCACCCACCGCCCACCCAGCAGGATCTGACGCCCCTGTGGAGGTAGCTTCCTGTGCGAGGTATGGAGAGACTGTGCCCGCCAGTGTAGATGAGTGGCGGAGGCACTTCTACCCCGAGCGTGGGCAGAAGCAGGGCAGCACCCCCCTGAGTCCGGAGAGAGCGCTGCAGGACCTGCAGGAGTGGTGGGAGGAGAGGCAGGTGAGCGGTGACGGGAGACGGGAGAAGAGAGAGACGGAGCGGTTCCGGAACGCCAAGGAGCTGCTCCGTAGGATGGCTGCTTAGGAGGAAAGCGGCCAGCATTAGATTCGTTTTTAGACCCCCCCCCCCCCCCCCCCTTTTCTTTTGTGTGTAGCAACACTCGTTTCTTCCCTTTTCTTTTCCCCCACCCCTCTTCTTTAGAGACCTGTTTGTCTAGATTTTTGCTGAACTGCATCTAGTCCTCGCTCAGAATGGCCGTGAGTGACGCAAGGACTCGTGAGTAAGATGATGTGTTTGGTAATCTGTGAATTCCCTTTCCCCTCCCCCCCCCCCCCCCCAGCCCCTCCCATACGAGTTCCATGAGTGACCGCTAATGGCGTTAATTACCCTATCAAAAAAGACTACAAGGACAAAAAGAACAAAAAGGACGCTTGTTGTGACAAGAACGGAACTTCGTATTGTAAAAAGAAAACATCCCCCCCCCCCCCCTCCAGAACCAGCTGGGTACCAAACTGGAACGCTAAGTAAAACCACACTGACTGGACAGTCTGTCTTCTCCCCTGCCTCTCCCATGTTAATACTCCATTTTTCCTCAATTGTCAATGGTGCTGACTGTGCTGATGACAATAACAATCCATCTCTAGTTTTGTTCACTTTTGTGCCTCGTTCTAACTAACCGGCACTGTACAGATTGTAAGACATCTGGCCCTCGCTTCGCTCGGACCAAGTGCTTTTCATGTGCATAGTAAACGTACCCCCCTCGCCCTGTCCAGTTTGATGTGGAAAAAAAAAAAGTCGAGCCTTGGGCTAAGTTGAACAACACCAAAAAAAAAATACAAAAAACACACTCTGTTTGCGAGAATTCACCAATGGTAAATAAGCGAAGGGGGAAGACAAAAGACATCATTCAGAGAAACAAAAGAAACGAAGAGAAAAATTTTATAAGATGACAAAATCGTTATCGAATAAAAAGTTGGTAACATGATCTACCAACAAAAAATTGAGAGATGCATACACCCTAGGCCCATACATCAAAACATAAAAGAGAAGTTGAAAGTACAAACGCCTCACCGTTCATCGGCAGACGCAGTCACTGATTTTCTGCAGGGTTATAGAACCCCAGAAAAGCACTTCATAAAAAAAAAAAAGAAAAGAAAAAAACGTTACACCGGATGCGTAAGTCGTCCCAATATATTTACACACACGGTAAGATGAACCTAAGCTCTTGTACTTAGTCATCCAAAAAAGGCGACCACGGAAAAGTGTAAAAAAACATCGCTTCATTTTTTTTTTTTTTTGTTTTCGATGCCCAAAAGAAAAAGAAAAACTTGAAAAGTGAATGTGCCACACTGTGCATACACATTTACAAAAAAAACAGAGGTTGGAAAGTGCAAACGCCGATCGTATGCAGGGTACTGCTTTTTTTTTCTTTTTGAAAACTTAGTTGTATTGATGTAGAGACACCCGAAGATGAGCTCCACTCCACATACTATATTGGCAGGACAAATTCCTAAACACTCTTCATTTACCAATTTAAACCACCATTTTTTTTCTTCCAAAAATATGAAATATTTTGTTGTGTTTTTTTCTTCCATTATTTAGCACGTCCAGATACGGCTATTCTCATCAAGCAGGGAGGGAGGAGGGGCATCAAATATAAAAAAAAAAAAATCACAACATCTCTTTTCTCGCTTCTCTCTATGGACGCAAAACAACAAAAAACCCCCAAAGAAATTTTCTGTTACAGCATAAACACGTTTTAATCACATTTTCTTTTACACATAGTAAAAGATTTTTTTTTTCGTTCTATCCCCTTCCCTCCCCTCCCCCTCCCCCCCTTTCCAACTTCCCTCAAAATTATTTTCTCTCTTTTCTATGGGGAATATCTCAGAGAAGTTTGTTTGTTGATTCCTTCGCGTTCTTCTTCTTCTGAGTCGGAGTCTCCTCCGTGGGCGGAGTCTAAGACTTGCTCTACGAGAGCCGTGCGTTCTGGAGAGAACATCTTCATCACAAGGTATTTTCTGGTTGGTACAATAGCGACAACGATGACAGAGAAGAGGAGAGCGGCAGGGCTAAGGTTGACCCCCCAGCAGAGTGCCAGCAGGAACAGCTGCGACAGCGTCCACTTATTCACCTCTGCACAGCGAAGCTCTGCGTACCGTGGGAATCTGTCTATGCTACAAAAAAACGCCCCTAACCGTTCAAACAGCTGCGTATCCACCAACCCTGCGACCCCAACAAACACCAAAATCCCATCAATACATGCCTTCGGAATTTTCTCCAACACCCCCGGAATAAACACCGGCACTCCTATCATCAGATACATAATAAATGGGGCGACTCTATTTTCCTTGACCTCTTTTACCTTGCCAAATTCGTCGTATACTGTTACTGCCTTAACAAATTGCGGAGAATGAGGAAGACTCCCAGTTACGAAGGGGAGGCCCATGAAGGGAGCAAATACGTTGAAGAGTCCCATCATGAGAAATGAGGAGTGGTAATAAGATCCTTTGTCTGTGCGCATTTCGGGGAGCTGCGTGTAGAGTGAGGAAACGTTTTGATCGAAGAAGAAGAAAAAGACAATGGGAAGCGCTGAAGCGGCAGACAGCGGTATCAGGTAGCCCTTCATATCGCTGAAGGAAGGGAACCACGATCTACCGGTAAAGGTAGGGTCCAGGATTTCGGCAGGCATCTCTACACGGTCCACTGAAATATCCGAGCCAAACATTTCGGAATACGAAATGCCGATAGTGATAAACACAGCAATCGTCACAGCATAGTCCGAAAGAAACTCACGAAACCCCGCAGAAAATATCCTAAAAAGCTTGATCCTTGGCACAAAATTAAGCACCATGCTCACAACAAACGTTATCAAACTCAACACCAGCAAATACAAGGACTTTTTCACGTCATCACTGGTTTTGATATGAAAATTCTTTACGACATCTGCGACGCCATCATGAATGTAAATGGAACACACAAAGAACGCAAAGATCTCATGGGTATACCGGGTGAGGTGCCCAATGTAGCGACACATCTCGAACATTGCAACGATAATCATGTAAATACCTACAAAAAGCCCGGTAAACGCTAGGTATTGAAAGAAGTCGACACTGAAGGTTTTGGAGAGTTTGTAAAGTGTTGTGATGATGGCGGTGATTGGCCCGGTGGGGCGGAGGACCAACATGGGTTGGCACCCGAAGAGAGCGTGAAGCATGCCAGCGATGGAGTTCATGATCAAATATTCTTCAGTCCCAATGCGTTTATCGGTGTTGTCTTGGACGATGACCCCAAGCGCGACAGTAGAAAAAAACGTTGCAAAGAACATAAACAACGCGGAGCTCACTGTCTTCAAATGAATACCATCTACTATATCAGACCCATACTGCGGCAGGCGTCTTCTGTAGTCGTCCAGCAGACCCCCACCCATGCACCCAATGCGCGTCAGGCCTTCCTCATCGATCGTCACCCGAGGCACATTCTTCGAAATCAACGACGACTTATTTGAACGCGAGGATTCATGAGACTGCCTTGAGGTTACACTGCTTTCACCCATTCTTTTTTTGTGTACCTTTTTTTGTCCTAATGGTTACTTGAGTGTTGATTGGGGGGAGAGAGAGATGCAGGTACTCACCAGGTAATCTACATATTGGAATTAATCTCTAGATTTGAGGAATGTTTTGCATAATAACAATAAGGCGAGAAGAGACACAAAATTTGTGAATGAAGAGCGAGCGTGAGAGGCAAGGATACGAGGAACCCCGCAGTGTATATTTTAAGCGAATGGGAAAAAGACTGGATGGGGTGTGTTTCGTCTTTTGTAGCATGGCCACTTGGTCCAAAGAGAAAAAAAAGAGTGTGCTGCGAAGAAACAATGTCGTTCCTGTTGGTGTGATCATTCCCTTGTGACTGCGAAACTGTAGACATCAGGATGTCACAAACACAGAGAGGGGGAACACAATCCCATCAACAGGGAGACGAAAAAGATGCGCAGAAAAAAAAACCCAAAAGAAAAAGTAGTAAGGAGGCGTAGTAAGGTAAGTTGTGGTTCCAAAAACACGGAAAAAGAAGTCGAAGAAAGGGTTGAAACAAACATGCAGACGCCTTGTGGACGTAGACACGTGGCAAAGAAAAGCAACAAGTGGAGAGCAAAGGCTCTAGTTCAATGCCTCCGAGGGCACCAGCCCGTCCGTGTGCAATGCATAGATCCTGCAATTGTCGGATAGGGCGGGTCAAAAGTAAAAGATAGCCAAAAGAAAGGACTCACTTTCAGGCCTTGAAGACAGTGCGAAGACCCTCCGCAGACGCGTAGTACTCCTTCACCTTCGGGTGGTTTGCCACCACAGCCTTGTGTGCAGCAAGGTTCTTGAACGGCGTCAGCGCGTCCGACGGGATTCCGGTAAAGAACCCAGAAACAAGGACGTTCACGGACACGAAGAGCGACAGGTCAGCCACCGTCAGGGAGTCACCCACAGCGTATTTCTTCCCCGCAACGCGCGAGTCGAGGAAGCTAAGCCATTTGTGCAGGTCCCCACCCTCTGCAGCTGCAGTCTCAAGGAAGGCCTTCTTCTCCGCCTCGTCCGTCATCGCAAACGACTTCCCGAGGGCAGTGAAGATCTCTGCTGCGTAGTCAACCGATTCGTCCACGCTCAGCGCCGCGCGTGCATCCTCGGGGTACAGGTTCGCGAGCCTCCCGACGTAGCGCAGGATTGCGTTGGCCTGCCCGACCACCTCCCCGTCCACGTACAGAAGCGGCAGCTGCTGCGGTGCCACCTTCGCCTTCAGACCCGCTCCCCAGGCAGGGAAGTCAATGTGCTCATCCTCAAGCGCAAGGCCACCGATGTGTGCGGCAAGACGGACCGCCTCAGGCTTTCCGGGGAAGGCGAAGTAGACAAGCTTCAGGGTAGGTGCCATTTTTGTAGGGTGGGTTGTTGTGTTGTTGCAAAAAGAATCTGTACAGGAATGATAGAAGTACTCAAGAATATGAGAGGAAGAATCAGGGGTGTAAAAATGGGCGGTACTTTTTTTTTCATCCACAAAATAGAATCTGACGGGCAAGATAAGGTGAATAAAAAGAAATGATTCAAATCAAAAGTTTTCACTTGAAATACAAAGCCCTCTCTGTGACAGTGTACCTGAAGAAGAAGAAAACAACATTTTTTTTTTCGTTTATCGCTCTGCAAATATGTTGTGTTTTTTTCGCTGTATGAGTGTGAGTGGTGACACAAATACTAAAATGAAAAAACAATTTGCAGGAACGCACCTTCCGTCGATTCTATTTCCTCTTTGCCAATGCTTGGTGCATAAACAAAGATAAGACAAATAAAAAAAATAAGGCATATTGACTGTACGTTCTAGCCTTGCGTTGGTTGTGTCCCCCCCCCCATCCCCTTTATTACCCTCTCAGGCACAGCTAGATTCCTGGAAATATAAATCCGAAAACTTTGACAAAGTGTTGATGCCAAGGAGCCTCTCGCGTGCACACAAGGCAACTACCCTCCGGGGTTGTTTTCAGTTGGAATCTTTCTCGGCCCCCAAATTATTTCAGGAAAAAAAAATCAATAAAATCAATAACATCAAATTTGGCGCTTTTATTTGGAGTATAGATCTTTACACCTACTGGTATAAAGATCTGTACTCAATGTGGGCCGAAGCCTACTACGTAAGGTATAGAACGCAGACCGTCCTCACCAACCAAACGAAAGGAAAACTTGATGAAATGTGCCTCTCTCTCTCTCTCTAGTTGCACATTCTTTGAAAATCACCAATGCCAAAGACAAGGTTTTCTGCACAACAAAATTCACAAAACCTACCTACTCTAGTCAGGATGACATAAGGCAGATGAGCGGCTATATCTGAAGTGCAGGGGATACAGAGGTAGTAATCAGTCGCCTCTTAGATTTGGTTTTTTAAATTTTGTTTTTTTTTTTTTTACAACAAAACAATTCAATCGGTCGGCGCAAACCAGTTTTTTTCCTTTGTTTGGTAGACATTTGCCAGCCTCGATCCATTGTCTTGGGGGTGGTTATTTTTGAAAGTGGATGATGTTAAGGTTTTAAAGTTATCGCGTTAAATATAAGGAAAGTTTGCGCTAAAAAGAGAGAAAAAAAAAAACTTAAAAATGGCAATGTGCCTCACACCTCAGAGAAAATAATTGGCGGATATCGTCTGTGATTTTTAAAACGTCTCTTCTTAGGTTTAAAATGAGCTGGGGGAGTTCACAATAAAAAGAAAAGATCGTTCAAATATCGCAAACCGACCAGTCAATTCACTCGATATACTTTTTCATTCAAAAGAAGAGAAAGCACACTAATTCATAAAAAAGGCGTGTTGTCCCACCTCGTTGCTCATATTTGCTTGACAATGAAAATACAAAAAAAAAAGTACCAGGTTTTACTACATTAGGGAAATATCCCAGGTAAAGATAAATCGAGGGAACAAAACAAAAATAAAACAGACAACAAAGAACAGGAAAAGCTAGTGTTAAAATTGCGCTAAAAAAAAAAGGTGCTGTGAATTTCCATAATGAGATACCAGGTATTGTGTTCTACAACACGCAGTGCGCTTTGACGGTGATGCTTATCTGTTCTTTTTAGGTATTTCTGTTTTTCTTTTTGTTTTTGTTCAAAACATGCAACGATCCATCTCCCATACAGGAAAATTATCAATCACAAAAAACAAAACAAAAGACAATTAGAACACAAAGGCACTGTTGAGTCTAATTCTCCACTCAAAGAAAAAAGAATCAACACCCAATACCAAAACAAAACCACACTTGAAGGAGGGTGTACAAAATAGCAAACAAAGCACTCTGACAAAAAAACTCAATATCCCCTACAATGACACAAACATTTTGTAGGGTTTAAACATCGAGAGCACACCCACACACCCGCAAAAGGGAAATGCTTCATCCTCAGGAGCTCCCCTCTTTTCTAGCACATCTGAGAGATAAAGCCACTACCAGATGTCACCGACGGTGAAACCTTCTTGAAATGGGTCGCTTGGGTGGATGACAACGGTGCTGAACTGAGTGATCCACGCGGCACCCGAGATGGAGGGACGGATACCGGGGCGTGGCGTGCCGGGTACGGTGACCTCACCACGCACCTTGCCAACGAACTCCGTGCCCAGAATGCTTTTGTGTGTGAAGGTGTTGTTCGTTGTAGAGAGTTCCTTTCTTGCATATTTTGTAGCCATCATTGCGCAGGTCCCTGAACCGCAAGGAGAACGATCAATTATTGCAGACCACGTAGATTCGTCATCCCAAGAGAATGTTTGATTTGACATAATCACTGCATTAGCGTCTGCGGTGCGGTCCACAAAGGCAAGAATATCAGGGCCTTCATAACCTATTTGCGGGTGTCTTACTGTAATAGCCTCCTTTGCAAGCTGTTTTAACACTTCACCGAGACGGCATAGCAGTCTGCCCTGTTCTGGTGCAATGTTCAAATTATTAAACTGCGCAACGTCAACAATAACGTACCACATCCCACCATAAGCAATATCCACCGTGAATGTGTTGTTTGCAATGACGTCATTAAAGGCGCTGACAACGCGGTCTGGTAGGTCAATCTTGAGGTCAAGTTTTTCGCACCATGAATCAACGTTGAGAATGGTAATGCTTGTTGCTTTGCCGGATTTAATGCTAGCCTGTATAGTAACCAATCCTGCTGGAGTATCCAATTTAAACTCCGCTGCAGTTTCGGTTGTCTCCACCATGCCGGTTTCGATGAGGGCGGTGGAAACACACATTATGTTGTGTCCGGACATCGCGGGGTATACCTTGCCTTGTTCAACGATGATCACTCCGTACACTGCTTCGGGATTGCAAGGTGGTACCAAATAGTCTGCATTCTGACAAGGATAGCCCCTCGGCTCTTGAAGCAGAACCTTGCGGTAGTGGTCTAAATGGTCCATACAGTACTGTCTCTTCTGCATCATGCTATCACCAGGTATGTTAGGAAGCCCTGCAGTCACCACCCGAGCAGGTTCACCTTCACAATGAACATCGATAGTACTAATTTGCTTTGTAACACCTCCCCACATCGTGGAAAAAAAAAAGTTTTTTTTATTCCCGCTGTGAAAATGGGGCGGGGGAGAGGAGAGAGTAGAGGGGGGAAGAAAAGTTTGTAAGATGAACCGAAGCCTCTTTGCTAGGTCACCTTGAAAAACCTTGTATCACAAAATCGTTATCTCACTTCCGCACCGGATGATGTGAAGTCCAGCCGGAGTTTGTAATTTTGGTACGTACCACGTGCTCTTCACACAAACCCGCGGAAGAACCAGTTATAAGATGAACCTTCGCCTCTCATTTGCTAGGTCACTTTGAAAATAAGAAGGGGGAGAGGGAGGGAGAAAAAAAAAATGGAAATAATTTGGGGGTGGCTTTTTTAACTTTAGTGAAAAAAAAGGGGGGAGTTGGGGTGGGGTGGTGGGGGGTGATGGCTTCCCACTCCCTACCCTCAGACCAAGGATTGTTGTTTTTCAAAAAAAAAATATGCGGAAAAATAAAAGTTCAAAAATATCCTTGGGATGGATGCGTCACACTATCTATGCACAGCCATCGGGGGGTGGGGGGTGTGGGGGATAAAATTGAAAGAAAAAGAAGAAAGAGAGAAAAAAAATTAGATGGGCCTGAGTTGTGTTTGCCACCTATAATAAGATGTTCCCCCCAGGGCGGAATGCCTGATGAGAGGTGTGTCAAAAAAAAATAGAGGGATTGTTCAGCTGTCTCGAGCACACACAACCAAGGTATTTTTACCGAGGGTGGTTGTGATGGACAGTCGGTTTTTTTTACAATATGTTCACAAAGAAAAACAAAATATCAGAGAAATTCTTTCGTGTAATAAAACCTATGAAGGGTACCAGAACACAATCTGCGTGAGGGATGGATGTCACGCTGTGGGTTCCGTTTTTACCGGTTTCTGAGAGAGAGAGAGAGAGAGAGAAAAAAAACCAACAGAAAAAGTTTGTAAGATGATCCTAAGCCACTCCTGCTTAGCCCACCTTAAGCATAAATCGTTATCACAAAACAAAACAAAAAAAGGTAACTCAAGCCTCTCGTGTGCTTCGTCACCAAAAATTGGAAAAAAAAAGGTTGAAAGAAAACTACGCTTCTGAATGCACAGAGATCTCTCAAAAAAGCGCAAAGAATGTGATGCGTTATTTGCATTTGAAAAATAAAAATATTTCATATACCGACCCCCTCCCCCGTGAAATTGTCCCCCCCCCCCAAAAAAACCGGTATTTTGCCGCCAGGGACAATTTCAAGGGAGTCGCGGGGACAACCTTTGCTCTCCCTTCTTCACACCAAAACGGCCACTCCCCTACAGTATGAGAAATTGTCCCCCCCTCACTTTTCCCCCCAGGGGGGACAATTTCAAGGGGGAGGGTCGGTACTTTCTATTCTACTGAAGGTATAATAGGGTGCACTAAATGTACCCTGTTTGCGAGAAAAGAAAAAAAACTTACAAATAGTCTGTGCATGCACATTCCCTCAAAGGGATCTTCAAAGAGATCGAAACCACTCCACCTGAGGGTTAAAAAACTTTCCTCGAAAAAAAAAAAGGTTTATAAGATGAACCTAAGCCTCTCGTGCTTTAGTCAACTTTTAAAAAAGATGGCCGAACCTAAAACGGAAACATAAAAAAGGGTCAGTGGGGTGGAGTAGAGGGTAAAATAGGGAGTGCAGTGCAGTGGAGTGGAGTGGGGAGAGGGGGTGCAATATGGGGTTTTGAAAAAAGAGGGGTAAAAAAAAAAGGGTTGGTGAGGTGATTCTAAGACTTCGCGTACTTAGTAGTCACCTAGTAAAGGTGAATGCGCCTCGCTGTGCACATACAGCTTTAAAGAAAAGAAAAGAAAAGAAAAAACGTTGAATGGATGAATGCTTCATGTGCATACACATATTCTAAAGGGAGGGGTGGGTGGTTGGACTATTTTACGTTCCGAAAAAACGAAAAAAATAGAGCGAAAAGTATAGCAGTGCATGGAGAGGTACCTAATCCAAAAAGCCCCTCAAAAACATGATGAGAATCTGCGTTTGTGAGGGGGGGAAAAAAAAAAGAGAAGTTTATAAGATGATTCTAAGCCTCTCGTGCTTCGATAGTCACCTAAAAAAAAATGTTTGGAAGCAGCTGCGAACTCTCTGCAATAACCACCCACCCATTCCCTTAAAAAACAATTTTTTTTTTTTTGAATCTGACCACAGCCGCTCGAATGCATGATTCTTCTGGATTCAAAAAAAAAAAAAAAAATAAGATGAACCTAAGCCCTGCTCAGTCACCTAAAAATAAAATATAAAATGGACTGTGCGAACACGGCTCCAGCGCGCAGCACTTTTCGCACCATAGGGTACAGACGTGCCTTTGAGACAACGCAATCCTTATGGGAAGAGAGGGTGGCGGAAGGGGTGTGTGTTTGGATGGAGTATTCCATCATTACGAGAGAGGAGAAGGTCATAATAATGGGGGGTTTTTCACGCAAACCCGCAAAACGGGTTTTGCGGAAACTTCGAAGCTACTTTCATTTTTCCCCGACAGGGCAAATGAACCAATGAGCATTTTTTTTGAAAAATTGTTGGAGTAGTGTAGTTTGCCTCGGTTGTGTTGCCACAGTTTGTGCAATCTCCACTGTGTTTTTTGTTATACCGCCAATCGTCTGAATACTCTAGTAGGCCACCCACCGTCGAAAAATATTGGTTTTTTTCTCTGGATAGCAAAGGGGACGGGAAATCGGGTAAGGAGTAGGGTTGAGGTGGGGGTTGGTAAGGCACAAAAACACACACTACTGAAACACGCAAAACCTAAGCCGAGCCGAAACCCCCTTTGTTCCATCAAAAAAAAAATGAAAAAAAAGAGAGAGAGAGACGGCAGTATGGCCAACAACTTTTCTGCACAGTGTCCCCAAAAATATTTTTTTTTGGGACGTTGTGTGGTTATGAGTCGTGGCTTGCTTAGGTAGGGTACGCATGCACAATAGCGTGGTCTTTCCTGGACCAGGGTTCCATGGTTGTCTTACCCCCCCAAAAAAGAAGAATCAAAAATAAAGAGAAAGTTGAAAGTGCTAACACATCACCGTTCATCGGAGAACGCAGGCACTGAAATAAATAAAGAGAAAAGAGAGAGAGAGAGAAAAGTTGTTAAGAAAACCCTGAACCGGGATTTTGTCACGCAAAATATAATCTGGAAAAACAAAAATAATAACAATAAAAATATAAGCCTTATCAAGTCTATAAAATGCAGGGATCACACGTGGCACAACTTCAAAAGAAAAGAACCTCGTTTTTTCCGGGCAGATCAACAAAAAGATAAAAACCACATTGAATGTGGTACTGTGTGAACTGTATCATGCAAAATATCTGAAACGAGTGAATGAAAATTTGACTTGAAATACAAAAGCCCTCTCGTGAACAGTGTACCTTAGTACATGACCGGTAAGTCGGGTGGACCCCTACCGTGCAGTCCCACATCCATTTCGTGGTTTACATCTGATGTAAAAATATGACTTGAAATAAAATATTTTAAAAAAAATTGTGACAGGGAATTTTATCCGATGCAAAAGAAACTCCGTTCTCACGATTTTAGCTTTTCTCTTCCCAAAAAAATAAAAATATCTTCCGCAAAGTGAAAATTATAGAATCGTGCACAAGAAGTCTTCTCTTTTTTCGCAATATTTCTGCTTTTTTTTTGATAAATTGTTGGAGTAGTGTAGTTGCCTCGGTTGTGTTGCCACTGTTGTGCAATCTCCATATCATTTTTTTTTGCTTTGTTTTGTTTTCTCCCATCAGGAAAATACCTAAATTTGCCATCTCTTCCTGACACCATCGGTACCATTATAATTATTATTTTTCTTTTTTGCAGTTTTTGTTCTTTTGTCTTGCTGTTTTCTGCTGCACGTAGCTGCCGTACAAAGGTGTACACTATTCTTTGAAATAGGGGATTTTATAGCCTCCATTGGTGATGCAATGCACCTTTCTGAACATAGTTTCAGGCAAGCGCTGTGCATCCCCTCCTCATGGCTTCATCGCCCTTACCACAAATGCTCAGTTCTATCGTGGTACATGAATAATCAATTCAAAAAGAACGGAATCGCAACAAGCCTGTTCAAAAGAAAATGGTAGTGAGTGCAAAACGCCTCTGTGGACGCAGTTTGGTTTTTTTTTTTGAACGGAGGGCACCTTCATTGATTTTAGTATTCAAAGAAAATGTGCCGTTGGTGTCTCCCACTCGAAAAAAGGGGACAAAAAAAAAAAAAAGGGAAAAGGAAGATTCACATATCCAGAAAACAAAGAGTAGAATAAAAAGGTTGAAGTATTGTGCATCAGGTGCACACACCAGCTAAAGGTGTTTGTCGTTGCCACACCGTTGTATGATGCGTTGACGCTTCCACGCAAACCAGTGGTGTTGCGGAGCACAGTTGAGTGAGTGGACTACGTGACATTTTCCGCTCACAAGTGTCCATTAAAAAAAGGCACTTTAAAAAAAAAAACGGTAAAGACCGAAAGAAAGAGAGAGAAAAGCTGGAAAAATCTCAAGCCACTACAAGCAAGAAGACCTATCACAAAAGACACAACATTTGCGTTAGAAGTTAAATCCCGTGTACTTTCCATTTTAGAGAAAAGAAAACAAAGAAAAAATCGATACTTGAAAGATGAATATCCTGAAATACAAAGCCCCCTCGTGACTGTGTATATTTTTTGGTGCGTGCCAACATCTGCGGTGTCGTGCACCTCTAACCAATGCTATCCATTGGAAACATGGTTGGCATCAAAAATCAAGAAAAAAGTTGTAGACCCCGAAGCGCTGGTCATCAGAAAAATTGTGATTTGTTGGGGTAGTATTTGGTCTTTTTTTAGTAAAATTCACAAACTCCATAAAAAACGGAATCGTGTCCGCACCATCATCGAACTGCCAAGGCAGGAAGCCACTCCAGAACGCGAATGACCGAGAGGCTGTGTGAGGTGATTCGAGTTGAACGCCAGAGCAGCGCTCGCGAGGGGGGTCACTCAGGAGGGGTGTGAACGGAGTGGCCCAGCCTGTGATTTTCTTTTGTTAATTGCTATGCCATCTTTTGTGATGATTTTACCTGTAAAAAAAGACCAAGTGCCACCCCACTTATGATACATTATTTTGGTTCAGAATTTTGATTTGGAGAGAAAAATAACGACAGCCCAAGCCACTGCATGGGAAGAGCAATAAAAAGAAAACGACGCGTCGTTAAAGGATGAATCACGGCCTGACACTGCTTAGTCACCAAATAACCAAGAAAAGGTAAGAATGGCGCTAAGCCTTTGCGCGCTGAGTCACCTTGGGGGAAGAGAAAAAATTTGAAGGGTCGAATGCGCTACTCTGGCACATCTTTAAAAAAGGGTGTGGTGACGGAATGAGGCAGAATTTCGCTTCATAAAATATTCACACAAGGGATCTATACGGTGCACATCCAGTTTTTTTTAAAAAATTTTTTTTTGAAAATTTGGTTAGTGCAGACACCCGAGGATGCACTCCACTATATCCTTTTTGTACATTCCGTAGCAATCCCAAGGCGAGAACGTGAACGGTGGGGGGTTTTTCCTTACTCCTGGAAGCATATTTAGTCCTGAATGGAAGGGACCATTAGGCTAACATTGTATTAACACATTAGCCCACCCCCGCAAGGCATATACAATATGATCCAGGACCAAGGAGTGACAGGGAACAGAGATGGGAACGGAGGGAGGGGGGAGGAAAAGAGAGAAAAGTTGGGGAGATGTGGTGCTGGGTCAACTTTTGAAAAAGGTTACTGGGGGGGGCTAATAAAGTATACGGTGCTAATAAAGTATACGGGGGTAATAAAGTATACGGTGCGGAAACCCATTTTGAGCGTGGAAATCTGTGAAATAAAGTATACGGTTTTTGTGTACATTTTTCTTACTAAAAAAATTTTTCAGCAAGTTTTGCACAAAAAATCGAAAAAAAACGCGTGTATCAGTTTTTACACGATTGGTGCTGATGGGGTTCAGATTTGTGAAAATTTAAGTCACCAAAAAATTGTTCATTTTTCCACATTGACCCCACCACTGGCTGGGATTGGCCCAAAAATGCCAATGGTGGTGTTTTCGCGAGGTTTCGGCTACTAGAAACCCCAAAATAACAGTGATTTTTTTTTTCTTCCACTTTTTGTTTTTTGGCCATTTAAGCAGTAATTCCCGCCGAATAAAGTATACGTATACTTTAATAGCTCCCCCCCAGTATCATAAAAAATAAAAAAATAAAAGACAACAGACAACACAACAAAAAGCACCTTCTACGCATCTTCCTAAAAAAGAAAAAGAAAAGTTTATAAGATGAACATAAGCATCTCATGCTTAGTCACCTTGATCACAATCGTTATCGAAAAAATAGGTTGACTTGAAATACAAAGCCTTCTCGTGACAGTGTACCTTTTGGTGCGTTACCTGAATACCGTAGGGTGGACCCGAAACCATTTAAAAAAGCAAAAAAAAAAAAAAAAAAACGCCAGGCCGGCAGAATCGTAAATCTCTAAAAAGAAAAAGAGAAGAGAAATTCAATTTTTCTTGAAAGAGCTGTAGGGAAGGGGGGGCAAATGATAAAATATCAAACTGGACGGTGTGTTTGACACCGGGAAGTCTTTTTATTTTAAATTTCAAAAAGGGGGACGGGCTGATTGAGATTTGCATTTTTTTTGCAGTTGTGGACACCCCGAGGATGCCCGCCTATATTATGATAAGTATGAAACGGATTTCATGGGGAACCGCTGTGGCAGTTCCTAATACGGGTTGCTTGGTTGGGTTGACAAAAATGTCTTTCTTCTCTGAACGGACGAAAAGGAAATTTAAACCAGTTCGTAGTTCGATTTATTTTTGGCGCGCTTCAATGAAGCGTTTGAGTGGTTTGAATGGGTATTTATGAAGTATTTTTTGTTATTTTTGGATTTTGTTTTGTTTTTTTTAAAGCGCTTTGGGCGGGGTGTGGTGTGCTGGAAAACCAGGTATGGGTTCACTCGTGTGGAGTTATGGTGCCCCATGGAGTAGTTGTGCATGTAGAGTTTTGTGGGTTTTACACCATGGACTCGTAATGACATTACGCGCGTCATGACGAGGTAATTACGAGTGCCTTGACGAGGGCACCCCCTCGTAATTACGAGGGGGTGCCCTCGTCATGACGAGGTAATTACGAGGGCACCCCCTCGTAATTACCACGTCACGACGTCGTCATGACGTGGGCACCCACGACAAGGCGATTTTTGACCAATACAAAAAAAATTTTTTTTTTCAAAAATCGGGCGTGGTAGGTCATAAAGTGGCCCAAAAAATCCAAAGAAAACCTCAGATTGACCAAATGGTGAAAAAAATTGTCAAGTCAAATTTCAGCCAAAATACGGCCATTAGACCCCCACAGATGCTTAAAAGTGCCAAATTTTGCTTTTAATGGCCTCAAATCGTCGAAATTAGCCCTATATAGGGGCCAAAAAAAAAAATTCGAGAGTCCCTTTCCCTGGGAGGCAATAGCCAGACAATGACCACGGGAGCACCCCTCGTAATTACGAGGGGTGCCCTCGTAATTACGAGGGCACCCCCTCGTCATGACGTCGTAATGCCGTCGTCGTGACGAGGGAAACCCCACGTCATGACGTCGTCATTACGAGGGGGTGCCCGCGTCGTGACGACGTCATTGCGCGCGTAATTTCCCACGTAATTTCCCTCGTCCCTCGTCACGTAATGTCATTACGAGTCCATGGTGTATCATACAATCATCCATTTTCATTTAGGGAAGCACAATTAAAAATCGTGATTAGTGTCACACCGCTCCCCAAAAATCTGTTCGCACGCATAACACTAAACAATATTTTAAATTGTGTTACCCTTGGTTTTATTTCAATTTTATCAAAAGATTGAGAGAAAAAAAATACTCTCATGCTTAAAACACTTAGTTTTCAAAAACTTTCAAATCAAGAGAAAGTACGAAAGGTTATACAATTTTTTTTAAAAAAGCTAGTAAGATGACCCCTCTAGACACCTTGCCAAACAATTTCTCTTGAAAGATGAAGCTGCCCCCCTCGGTCTCCGGCATACTCACTAAAAAGAAAAACTCAGATGAACATAAGCCCTTCGTGCTTAGTCTGATTTGATTATTCTTTGGTTTATTCATCAGTCGTTCGTGCTCAGTCACATTAATAAATGTGACTTGAAATAATAGGATCGGGTAGGTAAGTAAAGTTTGCTCGGTGATTGCACAATCCCCTTTGAGGGATGATTTGGCGACCGTACCGGTAATACTATTTTCTCCTTAAAAAGCAAGCTTCGTAGGAATAAAAAAATACGAAGCCCTCTCGTTAGCACCTACCTGAATAAAAAAACAAGTAATTGCTATCGAAAAAACCCCCCCACCCCCACCCCCATTGCTTTTTTTTCTAATTAGTTATTGTTGTCTTCCACACAATCTCCTTCAACCCCTAGGTCACTTTGTCTCATACGTTTTTTTTTTTTGAAACTCTGAAATAACACATTTCAAAGGAACAAACTAAAAAGGGTCCTTTGGTGTGACCACCCAAACCGATTCTCCGAGGTTCTTCCGTGGTTCTTCCGTAGGTACTCCGGTAAGGGGGGTATACTTTTTTTTTGTTGTTTTCGGTTTTCGCCACCCGGGGGACTTCGAGACCTGGCAACCGCACACGTGCCCTCAGGTTGTGTAAAAGTGATTTTGCTGACCAAAACATAAAAGTAACGACCAAAAAAAAAAAAAACGAAAAATGAATTTTCTAAAGCAAACTGACGGTGTTGACTTGGCCGTGCAGTCAGACACAGGCCCCTCGACAAGTCAGGACAGTGGCACGTGGGGCACTACTTGGCTGTGCAGTCAGACACCGCGACCCGGAGGAAAGGGAATGTGCCGCACGCGGGTGCCACAAACACTGGGAAAGCCCCCAAGGCGGCCATGGGATATATAGTTGCGTATTGCACACAGTAGACATAATATACACAGTATACACAGTATACACAGTATACACAGTATACACAGTATACACAGTATACACAGTATACACAGTATACACAGTATACACAGTATACACAGTATACACAGTATACACAGTATACACAGTATACACAGTATACACAGTATACACAGTATACACAGTATACACAGTACACACTTATACGGGCGGTTCATTTTTTTTCAAGGGATTTTTTCCGTTATTTTCGCGCGAAAATGCCATTTTTGGCACGTTTCAACCAATACAAACCCGTGGTGACCTCTCTCAGTCAAATTTGTGGTCATTTTCCCCTTGTGACAGAAACCAAGAACAGAAAAAAAAAAAGTATACCCCCTAGCAGTTCTCCGAGGTTCCTCCGTGGTTCTTCCGTGGGTTCCCCGTACCCCTTGAATCACACCAACAGTCCTTATTCGAATTTTTTTGGGGATCCACCCTAGGTTGAAGGAAGGTTGTGCGGAGGAAAAAAACCGATCGTGGGTATCAGTGGCCATATACGTTGTCAATTCTTCGAGAGAGAGAGAAAGCACTTTTCGCTTGACCACCAAAAACCTATCTTTCTTTTTTGAAACCCTTCCCCTTTTTTTCAGCCAAAACGAAGGTTATGGGGAATCATAGGTCAGTATAGAACCTTTAGTACTTTTCTCACTCTTTTTCTCTTTTCGAAAAACTGTTGGAAAAAAAATAGTGCAGCGGCCCACCTTTGTGCAGTACCTCCGGGAGGGGTTTTTTCTTAGTTTCTCCTTATTTCTTCAAAAGGAAAAATACTACCCCCCCACGCACATACATCTTGAACTGAATCTGATATCAGACGGAGGTGTTCGGAGCGTTTGTGGCTGCTTGGCATGTTCGTTCAAAAACAATCATAATAAAATATAAAAAAAAACACAGAAAAATTGATATACTGTGAAAGGAAACTTAGGGGCGAAAAAAAAGAAAAATATCAGAACTTTTGGGGGTTTTTCATTTTAGCCAGATTTTTCGGATGCGTTTTTACCTCGATTATATCGGTAAAAACACATCCGTGAAAATCAGGCTGATTTTAAATCATTTTTTCATTTTAAAAAGGGAAAAGGGACCAGAAGGATCTAGCAAATGACGAACCGGCCGACCCCCTGAAAGAAAAAAAAAACATGCGTACTGAACCTACATAATAGTTTAAGTTTTTATTCTATTTGCTGTGTTTTGCTTTCTTTCGTGGTAAGATGCGGGAGGGGAGGAAGTAAATTGCAACGAAACAGAGTGACAATACTGCGACAGTGTCACCGAACTTCTTGCATGAACGTATACCGTCAACCTAAAAATGTTGGAACGCTTAAAAATTCCCTGCCATTTCAACATTATTTAACGATAATATTCGAGCAATTGGTGAGAGGGCGGTGGTTTGATACTTTTTTTTGGTGTGACAAAAATAGTGTGTTCTCAAAACCTGGAAAAGGACAGAGACCACTATCTATATTTTTTTTTCCTTTTATTTTGTGGCATTTGACATAATCACCTACAGTAGGGCGCTATATTTTGCACCTAATTATGGGTAACTCCAATATTTACCCATAATTAAGTTACCCGTAATAAAACGCGTCCGTAATATTGCACGCCTACTGTATCTACGACGGGTCTGTACATATTTTAATAATCTGTTGGAGGATATCTAGCCTATGAATCAGACTTATCGCATGGTGCGCTCCACAACCAAAAAATTTTTTTTTTTTGGAAAACAAAAATCCACCTGATTTTTACCCGCGTATAGGCGCGTATAGGCGCGTAAAGGGCCGTATAGGCCCGTACAGGCTGCGTAGAGGCCGTATAGGCCCGAATCCCGTTTTTTTTTTTTTTTGGGGCAAAATCAGGTGGAAAAAAACAAAAAAAAAAAAAAAAAAATGAAAATTTCTAAACAAAACTGAGAACAGGTTGAGAGGGTTTGGGTAGAGAGAGAGGAGAATTCACACCACATACAAAGGGTTGAGCATACAATGATGGAAAGCGTAACAAAAAAAAAAAAAACACTGTAGTTGTTGATAGGTAACAACAACAACAACAACAACAACAAAATCAACAAAGTGTCAGGAAATCTGTTTTTTCAAATATTTTTTCAGCCTCTCAGAAATCTCAGAATATTGAAAACTGGGAAGAAAAATACAAAATAAAGATGTGCAGCTCCCAGCAACGATGTTGGTTTCCTCTTACCTCATTTAGCGAGGTTCTTGGGAAACTTTATTTTAGCTTTCATTGGTGATACCAAAGGTATTACCTTTTCTTTTTGTACGACAATCAAGACTAAACGAAAGAAAGAAACACTTAGTGAACGGGAAGGCTTCTTGCTTACTTTATTCACCTTTTTGGAAGAAGGGGTGGGGATCAGGGTTCTGTGCAATCCCGCCAATTTTATTTTAAAAACCTTGGCTTGCGTGTAGTGTCAGACGTATCTCCACATATTTTGCTCAGTATGCCTGCTTGTTTTATTTTGAATATCGGCTTGTGGAGTTGTCATTCTTGACAGTCTTCACCTTCCAGGAATCCTTGCAAGATTTAAAAAAAAATTTTTTTTTGGAGAAAAAAAAATTGCTCAGAATAAAGCGAACACAAACGCTGTGCAATAAATTGACATTGTCTTCTGTCACATTATTGTACAGTTTTCTGCACGCTCCACAGAGGTAACCCTCATAGTAACACTATATGGGTAAAAATAATAATGGAAAAATCGATGAGCTGTGAAGCCTCTCTGTGCTCTGGCCCATCTTTTTGAAAGAAGAATGGGGAATGGGTTGATATAAAGTTTTTTTGTTTTTGGTTTTTGGTTTTGCTTCGTTGCAAAAGAAAAATGGGGGAGGTGAAAGAAAAAAAAAAAGAAAATGGTACTCGGGAACACCCATCTCACGGAAGAGCGTCGATTTTGAGGGTATTGGAATTCGAAGAAAAAAAGGGGAGAGGGGGTCTGGGGGGGGAAGAAATTCTAACACAAACACTGGAAACACCCTGCTAGCCGCACCCCTATTCTTGGGGGTGGATAAGGTGGTTCACTGGCATTTCACACGAAAGGGGAATTGAGAAAATTTTTTTGAAGAAAAAAAAATAAATACACAGAGCGATCGATGGTCGACCCACTGTGTGCATGGTCGCTCTCGGATGAAGGAAGTTACGCATAGCCATTACCTTCTTGTTGATACCTTACCTTCGATGGTCGACCCGTGTGCGCATGGTATACACGTAGACGTTTTCGGCACCAATGAAGGAACCTACTCACAGGGTGCTATTACCATCGTTGATAGAGTGGTCTTGATGTAAGATGTTTTGACCCCACAGCCAACGCTATGACATTACGCCATCGGAACTAAATGTACCCCCCCATCTGAGTGGCACGACCATATGGTCACCAGACCCGCAAGGCTCGGGAGTCTCACCTATATTGCTGTCGACGTGAGAAGGAA
Source organism: Rhynchopus sp. YZ270_cl-10 (assembly GCA_964035575.1). Taxonomy (NCBI): domain Eukaryota; phylum Euglenozoa; class Diplonemea; order Diplonemida; family Diplonemidae; genus Rhynchopus; species Rhynchopus sp. YZ270_cl-10. The sequence continues at coordinate 613,651 of OZ037851.1, forward strand.
AAAAAAAAATGTATTTCAGTGTGCACACACAAAAAGAAAAGTTTATCAGATGAACCTAAGCCTCTCGTGTTTAGTCACCTAAAAACCAAAAAAAGGAAGGTTGAGGAGATGATAGACTCTTGTTGATGAGCCCTTTAAAAAAAAAAATAGAACTGACGTGGGTGATAAGAGATGGGGGTTTTTTTCTTTTGGGTTTTCTCTTCACTGAAGAGAAGTCTGATGTTGGGGGGATAAAAAGTGCAAAACGCGTACATACCAATGCATGTAAAGTGAATTTGGTAACGTGCAGACACAAAGCGGGTGCAGGCACGGCGACCAAATTCATAAAAGGTGAAGTTGATAGTGCAAACGCCTCTGGTACGCAGGCACTGACACTCCACATTTTTTTTTTTCCTTTTGGTCAAGGCACGCTTGGGTATAAAAGGGTGAAGAAGGGAAAGACACATAATTATTCCAGACAGTTCTTCGTTTTGGGGGGTGGGGGTGGGAAGGTACCCCTCCCAGAATGGCAAAATATGAAAAGTGTAGTTGTGAAAACGCATCTCAGCCGAGCTCATGCAAAGGGTGGAACGGGAGTGGTCCGTACCGTTAGAGAACGGAAATAAAAATATAAAAAAAAATGCCCGAGAGTTTCTTTGCCATCTGCGAAGGTACCCTATTAGGGTATATGTCCACAAAATAAAGAAAAGTTGAATGAGGTAAAATGCATCTCAAAAACGGGGCACACATCTTTAATCAAAAAAACAAAATGTGAATTTTGAAATACAAAGCCCTCTCGTGAACAGTGTACCTCGGTGCCCTAAAAAAAAGCTCGTTTTCTAATGCCTTTGGTTTTGAATGAACTGGAAGGAGTAAAAAACAAGTAATTGCTATCGGGAAAAAAAACGGGGTGTGCTGTGGAACTCCACCCTATAGAAATTATCTACAACACACCCAGCACTCTGCTCAAGCAAAAACAACAACTTTCATTCAAACACCCAGCACTCTGCTCTTCAGCAGGTATGTTAACGCTCTTCGTACGCTGCCAGACCCACTGGACGCCTGCATCTGATGAAACGTTCAAGAAGGGGGGCTGTCCTCTTCATCCAGCACCATCTGATCGATAGCGTTGTTGGACGTCGGCTCGGCAGGCTCGGCGTGTTCCAGCTCGTTTTTGTCCACAGGGTCCCACGCAGTGTCGTCGTCGTTGGAGCAGTGTGGAAGAAGCACAGAATGCACAGACGACAACACGTCGATCACACCAGGCACATCAGCACCTCCAGCAAATCGCCAGGATGCTATGGTGGTTTCGAAAATCGCGCGGAGTTTTCCACAGCACACCCGTTTGTTTTCTTAGCAATTACTTGTTCTTGTTGTTATTGTAATTTTCAACCACCTTCCTTCAACCCTTGTAGGATCAGTCTTATTTTTTTTCGCGAAAATATGAAATTACATATTTCAAGAGAACAAATTAAAAAGGGTCCTTATTTGCATTTTTGGGCTCCGCCCGTGCAGTGGTGGGGTCAATCTCGAAAATTGGACAATTTTTTGACCACTTAAATTTTGAGAAATATGAGCCCGGTTGCTTATACGTGGGGCCCATTTTTGGCCAAACTTTTCCTCAAAATCTGGTTTTGTAAAATTGACCCTTTACTCCCCCCCCACATCGATTTCAATACTATACCTTACTTCACCTACGGTTACCCTTACAGGGGGGGTGAAGGAAGGTAGGTTGACAAATTAAAAAGGGTCCTTATTTGCATTTTTGGGCTCCGCCCGTGCAGTGGTGGGGTCAATCTCGAAAATTGGACAATTTTTTGACCACTTAAATTTTGAGAAATATGAGCCCGGTTGCTTATACGTGGGGCCCATTTTTGGCCAAACTTTTCCTCAAAATCTGGTTTTGTAAAATTGACCCTTTACTCCCCCCCCACATCGATTTCAATACTATACCTTACTTCACCTACGGTTACCCTTACAGGGGGGGTGAAGGAAGGTAGGTTGACAAATTAAAAAGGGTCCTTATTTGCATTTTTGGGCTCCGCCCGTGCAGTGGTGGGGTCAATCTCGAAAATTGGACAATTTTTTGACCACTTAAATTTTGAGAAATATGAGCCCGGTTGCTTATACGTGGGGCCCATTTTTGGCCAAACTTTTCCTCAAAATCTGGTTTTGTAAAATTGACCCTTTACTCCCCCCCCACATCGATTTCAATACTATACCTTACTTCACCTACGGTTACCCTTACAGGGGGGGTGAAGGAAGGTAGGTTGAAAATTGTTTGATTTTAGACTACTATCACAGGATAGCAGTCACTATTTTTTCTTTACAGGATCCATAAAAGGTGGAGAAAAAGGAAACAAAGGGTAATGTGCTAAGTCACCTATAAAAATAAAAACAGAAAAAAACAGAACAGAAAAACGTAAAACTAATGGTCCTTCTTCAAATAGCATGGACGGTGCGGGAGGCGGTACACAAAAACACGGTGTGGCAGTCAGCCAATGACAACCCCAAAGGACAACCCAAATGCCATAATTAGTCATTTTTTTTTTTGGGGTTGGTAATGTCAACCCCTGGGTGTCGTCATTAACAACCCAAAAAAAATAAAAATGACTGTCGCAAGACATCTCGCAATAGGGTTGTCACTCAACAAGGATTGTCATATGACATGTCATTTGGGTCATTGGGCTGACTACCGCACCGTGAAGTAAAGAGAAAACTAATAAGATGCATGTGCCTCCTGGGGTACAGACATCAAAAAAAAAAGGGGGGATTTTTTTTTTTTTTTTTTGAGTAGAGCTTTTTTGCACCTACGACAACACTATATTCTAACACTTCAATTGCAAAAAAAAAAGGTCGGTGAACACACAAGACCAAAAACTTTTAGAAAAAATAAAAACTGTGCAAACAAAATAAAATGCACATTTTTTTCGCTGCTCTTTTTAGGATAGACGTCGACAGAACGGGCGACAGTATGGGGGTTTTGAATGGGGTTTTAGGTTATGCTTTTTGTGTTCTTATTTTTTGGTGTTTGTTCTTGTTTGCTTTCTCTCTTTTTTTGGACAGTATGGGGGCGCGGGGAAGCATAGGACTTTCCTTTTTTGGAACAGAATTCATTGATTTAATTAAAAAAAAAGAAAACAAAAGAACAAGCAGTTTTCTTCCCTTTTTTATTATTGTTTGGAACGGCCTATAGTAAGAAGGGCGCAGCTGTTGGATGACCTGAGAGATACACCCTGATACTGACTTCCTTCGAAACGGGAATGACTTCGTGCTGTCGCTGAAAGGGAAGGTCACTGAGGACAACCGCTTTCCTGGGGGAACAAAAAAAAAATTCTCAAAAACCTCAAAAACCTCAAAAAGGGCTCTAATATGCAACCCCCCCAGGGTCAAAACACCCAAGATGAAGAAAAAAAACCCCTCCTGAAAACGTAACAAAAAGCCACGAAACGAGAGATCCGCGAGGAACGGGCTACGTGGACCTCAAAAGAAAAAATGCGAGGTGTCTACACGTTACCAACTCTTCAATTATTCAAAAAAAAAAAAAAAAAAAAAAAAAAAAAAATGAAAGATAAATGTGTCTCACTGTGCACATACATCCTGTAAAAAAAATCTTTAGAACACAAAAAAAGGGGAAAAGACGACGTTGGGCCACACGGGGCACACAGACACATCTTTTTAAAAGGGAGGGGCGGAGAGAGGGAGGAGTAAGCAATGATTAGCAGGTTCAGAAGTGAAGTTAACGACATGCAGACATGAGTTCAATTCAAAAAAAAGGAAAAAAGGGGAAAAGAAAAAGGAGAGAGAGAGAGGGAAAAAATCCCCCCTTGAAAGACTCTTCTTTGTAGGATGCTGTAGCTATTTTTTTTTGCTCAGAATAAAAAGAAAACTGAGAATACAGTCGCAATCAACACCTGGAGAAGAATAAAACAGAGAACTTTGCAAAAGAGAAAAAAAAGGAGGGACAAATATTTTTTTGTTGTAACCACGTCACCTACCAAGCGTAGGTTCTGTACTCTAATGTTACCTAAATGGTGTGGCACGCCCCAAAAAAAAAGTCAGGTTTGTGTAGTTCTTATGTAGTGCTAAAAAGGGGGGGTAAAAAAATTTTTACCACCCATTGTGTTAGAGCAGGCCTGACGCCAGAAACAAATACGGGGGAAGCGAAGTCTTCCAACTCCTCCGCCCTCCGTTTTCTCTTGAACCTGTGACGCTTGTTGCTGAGAAACAGGGCAACAGCGTGTTCAAGAATATTCCCCATCTCTTCGGTATTAAACTCGGGTACCTGTTCATGAAGAATCATCAGCTTCTCAATAGTGCTGTGAAAAAGGCGGTGGCGTCTCTTTGCGTAGATGTGGTCCGGGAGAGAGAATCCTCGTTCAACAACAACAACGGAAGACGGGAGTGCACGACCGCAGCCTCCAAAACCCGTGCGAGAGTATCCCATTTTCCGACTTGCAATGTTCAAGAGCAAGAAGACTTCGAGAAAACTGCGTTCTGGCGAAGCCACGGTACGCAACATTTCAAAAAATTGAGCTTAAAAATGCACTTTTTTTTTTACAGCCAAACTATGTCTGGGAAGGGTGGAATGCAAGCTTGCGCCGCAGGCGCACGGTACGCTACTTTTTTCTTTGGCCATCCTTCTTTCTCACTCCTCATTGGGTTCTACGAGCTCCGTCCGTCAAATGGTGGGTCACAACATGCAGCAAAGTTCGCAGCTATGCAAACTGCTCCCACGTTCACTTTGCATTTTTCTTTCAAAGTCAAGTACTGACCATATTTTACACACAAAACCTGAAAATGGCCTGTATAAAACTGACACATGCATTTTAGGTCAAAAATACTCATTTCTCAGCGCAAAGTGACCCCATCACAGCACGCACAGACTCGGAAGAACCGAAAACAAAAAAAAAAAAAATCCCGATTTTTTGTAGGCAAAAATTGGTGAAAAAAAATTTCCGCCCCCCCGGACCCCCCAAATAAAGGTCACTTATAAAAAATATTTTTCCCCTTAAACACCCCCAAAAAAAAGTCATTTTTGTGTAGTTCTTATGTAGTGTGTATGTACTTGAAAAGTAGGGTAACGTGCCACACCACTAAAGGATTTCTTTTTTTTTAGATTTTTTTGTTTTCTGAAAAATTGGTTGTATTAGTGTAGACACCCGAGGATGAACTCCACTATAATTGTTTTCTTTTACCCCCCCCATTTTTTTTTTTGCTGACAATGTGTGCCATGCGATAAATTGGTAATTCAATCCCGCCCGCCCTCCACACCATTACCCCCCCACTGTTTCCCCCATTGGGAGATATCTAAACCGACCTTTACCCCCACATACCCCCCCGCCACGATGAAATGTCTTGACGCTCACATTTTTTTTTGTTCTTTGAATAATTAACGATAACGTGTAGACACCTCGCTTTTTTTTCTCGTGTGACCTCCGCGCAGTTTTTTTTTTTTTTTTTTTTTTGCTAAATTGTTAGAATTTCGTGTAGTTGCCGCCTGAGTTCCATAACTCCGCTTTGCTACTACTTTTTCTTGGACCATTAACAAAACAGCTTTTTCAAAAAAGGTTTCAAAAAAATACCCCAAAAAGGGCAGTCCTCTACGGCAGACCTCTAAGAAAATACCCCTTTTTTCTAATTTTTTTTTCTATTCAAAGATTGCAATTGAAGTTCCCCATGCAAGCTGGCGGGGGGTTTTCCCTGCTTCGTTGCGGATGTTGGGGTCTGCACCGTGCTCAAGGAGAGCCTTTGCAGCATTTGTGTGGCCAAGCTCTGTTGCGAGATGGAGGGAGGTAGTCTGCGAGTTGTCTGGCACGTCCACGTGGATATTACCTTGCTTGAGAAGCCAGGTCAGAACTTTTCCGTTAGATTTGTAGTTGGCGGCAGCATAGTGAAGCGGGGTGCTTCCGTAGTCATTTTGGCAGTCAGACACCGCACCGTGCTCGATGAGAATACGGGTCAAGGTAACAGAACCACGCTTCACAGCTGCATGGACACATGAATTTCCAAAGTTATCCACACTGTTGACGTCAGCGCCCAGTAGGATCAACGCATGTACCACCATCGCTGCGTCACTAGAACTCCCCGGACGGAGGCAGGCACTCATCAGAGGGGACTCACCGTACCCGTTCCGTGCATTGATATCACGACGTCCCGCCAGAATCCTCTGCAATTCTTCAACCAGGTTGCAGTACACAGTATCGTTCATCCCCTGGAACGACTTCCGCAGGTGTGCGTACAGCGCGGTTTCGTGGATCGGGACATCCTGTCTGGCCATGTTGTGGGGGAGAGGGGAGAGAGAGGAAAATAGAGTATCAGAGAGCAAGGGGTAGTCGGGGGGAGAAGTGTACCAGGGGGTGAGGAAATTACCCCAAGAGAAGACTTCTGCTGTCTAAGTTTTTTTTTTTACTTCGTTGAACAAAAGAAAAAAAAGGGGGTGTTGTTTATGGGGGGTGGTGTGTGCTGTTGGGGGATATTTGAAGTGGGTGGCGGAGGAGGGGAAGGAAGCGAAAGAACGCTTGAAATGAAAGAGGCTTTTTGTGAAGAGGGGCGATTGAATTGAGGGGTTTTTTTTTTGCTTCGTTCTGCAGTGAAGCGCGACAGAGGTAAGAAAATGCCAATAAAAAATATCGGGTATTTAGTTTGTGCGCTCAAAGCCGGGAAACAAAAAAGATGAAAAAAAATCCACTGAAGCAAGGTTGTTGTGGTTAAAATGAGCAATTCATAGAACAAACAAGCTTCAGTCTTTTTCAATCCGTTTTTGTTTTGCCCGCAGCGCTGCCTTCAATCTTTTTTTTTTAGAATTGACAACAACTTGTTTTGTCAAAAAAATAATAATTTTGAAACACCTGCTTGCTTCCGCGTGTTGTCCTTTCTTTCATAATGAACATGAGACTCGCGAAGCAGTGAGGAGCGTTCAGCTGTCTTCTGGGCTAGGGGAAAACAGCAATAAAATTTGTAAGATGAATGTGCCCCTCGTGCACACATATTAGCAAAAAAAAAATCACAACCCACATTACTCTATTACGGCAACAACAACATCATTAACTATCACAAACACATTTAGATGATCTATGATTTCGGTTGCCACAAAACAAAAATGACAAATTGTCAAAATCTGCACCCTAAAAATCTAAGGCGAACATCACCCTCACGCACTTTTTCTTTCTCTTCAAATCCAAACCTCTCGACTTTCTAGATTCCCTTCTACCTCACCGCCCTTTCAACGCGGCAACCCTATCTTTCAGTGGAATCCGCTGCTTCATACTTTGTTTAATGGTTTGTGGGTCAGGCTCCCCGTCTAGCGACGCCTTTATCTTTTGAAGCAGGGTTGGGAAGTTCCCTATGGGGTTGATGATGGGGCGACGGCTTTGTGCGAGAAGGATGGCATCTTGTATAGAAATGGTTCTGTGGCAGCGTAGGAGATAGGCGACAGAGGCTGTTCCCGCTCTGTGGGCTCCAGCGAGACAATGTATCAAGACATTGCCTCCAGAGGAGAGCGCTGTGTCAATGAAATCAAAGAAAGGGCGCATCTTCAGCATTACCTTGCTAGGAGGTGCGCCTAACCCACCTACCCCCGCCAAGACTCTGCTGATTCGGAACAATAAAAGCGAAATCTGCGGGAATTTTGAATACCGGTCTTCATCGTCCAAACAGTTGACAACGTGGGTGATGCGAAGTTCATTGAGCTGTGCGATGCTGCAGGCGCCGCTGAGGTTGCCCACATACAGCTTTCCTCCAAGGTGTGCAGAGGTGCCGTCGGCGAGCCCAGGGGTGGAGGGGGTGGGGGGCTGTGTGTAAACACAGTCGATATCATTGCGTTGTTGTGTGCGAGCGCCGAGGGCGTTGAGCTCTGCTTCCCAGGAGAGATCGTCGTGGGGGGTGAGCGGTGTGGTTGTGGTGCGTGCAGCTGCTGCCATGGTGTTGTAGCTTTGAGGTCTGTGTGAGGTTATGGTCAAATTAAAACTGAATATGTGAAATGGGAGGTAAAAAGGGTGGAAGGAGGAGATGCTGAGGAGTAATAAACCAAAACGTTTGTGGGGGGAAATTCTGAGAGGTTTTGAAAAAAGGTAGGGGGAGCATTTTTTTTTTGTGAACAATGAAAAATATCGTAGAGATAGGCAACAATAGTGGATAGTTGATGATGGAGCGGCTAGTGCAAAAAACCACCCAAAAAAAGCAAGGGAGAGTGGAGGGTATTGAACAGAAAAGGATGTCTTTGGTGCTCCAGTGATGGGGGGCCATTTTGACTAAAATGGTTGTCGGAAAAAAAATCCCCCAACCACAACATTTTCCTTTTTGTATGAAGAAACCGCAAGGGGGAAAAAATAGTGCCTCAGTTTCTCAGACAATGCTCTTTCTGGGCACATTTTGTACCGCATCTTCTGCGCTATCCCCTACACCGGAGGACGTGGCGTGGATTCCTTCTTCTGTCACTGTGAAGAGCCATTTTCCGCAACGCGAAATCGCGACAGCACTGGTAGTACAGTTGAGCCTCAAGAGGGGGGACGTTCGGGCCACATCCTTTCGAGACCAGAGACACGCCGTACCACAGGAGTCGACAGAGAAAATAGCGCTTCTCGACACACCCATACGGTAGATTTCGTGTGCGTGCCCTGATAAGACACGTGCGCACCCTCCGGTTTTGGTGTCCCAAATCCGGATGGTTTTGTCACTCCCGCAAGAAATAATTTGTTCAGCTGTTACATCCGATGTTACGTCAAAGATGAGCTCGTTGTGTCCGACAAACTCTTGAATGCGCACACCAGATGATGTCCACGCTAGAAGCTGCGTTCCACCGGTAATGATGTGTTCACCAAATAGGTCGAGACAGTGGACACTGCTTTCGTGGATGATTGTGTGGAGACAGGAGCCGGTTTTTGCGTCCCAGATGCGCGTGGTTTGGTCCCATGAACAGCTTGCGAGAATCGCGCCATGCCCGGACCAAACAATCTGTTCGACGGCAGAGGTATGTCCACAGAGGACAGAGCACGGTGTTGTTTCGTTCGTTGTAAAGATGGTCACCTTTTTGCTGTCGCCGGCCACCGCAAGAAGCTTGTTGCAAGGTGAAAAGACCATCGTATTGACACCCCGAAGGCCTTCCGCAACGATTCGTTCGATTTGCCCGGTTTCGGTACCCCAAACTGCGACGACCCCTGAAGCGGAGACTGTGGCGCAAAGGGTGTCACCATGGGAAAGGCAAAACGAACTGCACCGATCAACAACGTACGTCATCTCGGCAATGTCCGGCACAACCATTTCGATCTCAAGCACATCGCCTCCCGCAACATTGCTTTCCGACAGATCCATCTCGTCAATCGGCAACCCCACAAACCGTGTCCCCGAAACCTCCAGCGGACCAGGAACACCCCAAAGGGACTCCAAAGCTTTTGTTCTCAAGGTAACAACCGTGTCAGAAGGTGAAATGGTGAGGCTGCATTCACGTCCTGTCTGCCGGTCTCGGCAGGTAACTTCCATTTTTCGTTCCCAACGATTTTTTTTTTGTTATTTCCTGTGAAAAGATAATGTAGGGATGAGAGAAAGGGCAGTGTGGAGTATAAAAAAGGCTGTGATGAAAGTTGACTTGAAATACAAAGCCCTCTCGTGACAGTGTGCCTTGGTACACTGCGGTACATGACCGGCTGTACCGGGCCATGCAGTCCTACATCCATTTCGTGGTTTACATCTGATATGTGCTACTCCCTAAAATGAGGGATAAAACAAAGTGGGAAAAGGGTTTTGGGGGGGAGAAAATAAGCCGTTTTTTGTTCTAAAAAGAGAGAGAAAAAAAATAAGGAAACAAAAAATTGTCCCCCCACCCCCTCCCAAAACGGGGAACTCAGCAAAAAAAAATTAAAAAAATAAAGAGAGGCACCCCTATTCCCCCTCATTTCTGACAAACAGAAGGTTGGAGTAGTGAAGTGGGAGTACCCCTTTGTCTTTTTTTCTTTTCTTTTCTTTTTTTGGAAAATTAAGGAGGGGGGGAAAATGCCGATAGATCGACCTTTTATGGAAACAAAGAAAAAGGGGGGGGTGCAAAATGGTGGCCAAAGACGCACATTTTTTATTATTTTGCTCTTTTTTGGTTTGTGTTTCAAAGCAAAAAAGAGGGAGTGCTCTACAGCTTAGCAGCTCCCTTGACAACGCCAATGACAGACTCGGGAACGTACTTCTTGATGTAGGCAACGTCGTGCATCATGTCGAAGTCCTCTGTCGCGTCCTGGCCTGCGAACATCATAATGGCGTCCTTGCCACCCGGGTGCTCCTCAAGGAACTTGGTGAGGTCCAACACCTGCCCGTGGATGATCACGTAGCAGTCCTTCGCGTTGTTGTGCTTGGCAACCTCCGCGGTGGTGAATTCTCTGGCCATATTGGTAGTGTGTGTGGGGTGTGGTTGAGAAATAAATCTGTTTGTATTTTGATGCAAAAATGCAGACTGGGGAGGTACAAAGGACACCAGAGGCAGAAGGATAGGTTCTAAAGAAGACAGAACCTGGGGGTAGAGTTACCCAGGAAAGGGAAGAAAATGCAATAGGTAGCAGGCAGGCAGCTCCTTCGAGAAAATGACAACGACACCGCAATCATGACGGCAGTTAACGCGGCGAAGCAACACCATCGCCACCATATACAACCGGGGTTTGGGGTATCTGACGCCCTCACCACCGTACAGACGATATGTAGAAGACTCTATCGCAGCTTCAAAACACATCTTAAGTATGCACATCTGAAATCCGAGGGTACAGGAATCCCTGAAGTACTAAAAAATGGGTGTAGGGATAATTTGCATATTTTTTTTGAATGATGTGTAGGCACCTCACTTTTTTTCTCGTGTGAAGCTCTACCCATTTAAAATTAATTCGCGTTTTTTTTTCATTTGATAGTTTGTGTTTCTGTATTAGTTCACGTTCTCCCCCCCCCTCCCAAACCCCCGTCGTTTCGTTTTGTATATTATCGACAATCGCGTAAGATCCCCATCTAGGGGCGAGCGGGTTATTGCTTTTAAAAAGGATTGGTAAGATGATATGTAACAGCACAGTAGTGCTTTGCACTTTAAAAAAAAAAGGTTGGTAAAGATGAACGTACCCCTGTGAGAAGTCACTTTGAGAATTGCTTTTTTGTTTGTTTGTTTTTCCTTGACAAAGGAAACAAAAAGAAATTGTGCCTTTTTTTTTTTTTTTTTTTGAAAAAAAATATTGAAAGACGAGTGGGCCTCGGGCGTGACGCGTCAATTCTCAAAAAAAAAGCGGGGTGTGAGTGGAAAAGAAGGTGTCGCAGAAGGTTGCACGAGAAAACTCTGTGACAGAGCGTTCGATGCAGGTTGTCAAAAAACCCCTTTGCACTTCGTTACACGCTTTTTAAAAAAAAAATAATGATACACAAAAGAAAAGACTATAAGATGGGCTGTTATAAAACATCACTACCAGAACCCTCTGATCGAAAATGGGAACGAGATATGTAGCAAAGAAAATAAACCCCCTCGGGTTTTTTTCTTCGTTCATCGCATCAAAAAAAAAATAAGAAGTGTTACGCTAAGATGAGCCTCTCGTCCTGAGTCACCTAAAAGGTAAAGTTGACTCGAAATCCAACAGCCCAAATACAAAGCCCTCTCATGACAGTGTACCTTGGTACATGACCGGGGGTGGACCCCCAACCATGCAGCTTCCTACATCCATTTCGTGGTTTACATCTGTAAAAAAAAAAGTGGAAGAGAAGGTGCATTTGCGGGGTTTGAATGGGTGCTTATGAAGCTTTTGATATTTTTGCTGTGCTCTTGTTTTTTAAGGGGGAAAATGAAAAAAATGGAAAATATGAAACAAAAACCCTGACTGTTTGATATTTGTGTTATCCACTGGAATTGGCACAAGAAAAAAAAAATGAAATATTTAACCAGAACCACGACACTATTTTCAGAGGTTTAGAGCCTGTATTCCGCCCTGCTTTGTGGTATCAACATGATGAAATAAAGGCTGGGATACTACACAGGAAAATAGCAGGTTTTTTTTTGTTCTTCCTTTTCGAAACGTTTTGGTTGTTTTAGTACACGGGCACGTTACTTTGCATGATATTACGGCTTATCCTCTTTCTCAGCCACAGTAAGATGTCCTTATTATTTGTTTATGTTCAAAGGAAGAAAAAGGGGAAAAAATGGAGGGGGAAAAAAAAAACAAATAAACAATCTAACGCACCACAATGGGTTTGGAAAATATATTGAATGAAGCCTTGGAAGACAGACGGGCATTGTGCCGCGTCGTGGATCTAAGATAAAATGGAAATCCAAAAACCCAGGGAGGAAAAAAATTCCGGGTGCATATTTATTTCGAATCAAATGAAAATGGCAGAGGAAGCTTGGCGATGTGCTTGGGGAAGCACTGCCAACTCCTTAAAGAAACAGAATGAAAGAAACAACTTTGAAAAGAAATATTGTACAGGGACAACCAATTTAGAACAAAAAAATAGGTCGCCCTGACGAACATCCCCAATGATAATGAGACATTTTTTTTTTTTTTGTACAAAAAAGAGAAAAATTGAAATAATCTGAAAACAAAAGTTGACTTGAAATACAAAGCCCTCTCGTGTACCTAAACGATCATACGCCAAAAAGCACCTTTTTTTTTTTGACGCACCCTACCGAACCTACCATAGGCATACAGAAAAACACGACAGACAAGAAAATAAAAATTTGAACCCAACATCCATGGGCTTCACTGGCCTCATGGGTTACGCACACATACATAATAATATTAGTATTTACTCAGAAAACATTTCAATGTACTCCCTTGACTCGCAATTTATTTCAAAAACTTCCTCTAACTCCGAAACCCACCCCCATCCCCTACCCCCCACCTCTCCCCCACCTTTTTATAAACAACAAGGGGGATTTCGCAGTGCTTCATCCCGCCTCCTCCCCGCTCCTCTTTTCTGAGGTTATGGAGTGACAGCGAGGGAGACCATATTGGAGAAGGGCGCCTCGACGATGAAGTAAAGGATGAAGGAGGGGAGGAGTGCGCCGCAGATGCCGGAGAGGTAGAGGGAGGCGAAGGAGCTGAGGGAGATGTAGAAGGTTGTGGTGCTGCTGAGGGAGGTGACGATGGCGAGGGGGAAGAGCAGACACACACCGAGGGAGAGACGCGAGAGGGGCGTGAAGAAGGTGCTGTCAAGGAACGAATGCAACACCCCACGCCGCCCAAAGGTCAGACTCACACTCCCCAAAAGAAGCGCCAACGGCCAGCACAGCAAATAATTCACCCCATACAACCTCTCCGCCACGCTCACCCCATTCTGCTCAAAAAACCCTTCAGAACGTGAATTCTCCCCCATAAAATACCAATTCAGTACTACACATTCCAAAGCCAAGCATATCCCCACCAACGTACAACACCCGGTCACCCTGGAACTGACAACCCTCTTTTGCTCCGCTTCCCCAGAAACTATAACAGAGGTACCGTACCCACCATTAATATTTTGGATTTCATCAGACATTCCTGTTATAGCGCCAAGGGAAGGCGCGAAGAAGAGAGTACTGTTGGTATCATCGTCATTCGTGTCGGTGAGAGCTGCCCATGGGGGTGAGGAGAATCGAATGCAATTAAGAATAATTTGGCAGGTTATACCCATGCAATAGGAGGTTCCGCGGTTGATGGTGTGTACAAATTTAATGTCAAAGACGCCGGTTGTTGTGCGCACCCCCTGCACAGAGTTGGTCACAACAGAAGCAATAACCACCACCAACAACATCAACAGCGACACGATAGGCATAACCTTCTTCAGCATCGGCGCTTCATATGAGGTGCGATGTGGTGGGTTCAGAACGTAGGGCAATGCTAAGAGTGGTGCCATGAATGACCACTGCAAATCCACCGCCAAAAACCATGACCAAAACAGACAATTCACCGGTTCATCCGGAACGCTTGCTGACGAAAAATTCTTGCTTCCTTCAACAATTGTTGTCGGATCTGAGTAGACCCAGTTATCAAACATTAACAATGTTTTGTACCATTGGGTTTCACATGAATCGATGACGAGAGGCACGTGTCTATAGCGTTGTGACCCTCCACGGCTTCCTAGGACTGAAGGAACAACTACCCATGCTGCTAACAGCACTATCGCAAGCATTGGCAGGAAGCGGGCGAAACGCTTCAACCAGCGTCTGGACAGCGATTTGCAGATGTTGCGCCAGCCTTCGTACTTCCCGGGGTGCACCTCAGCGTCATAGAAGAGAGACTTCGTGGAAAGCATGCCGCTGAAGAACAGAAACAAATCGGCAGCATAATAGCTCGACGATATAGGCAACGAGTACAACTCCTTCAACGACACCAACAGCGAATGCGGATTAGAGATCAACGCAGTATGTATCAAAAAGAACGTTGCCTGACCAAGCAGCGCCCACAACAACGTAAAAAACTTCAGCCCATCCACCCAGGCCGCATTCTCTTGCCTATACCCTTCGTCTTCTACACGCTTTTTTCCTGCCTGAGCACTCCCGTTTTTGTAGTAAGCATTCGATGACCTTCTCGGAGAAGATTCATTCCCAACACCATGCTTCCCCCCTCCCCGCCGGCCGCTTAATAAACGATAAAAATTCCGCCGGATATCCCAACAGTGCAGCACCTTAACCAATCCGATCATAAAGGTGGTGCGCGCCTTTGCAAATTTTGTTTGTTCCCCTGCTGGCCTGCGGGTTAATTTCTCTGTACACCATGAGAGGGGTCCCTGCGCGACGCAGGACCCGACAATCGCGAAGCCTAGCATAAAAAGGAAGAGCGCGAAAATCCCCCAGAATGCAGGATGGCCTACAACAGAGGAGTCTGACGATGCGTCGCAGTATGCGGCAAGCGTGGAGTCTCCCGGAAGGAAGGTAGCGACTGCGTTGACGACCTGTGTGGTGGTGCATATAGAGGGTAGGCACAGCTCTGCAACAATGCGTTCAGATGCAAAGAGAGAGGCATGCAGTGGGTTGTCGAATGTCGTGAAGTTTCGTGTTGACACAACGCAGTGGCGGCTTCCCTCTGGTAGAACAGGGAGTTCGGGCATCAAGGTGTTGTACGCAGCATTGCTCCAGTTGCCGCCCATCTCATAGCACAGCCCTGCGTCACCTACACCTGCCTGCAGGCGGAGCCCTTTGCGTACTGCTGTGCGGAGACTCCCGCTTGCAAGCTTGTATCCACCAGTACCGCTTTCCTCAAAGAGCTCTATGCAGTCGCTGTCCATCGTATCTAGGCTTGGGTTGTGTGGTGTTGGTCTGTGGGGATGTTTTGTGAAAGAGAGAGGAGAAGAAGAGTGATAAGAATCGTGCTCTTGGTTGTAGATAAAAAATGTGTAGGGGGGGAGGTTGTGCATTGGTGGATGATCAACAGAAGGGGTGGGAGTGCACCTTCATGGAGAGCATCTTTTTGGAGAAGTCAAGAAAAGTCTCAATGTTTTGGGAAAATTCCAAAAAAAAAGAAAAAGAAAAAGAAAAAGAGTGAAGTTTGATCGTGCAAAACGCCTCT
This sequence comes from Rhynchopus sp. YZ270_cl-10, assembly GCA_964035575.1. Classification (NCBI taxonomy): domain Eukaryota; phylum Euglenozoa; class Diplonemea; order Diplonemida; family Diplonemidae; genus Rhynchopus; species Rhynchopus sp. YZ270_cl-10. The sequence goes on from OZ037851.1 coordinate 629,121, forward strand.
GGGACGCATGCACTGACATTCCTCGGGGGGCTATCGAACCCCGGAGTGTTGCATTTAAAAAAGGTGGGGGGCGCAGTGAAAACTGGGCCGAAGTTTCTCTCTATTTACTCTGATACAAGAGCACAAAAAAAGCTCCGCCTAGTTGGTTAGGGGTGTTCTGTCTCGAAATGTAGGGGTAAGGGTGGGGAGTTACATTGGTCCTAGCTGTTGACATCTGTGCACAAAAAGGTGAAGCTGATGAACGTACAAAACATCATCAAAGCAAAGTGTCGTGAATAAAAAAAAAGGCAGTGGAGCTTGCGCAGGTGGCAACTACACTATTCCAACAATTTTTCAAAAAGAGAAATTGAAAGTGCAAACGTCCCGCCGAACACCGCCGGACGCAAGGCACTGGAAAATTTAATTGAAATAGGATGTTGTACACCTTTGCACCTTTTGACCTGGAAGAGAAACTCAGGGGATGCTTCAAAGATCCCCCATCAAAAATGTGAAATGTGAACCTCAGTGGGGCAATCACTGCTCCTTTCTCAAGATTTTGGGCATCAATGGAAAGGGAGAAAATAAAAGAAAGGTTTATAAGATCCTGAGCTTCTCTGAGCTTAGCCACCTTTAAAAAAATTTTTTTTTAAAACTGAAAATGGCTTTTTGGAAGACCAAAAATCCGACTCTCGAAATCCATAACAATAACAATATCAAAATCATCCATGATGCTTGCTCCCCCCACCGCACGCTACCGTTCAGTGGAGAGGACATCGAAGGGACCGCACATGATCCTCCATTCTGCAAGAATAGGTTCGTGACACCCTACTCACGCTCTCCCTCTCTCTCTCTCTCTTATCCCAGCAATACCGGACAAGAACATCTCACCAACCGATAACAAACTAGCATTCCCTACGGAAAGATAATTACAAGTGTTTTCCCCCATGCCAAATAGTGGAGTCTCTTTGACGCAAAAAAGAGGGGTGAGAGAAAGGGAAAAGTTTGTTATTGGACGGTGTTTTTTTTAAACGGCATTATGTGTGTTTTTTTTTTGCGATGATTTTAGATGATATCCACGAATCCTCTGCTACTTCTCCGTCCAGTACTTACCGTCAACAAAAAGAGAAGTTGATAGTGCACACACCTCACCTATTCATATTCGGACGCGCTCTTTCTCCGCAAGAAGAGAATAGAAATAAAGTGAAATTGATAGTGCAAACACCTCTGGGGCGCAAGGCACTAAAAGAAAGGTTATCCCAGAGTGAGACCCTCAAACGCAGGATCACCCTGGTAGTAGTGTGTCATCCAGACAGCCGAAAAAACAGCGCTGAAGGACATCTTCTGATCTGGAGCCGTTTTTTTTTGATTCGCTGCAACTACCAGCGTCACGAACAGAGTGAAGTTGATAGTATCTGGGACGCAGGCATCTGACACTCCGCGGGGTTACCAAAACCCCGGAGTGTCAGAACAAAAACGTACCAACCTTCAACAACATTGAACAAAAGACTACCAGACCTCCTACGCGAGAGGACACCTTCGCAACAGAATACTTGTTTCATATACATTCTTTTTCTAATGAAAAGAAGGTACAGAGGGTTGGCAGAGGGAGGTGCTAAAAAAGTACCCTTGCTTTAGAATACTTGAAAAAGAAGTGTACCTTTTCCGGATTATAAAAACGAAAAACTGAAACGTACCCACCCCCACCCCACCCCACCCCACATTCAAACCTGAACATGGACACCATCGTCTTCTTCGTCGCCTCCCCAGGATGGGGAGAATTCTGGTAGGCCACCACTGTTTAAATTATTTTTGTTTGTTTTGATAAATTGTTGTAGTGTAGTTGCCTCGGGTTGCGTTGACCACAGTTTTGTGCAATCTCCACATAAGTTCACGAATTTTTAAAAGGCATTCAATATCATACCTCGGTGAAACCCGTATTGACGCATTGTCGTGAGAATGAAGTTGTACTGCAGTTGACGGGGTTTGCGTTTGACTGGACCTAACGAAGAAGGCAAGCCGTCCTAATAAGAGCGCATGCCTGACTGACAATACCGCCGCCCCCAGGAGCGACTCTGTCTGCGCCTCAGCCTCCGTTGCCGCTGTGAAGAGCATTGCAATGAGAAATCCGTTGCACAGCGCGCAGAGCACCGCCTCCACCATATTCTCGGTCACAGACGCAAACTCTGACAACCCTTGCGTCCACATCCTCAACCCAATCTCACATGTAAACAACACTGTCAGTATCACCTCAAACGCCTTATACCACCCTTGCACCATAAAGTCCTTCGACACCACCCCCACCAGCACCATGCACGCAGCTGTCGCAACACAAGATAAATACACCACCCTCGCCGTATAGCTGAACCGTATTCTAACCAGCAAATCTCTCACCCCAACCTGCACGTCGCCGCTCACCCGAGGGGAGGAAGGAGGAGAAGAAGAGGCATGTGTCCCACACGAAACATCCTTAGCAGACATAAAGGAGAAATGGAGAAAGGGAAAAGAACAATGTGTTGTGTATAGTGCGGGGGAGAGAGTGCGCACCTATGGGGGAAGGTTTGGTTTCTTTTGTTTGTTTTGTATTGTCCACCTGATTTTTACCCCGCGTATAGGTGTGTATAGCGCGTAAAGGCGCGTAAAGGCTGGGGAAAATGGGTGGGGTTTGGCCTATACGGGCCTATACGGGCCTTTACGCGCCGCTTCGCGGGGTAAAAATCAGGTGGATTGTATTTCACTGCAGTAACTTTGTAAGTTCAGAGGTGCGTTTCTTTGAGATAGCACCTAATAGGGGTGTGAAAAAGGGGCAGAAAAGAGAGTGGGGGGATGGGGGATGGGAGATGGGGGATGAGGGGGTATTTCAATTTGTAAAAAGAATATTATTCAAAAGCGAAAGGCGGTAAGATGACGAGGTGAGGAACTTTGGTGTTCAGTCACCTATCAAAAAAGCAATAATCGAAAAGAGCACAAAAAATGCCAATGCGAAATATTTAAAAAAAAAAAAAAAGGGGTAAATTGCGATACGTATACTTTTTTCTCGTTTGCGATCACCACAAAAGTGTACGTATTGCACCATACAATGCAACGAGGCTGGCTCAGGCGTGGCGTGATTGGAAGTATTAGTACGCCTCAGTCACGCCTCAGATAGGTTTTCGATGCCTATTTTCAGGCGTAGTCGGCCTCGTTGCATTGCATGGTGCTATCGGGAAAAGGTGTGCGTGTTATCGCGAACAAAAACAAAAAACAAATAAAGAAAGAAAGACCCAGACAACCATCATGGTGGGGAGCGTCTTTGGCAGCAGTCTCCGAATCTGATTCGTTGTCTGGGGTAATTTTTTTTTCTTTCTTTTTTTTTTTTTTTTGGAAAGAAAAACTTGAAAAATGAAGTAGTAATGTCTCACACGAGATCATCCAAATCATCCAGCTCTCTCTCTCTCCCTTCCCTCGTGTATGCGTTTATGTGTCCTTCTTCAAGGACCATTTTTTGTTTCCTCTCCCGTCAGTTTTACAGTCAACTTTGGTTGTCAGTTAACAGACACAGAGGTGGGGAGAGGGGTCACGGAGGAGAACAAAGAAAACTCCGAGAACATCCCCCTCATATTTATTTCTCCCTTTTTTTTCGACAATCACACTGCAGGATCTGTACTCAACGCCCGAAAGGCTATTGTACATCCAAGATGTCACATTGTCCTCAAACTCAGAATTTCCCCCCCATCATTTCTATCCCATTAACAGACCCCGGTGGTCCGCTTTGCCTTGAGTCGATGAACTGCGGATACTCCTAGTTGAAGGGTGTGCCACAGCTTGGCGGGTGAGTGGTCGTGGCTGTGGTGGTCGGGTTCCACAGAGAGAAGAGGTGACTGAGGGTGGTGTTCGAAGTAGTGGAAACACTCATTGATGTCGTCCATCAGTGCTTCTGCGAGATCGCAGGAAAAGTTCTCCTTTACAACGACCCTCATGATGCAAAGTTCATGTGCCCCCTTTGGACAGCGGTATGCAGGGACAATCCAGCCTTTGTTCTTCAGTTTATCCTGCAAATCAAAGACACTACAAGACTTCTGCGTTTCCTCTGTGAACGCCCATGAAACGCAAGGGATATGCGCTTTGTCTACGATGATGACCTTCCCGGTTGCAAGCAGCTTTTCGCGGAAGAACGCCGCATTTTTCATGCAATTCTCCATAATTTTTTTGTACCCCGCCTGCCCCAACCGCAGGAACTGATAGTACTGCGCCACGATGTTCGCACTGCTCTTCGAGAAGTTTAGGGTAAAGCTTTCCTGGTCACCACCGAGGTAGTTCACACTGAAGACGAGGTCTGGGTGTAGATCCACCTTTTCCCTGAACAGCACCCAACCGATTCCTGCGTAAACTAATCCATATTTATGCCCCGAGACGTTAATCGACTTTACACCAGGCAGACGAAAATCCCACTCCAGCTCTGGGGTAACGAATGGCGCGACAAACCCCCCCGATGCCGCATCGACATGAATCGGAACTGCCCATCCGTTCTCCTCATTGATCTTCTGCACAACATCGTGAATGCCTTTTACATCCTCATACTCCCCATTGAACGTTGACCCTAGGATGGGGCACACCCCAATGGTATTTTCATCTACCAACGGACCAACCTTTTCTGGGGTAAGCACAAGACAGGTAGGACTCAACTCTGCTTCTCTTGCCTCGATTTCAAAGTATTTGCACGCCTTATGCCAACAAACCTGCACATTTCCTCCAAAAACGATGTTCGGGTTGTCAGTAGAAAGCCCTTTAGATTTACGCTGCTCCTTCCAACGCCATTTCATTGCGAGGGTCGCAAGCATGATAGCCTCGCTTGAACCGATGCAAGCAGTGCCCACCCCAGTCTCCTTCTCTGCCAACGGTGCACGGTAAAGACGGGCAAGCATATTGACACAACGCTGCTGCATCGTGTACGTTATTGGGTATTCATCGATGTCAATGAAGTTCTTTCGTCCTGCATCGCGCATCAGCTCCTCGCACTCAGGCTCCATATACGTCGTAACAAACGACGCCAGGTTCTGCCGCGGGTTTCCATCCAAAATCATCTCATCCTTGATCATCTGCGACACCACCTCCTTAGGAAGGAAGTTCTTTGGCAGTTCAAACTTTGGAATAGTCTGCGTCATCGCCTTCGAAGCATACGGATAGTAGTCGCAGTCGTTCTCATCATTGGTTTTCATTTTTTTTTTTTTTTGTCTAAAATCTTGGAAAAGGGGGTGGTGAAGTAGTAGAAGAAAAAAAAATCAATATCTTAGCTGCTTGGACCAAGAAAACATTGAAAAGTAAGTTAAAAGTGAAAATTTGAGCCAAATTGATAGACTACTATCACTCTAGCAGCCACGGTTTTTCTTCACAGGATCTTTAAATTTGAGCCAAATTGAAAAAAAAAAAGTTGATAAGATGACCCTCAGCCGGTGGTTTTAGTTACCTTTGATCACATCCGTTTATCGCAGCATCAGCGTGGGTTTCCATAAGCTGGAAAATCGACAAAAAAAAAGCGCTGAGAAGGGGGGGTTGAAGAAAGCTACCCGAGGTCGTCTTGTAGTCGTTTGTAAGTTGTAGCGCTTTACATTCAATCGGTGTTGTGTATTATGTGGGAGTAAGGGTACGTGAGCAAAGCATGAGTGGGTTGAGAAGGGGTGGAGGGAGGGGGGCAATCTTATTGTTGTGTAACGCCAATTTTAAAAGGGAGGGGTTTTTTAAAAGGGGGGGTTGGAATGCAATATCTTCATTCCATCCTTATTTACGAAGGCAAATACAGGCGTTTTGTCAGCCTATATATTACCTATTAAAAGAAAGAAAAGGGGATTCAGGATGGACCTGAACCTCACCTTAAAAGAACATCCCCTCAATATTCGGGCAGGGTAAAGAGCACAGTGTCATGTTAATTTTCGATTTTTTGGTGCCCTTTTTTTTGCAGAAAAAGCTTCTATTAGCAAGGTTGTAGAGAGAGGTAAAAAAAAAAATCGACGGAAGTTGATGCAGTACATTAGGCAATTCAAAAACCGTGGTTTGTTAATTAATGCTAACTTTTTTTTTTATTATAACATGGGTTTTTCCCCCCAGCCCGATCAGTTGTCCTTCTCTTCCTGCTCCTTTTGCTGCTTCTCTTGGGCCTGTTTTTTGAATTATTTTTTTTTGAACTAAATTTTGTAATATCGTAGACGGATCGATACCGTAGACTAATTGAACGGAATTTGATACGCAAATTTGGTTTAGTTTTTGCAGTTGTATTAATACACGGCACCGTTAGTATAGAGTGATGTAAAGGGGTTTGCTTCGGAGCCAGACAGGCTGATATACACAATACACTACATGCTTTTTTGTGGTGTCAAAAATCGCGTAAGTAACCTGCCAGAGCTTGATGACGGCATTTTGGTGTGTTCAAATACACCAAAAGACACAGCAGCCACCACGGATAGGTGGGGGTCTTGTGTAACCCAATAATGCCCTTTCTTTTGTAAGAGAGCGAAATCATACCTGCTTGTACACATCCACGAAGAACTTGTCGAAGGCAAAGAGAGAGATTTTGTAGATCTCAGCTGCCTTCTTGAGAATGTCCTTGATCGCCTCTTCGCCTGCACTCACGGGCATGAACTGGTCCATGTGCATGATCACGACGCTGTTGCCGTCGGTCTTGTCGCTCGCTTCTTGTGTGGAGACCTTGCAGAAACGGTATTTCTGTTTTGATGTATTTATGTATGAGATCTGCATAAGGTTTAATGTCCACTTATCTCAAAACAACTAAATAAAGAAAAGGGTGCCAAGATGCACCTCTCCCTGAGCATAGTAGTAGTGTATGATGTTCTACTAAATAACTCATGATTTTACAAAAGGCATACCTGGTTCCAGGTGTTCAGAATGGGCATGTCACCGAGGTCTGTGTGCGGGGAGTTCCAGGCTGCGCGGATGAGGAGTGTGTCGTGGTCGCTCCAGGCCATGTCCATGATCTTGTCCTCGCCGTTCTCCTCCTTCACTGTCACGAAGACGCTGCCGTTGTCGCGCTCTGTTGTATCGTAGCCGAGGTCCTTCAGGTACTTCCCGAGCGACGCACGGTCGAGGGTCGCCACCTTGCGTGGCATCACCGGGATCTTGAGGTCCGCTGTGGCAACGTGCGCCAGCAGCATAACAGCGCAGACCCACTTCATTGTGTAGTGTTTGGTGTGTGTGTGTTTTGTGTCTGGAATTTTGACATTTTTAGATAATTAGGAGACATTTTTGGATAATTAGGGGGAGAAAAAAATGCTCGCGCACCACGCGCTCAACTCATCGAGGCCGAACAAAGATTTGCACCGGAAGGGACGGGTGTGCAGGCACACCAAAAGGCGAGAAAGGGGGAGATGCTGTGCCTGCTGCGAATCCTAGGAGATTGCCACCTGGACAATACGGCAGGGTCACCTAAAACCGGCATCCAGCCTACAATACACCAAAACGACTTTAGCATGGGCTCACCGGAAGGGACACTGGAGTCATCTTCGGCGGTGCTCAGGGAATCCTGATGGTGACCTCCTCGTCAGGGACATGAATAAAGCTGTATATCCGCACCAAACCAGAAACTGCTCAAGAGAGAAACGACGACCACCTTCACCCCTCGATAACCGTTGGCAAGCATGAGCTCGTAGACAAGCACTTCTTCAGAGCTGCTTGATGGCGGATTGCTGCAGCGTGTGTGTCAGGGGCCGTGGCGTTGGGAGAGCTACGCTGATCCCGAGGTGAAGGAGTGGGCTCTCGATCTGCTGCACATCCAGTCTTCGACAACTGGATGTGACAGCATTTTCAGCTGTGGGGACAGCGCCCTCCACAAGAAACAGGTCGGCGTTGTCCGCTGAAAACACGGCACTGCGTGTGTTCCACAAATGCAACCAAGACGTAACCGGGCAGTAAAAAAGAGGCAAATGGCTGAGACATGGGTTTCCAAGCGTGAAGAGAATTGTACAAAATCAATATGCCGGAAACCTCCCTCGATTAGACAAGAAACCTCCACGAGGCGTCAGAGGAAGAGCAGAGAACTTCGGCATGTTGCAGGAGGCTGAGATGCGACGGTGAAAGGGTTCGAGGTGTGTGGCCTGGCTATGGGCAGTATGACATGTGGTGCGTGCGGACACGGAGAAGGCGATGGTCAATAAAATGCTTCACAACGCACCGCTTGGGCGCAAAGCGATCACGAACAATGGGGGGACTTTATTTCTCTTATTTCAGCCCTTTCCCCTCCCTTACGAGGTACACACGACAACAATACACAAAAGAGAACACTGAACAGGTGACATACACCTTGGAGAGCATGCACCAAATGAACAAAAACCCCCTCCCCTATTTTGGGAATATAAAAATGCTTGAGCAAAAGAACAAAATAAAAAAAAAATACTAAGTCTAGCTTCGGACTCAAGGTCGGGGGATACGTTGCGATAATGATCAACGAAATAAATAAAAAATAAAACGAATATTTTGTGGGTGTTCACAAAACAGAATGGATACGACACAAGACGTGGAACCCAGGGTTATATACATAAAAAAAAATGACTTGAAATACAAAGCCCTCTCGTGACAGTGCACCTTGGGGGACCCCAACCATGCAGTCACCTGGCCATTTTTTTTGCTTTGAAAAAATAAGATGGCCGAATCCCGAAAACTTCCCGGGGGGGGGAAAGCTATTTTTGAAGGTGTGAAGGAGCTGATCTGTAGTGGACAAGGAAAACTTGAAAGGGAAAAGAAAGAAGAGGGTGATCGCTATTACCCCTTCGCCTCTTTGTCAGATTCAGTTGCATGAGGAGACCTTCAAAGAAAAAACAAAAAATGGGGAGGGGGAAAAAACTGATGGGACCTGATTGAAATCCAAAATTTGTAGAAAAGTCATCACAAAAGAAATTTTGTAAAACAAAATCCGGTGATAATCCCGCTCGTATTTTTTATATTTGTTTGATAAATTGTTGGAGTAGTGTAGTTGCCTCGGTTGTGTTGCCACAGTTGTGCAATCTTCACTGTCCATATTTTTTTAAAAAAAATACAAAGTCTTTTTGCAACATGGTTTCGTACAATTTCACGCTTTTCAATTCACGATAATTGATACAAAAAGAAAAAGGAAACGTTTGTGAGATGAACCGAAGCCTCTCATGCTTAGCGCATCTAAAAGGAACCTGAAATTACGATACGATTACTTACCTTTGATGATAAAAAAATATTCTAAAAAAGCACTTAAAAGACACACCCTTTCGGTTCAGGAGAACAGAAAGGATGATACATGGTTTGGTGTGTACACAATCTTTAAAAACGAAGGTGATTCGCAACATAAAGCGAAAAAACACACAGTGCTTAGTCACCTACAGACGTCCAGATAACATTAGTGGGGCAGTGCTTAGTCACCTACAGACGTCCAGATAACATTGGTGGGGTAAAACCCCTCCAATTATTTTTTCGAGCCCTCAAAGCCATCAATCTTTTGACTCCCATCAACGATTGTTGGACCGTCTGTAATACAAGGGGAATGTGCTGGGGACGCCAATGTCTCGACGGACGCAGACTTCCAGAAGCACAGTGGGGAAGGGGTTTCGTCATTGACGATATTTTATTTGTCGGTCTAATTAGAGTTTTTGGATGTTATTAGAATACAATGAAATTATTATATTAGAGGTTTGGTGATGATTATTAATTAATAATCTACATGATTAGACTCTAATTGACTCTAATTGGACCGACAACCTGGGCATTTACAAAAAAAGAAGAAAATAAAAAAAGAGAGAAGTTGCCAATGCAAACTCACCAGATTTCGGCGTCCTCTTCAGAGGCTTCAAATAACAAAAAAGGGGTGGAAAAAGCCATTTTTTTCCTTTTGCATGCAATCTCCATTTTCCCCCCCTCTTTTTGTGAGTTTCTGGAAAGATGCTATCATTGAGCACGTTGCAACACACCTACAAAACAAAAACCAAAAAATACCACACAACACATTAATTTCACTCTGAACACCAACTAGCAAAATGCAAAAAAATTCCTTAAAAAGAAAGCTTTTTTTTTTGCCCTCTTTTGATTTTGGATGATTCTTCTCCTTTATTTTTATCAAACCAATTACCCAATGGTCTCAAAATGGCAATACCATCACAAAAAAAACGGCTTACTTCGAGAGCAGGGGAGAGTTCTCCTCTTCAACGTGGGTTTCCTCCCAGTGGGCGAGCTTTTCCATGAAGGGTGCGTAGACTACCATTGCCCCACCGAGGATGAGGCTCATTCCCCAGAATCCAAAGAGCGAGGAGATGTAGCTTCCAATGATGGGCCCTGCGATGAACCCCCCCTGGATAGCCATGGTCGAGAAGGAGTGTACTGCGGTGGAGCCTTTGTGTCTGGCGTCTGCCAGCTGTGCGTTCAGCGACGGTGTCATCCCATCAATCAACCCCATCCCCACCCCAAGCCCAACAAACGATATTTTGTTAATCACCGCCGTCTTCGGCCCCATCATAAAGAACAGCCCCTGAGTGACCAACCCCAATGCGATCACCTTGCTTTTACGCAGACCCAACTTTGAATGCAAAATGTTCACTCCGGTCATTGAGGCAGAGATGGAGGGGATGGTAGTCCAAAGATACATCAGACCGACATCAGACACCGAAAGCCCTAGGTGTGCAAACCCGTATGATCCAAAGGTAGCTTCGAGCGCACTGATTCCTGCGTTGGCGATGAAGAGGGCCCCCATGGAACGGCGGACGTGGCCGTCTCTCATAAACTCCCAAAGCTTCAAGGGGCCGCTGTTCACAACATCCTCATCAAGCTGGGGCAGATCCATATGTGTGAGGACATGAAACGCACCTCCCACGCTGATCAGCAGCAACACCGTCATCGAAACAAACGGCAGCGCCGGGTGAAGCGAGAACAGCCCACCCCCAACCGGCGGCCCCAACACCACCCCCGCAAGAATCCCTCCTGTCGAAATGCCGAAGGCCTTGACACGCTCACTCTCATTTCCACGAAAGCTTCTTTGCACTAACGCATTCGAGGCAGGAAGGATGGCAGCTGCAGCCAGACCTTGAATGGCTCTTGCAGCAAACCACGTATCATAATCAACATGAAATGCAAAAGCAAGCGTCGCAAACACATCAGCAAGCAGTCCTACAATAAGCAGCTGGATAGGATGGCTGTCAATGATCCTTGAGAACAAAGGTGCGGCAATAATTTGGACAATAGCTTTGATGGAGAACAAAAACCCTGTGGCGACGTCTGAATACCCAAGAATAGGGAACAGTGGAATGATAGAAGTCATGAGCAGATAGTCACAAAAGTTCGACAAAAATGCCGTCATCAGAGCAGCATGGTGATGCATTGGAACGCCCTTTTGTATACCGTTTTATCTGTAGGATTGCATTGTGGATGTGCCGAGAGGCTGAAAGAGGGGGGGGATTGAACAGGGTGTAAAAAAATATTGAGGAAGGGGTAGGTTAAGTCGGTATAGGGTGTGGTATATAACCACGTTGCCGCTCCTTTTTTTATCCAGTGTTTTTCGTTGTTGTTTTATTGGGGGGGCTAAATAGTAGACCCCCCTGAGAATTTTTTGAGTTATTGGCATGGCTGGAAATGACCTAATACCGGTACTTAGTACACAAGAACTACACAAACCAGACTTTATTTTTCCCCCCCCCCAGCCACACTCACACAAGTAGAACGGCCGTCACGGCAGTGTATGAGAAAAATCTGAAAAATTTAACGGCCCTGTAATTTTTTGTATCGACCACGGCCTTGAAAAATTTACGGTTTTTTGTACTGGCAACAACGGGGAGGTGACCTCCGTAATTTGGCAACCCGTTCACGTCCTAGACGTGAAAAACGGCACCAATGGGGGCTCTGGATCGAACAAAAAGAGCGGCCACACTGCTACGGCAGCGCTAAAGTGAGTGAATACCAAGTATATAAAAAAAAAAAAAATGGCGGGGAGACTAATACAAACTATCCCTCGCAGCACACTATCCCTTTTCTCGAATACTGTTGGGCGAGAGTTTTAAAACCCACCTTTTTTTCAGTAAGGCACACGAAAGGCCGGAAACGTAGACAGATGGGTGAGAGGGGGACAAAAATGCATGAACGAGCAGTATGGATGAACAGAACGAAATCTGCGCCAGTAGCACCAAAGGGGGGTGGTAACATGGCAATTGCGTGAGGAAAGAGGCCAGTCGCATGATTGAATGCAAGCTGGGAAACAGCTTTGTAAAAAAAAAAAAAAAACAAAGCAAAACATTGAGGGAAAACAGAATCTGACAAGATTTGACAAAAAAAAATGGTGTGGCTGAAAGGGGGGGGGGGGGGGGTGCGATTTGGGGGTCGTCAGCCACACCCATAATAAAACCTTTTTCTTTTATGGCTTTTCGTTAATCGCTCTGCAAAAATTTTGAACCCTGTGGGATATCGAACCCCTGAGAGGCATATATATAATTATTCACACGTCACAACTCATTCGGAGAAAACACACGTTTTAAACCAGACAAATATTCTACGCCAAGGTAACATCGATAACACTTTCCTCACGAACAAAACACAACGAGTTTCCTAACGCTTTTTAACACGAACCAAATAAGAAAAAGAAATCTGGCGTGAAAAGGGGGGGGGGGGTTTCACGGGGAAAATTAGTTGTTATCAAATATCTGAACGTTGGCTTTTTTAAAATGTCGGGTTCGTATCACATTTTATGTGAGGGAGTAATGTACAATAGTATCACTAAAGAAGAAGAGTACAAAAAACAAAGAAAACTTGAAAGATGAAATGTGCCTCTCGTGCACACACATCTTGAAAAAAAAAGACAAAAATGAAATACCCCTTTCTTTATTCGTTGTTTGATCGCATCCATCCACAAATTGCTATCGGGAAAAAAAAAAGGCGGGGTTCATAGGAGAACCATTACTTTTACTACAGCAGACAAGAAGATACTTTCGTGCAGTAGATGCCGCTGGGTTCGCGGAATATTTTTCTGCATTTGGAGGTGGTACCACTCCCTGTGTGGAGGGAGACGGCGGCGAGTTTGTTACATGCCTTATTTTTTTTCAACATGCTCATGACTCTCATAAAAAAGTAGCGTAAGGGAGCAGCTAAAAATTACGAGTGGTAGCCCACAGCTCTACCGTACCTATGCCATAGTTTTGGCAATAAAAACGTGCGATGGTTTGTCACAATTTTTGAAATCGCTGTGCTTTCTTGAAAGGAGGGTGGGCAAAATAGGGGGAAATCATTACAATATGTTAGTTGCTGTGTTTCTGGGAAAAGGGGTCCCATAACACAAAGCTCCCTAACTTGTTTTGCCTAAAGCCCCAAACCACCAACCAAAAATATAAAAAAATGAAGCTGCTAGAGAATTAAATAGAAACAGTCATTACAACGGCCTCTCAACAGGCCTACCTTACGTAAATTGTTTCAACGTTATAGTATGCATTCAATAAATTGAGAGCGGTATAGGGATCAACAAAAATACGTTTTAAAAACCCCTCCCCCACTTGTGGATCGCACTTCCCCCCCCCCATTTTGAAAAATCAATAAAAACAACAAATTACCGCCCTTAGGTCCTACCGCTTCCTCCAAATTTATGTACCGTATGATTGACTGCATTCTTGCCATCTGTTTTCTGGTGGGGCGCAGCAGGAGGAAGTTGTGCCTGGTGGGATACCTCTTGCGGTGAGCTCTGTGTGGAGCTGCCAGAGGGAGCAGGGAAGGCAGAAGATGGTGGTGTAGAAGTCTTCGCAAGACGAGGCGGGAATACCAAATCGTTCTCGTATCTGCGATCGGAGGAAGATGGCGTGGAGGCAGCCAAGCGGCGGGCAGAGAAGGCTCCGGCAGGTAATGGGCCAATTCGCTTCGTCTGCAGCACCTTCCAACGCTGCATTATGTATTCTCCCACACTGACAACTCGTACAACACAAAATATCACACACCAACCCACACTCCCCTTCACAACAATCATACACACCAGCATGCCATGTCCTCACCATTGACAATCTGGCACCCATCTGCATTGGTTCAGGCGCCATTTTATTCTGTTTTTTGAGTAGGAAAGGAGGAAGAGAGTAAAAAGGATGGAATGCAAAAAAGAGAGGGGGTTTTCATATTGTATTGGTAAATTCAGAAAGGTTCTGAACTGAATTTGTGATCCCCAAAGAGGGCCTAGGATGTATACGGACGGCACACCTGATCCATAAAGAGTGTGGCAGAGATGAGACAAAAAGGGACACTCTGGTCCGACAACTTTGTTTGTTTCCATAAGGAAAGCGTACTAAAAAAAACAATTGTATTATACCCAAACACATTTGACAAGTGGAATGGGTCTGAATTCAAGAACTTTTTGTTTTGTTTTTCCATTTTCAAAAAAGTTCTGTTGATGATCAACAGAGCTTTGTTAGGTGGTGGTCCCCCTCCTGGTGTGCCTGTTTTGCAAAAAAGTGAAAAAGTAAAAAAAAACCAAGAAAGGGTGAATGTGTCGCATGTGCATACACATCTTAAACAAGGCGTTGCAGAGGGAGTGCCGCAACGGAACAGAAGTGTCACCGTTGGGGGGAAAAAATGAAATATAGAATCTGACTTCAGGATATGACAATGATTTCATATTCTATCTATTCTACTGAATAGAAGGTATAACAGGGTGCACTAAATGTACCCAAACTTGACAAATAAATAAAAAGAAAGTTTGACTTGAAATCCAACAGCCCAAATACAAAGCCCTCTCATGACAGTGTACCTCTTAGTACATGACCGGGTGCACCTGGATGCAGTTCTACGTCCATTTCGTGGTTTGCCTCATGATATGCTCTATTCCTGCTTCCCCTTATCAGTCAGATGAGGGGGTCATTGAGGGTAATGTCTGTGATGGAGTCCGGTTGGATTGGGAAAGAGAGCAACTTTCTTTTCGTTTACTCTGCAAATTTGTTTCGCTTTTTTCGCTGCATGAGTGCGCGAGAGGTAAAAACAAACACTAAATGAAAGGCCCCTTCCGTCGATTATATTTCCTTTTGCCGATACTTAGTATATTTAAGAGCTAAAAAGCGTGATGAATACAAGGGGGAATTTTTTGAGGCTGATAGACAACCTGATAGAGCGAATGTCCCCGGATAAACGAGCTAGGGGACGCATTGAAGGAAAAAGATGAGAAACAAGATGGAAAGCGCGGACATCCTCAACGGATGCAGGCACTGAAAAACGAAACAAAAAAAAAAAGGGAAAACATTTTTTTCCAAGGCGGTGTGACAAACACACATCTTGAGAGGGAGGGAAATAAACAAAACAAAAAAATGGACGCATAGCGCGATTGGAACCCAAATTCCACACCTCCCGTACTTCTACTCCAGGGGAAATCAGAAAATTCCTCCCCAAATTCCCCTCACTTCTCTCGTACTTTTCCCATCTGGGTTCCGTCCATACCAACGAAATACATCCAAACAATAATATAAAAATAACACACATCTCGCACAATGCAGCGAGGCCGACTACGCCTGAATTGGCATGTCTAAAAAACCTATCTGAGGCGTGGCCGAGGTGTACTAATATACAATCACGCCTCAGCCACGCCTGAGCCGGCCTTAGCGAGGCCGATTCAGCGCCTCGCTGCATTGTATGATATCTGGTATGTCTTTTCGTTCAGTTTTCTAAATCATATCAGTGGAACAAAGAGAATATTCCAAACAAAAAAAAAAGAGAAAAGTGATTCTGGGGAATGTGCCACCGGACCCAACCATGCAGTCCTACATCCATTTGGAGGTATACATCTGACTAAATGCATTCGTGCACTAAATGCACGACCCCAGTGGCGCGTGCACAGCAACATAAACATTACAGGTCAGCAGCATCACGTCTACATCATAGGTACCAATCGTTATGGGAAAGAGCTAAGGGGAGTGACAGTGATGACTGTTATAAAAGACCGTAAAATGTGTCATGTGCACACATCAATAAAATGTGGACACAAGATAACAACGAAATTTAAAGATGAACGTGCCTCTTTGCACAGATCTTCACGAGAATTAGAGAGAGTTGGAAAAGAAACCTTGAAGGCTGAATGTCAGCAGCTTCGTGCACAGTAAAAAAAAGAAATAAAAACATTGCCTAACGGGCCTTGCGTCTCACTCAATAAAATAAAAGAGAGAGAGCTACACAAGTACGCCTATTGCAGATGTTTGTACATCACAACAAAGGCAAAGTTGAAAACAAAATAAAACTACACACTGGCAGACACAAGAAGGTGTACAATCTAAATACATCCACCCTCGTTTTACATCGTGATATTACTTTCTAACCTCCCCCCCCCCCCCCCAAAACAACTTTTTGAAAAGTTCCACATTTTCCCCACACCCCCCTCGACCTTCTCCCTTTCTACAGCGATTTATTTCTTGCCGTTTCCCCCTCCAGTCAATAAGACCTTATTCTCCCTCCAGCCCCTTTTACAATTACATTTTTCGTTTTCACTATTTATTGACACATTTCCCCCAGGGATTAAGTTGAATTTCTTATTTCGGGTTTTCCGGGGTTTTCCGCTTTTTTCCTAGAATTATTCCCACACCCAAGAAAACCCTCTCCTGTTGTGTTTCCGAGCTCAGCGTTCAAAACCGTCATTTAAAAACCCCGGTTTTGATGAAACCGGGGGGTTTTTTTTTCACAAACCCGGAAACCATCCAACCTCTGATTTCCCCCTCTCAATCCCATGTCGTATCGGTTACATCGTGTGTGCCATATGTCATTCGACTTGCTTCGTCGTTCATTGATTGCGCTCGTGGAGAGGGGGTCATTGTTCCCCCTGGTGGAATGCCGCGTGAGGAGAGCTCCCGGTGCAGCTGACAGAGGACACAGGGTTGGCAGAAGAGGGAGAGGAGTGCGTCGTCGGATGAGGTGCCGTCGATGTGGTAGCGCTGCCGCGTGGTCTGGCGCAGGGTGTACACAAGCACCGAGAGCACCGGGGGACACAGCAACGCCAACGTCGCTCCAATACACGTAGGATACCCCAGCGTATCCTTCACCCCCTTCTCCGCCGCATTCTGCACCCTACTCACCCCACACGGATAGCAACAACACACATCGCACGCCCCCTGCGGATCCGCCACCACATCAAACACACCACTCCCCCATGTATTCAACTGCACCAACCCCGCAATTGCCATGCTCGAAGGTCGGGTACTATAAGAGCTGACTAAACCATGCTGTTCTGCGCCCATCACGAAAAAGCGGGAAGAAGAGGAAAGCTGTGCTTTTTTTAGTTAGTAGAGGTCAGGGTCTTCCGCGCAGAGAGGTGTGTTTAAAGGATGTGTTGCTGTGGAGTAGGTTTTTTTTTGGGGGGGGGGTTGGGAGGGAGGGGGGAAAATGTAAAATAAATGTACGGTTTGTGGTTTTTTCCTCAACTTTTTTTTTTTGGTGGAGGCGATTTTGGACGCCGTATTTTGGAGCACTACTGTAGAGGGAAAAGAGAGGGAAAAAACGAAGTTGATATTGCACTGGCGATTGAACTCCCGGGGTGCTGCACTGGGACAGGGAGTTGCTCACGGGGGAAAAGGAAAAAAAAAAATAAAGAAGAAAAAAAAAGAACAAAAGGATAAGCAAATGGGTGGGGATGATGTGATGTGTTTAAACATTTGTGTCCTTCGGATCGAACTCTATCGCCCACAACAAAAAAAGCCGGGTGGGGCTTTCCATTCAAAGGCGGCTTTCTCTTTGTCGCCAATCGCCGTGTGTCAAAAAAAAACAAAAAAAAACGGCGAATTTTGTCCGACAATGATGCCACCGTTTGAAACATCGAAAGGCTAAGATGCTTTCCAGACAGAGAGGGGAATACACCGTATGTATCAAAGGGGTGCAGTAGAGAAATGACTCTTGTATGGGGTCGCGAGGTGGGTAATACTAAAAAAAAAAGACGGTTGTTCGGGATGTCACCACCCCATTTACTTGCAAATTAAGGCAAAATAGTAGGTTTCGTGATTGCACAATCCGTTTGAGGAAATGATTTGGCGAAGTACCGATAATACTATTTTCTCCTTTAAAAGCAAGCTTCGTAAGAATAAAAAAAAATACCAGACGTGGTGACTGTATATGTATGTCCAAGCATCCCCTTGTGGGCTGCTCGTGGTTGTGTGTGGTCTTCACCCCCCCCCCTCGCTGCCCCATATTGTTGAGAAATAGATTGAACGGAAGGCCGCAACAGAAAGTAGTCAAATGTAAAGTTCCCAGAGGTTCCCGTGTTCGGAGGAAAGATGAGTTGGTTGTGGCTGCATGGAGCATTTTTTTTTCTCGCCAATTTTCGCATTTTTTTCCCGTACTGTTCCGGGGCGATGAGGAACATTCAAATGCGATCATGTCCGGTATCGTACAGCAAAGTAAACTTGAAAAGTTGTGCAAAAAAAAAACCCCCCTTCTCAGCCACAACAAACGCTAGAAAATGGAGAAAAAAAAAAGTGAGTTGAAAGTGCAAACGCCTCACCGTACACCGAAGGAATACAGGCGTAAAATATATGAATAATATTATAAAAAAAAACAAAATAGAAACCAACTGTGGGATACAAAATGTGGACAAAATGAAACGAGATTTCATGTCCTCAGATCCGTGTGCGTTTTTTTCTGGCTACAGTTGTATGCGTGAGAAAACAAGGAAAACGTTGACAAAACGATAGGCTCGTGTTTAGCTACCTTTGAAACAAAACAAATAACATTGATGGCACCCGTTACCGTGTATCGGGTATTCCGGGGGGTTTTTTTAGCCGGTAATGCCACTGAAAATACCCGGCAATGCCAACCGAAAACCCGGTTGGACCCGATAATACCCGGTAATGAAAAATTTAAACCTCGGTAATTCCCGGTACCCAGCAACGGGGTGTCATCCATGAAAACAAAACAAATACTTCCGTCGTTTCTATTTTCTAAGTTGTCAAAGCACTTGATCAAAAAATATTATGAGACGGGTGGATGCGAAAAAAAAACATCCTTTTTTTTGTATCACCCACGACACCCACCAAGCGGCAGGTTCTGCTGGCTCTTCAGAAAAGCTGAGCTACGAAGAGACAGCACGCCTCTACGTGGTAAAGATAAGACGTTTTGAACTCTGGCCTGATTGACCCATTCAAAGCCCCTTTTTGTACTAAAATTCCGAGCGCCACACCAACTCACCCCTTGATCCTCCAACCAAAAAGGCATGTCAGCGTGTACGCGCAGTATCCAATAAGAGCAACCTGTCCGTCTTCCATTTGTTTGAAAATAATAAAAAAATCAGTGACCCACAAAAGGGTTTGCAGGTTTGCGAGAAAACTAAGAACTGCTACTGAATATTTCTCTCACACACATTTCCCTCCCCACTTTGAAATACGCTGAGAAAAAAAACACACTATTTATCTTCACTCAATACAGTAGCTTCGGAGGCGGCTTTGTGCTTCTTATTGGTTCGCGATGGACAGATTGTTGTTCCAGGTGGTACTCCACGCGCTGTGAGCTCTCGGTTCATTTGGCACATCGAGCAAGACTGGAGGAAGATTGATACGCAGATGTCGTGCGGGATGCTTCCCGGAAGGTTGTACTTCCGACGGACCTTTGTACGAAGAAAAAGCGGCCAGAAGCAGCCAGCGAGAGGGTTGAGGAAACAGTGTATCGCCATCGCACTAAGACACGCAGGGCGGTTCACCTTCTCCTCTTTGCCACTGATGCCAGACGCATAAATCCTTCCCACCTGATTTGGTGTGCAGACCACAGTCTCAAAGGCCAATCCAAAGTCACCCCTGCAATCGAACAACCCAGTGTTCCATGCATCTGGGTCCTTATACTCCTTGTAGGCAACGGAAGGGGCCGCAACAGAAGGCCCGTTGCCAGCGTTGTACGCAGGCTGAACAGACATGTTTAAATTTACAATTGTATGAAAAAACTTCAAATCGTTGTCAAAAAAAGGTATTTTTTGTGCCTGCCCCTTCTGTGGTGGATTGAGAAGGGTGTGGGGGGGAGATAATATTTGTGGAAGAAGAGGAAACATCTGGTCAAAAGGTAGAGTTGAGATACAAAGCCCTCTCGTAAACAGTGTACCTTAGGTACATGACCGGCTGTACCGGGGGAGGGTGGACACCCAAACCATGCGGTCCTACAATCCATTTCGTGGTTTACATCCAGACTTTCCGCGCTGAAGAATCCGATGAAGAATTCTTCGAAAAAAAAAAAAATCCCGAAAAAAAATTTTTTTCCAGTGAAGAATTCTTCATTGGAAAAAAATAAAAATAAAAAAAATTCCCGAAAAAAAAAAAAATTCCCCCACATAAGCCTCTGAGAGTGACCAGAACTGGCCTCGTGAACAAAGTGACCCCGTCACAGCCAGAACGCGACTCAATTGATCAAACGCCGAACGAAAAGGAAACATGCAGCATGGCGAAAGAAAAAAGTAGCGTACCGTGCGCCTGCGGCGCAAGTTTGCAACCCACCTTCCCATGACATAGGTTGGTTGTAAAAATGTGCAATTTTAAGCGCAATTTTTTGAAATGTTGCGTACCGTGGCTTCGCCAGGAGCCTTGATGCTATGACCACCGTTTCTTTTTGTACACGTACTGAGGTTACCGATAATTCGTGTGTCTGGTGCAAATATCAATCAAGTTGAACTCCTCAGTTGGATACCCGGGGAATTCTCTCATTCCGGGTCGGGCTCGACCGCGCTTTTTTATTTTATTTTTTGGAAATCTCAGGGACTGCGCTGGGACGCGTGTTTTGGGCCAGAACTCTAGTTTCTCCGCCGGAGGCCCTGAACTTGCGGTAACTTCCGGCGCGCGTAGCGCGCCGGGCTCGGGACGTATTTACCTTTTATGTACAAAATCACGATTCTTCATCAAAAATCGTACCCAATGAAGGAGCGCGGAAACACTGTTTACATCTGATAAAAAAGGAAGGGACGGAGGGGGGGTTTCAGGGAGGTGCTTACGGAACTATGTTTGTATGGGGGGGCTGAGGCTTACAAGGAAAAAATGTGAAGCGGGGGTTTGTGTGTCACATTTTTTTCTCTTTTTGATGAGAAGGGGGGCTCGAGGGATTCTGAAGTATACTGGAGAAATTCGGACAAAAAAAAAATAGGTTGGAGAAGTTTTGCTCCTCGTCACCCCCCTAGTTGGCGAAATTTCCACTTTCTTATTTGGATTCACAAAGAAAATGATTCTCCAAAGGGGGTTAAAAAAAAAGATGGTGGGATGGGATGGGATGGGAGGTGTTTTCTTTTAACTCGGGCAACCTTCGCTCGTTACTGGGAAGATCAATCAAGGTTATGTATGCGTAAAGTGTGTAATAAATATTCTGTGGTGATATTTTTATTACTGCAATACGCTCCCACTGACTTACCTGGCCGAGAGGAAACTTCTTTGAGGCAGGGTTTTTTCTGGAGGGGGGGCGGGGGGGCGCGCGCCCCCCCGTCAGACTTTTTTGAGATTTCGAGGGGGGGCGCGCCCCCCCTCGTGCCCCCCCGTGAAATCCGGCGGGGGGGGCGCGGGGGGGCAGAGTGGTAGGGGTGGGTGACCCACCCCCCTACCACTCTGCCCCCCTTCACCTTCCCCATCATGCTCTCGCGAGCCTCCAGGAAGTAAGGGGAGTAGGCGTTTCCGTAGCAACATAACTGTTTTGCGTCGAAGGTGACATAGTTTGGCAGTAAAAATGTGCAATTTTAAGCGCAATTTTTAGAAATGTTGCGTACCGTGGCTTCGCCAGGAACCTTTGGGTGCCATGACCGCCGTTTCTCTTGTAAATGTACTGAGGTTACTGACAATTCGTGTACCACGTGTGCCTGGTGCAAATATCAATGAAGTGCCGAACTAAGCAGTTGGACAAAAAAAACAGAGGAATTCTCCGCCGGAGGCCCCAACTTGAGCTGGGTTGCGGACCCGGGCGTGCGAAGTGCGCCCGGGCTCGACCGAGTTTTGATCTACGAAAACCCACAAAACCTATATACTCCCCTGTTGCATGGTCAACCGCGAGAAAAAAAATATATGCACTTTTTTGCCCTGTGCCCCCCCGTCAGCCAAAAACCCCGAATCCTAGAAAAAACCCTGTTTGAGGCCAAAAAAAAAAAAATACTCCCACGAGATTTAAAAGATGAAATGAACATCTGTTATCATCTCGCGCTGCCGCGTATGGCAACACAATTCTTGTTTTAAAAAAAATTGTTCTCGCCTCTGAAAATAGAAAGGATTTATCAGATGAACGCCATCCGCTTCGTAGCAAGTAACCATAGAGCGTCACCGACGAGCCAGGTACTGTGAGCAATTAAAAAAAAAAAAATACCCTCCCCATTGCGGAGCTGCGTTGCACCATTTTTTCTTCTTTCTTTCCAATCTGTTCTTAGATAAAATAGGTGGGACATGCTTGATGTCCTCGAGGGCTGGATATATAAAAAAAATTAGGTCGGTAAGATGAGCCAAAGCCGCATACTGCATCACCCAAGGTTTATACGATGACCTTTAGCCTTCTTACTTTAGCCACCTAATTTCATACCCTGAATAAACCTACAAAAAATAGATGCAATTACACTGGGACCTTTTCAACAATTTTAGTGATTAGGGTAGATAAATAAATTTATTTGTTTCTTGTCCGAGACGTTTTGAAATTCTGTACGTACCATAGATGGTAGTCGGGCCGAGTCGGGCCGACTCGGGCCGACCACTTTTCGTTATTTTTTTTTTCAAAAATTTTTTTTTCAGGGTCGGCCCGAGTCGGGCCGAGTCGAAAAAACTCGGCCCGACTCAAAAAAAAAGTCGGCCCGAGTCGGGCCGAGTCGAATTTTTTTTGGTTTTTTTTTTTTGGGTTTTTTTTTTTTGTTTTGTTTTTTTTTGGTTTTTTTTTTTTTGGAAAAGATTTTACTGTGGGGGGGCCGACGGGACCCGAGTCGGGCCGACTCGGCCCGACTCGGGCTGACTCGGGCCGACTCGGGCCGACTTTTTTTTTCGACTCGGGCCGACTTTTTTTAAAAAAAAAATTTTTTTTTCGACTCGGCCCGAGTCGGCCCGACTTTTGAAAAAAAAAAAAAATAAAAAAAAGTCGGCCCGAGTCGGCCCGACTCCCAGATTTTCCAAAAACTCGGCCCGACTCGGGCCGACTACCATCTATGGTTTTGTTTTTTTTGGAAAAGATTTTACTGTGGGGGGGCCGACGGGACCCGAGTCGGGCCGACTCGGCCCGACTCGGGCTGACTCGGGCCGACTCGGGCCGAGTTTTTTTTTCGACTCGGCCCGAGTCGGCCCGACTTTTGAAAAAAAAAAAAAAAAATAAAAACAAGTAATTGCTATCGGAAAAAAAACCGGGTGTGCTGTGGAACTCCACTCTGAAAAAAATATAATCTACAACACGCCAGCATTCTGCTCTTCTGCAGGTATGCTAAAACGCTCTTCGTACGCTGGCCCCACTGGGATGCCTGCATCTGAAACGTTCAAACAGTGGGGCTGTCCTCTTCGTCCAGCACCATCTGCTCGATCGCGTTATTGGACGTAGTCTCGGCAGGCTCGATAACCATTCGCTCGGGCGGCCTCGGCATGTTCCAGCTCGTAGTCGTCCACAGGCTCCCACGCATCGTCGTCGTCATCAGAGCAGTGCGGAAGGAACACATAATGCACAGACGACAACACGTCGTCGATCGCACCAGGCATCGTCACATCAGCACCTCCAGAAAATCGCCAGGATGCTATGGTGGTTCCGAAAATCGCGCGGAGTTATCCACAGCACACCCCATTTTTTTTCTTAGCAATTAGTTGTTCTTGTTATTATTGTTTTCCACACACCTTCCTTCAACCCTTGTAGGATCAGTTCGTATTTTTTTCGCGAAAACATGAAATTACACATTTCAAGAGAACAAAAAATTAAAAAGGGTTCGCCCCCTCAATGGGACGTCGTAAACCATAATTCCTCAGTGTCAGCCGCATCATTTCAATGAAACCAAAAAGTGGCTTATTTGCATTTTTGGGCTCCGCCCGTGCAGCGGTGGGGTCATTTCGGAAAATTGGACAATTTTTTGACCACTTAAATTTTGAGAAATATGAGCCCGGTTCCTTATACGTGGGCCCATTTTTGGCCAAAATTTTTCTCAAAATCGACGAAATTAAAATTAGACCCCTTACCCCCCCCCAGAATCATTTCAATACACTACCTGTATTGGTTGCTGACGCGTGTATACAGGAAGGTTGGGAAAAGTCGGCCCGAGTCGGCCCGACTCCCAGATTTTCCAAAAACTCGGCCCGACTCGGGCCGACTACCATCTATGACGTACGTACGGAAAAAAATATTAGTTGGGGAAAAAATGTTGGAAAAAAATCGCTACCATGGGAGCGGGGCAAGCAGAAGGGAGACAACTACATTGATTTCACATGCCTCGTTGATGGTAGGTGTCATTAGGGGGGATACGGCGATGTTAGTTCTCAGTTTTTTATAATGTTCTTGTACGTTTAGCGGGTTCGCCACTGCTCCCAGAACGCTTCCACATTTTGCGCGGATAGCGCCTTGCATGCTTCCGTGGCAGATCTTCTGCACGCTCAGCTCAGCATTTCCGAGGATGTTTCTGGCCTCGCTAAGTCCCGAAGGTCATCCCTTCACTGACAAGAAGGAAGCTCACACTTAGCCCTGAATGTTACGGAGCAGGCTTCGTGCCCACTTTTGGAAAGTCTGAAAAATTGTGTTTCGGGACCAAAAAAAAACACACCTCAAACAGTTGTGCATCAAGGGGTGGAAATAACAGTGTTTTGTGGCATTTCCGAACCAATCCCGGGCTGTGTTGGGGGATATACGGAAAAATGGGCAAAATTATAGTGACTTAAATTTTCACAAAGTATGAACCCATACTCGTAAGCAAGGGTCATTTTCAGGTCTGCAAACCCAACTTCAGATGAAATTGTGTTGTTGACTGGGAACAGGTAGCGCCGCAGGCGCACGGTACCCAACTTTTTTCCTTTTTATTTTTTCCCTTTTCTCTGCTTTCTTTTGATTGCGCGAGCCGATTGCTTTCCTCGGTGGGGTCACAAGTGTGTCTAAAAACACTCTAAAGTACCGCTCAGGTCACAATAAACATTTTTAAAAACAAACATTTTTTTCTGGGAATCTCGAGATTCTGTACGTACGGTGGACAAGAAACAAATAAATTTGTTTATCTACCCTTACCGGCGCAACCATATCAAAGCAAAAGTTAAGGCGCCAGTACCTCTGACGTGCAGCAGGGTACAGGCTAAAGTAATTTCCGCCACCGATTTCAATTCCGCCTCTAGTTTAGGCGTAAACCTTGTTTAACCACTATATCACAAAAAGGTTTTTGGGGGTTTTAATGAAGTTTTTTGTTACTT
This sequence comes from Rhynchopus sp. YZ270_cl-10, assembly GCA_964035575.1. Taxonomy (NCBI): domain Eukaryota; phylum Euglenozoa; class Diplonemea; order Diplonemida; family Diplonemidae; genus Rhynchopus; species Rhynchopus sp. YZ270_cl-10. Next base: position 654,377 of record OZ037851.1, read on the forward strand.
TTTTGCTACGTTTTTTTAATCGCAATCTGGATAACCCGTAAGACACCCTTTCAACTGATTTAAACGACCCACTGTTTCACCCCATTTACTCTTTACTGAGGCGAGCATAAACGTAATCGTTGATTAGATCTCTCTCCTTGGGGTCAACCTGGGGTTCTTAACTATTTCCCACACATCTTTAGTCATCCTGTTTGTGACACCTCGTTGCCCCACAACCACGGTGGTTTGTACACTCCCCTCTGTTGGATCACCTTGCATACACCCAACGTTGTAAACGTTGGGAACAAAAGAAGAGATTGCACAACTGTGACAACAACAACCCGAGGCAACTACACTACCCCAACAATTTTATCAAAATAAGATCTAATCCTCATACTCAGTCGCGTGGGGGGAAAGGGGGTTAAGACAAGATGTCCAAGCTTCGGTGTGTAACCCTTTTTAAAAAAAGTAGATGATCGCGCACAGCATACATCTTTCAAATACTATAAAGCCCTGTTCCCTATCCCCCTTGTATAACTGACCTGGAGGGGGGAATTAGGGGGGTGACGGGTGAGCGAAGCAATCGTGGGTACACAACCCATTGGAAAAAATCAAAGAAAAAAAAATAGAGAAGTTTGTGCTATGAGAGGCTAAGCCTCACTGTGTTAGTCACCTTTAAAGAAAAACCCACTACTGATCAAAAAGCTGTGCGATGAATGTCTCTACATTCAAAAAAGAGTGAAACTGATAGTGCAAACGCCTCAGCGACGCAGGCACTGACATTCCGCGGGGTTATCGAACCCCCGGAGTGTTGCATTTGGGAGTTGTTGACAGGGAAACTGTAAGCAGAAAAAGGGTTGAAAGATGGCCATGTCATGAACACGCATCTTTCAAAAAAAAAAAAAAAAAAAATGTGACAAATATGAACTAAAAGGGTGGAATAGGGTGGGGTGCACACACGCATACTGTATTGAGGTATACAAGATGAAGATATATCCAAAAAAAAAAAAGCATGTGTATTTCTCCTGTGCCCCCGCGTGGTGCAGGAGAGAGGGAAGGTGTGTACTTTTGGACCGAAACATACATTCTAACTACACCGACAAAACAATGATTTCCAAAGCTATATTAGGAACCTTGTAAATACCGTGAATGTAAATATGTTGGACCGTAATAATGGAACGAACGAGCGTTTTTTTTGGGAAGTTCCAACATTATTACGTTCCAACATATTTACATTTACGGTACATACAATGCAACGAGGCTGAATCGGCCTCGCTAAGGCCGGCTCAGGCGTGGCTGAGGCGTGATTGTAAGTATTAGTACGCCGCAGCCACGCCTCAGATAGGTTTTCCAGACATGCCTATTCAGGCGTAGTCGGCCTCGCTGCATTGTGCAAATAAGGTGGATAAACAAAGAGGGAAAATACCGAGCGAATCATAGCGGAGAACAGCTTATAAAAGAGAAAGTTTGTAAGATGGCCCCAAGCCTCTAGTGCTTAGTTCACCACCACATATAATTTGAAGGATGAATGTACCTCGTACACACATAATGTCTTAGAAAGAAAGCTGGGGTGACACATTTTTTTTTTTTTTTTTTTTTTTTTGTTTTTTTTTTTTAGAATTTTGGCTTGGGTATCAGCAGTTATACTGTTAACTGTACTTCGGCGATCGCGTATGTCACTCACACACATCCCACACACACGCCGCGTAAAAACCCGGCTGTACACTCCTTAGGAAGGTGGTACACAGCGCCACCACATGATATCGTGTTTTTTTTTTTTTTGTTGTTTTGTTGGTGTGGCTGAAACCAGCAAATTTCACTGCTAAAGAACTGCTAACAAACTGCTAAATAATACCCTTTTTTTAGGGGTGGTGTATAAAAACATTTTTTTACCTTGGTTTTTCCACTCCCCCTGTTGGCGCGCCTCCACTCTTGCATACCCATGTGTGACCCCACCGTTGAACGCAATCGACTCGCTGAGTCAAAAGAACGCATAGAACGGGGCTGGAAAAAATCACTAAAAACGCGTACCGTGCGCCTGCGACGCCCACAAAGTGAGTTTTCCCCCTGAGTATGCTGTGTATGCTGTGTATACTGTGTATACTGTGTATACTGTGTATACTGTGTATACTGTGTATACTGTGTATACTGTGTATACTGTGTATACTGTGTATACTGTGTATACTGTGTATACTGTGTATACTGTGTATACTGTGTATACTGTGTATACTGTGTATACTGTGTATACTGTGTATACTGTGTATACTGTGTATACTGTGTATACTGTGTATACTGTGTATACTGTGTATACTGTGTATACTGTGTATACTGTGTATACTGTGTATACTGTGTATACTGTGTATACTGTGTATACTGTGTATACTGTGTATACTGTGTATACTGTGTATACTGTGTATACTGTGTATACTGTGTATACTGTGTATACTGTGTATACTGTGTATACTGTGTATACTGTGTATACTGTGTATACTGTGTATACTGCGGAAATTGACCAAAAACGAGAACTTGTCCATTTCGGCGAATTGACCCCACCACTGGCCGGACGGATTTCGGAAATGCAAATGCCGGCGTTAAAAAGCTCACCAACGAAAAAAAAAATTTTTTTTCCAACACCCGTGGGGAAAAAATTTTTTATACACCACCCCCCCAAAAATGCATGCTAACAAAGTGCTAACAAACTGCTAAATAATACCCTTTTTTTTGGGTTCAGCCACACCATTTGTTTTGTTTGAAAAAAAAAATGACAACGTGTAGACACCACCTGTGTAACCTGCACGCTGTTACAGAAAATACTCATCCGTCGATTCGACCGGCTGGTCATATGTTCGTGTGATCCTTTTGGGGTACTTTATATTCACAAGCCACATGCACGTCTACGAACCTGCCTTCGTTTTACCACCCCAACCCCATCCCCTTGTACGCGAATCACTATTAGAAAATTAGAACAAAAGAGAACACTTTGAAAGACGAAAGTACCTCTCGTACACACCGACCGGGCAAATATTTATGTTTAGGAACTGCCCCACCCACAACACTGCTTTCAACATACACACATTGAGTTTTTGGCCATGTTCTGCACTAAGGGTATTACCCACTCAGTGTTAGACACCCGCCAAACAATAAAAATCCGCAGATTTTACTGAATATCCGATTATCGACATTATTTCCCCCATTTCCGTGTAGGGCCACCCTTTTTTACAAACCAAAAAAAAAAAAAAAAAAAAAAATCAAAATCCTCCCTTCCCTACCATTTCCCTCCTGCTTCAGAGCCTGCGGGGGCCCATTTTTTTGCGGGGCAGCAGGAGGTACCTGGAGTGACACCACGTTGGGTGAGTTCGCGGTGCATTTGGCAGAGGGAGCAGGACATGCAGAGGAGCGAGAGCAGCGCGTCGGTGGGGCAGCTCCCTTCGAGGTTGTGCTTTTTGCGGAGCGCCCTCCGCAGGTAGAAGGGCCAGCAGCAGCCGGCGACGGGGTTGAGGAAGCAGTGTATCGCTAGGGCCGTGCCGCACGCCGGTACGTACATCTTATTTGTCTCATCACGAAGTGCTCCAGAATAGATCCGCCCAATTTGCCCCGGCGCACAGCACACTGTCTCGAAAGCCAGCCCCCAGTCGCCGTCGCAATCACACAGTCCCGTGTGCCAAACCTGAGGTGCCGGAGGGATAGACGATCTCGTAAACGAAGCTGGTCGTGGATTGGTTGCATACGAAGGTTGTACCTGAGGGGCTGCCATTTTATTGGGTGGAGAAAAAAGAAAAAGAAAAGAAGAGAAGAAGAAAAAAGAAGAAGAAGAAAAAACAGTGAAAGACCTGGTGGAAGTTGTGGAGGAGGAGGAGGAGGAGAAGGAGGAGGAAGAGGAGATGGTGACAATTTCAAAGAGTAAACTTCTTTTTTTTTTTCCCTCGGCACATCAATGTTCGTGGGGGTGGGGGGTTTTTTTTTGTTTTTTTTGTTTTGCTCTTTTTTTTTTTTGTATTGGATTCAAAAAAAAAATATGCAGGGGGGGCTTTTTTGTTTTGGTGGGTTCGGGACAATAGGTGGGATATCTTTGCTTTTTGTCATCTGGGGGTGATGAAGCGAAGTTTTTTTTTTTGAAAAAGACAAAGTCACCCTTTTTTTGCTTCTTTTCATTTTTTCTTGCACTTTTTTTTAAAACCATTCAATCCTGCCCACCTCGAGCAATTGTTTTTTTTTTTTTTAAAGTCGGGTGGTATTGTTGCAGTTCTTTGTTGACACTCAAAACAGCCTTTTTTTTGAAAACTTTTTTTACCATTCCTTTTTGGGGAACAGAGTATGTACGGTCCTGGGAAGCTCCAAGAAAAGAAAAGTTTATAAGATGATCCTAAGCCTCTCGTGCTTAGTCACCTTAGATAGAAATGGAGTCGGGCTAAAGAGGAAGTTGCCTTCCTAAACGTGCATTTTTTATTTATTTTTGATACTCTGTTTAGTGTCAGTCGTGGATGGTGCGCAAAAAAAAAATGAACCTCGCAAGATGAATATGCCTCACGTACACACATAAACAAAAAAAAAAATCAAGTTTGACTTGAAATACAAAGCCCTCTCGTGACAGTGTACCTATCAAACCACATAACCACATAGTCGTAGGGAGGTACCTCTGTCTGTAGACCAACAAAAATTGATTTACATTCGGTAAAACAAAAAAAAAAAAAAACACAATCGTAAGAACTCAAGCTCCCTCTGTGCTGAGTCATCTTGAAAAATGGGGGGGGAATCACGAAAAAAAGGGAAACAAACAAACAAACAAAAAAACTCTTCATGTCACAACAACAACTTTGTGGGTTTACAGGGAACAAAAAAGTAAGTAAAGTGATAAAAGACCGGTGTTGAGCGGATACGTATCCTTAGCAGTCTGCCTTTTGTCAACACACAACACAAAGATAAAGGTAGATGCTGCGAATACGACCTGACGTGTGGTTTCGAGCTGATCTGAAAAAAAGGAAGAAACGACATCAGAAAGGCCACTGCAGAGTAAAAAGAAATGAGACTATTTTTTTTTTTTATAAGACGACCGAAGCCTCGTCCAGGATGGGCATCTTTAAAAAGAATGATACGCAAGCAGGCACACACCGTCATTGAAAAAAAAAAAAAAAAAAAAAAAATGTCAGATGAAGCCTAAACCTCTCGCGGTGCGTAGTCACATAAAAAGAAAAAAAATACCAGAGAGTTTTAAAGCCACTCCTCCCCCCCCCAAAAAAAAAAATACTGACCAAAAAAGAGGAAGCCCTCCCTCCAGGGGGGAGGGGGGTGTGGGGGCAAAAGAGGGTACGGTGATCCCCATTTCTCTAGTGTTTAAGCTGATAGGGCTGAGTGCTCTTCATCTGGTGTATATAAAAAAAAAGGGGGTAAATAACAAAGAAAGTTATAAGATGAACGTGTCTCGCGTTTGCACACACATCTTATATAAACAAAAGGGGGAAGCGGGGAAAGCAACGCGTCTCTGATAAACAAAAAGAAATATCTTGTTGTTGTTGTTGTGAACAGAAAAAGAGAACGAGAACAAAGAAAAAAAAGAGAAAGGGTTTTGGCAACTATGATTATTTTTTTGGACGAGGAAAAAAAAAAAAAACATGCCTTTCATCAAATTTTGAGAGAGCAAACTAGGGTGGCTGTGGATAAGGGGGGGGTGGGTGGGAAAAACAGAATCTTATCTTGAAGTATTTCACCCCTTCTTTGTTTTTCCACTGAGACTTTTCTCTGTTCGTCGAGAGGAAGAAGAAGAAGAAGAAGAAAAAAAAAAACGAACAAAGACGGTCAAAAAGCCAGCACACCTAAGTATCTGCATTATACACTATGTGAATAGAAAATTACTGTAGTTCTGTCCCAAAAAAAAGGGGGGGTTCGTTTTGATTTTGAACTATCAGAAATAGCAGACACTGTCCCAAAAAATGATAACCGCCAAAAGCACGGCAGCCGACATTTTTTTTTTTTTTTTTTTTTTTTTTTATAGATTTTTTTTGAAAAAGGTAACAATCCATAGTTGCAAGAAACCGCGCACCTTTTTAGGGTACATAATATGATGAAATACTGCCTTTTCTGCATCTGTCGCCCTGTTTGCTTAGAATAGGTGTTCATCAGACGAGACATCCGATCAGTTGGGTAAAGAGCAGGAAACAAGCAAACAGGGGGGAAGGGGGGGGAAGACAGAGCATCGTTAACCAAATATTTTTCATAATTCTGTTGCTTTTCATGTCATTGCCTAGACAGACTTCACTATTGAAGAATAGATTTCTGGTTGGCGTTACCAGGGGGGGCAGGGGGGAAAAAAAGAGAGAGAGAAAAAAAAAAAAAAAAAATATGACTTGAGATACAAAGCACTCTCGTGACAGTGTACTAAAAATAAAAACCAATGGGTGGGGGGGTTGGGGTTTGGGGTCTAGCTGAAATTCACATAAGACATAAGGTATGTGAAATGTGGGGACAAATTTTTTGATCCGTCCTTAGTAGCTTCGGTACATCGAAGAAAATTGCAATAAAAATAAGGGGGAGTAAAGATCCTCCAAAAAAAAGGGGGAATTTTTTTTTTGGATGGACGCTTCTTGAGAGCTGAGTACTTGGCCTCTCAGAAAGTAGCCCAATCCAAAAAAAAATTTTTTTCTTGTGTACCACAACCGGTGCCTTACAATCCATGTCACACAGACACAGGGTCCTAGCTCAGTAGAACGGAAAAGGTGGCCCACCTTTTCCGTTGTTTTTTTTTTTTTTTTTTTTTTGGGTTTTTTTTACACGGTGCAAAAAACCGGTTGGCCAAGGAGGTCCTCAGTGTCGTCAGCCAGTCCCCTTTGCTGTTAAAAACAGCGACTTGGCGTGGTCAATTTTTCCGCGCGAACAGGGATTACGCTCCACGTGTGGAACGTATGGAAATCCATACGTGAATTGTTTTTGAAAAGGTGGAATCCATACGTGTCCATACGTGTCCATACGTAGGTAATTTGGGTTTTGGATTGGGGCTGGGGTGGGGTAGGTGAGGAGTGGGGCTCCGCCCCACTCCTCTCACCTACCCCCTACAGAATTCTATATGTAGGAGACAATTTTCTATTTTACCGGAAAAGGAGCATGCAGCATGGCGAAAGAAAAAAGTAGCGTACCGTGCGCCTGCGGCGCTAGATTGCAATACACCCTTCCCATGACATAATAGGCAATTTTAAGCGCAATTTTTAGAAATGTCGCGTACCGTGGCTTCGCCAGAAACTTTCGTTTTAGCAAAATATGGAAGTAAAGTTTACGGAACTGGACCATAGTTACCAACGAAAGTGCCATTTTATGTCAAGATTTTTTAAAAATGTTGCGTACCGTGGCTTCGCCAGGAACATTTGGATACCATGACTGATGATTTCTCCAGTTCTTCGAACTTTCACAACCCTTCTCAACCAACTTTGCCAGGGAGAGCGCGCGCGAAGCGCGCGCGGTTTTTAATTGTTTTTGCTTAGAATTGTACGTGTTGAAAATCCATACGTACTTTTTTTATTTTTGGGGGAGCTGCGTAATCCCTGCGCGCGAAGCGCAGAAAAATTTTTTTGAGCCACCTTTTCCGTTTCTTTTTTTTTTCTTCTGAGCTAGAACCCTGACAGACACTACCATTTTTTTTTTTTTTTTTTGAAAAAAAAATAAATGAAGCATGGTAATCACGTCGCAGTTGGAACCAAATAGGCATCCCCTACGAGATGTAATACATCTGTCATGTGTCTTGGCACCAGGTAGTAACACCAAATGCAATTAAATACATTAGCTTTTTTAATCTCCCAAAAGAGGGGAAAACGAGGGAAGGAAGAGAGGGGTTAAGCATCTGCTCAAAAAGAGGGAATAAACTTTTTTTTTTTTTCGGGGATTTTTTGGGGGAGAGATTGTTTGATTGATTCTGTGTTTGTTTGGGGCTGGTGGGGGATGGGAACATGGTTATATTAATACTTGAAGTATTGACGCAAAAAAGGTAGCTGCCTTTTGGCAGGGGGAGTTTTTTTTTTTTTCCTGCATCGACAATCGCCTAACGTAGGTTATGTGTCTTTTGTTTTTGTCGTTTTTTTTTTTTTTTTTTTTTTGCTTGGTTTGAAAAGAGCATGTGGTATGCAAGAGGCAGTTCGTTTTAGAGGTTTGAAAATGCTCTCTCTGCAAAGACGGGAGTTTGAAAATGTTTTTTTTTTTTTTTGTTTTGTTTTGAAAGTGCTTTGTGCCTGGCTTCCCTCCTCCCCTCTTTTGCAAGAAAGAGGGGAGGGGAGGGAAGCCGGGTTGCAGCCAATCACCTACTCTGCAGGGAGGGCACTGACTACCCAGCAGCGCCACCCATTGGCACCTCACATAGACTTTTTTTTTTCTTTTTTGATAAATTGTTGGAGTAGTGTAGTTGCCACAGTTGTGCAATCACCACTTTTTCCCCCTCTCATCCCCGTATCATTAACGTTATCAGCTATTAACGTGAAGTTCACAGTGCAAAACGCCTCTGGGACGCAGGATATTGACTCAGTGGGGGTCAAAAAAAAAAAAGACAGTATTATTATTTGAGCTTGGTTCTGGACCTGGGGGTGGGTTGGTGGGGGGAAGGTTAATGGCGGCTGAATTTGTAACACAATGCATTTTTTTATCATCAGAATGCAAAAATATAAACATTCTGAATGGTAAAATATATGGACATTATTACAGCTACCATTATAGGTGATTTTGTTCTGCGCGCACGATCGGAGCGTCGTGCTAGGGCTCGAGCCTTTACAACACAGACAAAATTGAAAAAAAAAATATAAAAATCAGCTACAACAATAGATATAAATAGAGTCGCCCACACTATGGGTCTCGCAATCAATTTCGATTCAAAAAATGGGATGAGAAAAGAAAATAAACGTGCCGAAAAGCATGGATGTCCAAAGTACTTGAAGTATATCAAGTACTTGATCCCCCAAAAAATCCAATACTTGATACTTCAAGTACTTGACACCCTATTTTTTTTTCTAGTACTTTTTTACTTGTTCTCCCTCTGTCAAGTACTTTTTTCACAAAAAAAACGTCAAGTACTTGATCAAGTACAAAAAAAAAGTGGGTACTTGATCAAGTACTTGACGTTTTTTTGCGAAAACAAGTACTTGACAGACTCTGCCAGAGGGTAAAAAAGTAAAAAAGTACGAGAAAAAAAAAATAGGGTATCAAGTACTTGATTTCTGTCAAGTACTTGATCAATCTTCAAGTACTTGACTGTCATTTTGAGAGGAAAAAAAAGGGGGGTCAAGTACTTCAAGTACCATAAAAAATCCGAAAAAAGTACTTCAAGTACTTTGGACATCCATGGAAAAGAGAGGAAAAAGAGAAAAAAAAATTGCGCAATCTGTCATGAGAGGACGCAAAAAAAAAAAAAAAAAAAAAGGTAGTGTTGAAATACAAAGCCCTCTCGTGACAGTGTACCTAAATAAAAACGAAATAAAGAAAGAACACCAGTCCTCGGTTGGGCGGAACGCACGTAGCGCTTAGTAATGGGGGACAAAATCAAACCCATGGAGGGGTGAGAAAAAGTGAAGTTGATAACGTGCAGACACCGCATGGGTGCCTGGCACAAAAAAAAATAAAGTTGACTTGAAATACAAAGCCCTCTCGTGAACAGTGTACCTGAGGTACATGACCGCTGTACTGGGGGTGGAACCCAAACTTTGAACATGCAGTCCTACAATCCATTTTGTGGTTTACATCTGAAAGAAAAGAGAGAAAATTCCTAAGTCTGGGCGCAGTGAAAAATAAGGGATACAAACACAGTGCACGGTGAAGTAAACAGTACACATGGGATGATAGAACCAACACAAAAAAGAGAGAAAATATTGCAATATTGATGAGTGACATGTAGACGCACACATCAAAAAAAAGGGGTTGGTAAAGGTAATTCTAAACTTCGTTGCGCTTAGTTACCAGATAATACAATATCACGGTCTTAATCAAAGGGGTAGGCAGTAAAAGCGGGTACAGTGTGCAACCAAATGAACAGAAAGGCCTCCAAAAAAGGGCCAATACAATTGTGTGATCGAAAAAGATAGACTTTTTTTTTACAAACTTCTTTTTTTTTTTTTGAAAACACGTATTTTTTGTACATTTTTTCGATCAAAAAAAGATATAAAAAAAAATCGCAAAAGTCTGTTCCGGGAGGGGTTTTTTTTCCGTTCGGGGTCACCAATTTGAAAAAAAGACTGGACGTTTGCTGGAGGAGAATCTGAGGCTTTTCATTTCCCGCCTCCAGCTTATTATGATATCGAGTCATTTTTTTCTACGCAGCACACAAAAAAAAAAAAAAGAAAAACAGAGAGAAACAGTTTATGAGATAACCCTATGCCTCTCTGTGCTGAGTCACCTCAAATAAAGAAATAGAGAAAAAAATTGTCAGGTGATGCTAAGCGGTTTTTGCTTAGCCACCTTTAAAAAAAAGATCGAACCCTGGAGGTTGCAGTAGGAGTTGCCTGCAGGAAGACTGTAAGCACATGATAGTGGTGAGGGGTAAACCCGGAGGTAAAAAGACCACAAACACATATCATAACCCCACCACAACAGATTCGTCTGGTCCGTTTTGAACAAGAAAAGCGTTTGACTGTGAGGGGAAATTATTGAAAAAATAAGAAGACAAAAAAAAAGGGATTGCAAAGCATTCGTGTGCTCACTAAATTTCGTCGAGTACGTTTTTTTTTTTTTTTTTTTTTTTTCTGCCAAAGGTTTTTTTTGTTTGTTTGTTGAAATGAATGAAAAGAAAGTGCGTTTGAAAACCTTTGGCCTCTTTATAATTGTCTGAACCCCACCCCCCCTCCTCTCTTCTCTCTCTCCTTTGCACATTTAGTAAATGTGAGGAAATTATTCAAAAAAAAAAAAAAAAAAAAAAAAAAAAAAAAAAATCGCAAAAATTTTAAACTCAAAGAACCACCTCCTAATTTGTGGGCATCAGGTCCATCTTGACAGCCAGCAAATACAAAAGATGTGTACCACACTCTTTCTCCACCTGACTGATAGAATTCCTTTTTTTTAAAAAAAGGGGGGGAAATTGGTGATCGCTAAGTGATGAAGTTTAGACAAGAATATGAGGTGTTAAATAAGGTTTGGACAACTCGAGCTACCCATTGACAATAAGCATAGCTGAAAGAGGGGGAGAAAAAATCTGCAGTTGTGTCATTGCAGTTGGTGTGTGATCGGCTGAGTATTGAGATCACAATATAAAAAAAAATAATAAAAAACCACCCAAAAAAGCATTGCGCTGTATAAATATTTACAAAAAAAAAAAGGGGGGTCGTGGATGTGAATGTGTGGGTTGTGTGGGGTGTGCGGGGTAAAAAAAAAAATTGTGAACAGGTGGGAGGGAAAAGGGGTTTAATACATATCCCCAGGACAAAAAAAGGGGGAAAAGAGAAAAAAAAAAAAACACATGAACAAACACCCGATACAGTATATTTCAAACCAGAAACTTTTTTTTTGTTGGACAAATTCTGCCTCAATGTCTGCCTCTAGCCTTTTATTACAGAGAGACGAGACAATTGAAAGAAAACTCTGGTAAAAAATATTTTGAAAAACGAATAATTGATGCGTGCATCTCCCGACTGACCCACGTCAGCCATCCGGACGCAAGCACAACTTTTAAAAAGACAAAGTCTTGGGGGAAAAAATAGGGAGGGGGGTGGATGCAGAATGCCAGCCTCTCCACAGTTCGATTATATGTTCGTTGAGTGGCATTCAGACACGTCTATCTTACTATTTTTTTTTATAGTAAATACCATGTCAAGAAGACAGGTTTATTTTTCTTTGCTCATTTTCCTTTTGAAGAAAAGCAAAAATGAAACTTGGACCCCCATTCCTTATAACTCCCACCTCCCACAGTAAAGAGCTACCTAAGTTGGGAGGGAAAGGGAAATGGGAATGACAGAAAAAATTTGCCCCCCCCCTTTTTTTTTTTTTTGATAATTTGGGAGGATCAGGATCAGCTGCATAACAAGACAGCCTTTCACCACCCAATGTGTTTTGTTTTTGCTGTTGCTGTTATTTTGTTTGATAATTCTGCGTTACGAACCCTGTTGCAAAGAAGTCATCTTCTCTCAAATCAAGGACGGTTTTCGTTTTTTTTTTTTAAATTGAAATGTATTTTTTCCCCAGTGTGAAGAACAGTGGCGGGGGTAGGGGGGCGGTGAGGGCTGTCTGCTGCACGAAGACGCAGTAACGTACCCTTGCCACTGTCCATGTGAGTGAAGTGTGTGAGAAAAATAAAAAAGGTTTTCCAAATAAATAAAATGCACAACGAAAACAGTTGAAGGGTGGGGGGGGGGCGGGGGTTCCCTGGTATTCAAAAGCAAAGAAAGAGTACGATCAGCCTGAGACTAATCACTAAAAATCAGTTCGCGAAAGTAGCCAGGAATGCACCTGGTAACTTTTTCCAGCGCCTTAACACAGATTGTAAAGAATCTCACTCTTAAGCGAGACATCTATGCAAACACCAACAGAGTGAAAAAAAAAAAAAAAAAAAAAAAAAAAAAAATGGGGGTATGGGAAGTGTATAGTTGAGATTGCAACCAACACAGAGTCATCAATAAACATGATTATTTTTTTTTTTGTTTTTGTTTTGTTTTGTTTTTTCTAATCAACAGAAAATTTCGTTCACGAAGAGAAAAATATTGGAGGTAAAGCTGTTCGTATAGCAATCCTACATTGCCACACGCCCCTCTCATCACCCTCCGAATAAGGGTGAAAACGAAGGAAAATTTTTTTTTGAAAACTTGGTTGTATTAGTGAAGACACTCGAGGATGAGCTCTACTATATACTTTGGTTTTGTGTTCTATTTTGTTTTTTTTTTCCCCCCTTTTTTTGCAGAAAAAGGGGGGGAGGGACACAATATTTACTTTTTACTGAAGAGGGAAGATAACGAAGCGTGCTGAAATCTATAAGAGATCTGATGCATACAACCCTATCACCCATACAGTTTTACCGTAACCGTAAAATGTATGGACCGTAAAAATTTTGGAACTTTAAAATAAAAAGTGAAGTTGATAGTGCGAAACGACCTCCGCGACGCAGGGCACTGACACTCCATGGGGTGATCGAACCCCATGAGCGCTGTGGGGGTTTTTTGGAGAGAATAAAGAGACCGCTAAGCCTCTGTTGTCTAAACCTTTTTCCTTTACAAAAAAAGGGGGGGAAAAAAGGGATTTTTTTTTTTTCCAAAAGACAAAGCAGCACCCCCCCTGTACTCTCCCACTCCCCTTTCCCTTTTGAATCTACTGAGAAATGAGCAATGGTACGTGTACCTTTCAAGATAATGCGTAACATAAGAAGCAACCAGCAGAGAGACGCGGTTGCATCTTTAAAGAGAAAAAAAAAAAGAAGATGTTTTTTTTACTAGCCCTGGCGGCACGGTGTTGGTCTGTGTGGTGTCCGGTGCCCCTTTTTTACTCAGCATCAAAGGGTGCGGGTTTTGACATTGTCTGTCGATACCTCCCCTACCCCTGGCTGCTTTAGGGGCACAGACAGCACACCTTTCCCCAGGTTTTAAAAAAGGGAGGGAAAAAAAACGCATTTTAAAAGAAAATGAGTTGGAGAAAGAGGTGAAGTTGCCATCCGTGTACAACAGTGGACACTTTTTTAACCTGGTAAAAAATAAAATAAAAAAACGGTATTTTGAAAACCTCAGATTTCAAGACCGCCTTTTTTGTTGTGTGCTCTCCGGTTTTTTTCTTTTTTTGTAAAAGTTGTGGAGAGAGAAAAAAATAGGACGGAGAGAAAACATGCTATATGGTGACACTGACAACGCACTATACGCACACAAGAGGTAGAGCTGAGAGTACTGTTTTTTATTTTCCTTTGCTTTTTTTTTTTTTGATAAATTGTTGGAGTAGTGTAGTTGCCTCGGTTGTGTTGCCACAGTTGTGCAATTTCCACTTTCTTTTTTTTTAGACCTTAAGAACTTTTGAAGGTATCTGACCCGGTCAGCTTAATGAGGAGAGGAGGAAAGCCCCCTTGTTTTGTTGCCGCCAATTTAGCGATAATGGGGGAGATTGAGGGGGAAGGAGAATTACATAAAGAAATGAAGTGGCAGTTCTGCAAATTACGATGGGAAAAGAGAGAGAGAGAGAGAGATAGTTTGCACACACAGAAGAAAAAAAAAAACGCATATTTCTCCCATAGATTTTGGTTGTGGACATCATAGAACCCAAATTCGCAGAAACAGGAGCTCGAAAACAAAAACAAAAAGTGGAGGTGGAGGTACCGAACGTCTCAACAGACGCAGATACTTGAGAGAGAGAGAGTGAAATAAATGAAATACATTAACATGCTTCAACCTCGCGGGCACATATTAAAAGAGATCAATTTTTTCAGGGAAAAGTTTGACTTGAAATACAAAGCCCTCTCGCGACAGTGTACCAAAGAAGGGGGGGAGATAGTGAACAAAAACCTAATCATCACGTCCTTAGGCGCTTTTTTAAAAAAATAAATAAAGAAAGAAACGCTACTTTTTCGCTTGAACGAAATGGGGATTTTAAATTTGGAGTTTTGTTTTTTTTTTTTGAAATTCACAGAACGCATGAAGCGATTGTGGCAGGGGAGACGTAGGGAATGGGGGATGAAATCAATTTTGTTGTTGGGACAGTAGAAATAATGAATAATAATAAGATTTCGTTTTTTTTTGTTTTTTTTTTTTTGTTTTTTTGAAGCTCAGATGAACCTAAGCCTTAGCGTGCTTAGTTACCTATACACCCCACCCCTTTACCTCCATCTGCCATAAAAATAAAGCCTTAAAGTGTAAACCCCTCACCGAATATCGGCGGACGCAAACACTGAACCATAAAAAATGCGTTTGGTGGTAACTCTCTGACCCCCCTTTCGACCCTTGTACATCTTTTCAGAATGTCAAAGGGATTTACAATAAAAGACAAGGAGATAGATACGTTGAAAACTACATACACCCAATGGAGCAGGCTTTAAATCATGCAGGAAGCGGTAAAAAAAAACTGGAAACCAGCGTTTTTCTTTTGTTTTATTTGAAAACTTGGTTGTATTAGTGTAGACACCCGAGGATGAACTCCACTATACACTTTTATTTTTTTGGCAAATCCCATGAAACCACACGCACGCGCAACAAATTAAAGAATTCTCTTCACATTGAAAAAAAAAAAAATATAATTTTGGGGCATTCCGGGACAGACCATGGGAACGCCCCAAAAATAAAAATGAAAAAATTCACCCACAAAAGTTTTTTTTTTTTGAAGCGATTCGTTCGAGATCAAAAATGGGGGGGGAAAGGAAGACGTGTTCATGCGAGAAAGAAGCATAAACCAGCATTGTTTTGTTTTGTTTTGTCAAAATAGTATTTAAAAAAAAAAAAATATGGTCAGATGACCCGCTATACCCTTACACTATACCCTCAAAATACGTAAAAGAAAGTGTCATGGGAGAGCAGGCATCCATCCATTTAGGGGAGGTGGGAACACCAGATCAATTAGGGCAACTCGAACCACGATACTGACTTTTGTTTTGTGAACAGACTAAAATTTCAAACGTGCGTGGCGCAAACAAACAAAAAAAAAATAACTTGTAAGATGAATGTGCCTCTCGTGAGCACACATCTTTACCACTCAAAAAAGTGAAGTTGAAAGTGCAAAACGACTCTGGGACGCAGGGCACTGACACTCCGTGGGGTCATCGAACCCCCGGGGTGCTGCACATCGAAGTAATCTCACAGAAGCTGTGAAGAAAAAAAAGGGGGGTTGGCAACAAAAAGTGATATCATGGGATTTGGGTCTATACGATTTGTCTAATTTTCTCAAAGCACGGTTTGCGGGTCGAGGGAGGGGGGGGGGAAGACGAAATAACGGAAAGTAGAATAGTACAAAGCAAAATAAAATGCAGCAACGAAAAAAAAAAGGAGCTGAAAGAGCTCACCGATGAAGGGAAATGAGGATTTCGTTTTTTTTTTTTTTTTTTCCCCCATAATTTCCAACCGAGGCTCCGCAAAAGCGGCAAAAAAAAATGCAATTGCGGGAGCCGCGCGGTTGGAAACTACGCTTTTTTTTTGGTTTTTTGTGAACTTTTCTTGACACATAAAAACCATAGCAAAATAAAAATACCTTTTTGAGAGATGAAAGGGCCTCTTGGACGCGCATCTGACAATAACAATAACATAATAAAAAAATAAAACAATACAATTAGATAAGAGAAAGGCGTCACAGCACTGACAAGACAGGGGATGTTGTCTGTACGGTCGATCCATGCATATTCATGAACTAAACGTGGAACATCAGGAAACCTGGCACCCCGTACTGGTACTCGTGACCACTGGTATTTTGCACCCAACCTGCATACAAAATAGCTATATAAGAGGAGCGCACAGCCCTACCCTGATTTTAAAAAAAGTATTTTTCAGAACAACAAATAACATAATAAATAAATACGGTGTAACAGATACAACTATACCTTTATCGTATTGACAGGATCCTCAGATCGAAAGAACACCATTTTTTAGGGGGATGGAGTTATCAGTGATATCAATCGTACCATTGATTGATTGAATTTTTTCATCCATGGTGTGGCCCTTCTTCGAGAGCTGGGTATTGTGTCCACCATTTAGTATCGAGATCTAAGTGTCACTACCCATAAGACCTCTGTGCTTGAATGCCCAGAGAACTTTCATCTTTGTAGCTTCAGAGATCACGCAAATGAGGGGAAAAAAATACTTTCTGTCGCCTTTTAATTGCTATGTTTCCTTTTACTCATTTCCCTGACCAACACCCTTTAAAAAAAAGGTGGGAAATGAACAAAAACAAAACAACAACAACAAATGGGCACGATAACTCTCTGAAAAATTAACCCTTTATGGACCACGGCCGTATTTTGCGTTTTGCTATGATTGTCTCTCACATAGGTAAAATGAGATCCGATGCATATTTTTGATCGTACCTGGCCGCAATTGAAAGATTTTGAGCAGATCTTTCAAATGGAGCAGAAATCGAAATAAAATGAGAAAAATGGAAAATGGAAAATTGAGGAGAGCTGATATTTTTTCCTGAAAATTTTGAAGAAAAAAATTATTCCGGCTGCGCACCTGTTTTTTCGGTATTCGAAAATGGCTTTATTTGAAAGATCGGTTCAAAATCTTTCAAAAGAAAGAAAAATCGATCAAAAAGTCCTAGTAGATAATGTCTCACTGCATGGAGAGAAGGTACCAACCAGCTAAATATACCGTAATTGTACAGAGGTTGGACAGTACAAAAGTTGGGGCTTTTGGGGCTTTTGGCCAACTTGGCCTGGTGTTGAACGCCGCATCCCCCGCACATGTAATCTGCTTTTAGCCGCCTGTTTCCCAAGCAAGAAGAAGTTGTCGACCAACACCCTCCTGTCAGTGTCTCTGTACCTTGACTGTGTTGATACAGCTTCTTTTGTACAATGTCCCCCAAAAGACAAAGGGCAATAAATACACGGAGAAGAGGCACAGCCAGTTCAGGGTCAGGAACTGCTACGACGAGTGTTACTTTGCCCGGTCGCAGATATTTTCCATTATTTTAGTTTTGTTCTGAAAACCGTACAAAATGGTTCCCTTCACACCAAAGTTTGAATCCTCTGATGACTCAAGCTCGCCAGAGTAGTTCATTATTCCCAAAATATACCCGAAAAAGTCGAAAATTTGGAAATGCCTCGATTTGGTGACAGTGTATGAGAGTGTCAAAATAAATTGAATCTTGCTTCTTTGGAAAGATTTCACATCAAATCTTTCCACTAAAAAAAAAATCGCTGAAAAAGTCCGAGTAGAAGCCATGTTAAGCATTTTCGTGGATATATATATCCTCTTGGTCCATAAAGGGTTAAGAGAAAAAGAGAAGTGGTGCAAAAGAAAAAAAAAAGAAGAAAACACCTCACTGGAGAATGGCGGATGCACTGAAAGAAAAAAAATCGATTTTGTTTTTTGTTTTTTGTTTTTACACCACAATACTGTCCTCTCCAGCTTGCCGTTTATTGTGAACTATCTTTAGGGTTGGGTCAGGAAAGGGGGATCGGGGTCGAGGAGAGAGTGTGTGATATCGGGCAGGAGAGAGAGAGAGAGGGAGAGAACATACGACAGCGCAAGCAATCCTGCATTAAAACCATAAAGCATATTTAATACAAGTTCCGCCCTCCTCCTCCACGTGATCCACCTCGCAAAAAGCGTAAGCTTGGAGTCTGCATAAAGGTAGCTCGGAGGAAGAGGGGCAGCCGAATCAGGGGGAAACTCACAGAGCTTCAAAACAGTTTGGATGCGGTCAAGGTGATGAAGGAAAAAAAAAGAAAAAAATGTCCCCAAGGAAGCTGACAACGCTAGCCCACTGCCTCGGCAGAGCGGGGTCCAAACGGTTCCCTGAAAGGGGATCCACAAAAAAAAAAGAAAATAAAAGACAACCATGGTGTGATCACCAAACGGATTCTCCGTGGTTCTCCCGTGGGTTGTTCGTACACCCTGAATCACACTAAACCAACACCCTTATTTACTGTTCATTGCCCTTCATCGTGGTACCAGCAGCTGTCGTATGGGATGTGCGTAAAATTATTATTATTTTTTTTGTCGACAATCGCCAAGTACCCGCCTCAGTGGGTAGCCAGGGTTTACTGAAGGCTAAAGCCGTTTTTTTCCCCCCCTTTAAAAAAAAAAAAATTGTAGCTCACGATGTAGAGGAGTGACGCCGACTACCAGTGTACAGTACTCAAATACGGTTGGCGTCCAAAAAAAAGTCGCCAAATTAGCACAAAATCCCAAAATCCGCCTAACTTATTTGGATGCCAAGTTTCTTGGAGTACTGTGGTTCGGCAGACTGCATCAATACTTTAAAAAAAAAATGCCTTCTTTTTTTGATTGATAAATTGCTGGAAGAAAAGAGTAGTGCAACTACCCCCTGATTGTGTGTGTTTTTTTCTTCTTTTTTTGTTCCAGAAGGCATAAACACCCTTTTGTGTCTATAAAACCCCTCGTCGTAAAAAAAAAAAAAAAAAAAAAAAAAAAAAAAAAAAGAGAAGAAGAGGTAAAAATATGATAAGGACGGTTTCTCAGGGGGGGGGGGAAATAGAAAAAGGGGTTTTTTTGATATTCCGTTGAGTGAAGCCTATGTGGGGTATGTTGTTTTACGTGTTTTTCTATGCACTTATGTGTACTGGGAAGCATACATGTGGGTGTGTTGCTCTTGGGATGCCCACTATAGTCTTCATTTATTTTGTAAGGTACTGCACTGAAAATGCAGCACAAAAATGAGTTTTTTGTTTTGTTTTGTTTTTTGTGTTTATAAATTGTTGAAGTAGTGTAGTTTGCCTCGGTTGTGTTGCCACAGTTGTGCAATCTCCACTTTATTTAATATGGCATGGAGAGGGGGAAGTCAAACCCCTGAAGGGATGGGGTTTGTTATCTCGTCCAGACAGATTGCATATGCCAGGAGAATGTAAGCCTCGTACATACTCGGTTTTAGGCTTATTATTTTTTGATTTTTTTTTTTTTTTTTTGGAATGTTGTAAAATAGTGCGGGGTGAGGTGGTCCACCCAACGCAACAAAACTCGATTTATTTTTTTGCTTTTTTGATAATTTGTTGGAGTATACCTGCCGTAGACAGTTTCCATTTTTGTATGATTTTCTTTTTTCCCCCACCACAGAGACCACCTGTCAAAGAAAAAAGAAAAATCAAGAAAAGCGCTTTTATGCAAAAACCCAATGCTGCTCGCACAGAGAGCGATGCCAGGCATTTATCTTTTTTTGAAACCTTGGTTGTAGTGTAGACACCCTAGAGTGTGCTCCACTATATATTTTTTTTAAAATAAATTGTTGTAGTGTAGTTTGCCTCGGGTTGTGTTGCCACAGTTTGTGCAATCTCCACTTTCCACCTTTTTTTATTTTTGGGAAGAGGAAAAAAAAACCCCTTCCAGCGCACCATCCCAAAAGAGTGTAACAGAGATTGAGACAGAAAAAAATGATAAGAACTCTGGTCTGACTTGTTTCTTTTGTCGAAAGGCATATGCCGGTATGATGAGTGGAATGGGTGGGGTGTGTGCATTTACAACGTTCCTCATAACTTCAAGAAAACGTTCAAACGCCAAAAAAAAAAAGAAAAAAAAAAAAAGCGTGAAAAATGAAATGCAGGGAACTATTTTCAAGATAATAGTATGCAATCAATAAATTGATAGCATAGGAGGAGGGATCAATAAAAATGTTCCCAGGGAAGGAAAAGAAAAAAAAAACGGGGGGGTAGGGAGGTACATAGCCAACCTTTGTGTGTGGGTGAGGGGGGGTCGGGTACTGTGTCTGTGTTGCTGGCCACTGTGATAATCAATCCAACCGAAAAACTGCACCGTGCGGGGGACCCCTAAAGGGGTCTGCTCGGATCTGCTGGTTGAAAACCCCTGCGGGTTTGTAACAGTGAAAGTTGCAACTTTTTGTGTTTTTTTTTTGTGGTCGTTCGAAATAGGCGACGTACGCTGGGGGGGCGATTCTCAAAAGAGGGGAGTCACAAAAAATAAAAGTTGGTAAATATGGATCTAAGCAGCAAGCCTCTCTCTGCTTAGATCATCTTCAAAGAGTACTGCAATTTTGTTATTCCATAAAAACTACGGAGGAAAAATAAGAAATATTAAGATGAACCTAAGCCTCTCATGCTTAGTCACCCAAAAAAAGGTCTCTGTGTTGTAATTTGCAAAGTTCATTTGCCTAGGGCATCTTGAATGATTTCGAGAAAAAAAAATAGAACGGCAGCTAAAAAATATCCTCAAAGAATTTAAAAAAAAGATCCAGATATAGATATCCAACACCCGCTTTTCGAAAGCCCGCTGCAACATTTGTTGTGGAAGTTTTTTTTGATATCGTGGTCGATACACAAAAGACAAATCGTTCCAGAAAAGAAAAAAAAAACTTTTGATGTGGGATAGCCCGCCATCTTCTCTAGGGTTTTCCCAGCGGTGTTGGCTTCTCTAACGCTAGCATTTTAATAACA
Source organism: Rhynchopus sp. YZ270_cl-10 (assembly GCA_964035575.1). NCBI lineage: Eukaryota > Euglenozoa > Diplonemea > Diplonemida > Diplonemidae > Rhynchopus > Rhynchopus sp. YZ270_cl-10. The sequence goes on from OZ037851.1 coordinate 675,324, forward strand.
CAGAACACAAAAACAAACTAAAGTGGGGTGGCGACAGGGGGGGTGTGGAAAAAAATATTCACAAAAAATATTTTCAAATTCTCTCGATCACAAAAAATCACAAAAAATCACAAAAAATCACGAAAAATCACAAAAAATCACAAAAAATCGCAAAAGTGTACCGTTTTGGGCTGCTGCAATTGTGCTGTAATTGTGGTGGAATTGTGTTCAGTTGTGCTCAGTTGTTCTCAGTTCTGCGTGTAAGTTTCGCTTAAAATTGAACTTTTTCGGCGTGGCTGCATAACCGATTCCCTACCCTGTTTCTACCAGATGTCATGCCGTTTTGGGGGGCATTCATGTGTTGTTTGTTGTTGGAAATTTTTGTTTTGTTTTCATTGGTGAAATTTTTAAACATCGGCATTTGCATTTCCGGAATCCGTCTGGCCAGTGGTGGGGTCAATTTGCCGAAATGGACAAGTTCTCGTTTTTGGTCAATTTCCACAGTATACACAGTTTTCACGGTATACACAGCATACACAGTGCCAGAGTGGGACAAAAAAAAGCTCATCTCAAAATATGCCGATCACAAAAAATCACAAAAGATCACAAAAAATCGCAAAAAATCACAAAAAATCGCAAAAAGGTCACAAAAAATCACGACCTGTCGCAAATAATCACAAAGAAGAAAAATGATTCTTTGTGATTTTTCGTGATTTTTCGTGACTGCCCAGTTCCGACCCCCCTTGTCGCCACCCCATAAAGGCGGGTTCACTGATAATGAATGAAGCTGCCATTTTTTTTCATTCCGAATAGATTATGGATAACTACATTGGGTGCTCCGGGAGGGGGTCGATATTGACAGGTCGCTGACAGGTCGCTGACCGATTTCCGAAAGCACCATGCAAACTTTTAAAAAGAAAAATTTAAAAAAAAAAAAAAGGCGAGGAACGTCTCGTTGTGGAGCTCACACAAAAAAAAACGAGGTGTCTACACGTTATCAAGTATTCAATTATTCAAAAAAGAAAAAAAAAGAAGAAAAAAAAAGAAATAGATCAGAAGCATCTCAGTAACTACTAATCATTGCGACCTCCCCGAGGGGGTTCCGTTAAAAAAAAAATTTTTTTTCCCATGGCGTTACCTCAGGTACGCAAATAGAGTGTACGTTTGTTAGTATTGTTTTTTTTTTTTTTTTTTTTTTTTTTTTTTCATTTATTTTCTTTTGTCACAAAATCCCATTTTCTCGAAGGGACTCTGAAGACGGGGTGGGTGGGGAAGAGAGGCATTACCACGGGTGGGGGTCAGGGGTTTGGGTGGAGATGGTTGTAAACGAGACAGGGGGGAAAGCTAAGCAATAAAATAGAAGCTTGAAAGTGCAAACGCCTCACCATTCATCGACAGACGCAGGCACTGGTTCTCTTAAGGTTATGGAACCCCAGAGAGCACTTCATTGGCATGCACGGTTTCCACAGGGGAGGTTGTGCAGGTACATTATTTTAGCTCAAAAGTTGTTAGAACGAAGCCTCCCACGCTTGGTTATACCTAAACAAAAAGGGGGGTACTGTCTTGTATTAATCTCTTCGCTGTGCATGTATGTCATTTAAAAAAAAACATGGGATTTACACTCACCAAGTTTTCAAAAAATAAAAAAATAAGCCTTCCTGATGACAAAAGGGTAAACATGAGGACGGCGGGGGGTGATTGCACAGGGTGACAACGTATCGAAAGCGAGATTCCCTCTCGCAAAAGGAAAAAAAAAAGGGCGTCAAAAGAGAATGCACAATTTAAAAAAAAGTGCTCCTGTGGTTTTCTGCTTATTGTTCATTATGTTAGTGACTCAAGAATTGCATTCAGAGTTATTTGACTATTTTGCTTTTTAAAAAAATGGTTGAGAAAAGTAGTGCAAGTGGCAAAGCCACGTTTGGAGTACAACATGCACAATTATTTTTTAACAATTCGGGGGTTTAGCGAGTAAATAAAATGAAAAGACCAAAAAAAAACTAAATTGAATGACGTATCCTGTACAGAAGAGCACGAGACACAGAAGATACTATTTGTTCTTCTCCGTGACTTGTGTTGACTCAGCAACGTTGTGTCAAGAGGGTTACGTGATTTTTTGTTGTTGTTGTTGTTTTAATTGACGTAGTATAGTTCCAAGAGAATTGGGTGTCTTGTCTGTTTGTCCCAGTGTGGTTGCTGCGCCGAGCAAGTCCTCACGGGTGCTTGCTGTGCTTCTGGAAGTACGAAAGTAACACAACCATCAGAAAAAGAGAGAAAACCTTATGTATTTTTTGCTGCGTTTTATTGCATCGCCCTGGGGTTCTTTGGGAAATGAAGCAGCAGTGGGGTTGAGTATTCGTTTGAAAAAAAACACCTCAGTCCTTGACACGGGCAAGCAAATGAAATCGTACAAGAAGCTACGTTACATTGCGTGAACAAGAGTGAAGGTCGATACCGTGTACAAGACACCTCTCGGAATGGTAATCAGGCACGTCTAGAAAATGACAGAGGGGTTCGCAAACATAATAAAAAGTCAGTATGTACTTTCAAATCAAATGAAGAGAAAGTACCAGCACGTCCTAACCCAAAAAGGAAAAAAAGAGAAGAAGAAAGCTTGAAAGATGAATGGCCGCGCTGAGGGGCGCACATCTTTTCCTTCAGAGTGCTCCCAGAAAATTGGGTTAGTGTCAGTCTAGAGATCACCAAGAGTGTTCTCCACTACCCCTTTTCTTGTTTGTCCCACCTTTTCTCGTTTTGGGTTTATTTTGTACAGTTTTGTTTTCCTTGTTGACAATACGTGAGACAAATACGAGTGTCAGTTTTATTTTGCTTTTTTTTGCTGTGTCGACCACTCAGGTAGGGGTCAGTACTCAAACACCGCCCCTGTTTTGAAATTTTTTTATTTGAAGCCTGTGCTCCACTATGTATTGTGGTTTATTTTGTTTGTTTGCTTTTTTTTATTTTTTTGCATCGACAATCGTCCAAGTGAAACATCTGATGATACTTCGGGGTAATCAATATTGACCAACACCTCCGCGTCTTTTGAGGGATGAAGTGAAATGTATAAAAAAAAAAGCGAATATGGGGAATGGGGGGTGAGGGGTTGAAACAATTTAACTTATTTTTTTTTGAAAAAGAACAGGGAAAATAAAAAGAAAGATTTATAAGATGACCCTAAGCCCCTCGTGCTTTATCACCTTAAAAAAAAAAGGAAAACACTTAGTCATTTTTGAAGAAAAAAAAAATCGCAACAAAGAAGCGGTTGACAGAGTCCATGGAGCACTGCCCCCCCGTACCCTCCTTGCAATATAACAAGTGTTTAGTTGTGCCCGGGCAACACACAGTGCTATCAAAAAAAAAAGGAAATTGAATCGCATCAGGGAAATAAAACTAGGGGATGGGAAGATGCCTTCTAAAATGAGTTTTTTCTTTTTCCTGGTCTGTGTCCACCTTTGTTTTTCATTGGTGGTGATGGTGGGGGATACTTTGAAACAGTTTTTTTTTTAACCTAAGCCCTAGGCTACAAAAGGAACGCAAATAATATCGCAGAAAAGGAGTACTTTGGTGAGGTTGCCTATTTATTTTTAGTGCCGACAATCACCTGCGTCAAGACAGGTTCTTGTACAACACGTGGCTTGATTTTTTTTTTTTTTGAGGGAATTTTTTTTTTTGGAAACTGAGCCATATTGCAGGCCTAATGCTAACCGTTGGTTCGTCGGTTCACTTTTATTTATTATTTTTTTTATTTATCGGTTGGTTCGTCGGTTCACCCTTAAAAATGGGGGTTTTTTGGGATGGGGGGTTCTCTGCCTGTGGTATGCCGTGGGTACCTTGGTCCTGGAGATGTGGGCACCTGCGCCCGCATCTTCAGGAGGAAGGGAGATTAAAAGAAGGACACAGCAGTGCATACTGCGGCCCCCACCACTGGGTTCGAGGAGGAGGAGGGTCTGTCAGTCGACGAGACATCGAGTGTTGGAGAAGTTCTGATCTCTGAAGATACAGAGAGCAGTGTTGCATCTGTTGATGTTAAAGAGGAAAGCGAAGATGGCGATTGCGATGGCGGTGGCGGTGACGATGGAGACTTGTTTCAGGGACTCAATGATGCACCCCCCTTGCCGGCAAAAATTAAAAAAAGTAGCCTACCGTGCGCCTGCGGCGCAGCTCAAAAACTGGCAGCCCACAGACCTCTACCATAGTTTGGCTGTAAAAATGTTCGGTTTTAGGTCACAAATTTTGAAATGTTGCGTACCGTGGCTTCGCCAGAAAGTTTTGATATCAACCGCCGTTTCTTCTTGTCCTGAGGGAAGGTTTCGTTCACTAGAGAGAACCTAATGCGAGGGCTTGACGTGGAAAAACGTGAGAAAAGGGTTGGTTTGGTTCTTGATGTACGTTACCATCCCACGTCATCACGTATTTACGCGAAATGAACGGACCTTTTCGCGCGGAGCGCGAAAAAAAATTTTTTGACCCCTTTTTGGACATATCTTCACGATTTTGGGGGAAAATTTTTTTCATGAAGATAAGCGAAAACTCTGGACCCCTTCCCGGAGGGAATTTTTTTTTTTTCGTTTTTTTTTTTTTTCCGTCGGTTCACTTTTTTCCCCCCTCCCCCAAAGTTAGCATTAGGCCTGGCCATATTGTGCAGACACTTTGATGGTGTGATCTACTGTACGTTTTATTTATTTTGTTTATGTGTATTTGACTTGCTTCAAAATGACTTTCCCTGAGATGCTATCCCTCGGGTTAAAACCATTGTGAAGTGAGTAAAAACTAACTTACTCGTCGGACACGGGGTGGCTCGTTTTTTTTTTTTTTTTTTTTTTTTTTTTTTTTTTTGTTTTTTTTTGCCTTTTTTTGTATTTTCCACAATCGTCCAAAAAGTAGGTGCTGTCCTAAAAGGACACCTGAAGGAAAAGATGATAGAATGCTAACAGAACAACACCTTCATCCATAAATGAATGTGGCAGAGATGGGGAATAATCTGGTCTGACATTTTTTTTTTGAAAACTTGGTTGTATTAGTGTAGCCACCCTAGAGTGTGCTCCACTATACTAAAAACTTTTTTTTCCATGTCCTCTCCTGTTCAGCGGAGTCTCAAGCCTTTTTGTACGCCTTTGACTTTGGGATGGGGCTTTTGTAAAAGAGAAAATAAACAAAGGTTTTTTGTAAGATGAATCTAAGCTTCGTGTTGTAGTCACCTCACCATTTTTTAAGAAAAAAAGTAGTGAAAAAGAAAAAAAATGGTGTGCGCTCCCATAGTCAACACCGTTTAGCGGAAATATTAGGGCAGATATCTGTGCGCAAAGACATTGTGTAAAATAAAGAAATGTTTCGAATCTGACTTTAGCGTTTTAGTCTGATATAGTCGCCTTGAAAAAGAGAGTACGGGGGAGGTGGGGAAGTAGGAATGAGCAAAAAAGGGGGGACAAAAACATCAGGCACTTTGTTTGTTCCCAAAAAAAGACACCTCTCACAGGACCCACCCAAATTTTACTCAATGTTACACAAGCGCTATCATTCTCTGACAATAATTATTTCATATACTTTCATATACATTCTATACTGAATAGAAGGTAATAAATAGGGCGAAATGTACCCAAACTTTCACAAAAATAAAATAAATAAAAAAATAGCATACGTCAGACCATTAGTCACGCGCTTTGTGCACTGAAGCAAAGAACGGCTTGGCAAAACATATTTATTTTGAAAGAAGAAAAAATAAAAACGATTGTTGATGTGGAAGGTTTCCCATTATCGCGGAGGGTCGGAGGGTCGTGTTCCATAATTTCTCCCCTACGGATCTAAAGACATGAATTTATGCAAAATCGCACATTCGAGATTGGCGAAGCAAAACCGCTCCCGTCAATTCTCAATTTTTCTTTTTTTAGCAAAATATTTTTTGAAAAAAAAAATTCGGCTGTCTGACCCCTTATCCCCCAAAAGGGACATGCCATAAGGTAGTTCAGGGGTCGATAACAAAGTGCCTTTTAGTTCGAACGTGGGGGTTTTCTCGTACTAAATCTGCGTTTTCTGAACACTATATTTTGATATCGTGCGTCATTGCACAGACTTACTGGAGGGGAAGCGTTTAAAGTATACGTATACTTTATTCGGCGGGTACATAACAAAAGAGAAAAGAAGAAGAAAAAGTTAAAAATTAATTTTTCTTGCACAGGGTGTGTGAGTGGGGGTACGGGTAATGGTTTTTTTTTTTTTTCTGGCTGTTACGTAGGAGGACCTATACTGAAACTTTACCTACCTTATATTTTGCACATTTGAAACCACATTGAAAAAAAAGGTTTGATAAAGTATGTACAGGGGGCTCCCCAATATTAGGGGCAATATTTTGCTCCCAAAAGGAAGTTCGCACAAAACTGAAAGCGCCCTCCTCTCTCTCTTGTTGTGTGCATAGGATTGCAGAGAGAGATAAACAGGTGGTGTTGTTGTTGTTGTTGTTTTTTTTTTTTTTTTTTTTTTTTTTTTTTGTTTTTTTGAAAACTTGGTTGTATTGAGTATTAAGTGGAGACACCCGAGGATGAACTCCACTTTTTTTCTTTTGATCAATTGATAAATAAAAAGGAGCGTTGTAAAGAGAGAGAAAAATCGTAAGATGAACGTCAGAGTAATCACCTTTGAAAGAAAGTAGAATAAAAAAAAAAGGCGGGTTTTCGGTAAAAAAAAAGGGGGCTGGTAATTTGGAAATCTGTATGGAAGAAAGAGAGAAAGAAAGAAGCCCTCTTCCCATAGTGTAAACATCTTTGGTGATAGAATACACTAAAAGTAATTGATAAACTGTAGTTTCGTTGTGAAAAAATATTGTTTCATATACTAACTATTCTACTGAAATAGAAGGTATAAGAAAAGAAAAGAAAAAGGGCGAAAAATTGAAGGTCCTTTTGCATCGCAAAAAAAAAAAAAAAAGAAAGAAAGCTGCTTAGTCACCTTAAATGGGGTGTGTCAAAGCCGCCAAATAACGCCTTACTCGTTAGACAAAGTGGTGGGGGGGTTTGAATGGGTTTTTATATACAAAGTGGTGGGGGGGTGGGGGGAAAAGAAAGAAAAGTTTATAAGATGAACTTAGCCTCTCACGCTTAGCCACCTTAAAAAAAGATAGCTGTACCTCTCGGCACAGATCTTCCTTTTTCACAATCAGATTCACTAATACACCCTCACATATTTTCTAATACTGTAAAAGAAAAGTGAGGGCTGGAGGTGTGAACAAAAAAGTTGGGTGGAATTACTCACCCGAATATTTTTTTTTTCTTCTTTTTCCCCCTCTCCATTCTTGTTTCTCGATGCTGAAGTGTAGACAATGAATTTGCTCTGTTGCATATTCACAGTGCGGGCTCAGTTTAGCGTATTACAGTACCAAAACAAGCTAGCTTGTTAACCCTGGTATCGACCAGAGGTTACCACATTATTTCTTCCTCCCTGTTTTGGATCAAAACAGAAAAAGAAAAAAATAGAGAAAAAAATGGAAACGAAGCAGCAGAGTGGGGAAGGGCCACACAAACACCAAAAGCAAAAAAGAAAAGAAAAAAACCTTTTACATGAGTAGCCTCTCCTTCGCACACATAAAAAGAAAACTTAATTGTGGTCACGGAACACGTTCCTTTGGTGAAGTAAGATTGTCAAACGAAAAAGAGACAAAAAAAAAAAAAAAAAAAGAAACAGAAAACAGAAAAAGGAGGATATTATTTAGTTTAGTCAAATAGAATTGAGATTTTTTTTTTGTGTTCTTGCTGGACGTTCCAGGGGTGTGGTTCCCCTTCTCCGTGAACATGGCAGATGGATCTGGCCATGTGGATGAGGATGTTTTTTTTTTCTCTTTTAAATGTTCAAAATGAAGAGAAGAGTCACTTTGACTTGGAGGGAGAAGAAAAAAACACCCCATGTGAATGTGGAAAAAATTTTAGAAATAAAACTTGAAAAATAGTTGGCATCACCGAACATACATTCAAGTGTTGCGAGAGATATCATGCCTTGGGGGCGGGTGATGGGTTGACATCACTACATCTCCCTTACGAAAAAAAAGAGGGGGAAAAGAGAAAAAAAACTTTAAAGATAAATGCCTCATGTGCATACACATCTAAAAAAAAAAAATTGCAAAAGAAAACCGTATACAGACAACCACTTTTGCTATCTGATACGATTAAAAAACTAAGAAGGCTTGAAAAACGATGGATCGGCCTCCTGGACACAGACACACAGCACACCTTCGATATAATATTAAAAAAAGGGGTAATAATACATCAAATAACGCGTAGTCGCAAGACATGGGTCTTAAGGGAAAACACTGTGGTATTTTTCCTCTCAAACACAATGCAAAAAACACTGGCCAAGCCTTGTCGGCTAATTGGCGTGTTTAATTGGGAGGTGACATGTTTTGAAAGACTGTTTGCTGGGGGGGGGGGGGGGGGTAGGGGAGGGTCACTGTACTCGATACACGGCGGGGTCCGCACACCCCGAGGGTCCGTAAAACGGCATGTTAGGAGGGTCCCTCTTTACGGAGTGTCATTACGTACCCTAGGGTACGTAATTACGTACCCTAGGGTCCGTAATTACGGAGCCTCCCAGGGAAAGGGACTCTCGAAAAATTTTTTTTGCCCCCGTTTAGGGCTAATTTCGACGATTTGAGGCCATTAAAAGCAAAATTTGGCACTTTTGAGCATCTGTGGGGGTCTAAAACGCAGTTTAGAGTACCACAATTTTTAGTGGGTTTTACCGAAAACAAGTCAATTTTTGGTCCGAAAAAAAATTTTTTTTGACATCACAAAATTGCCCTTGGTGGGACTATGTGTCCTCAATGCTGGGCGAAAAATGCAAATATAGCTATTTTTAACTTTCACACACAATTTTAACGGGTTTTACCTGTGTACCTGTGTACAGCTTATTTGTTGTGAAAGACATCTTCCACCATGCATTGAGGAGGGTAAGACAGTGGTCGCAGTTTGTACTTGATAGCATTACAACATTTAACTTCTCCACGGGGGTCTTGGGCCGTTCACTCGGTTATACCTTGACCAGCGGAAGAGGCCTTTTTGGTCTCTAGAATATCCGGTATTCCCGAACGGAGGCGCACTTTGTGTGTTACTACGACCTGGCAATTTCCAGCAGTAGGTTAAGTAATCTTTCTTGTAAATTGTTGGATCATTATCTCCTCAGTGCATGAATGCCCCACGTGACTGGACACTTTTGTGTTTGTCATGTGGAGCTGTGGTTGCTTTTTCACGACTTTTTTCCTTGTACACCAGTGTATCGTGTACCGGGGTACTGGGCCGAAAATACACCAGTACCCAGGTGCCTGGGTGCCCAGACACACCACTGTACCCAGAATCCAGTCTCCCACCCAGAAAACCTACTCATACACCAGAAAAGTGAAAATAGCTACTCGACCAGAAAAGTAGCTGGGAAAAGTTCAGAAAAAGCCAGAAAATTTCAACAAAATGCATTTTTAGGTTCTCGAAGACACTGGGTACTGGGTACTGGGTACTGGGTACTGGGTACTGGGTACTGGGTACTGGGTACTGGGTACTGGGTACTGGGTACTGGGTACTGGGTACTGGGTACTGGGCACCCAGAGAAAGCACCTTAAAAGCAGCGAAGGCGCAGGTTACGGGGAAGACAAGGTATGTAATTATGTTTAACTTTCAGTTACTAGTGAAGATTGAACAAAAAAATGCCGCATATTTCAACTTGTTCGTGTTTTCAACTCGAAATAAACGCGTAATGTTCACACTATTAAATAGCTATTTTTTTACGCACCAATCATTTTGTGTCACCTCATGACATGAAGGAGGAAATAGAAACAAAGCATTTTGAACACACTTGCGGTTCTGGGGACGAACCGCGCTGCAGAGCCACTCCTCAGGTCGAGGTGTGTGCGTTTCACCACAACCTCTCCCATGGGTTTTATCGTGTGATGAGTGTTACGTTTCTATTTGGTTCCACAGGCGCTCGTTACCTGCTTCACATAATTCACCTCGCTTCACTCGAACCATTTGTGCAGCAGGTCACTCTCTCGACCTGTAGCGTGGAAAAAATCTATCTTATTTCACGGCAATAAATAGCCTTTTTTATTAACCTCACCTTTCCCGACTACTACGTTTGTATACCATAACTTAATCACACCCCACATTTACACTTATCACAGGATCGTGAAGTCTGAACTGCACCCGCGATTGCGATGAGAAGCTTCACCGCGGTCCGACATTCAACAACTCAAAATCTACCCGCATCAATCTATTCTGAGTTTGCGGACGAAGATCTGGGTGGAGGGGGGTGGGTACACTTAGTCAGTCACTGCTATAGCCATTAACCAAGGGAGCATAGCTAGTGCAAGAAATTCGACTTTGGAAACCTTCCGGAAAGTCTGTCCTCTGCTTGCGGAGGACTAGACACAAGAAAATATTGCGTTCCCCCAGAAAACCAGTGCACAATTTACACTCCTTGTGGGTGGTCTTGTTGCCTTTTTGGTCAACAGTAATTTTGGCCCAGGCATGCTCTTGAAGCATGACAATTTAGTGTGTATGGGGCAGGGTGTTGTTTTGTTCTGAATTCTCTTTGTTATAACATCTAAGTCAATCGCGGGTGGTGGTTTGTGTAGCGTGAGGCACTCTTTTTAGCAAACTTCCTGCGGCTGCTAAAGTGTTATTTCTTCGGATTTAACAACGTACAGCGTAACATAGTGGATTAGCCTGGTCGACACAACCTTTGATAGCTATGGGATAACCAACCCCCTTCGACCCCTTGTGGGTTCACTGAACAAGCCCTAGTGGTAGTTAAACGCGATTGACATTTACATTCCTAAAGATGAAAGAACAAGACAACACTTCTGTACCCGCGCATCAAAATTGTGGAAAACTTTGCACCCCAAACACCCTCAACAACGCCCGCCAAAAGGCGCCCCTTGTTGCTGGGACTTGGTTCTCATTGATACACTGCACAGCAGGCATTCCTCTGAGTCCAACGCAGTTTGGCCTGTCTGCAGCGTTGCACCGAAGGTGCACGAAGACAGGGTCTGGTGGTAAATTTTGCGTCTCGCATTCCCTCAGGGAAGTTTAAAAACTCTTGAGCTCGGTTTGTTGTCAAAGACATATTCCACCATGTATTGAGGAGGGTAAGACAGTGTTCGCAGTTTGTACTTGATAGCATTACAACATTTAACTTCTCCACGGGGGTCTTGGGCCGTTCACTCGGTTATACCTTGACTACCGGAAGATATTCTTGAGGCCTTTTTGGTCTCTAGAATATCCGGTCTTCCCGAACGGAGGCACACTTTGTGTGTTACTACGACCTGGCAACTCCAGCAGTAGGTTAAGTAATCTTTCTTGTAAATTGTTGGATCATTATCTCCTCAGTGCATGGTGGAAGACGTCTTTGACAACTAACCGAGCTCACGACTTTTTTCGGTATGTAACTTGGGATAGGCCCACATGATCATGTGGTACCTGTGTACCACTCGGTTTGCTCCCAGGGCTTTTCGACCAGCAGTCACACATCCAAACAGTGATTTCCCACCTTAGACCACGTAATTACGTACCCTAGGGTCCGTAATTACGGACCCTAGGGTACGTAATTACGGACCCTAGGGTCCGTAATTACGGACCCGGGTCCGCACTTGAGGGTCCATAATGAGGGTCCGTAAAATTTACGGACCCTCGGGTGTGTGGACCCCGCCGTGTAAATGCGATTTTTCCGATTTTGATCCTCAGAACCGCAGAAGTCCCCGAAAACCATACCAAACCACCTAGGGGACCCAAAAAACGCACCAGCGCCCCAGTTTTGACACAGAAACACTCAGATGATGCCTGAAATGCAATTTTTAAAAAATGCCTACAGAACTTGTACCTGCCCACCCCCGTAGATAGAGCAAATCACACATTCATCACGCCTCAGTGTGGGCCAGGGGCCAGAAAAGCCCCCAAAGCCACATATTTTCACCCCAGAACCTATCCCGAGGGGTACCCAGGCTGTTTCGGGGTGTTTAGAGGGACTTGGTGGAACTTAGAACCATGTTTCAAAAAGGGTACAAGTACTGTGCCAAGGGTTTTCCCACCCTAAGGTATCTGAAGCCGTCAAAAAACGTGAAGTGGGCAATAAATCAAAAAATACCCCCTGAGGTCAAAAAAACCACACCATAGGCCCATTTGGACCCCAAAAATCGAATTCCGCCCGGTTTTGGGCACTTTTAACCACTTCTGAGCGACTTTTTTGCGTTTTTTAAAAGTGACCACCAACTTGTACCTGCCCACCCCCCCTGTAGATAGAGCAACTCACACATCCATCACGCCTCAGTGTGAGCCAGGGGCCAGAAAAGCCCCCAAAGCCACATATTTTCACCCCAGAACCTATCCCGAGGGGTACCCAGGCTGTTTCGGGGTGTTTAGAGGGACTTGGTGGAACTTAGAACCATGTTTCAAAAGGGTACCAGTACTTGGTCCCTTGAGAGGGCAAACCCTTGGCACAGTACTTGTACCCTTTTTGAAACATGGTTCTAAGTTCCACCAAGTCCCTCTAAACACCCCGAAACAGCCTGGGTACCCCTCGGGATAGGTTCTGGGGTGAAAATATGTGGCTTTGGGGGCTTTTCTGGCCCCTGGCTCACACTGAGGCGTGATGGATGTGTGAGTTGCTCTATCTACGGGGGTGGGCAGGTACAAGTTCTGTAGGCACTCTTTTAAAATTGCATTTCAGGCATTATCTGAGTGTTTCTGTGTCAAAACTGGGGCGCTGGTGCGTTTTTTGGGTCCCCTAGGTGGTTTGGTATAGTTTTCGGGGACTTCTGCGGTTCTGAGGATCAAAATCGGAAAAATCGCATTTATCGAGAGATTTAACGTGCAGTGACCCTCCCCTAGGGGGGGGGGGAGAGAACTTGGGAAGGGCGCGTCGGTGGGATCACATCAACGCTGTAGCCCGTTAATTTGAAAGAAGTTTGCGAGATGAGCCTAAGCCTCGCAGTGCGTAGGTCACCTTTAAAGGGAAAAAAAAATCTGGCTGGATATTGTGCACTCACTCATCAGCAAGATCATCCACCCTTTGTTTGAAGATATGGTATTTTGTTTTGATAATTTGTAGTGTAGCTGTCATAGACAGTCTTCACCAACATTTTTTTTTTTGTTGAAAAATTGATAGCGTGTAGACACCTCTGTGAACTCCACGCATTTTTTTTTTTTAACCTCGGTTTTTTTTTGTATTACATTCCAAGGATGCACTCTATTTTTGCCTCATTGTCAATAGTGCTTGATTTCTATTGGTAATGGCTGTGCCGAAAATATAGTGTAGCTTAAGTCCTTCTTTTGTACACTAAAAGGAGTGTGTTCATGCATGCCACCTATGTGACGATAATCATTTATTTTTGATTTGAGTATCATCGCCGCAGTATATCGCCAATTACCATAAAAAATGGTTGAATGAAACACCTCGTCGAAAAGAGAAAAAAAGAAAAAAAGAAAGGGCTAGGATAACAGTGCATAACGGCACACCTCATCCATAAAGAGTGGCAGAGATCCCTGCCTGACCCTTTTTTTTTTTTTTTTTTTTTTTTTTTTTTTTTGAAAATTTTTGTTGTGTAGCAATCCCGGAGAATTGCGACCTTTTTTTGTTTACAGTAACACAACAAACATCGGGTGGGGATAAAAACCATCCTTAGAGTTTTTTTTTTTGAAAAAAAAATCTACCTTAGTTTTTACCCCTCTGGTGTTTGTTGTGTTACTGTGAAATAATAATCTGTTGATTTAGTGCAGCCGCCATTGAGACAGTCTGCACTTTGCGTGTTTTGTTTTGTTTTTTTATTTTTTTTGCAGAAGTCGATATAATTTTGTTGTTTTAAAGTGTTTCCGTACAATAATAGGTTTTGCTTTGTTTTGTTTTGCTTTTTTTTTTAGCTGTGCTATGTAAGTCCTCGTGAGGGTTCCTTTCGAGGAAAACATGACAACAGCCGCTACTGGAGAGGGAAAGGGATGGGGAAGAGGAGGAGGACTGCAGTGCTGTGCGAGGAGGGAACGGAGGGGGTTCGCTTGAGTGCGACAAGTTGTGAAAAAAAGGGGGAGGAAGAGAAAACATTGAAACTCGCAAAATGAGTGTGCGAGCTGAACACAACACATCTTGTTTGACTTTTGTTTTGTTTTGTTTTGTTTTGTTTTTTTGGCAAAGATGACCAAGCTTAGTCACCTCAAAAATCAGGGGGAAAAGGTAGCCATGGTTGGGGGATAAAAGTAGTAGATCCAAAAAAAAATCAAGGGAGTCTTTACTGGTTTTTTTTTCCTTTTTTTTTTAAATTTTTGCGTGGGGGAGAATCCGAGATGAGGGTAAGAAAACAGCTGCGAAAAAAAATGGTGGAATAGACTCAACGGAAAGGAATCCTCAATGGTGTGCAATCAGTGGGGAGGGTGTAAATAATCATAAAAAATAAAAAATAAACTAAAATAGAGGATGGGAGTGGGCGAGGAACGAGGAATTACAAAAGGTCTACACCCAAATAAAAATAAACTTACAAGAGTAGACATTTTGTCAAAAGAAAAAAAGGGAGAGAAAAAAATATTTCCTTATTTTGCTTGGGGGCTTTTTGAGAAAGAAACAGATGGAACAGAAATAATGTGAAGCTTTTTTTTTTTAGTGCAAACACCGAAAGAAAGGAACCTACGCTCCACGGTGTATGATTGCACCCAAGAGAAAGAGAGAAAAAAAGAAGGGAAAAAAAAAAAAAAAAAAAACAATGGCTCTCTAACATATCTGTGAATAATATAAATGAAAAATGAGCTTTGGTTGAGTAAGCACAGAAAGTAGAACAAACAATCCGGCTATAAATTTTTACATCGTCACAAAAAAATCGTAAAAAATGATTTCAAAAAAAAAAAAAAATCTCGATTCACGAGTTTAGCAAAAACTAGTGGGGCGAAAAATAGTAGCTCCTTCATTTAAGAAGCGTAGCCCTTTACAAAATGGGGGGTACGTTAATATCATCAGTTGGTTTGGGGTGGTTTAACAAAAAGAAAATGGTTGAACGGTGAACTTAAGACCAGCTGCCTAGTCACCTTGATCACAATAATAAAGTGAACAGTTGAAAAAGAATTCTTCTTTTAACAGAGCTCCAGCAACCTATTGCTTGCTATTTATTATAGCCAGATAGGTGAACTTGCTTCTTTGGGTGAACGTCAAATATTTTCACATATACACAGGGTTATAGTCAGATCTATACTCCCTCATGAGTGTACAACCTAGTGCGTACATTTTTTTTATTTGACTTTCCCCTTTTTAAAAATTTGATAATGTTGAAACTCCAGTACAGATGAATATGCCTCTCGTGCACACACACACACACGCCTGCTGAATTATGCTACGAAATGGAGGAAATATAGCGGGTTTTTTTTGTTGTTGTTGTTGTTGTATTTTTTTCCCTATTTGGTGCTCTGCGGGGGGGTCGTGACAGGTCGCTGCTACAGGGGGGTGTACACTTTATTGACACCACCCCCCCGAAATTGACAGGTCGTTGACTGATTTCCGTAAGCACCATGCTTCTGTTAAGACTAAAATATATCGCAGGACTCATGAATGTCTTTTGTGCTGTTCTTGGTTTCTTTTTCTTGTTTTCCAATTTAAGTTTAATCTATTGATAGTTGTTATAGTGCAGTGCCCTTTCGGACGGCCTTCACTGAAAAATCTCAATATTTCGCATTTATTTGATAAGCCAGATTAGAGGAGATCAATGGAAATGGTTGGAAATAAATTAAATATGAGTCTGAGCGTTGCGTGACAGTCACCTTAATGAAAGGAAAACTTGAAAGATGAATGTGCATCTCGTGTACACATCATCCTACAGAATAAGAAGTTGAAAGTGCTAACCTCGCCGTACATCGGCGGATGCAGCCATTAAAATGATTAAGATTTTTTTTTTGAAAGATGGAGTCTTCCATCATAATAAAAGTTGAATAAAATGAAATATAAAAAAAAGATGGATTTGACCACCAATATGCGTATAAAACAAATTTTGTAAGATGCATGTGGCTCTATTGCACCTAAAAATAATATAAAAGTTAAAAAAAAAACATTCTTTTTGAAGCAGGGAAGGAGATGTCACAACGTCAATGAAATGAAGGTTTTTTTTTTAAAAAAGGGGCCTTGCAGAGAGTTTTTCCAGGATTTGGGTGGCTTTTTCCACTCAAAAACCACCCAAAAAAATATTGGGTGGTTCACGAGACCACATAAAGCCACCGTGGAAAATTCACTGCGGGTTGGCAATCTTGCTCTCAGGTTTCATCATATTTTGCAATGATTTTTATCCTGTAAATTCTTCCCTCCTGCCGCAATGTAAGGGGGAGCAATACGGATATCGTGTGGAGAACAGATTGCGAGAAGACAGAGAATTGAAACGAGGCTGTCTGAACACAAGGTAAAATGAAAATACCACATTGCAGGAAATTATAAAAAAAATGGAAAATAAAACGGTTCAGAAGGATATTGTTCCTTCCAACAATGTCTTTTTGTTTTCCCGGAAGAAATATGCTTTTAAAATGGGAAATTTTTGTTGTTTTTTTTTTTTCGTCAAAAAAAAAAAGGTTCTTTTTTAAGAAATGACCAAAATCACGTTCCGCAAAATAAAGAAAATTGAAAAAAAAAAGATGGAAGTGACACCAGCAGTGCACAATCATCTATAAAAGGGGAGTAAAATATTTTCCGTAACAAACCTGATGAACGGACTACAAATAAATGCATAAAAAAAAAAAAGGGTTGAAAAATGATGCCTCACTGCATACACATTTTTTCAACATAAATATAAGCATGTGGCGTGTCAATGACCCAAAAAAAGAGGGCATTTGCTGTGTGGCTCAGTACGCCAAACATCCTGGTAACTGCGTTGCATCGACCAGGGTACACAACAAAATAAACATAAAAAAACAAAACACAAACGGAACAGAATAAAATTTGGTTTTATTGGTATAATATCGGGTCGAGAAATACCACACCAAGCTGTCTAATGAGTCAAGATAAAACAGCAAAAAAAAAAAAAATAATGATAAACACTTGCGTGCTCATGACAGAAAAATGTTGGATGGTTATTGCCAGAAGCAATGAGAGAGAGAATGAGAGAGGGTAGAGTGTAGCACCGAAGTGCGCTGAAAATCAGCGCAAATCTCGTCGTCTGAAAAAATAATCCAAAATAAATTAAATTTGGAAGAAAAAAAAGATGAACTGGCCGCAAGGGGGCGCACAACATCGGGTTTCTGAAATTGACACTTTTCGGGGTAACGACTGATATGTACTAAAAATGATTGCATTTTTTTTTTTTGATAAATTGTTGTAGTGTAGTTGCCTCGGTTGTGTTGCCACAGTTGTGCAATCTCCACTTTTGTTTTTTTTTTTTTTTTTTTTTTGGGAAAGATGAATTTTTTCCATCCGCCTTTTTGAAAAAATGTTTACCATGAAACTAAGTCTCTCAGTGCTTAGTCGGCTTAGAAAATTGGTAAAGATGAATGCAAGCAACAACTTCCCCTAGCTTAGCCACCATATCTCTAATGGTGCAATGAAGACATGAAAAAAAATGACAAAGTCCTCTCGTGATTTTTGATAACGTGCAGGCACTATGCAGGCACGCACAGAGAGGCTACGAATCACATTTTTTTAGGTCAGAAAACAATTTTTTTGTTGGAACCGTGTTGCCACACAGATTGCAGCATTAACACTTTTTCCATTACCACTGAAGGGGTTGTAAAGAAAACTTTGCAAAAGAAAACTCAAATAGATGGAAGTGCAAAACGCCTCGCCAGACGTAGGGTCACTGGTAATTTAAAAAAAAATTGGTAAAATGATTCTAAGCCTCTCAGCCTCTGCTAAATCACCTTACGACAAAAGAAATAAGGGGCAAGCTTTTGGTAACAAAGCTTTGATCCTCGCTCGCAATGCCGATTCATAGAAACGTTGTCGCATTTTGAAAACTGTGTTTTTGCGTTATGTGTGTGTGTGTGCAGGCTTCGCGCTAACTTTTGGAAAAAAATCTGAAAAATCGTGTTTCGGGACCAAAAAAACGCACCTCAAATAGGGTTACGTCTGGGGGTAAAAAAACAGTGTTTTGTGGCATTTCCGAGCCAATCCCAGGCTGTGGTGGGGTATATTCGGAAAAAATGGACAAAATTTTAGTGACTTAAATTTTCACAAAATATGAACCCATACTCTTAAACAGGGGCATTTTCAGGTCTGAAAACCCAACTTCAGATGAAATTGTGGTGTTTTGACTGGGAACAGGTAGCGCCGCAGGCGCACGGTACCTAACTTTTGTCTTTTTATTTTTCCCTTTTCTCTGCTTTCTTTTGATTGCACGGGCCGATTGCTCTCCACGGTGGGGTCGCATGTGTGCGCAAAAACACTCTAAAGTACTCTTACTCTGAACGATGAGATTCCTCTGGTTTTAGTAAGGAAACCCCTGTCTCAAAAAGTGCTGAAAAAGTGCAATTTCCTGTGTCTTTCCCCCGCCCAAGAGCTCGTTTTGTTGCATTTCCTAACCAATCCCGGATTGTGGTGGGGGATATACGGAAAAATGGACAAAAATGCAGCGACTTAAAATTTGACAAACATGAGCCCATATTCGTAAACAAGGGTTATTTTCAGGTCTGAAAACCCAACGTGCTGAAGAAGCTATCGGTAATGTAGTGATGGCGGTGGGGTTTCAGTGACCACAGAGAAGAGTGAGAAAACCCAGGACGGTTATGGCCTCGGAGGGGGTGCCCCATGGCGTCCTACTCAATCTTTATCCGTGAGGGAGGGGATCATCCTCAGGGGGGATGTGGAGTCGTACTCAAAATAAAATGAACACTGTACATAAGTACATCGTGTTTAAACATAGAGGAGGAATGAACAGGTAGCGCCGCAGGCACACGGTACCCAACTTTTTTCTTTTTTTCTTTTCCCTTTTCTCTGCTTTCTTTTGATCGCGCGAGCCGATTGCTCTCCACGGTGGGGTCACATGTGTGCGTGAAAACACTCTAAAGTACCCTTACTATGAAATATGAGATTCTCTGGTTTTCTTAAGGAAACCCCGGTTTGCAAAAAAAAAACGCACCACAAAAATATCCAAAAATCCCGGGACAAAGGACAGAAGTTAGCGCAAAGCCTGTGTGTGTGTTTTTATTGTTTTTTTTTATTATGCTAGAAATCGTACACAGTATGTTTGATCGACACTGCAAATATGCCCTTATCCTTCAGAGCAGCTTGCGAAAAAAAAAGTGTCATTTGTCGTTCCCTCACCCCTTCTTGTAGTTGTTTGATGCGTTGACGCTTCCGCGGTTGGGGTAATCGGGTTTGTAAAATTGACCCTTTACCCCCTACATCGATTCCGATACTATGCCGGTTGTGGAAAAATTAAACGCAGCTACAGTACCGTTAACAATCGTTGTGACTTTCTCAATAATAATAAAAAAAAAAAAATGAAAATAAAACCCCATACCGTGAAAGAGTACGCAAGGCGAACGCCAATCAGTGGAAATATTCTATAAAATAAACAACCCTTTTGTTGCGAAAAGGTTAAAAGAAAAAGAAAAAAAAAAATGAAAAATAGCGCGTTTTGTGTTGTTGCGTTGTACAAAAAAAAAGCAGAATTTGAAAAAAACTGTTTTGCAACGTCTATTTCTCCCGCTGAGAAGTTTTCACTCATCAAAAACACTTCAAAGAGGGCGCTTTTCTTTGGCAACAGCAGACAAAACAACGCGCCTCTGGGTGGGGGGGGGAGAGAGAAAAAAAAAATGAAGAAAATGTAAGCTGAATGTGTCTCTCATACACACAATCCCTACACGGTGGAGTCTACCCGGGGGGGAGTTACTCTTTTGGGGTGTCGGATTAGGGGGACTCCATAGTCCCCCTAGGGGGACTATAGAGTCCCCCTAGGGGGACTATAGTCCCCCTAGGTGGACTCTTTTGGTGGGTTCTTGTGGGTTGTGGGGGCTGGTGCTGACAGGTATGTACACACCAGGGGGGTGGTGAGGGTCCCAGATGGGGCCCAGGGAGGTAAAAGGTCATGTTATGCGTATCATTGCACAGTTTATACAGTGCAAACTGTTGTTTGCTATTAGATGCGATACAGTCTTGTTGCTTATTTCCTTTCAGTCCTCAGTTCACTATGTATTTTATTATTTTTGCTACCTATTTGCCGCGTATTACGTACGTACCTAAGATGTATGTCTCCAGCATTTCATGAACTATGAAAATGCCTGGTTTAGTTTGTCAAACACAGCATGCCCAAGCGATCCGGGCAGTCCTACAAACTTCTCGTAGTCGTTGGTGGTACGCTGTGGTCTGCGGTGCCTCCCACAACACGTCCTGACCGTGCGACATGTAGTCGCACCGGTGATCACCTTTGCTGCCTTCCGGCGGAGCACGAGGGTGGCTCGTCCTAAGCTGAGTGGAGGTTGTTCACTGAAGAGTCTGGCTGGCTCATCAATTGGTGCATGCGTCGCCTCACCAGTTTCTCCATCACCTTCGACACACTGCCGGTAAGGGAGATCGGGCGGTACGACGAGGGTCAGTCATGTCTTTCCCTTTTTTGTGCAGTGGCATAGCGTCTTGTAGTGCAGTGTGCCCAGGATCGGTGGTGCGCGTTCACGTCCCCGCAACCACCACCTTCCCTTGTGTGGGCAGTTCTGAAACGTTGCCATCGGCACGTAGTGTGTCATTTTTGTGCAGGCCTGCCGCACTTGGCCTGTGCATATTGCAGAATCGCACACCTTCCACTTCGAAGGCGAGTCTCTCCGTCACTCTGCTCTCTGGAGAAGTGAAGATGTGTTTGTATGTGCGTGTGGTGCGGACGTAGATCGCGATGCCGCCTCCCGATGCCGTCGCCCCCTTCGCACGCTTTTGGATACGCATGCGTTTGTATCATACATAATGTATACGTCGAAGCCAATGTCGCCTGTCTGGCTCGCTTTGAGTTCCTTAAGGCAGACAACGTCGTACTCTTTTTGGGCGAGCAGTAGAGTAACACACTCTTCGTGCGAGAGAGAGCAGAGCAACGTCAGGTCTTCGTCATACACAGAGACGCCGTCTTTGCCATACGAGACAACAACACTGCCACAGGAGAACAAGGTCCACGAAGCGCAGTCGACTTTGCGGACCACCTCCCCACCCGGAAGTGCAACCTTGAGAAGGCAATCCCCACAAGGCAGGTAGCAGCGTGTCTTGCACTGAGAGATGGCAGGCGCACCGTACACATTATTGTCCGCATCAATCAAATGAGAAGACAGGCTCGTAGGTTTCTGTGTCGAAGCCGCCAACATGCCCACGCCTGCTACTATAGATGCAGAGCGTTCCACAACGCGACAGTGACCCGTTGTCTCCCGTATGCGTTACACTGTACTGAGCAGGACACTTGATGTCGGTAAAGCGGCGGCAAGCACAACCTGCACCCCTGCATCAAACGCCGTGTCCTGCAGACGGCACGTCAGCTTCTGCTCGTGTCGCTTGTGTCAATCCGTTGATGTTGTCGGAGAGACACTTGAGGGGTTTGGGTCCGGGGTTAGGGAGCGTGGAGTGTATCCCAGTTGTGGAGGTGGCAGAGACCTCTTGAGAAGGGGTCTTTGCTGTCATCGCAGTGTCTTGGTTGGTGGTGACGGTGAGCTGTGCCGTCACGCTATCTGCTGCTTCAGTTCCACCAGCTGTCGCAGAAGGTCGAGGTTCTGCCTCTGCAGCTCCTCCCTCGACTCCTGTCCCTCGGCTGCAGTGGTCGCGTTGCTGCTATTTTGTTTATGCAATCAACGAAGCAACTTTACTTACCTACCGATCCTACTATTTCTTTTGCCCCCTTTTTTTCGGCTTGCATTGCCGTTTCGCCTCAGGCTTGGCGCTGTCGGGTGTGGCCGGGCCCGCCCTCTTCCTGCTTCTGAATCGGTGACCAGGCTGGGCCTGGCAAGCCATCACCGGCTTCCCTTGATGACATGATGTCATGATGTTAACTTAACGCACCAGGTCTTCCCAGTGCTCGGCACGGTCTGCGTTGCGCACGCGAGGCCGCTGTTGTTGAGTGCGGCGACAAAGTCCGCGGTTGGGTGGTCTTTGGGCCCGCATGAGGAGCGACTTCTGGCGGCGCATGCGCTGCGTTCCTGGACGGGGCGTACGACAAGCCCAAAATATTTGGGTGAGGCGATCATCACCCTCCCGTGATGCAGCAATGCTGCTTCACGAGCCTTGAGGCTGTGCTCCGGCTTCAGCCACACCACCCTCTCGCGTGAGGCTGCCTGCGGCCTCATCCTCAGCACGCCGTCGATGCCCGATACGCGACGGAGGTCGGTGTCGGGGTGCACCTCCACGAGCAGTCGCGTCAGCAGGCGGGTGTTCTTGCAATCGCGTGCTGCAGTCACGGAGGTATCCACGATGTGCTTTCGCAAGCCATTTGCGTGCGGTCTTCTCGGGGGTCTTCTGCCAGGCGGGGTGGTCGCTAGCGTCCTTTAACACCGCTCGCATCATCTGTGGTGTAGCCACCCAGGTGCATCGACCTGAGTATGTTGGAGTGGAGTGCGGAGAGCGACTGTATATATGGCGATGTAGGTGCCTGCCTGGCGCACATGATGAAGGTGCTGGTGGGGGGAGGCCCAGGAGGGGCTGCTGCCGTAGAGGGACTCCATCATCACGACAGCGACCGAGGGTCCATCCCTGGAGTTGGGGTGGGTCTGGATGGTTGTAGACCGTCGCCTTATCCAGTATGGCGACGGCTCCTTCTCTCGGCACGTCTCCCGTGCGCAGCTGCTCTCATAGCTATACATTTCAAACATGCAAACCACATCAGGCGTTAACAACTGAGGACTGAAAGGAAATAAGCAACAAGACTCTGTCATTGTATCGCATCTAATGGCAAACAACAGTTTGCACTGTATAAACTGTGCAATGATACGCATAACATGACCTTTTACCTCCCTGGGCCCCATCTGGGACCCTCACCACCCCCCTGGTGTGTACATACCTGTCAGCACCAGCCCCCACAACCCACAAGAACCCACCAAAAGAGTCCACCTAGGGGGACTATAGTCCCCCTAGGTGGACTACATAGTCCCCCTAGGGGGACTCTATAGTCCCCCTAGGGGGACTCTTTGAGTCCCCCTTTAAGTCCCCCCCAAAGAGTAACTCCCCCCCGGGTAGACTCCACCGTCAAGGCTCTCGGGGGGGGGTGATTTTGCCCAAAAATCCCCAAAAAAAAAAAATAACGGATTTTGGGGGGGGTGATTTTTTCGGAAAATCACCCCCCAAAAAAAAAAAAAAGTTGGGAAATCCGGATTTTTTTTTGGGGGGTCTTTCTACTAGAGCTCCGTTGTTCACACAGCAGTGAACAAAGTGACCCGTCACAGCCAGAACGCGACTCAATTGGTCAAACGCCGAAGGAAAAGGAAGCATGCAGCATGGCGAAAGAAAAAAGTAGCGTACCGTGCGCCTGCGGCGCAAGCTTACAACCATCCTTCCCTTTGACATAGTTTGGCTGTAATAATGTGCAATTTTAAGCGCATTTTTTTGAAATGTTGCGTACCGTGGCTTCGCCAGAAACTTTCGTTTAGCAAAATATGGAAGTAAAATTCATGCAAACTGACGATAATTACCAACGACAGTGCCATTTTATGTCAACATTTTATAGAAATGTTGCGTACCGTGGCTTCGCCCGGAACCTTTCGGGTGCCATGACCGCAGTTTCTTTCCCACGTCCCACCCTTTGCACATAGTGTGGGGAAATTTTTTTGACCCCAAATCACCCCCCTTTTTGGGTTTTGGGGGTGATCTCCGAGAGCCCTGTCCACCGTGTACCAAAAGAAAAAAAAAAAAAAAAAAAGAAAAAAAAAAGAGAAAAAAAAAGGACTATGTAACTGTCCCCTACAGATGGTGTACATCAAAAAAAGGGACTTCCCACGCCAGATCCTAAGCTAGGTATTTTTAGTTACAACACGGAATGTCAGTCAAATATGGTGCAACTTACATACAACACACAACCGCATCCGTTGATAACTCTGTTTGCAGGGAAGAGTAGTGTCCTTCACAAAATAAAAAAAAACATAATGCAGGATACATGAAAAAGCCCAACAAGACCATCCATGATAACTTTAAGGGGTGGGGGAAAGTGATTAAGAGCACATTTTTTCAAATGAAATTGAGCATTTTTTGGGAAAATGTCGTTTCTTTTTCTTTTTCTTTTTTGCATTAGTGTGGTTGTCCCTATATACTGCAGGCTCTCTGCATCGTTGTTAAGAAAACAAAAAAAAATACTCCCTATTTTTTTTTGTGGGAAAACGCCCCCTCCAGGGGAGACGCTCTGATGAACGAGCCTACGTGGGTAACTAATATGAGACAACTAAAACACACAACAACAAAAAAAAAAAAAAAGAAAAATAAATACCAATGATGAATGGACCTCCTACGAGAATACAACTCATCAGAAAAAGTATTTCAACATATGCATTCAATAAATTGATAGCATATGAGGGATTAACAAAAATGTTCCCAACTTTTGGAAAAAGTGTAAAAAAAAAAAAATGAAACTGATAATTCGCAGACACCTCTACAGCGCGCAGGAACTACCACCACCAAAAAAAACCCCCTCCCAAAAAAAAGTACATAAAGGGATAAGGGGAGAAAGAGAGAGAAGAGAGAGCAAAGCTCACAGTGGAACACTGTGCCGAACATGAGGTATGTCGCAGACAGAAATGAAGCTTTTTAGGGACACCAAAGAAAGCTTGTAAGATGAATGTGCTCTCGTGTCGTCACACAAATCTAACAGATGAAGATACCCACGCGACACACATTGTAACCCGCGAGACATACCCCACCTACTTTCAGATAAACTGACCCAGTGAGACTGGTCATATCTTTCACACACATCTTCGCAAAAAAATATTTTTTTTGAAAGAAAGATAGTTTTGTCCATGCAAGCAAAGAGAGAGAGAGAGAGAGACATTTTGGTCACAGAAATGTAAATATGAAATGAAAAAAGCTCGTTTTGGAGAAGGAGCAGGCTGTTGCGGAGAAAACTACTCCTGAAGCAGGAGAGGGGGAGAGAGAGAGAGAGAGAAAGGGAAGGAGGGAAACTATAAAAGTCAATCCAAAATATCCCCAAAAAATGTTTAACTGATGATATTAACGTACCCCCATTTCTTTTTTTGTTTTACATTATCATTTTTTACTGTTTTTTGATTTTTTTTTTATATCATTTTTAAATTTGCAACTTCGTGCAATCTCCATTGTCCCTTCTTCCTTTTTTTTTTTTGAAAACTTTTTTGCATAAGTAATCAGACATTCAACCCATGCTTTGAACATTTTTCCACTATCTTTTATTCACCTTTACTCAACGCCTCGTGTGAATGTCGTGAGATCGGAAGGTGCAATATCTCGTTGAACTCTGTCTTCGTATTTGAGAAAACGCGCGAGAAGAAAGGGGAAGGGAAAGGAGGGTACAAAGGTTGTCAAAAAATAGGGGGAATCAGAAAGGGGAGAGGGGAAGAGGGCCACTATTTATTTATTTTAAAAAAAAGTCGTTTGTATGTGTCGTTTGAACTCCAGGTATGTTGGTTGCCTTGTTGTGTATTTTGTGCATTTTTTTTTCGACAAATTTGTTAGGATAATGTTAGCTCCATTATCTTCTTCTTTTTTTTGCTCTTTTTAAACAGGGATAACTTTGTGCTGCCATTGCTAGGTATGTTGCCATAGGCAGTAGGGGGAGGGGAAAGGATTTAGTTAAGGTTGCTCAGTGTTGTGTGTGATGTGTGAGATGCGTTCAAAAAGATCAGTGATACGGTAGCCTCTCGAAAGATTTTTATTTTATTTGCGTTTTAAAATTCTATGTAAAAAACGTGATGATATTTGAGGTATTTTTTTTTAAAGAAACAACAGCAGTCACGCGAAAGAGAGAGAAAAAACTTTTTTTTTTGGGAAAACCTTTATTCGGCTCACAAAAAGTAATTTTTCCATCATTCGGCTCACAAAATAAAATTTTTCCATCATTCTATCAAAGTTACTATAATTTTTCCTTCATTCGGCTCACAAAAGTTAATTTTTCCACCATTCTATCAATATTTTGCCAATTTTTCCATCATTCTATCAAAGTTTTTTTTTTTCACTTTTTCGAAGAAATTTTTGCCGCTGGAAAAAAAAAAATTGGGTGGTTTTTTGAGGAAAAATGGGGTCATTTTTTTTGCATTTTTCGAAAAATTTATAGTTCTAGGGTCACAAATTACACACTGTTTGCTAAACATGCAAAGACAAGTGGTCACTGGTGCCGAGTTTAACAGCTTGGATGACCTAAAGGAGACGGTAACGTGGCAGTCCTTCATCCTCCACATTTTTCCTTCCGCGTCTCGAACCGCACAGGCACCCGAATGACCCTTGTGTGCCGGTTCCTTATGTGCATGGAGGGTGTGTGCGGTGCAAGACGGTGATGGTTGTCGCATCACCCAGCACGAGCGCACCTGCACCTCTGACGATCACCCTGTTGCCAACACAGGAATCGTCGGCGCCGTCGCCTCCCGGACCTGCGATAACGTGAGAAGTGTATCAAACTATGGTGCACATAGTGTGATTGCTGACATGCGTGACCTTCGCCGCAATAAGTCACCTACGAATTTTCCCTCCCACAACCTATAAAAACGGGCAAAAAATCCTACCCAAAAATTTTTTCCAGTGGAAATATTTCCTCGAAAAAGTGAAAAAAAAAACTTTGATAGAATGATGGAAAAATTGGCAAAATATTGATAGAATGGTGGAAAAATTAACTTTTGTGAGCCGAATGAAGGAAAAATTATAGTAACTTTGATAGAATGATGGAAAAATTTTATTTTGTGAGCCGAATGATGGAAAAATTACTTTTTGTGAGCCGAATAAAGGTTTTCCCTTTTTTTTTTGAAAAAAAGCGTGGAGACCACTCATAGCTACACGCAGGGCGTTCGCCCCGGGGCGAAAAATATTTTTTTTCGTTAAAAAAATCTTTTCCTGAAAAAATGACATTTTATTTCGCCCCAGGGCTTCGCCCCACCGGGGCGAAACCCTGTATAAATAAATAAATAAATAAAAAAAGGGGAAAAAAAAAAAAAAAAAAGAGAGAGAGAGATTTCTCCCCACCACCCTGTAGACCCCCCCGGAGGGGGGGTCGCAGAGGGGTGTCCACTGTACTCAAAATCATCCGCAAACCCGCCTGCCGTGAGAGGAAGTTTCCCCAGCACTCCCGCTCGCTCCTCAATCCTGCAGTCTGCTGAAGGTGCACCGTACCCCCTGTTATAGAAGGTGTCACTGCTCGTGTCAACTCTACCTTCAATGGCAGAGAGTTGAAAATAATCAAAAGTTTATTTTTCACTTTTTCGAAGAAATTTTTACGTTTGGAAAAAAAATAATTGGGCGGGATTTTTTGAGGGAAAACGGGGCAATTTTTTGCATTTTTCGAAAAATTTATATTTACAGGGTCACAAATTACACACTGTTTGCTAAATATGCAAAGACAAGTGGTCACTGGTGCCGAGTTTAACAGCTTGGATGACCTGAAGGAGACGGTAACGTGGCAGGCCCTCCTTCATCCTCCACATTTTTCCTTCCGCGTCTCGAACCGCACAAGCACCCGAATGACCCTTGTGTGCATGGAGGGTGTGTGCGGTGAACGACAGTGATGGTTGTCGCATCACCCAGCACGACCCTGAGCACACCTGTACCTCTGACGATGTCAACAGCCCTGTTGCCAGCACAGGAATCGTCGACGCTGTCGCCTCCCGACCTGCGATAACGTGAGAATTGTAGCAAACTATGGTGCACATAGTGTGATTACTGACATGCGTGACCTTCGCGCAACAGTCACCTACGGATTTTCCCCTCTCACAACCTATAAAAACGGGCAAAAAATCCCACCCAATTTTTTTTCGCAAAGGTAAAAATTTCTTCGAAAAAGTGAAAAATAAACTTTGATAGAATGATGGAAAAATTGGCAAAATATTGATAGAATGGTGGAAAAATTAACTTTTGTGAGCCGAATGAAGGAAAAATTATAGTAACTTTGATAGAATGATGGATTAATTTTTTTTTGTGAGCCGAATGATGGAAAAATTACTTTTTGTGAGCCGAATAAAGGTTTTCCCAAAAAGAAAATCATAGAATAAAGGCGTCGGCTACTGCAAGCTTTGAGCATCGAAGGGCTTGAGAGTATTGACGAGTGAAAGGGGCACTCGAGCATCATCTTCCAAAGAAAAAAAAGTCTTCGGAACCCATTGTCTTGTCAAAAAAAAAGAGGGGTGGGGGGATAATAAATTCTGTGAAGGGGAAGAGAGGAGACTGTTCCAGAAATGTTTATTTTTTAAAAAAATGCTGGTAATCATTTCCGATGCAGCACTCCCAAAATATCACCCCCGTGGGGGTTTTTTTTTTAAAATATGTTCTTTGATCACCCCCGTGTACATCACCTTAATACGTCGTTCAAGTCAGGGTGAGAGGGAGGAAAGATGATCGGCTGTAGTAGGTGTTGTGCAAAACTGAGACCAAAAAAAATTTGAATGGTGCATTGTGACTCTCATGCAGACACACACACATCCAACAAGGACAAAGCAAATATCGGCAAACACGAAAAAGACCACTTACGTGACGTCAATACTCCTACATTATCAAAAGCATCCCCCCAAGGGGTGAACAAAGAAATATGAAAAATTGAGATCTCTTAACAGACCGCGAAACGATCAATCAAGAAAAAGAGAGAAAAGTTGGACAAATCTAAGCCTCAGCGGGCTTAGCAAAAAGAAACTGCAGAAATGGTGAAGTAATTTTAAAAACACCTAAACGTGCAAAGAATATGCAAGAAAATAATACTGACAAAAGGTTTTAGCAAACCCTTTTAAGCAAACGGCGGCAGGGACTCGAGGTGACAAAAAAAAAAAAGATCAGGTCAGGGGGAAAAGAGTTGGTAGCAGATGATACACGCATATCCATAAGCGTTCGGTCGTTTTTCATCTATTACTGTTGCAGCATAGACAAGAAAAGCGGCACTCACCGCACATGAGGTACACGTTGAACAGCATACCGGGTAATCTCATTCCCGCCAACACACCTCTCTTCCAATCATAAAGAATGAAAACGATAAAAAAAAACGGTGCAAAATAAAATAAAAATGAAAACTTGTAAGATGAATGTGCCTCTCGTGCACACACATCTAAAAAATGATAGCTATTGATACAGGCACCTCCGACTGACCCACGATGCCAGCTCCAAATGAAAGCGCAAGCATCCTAGAGCATACACCCAACAACAAAAAGGGGGGGAGAAGAAAAAACTGTAGTTTAGGTTTTGTATAGTCGTTGTTGAGTGTTACATTCCTCCCGATTATTTTATCTACTGATACAAAAGAGAGAGACGTTGAAAGTGCAAACGCCTCACCGTTCATCGGAGGACGCAGGCACTGAGGGAAAAAAAAAAGGTCTGAATCAAAATAAACGACAACTGTGAAAAGATTGGGCAATTTAAAAAAGAAAAACCAAAAAGAAAAATAAAATAGCGAAGCGCCTCGGGGCGCTTACACTAATAAAACCAAGGTTTCAAAAAAAAAAAGAAAAAAAAAGAAAACAGCGAAACTGTGAAAGCTAATTCGGAGTGCAATCCGAGATACATCCAGTTTCCATGTTTGTTTATCCCTCCTGTGCTGTGTTAAGAGGGGATGGGCGGAACGATAGAAAACTGTGGGCGAGAGAGATAGTCCCTCCATTGGTTTGATATGTGTTGATGTTTGTTTTGTTTGTTTGTTTTCAGACTTTGTAACTTTTTTTTTTTTGGTGTAGTGACAATCACCTAAGCACCCATCATGGGGGAGGGTCTGTGTACTATATTTTGATGATCAAATTTGCTTCTTTTTTTGGGGTGTCAAAACAGACGGTACTTTTCATTTTTTTTTGTTTCAGTAAGATTATGAACAGAAAAAAAAAATGATAAATACAGAGTCTTCAAAAGAAATATGGTGTGGTCCACAAGCACCTTCACATGCCAAAGCGCTGCAATGTGCTTCTGAGCATGTCACACCTCAGGGATGGAAAACAACCCCTGAAATCACTGCAAAACCACATTAAAAAAAAGGGTGAAATCCAAAGATGTATGCGAGCTTCACCCCCAAAAAAAATAAATAAATGATAACAAATCTCAGGTGATAACTGTGCCGTTGTTCGCCAGCAGTAGACAGCTCTACTAATAGGGGGCCTCAGACGTTCCGCGAAAGCTTGGAGAGCTTCGCGGAATGCTACCTTGTCTTTGTTGTGTCATGGGCAACAACATACACACGTTATGGTGCAAGAAACGCCACACTGTCTGCAGTGGTTTAAAAAAAAACAAGTAATTGCTATCGGAAAAAAAACGGGGTGTGATGTGGAACTCCATCCTGTAGAAATAATCTACAACACGCCCAGCATTCTGCTCTTCTGCAGGTATTCTAACGCTCTTCGTACGCTGCCAGACCCACTGGGACGCCAGCATCTGAAACGTTCAAGAAGGGGGGCTGTCCTCTTCTTCCAGCACCATCTGCTCGATAGCGTTGTTGGACGCCCGCTCGGCAGGCTCGGCGTGGCCCAGCTCGTTTTTGTCCACAGGCTCCCCACATTGTCGTCGTCGTTGGAGCAGTGCGGAAGGAACACAGAATGCACAGACTACAACACATCGATCACACCAGGCGCATCAGCACCTCCAGCAAATCGCCAGGATGCTACGGTGGTTTCGAAAATCGCGCAGAGTTTTCCACAGCACACCCCGCTTTTTTCTTAGCAATTACTTGTCCTTGTTGTTATTGTTGTTTTCAACCACCTTCCTTCAACCCTTGTAGGATCAGTTGTTATTTTTTTCGCGAAAACATGAAATTACACATTTCAAGAGAACAAATTAAAAAGGGTCCTTATTTGCATTTTTGGGCTCCGCCCGTGCAGTGGTGGGGTCAATCTCGAAAATTGGACAATTTTTTGACCACTTAAATTTTGAGAAATATGAGTCCGGTTGCTTATACGTGGGGCCCATTTTCGGCTAAAATTTTCCTCAAAATCTGGTTTTGTAAAATTGACCCTTTACTCCCCCCCCACATCGATTTCAATACTATACCTTACTTCACCTACGGTTGCCCTTACAGGGGGGTGAAGGAAGGTAAGTTGAAAACTCTTCTTTAAAAAGGTAGGGAGGTGGGAAGTGGTCACATGGCCACAAGCATTCAATGGGGTTTAGTTGGTTTTTCTTTTGTTTTGCAAAGTACAGAAGTAATAAAAGGGCGTGATAGGCAGGTAATACATAAAGGGAAGGGATCCGACAATTTTTTTTTTTCGGAGAAAAAAAAAATGTCAGGGGAGGAAAAGGGTATGTGTGCGTGGATACAAAGAAAGAGTGAAATAAAGATGAACCTAAGCCTGGACTTAGTCACCAAAAAATAAAGAAAACTTGCAAAGATGGATGTGGCCTCTCGTGCACACATCTTAAGAAAAAAAATATATATAAAGAATAGCAGCAAGGAAGCCCTAGTACGAGAAACTGGTCTCAGGACTATGTGCAGGCGCGTTATTATTGTTTTTTTTTTAGCTTTTTTTTTTTTTGTGATACCGAAAAAAAAAATCGTATGTCAATTTCAAACAAGTTTCTGTTTCTGTGCACACAACAGTTCCAGTCCCGAGACTGATAATCCATCGGATGCCTTTCACAAACGGTACGCCTCACAAAATAAACTCGGGCAGATGAGAAACAGGAATTTCTCTCCGGCCCGACCTTCCCCCCCCCCCCCCCCCCCGTTTTTCTTTTTTTCTTTTTTTTGAAAAATTTTTGTAGTGTAGTTGCCTCGGTTGTGTTGCCACAGTTGTGCAATATCCACTGTTTTTTTTTTTTTTTTTTTGGGGGGGGAGAAGTTTTTTCGTCTATCATGTCAGAAACGGCAATAAAACAGCTTCTGTGCATGACATTGTACAAATCACACAAAACCATCCTGCAAAATGCCAGAACGCCCACAGACTGGAGAGGGATAACAAACAAGGGATGTGATAAGATGATTGAAAGGGGTGGTGTAGCTGCGATACAGGCAGCCTTCACTACAGTGTGTTTTTTTTTTTTTTTTTTTTTTTTTTTGTTTTGCTTTTGTTTTGTTTTTTTTTGTTGTGTCGACAATCACCCTAAGGACTCGCTTGGGGAACTTAGGGTCTTGTACTCAATTGTGTGATTTTTTCTTTTCTGACGGTTTTTTGTGAGTCAATTGTCGATGAGACAGTTTGTCACTATCTTTTATTGCTGTGAGAGAGAAATGAGTGCAAAAAGCATGCCTCAGAGAAAACATACCCAAGCGCAATAGGGGCACTCAACGAGAAGACAGAAAAAAATCCCCGATTTAGTATCTGACTGATCACGCAGGTATGTACCTAAAAAATTGACCTTCATCGACAAACGCTTAAATAACCCACCTTGGTGGGTTATCTTAGACACTCAATGTTGTCCGAATCCTGTACTACGGAAAGGTTTTGGCGTAGTTCGCCTTCCACCCTAAAGAGCGATGTTTCTTTGTACGAAAAGGGTGCTGCAGAAGAAGCCATCCCCCAAAATCTGTCTCACAATTTTTTTAAAAAGAATCAGTCAGGTGAATACCCACACCAGTTAAAAGAGAGGGAAAAAGGGGGATTGATGTAAAACACAAAGCCCTCTCGTGACACTACCAAAAAAAAAAAAAGAGCTGGTAAGATGAACTCAGCCTAAGCCTTGCTGTGTTAAGTCATCTTCCAAAAAAAAAATCGGAAAGATCAATCTCTATGAAGAGAAAACCAACAAAGTGTTGTGGAACAAAAAAAAAAAACCTTTTTTGAATTGTGTCTCTCGTGTACACATCTTTTTTAAAAAAAAAATTTAATACTGAAAGAAAACGCTATAAAAAAAAACCCCCCCCCCTCCTCCCTGTAGCAAGAAACAAACAAGAAAAAATCACTGCGAAAGATTTTTTTCTCTTGTTTATTTGCATTTTTTTTTTTTTTGAGCTACAATGACCCTTTTTGGAAAGGATGAAAGTCGGATTGACCTCATGAAGGTCAGAATCCAAAAAAGGGGAGGGGGAAAATGCAAAGAAGGGACAGAACTATCACGCTTTGAAGTACTGTGAGCCGTGCATCGAGAACAAAGTGACAGGAGCCGTAGACAGCAACACGACCTAGAGGAACTATCACGGAGGCTATACGCATTTCAAAGACGACAAAATAATACTGTCATGAAAAAAACGCAAAACAAAAACAAAAAAAAAGCCCAATTTTTTTACCCCATGTATTTTTTCTTTCCCCTTTGAGTGAGTGACACGAGACGTCACATTTCCAAAAAAAAAAACGAAAAAAAAGAAAAGGAAGAATAAAAGGAAAAGGAATATGCGTAAAACTTCTTGATCAGATTCTTAACCCATAGAACCCTGAACCATAATAGATATGGAGGAAAGGGGGAAAACAATAGTGTGCGTAGGCTGACACAAAAAAAATAACAAAAATAAAATTGACTAAAATTGTTGTTACACTTTTTTTTTGAAAATCTTAGTTTTTAAAAAAAGGAAGAGGGACCCTGCCCCAGAAATTATGAAGAAGGCTATAATCCTTGCAGCGAAATAAAAAAAATTGATAACAAATAAAGACAAAAAATAAGAACAGATGACTAAAAAAGAAAAGAAAAATACATGCAGAAAGCCGGGGATTTGGGGTCCAACGATAACAAACTGCTGGAATTGGTGGAAAACAGTCAGACAAAAAAAACATGAACAAAAATTGATGTAAAATAGGGAAACTCGTACTCCATATTTGATGTCTGTTACGCCTTTTACGTATGAGGTACTGAATATGTTTAATGAGCACAATATTTTCTGAATCTGACAAATCATCGTGTCGAAAAAGAGAGGGTTCTTTTGTGCACAATGTCATTCAGCCGCAATTTTTGGCGATCTATTTTTATATTTTTTTTTGATAAATTGTTGGAGTAGTGCAGTTGCCTCGGTTGTGTTGCCACAGTTGTGCAATCTCCACTGTCCCTCTTTTTTTTTGAGAATTTCCTGAAACAGCACCCCGCTTTTTTTTGATAACCCCCCCGGGATATCATACACCGACAATCAGTCTTGTCAACAGCCCTATTTTTTTATATTTTCCCCCCCTTCTGAATCAGTGGATTGGTGGAGCTGCTGTGGGGGTATTTTTTTTTGCAGACTCTTCACGTTACATCCATCTTCAGAAAAAAAGCTTTTGATGTATGTTCCCTGGAGGGGGATTGTCTGAAATGATCCAAGGCCAACCCTGTCTGAACAGTGTACGTACAGAGCGCAAAGCAAGCCAAAAGACAGATCCTTGTCAACCTCTCTCAACTATCCGTTGAACAAAATAAAACAAATACTATACAGGCTACTGTGAGGAGGAGAGGTTGGGGGAGGGGAGACAAAAGAGGGGAGATGGGAGGGAGGTTTGTTCAATCATGATAAGGGGGATACTATTTGTTTTCGGTTTTGTTTAAAATCCATCCCCGCCTGGTTCTGCCTGAACTACAATATAATATGAATTGTTTCATATACTAACTATTCTACTGAATAGATGGTATAATAGGGTGCACTAAATGTACCCAAACTTTTTTTTTTTACTTTATGTGGATTGTTTGTTTCTGATAGTGACGTGACTCGTTTTTTTATGTTTTTTTTTTGGAAAAGAAAGTTTCATGTACCCATTAATAAAAGTCCGTGAGGTTACAGCCAGTAAAATTTACCTCTTAAAAATAGCATTATCCTCGTTGGTACGGATTATATGGGCTGACAATAAAAAGGAGATGGATACAGCCAGTACATTTTACCTCTCCATTAAATGTAGCATTATCCATATAAATACAGATTCTGGGCTGACACTCGTTTTAGTGGTTTCGAGCTGCCTGCTCCTAGACCACCTCGACAAAATATGAATAAAAAAAATCGAAAAAAAAGAAAAAAAAATGCAGATGGTAAAAAAGGGGTGAGGGAGAGAGAAAGAAAAAGAGAGGAAAATGAAGACTAGACACTCCAGAAGTCATTCGTATCCAGACATTTAAAAAAAAAAAAAATCCAACACAACGCAACAACACTAAAATGAGCAGTACTTGTTTATACCTGGTTCAAACGATCACATACATTTTCTTTTTTTTTGAAAAATAAAATAAAATAAAATTCGAGGCCTTGGGGGAGGGGTTAGTTTTGAGATAAAGTCTTTGCAGAACAATACACGACGACGAAGTCTTTTTGGGTAAAAAAAGCTGCGCAGGAGAGTGCCACAGTACGTTGTTTGCACGGTACTATGTACTACCGCGCAAACAGTATACCTACTTTGCATAGTATGAAACCTACATAGAAAACCTCCCATAGAATGGGAACCTGTAAATAAATTTCAAAAAAATAACAATAAAAGTAACTCTGATAAAAGGAGGAAAAAAATGGGTCTTTTTCGTTGATTATTTTGTCAATTTCAGGCCATTCACCCTATACGGGCGGAAGGGTCAGATATGCTCAGGAAAATACCTAAAGTAGAATGTACGTTTGCTTCACTTCGACGTCGTCTATATAGTGGATAAAGGGGATAAGGGAGATAAGGGACAAGGGATCAGGGAATGAATAAACGCACACAGTTTGTTTTTTTTTTTTTTTTTTTTGAAATCTTTTGAGGGTTGTATTGGGTACTCCCTTCTTTTTTTTGCATTGCTGGTAAAGACAATTAACCATATCTGAAATACAGTCTTTTGCACATCACAACAAAACGCCTTCGGAAAAGGCTAGGATGCTTTTACAGAACGGCAGATAAAGAGTGGCAGAGATGAGACATTTGGAAGAAAAAAATATTTATTGGAAATATTTGACGCTGTCCACTCCAAAAGAAAAAAAAAATGCATGAATCTAAGCCAGCGCTTCGTCACCATCAAAAAAATACAACAAAAAAGAAAAAAGAAAAAAGAAAAAGAAGAAAAAAAGAAGAAAAAAAAAAAAATGAAAGATACACGAACTAACACATCTTTCTTTTAAAACGGTCGAGAATGAGGGGTTACGTACACGTCAAAGCTGAAGACAATGGAAAAGCCAAACGGGTTAAGCAAAAAAGCAAAAATAATTGGCGAAGCGAAAAGAAAAAAAACCACAGGGCATCCTAGCACAAACGAAGGTGATGAATGTGTCTTTCTGTCGTACACAATCATGGATGAACTTACATTTTGATAAAAATATTATTGCTTTTTGCAGCGTTGACAACTCAACCATGTCACAGACACGAACTGTGTACTATTAGCACCTATAAGAGGTGCACAGACAACATTTTTTTTGCAGGAAAAATGAAAAAGATGTTTTAACAGTGCAAACACCACCGGACAACAGGCGGACACAGGCACTGAATGAAATAGTAATCACGTTGAACAAAATACCCACACCCCCTTCAAAAAAACCCCCCTTTAGGGAAAAGGGCCAATTTTTTTTTGGGGGGCAACAACCCTCTTTTAAAATATAAACTATAAGGCTCGGAGAATTACTTTTTTAGTACCATGGTATACAGAATATCCGAAGAGGCTGGGATTTTCCCAAAAATACATTCATATACTTACTATTTATAAATTTTCCCAAAAAAAAAAAAAAAAAACCCCATCGTCTTATCTGAGGGAATGTTTAGCTTAACTTCCCCTAGAACAAAGTTGGCTTGAAATACAAAGCCCTCTCATGAACAGTGTACCTTAGGTACATGACCGGCTGTACCGGGGGAGGGTGGACACCCAAACCATGCAGTCCTACAATCCATTTCGTGGTTTACATCTGATATGTGCTTCTCCCGCTTCCATTCATCAGCCAGATGAACGGGGATTATTGCGAACAGGAAAAAAAAAAGAATAAGATCTTGAAAAAAACAGGGATTTTGCTTCCGTATCTGAGATCTTCCGGATACCATGAGCGGTTCTAAAAAGCGGTCAAAAAAAGTACCTTTTTTTTCCAGTAAAGTACCCTACTTTTTTCAAAAAGTACTTCTCCGAACCTTGTAAACGAACACAAAAAGAAAAATAAAAAACCAGTAAAGCGCGGAGTGGAGGGTGGATATATGGGGAGGATGCATATTTGTGTGTTTTGTTTTTGTTTTGTTTTTGTTTTGATAATCTGTTGGTTCAGTGCAGCTGCCGGACAGACAGTCTTCACTTTTTTTTTTTTTTGTTTTTTTGGATAATAATTTGGCGACGAGACTGACGTACATGCTCTTCACCGGTATTCCCCCCCCTTTTTTTTCCGTTGTACCTTGGAACTATCGCGATAGTGAGGTGTGTCAAGTATACCTTAACTACGCACTCTGTCTTCCTTGCATATATTTTTTTGGTAACAACGGGGAGATAGGACTTGGAAAGAGGGAAAAAAAAACACACACAGAAAGAAAGAACAAAAGCTGCGTTGATAAAATGACCCAAGCTTCGGGTGCTTGGTCACCTTAAAAACAAAAGATGGGAGCCTGCACTCGATGAACCCCAACTATAATGAATGGAAGCTCAGAGTCAGAATTGCAGGAAGGCAGTATTTTGGGGCGAGGAGGGGAGGTGGATGCACACGCTGCAAGACAGAAGGGGGTAAGGGGGAAGGTGAGGAAGGTGAGGAGGGGGGAAAGAAAGAAAGAGGGGAAAAAAGAAAAGAAAAAAGGAGCCTTGTGTGTGTGTTTGGTGCGTGTGAGTGATAAAATTTTTTTGCTGTTGTGTCGACAATTACCTAACTACCCACCAAAGTGGACAACTAGACACTGTACTCAATGTTGGCCGAAGCCCCCCTTTTTTGTACCAAAGAGAAGAAGTGTGTAATCCAAAGTGGACAATCAACCCTCCCTTTCTGTACAGTGTGTGTGTGTGTGTGGCAAAGGGTCAAGGTATTGCACTTTAACCTGACATTTGCGTTTTTGTATTTTTTTTCCTTTTGTTTCAATAAGGAGCATTTTGTTCATATATTTTTGCGTTTATTTTTTTGCAGTCAAACCCGTTTTTCAGACGCGCTGTGTTCATTACCCATCATTCCCTTCTCAATTCTGCCCACATCCGCTCTTTTCTAACACAAAAGTGGGTTGGCCTCCACTTCCTGTCGCAAAGGAATGAAAAGGGGGGAGGAAGGAGACGGGAGGGTACGAAACGACATAAAAAAAGATGAGAAGCCTAAAGTGCTGCTTGGTCATCTTACAAAAAAAAAGACTGCTCTGTGCGCACCAATCTTTTCCTAGTGGGATACAGTCAGGGCAAGTCTGAAGCGAGATTTCCTAAGGTTGGGGGAGTGCGGGGGAGGCAGGGATAGATGTGGGTATGGGTGTGATACAATGGTAAGTAACTGAAACCACAAAAAACAACAACATAAAACATAAAACATAAAACCAAAAAGAAAAGAGAAGTACTGTTTTACCTTGCCAGGTGAGGGGCGCAACGTAAAAGCGGGTGAAATAATAAAAATAAAAACAAAAAACAATAAAACCAAAATATACAGAGAGAGGAAATGGGCACCGGTTACTCTCGAACCTATTGATTTAAAAAAAAACTGCTTTTCAGGCGCAAATAATACGAGGAATGATACCAAAAAAAAAATATAAAAACCAAAAAAACGGGGGACAACTTGGAAGAATGAATATGCCCTGTTGTGCACACCCAACTGTAAAGGAAAAATAAATAAATAAACACTCACACACATCCCTTTTCTATAGAAATCAAGTTCGCAGTTTTACTTATAATTTTTGGAATCATTTTTTTGACCATTTTCGGTCTACAATTCTCCCAAACTATTTTTTAAACCAAAGAAAAACACACACATGCCTCGTTCTAATTGATATTCCCTTGGAAGGGGGGTTTTTTTTTTCTTCTTTTTTTTCTTTTTCGCATCGTCGATACGCAAACTCAGTCTAGAGTATCCCGATATAAAGACCCAGGGCGTTATGATATGGGCCAACAGAGAAAAAAAGAGGGTAGAGTGGGATGGTGAAAAATATCGTCTTGGGAATTGACATAATACACCAAAGGGAGGGTGCAGGAGTTTTTATGAAGTTTTTTTTTTTGTTTTGTTTTGTTTTTTGTTTTTGCTTTTGCTTAGCTTTGGCAAAAGAGAAAGAGTGCGTTACTAAATGGTGCACCGAAAACCCAAGGGAAAAATCCTAGTAGAGGTAGGGGGTCAATATAAAAAAAAAACAAAAAAAAAAAATCCAAAAAAAAACGGAGCTAATGGTTGGATTATTTTTGTAAGGGGTTGGGGGAAGGGGGTCGGGAAGAGGACAGGGTAATACACACATTGTATATCTTTTTTTCCTGGGGAGGGGGGAAAACCTAAGGGGGAGGTTATTTGAGAAATGGGCAAAGTGTGAAGCATAGCGGTATCCCGGTCATCTCGGGGGGAAGGAAGAGAGGAAACCAATTGGGGAGGGGAGAGTGGAAAAAGGGGAAAATAGGTAAATTACAGTATTTTTTTTTTTTTTGGGAAAGAAAGATTTGAAGAAAAAAAATGGGGGACGGTTTCTTGTACCACAGAAAAATAAGAAGCAACACCCAAATGGGGGAGGGGGGTAATGGGGTTTTTTGAATGGGTTTTTGTTATTTTCGCTTTGTGCTCTTTTGGGGAAGGGAAGGGTGAAATAGGAGGTATAGCCGCATCATATAACGTTGATATATAAAGATATATTTTTTTTTTTCGGTTGCGGATACTGGATTAAGATTGGAAGATAAAGAATATGGGAATAAGCATTTCAACATATGCAATCAATAAATTGATAGCGTAGGAGGGATCAATAAAAATGTTCCCATATTTCTTTGGGAATAAGAAAAAAAAAATTTTTTTTTTTTTTTTGGAGAGATGAGACTCGCAAGGAAGAGACCCCATGCACACACTTTTTTTTGGGGAGAGACAAGAGAGGGGGATTTTTGATAAATAAATATTTTTTTTTTGAATAGATAAAAGCAATAAATTACTTTTTATTTAAAACAAAAGGCACTCCGTATCCAAAACAGGGGGGCAGTCTGGGGACAAAAACAGATTTCTGTATTGAGAAATAAAGAGAGGGGGAGGAATCTTGAGATACAAAATATTCGAAAGAAATAGCAAAAAAAAAAAAAAAGAGAGAAAAAAAAAAAAAAATCAAAATGAAAGAGGTCACAGTGATGGCGTTTTACCCCCCCTGGTGTTTTTTTTTTTTAGAATAAGCAGGGTTAAATCATTTGCATGAAATAATACCCTTTTTTTGGGGTCCAGGTTCAGGTTTCGCAAAAGATAGGGGATTATTTATGGCATAACCGGGTTACATGGCTTGAACACTGTTATTTTCGCCGTTATGGGCAAATTCGATATGCGAAGCCTACGCTAGGTGTAGCTGGTAGTGAGTGTATGCAATTCGCACTATGAAGCTCTGGAACACCTGTGAGAACCGAATCCATATTTCGCAAAAATAAAATAAAATAAAATAACACTAAACTCATAAACTTTCGAAAAAGAACAAAAAGGGTACAAACAGATTGTAAGATGACTAAGCCTTTCGTGCCTATTCACCTCAACAAACAAACAAAATAGATTGAAAAAAAAAAAATATGGCAGTGCCTATCGTGCACACACCTCACAAAATGAGAGTATTTTTTTTTTGGGGGGGTAAATCGGACGCCGTAATAATTGTGGACTCATTTTCACTTCTTTTGGAGTAATTGTTAAAAAAATGTATGTCACCACCCGACCATCACATTTTTTTTTTTGAAAGCAATTTTTGCTTTGTTTGAAAATACCGATGCACCCGAAACTAAAAATGAACCTGTCACTTCATAATTTCAGGTGGAAAAACAGATTTAAAAATAAAAATAAAACAGGCTTTTTCTATTCGTTGTCCCTTTTCGGCACGCTCAAGAATTGGGGTGGGGGAGAAAAAGAAAATAAAGGTTGTCAAGATGAACCTAAGCCTAGCACTCAGTCACCTTCGGGTGGAAAAAAAAAAAAGGAGAGGA
The DNA here is from genome assembly GCA_964035575.1 of Rhynchopus sp. YZ270_cl-10. Taxonomy (NCBI): domain Eukaryota; phylum Euglenozoa; class Diplonemea; order Diplonemida; family Diplonemidae; genus Rhynchopus; species Rhynchopus sp. YZ270_cl-10. The sequence goes on from OZ037851.1 coordinate 716,211, forward strand.
AGAGGAGGGCAAAATAAACTCTTTTGTTTTGTTGCGAAACCAACAAAACAAAACAAAAAACAAAACAAAAAGGGAGGGAGGCAAATGGGGAGCTGGACCCTCCCCAGCAAACAAAGAAAAAAACTTGAAAGAATGCAATGTGCCTCTCTCTCGTGCACACACATACATCTTTACCACTAACAAAAAAAATTTTTTTTTCTTCTCTTCTCTGCGGAAAACAGTAACTTTTTTATATTTTGAAACTTTTCCTCGCTGCTTTTTTTTATGGATTTTATTGTATGTCTACTCGAAGTTCATCTGGGAGATACAGGACAAAAGCTGGGAGAGATCCTGCTCCTCAGGTTCTGCCAGCGACATCATCTCACTGTGGTCAGCAAGGTACCTGGGTGCGACGTGGGTGGGGCTGGATGTCGGGGACGATGTGTCACGCTCGGTCTTATCTTCATCGGAGGCTGCTTGCGTGGAGGACGACTCATCGAGGTTGGACTCAGAGGCGATGGAGGAGGAAGGGGAGGTCCTGGTAGGGGTGCTCTGTGTGTGCGGTGCGATGGGGTTGAAGGCAGGAAGCTGCGTCTCGGTCTTTTGGGGGACCGGCTTGCCAGCCTGCTTGGTGGTTCCACAACGCTTGCACCACAGACGGGACTCCCAGTTGCAGTTCTCGCAGTTCGGGCAGAGCCAGTCAGAGTCGCGGGCAGCGGAGCGTCCACAGCGCTTCTCTCCGCTGTGTCCGGTGCGGGGCTCTCTGCGGGACTTCTTCTTTGCGTCGGTAGTGGTGTTGTTTGGGGTGGTGGTGAGGTTTGCAGGGCGAGTTGCCATGACACCGTTCTGCACGGTGTTGGTAGGGGGAACGACCATCATGACAACGTTGTTCTCAGGCACACCCTGCGGAAGAGACACCATCTGCTGCATGACAGGCTGCTTCATCTCACGCTGCACCGGAAGCGACATCATCTGCTGCATCTGCTGGTTCTGCAGGGCCCTCTGCATCATCAGCTGCTGCTGTGTCATCGCCGGGTTCGCCATCATCACCGGGGCACCCATCTGCCCCTGCGCCATCTGCGCCATCTGGGCCATCTGCATCTGCCCCATCACATTCGCCTGGAGCATAACCTGCTGAGGGTGCTGTGCCATCTGGGAGTACATTTTAAAAGAGAAGAGAATTCAAAGAAGAGAGAGAAAAGAGAGAAGGAAAATACGGGAGCTTTTAGGTTGAGAAAGCGAGGCTATGTCTGTGTATGAAGATAAAAAGAGAAAGGGTTTTGTTGGTTGAAGATAACAAAAGGGATAACAGAAAGGAATATGAGTAGCCTGTGTGGTGGTGGTGCTTGTGGTGGCGATGAGTAAGGATTGGGGCTAAAAATAAAAGCAAAGTTGAAGTCCACATTTTTTCTCGAATCTTGTTTTTTCCTTTTTTTTTTTTTGAAAACTTTGACAACGGGTACCCCGCGAACGGGCAATCCATGTTTTTTAATTTAAATCCAAAGGAGTTCAGTCTTGAGGTTAGAAAAAAAGTGTGACTGCTGGTGCAAAAATGCCCCTGTACACAAAAAACAAAAAGCAGAGTTGAAATACAAAGCCCTCTCGTGACAGTGTACCAAATGTTTCGAAAGAAAAAGAAAAGAAAGTTTGCCGAATGTGCCTCTTGTGCACACACGTCGCTACCATTGTTATCGCGCTGGATCACGCTGGGTTAGAAGATGGGCTGTCCCTTCGTCACACAAAGACGGTTGTTAGGGATGCTGTCGTCACCCCATTTGCTTGTATTGTGAGTTAAGGCACGGGATACACGGGATATTTACCTCTCAAAAAAGAACCGCCGTAATCAAAATATATGGACCGTAAAAATGTTACAGTTGGCCAAAAAAAAAACCCCCCCCAATAGTTCCAGATCCAGTACTCAAGAAAAACCAAAAGAGACAAAAAGAACCCCCCCCGAAACAGATAGTTGATATGTTCACAATACACACCAACCGTTTCCGCAACCTTCCTTCAACCCCGTTTTTTTCTTCTTCTTCCCCCCCGAACATAATTATTTGCTCTTTTTATTGCAACGACAATCACTTTATACCAACTGGAATAAAGGTCATATTTCTTTTCTCAAATTGGGCCAAATTGGGCCAATTTTTAGCCCAGTCTGGTGGGCTAGATTTTTTTTTCCCCAAGAGAGCCCTGCAAACCTCCGAAAAGCTTCGAACTTGAACCACGTTTCTGGAGTCAGACCAAGGTGGGGTACACGCATAAAGTATAACGCCTGGTTTGTGTTAGGTCCAAACGAACTGGGGTGGCGAGGGAAGTAGACACACGACATCCACAGAGAGACAAACCTTTCAGAGTGAATTTTAGTGGCCCATATACATTTGTATGGTCGTGATCTACTCCACCACACTACCCTCAACAAAAAAAAAAACAGAACAAAACAAAACAAAACGAAACGAAACAAAACGAAACAAAACAAAACAAAAGGCTGCTAAGATGGACCCAAGTCTCTGTGCTGAGTCACCTTGATCACAATCGTTATCGCACTTCAGCTGACTGTGTCTGGGGGGGAAATATATGGTTGCCAAATCAACGGAAGTCTCGGGTGTTGAGGCACTTTTTTGAGGCACTGTTTGTAGGAATATTCAAGGGAAAATGCTCATGACCCGAGACTGATTGGTGGCTTCCTTTTTTTCGGCTTTATCGCATTGCACACACGGGAGGGGGGATAAATGTTGACGCCCAAGTGACGGTTCCAAAATAAGGATTCAAGAGCGAATATTTCTCTCTTCTGTTCTATTTTAGGTAGACCAATTCCATGTCAGGAAACCACATGATGATAATAAGGGGGGGAAGGTTTTACAGGGGGGAGAAAACAGTTATGAGACGAACTTAAGCTTTTCGTGAATAGTACATATCGTTATCGCACAGCATCAGCTGCGTGGGACAGATAATGGTTCTGCTGACAGGACGGTCAGCAACGGAACCGGCCGCAGTCCCTAATATTGACCGCACAGCACCGTTGCCATTTCACTCAGCCGCATGTCGTACATCCCATCAAGGCTTTCTGTTCTGTAGCCTTTTATTTGCTCTTCGCTGAGATACCTCGTGGCGGGCTGGTTATCGTTCGCTGAGTCCTCCTGTGCAACAGCATCGGGAGCGTTCTTTTTGTCTTCCCCGTGGAGTCGCGCCCATGCTTCAGGAGGGATGCTTGCTTTGCAACGGCGGCAGGTCGTCTTGTGTTTCCAATTGACCTTCCGGCAGGGGGGACAGATCCATGTATCTCGCCGTGCGTTTTCGTCGCGTGGGTCGAATGCGATGGAGTCGGCGGCGGCTTTGCTTTCGCTTTGAGCTCGGTTCGCGGTGGGGTTGGGTAGCGGTTCTTGTGGAGGTGTTGCGACCACGTGGGCTGGGGGGTTCGTTGCGGGGTATCTGGGTTGGTTAGGGCGGGTCATTGGCTGCTGCTGCTGAAGCTGGTGCTGCTGCTGGTGCTGCTGGTGTTGAGGCTGGTGTTGAGGCTGGTACTGCTGGTACTGCTGGTAATGGTGGTGTTGGGGTTGGTGCTGCTGCTGCATGTACGCCTGCTGCTGCCATTGTTGTGGGTTTTGGGGTTGTACCGGCGGTTGGACATATGAATGTTGGTTGTGTGATCCGAACATGTCCCGACGATCATGATGCATGTTAAAGTGAGAGTGCAAACGCTTCTGGGACGCAGACACTGAGGTTTTTTAAAAAATGTGTATACGACTGTGAGGTGTTGTTTAGTTATTTTTTCTTTGGGGGGGAACCAATAGAACAAAACCTGAAGGGGTTCTCAATGCTTTTCCCACAAAATCGGCAACACAAGAAACCCCCCCCTTAGGGCTGCTCACTCTCTCGACGCTTTCGCTCCTTTGTGGCTGCTGCGGAGGAGAGGAGCCCGGTCATCGTCCGCTTCACCCCTGCGAGATAACCTGTGGTGACGAGCCCCACTGCCTGACCAACTTCTGCGCAAAGCAGCGCCAACGACTCTGGCGCTAGCAGGAAGCCGACCGCACTCTCTTGCAGCGCGTCCCACACCCCTTCTTCCTCTCCCCCCTCCCCCTCCCCCTGTTCCCCTACCGCCTGCTCCAGAATCTCCTTCGCATGCTCTGTCCACTCCCCGACCCCAACAGACTCAGGGGAAAACGATGCCTCCCCACGAAACCCCGTCACCGTCCTGCACAATGCACACAGCACCGCAAGGTACGCCAACGCATACGGAGGCAGCCGTACCGGGAGTGTAGTGGTGAGGTGGATGCACGCAAGAATGTGGTTCGTCCACGCCAACGCGGAGTGCGTAAAGGCGGCTTTGAAGAGCGGTGCGGCAGGGGGGATCCCAAGGGTGTGGAGGATATGATGCAGGGTGGAGACGGCTTCGGCAGAGCCACTTTGCACAGCCACGGAGAGAAGTGCACGCAGTACACTAGGCACATAGGTGACGGCAGTGACCGGTGTCGCCTCAAAGTCGCATGCCTGCAACACCGCAAGCTCACACCCTCTCAACAAATCCTGCAGCTCCACATCTGGCACCTTCACATATCTCTCCCCAAGCACCGTCCGCAAATGACAAACGAACAACGCAAGACATGCCTCCTCCTTGCTTTGCACACCCTTAAGAACCGGAGGAGAACACGGCAGTATCCTGCTTGCCTTATACGAAGCAAGCATGCAAGCACTGGCAACAAGAAACCTATCATACCGTGCAAACGAACGCACCGTAAAAAAGGTGTGAAACATTCCGATTGCCTGAAAACAATGCTCCGGAAGCACAATGTGAACACCAGGCCCCTTGAAGACACATTGCTCTGTATTGCGCAGTGCATCCTGAACTCCAACATTCCCTTCCATCACTGCCTTCTCTAAAACGGCAGTACAAAGACCCATATCACCAGACCTAGCCGAGACTGCCACATTCTCCAGCAAGACACTGTAACTCCCATTCATTTCTTTTGCCGTTTTCCGTTTTTTTCGCGCAGGCTCTTTATTCACAGACTCCTCCTTCAATAGCGATGAACAGAGCTGCGTCAAGGTCGATACCGTTTTTTTTAGATGGGTAGGTTGTGTCCCAATGAGAGGAATTGCATCGGTTACGGTGCTTCGGGTACGCGCTGCTCCGCTTGAAGAGAGCAACGCCCAGGCCTCCGTGGGGGAGTACAAAGCTGCGTACTGCCCTGCAAAGGTGTGTTGGTGTAGCGCATTAAACTCACGCTCATACACCGCTGAGGCAGTGCACCGTGATGTGTACGCAGCCTCCCAAATGAACGCTACACCGCTCATACGGAGCGCATGAGCATCTTCCACCGAGACACCATCACCTAACAAAGCCTTCCCAGAAGCATCAAGAGATGCCCACGAACTTCCTACATCCGATACACCGTTTGGCTGCATGTCTGAAGGAAAGAAGAGAAAGAGAGAAGAGAGAAGAGAAAGGGGCTATAATAAAACTGTTAAAACCGGTTTCCGAAGGAAGTTTCAGAAAAAAAAAAATGTGTGGATGTGGGGGTGGTCTGTTTTTTTATTCTCTTTTGGGCCAGGCAGTTTTTTTTTTTTGGGAAGGCGGGTAGGGGTGGGATAGCGGGGTAGAGCGTGGAAGGGGGGACAATGGCATTAATAATATCTCACAAAAAAGGGGTTGGGAATGAAAAAAGATGCCCCTCTTATATTTTTTTTTCCTAGTTGCGGGGGGGGGGGCGAAGAAGAGTTGTAACAAAGAACGAGATTTTTTTTTGACAATTTTTTGTTGGATTAGTGTAGCTGCCATGATATACGATAGAAAGTCTTCACTGTCCAGTTTGTTTTTTTTTGGTTTTTTTAGTGTGGGGGAAAAAAAGGGGGGAAAGTTGAAAGTGCTAGCATCTCCGTGAACGTAGATACCCAATTGAAAGATAGTGCGCATCTTAGTAACACAACACATTTCTCTCAAAAAAAAAAAAATAGAATAAGAACAATACTCGAAATGGGGAAATGGACATCGAAATTAGCATGCGCCAAGTGTATCATCAAAACACTAGAACACAATGTAAGTATCTTTTGAGGGCTAGGTTCGCAAGATTGCGCTACTTTTTTTGTTTTTTTCTTTTTTGACAAATTGTTGGGGTAGTGTAGTTGCCTCGGTTGTGTTGCCACAGTTTGTGCAATCTCCACTATTCTTTTTCTCTTTTTTTTTTTTATCTGGCGCCGTATCTCTCCGAGGAGGGGCTTAGTCCATTACAGAGACACCCTACTCATTTCCATCTCGACCTTTTCACACTCCCGACACAAAGTGCCCATCATGGTGTGGAAGCCGTCCCAGCACTTTACCCTCAGGTTGACCTTTACAGAGTTTGGAGGAAGCGCTACGAAAGGATCCCCGGATGCAATTTAAAGTCCAGGACTTCTGGGGGAACCGGGGGGGTCATCCCTAGATAGATGCAACCTCACCGAACGCATTTTTCAAAAAGATTGAAAAATGGATGCACTACACACACATAAAAGAAAAAAAAAAGAAAGGTTGATAAGATGACCCTTAGCCTCTCATGCTTAGCCATCTTGATCGCATTCGTTAAAAAATGAGGTGGCGAAGAGGTAAACAACAACCACATCAAGGGTTATGTTATACCATAGCTAGAGAATGCACAACATGCGCATGTTTTTTTTTTATACACAATTTGCGCATAATTGGTGTTCCCGAAAGGGCCCATATTGACAGGTCCTTGACATGTCCCTTGACACAAGGTTTACAGGGGAAAATGACACACCCCCCTATATTGACATGTCCTTGACATGTCGTTGACATGTCCCCGACAGCAGATCGGTAACACCAATAATGCACATTCTATACCTATGGTATACCTCTGCCATGGGAGAAAGCCACCACCCTCTCTCGATACGTTTGTTGTGGGGTTCCTTCCGCGCCCTCTCCCATAACAAGGGGGCATCGTGTGTCACACATAGCTGAAACTGAAGGAACACCACGTCTATTAAAAGGACAGTACATCATGTTTCCTCACATGATACACTGCACCTCGTGTAAAAGTGAAAGACCGTAAAACTCAATTCAGTGCCATTCCAACAAGCAACCCACCCTTTTTTAAAGTCAAACAAGCCGACGAGTGTATCTTGAAAAATAAAAAAAGTGTGAAAGACAGGGTTTGAAACATAAGAAAAAGACTTTTTTTTTGATTTCCCCCCCTTCGACCACCAGAACCTCTCCCCCCCTATCCCCTTTGCCCCATCTCTTTTGAAGCGCATATATCTCGTAGAATATTGTGTTAGGCACGCTTTGTTTGTGTATTTTATTGTTCAAGCTAGAAACGAAACAAAAAAGAAAGGTTGCAAGATATGCCTTACGTGCACACACATCTTTTCCACAAAGTGTTCGAGAAGGTGTCCATACCACTGTTGTCGAGAGCAAGTTTCCCCGTCACAGCGCATGTATAGGTAACGAAATGGGAGGAAGAATATCAAAAAAAAAAAAAAACAAAAAAAAACGACACCCAATCAGATCATCCGAGGAAAGCGTCCAACACGGGCTGTATATGGTGTTGTGGGTGGGGAAAAAAAAAAGTGGGTTTTGTGTTGTCAACAATTGCCTGCCAAGAAGCAGGTTCTACTATATGATCTTGGTTGAAAAGACAGTCAATCCATAACCCCTAAAAGAAGGGAGAACTAAGCTAACATTTTGCCCCTTCATTTGTCCTCACTGATCTGCTACTGTTGTCTTTTTTCGTTGATCACAGCCATTTAGGAAGCCATTTTAGGCTGATTTTACCCTGGGTAGCGCACGATTAGGTGAGGGAAATTTGGCTAGTCACGTTCAGTTTCTAATGACACTGCGTGTAAGCAAAATAAAAGGGGAGATATTACATACCGCCAGCTCTCCTTTGTGCTCAACAATCAGATCCTTAATGCTGTCCGAGAGTTCAATTTGCATCTGTGTATGTGAATTGTTGTACGTTTCCCCTTTTTCCAGAAACAACGCGATATCTTAAACTAATCACACCGTAGGTTACTTTATCAAACTCACAACATTATAACAAAACAATACCAACCGCCAACTGATCCCTCACATTTGGACCATCTATGAACTCCGTGAGACACAGAGCTTGCAAGAGCTTACTGAGTTAGATGGGAAAAAAAAAATTCTCCCGTTCATAGATTGCCCAACATTGCTGCGGGGGGAAATACATGGTGCTGATTTTCAAAGACAACCTCGTTCCTCACATACCTCACGCAGCACCCTCACGGCATCACCCTGGGAGTATGCGAGAAAGAGGTCGTCCTTAGCGCTGCCCCGCACCTCCTCCTCCTCCACCTGCACCTCCTCTGTCTGGCCAAGGCTCTCAGCCTGCATCTCGTCCACCACTGCTGCTTCCTCTACGTCGTGCAGTGCTTCAACCTCTGTACCCACAGTAGACCCCTTTTCTTCCAAAAGGCCTTCACAAAAGAGAATGAAGAGAGGGTTTGAAATGATGGTTTCGAGATGCACATCGTTTGTCATCAACGCGACACAGTCTTGCGCGGTGTTCTCTTGTTTGGCGTACCAGGTGGAGAGGAGGGTGATCGGGACCTCCTCTGTGAGGACTGCCTGCATACATGCTTTGTTGTAGTATAGATGAGCTGCGTCAGGGAAAATCCCGATCGCGTCTGCGAGATAGCCGTCAGCTGCAGCGTGCTCTTTGCGTGCGATGCACTCCAACACTTCTTTATCCAAAAACGTCAGCAACAGCGACAACGACACATCCAACTCCATGGCCGCCTCATCGCTCGCACGCTTCACAGAAAACCACCCCCCAGACTCACCCCCCTTCATATGCTTCAAAAACCCCTCCCCATACTTCCTTTCGATGATCGAAAGCAGACAACCACGACTGCCCTGTGGTTTGGGCTCCTCCGGCTCTGACCTAGGAGTAGGGGTACGTGAAGAGCTTGTTCCTGGGGTTTTCTCAACGAGGTGGCTTGAGTGGGTGCTATCTGCACGGATTTCGACAAGAAAGAAAACACGCTCCAAGGTGCTCCGCTGCGACTCCTGCAAAAGCGCTGCAGCGTACGTCGACAGCGTTCCCCGCGAAGGGAGGGGAACCACATGTGGTTCCTCCCCTTCAGCCATCTCTACCTTTTCATACATCCAGGTGTGCCCAGGGTAGGTCCTCACACTAAACGCCTTCCCCGCCCCGATCAGACCGTACATAACACGCTCAGAACGCTTTCCTTTTGGAATCCAAAAGATTTTGATATCGTGGTCAGAATGGTTTGCAAATCGGACTCTAATTGACTTCGCCTTTTTTGCCTTTTTCTTACGTCTGCGCGAAGGCACCGAAGGAATCGAAGAAACCTCGGGCTTCTCCTTCTCCCCTTCAACTGCCACCTCCTCCCCCAAGGCTACCTGCAGATGCAACGGAGTGTTGTCTCTGCTGTCTGTACGAGCTCCCATCCATAGACGGAGGCATTCCTCCCAATCTGCACTCCCTTCAATCAAGACAGCATCCCCTTCATGGTCGAGGTACGTCAACTCGAATGCATGCCCAACAGTCCATGCTGACAGAATACGTTGCAAATCGTCATACGCGCTTTTGCCTCCATCAAGCGAAATGCGTTTTACCTCGACAGGGGAGGAGGAGGGGGAGGAAGAAGGGGGGGAAGGAAGCGTAGTGGCAGTAGGGTCGGCCCGCCAAAAGAAAAATTTGAGGGGTACTCTCGAGACGCAGGGGGGTGCTGCGAAGGTGGGCATTGTGTAGAAAAAAAAAATAAAAAGGGAAAAGAGAGCAGTGTTATATCTGGGGTAAAGGTTTGGTTTAAAAATTGGATTCTTTTTGTATTGCTTTGGTGCTTTGGAGGAAAATGAAGAGGAATGGGAAAGGATTTCTTGTTATGTTACGCTCAGGTGTGGATAGTGGTTTGCTGCGCGTTGGGAAGGGGCGGGTGAACGGAGAGTTTGAATGGGTTTTTATGAAGTGGTGCATGGGGAGGGTATAAAAATGTACCCTATCTCGTTGGTTTAGTTTTTTTTTTTTTTTTTGGATTGTAATTTTTTTCCCGACTGGCCCGAAATGCTTCAGTTTAAAAGAAATGGTTAAGCAAACGCCTCTTGTGGACGCAGTCACTCCAAAAAAAAATGAGGTGAAATTCGTAAGATGGGCCGAAGCGTGGGTACTTGGTCACCTTGAAAAAAAGAGAAAAAAATGAGTTGACTTGAAATACAAATCCCTCTTCGTCACAGTGTACAAATAAAACGGAAGGGCACTTGAATGCCACCAAACCGATTCAAAAAAGGAAAAAAAAAAAGCTGCAGGATATACGTAAGCCTCTCGCACTGAGTCACCTTTTAAAAACAAAAGCAAAGTATCGACCCCTACCCTACACAAAACCCCCTCCACTAGCATCCGGGTAATCTGTTGGCCGTCATTCAGACATTCTTCACTTCTTTTTTTTTTTTTCGAAAACTTTTTGTAATAGTGTTGACACCCAATGGATGAACTCCACTATTTTTGTTCCCCCACTATTCCAGAACTCTCTATTAATCTTCCTTCACCCCCTTTTTTTTCATTCCATTCTTTTACAGGTTCTTCACTCCATCAAGTTTATGCGCGTTTCTTTTGTGTACGGTTTGCGCCTTTTGAGCCCAGTCTTCGAACTGCGCTAGACCCTCTGTGGACAGACTCTTCTTGAACGCCTCGCGGCCATCCTCTCCAAGGGGGAGGTACATCCCTGTGAAAAGCTCGATGAAGTCGTATGTCAAGCCAAGCTCCTCTTCATCTGTTTGTCCATCCCAGAGGTCTGCTGAGGGTGCTGCGTCGAGAGTAGCGCTTGGAACACCCAGGGCTCTTCCCACTGTGAAGACCTCAGATTTGTGGAGATCGGAGATGAGCTGGACATCGACCACTCCGTCGCCCGCCTTGCAGAAGTACGCGAGGTATCCGTCTTCGTCTTGGTTTCCTGTTCCCATGACAATGCAGGGGAAGCCTTCCTGGGAGATCAGCTGCGCAACATAGTATTGGCAGGGTGCACGCATGTAGGAGCGGAGCTGCCCCCGCGCAAACCCTTTTCCTTCAATCCCAAGGCTCTTCTCGATGAGGAGGGAAAGCTCCGTGTGGAGGTTGGTCTGGTCGACCACGTACTCTTCTGCACCGCAGGCAGCGATGTTCTCCTTTCCGCGTGCCAGTGCCCAGTCGCTGCTGTGGATCGGTTGGCAGACCCCGACGACACGTTGAATCGCGCTCCCTTCCTGCTTCTTCGCATGTGCGCACAAAGCAAGCGTAACAGCGCTGTCCACCCCACCACTAATACTGCACATCGCCGCCTTCAACCCACACTCCGACATATATTTGTTAAACTTCTCGCTCTTCTGGGCGATCCATTTGTCAGCATCAAAGGCACGCACCTTCCTGTACTCCTCCAGCTTCAAGACAAGGTCTGCGTGGAGCGACATCGAAGAAGAGGGGAAGAAGGGGAAAGTGTTGCTGAAAAAGGATTGTGGGTTGTCTCAAATAGAGGGGGAAAGAGGGGGGTTTTGGGGGGCTTTCAGACATATAAATATTTGTGAAGGGCTGGAGGTACCGCAAGGGGTAGGGGGGGGAGTGGGGTCGGAAAGGGAGGTGGGAACGACTTACTTTACACAAAAAAAAAAATCGCGTTGAATGAGATTGTGTTTTATATGAAAATGTCTTTTTGTTTTGATATTCTGTTAGGTTAGTGTAGCTGCCATAAAAAGCAGTCTGCACTGTTCTAAATGAACACAAGCCTCATGCTTAAGTCGAAACCTTTCACCTGAAATCGTGAAAAGGTTTTTGGAATTTTCTTTTTTGTTTTTGTTCCACTTACCCACCTCCAACTCAAAACCTGCCACACAACAACACAACGTGAACGTCATCGTAACGTCATATAGCGTGGCACCCCCCCATCCCATCTTAGCACCATCTGCACACTCACCCCCATCTCCCATCCCACCCACCGAAGGTATTCACATAAAGAATTTTTTTTTTTTATCAGATGCACCTAAGTCTCTCGTACCTTAGCCACCCTATAAACAGCGCTCAACAAAAAAGGCCCAGACAATGAATAGGCAGGCCCCTGCACTCTCTTCGAAAAATCCAAATAGAAAGGAATTGTTTCATATACATTCTTTTTCTAATGAAAAGAAGGTACAGAGGGTGCTAAAGAAGTACCCTTGCCTTTTTTTATGTTTGTTGTGGTAGAAAGGAAAAAAAGGTTTTTCGAACAAACACCCCAAAAAATGAGGTACGGTTCTGCCAAATGTCACCCAAAAAATAATAAGGGCGGGGTATACTTACAGACTGGGTTATTCCTTGCTAAGATACAGACCCAGAGAGCCGACACCAGAAGATGTAAAATAAATAAAAAAAAAAATGACGGGAGTGCCAAAAACAATGGCACGTCAAAAAGGGGGCGGGAAAACTGACTACGTTATTTTCCCAGTCTTTCGGAGACTGATCATCTGCAGATTTTTAAAAAAGAAGCACATCGGGGGGAAAATTTTTGTCGAATCGTATAGAACCAGAACCTTTGTTCTCTTTGTGGAAGAAGAAGAAAAAATGGATTGGTGTGTGTACACAAATACATCCCAAGGGGGTGGAGGGGAGGGGGGTTAAAAAAGAAAGTCCCACACAAAAAATCCCCAATAAATGTAAAATAACTAAAGGTGATGCAAAAGATAAATGAACACATGAACACCCATTTACAATATCTTCCGAACTGCGACCTTTCCCCTTGAGGACCTCCCCTCACCCCCTCCATCTATCTCTTCTGAGTACGGCATTCATTCAAAAAAAAAAGTATCCCCGTTTTTATGACTTCCTCGTTTTCGTGGTGGTGAGAGGGTTTTCATTACTTTCTTTTAAAGGAAAAAGATGCAGCTAAAAATGGGGGGGTAACTGCGCGCAAGAGAAACCCTTGGGGTTTTTTATTTATTTTTATTTTTATTTTTTTGTTTGCAACGAGGTCTTGCTATTCAAACGAGAAGGTAAAATGGAGTATGCCAGAACCCGCAGGTGGAGGGGGGAGTGGGGTATAGGGTAGGAAAGTGAAACGAAAGCCTCTGTTATCCGTGGCAAAATAAAATAAAATAAAATCGCAGCTTTTTTCCCCCGTATTTTTTTCCCCACTCTCTTGAAGAAATCTTCTTTTCTTCTTTATCATCAATGGTTCATTTTTTTGTTGCGTTGCCACTCGCCTATCGAGGTAGGCCCTACACAGCGTCGTGAAGAATCGAAGGTGGTTTTTTTTTCTTTGTACTTGGTCTGCATCTTGCTTAAGTGAAGACCCGCACAACAACTCACTGAAGGTTGTTCCACACGATTCCACAGTGGAAAAATGCTCTGCCCTTAGAAGCTGCTCCAACACATCGAATAAAGAGTATTGTAACATAGGGGGTCGTTGCCAAAAAACTTTGGTTTTGGAACCGACTCATGTATATTCAATGAATTGAAAGTACAGGTATAGGGATCAACAACAATGTTCCCTTCTTCTGCTTTTTGTTTGATAAATTGTTGGAGTAGTGTAGTTTGCCTCGGTTGTGTTGCCACAGTTTGTGCAATCTCCACTTTTTTTTGGTGTGTATATTCCAACGCATCGAACAAAGAAAACCCCCCGGTAGATTTTTTTGGATTTCCAGGGAATATCACTGGCCACACATTCAAAAAAACAAAACAAAAAACATCCAAAAGATGAACCTGAGTCTCAGCCACCTTTTAAAACTCCAACCACATTTTGATACCCCTCCCTTTTTTCTAACCCTCCCCCCCCAATGACCACCCTCCACCCCAGCCCGATTTATTTTTTTTTTTTTTATTTTTATGTTAGTTCTCTTCCCCTTCAACAGTTTTTCGTTCTGAAGTGCCCCTGCCACACCCCCATCTTAACCACTACATCAGCAAGGACTTACTAACCTCCATTTGCGGGTGGGTGAGCATCCCAGATCTTCCATTGAGTGCCAAGAGGGTGTCGGTTTGCCCTGGTGTTCTGTGGGGTGCGATCGGCACGGGTGTTTCCTTCGCGGAACCCAGACGACGCTTTGCGCTCGAGATCTCGTACTGTCCCCACGATAGGACCTTGTGGATCTGGTACTCAACATACGATTCCTTCATCAACCTGATAACAATCGAATTGCCCAGGTACAGCACCGGGAAGAGGCGAAAGTTCATCCACCATGGTTTGTACCCGTTGCCGACAGTAAGGTAGCACTGCAGAAACGTAACGAGACCGGGGTATCCTGAAGGGGGATTGAATAGATTTTTTTTATGAAGTTGTATTTTTTTTATTTTTTGCGATGTTGGTGCTCGTTTGACCGATTTCAGAAAACACGATATGACATATTATGTGCTCAAAAAGGAGGGGGGTAAAGTAAAATGTACGAAGGGTATGCATATCTGCAAAGGCAGTGTGGGGTGTAGTGTAGCGCTATAAGAGCGCAGACACCCGGATTTTTTTACACCAGATGCTAGACGGTACGGAAAGACACGGGTGTTATGTTCCAGCAGGTGGTATGTTGTGTGTGCCAATACTGAAGTACAACGCTTTCTGGGGACAAAACTCTTTTCCATAGAGAAACAGGACATACCCCATGAGGACCACATCGGGGAGATACGACTTCCAATTATCCATGTACGATCTAAGATTGCCTGACGGTATCTGTTAGTGGTGCATTTTTTTGGGTGAAAAAAAAATGATTTAAAAAGTAACCCCCATAAGCCTCTCTGTGCTTAGCCACCTTGATCACAATCGCTAGCGCCCAGAAAAATATATGGACCTCGGTAATGTAGGGAAATAATGATAACCAAATAGCTGGGGTTTGAAACCGCTGGCGTGTCTCGAAGGGGCGACGCAAACTAAATACCGTGCATATTCATGACATACTTTCTTGACAAGTTATAATCTCTTTTATCGTCTGTCGGTGCTACAAACCATTCGTGCTGTGTCACTGGCGTCGACCACGGGGTTGTGAACGCGTGAGTCATCTTGACTTACAAAAAATAAAAGAAACAGTAATGGGCCCAAAGAGGGGGGCAGTACAGTCAGCAGAGCGCCAAGGGTGGGGGGAATGGGGCGTTGGTATTTGCTGTGTGAGTTATCCTGTAGGGAAAGTGTTGTTGTTGGGTAAAGACCGTTCCTCTCACCTGAATTCTAGTATCATCCATCCCTTACAAAAAAAATGGTGGTTATTGTAAACACCGACCGAAACATTGGTACTGTGGAAAAGAAACCGAAAACCAGACGAAATCCTCCTGGTACTGACACACCATTTCCTACCTACCGCAATGAGATAGAATGTGAGAAAAGCCGCCCAAATTGCAAGAGACCGACAACTTGGCTGTACAGGAGACAGGAGGTTCGACTTTTCTGCGCTCCTCAACAGATGTACGCAAGAACAAATTAGTAAAGTTTGAAGCTTCTGCATTTGTATTTTGGTTTCTGCGCTTTGGTCAGGGGTGGGAGGGAGGGGGAGGAATCTGAGGGAGAGCAGGAACACAACTGTATGGCTGAGAAAGAACGAAAAAAAAAGAAGAAGGAAAATGAAATGTGCCTTTCTGCACACAACTCGAAATAATCAGCTCCCATGAGCACCACACATCTTTTAAAAGTATTGGGGTGGGAAAGACATAAAATAAACATAGAAACAAAAAAGGTCTTGCAAGGCATATGCGTCGTGGTGCACATGCATCTTTAAAAAAAAAAGGGTAATATTGCTAGCGCTAAAAAATATCCTCCAATTAAGGAGGGGGATATTTGATGAAATGGAACAATTCCATGCGAGATTCACAACAATACGGAACGCGGTTTTGACCCGTGTTTCATTCGCGATATATATTTAAAAAAAAAAATACATTTCAAAAGATTTTATTGAGCGATTGCCTGCAGTGCAGGCAGGTTCAGGGCATGCATTTTTTGCCCCTTGTCACTGCTTCACCATGTTTTCTTGTTGTTCTCTGTAGTAGTGATCCAGACGACTCTGGTGACGGGAGTGGAGGGGGGAAGCTTTTTATGAAGTGTATTTGGTTGCTCGTTAACATTATTTTTTTTGTTATGACTGGTTCTACTTCCAATCACATGACTTTCTAACAGTACGATTGTGGATAACAAAAACTTTAAAAATACCACGCACACACACACAAAAGGGGTTACGGGGATAGCGGGGAGCTACTGGATGACTCAGGTTCTTGTCAGAGCGGGGAGGGAGCTGATGTGTCTCTTTTACTGGAATGCGGGATCGGACAAATTTTAGTGTTTAAGCCAAAAAAAAAATGACCTTCTAAATCAGGCCTGTTCTATGAGGTATGGGGAATGGGTGTTACTTTCCATTCGCAAGAAAAGAATATGTGAGAGGGTGTTGCATTCAAAAGAGAATATGGGCAAACAAGAGAAAATATTGAAAGATGCATGCACACCTCTCAATAGAAAAGCTAAAAGTTCAAACGCCTCACCGTACACCGGACGCAAGCACTGAAAGAGCGGAAAGAAGAAAAAAGGCAATCCAAGATATCCTTGGTCACCTTGAGAAAAAGGTATACGCCACAAGGGCACAGCATACATTTTTGTAGAAATAGAAAACAGCCCAAAGTAGTAAAGCGGTAAAAAAAAAAGATAGTGAGAAAAGGGAAAAGTGGAGACACAGGAGGACGTATTCATGATCACCTATCTGGCCCCTCCTCAGTATATTGAGGTCAGCGGGTATCAGAACAAAAAAAAAATATCCCAAAAAAAAAAAAAAAAAAGATTGAAGCGAACAACCCAGGTGGGGTATGAAGCAACTCTCAAGTTTCAAAAGGAAGGAAACAAAAGGGGGAAGGGGGAAGGGGGGGCGGGAAATTGAAAGACAACTGGACTTCACAAAAAAAAAATATAAAAAAAAATAGTTTATAATGAGGAACCTGAGCCTCTCGATCTTGGTCACCTTGATCACAATCATTATCGCACAGCAAAGAAGAAAAAGGAACACATCTTTCTACCATGAGGGGCAGCAGAGGGCGGGAAAAATACTAAAAAAGAAGGGTAGTTGAAACGTGCTAAAGATCAGTCATGCAAAGGGTGGGACGTGGGTGTTCCGTACCGTAAGAGAACGAAGGCGGTTCACAACCGCTCGGCGAATCACGCAACCTCTTTAAACCCCAGAAAAAAATAGACACCTTTTAAACAAATGAACCCCTTTTCCCTTTCACCGCCTCCATTGCCCTGTCGCGGGCACTGGATGGCCCACCTAGACCGCTTTAGTGGGACAAGCAATACATAGAAAACTTGTAAGATGAATGTGCCTCTCGTGCACACACGTCAAATATTAACGCTGATAAACGATCCAAAGCTTCCAATATATTTACGCACGAAAACAAAGACAAACAAAACTTGGAAGATGAATGTGCCTCCTGCGCACATACACTTCTCCCACCTTCGTCTAAACAAAAGAAAAAGAAAAATCATTGCAGGAACAGCGACAACCAACAATGTCCTGTTACTTTGGGTGTGGATGTGAGAGATGAGCTGTGCATAGATTTGACATAGAAAATAAGAAAAGCGAAGTGCTAGTGCAAACCGCAACGACGCAGGCACACTCCGGTGGGTCATCGAACCCCCCCGCACGCCCCAATTCCGCACTCCGTGTTGCAAATGCAAAAATAAAACACACAAATCAAAAAGTGTGAAACACAAAAACCAAACTCTTTTAAAAAAAAATATATTTGATAAATTGTTGGAGTAGTGTAGTTGCTTCGGTTGTGTTGTCACAATTGTGCAATCTCCACTGTCCTATTTCTTTGCATACTTTGGGTTTGAGTGAGCCAAAAGGTGCGTTGATTCTGTTATATCGAATGGGAAAAGGGGAAAGAAAAAAAATCGAGGTGGGGGCTTAGGTGTATTACCTAGAGAAGGGGGTGTTACGATGTGGAAATAGAAGTTGAAAGAAAACGCATCACCGCTACAGCGGCGGCCTCAGGCACTGTTCTCCGCAGGCAATCAAACTCCTGAGAGCACTTCATCGGCATGCACACGGTTTCCATAGGTTCAAAATCATTCCACCAAGTGGAAGATTAGGCCGATGACGCTGACTCACAGTAATTTCGGTTTCGATAGTTGCTTTTTTTCTAAATAAATAATCTGTAGGACGATTGACTTAGTACAGGTATGCCATACGGAAAGTTCTTCACCATTTTGTTGTTGATTAACTTTTTTGTTTATATTTCGTTCCTCTTCAAGGAGTTGTTTCCTCTAAAATAAAGTAAGGTTGATAGTGCAAACGCCTCTGGACGAAGGCACTGATACTCTGCGGGGGGGGAACAGGGCTGGCGCAAAAATATTTTTTTAAAAAAGGGGCTATTATATCCACGTGAAAAGAAAACAAAAAAGGCGTGCGGGAAAACACAGACGCCCTCCAATAGGGGGCACATACACTGCGTCACTTTGCACGAATATCGCAACGAAATAGAGAAAGAAATATATCATACACCGGGCGTTATATCAAACGTTATAACATTATGCATGGATAGAGAATACGCGCCATACACACTATTTTTGTGTGTTTTTCGCGCCAGGGTGGGGTAGACGTTCGCACTGCAGTGCCACGTGACCCACGTTTTTGCACACAAAAACGGCAAAAGCGTTTGTGGGCAGAAACCGAAAACATTCTCTATTATAACGTTTGATGTAACGCCCTATGTATGTATCATAAAAAAGGACCTTGTCGTGTATTTAAGAAGCCGTTCTGTGAGCTCATTGGGGAGCGGAGACTTTCTGATTCATACGAGGCAAGGCAAGTGGCACCCGAGAGCATGACTCATCATCTGACAAGGGGGAAGAGAGTAAGTTGGTAAGATGATCCTAACCCTCGCGTGCTTAGTCACCTAGTCACCTATAAAAAAAAAACTCGAAATAAGTTTTCGGGGCACGTGAGAAAGAAAAAAAAGTAGTTCACAAAAGGTTTTGCTGGTATGGAAAACATTATGTATACACATCTGTGCGCACACCACATTTTCTTAATACGTCTATTATGACTTGATGAATCTCCAAGAAAAAAAGGGGGGTAAAAATGATGTTTTTTTTCTTCTTCTTTTTCGTCTGCAATTTGCAGCCTCCAGTAATGAACACCGGAAGGGGAGGAAAGAACACTTAAATGCCAGGACTCATCCGGGCAACATACATGGCACGAGAGAGAGAAAATTTGGTTAGATTTTAGACGACTATCAGCAGCTACAATTTCTCTGATATTTCCGCCTTTCCTGGTTCGAAGTGGAAGGGTTGCATTTATTAAAAAATGCTTTCTGGGTTTTTTGAAACGCTTTTTCAGAGAATCCCTAAAAACAGAGATTGAGAGGGGAATAAGACCACAACGCATCTGTGTGAAGAACACAGAATGTCATTTTGTTAATATATATTATTATCGTGAATTTATTTTCCAGTATTTCACGCACAGGTGGAAACAGCCCGAGGGGAAGCATTTTTTCCCGAGGGCGAAGCCCGAGGGGAAAAATGCTTCCCCGAGGGCTGTTTCCACCTGTAAGTGAAATACTGGTATAAATTCACGAAAATATATTATTTTATCTCCAAATGAGACCATGAATTTCACAACCCGTTTTCACGTACAAAGAGACGAGGGTGGGGTGGTTCTTTTTATGATGATTTTTGATTCAGTTTTTTGATGTGGAACTCTTAGCGCTGGACAGCGCCTTGAGCCAGAACTGGTGCAGCGGGTTTGTGGCGCTTACGCGGCTGTACTTCTGATGAAGATGAGGAAGACGATGACGATGAGTCACTTGTGTTCGTGTCGGACTCACTCTCCACAGGTGCCCTCGCACGTTTTTGAGGTCTCATTTGGGATTTTTTGATGAAAATTTGGGAAAAAAAACGTGTAAATCCGTGGTTTGTGTGATACAGAAAATTAACTCAAAAATGCGTTTGAGACCCCAGAATGGCTCAAAATGCCTCTTTTCTGGCTTTAATTGCAAAATTGGGCCTCCAAAGGCCTCCAAAAAAATTTTCGAGAGTTCAGTTCTACGATTTTCTGAGCGTGAATTTATTTTTCTGAGCGTGAATTTATTTTTCTGAGCGTGAATTTATTTTTTGAGCGTGAAATACCGGAAAATAAATTCACGCACCTCCTTCACGATTTTGTGAAGGGGCGTGAAATTCATGGTCTCAAGCGGGGATAAAAAAAATAAACCATTGTGCACGGCAAAAAATTGTTTCATATACATTCTTTTTCTAATAAAAAGAAGGTACAGAGGGTGCTAAAGAAGTACCCTTGCTTTTTTTTGTTTGGCAAAAAAAAAAAAAAAAAAATGTGCTCTACTGTCAATGAAGGACCTTTACCGGTATTTGCCGTACATGGCAATCACTGACAACATGCACTGTTTAACCCAGGGTTGTTCCTTGTTCTCAGAAAAAACAGCAAAATTCTGGATTTATGTTCCCGTTTTTTTTCCTTTTTTTGGTTTTTTTGCCCTTTTTCAGGCTTTCCGAGCTCTACCCTCACTGTAGTGGGGTCATTTCGAGAAAATGGACAAGTTCTTGATTGATACAAATTTTGGTTACGACCACTAGTGAGTTGCTCACAATGCTAAATGAGTGTCAGAACTGTGATTCTGGGCCCACTTTAACCGCCCCTCGAAATTCAAAAAGGGGTCCCAAACCCGGGCGCGCTACACGCGCGCGGAACTTTTTGCAGCTTTGGCCTAGTTGCATTTTTGGCTGCAAAATGCAAAGGGGATCCCCAAAGACGTTGGGAATATTATTTGGATGGGGCAGTGATTTTGTACTTGCATACACGCTCCCTAGTGGTAACCGTGTGCATGCCAATGAAGTGCTCTCTGGGGTTCGATAACCCGTGGAACCAGTGCTTCCGCCGATGAACGGTGAGGCGTTTACACTTCTCTGTTTGCGGAGCAGAAAATAATATAAATGGCGCCGCAGGCAAAAAATTTTGGGTACGGTGTAAAAATCTAGCCTCCGACGAACACTTTTTTGCAGAGCAAAAAATGAAAAATGGCGCCGCAGGCAGGGGTCCTAACGCTGTTCTCAAAAATAATAAAAATGGTAACTTCAAGGTAACTTTTCGTTTTTTGAGGGGAAAAAAAAAAATTCCCCCCTCAGAGGCGGTATGGTAACAACAAAAAAAGTGTCGTTGCAAAGGTGCAAATCCTCGGACATACACACTGGGAAGCCGTTGGTTATCGCCGTATCATCAGACCAACCTGCGGAAAGCCTGGTCTCCCCCAGGTCTCCCCTCCTCTGCAGCCTTAATAGCTTGGTAGCCACTGGTGATCCACAAGCCGTAGTGGGTGTCAGCCTTCGTATCAGTAACCTCAGTGCATTTATAAAATAAACGGCGGTCACAGCACCCAAAGGTTCCTGGCGAAGCCACGGTACGCAACATTTCAAAAATTGCGCGAAAATTATACATTGTGGCAAGCCCTGCAGACCACTGATCTTGGCCAGGGGTTAAGTTAGGTTTTCGGGTTTTCGGGTTTTTCAAAAAAAAAAAAAAAAATTGGAATCTGAAAAGAAAAAAAAAGAATCCAAATTTTTGGGTGGTGTAGGCTGGGAAGGTGGGGTAGGGGTGGGGGCGGAGCCCCCTCCCGCCCCACCCTCTAAGAAAAAAAAATATCCTCCCGACCCAAACAAACCCCCCGTCAGAACTGGGAATTATTCATACGAAGAGGCAACAGGGATCTCTGGCGAACTTCGGGTTCAGTACTGGTGTTGCGAGAGTGCGGATGAGGCAGGAAGTGGGAACTGAGGTTGGTGAGGGGTACACCAGTCCTGTTCTTCAAATTTATGCTCCAAAATTGTTAGGACAAATCCAAAAATCCCCAGGGTCCCCCCATTTTTTGGTGGGATTTTTGAACTTTGCCCAAAAATTGCGGAATTTTTTTTCCGCTCGCTACGCTCGCGGAGGTGCACCTTAAAAATTTTCCCGCTCGCTGCGCTCGCGGAGGGAATGGGTTATTTTTCGCAAAATCCAGAAAAACCGAAAAAAACCCAGAAAACCCGACTCAGCGAGAAAAAAAAAAGCTAACTTAACCCCTGATCTTGGCAAAAAAAGAAAAAAAATTCCCGGACCCGAATCATGCTCAAATAAGATTCGCAAAGAACAAGATCCAACGTGTTCCCGTGTATGTTAAGCATCCGAGGTCACTTCGTGACACCGGATTTCAAAAAATAAAAAAGGGGAAGGTCACTTTTTAGGGCACTTTTCGAAGGTCACTTCGAAGTGACCTTCGGATTTCAAAAAAATAAAAAAGGTCACTTCAGAAGTGGTAAAAGTTACCACTCTTAGGACCCCTGGCCGCAGGCAAAAATAAATTGGGGGTACAGCCCTGGACGGTGCAGGATTTTGTTGTCAATTTTTTTTTTCTTGCCCCCTGAAAACTCTTGCTTTTGAGAGTTTCGACCATTTCACCACACTGGTGGTGTGTCACCTACAGTGAAACCCACCAGAAACCACAACAAAGCCCCCTAAGGAAAAAAGGGGGGAAAAAAAGGAAAAAAAAACTAAAATCCAGAATTTCATGTTCTCGGTCCCACTTAGGAACTTCCCTGGTTTAACCCCATATTTTTTTTTTTGATTCTAGACGACTAACCAACATTTTGCACATCCCAAGGTACTGCTATTCATTGGAGAACTGCAGAGCAAAAAACGGTGCCAAAGGAAAGATAAACACAAAGCTACTTGAGTAAAAAAGTGAAGCGAGAAGACTACAACCAAAAACTGTAGTAGTTATTTGAGGAATAGAAGAAGCGTGTAGCACGATGAAACTAAAACTGTGGTGGTGAAATAAAAAAAAGTTATGCGGTGGGTTGGGGACGTGGAGTGAATACAGCCACCTCTTGGAGGCTCTTTGGCACTGCGAACATCAAATAAAAGACAGTATAGTTTATAAGATGAACCTAAGCTCCCCGCGCTTCACCGATTGATCACCTTCGCTATCAAAGCAAGGCAGATATCTCTAGGGGAAATGTAGATGAGCAATTGAAAAAGGGGAAAAAAAACTCTCATGGTCGCGACACCTCCAAATTGTGGAATTTTTTTCTCTAGAGATTTGCGCGTTGTGGTGCACACCAATGTGGACATCACAACCCTTAAGCTGTGTATCTCATAACATATGTTTTTGATAATACAGTCATCCAACAAACGTTGGTGGGTAAAAACGTTGGTGGGTAAAAACGTTGGTGGGGTAAAAACGTTGGTGGATTTGGGGTCTCGAAAAAATTTGGTGGGTTTTTTGGATTAGAACTGCATTTTTGAGTTTCCTTTACGTGGACCCCTATGCCCCTATGCCCCTCCTCCCCTCCCCCACTTCCACCCAAACCCGGTCCAGATTGAAAAAATAATACCGCAAAAGTAAAAATAGATGCCCCCATATACAAAACCTGCCGCAGGTTTACACCGGCAATGTTGCACTTTTGGGTTTGCGGGTACATGGTAAACACAGGTTAGAAACCACTAAGGTTGGTGGGTAAAAAGGTTGGTGGGTTTGGGGTCTCGAAAAAATTTGGTGGGTTTTTACCCCACCAACCTTTGTTGGATGACTGTATGTTTACTTCGCGGTCGCCAGGGCTATTTCTAAATATGGGGTCCGGGGGGTCCAAAATCCAATCCGGGACACAATTTTTTTGGCAGATTTATTTTGTGCCAAAAACATCCTTATTTGCATTTTTGGGTTTCACCCGTGCAGTGGTGGGGTCAATCTCGAAAATTGGACAATTTTTTGACCACTTATATGAGCCCGGTTGCTTATACGTGGGGCCCATTTTCGGCCAAAAAATGCTGCTCAAAAAAAAATTTCCCCTGAAAATTTTTCAACCCCAAAACATACTGCGATTGGCATTTCCGGAATCTGTCCGCACTGTGGTGGGGTCAATTTGCAGAAATGGCCAAGTTCTTGGTTTTGGTCAAAATGAGTGTAAGGTAAAGGGGCCAAGGTAAATCCCACAACCCAGATTTTCTCTCCCAGATGCTGAAACATGAAAATGCGCGAAAACACCGGCATTTGCATTTCCGGAATCCGTCCGTTCTGTGGTGGGGTCAATTTGCAGAATTGGGCAAGTTCTTGGTTTTTGTTAAAATGAGTACGGTGCCAGTGTGATGTTAGTGTAGAGAACAAGTTTTCTAAGAAACCCCATCATAGCACCTCCGGCATGCGGCCTGGTGCGCCCTCTGTTTTTTCAGAAAATATCAAAAACCCCGTGTCTTGCACAATCTGGAAGAAAACTTTCCAACACAAAAAAAATCGGCAACTTTCTTCAAGTAGAAAGCCCATCACCCCTCTCTTGGTAAGTACTGTAGTACGTGCAATTTTTTTGGCAGCCCTGTATATAAGCCCCGTGCAAATTTTTTGGCAACTTTCATTTTCCAAAAATCAGGGACAGGGACAGGTTTTTAGAAATAGCCCTGGCGGTCGCGATTCAAAAAAAAATATGAGGGGTTGGGTCACTAACTACCTGGCCGAGAGGAAACCTCTTTGAGGCCAAAAAGAAAAAGAAAAAGTTTATAAGATGACCCCAAGCCTCTCGTGCTTAGTCACCTTGAAGAAAAAAACAAAGAAGGTTTGAAATATGCACTTCGCTTTGCACATAAAGATATAAAAAAAAATCAAGAATGTAGAACACAAAAAAAACAACAACCAGATTTGATGCTGAAAACATGAAAGAAGAAGAAAATACCAATACTAAAATACACTCAAAAGAAGACTCTAAAAAAGGGCAGGTCTAAGCCTTGCTTAGCCACCTTTTAAACATTATCACGCACATCACATTACATAGAACGCCTTTTCCCCCCCAAAAAACCCAAAAAAAATCACCAACAAAAAGTAAAAGGTCTTTGGCTTGCCACTCTTCGGCTTAGACAGGAGCGGATTGCCGCTTTGACATGATCTTCGTATTCTTCGGTCATGATGTCTTCGACTTTCGCACCGTCCAGGTATTTGCCGAGGGCTTTGTTGTATCCTGCCCATGGTCCCGAGAGATAGCCACCTACTTCGTACATCCATTCGGAACCTGAGACGGAGTGGGAGGGTGAGTCGTCAGGGTTGTGGGCGTGGCCGACTTCCCAGACGCGTTCGACCATGCCGCCGTCGGGTGCGTCGTCGTAGCGACGTGCTTGGAGAAGGCGTGGTAAGAGGCGCATGCTATACTCGAATGTCGCATCACGATGTGAAATGTCACAGCACACCAACGTCGACCCCGCAGCCCGCCCCAGCCGCTCCATCCCGTTCAGCAGTGTCGGCGTCGCACCGCACATAATGTACCTCCGCATATCCGCACACCCCATATCCCCACACACAACCGTCCCCGTCGCAATCGCGCAGTTCGAATGAAGTGGATTCAAATTCAAGTAGTTCTTCGTCGCCTTCATCGCAGCAATAGCATGCCTAGCGCAAGGTAACGCACCGTTGAAAGAGGCAAATACTCGATCTCCCAAAAAAACGTCGATAACCCCAAGCAAAGCAGGAAAGGCGGTGGTGGCAGCTTCAAGCATGGTGGTGACAGCGTGCTCGAAGACAGCGGGTTGCTCGGACATCGCGAAGGAATCATGAAGGTTTGTGACAACGAGGGTTACCTTCGCGCGTTTGACCTTGCTGTTGACGGAGAGACTCAATGGTTGGGGGAAGGTCTGTGTAAACTCCTTTGGTATGGAGCGTGCGCTGACCACTGTTGAGGTGTTCGATGGCACGCTTGCGCTTCTGCTTCGGTTGGAGCGAACTTCTTTCATCTCTGTTGGCGCAGATATACGGGATAGAACACTCCCCCTACGTGTCCGCGAACGCTCCATAAATGTGACAACCGGGGTGACCGGGGTGACTGGAGTGGTAGGCATGACATCGGGTGGTACGGGTGTGGTGTCAGCATCGTCGGGTATGTCGATGATCTCGTAGGGTGGGGGGAGGCAGGCCTGCGGGATGTAGGGTTTGTACATTCGCAGGTTGTTGAGGATGCAGTCAAGCGAGAGGCGGAGACGTACCGGCACCTCCCCTGCCTTGCAGTCGGAGAGAAGCAGCTCCGCCTGCGGAAGATCCAATCGCGCCAAACACCCCGACACCCCCTCCGCCACCTCGACAGCGTTTTCAATTTGCATACTCTTCCGCTCCACCTGAGTCGCAAACGACCGCGTAAAAGAAAAATCCAATACAAACACAACAACGTTCACAAGATACCCAGGTATAGCAAAGGTAGGTGCAATCTTACAAGGATAGTCACTACATTCGCAGGGCAGAGGCACGGTGCTGCCGTGCACAGCATCAAGCTTTTCCAACCCAAATGTAAACATCGAATCTATGGATTCAACTGTAAGGTAAATGACGACAGCGTACATCACATTCAGAGAGGCGCGCTTTGAGGCGCGCGTTGCGAGGAGCACATCCATCCATACGACAAAGAGAGGCCACAACCGTGTAGCGCCATGACGCTTATTATCGAGGTCAAGCAGCATGACCGCGATGCAGTAGATGTACATCTGGTACTCAACGCTCTTGGATGAGAGTGCTTTCGTGCGGACCATGTGCGTAAGTGAGACGAAGGAGACGATGCAGATCATCAGGATGCCTGCAGGGAAGAAGATCCCATAAACGTTGCCCACAAAGATGGAGATCGTGGGCACCACGCAGATGAGGATGCAGATGATGTTAGTCGTGAACAACACCCGTTTTCGGAACCGCTCCAGCAAGGTATCCGCCTCCTCCACCACAAACGACATCAACCATTCTGAAAACTGGGAGAGAGAGAGACGGGGTGTCATCTCTGCTGGGGTGGTGGGTGGATGGGTGTTGATGAGAAAAGTTGGTGAACATAAGTGTCACAGTGCTTCAGTCGGCTCTGAAGGTATAGGGACAACAAGCGCAACATGCTATGAAATGAATAATGTCCCTTTGGGGAGGGTGAACAAAAGAAGAAAATCGCCATTTATTTTTTTCTAGCTTCTCATTCACCACAGGGTCGCACAGAGAAAGGACACACTATTTTTCTCTTTTTCATTTTCCCCCACTCAAGCGGGAACTCACCTTCCCTACTAGACAACAAGACGCCCAATCATTTTTACTAGTATTGCCAGACAGGAATGAAAGGCAATATACACACATTGAGCAATGGTGCACTCTTAGTAACTCCCCCTAACTGCTTTCAACACACACACACACCCCTTTTGGCAGTGCACAGGAGAGGTAACAATCCTGAAAAGGACGACATCATCCTGCATTTTTTTTGACACTTTTTGACAACTTGACTTGGAAAGAATGAAAGTCATTTTAATGTGAATACAAGACCCATGATTTTCGCTTCATTTGGTTCATTTATATCTTGCCTATTTTGCACAAAAAAATATGACCAAAAAAAAACACAAAAACTTTAAAATACTAAAACCTTTCCACACACTACAGAAACACTCACCCCACACTACTAACGAGGGACTTTACCCCCGCAACCTCTCTGCGACAGTGTGTTCTGCTGCTGGCAAAGTAGGGCAACACACAGGCGCCTGTAGGGGGCTGCACCTTGGGCTCTTTTGCACGACAGCTTTGCAGCGTGGCGTTGCTGCTTTCTGCGTGCACAACGTGCGCTGCCGCACCTTGCACCTGCACACCACCTGTATGCGTTAAACGCGCAGTATGCCGCGACTCACTTGCCTGCACCTGCTTGAACCACATCGGTGTGTCCCCATCTGCCTTTGGCCGCACACCCTCTTGCAGACGGCTAGCAACCTTCAACAACGGGAGGGACACTGTTTCGCCGCTTCTCTCGGCGATGTCCTTCATAACGTACGACGTGGTGTCGCAGACCGGCATAGGGTTGGGAATGAGGGTCTGCTTGGGCACCTTCTTCGCCTTGCCCGCAGCTGCTGCGGCGCGGTCGCGGGATTGCTGCTGCTGCTCCTCTTTGAGGTGTTCCGGCTTTCTGCAGGTAAGGGTGTAATGCTCTGGGCGAGACGGGGGAAGTGGCGGCAGCGCAACGTCCTGACTGACGACACGCGGCGGGGTGATCTGCCGCACCAACTGCGTGAAGTGCTTCGCCACAACCCGCACCTTTGCCTCCTGTGGGGGGCAGGCACGATAGCATTTTTTGCGGGGCCGCTTCTTGCTATGTACACTCTGCGGTGTCGTCTTTGCAGAAGGAGGCGAGATAACAAATAGCTCCTGCCCACGGGATACGATGGTGCTGGCTTTGCGTCGAGATGCACGCTTCATTTTACGCAAAAAGGGGGATTCGTTTGCAGAAAACGACCGTGTAGACGGCTCTGCTGACGCCACTGCTTCACTCAAAACCAACTCCGTATGGGCAGGACGCTCTACACGCTCCTTGCGCACCCCGAGCCCGGAGTGGTGCGATGCAAAGGGCTGTTCCACTGCGACGCGGTCACCACCCTTCACAAACCAGCCATCCGGTGCCACAACCAAACGCGTCACAAACGGCTCCCTCACCTCTGTGCTTCTTGTGTTGGGTGGGGGTGGTGGTGGTGGTGGCATCAGCGGCGTTCTTCGGTTCCCCCTCGGAAACGGCATCGCCGGCTTGTCCAGCGCTGGGGTGTTCCGTGGTGAAGGTGTGCTCGGCGCAGACGCAGTCTCCATCTTCGTCACCGATTCGCGCACCGGTGTAAGTGGTACCTTCGGTGTTGGAGGTATCACCTTCGCAGGTGGCATTTTGTTAAACACCTCGCACACCGCCTCGCTCTGTAGACGGAGAAATGCTGCAAAAACCGATTTGGGCACTTTGTACACCACCACCTCCGTTTCTGCTTCAATGCAAAAACCCCACGTTCCGTCTATGTGGAGCAGTTCTTGGGAAAGGCCAAATGTAGTGAATTGCGGATGCTTTTTGCGTTCGGTGGTTGCAGTTCTGTCGCCGATGGTTGTGTAGACGGAGACGGCGCCTCTCTGGAGAATGAAAAACCCGTCGCAGAAGTCTTCACGTTCGACGATGGTTTCTTGTGGAAAGTAGTACTCTGCTTTTGTAGAGTCAAGAAGCATTTGCAGGTTTGTAAACGACATTGGCGCAAATCTGCGAGGAAAACGTAGGTTAAACGCCTCCAACAGCGCTACTGTTGACAGCCGCGCCGCCATTCTGCACACCAACTGCTTCAAATAATGTATGGAATAGCTATGAAACTGGGGTTTACAGCAGATTACATTGATGAAAAACGAGGTGTCACACTGGTAACCTTCTACGTTCGTTCCTGCGATGCAGTGGAACTTTGAGGCACGGAGGAGACCACATTCACGACCTACCACACACGGCGCTTTGAACACCCTTTTGCGGAACACGCCTTTCGGCAACGCAGCATCGTCATTTGTCTGCAACAGAGGCAACGAGCCTGCAAAGCTGCCTCCAATCGTATAATTCTCCCACGGTGCGTCGATCTTCTTGGGCACCACACCTGACGCCGCTGGGGGCTCCTCCTCCACTTCATCCTCCGATTCTACGTCGTCATCGTTCTCAAACATAACCACCTCCCCCGATGTCACCACTGTCAGCTTTGCAGGCTCGCCCCTTACCTGCAAAAACTCCCCCTCTGCGATGGAGCAGGACGACACACCATGCGCCATAAAAGTTTTAAAGAACATCACCACACTCTCATGCAACCCCACCACCGACACCACCGGGAACATCAACGCAATTTTTCGCCGGATATCGTGGTTCGTCGTATGCCCCCCTACCTGCATGATCTTCTCGGTTTCTGCAGTAGTATGTGAAATGCGAGACTGTATCTGAATCATAGCATGCACTGCCAACACCTTCCGAAGAAACCTAAGAGGAATCGCCCACATCAACAAATCCGTCTGCGCTGTATAAGAATGACTATAGGTAGGCAGCACTGCAATCACTTCTTTTAACCCCATCCAACAGGGCGCGGGGGTGAGCTGTCCATCCTTTGTCACTTCACCTTGCGACACGATTGCTGCCCTCCAAACGGGCTCTCTAGCATAATGCAGTCGGGTACCTGCAGGGACATAGATTGGAGCAATGCGTTCGTGAATGGTGTTTGCGACATATTCTGAATCAACGTTTAATGCATAAAGAAGCTGTCGAAGACGTTCTTCGGAAGGTGGTTTTGGTGCAACATCTGGGACAAGCGCTGCAGACGCCTTATTATACCGCAGAGTCTTTACATACAACAACGCAACAGGCAAAGCCAAAAGCCTTAACACCCCTATAGCCTCCTCTTCGCTCAGTACCTTACGGAGAATAGAAGGAGTAGAGAACACCATTTCTACATTGTCAATGAGAGCAATCAATAAGAGAGAAGAAAGAGAGAAAAAAAAGGAGGGTTAAAACAGTGAGATTAGATTAAAATTTTAATCAGAAGCGGAATACAATGTGCTAGAAATGCAGGGGGGGTTTGGAAAGGGGGCTTGTTGTAGGGGAAAGATTAAGATATAATTTTCAATCGAAAGATGGAGTTTTATTCAGGGGAAAGAGAATAAAAAAAGGGGGGGAGAAAAGAAATTCTGTGGGAAGTGGTGAGGTGTTGCTGGGCGTAGGGAGGTTTTAAAAAAAAGGAGGGTGGGTACAATAATTCTGTGATTTTTCTTTGAGATCTTCTGCCTTCTTGTTTTGTTTTTTTGTTGTTTTTTTTTTTTTTTGTTGTTTCACTCTTTTTCCATTTTTTCTGCTTGTTTTCGCTCTGTTTTTTTTAAAAAGAAGACAAAAAAAGAAAAGAAATATTTCGGGTGCGGGGGTAGTGAGGGAGGGGGAAGGGCAATTGGTTTGCTCTGCACATTGCATTTAATTTTTTTTGCAAAAAGTGTGCAAAAAAAAAAAGATATCACTCTTCAATTCTTTTTGAACAGGTCTGTTTTGTTTACCACCAAGAAAGCTGTTTTGTTTTTTTTCTTGCAAAATATTCTACCAAAAAACCCCCCCAAAAAAAAAAACTTTTTTGAAAAAATAATTTGACAATTTGCTTGGTTTTTTGCGCAATGTGAGGTTTTATATCACTTTCTTTTTTTTTTTTTTTACACGACCTTTTTTTGCATTTTTTTCTCTGTTTTGATAACGCTTTCCTTTTCCCTCCCCATTTTTGTTGTGTCGACAATCACCTGCTAGTGCAGGATCTGTACTCGTACTTCTCTATTTTTTTTTTTTTTCTTCTTTGTGAGAGTTTAGAAAAATGCCAATAACCAACAATAAATACCCCCTCTATCCACCCCACCCCAAAAATGCATTGTTGAGACACATACCAAAAGTGCTTTTTCCTTTTGTTATTATTACTGTGTTCATTTCATGTACTGGAACACACAAACCTACATCAATCCACGTATTCAATAAGCGCCAGAAAAAAATGCAAAGGTAAAAGGAGTCCTCCCATTTGGTTAGAAAAAAAAATTGAAGAAAAAAAAAATCAACAACTCCTTTTCACCCGATGCAATTTTGAGTTCGCTAAAAATGAACAAATATGGTTTGATGTTTATGTGGTTTTGTTAAAAAGAAAGCACTAATGGGAGCAGGGAGTAGCACACAACAACGTATATGTCGAGCACCCCACCTATTTCCCCCTTCCCAAAAAAAGGAAGAAAAAAAATAAGCAGTCTCCCAGACTCGGTCTCCGCAAAAATAAAATAAAAACAGTTGTAACCCCCACTCCACACCCTTTTTTTTCTTCTCCCCCCACCTCAAGTTTCCTTTGATAATTCTTTTTCCTTTTTCAAAAAAATACGAAAGATGCATGCATCATACACACTTCTTTACAAAAAAAACCCTCATTTCCCCCTCCCTTTTTTTTGAAAATCCCTTTATGTATCATCACCATTCCTGATTAAAAAAAAAACGAAAAAATAAATTGAAAACTATTTTTGCTTTTGTTTTCTTTTTTCTCCTAGAAGTGCACAGGGGTGACGGTGGATCCACGACGGATCTTACCCCAACCAATCAATCTCCAGTGCTTGTCCACTCTACGGCTGAGCGCAACCTTCTCTCCGATTTCAGTGCAGACGGGGACGGTGAGGGCAAGCTTGGCGATGTCTGCCTTGACTGCAACGACACGTCCTCCAGTGGACATGGAGCCGATGTTGACCATGATAATCTCTCCCTTGGCCATCTTCTCGACCTTGCCGCCTCCGTCCTCGCTCTTCACTCCGAGAAGCTTCCTCATCAGGAAGAAGGAGATCTCCACCTCGTGGTAGATCTCGGGCAGCTTGTCCGGCACTCCCAACACCTGTCCAACAAGACGGTCGGCACGTGTCAGAGTAGGGTCGATTCTGGTTCCGATACCAATGAGCCCTCCGGGCACAGCGTACTCCAGCTGGTTCTTCTCCGCAAACAGCGACAGCACCTTCGAGCGCAGCGGCTTGCACTGTGTCGACCCATCCGCCATCTTCGTCCGCAGACCCGGACGCACCTCAATCTCCTGCCCCTTCGTCAGCACACCGCACAGGATGGACCCTCCCGCAACACCACCCTGCAGGTTCTCAATCGACTCTCCAGGCATGTTCACGTCGAACGACCGCACCACAATCAGCTTCGGTGAGTCCGTGAAGCTTCTCCTCGGCACAGGGATCTTTTTCACGAGGTACTCGCACAGCACGTCGATGTTGTATTTCAGCTGCGCAGAGATCGGGATGATGGGGGCTCCGTCGGCGACTCCTCCCTTGACATATCTGTTGGAATAGATGGTTCGGAAAGAAAGAAATGTTTTATAAGAACCTATGCCTGCTTGGTCACCTAAAGAAGGTGTAAAGAATGTCCCTGGATGCAGTCGTGTTAATGAAAGTTTGAAGAAAATGTGGGAAAGTCAAAAAATCATACCTCTTGATGTCCTCGTACTGCGCAAGCGCTGCAGACTCCTTCACCAAATCGATTTTGTTTTGCAAAATGATGATGTTGGTGAGCTTCATGACCTCGACAGCGGCCAAGTGTTCTGAGGTCTGTGGCTGCGGGCAGGGCTCGTTTCCTGCAATAAGAAGCAATGCTGCGTCCATGACGGCGGCACCGTTCAACATAGTGGCCATGAGAATCTCGTGCCCGGGGCAGTCGACGAAGGACACGTGGCGCACAAGGTTCATCTTCTTGCCGGAAGTAGGGCAAGTGCTGTTGTCAGGTGCAGAGCTGGGTGCCGAGACATAGCACTGCGGGCGGGGTGTGTCCTCCACCTGGAAAATTTTCGCATTCGCGTACCCAAGCTTGATGGTGATGTTGTTTTTCATTTCGCTTTTAAACTTCACGGTTTTCACCCCACTGATCGCCTTCACCACCGTCGACTTTCCGTGCGCAACGTGACCGATTGTTCCTGAAGTGCAAAAATGATTTTAACTTCTCAAAAAACAAAAAGAATAACGAAAGTACAAACGCCTCACCGTTCATCGGCGGACGCAGACACTCCGCGGGTTATCGAACCCCAGAGAGCACGTTGGTAGAAATCAAAAATAATAAAGAAGGAAGACAAGTGGAAAAGATGAGCACCAAGCGGAGGCAGGATAAAAACATACCAATGTTTATGGTGGCTTGCCGGGAGATCACTTCCGGGGTAAGGGGGGTCAGGTCTTCGATTTTCAGTTTTGACAGATCTTGTTCGGCGAGTCCCTCACTGTGCGGGGAAGTGGTGTGGGTGTGGTGCTGGGTACAAGGACCTTATGTCCAGAGACAGTTGGTAGTCCAGACAAAAAAAAAAGGCTATGAAGGGTGAATGCGCCTTGCACAGCATCTAAGGATTTACAAATTGTACAATATTTTTATGGTGAGCCTACTCATCGTACCGTATCAGCTTGGTACATCTTTGCACATCTTTGCACAACGAGAGGCATAAAAAAGGCAACGGGGTCACACGCCTCTTGTCGGCAAACTCAGATAAAAATTATGTGCACACTTCCTTACGGTTAGCTACAAAAGAACGTTCTCCTTCTCCTCGGAACCAGTGGGAGGGAGGGAGGGGGATGGGGAAGGGAAAGAAAGACATACACAATCTCTTTGCTTGCAGAGTACTCGAAATCGGCAACATCCTCCTCAGACATTTTTGCTTTGTGATAAAAGGGGAACTAAAACTTAAAGAGGTGTCCGAGGGACGTGTGATAAAACGTTAAGCAAAAAAAAAGGGGGTGGGAGGGGTTCTGTATGTGATGATGTTTGCTATATTTGGCCCTTCCTTCACGAATCCATAGACGAAGAGAAGGGAAGACGGGGACAGGTGTGGTGATGCACAATAAGAAGGATGTTCGCAAAGAAACAAAGAGGGGGAGAGTGGGCATTTTATGTAATTCGGCGGATAACACCACCCTTTGCAGATGCAAAGTGGGGAAGTGGGGAATGGGGAAAAGGATGAAGAACACAAACTCGTGCAAAAGGGAACAGCTCAGAGGTTGTCTCCACGGATGCGGATCGTGTAGCTCAGGTCCTTCTGGATGAGGGTCTTCTTCTTCCTGTGGAGCTGCAGGATCACGGCACCCTCGAACACGCTGATCAGGTACTGCTCGCTTGCCTCCTGCATCGCCTCGAGTGCAGACGCACGGAAACGCATGTCCTGCTTGTGCTTGTCCATCACGTCACGCACAAGGCGCTGGAAGGGCGCCTTCTGGATCAACAGCTGTGTCCCCTTCTGCAGTGCCTTGATCTCACGCATCGCAACAGTTCCGGGCAGCCAGCGGCCAGACTTCTTCACCACCTTCCCCTTCTTGTCCTTCTTCTCAGGGGCCTTGTAGTCCAGCTTCGTCCTCGGCTTCCTCTTCTTCTCACCGTCCTTTCCAGTCGACGACTGCGACTTCTTCACAGACTTGGCAGGTGTGCGTGGCATCTTGTTGTGTTGTCGGGCTGTCGGGTGTGGTGTGGTCGGGTTTCGTGGTGTGTGGGGAGGGGAGGACAGAGGCAGGAAAGGAGGGGGAACAGGACCTCGTGTTTGTTATATGCGGTGTGTAGTTACACCCCCTCAGCACCCTTACATCCGGTGAGGGTACAAAAAAAAACAACAACAAGTACTGGAAGCAAACTCAGAAGACAGATGTCGAGAGCGTGTTTACTTCTTCGGGGAGGACTTCTTCGGGGAACCCTTCGACTTCTTGCCCTTCTTTCCACCCTTCTTCCCCTTCGACTTCTTCGTCACGCTGCCAGAGGACTTCTTCCTGTACTTCTTGTCAGTCGCCTTGAGCGCATCGTGCACTCCTCCGCCCACACCTCCGCCCGCAATCGTCACGTTCGACAGAAGGTCACCGAGGTCCTTGTCCTCACGCACGGCAACGCAGATGTGGCGGGGCTTGATCTGGTGCTGCTTCTTGTTCGTTGCCTTCTTCCCCGACGTCGCTGCCTTCGCAGACACGTTCAGAAGCTCCCCTGTGCAGTACTGCAGCACAGACGTCAGGAACACTGCCGCAGTGGGGCTCACACGCTTTGCGTACCTTCCCTTCTTCAGCGCACTGCCCACACGTCCCACAGGGAAGGTCAGACCAGACATCTCAGACAGGGACACAGACGGTCCCCTCTTCACTCCCTTCTTTGCGCCGACCATTGTTTGCTGTTGGTTGTGTTGGTGGTGAAATATATCTGGAAGAAAGGAAGTGGGTGTGATGTGTGGACTGGAGGGTGGTGGGTGGTGGGAAGGAGACCAAAGTAAAGTTCGCTTTGTTGTTTGTTTTTGTTTCAGAAAAGACGGTGGCAGTACCACCCACGCCCCCTTGCAGAACAAGAGGGCCGTGTCTTCACCCACAAAGCTACACAACGCATCAGGTTACACTACAACATGTCACGTGCTTCACTTCCTCGGGGAACCCTTCTTCTTCGTCGGGGATCCCTTGCCCTTCTTGCCCTTCGCCTTCAGGGCCTTCGCGTACTTGGCCACGGCAGCAACTCCCGCAGACAGGGCGTGCGACGCCATCTCGTCTGGGAAGTGCATCTTCACACCCGCCACAATGGCACCGCTGCGCAGTGTCTTCTGGCCCGCAAAGTGGTTTGCGCGGCCCGCCTCCTCCGCAATGCGTTCAAACAGGTCCACCACGAACGAGTTCACAATCCCCATCCCACGCGACGTGATCGCAACAGAGCTCTTCTTCCCCGCCTTCGTCGACGCCTTCACTCCGAAGGTCTTCGTCATCAGCTTGTGCACGTAGGTCGAGTAGCTCTTGTAGTTCGGCTTCCTGATCCTCTTCCCGTTCTTGTCCAACTTCGGGCCCCTCTTCGCTCCTGTGGACTTCTTTGCACCCGAGGACTTCTGTGGCGATGGTGTCATCTTGTTGGGTTTGTTGGTGTTCTACGAAAAGTATCTGGTGGAAGTGGGTGGTGGTGGTGTGTTCAGATGTGTGTGTGTGTGCTACGTTCTTGCCATAAAGAGGGGAGGGGCAGGTTCCGTCTCGAGTTTTGTGTTTTGAGGGAAAAGGTGGCGTCAATTACGCCACTGTGCTGTCGCATGGAAAGCAAATACGTGCAGTCCTGCAAAAGCACAGCTAGATGGGGGTGGGTGGGGAAACAAAGCAAAAAGACAAGGCTCACCAACAATGACATCACGTCTCATCTCTCTCATCTCACAAGAAGCGTGTCTTCTTACTTGGAGACGTACAGGGTGCGGCCACGCTTCTTCAGGGCGTACAGGATGTGCTCCACACGCACTGTCTTCGCGGGGGCGTTCTCACGCACCTCCATCAGTGCGTGGGTGTCCTTCATCACCTGCTCCACGAAGTTCCTCAGGATCTCCCTTGCCTCGTCGTACACGCTGCTCGCAAGACGCTTGCACCCTCCACGGCGGGCCAGACGGCGGATGCTTCCCTTCGTGATACCACGGCCCTTGTTCGACTTTGCACCCTTGCGCTTCTGGCTTCCAGTCGTCTTCTTGTCAGCCTTTCCGGAGGCAACCGACTTTCCCTTTGCAGACTTGGACGGACCCATTGGTGTGTTGTGTGTTGCTTGTTTTTGAATATCTGGTGGGGAGAGATGAGGATTGATTCAGGCAAAGGGATGAGTTGTGAAACAGGCAAAAACGATAAACAGTGATTTTGTTTTCGTGAATATTATTGTTCTTCGTGTTTGTTTTGTGGTGGGAATCTCCACCCCTCGTTGTGGCCTTGCAACGCAAGGTCACAGAGGTAAATGTTGCAAAAAAGGAAAAGACAACAGCTGCACAGTCACGTCAAGGTAGCTTAGTTTTCGACCGCAAGCAACTTACTTCTTCGTGGTCTTGGCCTTCTTCTTCGTCGACGTTCCCTTCTTCTTTGTTGCGGTTCCCTTCTTCTTCGTGGTGGTCTTCTTGGCCTTCTTTGCCTTCTTCGCCTTCTCCTCCTTCTTCGCCGCCTTCTTGGCCCTGGCGTCCGCACGCTTCTGCTTCTCAGCCTCTTTCACCTTGTTCACTGCCTCTCTCACAGCGTTCTTCCTCTTCTTTGCTGCCTCCTTGATCTTCGCAGAGCGCTTCGCATCAGGCTTGGCAATCGCAATCGACTCGAACCTCGGCATTGTGAGTGTTGGTGTTGTGCAAAATTGAAACTGTGAATTGACGTGGTGTGGGAAGGGGATGGTTATCTGAATAACTGCGTGTCAGAAAGCAGGACCATGGACAATCTCACACATCGTCTCATCGACCGCACGCGTCTGGATTGGTTCTGGAGGCAACCAACTTACACAGAGCACTACACGGCAGGTCGCAGGCCACGCAAGAGCGGATTGCGCAGCTGGAGCAACCAACCCGACTCATAACTCAAACCCCCCAGCTACATTCCTTGTTGGGTGAACAACACAACCCATGGAGGAACATACCTCTGCTCCCCTAGGCTAGGAACCCTAAGATGCAACACGAGAAAAGACTCCAACAACATTTTTTGTTTTTTTCCCCCTTTTGTTTTTTTGTTTGACCGTTTGGGCGTGTTAGCCACAGTTGCGATTTTCACGGCCTTCCTATCACCTTCATGGACCTTCTCCCAAACGAAACAAACGGGATACAACCCCCACGGAAGGAAAATCTATATACCGTACAGTCCAACGGTACGTTTGCGAGCTTTTTTTTCATGCACGACACTGTTGTACTGCCCTTACCGTAGCATATGATGCTTTCATTCGCGGGGTATCCTTTCAAAGGGAAAAGAAAACTTGAGATAAATGGATCCCATGCAACATCAAACAGTTGGTAAGATGAATCTCTAAGCTTCAGGCACCTTTACAACCTTTTAAAAAAGGGACAGATGTATTTCCAAAAAACACAAAAAAAAAAAAAAAATTCAGATAGGGGTATCACAGACACGACAATTGGTATATTGTTCGAAGCACTCAAAAATAAAATAAAAAAATCGCAAAAAAAAAAAAAAAAAAAACACAGCAAGTCAGGGTTCTATACAGCATTCCGCCCACGAGGGGCTGGCTCGGTCAGAATCGGTTTGACTCGGTCAGCCCAAAAAAAAAATTTTCCCCCCTCTTCAGGGAATTACACGGATGCTGCCAGATCTGGCCAGATCTCCAGATCTGGGCCTCCCAGATCTGGCCAGATCTGGAAAATTTTTTTTTTTTTTTGAAAAAAAAAATTTTCCCAGACGTCCCAGATCTGGCCAGATCTGGCCACATCTGGGAGATCTGGGACGTCTGGGAAAAATTTTTTTTCCAGGTACCCCCAATGACATAACGAAGTATCGCTTGAAGTACCGTTCAATATACGTTGCTCGTGTGTGCAAGTTACGAAGTAGGACACACAAGGTATATCAAACGATAAATCAATCAGATAAACGTTACATCATTGGAAAATTGTTGGCACCGCCGCCCTGTCTTCGTATTTATTACGTCGACAGGCCAAACAGCGTTGGGCTCAGAAGAAGCAGTGCAAAACACTGGGGATCAACATGAGAACCAACTCCCAACAACACAGGCTACCGAAGTAGCAGGTGGGGTGTTGCGGGTGTTTGGGGTGAAAGAAAATCGATTTTGGTAAGTTACAGCAGAAAATTCTTAAGTTTGCACAATTGAGAAGGGTGTTACCACTGCCTAATATTATTCGTACATGTGAACCGGTAAGGTCGAGAAGGGTGGACACGGCATACAAGTACAAGTACAAGTAAGACGTACCTTCTACAAAGGCTGGATTCGCAATTCTTAAGGGATTGAATTCAGCCCCCACGTGGTGTTTTTGAGAAAATCATTCCATGGTATACAGCTAATGGTTCCCGAAGAATGATTCGCCCCTCCTCGTTCATGCAAACTTAAGAAAATTCTGAAGTAACTACAACCTGGCGTGCGGGTACAGATGCATTGCTTTGTTCTTTCCTCAAAGTCATGTGTGATCTCTCGGGTCTGTACTAAAGTCAGTGTTTAGATAAGCATCCACTTGACTCGTTCTAACAACCGTTGAAATCTAGAACAAAACAATACACTGCCCCTTCTCACACCAAGCCGCCATGCTTCAAGAGCATGCCCTGGGCAAAAATTACTCTGACAAAAATTGGTTTTCTGGGGGAACGCAATATTTTCTTGTGCCTAGTCCTCCGCAAGAGCAGAGGACAGACTTTCCGGATCCCGAAGTCGAATTTCTTGCACTAGCTATGCTCCCTGGATTAAATGGCTATAGCAGTGACTGACTAAGAGTTTCATAATAATTAGGGTGGTCTATGGGGTGGGTTAATGGAAAAGTTGGTATATAAACCCGACTTTTACGATCGCCACCTGGTTTTCAAATAATTGCACCAGCTCTTCCGTCGGCACTGCTTCGCTGTCACGATGAAGGGTCGTCGGTTCGGGTACCTGTTAAGAGAAATTGAATGTAAAAGTAGAGACTACA
This sequence comes from Rhynchopus sp. YZ270_cl-10, assembly GCA_964035575.1. NCBI lineage: Eukaryota > Euglenozoa > Diplonemea > Diplonemida > Diplonemidae > Rhynchopus > Rhynchopus sp. YZ270_cl-10. Next base: position 755,833 of record OZ037851.1, read on the forward strand.
ACAAAAAAACAAACAAACAAACAAGAAGCCGCCCCGTACCCCTTAAACGTAATAGTGACATTTTTGTTGACAAAAAAAAAATTAGCTAAAAAATAGCGGACATGTCGAAAAGGGAGAAAACCGGGGGGTTAAAAACATACCTTGCACTCGGCCCACTCTCCAGGTACAAAGAACATCACTGCACGACAAACCCACTACTACGATAGAAAATAACTATTTTTTACCGAACAGAAAGGTCGTTTTATTGATGAGTGTTTTCTGAGTGCACACTCAGTGGGGACAAAATGCAACACTTACCGAAAAAATTCTCCAATCGGACAAAAACCTTTCTAAACACCCAAAAAAAACACCTCAGTCCACATCCGCTGGGGTCGCGAGATGGAAATATATGGTTTTACAACTTTTGGGGGGTCTAGCGTGGGTCCCAGATGCATTTTGCAACGGGTCTGTGTGTGTGTGTGTGCCTCAACCGCTTCACAGTACCCTTTTTTGTAACTGAAAACGACGCATCCTGTACCTAAGTGCACTGAAGCCTTGCTTGCGTCCTCCTTCGTGGTTTTGGGCGTTCGCATGCGAGAATCATTATCGCATTCGCACATGTAATTCTCGCATCACGGAGAGGATTTTAGCGTTACGTGACCACAAAAAAAGTGCACAAAATTAGTTTGGTCAAAAATCACCTTGCGAAAAAGTACCCAAAAAGCACGGCTATAAAAACGCTAAGGAAAAATCGATATTCATTTTTTGGGCAGAGAAGTGCGTTTTAGGCGCCCACAGATGGTCAAAACATCAAAATTTTTGTGTTTTTGGCATCTTTGGACACCCAAGGACCCACTATCAGGGGTGAATTTTTTTTGCCTGAGATTTGCCTTTGCCAAAAATCGAAAAAAAAAATTATGAAGGAAATTGCTAAGAAAAAGTCGAAATTGTGGGCCCCTGTAGTGCATATGGCGGTACCCCAGATCGTCAAAACACCCGACTCTTGCGTTTTTTTGCACTTTTTTGGTGCACAAAAACCCTACTCAGGGGTCAAAATTTTCCCGGGAAAAAAATTTTTTTTTCCGAGATTTTTCAAAAATCGACTTGTCTTTGGTAAAAACCACGAAATTTCGGGTGCGCGAAACCACGTTTTAGACCCCCACAGATGCTCAAAAGTGTCAAATTTTGCTTTTAACGGCCTCAAATCGTCGAAATTAGCCCTATATAGGGGCGAAAAAAAAAATTCGAGAGTCCCTTTCCCTGGGAGACAATAGCCAGAAATCTGAGAAAAAAAAAAAAAAAATGGCCAGATTTCCAGATCTGGCCAGATCTGGCCAGATCCAGTGGTCGCGCTAATTATGGGAAAAAATGGGGAAAAAATGGATTTCGGGTACGGAAAAACGTTCCTTGAAAAGGTTAGCTGGGGAGGCCCGGAAACCCCGTTTTGTGGCATTTCCGGGCCAATCCCGGCTTGTGGTGGGGCATATTCGGAAAAATGGACAAAATTTTAGTGACTTAAATTTTCGCAAAATATGAACCCGTACTCGTAAACAAGGGTCATTTTCAGGAAAATTCGGAAAATTCCGAGATTTGGAAGCAATTTTTCTCCTGAAAATCAGTGGGTTTTCAGCCCCAAAACATACCGCGATTGGAATTTCCGGAATCCGTCCGCGCTGTGGTGGGGTCACTTTGCCGAAATGGCCAATTTTTTGGTTTTGGTCAAAATCCATGTGGGTAAAGAGGGCCAATGTAAATCCCACAACCAGATTTTCTCTCCCTGATCCTGACGTCTTGCAACATGAAAATGCGCGAAAACACCGGCATTTGCATTTCCGGAATCCGTCCGTTCTGTGGTGGGGTCAATTTGCCGAAATGGACAAGTTCTTGGTTTTGGTCAAAACCCGTCAGTGTAAGGTAAAGGGGGCAAGTGTTTGCCTGTAGAAACTGGAAGGGAACAGGCAGCGCCGCAGGCGCACGGTAACCAACTTTTTTTTTTTTCCTTTTCTTTTTTCTCCTCTTTCTTTTGACTTTCCGAGCCAATTGCGTTCCACGGCGGGGTCACATGTATATGCAAGTCCACTATGTGGTGGTCTTACTCAACAATATTAGAACTTCTGGTTTCTTAATGAAATCCCCGTACTGCAAAAAAAAAACGTTCCTACCAAAACCCCCAAAAATCCCGGGATGAGGGATGGACTTTAGCGCGAGCTCTGGCCAGATCTGGGGGTTTTTTTTTTTTTTTGAAAAAAAAAAATTTCCCAGATTCCCAGATCTGGCCAGATCTGTCCAGATCTGGAAACAAGATCTCCACATCTGGAAAACGAGCCAGATCTGGGAAATTGGCCCCCAAATCTGGCCAGATCTGGCAGCATCCGTGGAATTATATAGGTTTTGGGGTTTTTCGCTGAAACTCGGTCGAGCCCGGGTCCCCAACCCAGCTCAAGTTGGGGGCCTCCGGCGGAATGTGAGAATTCCTCGGTTATCCAACTGCGGAGTTCGGCACTTCATTGAAGCAATTCGTGCACCAGGCACAAGTGGTACACGAATTGTCTGTAGCCTCAGTACATTTATAACAAAGAAAGGGCGGTCACGGCACCCAAAGCGAAGCCACGGTACGCAACATTTCTAAAAAAATGTTGATACAAAACGGCACTGTCGCTGGTAATTGTGGTCAGCTTCCGTAATTTTACTCCCCTGTTTTTCTAAAACGAAAGTTTCTGGCGAAGCCACGGTACGCAACATTTCTAAAAATTGCGCTTAAAATTGAACATTTTTACTGCAAAAGTATATCATGGGAAGGGTGGGTTGCAATCTTGCGCCGCAGGCGCACGGTACGCTACTTTTATTATTTCGCCATGCTGCATGCTTCCTTTTCCTTCGGCGTTTGACCAATTGAGTCGCGTTTTGGCTGTGACGGGTCACTTTGTTCATGAGGCCATTTCTGGTCACTCTCAGAGGCTCGTGTGAGATACCAAAATTTCCACCCAAGATTTGGAAAAAAAATCTGAGATTTATAAAAAAAAAAAAAAATAACGGCTGACCGAGTCAACGTCTGACTCGGTCAGACCGACCGAGTGACCGGACCTGTATAGAACCCTGCAGCAAGAATTTATCACCTAGTTGGGGGGGAAAAAAACAGACTTCCATCCCCTACCTCCCACTAAACTATTCTACACTTGAGGCCTTGAGATAGTACGTCAATAGAGGAAGCAGTTGCGTACTTCCATACGCAAAGTGGATACCGCTATTGCATCCCACAACCCTTATGTAGTGAACATAAAAAAAAAATACAGCGGTACCCCGTGAGGATACGTCTAAGTGTACCCCAAAAATAATCCCTTTAACCTGTTGTGTTATCAATCATTACCAACGTAAAGATCTGTGTCAGAAGGTGGCACCAAGTCTATTATGGCTTATGCAGGATAAAGATTGTTTCGGTATTGTCCTTTGAGGGGCGAGGATAAAACATTGCGCTGAAAAGAATAAGATAATACTTTTACTACAGGATGGATCTTGCAGTCACCTTGAAAAAAAGGAGGGGGTATCTATTTTTTCTGTGCGTGGAGAACACAAAAAAAACACCATCAAAAAAATAAGAGAAAAGTTCGATTTCGGCCTCGAAAATACCCGTGACACCGATTTGTCACGGTACTTTGTCACGGAATTTTTTTGAAAGATTCGATTTCGTGACAAAAAAAGTTCGATTTCGTGACAAGCCGATTTTTTCATTGACACACAAAATTCAATTTAGTGACAAATGACTTTTTTCATTGACAAAAAAAAATTCGATTTCGTGACAAATCCATTTTTTCATTGACAAAAAAATGTCATTGAAAAAAATGGATTTTGTCAAGGAAAAAGTCGTGACAGCCAACCCGCCAGTCACTGAAAAGTGACCAGACAGCCACTTGACAAACACAAAAGAGGCCATTCTTGAGCTGTCTAGAAACCTATGGGCAGAGACTGAAGACACAAGGTATGATAACTTTATGATTATGCAAGACTTAGTATATCGCGAACACGGTCAGGCTTGCACGCCTCTGGCCAGAGGCCAGCCCCACTAAATGATATGCAGCAGACACTCATTGCAGATTTCATTTTCATTCGGTAAAAAATTAATGGGTGCGCAAGTTTCTATACCTAATACCCCAACCCTCACCCATACATTCCATTACACACACCAAAACAGATCGAATCCACCAGCGCATGCGACGGAAGCAGATTCAGATTGTGGTTTGATAAGCAGAGTTCGGTTATTATGGTGGTGGAAAGGGGGGTGGGAACACTTTGTCAGTCACTGCTATAGCCATTAACCAGGGAGCATAGCTAGTGCAAGAAATTCGACTTTGGAAACCTAACGGAAAGTCTGTCCTCTGCTTCCGGAGGACTAGACACAAGAAAATATTGTTTGTTCCCCCAGAAAACCAGTGCACAATTCACACTCCTTGTGGGTGGTCTTGTTGCCTTTTCGTCATAGTAATTTTGGCCCAGGCATGCTCTCGAAGCATGACAATTTAGTGTGTATGGGGCAGGGTGTTGTTTTGTTCTGAATTCTCTTTGTTATAACATCTAAGTCAATCGCGGGTGGTGGTTTGTGTAGCGTGAGGCACTCTTTTTAGCAAACTTCCTGCGGCTGCTAAAGTGTTATTTCTTCGGATTTAACAACGTACAGCGTAACATAGTGGTTTAGCCTGGTCGACACAACCTTTGATAGATACGGGATAACCAACCCCCCTTCGACCCCTCGTGGGTTCACTGAACAAGCCCTAGTGGTAGTTAAACGCGATTGACATTTACATTTCCTAGAGATGAAAGAACAAGATAACACTTCTGTACCCGCGCATCAAAATTGTGGAAAACTTTGCACCCCAAACACCCTCAACAACGCCCGCCAAAAGGCGCCCCTTGTTGCTGGGAGTTGGTTCTCATGTTTGATACACTGCACAGCAGGCATTCCTCTGAGTCCAACGCATGTTTGGCCTGTCTGCGGCGTTGTACTTCAGGTGCACGAAGACAGGGTCTGGTGGTAAATTTTGCGTAGTACTGCGACGTGGTACTACGTGGGTCTGGGAACCTGGTACCTGGGTACAGGATATTTGTTGTAAAGACATCTTCCACCATGCATTGAGGAGGGTAAGACAGTGTTCGCAGTTTCTACCTGATAGCATTACACATTTAACTTCTCCACGGGGGTCTTGGGCCGTTCACTCGGTTATACCTTGACTACCGGAAGATATTCTTGAGGCCTTTTTGGTCTCTAGAATATCCGGTCTTCCCGAACGGAGGCACACTTTGTGTGTTACTACGACCTGGCAATTTCCAGCAGTAGGTTAAGTAATCTTTCTTGTAAATTGTTGGATCATTATCTCCTCAGTGCATGCATGCCCCACGTGACTGGACACTTTTGTGTTTGTCATGTGGAGCTGTGGTTGCTCTTTCACGACTTTTATCCTTGTATCCAGTGTACCCGTACCCAGTGCCCTGTCACGACTTTTTCCGTGACAAAAAGTTTGGTTTCCTTGACAAAATCCATTTCTGTCACGACTTTTTCCGTGACAAAAAGTTCGGTTTCCTTGACAAAATCCATTTTTTCATTGACATTTTTTTGTCACTGAATTTTTGGATTTGTCACGAAATCGAATTTTTTTTTGTCAATGAAAAAATCGGTTTGTCACGAAATCGAATTTTGTGTGTCAATGAAAAAATTGGTTTGTCACGAAATCGATTTTTTTTTGTCACGAAATCGAATCTTTCAAAAAAATTCCGTGACAAAATTCCGTGACAAATCGGTGTCACGGGTATTTTCGAGGCCGAAATCGAACTTTTCTCAAAAAATAAATACAGTAGGACAAGTAATATTGGCAACCCAAAAAAGTCGCCAATTACAAGAAAAAACCCCAAAATCCGCCATTTTTTTTTTTGGTCGCCAAGCTTCTTGTCCTACTGTAATAACAAATTCTCTTTCTGTGGCAGAAAAGAGCGCCTGCTGAATGAGTTAAAGGCAGGGTACTTTTTTTTTCAAACAAAACCAGGGGGGATAGCTTCGTTTTTCAGGGTGGACTGATTTTTGCCAGGACAAAAGAAAATAAAAAACGAAAAGTTGATAAGATGAACCTCAGCCTCTCGTGCTTAGTCATAAAAAAGACAATGCAAGGGGGGAAGGGAGTAGACGATGAGCAAGACAGAGTAACGTCCAAAAAGAAAGAACAGAAAAAAAAAAAAAAAAAGGCCCCACAAAACAAAAAAAAACGAAATAAACGCAGGGTTCTAGGTCCAAAAAAAAAAAGGGGGAAACGGAAAATGTGTTTTGAAAAAAAATTTCCGCGCTGCGCGCGGAAGATTCCTACCCCACAACAGCCCCAAAAAATTGATGCTACCCATACGTAATGTCAAGTCGAGGACATCCTTCGCATAATGGAGAGGGATAACCCGATTCCCAACGAACTGCCGGACAATCTCCTCGGGGTGATCATCCAAGAATGTGTGGCACGAAAGAATCGTGCACCCGAACCTCACCTATGGTGATGATGATGATGATGATGATCTGTGACAGTCGACTAGAAAAGCGACACAAAGATACACTTTGTATTCTTTATTCAGGAGCAGGGGGCCTATACAGGTTCGCCCAAGTTCCTGGCGAAGCCACGGTACGCAACATTTATAAAAAATGTTGACATAAAATGGCACGGTCGCTAGTAATTCTCGTCAGTTTCCGTAAATTTTACTTACGTATTTTGCTAAAACGAAAGTTTCTGGCGAAGCCACGGTACGCAACATTTCCAAAAAATACGTTTAAAATTGCACTTTTTTTACAGCCAAACTATGTCATGGGAAGGGTTGTTGTAAGCTTGCGCCGCAGGCGCACGGTACGCTACTTTTTTTTCTTTCGCCATGATGCATGCTTCCTTTTCCTTCTGAATGCGAGCATTTTCGTATGGGAAATTGAGATTTTTTTGGGTAGCAAAAAATTCTGTTGTGAGTAAGTGTAGGAGGGCCCACGGTTTCTGGGATTGTTTTTTGGGGGACCCCCATACTTATCGCTAAATATGCCGTTTTTCCCGAAAAATTTTAGAATCCCACGCCCAATTTCTTTCTTTTTGGCAAAAAAAAATTTTTCGCGCTTCGCGCGAAAAAGGTCCTCAGAAGCTCAATTCCGGAAACAAATACGGGGGGAAGCGACGTTTTCCAACTCCTCCGCCATCAGCAGGAACACCTCCGTTTTCTCTTGAATCTGTGACGCTCGTTGCTGAGAAACAGGGCAACAGCGCGTTCAAGAATATTCCCCATCTTTTGAGTGTTAAACTCGTGGCGAAGCCACGGTACGCAACATTTCTAAAAAATGCGCTTACAATTGCACCTTTTTTTACAGCCAAACTATGTCATGGAAAGGATGTAATGCAAGCTTGCGCCGCAGGCGCATGGTACGCTACTTTTTTTCTTTGCCCTTATCCTTCTTTCTCACTCCCAAAGGTTCTGGCGAAGCCACGGTACGCAACATTTCTTTAAAATGTTGACATAAAATGGCACTTTTGTTGGTAACTATCGTCCCGTTCGGTAAATTTTACTTCCATATTTTGCTAAAACGAAAGTTTCTAGCCACGGTACGCAACATTTCAAAAAATTGCGCTTAAAATCGCCTACTATGTCGCGGGAAGGGTGGGTTGCAAGCTCGCGCCGCAGGCGCACGGTACGCTACATTTTTCCTTTCACCATGCTGAATCTTCCTTTTCCGGTAAAATAGAAGAAATTTGCGGGTTTGCGGGTTTACGAGTAAATATAGAATTCTGTGGGGGGTAGGTGAGAGGTGGGCGGAGCCCCCACTCCTCACCTAACCACCCCAGCCTCAACCCAAAACCCAAATTACCACGTATGGACACGTACGGATTCCACCTTTTCAAACAATTCACGTATGGATTTCCATACGTTCCACACGTGGAGCGTAATCCCTGTCACCAGAGTCACTCAACGAACCCTTTTTTGCGGAGCAAAAAATGAAAAAATGGCGCCGCAGGCAAAAAAAATTAAGGTACAGGATGCAACCCAGTTCCCCAGGTGCATATCCTGAAAGGAAATTTATTTCCTGAGGGAAATTTATTTCCTGGGGCAAATTTATTGCCTGAGGCAAATTTATTTCCTGAGGGAAATTTATTTCCCGAGGGAAATTTATTTCCCGAGGGGAAATTTATTGCCTGAGGGAAATTTATTGCCTGAGGCAAATTTTTTTCCTGGAGAAAAATTTTTTCCTGGGTAAAAAAAATTTCTTTCCGGCCGATTTTTTTCTTTCTTTTGGGGGAAAAAATCGCCACGTACCACGGCTAGTTAGCTACAAGTATGGGGACCCCCAAAAAAAAAAGAAATACCCCCCCCCAAAAAAAAAACCCCCGGATTTAACGGAAAATGTGTTACACATTTTCCGTATACTATACCTAGGACCCTGATAAACGGAGGAAAATACGCATCCCCAACAATAAAAATTGGATTTTTTTTTTAAAAACGCAACAGCACTCTTTTTTTTTGAAGGGGGAAAAAAAAAGGAAATTTAGGCGCGTTGCGGGACTTCACGACATCATCTCTAAAGAAAATAGATGGGATACTAAGATTGCTTACCCTACTACTTTTTGAAAACTTCGTATGTTCGGGTAGCAAAAGGACGCTCCTTTTTGCCTTTTTTCTACTTTATTTTATTGTGCTCGGGGCTAGACTTTGTGTAACAGTTTTTGTGCGTGAGGGGGCGAAGGGTGGGGAATCGGATAAGGCAATTGGCAGACTCTCAGTGCATTCCACCAGATTGTCCAGGCATGTTGAAGCCCTGTGTGGGAGAGGGTGTTTGTAATATTGAATCTGAAAATCTATTTTAAAAAAAAAAAACAGTTCAGACCAAATAGTCTGCACCCAGATAATCTGTTGGTTTGATGTAGCTGCCATCCAGACAGTCTTCGCTGATGAGTGGAAAAATACTCAAGAAATTCATTTTGGGGTCAATCTCCCTAAGGATAAAACACAAATGGTGAGAATGATGAGTGAAAATGAGAGGAGGATGTGGAACATTGCCTGTGATAGCAGAAAATGACATACCTTCGGGTAACCCTTCTTGTCCATCTCGTTCTCTTGTTGCGCGGTCATGCACCCCATCAGAAGGTAAAACAGAAGATCGGCAACAAGCTCCAGCGTGTCGTTCTGAAAAGATAGAATAAAATAATGAATAAAATATGGAATATGGACCTCGTCCATCAAAGAACACATTTAAAACTTAACTCTGGAGCTGTGGTTATGTAAGCACTATGTAAGTTAAAAATATTGTTAATTGTTGTTCCCACACCCGCTCTCTCCACCCGCTCTCTCCACCTGCTCTCTCCACCCTCTTCACCCCTCGACTAGACAAAATACTGGACAAGGTGCCTTGCGGGGCCTGAAGGGACGGTTGGCTGTGTGCCGATGCGGGTGCGGGCACTGTTCTCACCCCCACTGTTCATATGGGGTGTGCAGAACCTGGGATTGGGTTTAAGAAAACACCGACGGCAGTCGGTGTTTTCTCAGCACTCCACACTGAGCCGACAGACCTCGCAGTGGAGGAGCAACCCAGCATCTGCTCAACTGACTCAGCAAGCAATAAGTCGCACCCCGACGTCAACCTCCGCCCCGCTGTTGGAGAAACGAAAGAAGGCGGAATGCTCAGACTGCAAGATTGCAGGCAAGTCGGACAACCACTACCAAAAAGCGTGCTTGCTCAAGAAAGCTGCCGCGAACTGACAGGTTGAAAAGCAGCTTCAACGTCACGATCAAAATTCCATCAATTCATCAAAGAACACAAAAAGAGCCACCTCCGCTTGTCCCCTTGGTTCCGCCTCCCTTCCCCCCTACATAAGGATAATCCTATGTAAACCCGGATTTAAAAAATTCAGATTGAAAAACTAAAAATTTCCCCAAAAAGCGCGCGGGTATTATAGTATAATACCCGCATACATAATGTAACGTTGACGTCCCCCTTTATTCATGAGAACACAGGGATATTGCTAACCTTCAACATCACCCAACCACATACCCCTGTTATGCACGCAAGAAGGCTGCAGCAACAGCTGAGCCAGAACAAAAAGATGTCACAACAGGTGTTCTCCAACCCGTAGTGCATTTGAACCATGAAACGGTTTCCGTGCACGGCACACCCGAGACAGCAGCACGCCTCAAGCGCAAGGCAGCAGCACTCTTTGTCTTTTGTGCACGAGTTGCATTTTTCTGTGCAGGACTGTCCCATGATCCCGCCGCAGCACTGGTAGTACTTCCAGTTCTCTTCGTCCTTGTCGGCCATGAGCAGCTTCCTTCTTTGGAGGAAGGCGGCGCAGGGCCCGCAGAAGAAGCCTCCGCAGCACCAGAGGGGCTGCGAGAAGCCTGCTGCGAGGAGCGCTGTCTCCCACTCTGCGGTGTACGTCTCTGTTGTTGCGTGCGCGTCCTTCTTCGATTGGGGCGGCTGGTACCACGTCGGTGCAGACGGTGCAGGTCCACGACTCGTTGACGCCGGCCCACCCGAGTACCCCTGCTGCACACCTGCCTGCGGCGGAGGCGGCTGGTGCAGCTGCTGTGGCGGCGGCTGCTGTGGTGGATACCCCTGCTGGGGTGGGTATCCCTGCTGGGGCGGGTACCCTTGCTGAGGAGGGTACCCCTGCTGAGGCGGGTATCCCTGCTGCTGCTGCGGCGGGTACGCATAGCCAGGAGGAGGCTGCTGGCCGTACCCCTGTGGTGGTGGCTGTGCCATGGCTGTGTGGTGTCTTTTTTCCCTTCTGTATGGTTGTGTTGTTTTTTTCAGGATGGAGCAGAGCAAAAGAAACGGTCTTTTAAGATGTAGACTAATCCTGAAAGGGTTCGCTCCGCAATAACGCGAAGGGTGAGAGAGGGGGCAGAATGGAAATAACAGTGTTTCCCACGGTGAGATTTTGGGGTGAGAAATCTCACAAAAAAAAAAAAAAAAAAAAAAAAGTGAGGTGAGACAGGGTTCTAGGTCCAAAAAAAAAAAGGGGAAACGGAAAATGTGTTTTGAAAAAAAATTTCCGCGCTGCGCGCGGAAGATTCCTACCCCACAACAGCCCCAAAAAATTGATGCTACCCATACGTAATGTCAAGTCGAGGACATCCTTCGCATAATGGAGAGGGATAACCCGATTCCCAACGAACTGCCGGACAATCTCCTCGGGGTGATCATCCAAGAATGTGTGGCACGAAAGAATCGTGCACCCGAACCTCACCTATGGTGATGATGATGATGATGATGATCTGTGACAGTCGACTAGAAAAGCGACACAAAGATACACTTTGTATTCTTTATTCAGGAGCAGGGGGCCTATACAGGTTCGCCCAAGTTCCTGGCGAAGCCACGGTACGCAACATTTATAAAAAATGTTGACATAAAATGGCACGGTCGCTAGTAATTCTCGTCAGTTTCCGTAAATTTTACTTACGTATTTTGCTAAAACGAAAGTTTCTGGCGAAGCCACGGTACGCAACATTTCCAAAAAATACGTTTAAAATTGCACTTTTTTTACAGCCAAACTATGTCATGGGAAGGGTTGTTGTAAGCTTGCGCCGCAGGCGCACGGTACGCTACTTTTTTTTCTTTCGCCATGATGCATGCTTCCTTTTCCTTCTGAATGCGAGCATTTTCGTATGGGAAATTGAGATTTTTTTGGGTAGCAAAAAATTCTGTTGTGAGTAAGTGTAGGAGGGCCCACGGTTTCTGGGATTGTTTTTTGGGGGACCCCCAAAAAAAAAAGAAATACCCCCCCAAAAAAAAAAAACCCCGGATTTAACGGAAAATGTGTTACACATTTTCCGTATACTATACCTAGGACCCTGGGTGAGAAATCTCACCTGCAGGAAAAAAAAAAAAAAAAAAAAAAAATCATGGTTGAACCACGGGAGTACCATGGGGAACTGGGTTGCTGACCGCACCATCCAGGCTGTACCTCAATTTTTTTTTGCCTGCGGCGCCATTTTCCCTTTTTTGCTCCGCAAAAAAGGGTTAGGACCATAATAGGTGTGTGACTATGTGCTGTAAAAAAGATAGATTTTTACACTGTACCCAAATTTTTTTTCGCCTGCGGCGCCATTTGTTTGATTTTTTTTTTTTGCTCCGCAAAAATCCCTATGTTCCCAATGTCCCTGGTCAGCAGTGCTGAGAAATTTTGGGCACAAAAACAAGCTGACCCCCCAATCTTCCAACGACAGTGACATTTATGTCAACAATTTTTAGAAATGTTGCGTACCGTGGCTTCGCTTGGGTGTCATGCCTGCCATGACTGCCGTTTATTTTGTAAATGTACTGGTGCAAATATCAATGAAGTGCCGAACTCCGAGAAATTCTCACATTCCGCCGGAGGCCCCCAACTTGAGCTAAGGTGGGGACCCGGGCGCGCGAAGCGCGCCCGGGCTCGCCACACCTATACAAAAACCCGCAAAACCGCAAAATCTCACCTAGGTGAGATGCTGGGAAACACTGGGAAATAAAGAGAAATGTTTTGAATGATGAAATACGCCTCTCATGACTTCCAATCGGGTACGCTTTACCCGTCAAAGATAGAAAAGCTTGTTACATAAACCTGAGGCCTAATCTACTAACTCCTCAGAACAACGTTGCACCGGTACGTGCGCTATCTGTTCAACTGATTAGGTACAATCACGACTGTATGTGTGTCCCGGAAAATTACCATAATCTCCCAGACTCTCGCGCCGTTATGTGATCACAGACGCGGTAAGGGGCGGGAAACTAAATGTACACCACAATTCATTGTTTAAAACGTCCCCGCATAGAGGAAAAAAAAAGTAACCGAAACCGATACATCCCCTTTGTTTTATTCACCCCCATGGAAATGGAAGATGCTGTACAAAAAGCCAAAGAAAGGTTTCCCTAAGCTCTTCAAAAATTAAAACCTCAAAAAAAAAAATAATACACTACATTTACCTTATGGCATGAGGTACACCATCCCAAGCAACTCGTTTGCAAGCTCGGGGAATGGTGTTCTTGACTCGGAATTTGCCATGTATTTTAGTTGGTCTAATGGGAGCTCTACTTCGATTTGGATACAGAGAAGAGGGTTCTCGTCCTTCGCGATTTGTACTAGGCTGAGTGCCGATTGTAAGGCAAGACATAAAATGGTGAGTTGTGAGTCGTCCATCAGCTTGCGTACTGGGGAGGCTTGGATGATCTTGCAGAGAGGCTTGAAAATGCTTAAAAAGACGACGTTCATGATGAGGCCTCGGTACTCTGGGTCAGGTTCGCCACGTGGAATAGAGTCTTTTGATAATGTGCAAAACAGAAACAAAAGATGCAACAAACAGTTAATCGGGAGCGACGGGGTCGAGAGGAGATGGCAGAGCACAACAAAGTTCTCATTCTGCACAACAAGCTTCCGCACCTCCACCGACGTCGTCGTAAGGTTGCGAAGGCTGTACAGCGCGGCAATAAAAGAGTTCATATGATACAAACTCTTTAACGGGTCAATCACACGAAGACACTCCAAAAGCACGGTAAGACAGTCATCTGTCACCATTTTCATGTGATACTGCTGCGAATCACTCAATTTATACAAAATAGAAAGTCCATGAAGAATCATATCATCCCAATTTGCACCAGAGGTTGGGTCAGAGAACTGTGAGGACTCTGATGCTGCGACTTTCATATGAAAGACAAGACATTGGATGCCGTTGAACTGATAGAAGAACTGCAAATCGTCGTATGTGATGATCCAGCTGTTCAAGAGGATGACCAAATGCGGAATGCAGACCTGGTGCGACGATGAAAAGAACGGTAGCACCTTCGTTGTAAGGTATTCCATGAGGCCCAGCTCCTTCATCATTAAGTTGTTCGACTGCTTCTGTCCCACCATGGTAAGCACCGTCAGAATCGTTGGATGCATTTCAGGGAAATGGTGCAGAAGCTTCACCAACTCCTTCACTGCCCTGGTGTTCACATTGATCATATTGATGGACAGCTTTTCGTCCATCTCTTCAATACTAAGTGACCCAAGCTCAAGAAGAATGTTCAAAACTGATGTCTTCATTTGCGCAAGACGTGACGCTAGGGGGTCACGCATTCTTGTCTTCCTGCTGACTAGGTCCCAGCAAATTTTTACCATATTTTGTTCGTAGGCGTGCTTTAGGGTGAGTTCATCACGTTCACAGAGAAGGCGGTACAGTGCAAGAGCCCAGTTGAGAGTTTGGCTGCATCCACCATAGAGGCAGGCTTCGACACCAAGAGTGGTTGTTTCTTGCAGAACGAAGTCGAGCACCTCGCATACTCCTGATTTGATGACATAGTCCAGCTCTTCCGTGGTGGCAGTCCCCTCTGCGTTGACGGGAACCTCCTCAATGAATTCGACGTACTTCTTTTTTGCGGGGGCACGTTGTTTTCCTATGGAAGGTTCGTTGGAGGATGCGAGCTTGCGAGGGACGTTCTCGTGTTCGTCTGTTGTCGCGCCAAGAAGGAAGACAACAAGAAGCTCGACGGTAAGCTCCGCAAAGGCAAGATTCGCGAGAGAGCAGGTCCCGACCACCAATTTGAAGTAGTCTTTGATGTTGCCAGCGAGGACGCGGTTGTCTGCGTTTCTTCCGGTTTCGTCGAGGTCAGCGTCGTAGAAGAGCTTCTTGCGTACGAGACGGCGTTGTACTGGGTTTGATCGCAGGACAGACATAACGTTCTGCAGTGCATCGAGAAGGATGACTTCGTTCTGCGAATTGGGTTCAATAGCGTACAGCCTCTCCATCAGCAGCACCGAGGAGTAGTTCGTCGCAACGAAGTCCATCTCAGACACCTCCACAGCGATCTTCCCAGTATCGGGGTCCGGTGCATATTTGCTAGTGCGAGACTTAGAACTGCGTTGAGAAGAAGAAAACAAAAGCGACCCAACAGACTCACCAGCACGCTTAATACTCGCCAAGACCCCGCCTTTCTCGGATTTATTAGAAGAAGTATTCATTTTTTAGAAAATAGTCTTAAGAAGAAGACAAAATGGTTGCAATCTAAGTGGGGTTGAAGGAGGTTGGGGTTAAACGAAGGGTGAACGGCAAATGGACCGTAGGCCGTGAGGAGGAAGCAGATGTGGGAATAGCGTGGTTGTATTGTAGGTATCTTATTGATCGTGAAAGGGGGAGAGGAGACGTATCAAATCAGCGTCAGTTAGAGTCCAGTTAGAGCTGAATTAGAGTCGCTCGTCTTTAAGTAGACTGTAATTAGAGTGCAGTTAGAGCATAATTAGACTCTAACTACACTCTAATTACAGTCCACTTATGGTATAACAGGCTTCTTGCAGGTGCAAACGCCTTGAGGAACCGGTTCCCCTAAGGTTCCTGTGTAGGACCCACGTACCCAGACCCGCGCAGTGGCACATGCCCTCAAGTGTGAGTGACCCACACATGAGGGAATGCGACACCGCAAAAACTACCAGCAGACCCTGTCCGTTCGTGCACCTTCGGTGCAATGCCGCAGACAGGCCAAACAGCGTTGGACTCAGAGGAATGCACGTTGTGCAGGTATCAAACATGAGAACCAACTCCCAGCAACAAGGCGCCTTTTGGCGGACCACTAAATTGCCATGCTTCAAGAGCATGCCTGGGCCAAAATTCCTGTGCCAAAAAGGCAACAAGACCACCCACAAGACGTGCATTGTGCACTGGTTTTCTGGGGGAACAAACAATATTTTCTTGTGTCCAGTCCTCTGCAAGCAGAGAACAGACTTTCTGGATTACAAAGTCGAATTTCTTGCACTAGCTATGCTCCCTGGATTAATGGCTATAACATTGGTTGATGTGCCCCTCTTATTGACCCTCTAAAAAGACTCTAATTATACTCTAATTAGAGTTCAGTTAGAGTTTTAAAGGCTCTGATTATACGCTAATTGCCGACTCAAATGCACTGATTAGAGTCTAATTAGAGCGCTATGCATAGAACGACATACTTAGTCAGACTCAAGAATAGTAAGCGTGGTCGTTGAGAGAGAGCAGGGGGAGGGAGGGGGTGGAAAATGCTAAGGCATTGCGGGAAAAGGGTGGGGAAAACAGAAAAAAAAAACAAAATAAAGGCAACTCTTGCGTTCCATTCCCGGTGCGGCAGGAGCTCTCTGCTCTTCCGCACCAGAACTCACCAGAGTTGCTTGGAATTCGCTGGCACCTCTATTTTGAGAGGATACAACAAAAATGCGATATTTTCAACACAGGTAGCCCTGGTGAAATAGTTATGAACACTTTAAAGTAAAAATGTACAAAACTGAGGAAAGTATTAAAATAGGGGAAAAGAGAACATGAAAAGATGAATGTGCCAACAAAAACCAACAACACACAAAACAGCTGGGGGCTCAGAGAAGCTTTTCTCACAAGCGAGCCCCTCTAAAGTTGATTCTTCTTGACATTCAAAACGTTGGGGAGAACAGTGGGAAAAGGGTGGAAGACAATTGCGAAGGGGGGAGGAACAAAGAGAAGTTGAAAGTGCAAACGCCTCAAGAACAGTGCAAGAGGCATATACATCACATGCACATATGTTAAAATAAAAGGTGGGAGGTAGGGTCTCAGGCCACTCACGGTCCCCAAAAGCCTATTTTATACAGAGAGTTCCTCCAGCCAGCCCCACACTTCGAGGAAGGGTCTTGCGCACAAGTCATGCTGCACTGCGACTCCGGCGCAGACCCGTACGTACCGTAGCTGTTCCCGCAGAAGCACGCCTTCGAGAACTGCAGCCCCATGTACAGGTACGGCGCCCCCGGTGCTGTGAGGAGACAGAACTCCGAACAGAGCTCGGGCGAAGCGTGCGTGTCTGATCGTGGCCCGTCAACGTCTCTCACAATTCTATCCACATAGCATCCTATGTATGTCGGTGGTGAAGGGGGATAAGGACACATTACCATGACACAGTTCGTGACACTGCCGTCGAGGTCTATATGGGGTATTGTGCCAGCGTTTCCAAAGCTGCTCACGCCAATCAAGACTTGCGAACGAGTTACGTATCTGAGTGCCTCACTGACCCCCTTTATGGCAAATACGTCGTCGATGTACACGTAGTAGGTTGATGTCGCGTCGTCAATGGGCACGCAAATGACCCGAAGATGAAACGTCTCTCCCAACGGCAGCTGTCTTTCGTGGATCACACGTGACTTCGGTGCTGTCCAAGTGCTGCTGACATACAGATACCCTGTGTTTTTGTACTGTCCAATAATAAAGTTGTCGCTAGTGACGCCGTTCCCAATGTCAACAAAACGCCCGTAATTGGTGTATGCATTGATAATAACGTCCATGTCAACCTGAACTGCACCCCCAAACAGTGTCTCCTCACTGGGCGGCACGGGCAGCTGTCTGTTATCCTTGTCTGTGAACCGGACCACAGTCACAACGTCGCGAATGCACGGTATTGCAGTTGGCGGAATAGGACACATTACCATGACACAGTTCGTGACACTGCCGTCGAGGTCTATATGGGGTATTCCGGCGATGGTGTAGCTGCTCACGCCAATCAAGACTTGCGAACGAGTTACGTATCTGAGTGCCTCACTGACCCCCTTTATGGCAAATACGTCGTCGATGTACACGTAGTAGGTTGATGTCGCGTCGTCAATGGGCACGCAAATGACCCGAAGATGAAACGTCTCTCCCAACGGAAGCTGTCTTTCGCGGATCACACGTAACTGCGGCTGCGGTTCTGTCCAAGTGCTGCTGACATACAGATACCCTGTGTTTTTGTACTGTCCAATAATGAAGTTGTCGCTAGTGACGCCGTTCCCAATATCAAGAAAACGCCCGTAATTGGTGTATGCATTGATAATAACGTCCATGTCAACCTGCACTGCACCCCAAAACAGTGTCTTCTCACTGGGCGGCACGGGGAGCTGTCTGTTATCCTTGTCTGTGAACCGGACCACAGTCACAACGTCGCCAGTGCACGGCACTGTTGGTGCTGGCGGAATAGGACACATTACCATGACACAGTTCGTGACACTGCCGTCGAGGTCTATATGGGGTATTGTGCCAGCGTTTCCAAAGCTGCTCACGCCAATCAAGACTTGCGAACGAGTTACGTATCTGAGTGCCTCACTGACCCCCTTTATGGCAAATACGTCGTCGATGTACACGTAGTAGGTTGATGTCGCGTCGTCAATGGGCACGCAAATGACCCGAAGATGAAACGTCTCTCCCAACGGAAGCTGTCTTTCGTGGATCACACGTGACTTCGGTGCTGTCCAAGTGCTGGTGACATACAGATACCCTGTGTTTTTGTACTGTCCAATAATAAAGTTGTCGCTCATGACGCCGTTCCCAATATCAAGAAAACGCCCGTAATTGGTGTATGCATTGATAATAACGTCCATGTCAACCTGAACCGCACCCCCAAACAGTGTCTCCTCACTGGGCGGCACGGGGAGCTGTCTGTTATCCTTGTCTGTGAACTGGACCACAGTCACAACGTCGTGAGTGCACTGCATTAGTCCTGTCGTCGTGCACTGCAACTTGAACTCATCGAGCCATCCGTTCCCGGAGAAGATTGCCCTCGAGAGCCCACCAGCACACGTGGAGGGCATGGATGTTGAGAACAGGAACTGTCCGTCAATGAGAACTCTGTACGTCATGGCGGTCCAGTCCATCTCCAGCTTCACAGCGTAGAACCTGTCTGCTTCAGGTGCAGTGTTCGGCACCAGGTGGTCCCCAACACGCCACTCCCCGGTTGAGGAGCGTTCCACATGGGCACACGTCGCGGAGCCACGGCGCAGGTACACGGCAGCGTACTGCTGCGTGCCCCCACCCATCGCGGACATGTAGAACGAGACTGTGTGAGGCTCGCTGTCAGTAAAGTGCGTATACGCCTGTGCAGGCGACGACGACCCCACCTCACCCACACGCATGCTTGCGCCCCCCGCAACAAACACAGAGGAGTCCTCCGTCACCGACCCAGCAATAGACGTTGACCACGTGACCACCCCGTCAAACGGGTACAGCACGTCCGCAGGGCACGCCACCGTCCCGCTGCAGTCGACACCTACGTACCCAGGTGCACACTGGCACGGCGTCATGACGTCGTCAACACACGTCCCGTGTCCGCTGCACACGTTCGGGTCGCTCGCCCCAATCCCAAAGCACAGGGTGTCTGTATCTGCCACACGCACGCGCACCGCGCACGTTGTCGACGGTCCGTCCGTCCCGGTGAAGGTGGCGCTCAGCGTGAAGGTCTGCCCCGCAACAGCGGCAGACGGCGTGAACGTGAGCTCCGTGAAGTCCATGTTCCCCATGCTGCTCCCAGACGCACGTGAGTACGCAATCTGTCCTTCAGGAGCCGTGGTCCCCTCGTACGACACAGCCACAGACTTCGAGGATGCGTACATCATGCTGATGTCCAGGCCCCACGCCTTCGAGTGTGGGATCAGATGTGTCTGTGTGGTGTCGATCGACGGCATGCACGTTGGGCGCACGTAGTCCGCAGAGCACTCGTTGTACATGAACTGGATTGCCGCCACATCCCCACGGCTCAGTGACGAGCGCTGTCCAATCCGCTGCGGCGCGATGATGGTTGGGCCGTTCCCGTTCGAGGACGCTGTCGACGAGTAGTGCATGATCGAGGAGTAGTCGTACGCACCCAGGTCGCGTCCACTGGAGCCCATCTTGTTGAAGTTGTGGCCTTTGCCTGTCTGCACTGCAGTCATGTCCACCACCACGTACTCGTCACGATCCTTGCGATTCTGCTCATGCGTGAGCCCAAGCGAGTGGCCAATCTCGTGGATCGTCTTCCCTGTGGGACACCTGCTTCCAAGGATAATTGTGTTCACACTCGTGGCCGATGTGCCCACAGGCGAGTGACAGCCACTCCCTGCAATGAACTTGATGTACGGGAGGGCACAACCCTCCGCACTCAGACACTTTGTGAAGCGGATGCAGGTCTTCGCCTCCCAGTGTGCGACAGCACCGAGGACACGCACGTCGTCTGCCTCCATCGGCGTGGCGCCCTCTGCGTTCACCGCCTCTGTCTCGATGTAGTAGCGCACCTGCCCCAACGGGAACAGCTGCGACTGTCTTGTCAGCGGCGACGCTGACAGCACTGCCCCACTGCGCCCCTCACGCGGCACCTGGATGTCGCCCTCCACGATGTCGTAGTCCTGGTCTTCATACGCTGCAGACGGCACCGCACACAGCAGCAACATCGGCAGCATGTGGCCCACGTACATTGGGTACCTTTCCCGTTCGTGTATGTGTACCTCTCACTTTGCGAATCAATCAAAGAAAAGAATTCTGTGCAAATAAGGGGTTGTGGGTGTTGAGAGTAAAAACATTCAGCAACTAGTTCCTCTGAAGAGAAAAGTGGGTAAGACGCCCCAAGGCGGATGCATATGCATCCGGATATATCTCCAACACAAGCCTCTGTTTAGTCACCAAAAACAAACCATCTTTTTTTTTCCTCTTTCATCGTGGACAGGGATTTATATACGATTTTTTTCCTTACCAAAAGTGCAAAAAAAGTGAGGTTGCTATTCCTGAGGGGGCTGCAGGCACGGAGGGGCTTTTTTGAAGAAATGGACTTCAGATTGAAGTATCATCATTGTACTAGCCCAGGGGGCTTCACTGTCTAGGGCTCCAGCAGGTCCCACATGCACTATGCCTGACTCCAGCACGCAAGGTAGCATTCACAGCACCTTTCACCCCTTCAGGAGGAGTGCACAAAAGGGCACCCGGATGCAATTTTTCACCCATATCAGGACTCATGACTCAATTTTTTTTTGCGAAGCAAAAAAAAATAATATAATATGGCGCCGCAGGCGAAAAAAAATTGGGGTACGGTGTAAAAATCTAGCCTTTTACATCACAGAGTCACTCAACAAACCCTTTTTTGCGGAGCAAAAAAGGAAAAATGGCGCCGCAGGCAAAAAAAATTTGGGTACAGCCTGTATGGTACGGGATTTCATGGTGCGGTCAGCAACCCAGTTCCCCAAAAAATGCAAAAAACTTTTTTTCCAAATCTGCAAAAGTTTTTTTTTTTTTTTCAAAACTGAGGTTCAGCCTCAGTTCTACTATGGTATATAAATCTCTGATCGTGGATAAGTCCACGACCCCAAATTTGGAGCAAACATTTCTTCCCTACCCCCATTTCCTCCCCTTCTGCACCTCACATATCCTCCAGCTCTCCCCAGGACATTCCTGCCTGAAGCTTTACGGGGAGTGGGACAGAGAGGGTTACCACATTTTCCATGATTTGCCTTATCATTGCGATGGCAGGGTGGAGGACATGCGAGGGGACGTCGAAGACAAGCTCGTCGTGCACCTGGAGGACAAGCGAACAGGAGGGGGGCAGGGCGTGCTGGAGGCGCAACATCGCGAGCTTTACTATATCCGCTGCAGACCCTTGGCAGACGGTGTTGACCGCTTGACGCTCTGCAAACGCACGCTCCCTCTCATTTTTCGAAAAAATCGTCGGCAAAAACCTTTTTCTGCCCATCAACGTTTCCACATAGCCATGCTGTCTACAAAACCCCACCACACTCTGGATGTACGCTGCTATCCCTTCATAACTATGTTTAAAGTCATGCAGAAACCTGGACGCCTCTTCCTTGGAGCAGGCCAGGTCTTCGCTGAGAGAGGTGGCGCCTTTTCCATACAGAATGCCATAGCACATCGCCTTGGCAGCTTTGCGTTCGGCAGGCGTGACGTCGTCGGCAGGCTTCTTGCAGACCTTAGAGGCAATGCGCCGGAAGACATCGCCTCCTGCAGAAAGAAACCCAAGCATCGCAGTATCCTGTGCAAAGTGCGCCATGATACGAACCTCAATCTGGCTATAATCCACAACAACAATATGCGAGGGTCCTGTGGGAGGTGCAAGGAAGAGAGAAAAGAGGGGGGGGTTTGAGATTCGGTTATAAAACGAAACTTGAAAATCCCTCTTACAGTGTACCCCACAAAATAAACAAAAAAGGTTTATAAGATGACCCTTAAGCCTCTCGTTCTTAGTCCTTGAGCACATTCGTTATAAAAAAAAAAGCTCAAACTGGTCGGAACCAGATGGGAAAAGTACGGGAAATTCGGGGGTGTGTGGGAATTCCCGGTTCACCCCATAGGGGTATGAGGACTTTGTATTCCGATCACATCACAACCTAAAACCGTACCATTTCCACAGGGGTTTAGATGAACCATACCAGATGCAGTCAGCGACCCCACAAATGAACACCGCAGCTCTAGCTTGACCCGCTCCCCTGACACGGAGAAGAACTCCACTGGGTGCGGGATGGTTTGGAGGGAGGGGTCGATGACAGCCAGGCGCCCAGTGTTGGTGGCAGTTTGATGGAAATCTGCACGGATACGGCCATCTGGGCAGACAAACCCTGGGATGGGCTGGATGTACTTTGCGAGCCACCCTACTAGCATACGATGCTCCTGGATCATTCGTGGTAATGGATGGTCAGGCCGCAGCTCCATCAGTTTATGCAACACTGCTGCAGACGTTGAACGCGATTCAGTTCTCCTCCGTTTCTTCTCCACCTCATTCGGCCGTATCTGCCTCACACCTACTGCAGGCAGACCTTGGTTATCAAACAAAGCCCTCGCACAGTCCGCTGGAGATGCCATATTCCATTTATACCCTGTCATAGTATCGGCCCGAGACTGCAGATATTTTGCCTTTTCGATCATCAGCGTCTCATATTTTTTGTAAACATCACAACGAAAAGAAAGACCCGATGTTTCCATCAAAGCCAACACCGCAGTAAAAGGCATTTCAATGTTAAAGAAGGGGTCGGTTAGGGAGCTGTTCTTTAACTGCTCCAAAAAGGTTTTCATTAGGAGCAAGGAGATATAGGCATGGCGTGAGCTGTGCTGCGCTTGAGCGGCGACTCCAATTGGGGTAACGATCGTTGCCCCTCGTAGAGCCTTTTTGCAAAGAACATCGATGGTATGGTGTGGACCTCCCTCGAAGACTTCGTCTGGGGAAAGCATCCAGGCGGCAACCCGAGGGTCAAAAAACCCTTTAGAAACCTTCGCAACGATTCCTTCAATTCCTTCCCTTCCAGCTCTCGCAAGCAACACCGCAAATAACGTTTTAAACACCATTTTCGCATCATAACAACTCTTTGCGAGCCCCTTTCTATAAAGAAAACGATCAGAAAACAGCACCGCAAAGCGCCGCAAAAAGCAGGTCTCATTAAAGGGTGTTTCCATTATTACATAATGAAATACTGCAGTCGTGCTGGTAGCGATGGAGACAGCAAAATACCCGATTCCTCCCAAACCCTTGCTGTTCCCTTCCAAGATCGAATGAACATTGTCCATGGATACCCCAACCCCACAGCATCGTGTTGCATTTAGAGTTGTGACGAAGTTGGTTTCTTCTGGGGATTCTTGAGTACAAACAGCGATGTGTGTTACAGAAAACCCCATCGATCCGGTGACCGGCGCTGCCGCTGTATGACGTGGTTTAACATCGCCTCCAAAAAACTCAATATTTTTCCGTTTTGTTTCGGCCATGAGGTTTGCAATGCTTTTTGTTGTCTTCTTCGCTACGCCGCCTTGGAAGTATAGCCCTTTTGCGTTCTCCTTTTGCATTGTGGGTGCTGCCTCTGCCGCTGCCGCTTCCGGGGCTTCAGACGGTGCCTTTTTTGGCATTCCTGGATGAGATGGGTTTACCCCATATAGCTTGCTTTTGGTTGGTGCACCATAACTTTCCCCGACCCTAATACGTTTCTCCGATGCATCTGTATCGTTCTTCTTCTCTGCATCCTCCAAACGCTTTTGCGCTTCAACCAAATCACCTTCTAATTCGTTCGCCTCTGCCCGCAAAATCTTTTTCGCATCCCGTACAATCTCTGCCCCCAGCGAACCATCCTTTGTGTTGGGCCGCCACTCTGGGAGGACCCCTTTTTTGACGTATGGATGAGATGCGGAGAGGATATCGTCTAGCGCTTTGGGGTCTGCTGAGGCAACGCAGGCGACTGTACGGTAGCCTTGTTGGTACAATGCGCGCGCACGGTACGGCTTCATTGAAGCAATCTGCATGAGAGGAACGATATCGTTTTCAACACCATCTCGAATTCGGGCCTGGAGCTGCGCGATCATCGAAGGAAACCCCCACCAATTCAGACTCTCCGCGAAAGACGCGACCATTCCACTGAACGCCGCTGCCGCATCCATCAGACGCTGCACCGCCCCTCGGTTCACATCATATCTCCTAACAATTCGATGCAACGGCACTTCACATACAACATCATACAGAATCAACGCACTATAAAACCGCCTCAGAACAATAAGCTCTCGGTCAGGACAGTCTGGAGCACCCCCTTTAAATTGCGCCATGGACAGCGCACCTTCGTTGAGGCCTAGCATGGAAGCTACGTGGTGGACGTCAGCAGAGCGTGCCATGTATAGGTTGTAGAACCGCATCCATTGGGGTTCAATTCCTGTTGCATAAGGGGTGCATTGGAAGACCAAATGCAGTTCGTGGGACATAACAAATTGACGTCGTGCATCGAGAAGTGATTCACTAACGAGTTTTGCTTCTGCCGGAGATAGTCCTGCCTTAAACGTCGCCTTCGCAAGAGGCGAAGGAGCGAAATAGCCCCCCATCTCTGTGTGCCATATCACAAAGGCATGCTGTTCTAAAAACTCTAATGCGTGCTTCGCGCTTTCTGCTGTCGCGGTGCTGCCTTCTTCCGGATTTGTTTCGACATTTTGATGGTGGAAAAGAGAGCATTGCGTATACCGTTGAATGTCTGCTGAGGTTTTAACAATACCAGAAGCAACGGCTTCACCTAAAGCCCGAACAAAACCACGCTTTTCAGAAGAGAAAGTTGAAGAGGCAATAGGAAGGGGTCCGGTGATGAGGTTGTGAGCATAGTGCGCTTCTTGGGGTTTGCAGAGAAGAATCGCTTCGCCTTTTGTGTCAAGATTGACGCGGCCAGCTCTACCGGCAGCTTGTTTGTAACGTGAGGCATTCATTCGGTCGATTCCTACTCGAATTCCATTTAAAATGACACGTCGTGCAGGGAGGTTTACCCCCGCCGCCAATGTGGTGGTACAACACAACACTCCGACTGCACCTTCACGAAAGCAACGTTCTACTACATCCCTCTCGTCAACGGTCAACCCAGCGTGGTGATACGCCACGCCTCTCTGCAACGCGCTTTCTAATGCTGGATCAGGCCCGCAGGGGTTGCTTTTTAGCATTTCCATGGCTTGTTTGATGCTCTCCTGATGTGCCTTCAGAATATCTGATGGAGTCGAAGAAGGAGAAGAAGGAGAAGACGGCGCCCCACGACTCGCAGAGACCTCAATTTGGGTGAGATACGTTGCCACCCTCTTCGCAGTGGCTTCAACAATCTTTTTTGTTGGGCAGAAGATCAGAACACTGCCACCACCCTTCACCGCAGACATGGTCAACGCCATGAGACGGTCCTGGTCTCTCTCTGTTGTCGTGCTGGCGGGGGAGATTTCTTCTTTGGTAGGTTTTATGTCGGTTGGTTGGTCCTCATTTTGGTTGAGATTTGGGTAGGTATGGATACAGCCGTCTGTACAGTATGATTCGGTCAAAGGGAGAGGACGATATGTGGTTGCAAAGAAATGCGCTTTGAGCCATCCTGCCAGTGTTGAGGCATTTGGAAGTGTTGCGGACATTGCGACAATCTGCAGATTCGTTTGATGAGCAAATAAAAGCTTTGTCAACACAATCTCTAATAGTCCACCACGATCGCGGTCGGAAATCATGTGCAGTTCGTCGACCACCACCCCACATATCTCATCCAACCTCCCCATATCCAACACAGTGTTAACCAAGCTATTTGCACGCTCCACGGTACACACCGCAACGTCATCCAAAAGCAGCCGATTTCCTTGTCCACCAGCTTGTGTTCCCACCACTACCCCCATTGGTTCGAGAATGTGTTGAAGTACCGGGACCTTCTCCGCCGCCATCGCGACGTAGGGGACTATAAACAAAATCTTCTTTTTTTTGAATTGTTTGAGTCGCATTGCGATTGCCATTTCCGCGATGAGGGTTTTCCCTCCGCTGGTGGGGGCAGAATAGATCAGGTTTCTCCCTTCAAGCACACCACTCTCTGCGAGACAGCATCGTTGCCATGCGAACAGCTCTTCAATACCCAACTCCGCGTACCTCTCCGCGACACCTTCCGGTAGCCCCAACGAATCTACCCTGCCTTGCACGACGTTCACACCCACCTCCACCTCCACATTCACATTCACATCAGACACACCCACAACCTCCCCTTTCAACACTGCCCCCGTAATAGGTGGTGGTAATGAGGTACAATGTGGTATTGTGTCTGTCATGGCTGGAGGTTCTATACGAAAGGTATCGGCAGCAGGTCGTGTTGCAGTGTGTTGGGGGGTGCGCTTTTTTGAATGCGGTGCGGGTTCACTCATTTTGTCTGATTTTGAGCTTTTCTTTCGTTTTGGTTCTTGCAATACTGGAAGCGCTGCAGCGTAGAATCCCCTCTTCGAACCAACCTTCTGCAATACCGGTAATACAGGAATCTGTAAAGGGAGCACTTTAGATGTTGAGTACGACGCTGCAGAATCAGGTCTCCGTGGGCAAGGGGGTACCGGCATAGCAGGGCGCCGGCTGTGTTGGTTCCCTCGCAACGAAGCAGAAGAACTGCGCTCTCTGCTCTCTTTGCTCTTCTTCGCGACCTTTTGGTTTCCCTTTTGATCCGTTGGTATCTCATCTTTATCTTTTTTCTCAACATCCTTTCCCATTTCAATTTGGGGGCGTTGTGATAAAATTCGTTCGTACGTATTTGTTGGCAGTGCGATTCTTCCCTTTGGAGAAACTGCCTGTGAAAATTTCGTAAAAAATGCGGCGCCAGAAGTAGGTGAGACTGTACGTGGTGAAAGGCATTGCGTAATGCACGCCTGTTGACGGGCTAGCGTTGTGCGGAATACGGCTTCGACGTCTTCACTTTCATCTTCGTCTGCCCCATCCTGAAGCTCTTCACATGGTGTGCTGTCGGAGAAGCAATGATCGGCATCATCGTCGTCGGAAGATACCGCATTACCATCATCAGGTTGCAAACCCCATTGCAGCGTCTCGGCCTCCTTTGGTACGATCAGAGGACTGCAAAGTGGTGCAGCAGAGTGCGGCGGGCGCACCAACGACGGGGTAATCGGTGAGCTGTGTACGGAGGAACCCTCCTCCTCGTTGAAGAGGGAGCCATCTGCATCCATACAAAAAGGGACCTCCCCTTTCCCCTTCCCAACCTCTGAATTTTTGAGATAGGGGAGATGAAAACGGATCTGAATGCGAACAAAAAATTCTATTTTCGTTTCTTTCTTTGGCTAAAACTCAGATCTCAGTTTTATTTTTGAGTTTTGATAAAAAGTGGCGATTCGTTTTTGTTTTTTTGCTTTCATTGAGTAAAGGGGGAAAAAGGGGGTCTCACTTTTTGCTCATCTTCTGTTTCTTCTGCGGACGTTCTGAAGAGCGTACATCGACCGGTGCTGTAGACCCTATCGTAGATGCTTCGAAGACGCGGTTTCCTTTGTTGTGCGCTAGGGTCGAGGTGTTGTTGGGTTTGCCCCCTTCTTCGTCGTACTCCTCACATCCGGCAGGAAGGTTGAGGGAGAGGTCGATTCTTTGCCCAGCAGGGCCCGTGAAGTAGTACTCTCTCTTCGTCTTGGGGGTGTCTGTGAGGTGTGTCGGGGTCACAGGGGTGCAGGAAGGGAACGACATGGACCACTCCTTCTCGACAAACCCATCCTCCACCACACCCTTATATCTCGAGGCAGAAACCGGCTTGTGGTTTACCCACACATTAACAAGAAGGGTCACCCGTGTCGCCTTCTTCCCCAATGGAGCATGGTTGATCTCCTTCGCTGCATGCAAAAACCGACCGTCAAACGCAAAATGCCGCCCCCGAGTAGGATAACTCACCCACAGTTTCGATGCCTTATCAGGCAACTCTGTGTCATCTACCAACGGTGCTGCAGCCAGGTCTGCCACCACAGTCGGTACCCCTTCATTTGTGAAATACGTAACGGTGCCAACCTGGGGGTACACATTCAGCTCCATCGAGGCTTCGATGCCGTAATCTTTGTCCCAATGCCAGCCAACCTCAGAGTCGTGGTCCAGCGAGAGGGTCCACCATTCTGCACCGGACTGCGCAGGGTTCATATTCTGGCAGTGCTTCGTGTGGTGTTTGAAGATGTCCTGCGCGATTTTTTCGGGTCCTATTTGGGGTTGCATATTGGAGGCAATCCAGTAGGTGGACCCGCGGCTGTAGCTTTTGTTGCGGCCGACCTGTTTGCTGACGGCGACGCGTTGTGCCCAGGCCCCGCAGTTGTTGAGAAGTGCGTCAGTCGCAGCGTTGTCGTACACGCGTACACCAGTGCTCAACACATCCATCGCCCCCTCAAACTTAACCCTCCCCACCTCATCGATGAACAGCTGATGGTCCGGGTCCATCTCGGACCCCTCCTCGCATTCCTCGTCTTCTTCCTCTTCGTATTCTTCCTCCTCTTCATCGTCGCTGGGGACGCGCAGGTCGAGAGGCATTTTTTTTGAAGGAGCTACGTCTGGAAGGGTGGAAGGGTGGAAGGGGTGGTGTATTAGTTCTATGAACAGAGTTTGAAGAAAAAGGGTGCTTGAGTTGAGAGGGTTAAAACTTTTCCTTTTTTTTTTGGGGGGGTGGGTGAGGAGTGTGTAGAGGTTGTGAGAGGGTTTTTTTTTATGAAAAACCCTTGTTGCATGGTGGTTTTGTTGTATCGGCAACCACCTGCTTAGGTAGGGTATGTGCACAATGTCGATATTTTGGTTGTTTTTTTTTTTTTTTTTTTTTTTTTGTTTTTGCTTCTCTTTTGGAAGGTATGTGCCACCTAAGGATTTCCTCTATTATTTTTGTTTGCTTTTTTGCTGTTAAATTGTTAGAATGCTACAAAACTCATTTTCTTTTCTCTACAGCCAAATCCACTTTTTTGTTGTGTCGACAATCACCTGCTAATGCAAGATCTGTACGCAATTTTTTTTAAATCAATACACCATGTCAAAAAAACAGGGGGGTTTGGGGTTATAAAAAAAAGTTGACTTGAAATACAAAGCCCTCTCGTGAACAGTGTACTTCAGTACATGATCGGCTGCACCGGGGGGGTAGACCCCCAACCATTCAGTCCTACAATCCATTTCGTGGTTTACATCTGATATGCCCCGCTGTAACTGGGGTGGACCGATTACAACTGTCATTTACCGTGTGGGGGTGGAGAGGAAATAAAAAGTTATTGAAAAGGGCCATTATTTGGGGGGAGGGACTTATTTTGGACCCCCCCCTTCCGAAAACACTGCTCTTTTTTGGGGTTTGGGTTTGGGTTTGGGAACAATGTTTAGTGGTATTTCTAGGTGAAAGCCAGAACATAGGATGCAAATAGACAGCATGTTTCATGGTTATCCCATAGAGGCTGTATGCATGGGTGGAAGCTCTGGCCTACCTTCAATTCAGGAAAACAGAAAAAAACAAAAAAAAAAACAAAAAAAAACACACACAAAATTAGTTGAACATCTGCTGGTTTCATGCAGCTGTCGTTCAGACACAAAGACCTTTGACCGAGGCCTGGGACAGAACCTGTGTTCAGGGTTTAGAACTGAAAATAGGTAGAGTTGAAATACAAAGCCCTCTCGTGAACAGTGTACCAAAGAGTACTACTGGAGGTGTGATTAAAGTATAGTGGTGCTATACGGGGGGGTTTTCACAACGTATCACAACTTTTCACACACATAGTTGTGAAAAATTGTGAAACCCCGCCCCGTATAGCACCAATTATACGTATACTTTATTCGGCGGGATAAAAAAAAATCTTTCAATTCCGCCCCTTAATTTTGATTTTGATTTTTGTGCAGGTAGGTCCCCTTTTGCTCCCCCTCCCGAAGACCCTATTTTTAGGCCAGTAGGTGGTAGTAAGTCGCCACCTCTGGTACTACAAGGAGAGGGTTAAAACACAAAGAACAACCCGTACTAACTTTCGTTTCAATGGTGTGGCTGACGACCCCAAAATAGCAGAAAATAGCAGAAAATAGCACTTTGGGGGTTTTTTTTTGGGTTTGGTGGCTGGGTGGTGGTGTGGCTCATGATGGACGAGGGAAGGCAACTTGGCCAGCCCGCAAACCCGGAAACCCCCTTCCACTCCACAAACGGATCATAAGGTACACAGTACACAGTACACAGTACACAGTACACAGTACACAGTACACAGTACACAGTACACAGTACACAGTACACAGTACACAGTACACAGTACACAGTACACAGTACACAGTACACAGTACACAGTACACAGTACACAGTACACAGTACACAGTACACAGTACACAGTACACAGTACACAGTACACAGTACACAGTACACAGTACACAGTACACAGTACACAGTACACAGTACACAGTACACAGTACACAGTACACAGTACACAGTACACAGTACACAGTACACAGTACACAGTACACAGTACACAGTACACAGTACACAGTACACAGTACACAGTACACAGTACACAGTACACAGTACACAGTACACAGTACACAGTACACAGTACACAGTACACAGTACACAGTACACAGTACACAGTACACAGTACACAGTACACAGTACACAGTACACAGTACACAGTACACAGTACACAGTACACAGTACACAGTACACAGTACACAGTACACAGTACACAGTACACAGTACACAGTACACAGTACACAGTACACAGTACACAGTACACAGTACACAGTACACAGTACACAGTACACAGTACACAGTACACAGTACACAGTACACAGTACACAGTACACAGTACACAGTACACAGTACACAGTACACAGTACACAGTACACAGTACACAGTACACAGTACACAGTACACAGTACACAGTACACAGTACAGCACCTGGTCTATATCGGGACAAAATACATTTTTTTTTTGCTAAAATTGCTCTTATTTTTTACGCTTTTTTGCTCGAAAAAAACGTTGTCCTGCATCTTTGGTAGGTGTTTTGGGGACTGGCTGGGGTCAGGAGTCCCTCATTTCCCCTCCCTTTAGCAAAAGCCCAAACCACGGCCAAAAAATAAAAAAAATCCAGACCCCCAAAATAGCAGAAAATAGCAGAAAATAGCAGAAAATAGCACCCCCCTTCAGCCACACCATTCAATGTTTTTTTTTTTCTTCAATTAAATGTACAGGGAATGTCTTTGGAAAAAAGTGGTGTGGTTTTATGCAAAATCTGCTTGATGTTTTTTTTTTTTGATAAATTGTTGGAGTAGTGTGTAATTTTTTCTTGTTGCGAAAATGAACAAATATCAAGACAGCGTGTAAAGGTAAATGGAACTGGGACACCTCGAATAAAACGTTGGAGAGGGGGAAAGAAAAAAAATGAACTCAAACTTTTGTAAGATGAATCTAAGCCTCATTTGATTAGGTTCATTTTACATCACTTTGTTCACAAAAAAAGGGTGGAGTTGGTGACGTGCTCACGCCTCGCGGTAATGCAGGCACGCGCAATAAAGAAAGAAAAAAAAACTTGAAGATGAATGTGCCTCTCGTGCACACACATCTAAAAAAAAACGCATGGATGGGGTACAGCAAGACAAGGGAAAATGAAGATAAACAAAAAAAAAATTTATAGATCTGCTCAAATGAAGACAAATCATTGAAAAGAGGGGTTGCGTAAAAAAATAGTTGAAAAAAAAAAGTTAGCAGCTTAAAAAAAGAAATAGAAAAAGAAAAAGAAGAAGAAGAAGAAGAAGAAGAAGAAGGGGGAAAAGGTCGGAAGATGAGCTTAAGCCCTGCATCCTTAGTCACCTATAATGGGGAAGAATTTTTGGAAGTAGACCTGAAGTACAGTGGTCCAACAAAACGTGACGATATCTCTCTAAGACCAATAATCCTTTTTTGTTGTATCGACAATCGCTTACCTAGGCTAGGCTAGGCTAGGCTAGGCTAGGCTAGGCTAGGCTAGGCTAGGCTAGGCTAGGCTAGGCTAGGCTAGGCTAGGCTAGGCTAGGCTAGGCTAGGCTAGGCTAGGCTAGGCTAGGCTAGGCTAGGCTAGGCTAGGCTAGGCTAGGCTAGGCTAGGCTAGGTAGGGTTTGTACACAATGCCAATGTTTTTTTTTTTTTTTTAATTTTTTTACCAGGCTCTCCGCTAGGATTTCCGATTTTGAAAATATTCTGTTGATGGTCCACGTTGGTGGGGTACATGCTTGCGCCGCAGGCGCACGGTACGCAACTTTTTTTTTTACCAACGCCCGATTTTGACTTTTTTGGGACGTTTGAGCACTCACCTCTCCATATCTTCTTCTCCTGAGCTTTTTTGACAGGTAGAACGGGTCTGAACCACTTAGCAGAACTTTTTTTTTTTTTCTTTTTTTCCCCATTTTCAAAAAGTTCTGTTGACAATCAACAGAACTTTAGTACCTAGCGGAGTGCCTGTTTTTTACCTCGATTACCACCTGCTCGAATCAACGGGTTCTGTACACAAAGTCGCCCGAGGGCGAATATTTGTTTTTGACCCAATAAAAAGGGATCAATTGTTCTGCTTTCAGCCGGCCATATCTCTTTGGTACCATGCCATATGAAGCAGGGAAGTGCACAACAAGCTATCGATAACGTGTTGGTTTGAGGTAGAGGAGCGAGAGGTAGGCTATTACCATTGGGTAAGACTTTGTTTGTTGCACATAAAATGCAATGCAGCAATTTTTTAAATGTAGCGAACAATGTAGCAAGAAAATATGGAGTGGGAAAGGTGTGAGGGGAATGCCATCAGAGAAGAGACAAACTTGACAGGTGTGATCGAAAGTCAAAAAAAAAAAAAGAAAAAAAGCGAAGTTGATAGTACAAACACCTCTGGGAGGCGCAGGCACTGACACTCCGCAGGAAAAAGTAAATATCACCCCTTCCCGTATGAGACCTGAATTTTCACTCGACCCCGATGCAATTTTTTGAGCGTGCGATCCCGGAATTGAACACCTTGACGCCGATCTTTCAAAAGCGGTGTGTGGATAGTATGAATTTCCGGAGCGATCCGAAAAAAAAAAAACAAAAATGCGGGGTTGGGCAATTTTTAGTGGGGTTTAAGCCACCTAAAACCGACTTCAAAATCAGGCCAATCCATACGGTTTCCTGGAGAAATGGGTGATATAAATTCTTCACAAAGTTCGTACACAGAAGAATAATGGGCTATCTGTGTGGAAACGCTCTTTACTCTATTGGTATAAAGACTTTGCAAAGCATTTCATGTGGTACACTTCGAGTCTTTAATCACACTGCTGTCAGTATACAATAAAACACGTTCACGCATTTTATCATAGTTTGCATTTTGTTCTTCTCTCCCCTTTTCACTAAGGTACGCGAAAAGAGAGGGATTTTTTTTTTTTTTGAACAACAAATTATTTTCATATACCGTAATCGTAAGATTTCTGGGGCGTAAGTATTCTGGGACGTAACAAAACTGGGACATTTTGGATTTTTTAAAACTTGGGACATTTTTACGTCCCAGAATATTTACGTCCCAGAATTGTCTGTGTGACCTTCCCCCCTCCCTCACCCATGCACTTCGGTGCAAACCCAAACATGTCCAACAAACAAAAATATACATACTTGGGCCGGTTATGATCCCTCCGCCAACCAGCCGCACCCCACCACCCACACCCCCAAAAAATTGACAAGTACCCGGAAAACCGCCCGAACAATTCTGGGACGTAACAAAACTGGGACAATTGGGGGAAAATCTGAAACTTGGGACATTTTTACGCCCCAGAATTTTTACGATTACGGTACATTCTTTTCTAAACGAAAAGAAGGCAAAGAGGAACAACAACAAAAACTGGGAAAAAATAACAAAAAAAACTGAAAACAGAAAACAGAAGCAAGGCTGATCCTAAGCGAGCGCAAAAAAATGAAATTTTGGATTTCATTTTTTCTACGATATCTCTGAATATCGAACTGAGAAGTTTCGATGGGGTGACGAATTGAATGATTTGTTCTTCTTTTTTTTTTTTTTGCTATCGCGTGTGTAAGTCTCTAATATTCGTCCCATCCCCCTCCGCCCATCTCTTCTTCTCTTTGTTATTTGATTTACTTTTCCCCATGAAATAGCGCAACTCCCTCTGCACACCCCTCACCCCCCAATCCATTTTGCAAAGCATGAGGACGAACCAAAGGCCAAGAAAAATAGGGAGGGAAAAAAAAGATGCATTTCTTTTCCAATGATTATCCTCAAGACAATGACAGATGGGTAGTCGACGCAAGCCAATGGAGGTGCGAGCTAAGTTGGCAGGGCAAAAAAAAAAAAAAGGGGGGTCAACCGGGAATGTGGAAGCTGGGAACATTGTCGAAGTGGAAAGAGCCTAGACTCGGCAGTCTTGGAGGAACTCTGACAAAAGTATGTGAAAAAAGGGGGGGGAAACTTCTGAAAGACAAACCTCTGGTCGATCATACTTTCGAAAGAAAAAAAAAATGTGGACAAGGATAACTTGCAGCACCTGACTGCAGGTACGCGAAAAGAGGGTGAAAAACCTGAAAACCAGAATTGTAGACGAATGAACCTCACGGGGCCGGGGGAACATGCCATCTGAAAAAAAAGATACAAAAAAAAAAAAAAAAAAAAAAAAAAAAATGGGGAGGGTAGACGTGGAAAAAGAAAAAGAAAAGAAGGAATAGTACAATATCTATTTATTCGACTTTTTATACAGTAGTTTTATTTTGCGATAATTTCACGCCTTAATTTTCGATGCGAGTGTGGTTAATTTGCCGAGCGAAGCGAGGCAAATTGAGCTCACGAGCATCGAAAATTAAGGCGCGAATTATCGCAAAATAACTACTGTATAAAAATTCGAATAGGTAGTTTTATTTTGCGTGTTAAATAAAGTTCTAGTGGGGGCTCTGTTGGAATAGGGTAACTTATTTGTTGTGCAATCCATTAATGATGATGACTGTGAATAACACGATAATTTCGTGGGAACATAAAAGAGACAAGTTTGTAAGATGATCCTGAGCCTCTCGTGCTTAGTCACCTTACAAAGAGGAGTGGGGTGAACAGATAAAAGCGAGTGGTTATGAGGTACTTTTTACGGTGCGCCTCAGGGATATGATGAGAATTTGTTGAAACCGCATTTGGTGTATGAAGGGACAGAGGCAGTGCCTCCTATGTTGTCACTTCCGGGGTCTGCTGCGAGGGGGCGATCCAGGCGCAGGAGATTCAACAGCATTCGCAACATCGTGGTGATGCTGGACCGCTCCTGCTCCCGTCCCCGACAAACTCACTTCATGGTGCGCAGCCTCCACCGCCTTCTGATGGCCCTGCCGCTCCACAGCGTGACACAATCCCTGAGCCATACGGGCTGATGAGTATGACTTCCTCTACCGCAACCAGGTGCAGGAGCAAAGAAGAGCTGGCCGTGCTTCTTAAACGCGTTGCTACCACCACCACTCCTCAGTGGAAGATGCCTAAACGTAACGAACCGTCTTTGCCATGTGCGCTATACGCAACGAGTGGTCACGAATCGCAGACTCGTGCCAGTTGTGCGTCGGCTAAACCTCTCTGCTCGGGTGTTTGGGTGGAAAAACCTGGGTTGCGTGGCACTGCAATGGGGGGGCACGTGTGCACCACCCTGTGTGGCCCACACAGGGTTCTGACACCCCGGTATCGCGTTTCCCACCCCACATACTCGGGTGTGGTCTCAAAAAACTGTTTTTTGGTTTGAAACTCGAGGTTTCTGGTGAGAAATGCCTGTTTTTCCTGTACGAAAATACAGTGAAATTATCCCGAAAAAAAATCACGCCACTGGCGTGAACAAAATAAAAAAAAATCACGCTCCTATGTATTTTCCCACAGAAAAATAAAAACACAAGTGAAAAAAAGTGAAAATACCGTGAAAAAAAGTGCCTCCACAGTAGTTTTATTTTCCGATAAAACAGAGGAGACAAATTATCGACAATTAAAATTACCCTATTCCAACAGAGCCCCACTAGAACTTTATTTAACAAGTGAAATAAAACTCGTAAGCTAACACGATTAGGCTAATATTTGAGGCCAAAACCCTTAGCCTCAATTAGCTTACTAGCTCTGATAGTAACATGTACAATACAGATAAAACCACCATTCTGAAGAAAATACAGTCCTGAATTGTGGAGACTGTGTACTGTGGGAGGCGTCAGAATTTCACCTTCATGAAACTCCTTTTTCTTTGTCCTATCGACAAAATCACTTTCCACTGCAATAAAGATCTTTACAATGATAATCTTCCAACTGTTGTACAAAAAAAATACCCTATCAAGAACTATCAAAACGCATTCAAGAAAAGGGCCGAATTTGGACTTACCAAAAAAAATATGTAGCCCTGCTTTTTTGGTTTCTTTTTTTTTTTCTTTTTCTTTTTCCTTTTTTTTATTGAACTTGGAACAGCTTTGATCCTTTCCAAATTTTGGGTGGAGACATTCCATATTTTATGGAGTTTTTACAGAGGAAGCTAACGATGGCGAAAGCAAACCGGAATGAGAGCCACTTGCGACCGGTGTATGCATTGGTTGGGAGAACGTTCTGCCTAAGCCCACAGGAGAGAGGTCGCCTTGGGGCGACAATTCTCCACCTCCGACAGGAGAGGCCACGATTGCACCGAGCGACGCATACGGATCGAGAGGCGCCCTGCTACTCGGAGAACCTAGTCCAAAGGTGTCGTCGAGAGCATCCAGTTCCTCTTCTTGCACTTTACCGGAGCGGACGTCTTCTGTCAGAGATCCGCAGTCTAGCATACGGCTGAATCGATAGAGCATCTGTTCCTGGGCTTTTTTGTGGATCGATCCTGACCTTGCGTTGCGTACCTTAGCGACCGCCTCGCAGGCGGACATCCCTTCACTGATGTACCAAGCCGCCAGCATCGTCCCTGTCCGCCCTACCCCTTCCCGGCAATGCACCAACACCCCTTCCTCCACGCTTTTGATGAATTCGCATCCACGCAGCAGCGTTTTCAAAGAAGGTGCCGTCATATCTTCAACAGGAAGGTGTATGTAAGCAATGCCCCTGCTCTTCAGATCCTCCCCCCCGCCAGCAATGGGGCCTTCCGTGAGAGAGATAATTCCGCGAATCCCCTTCTCGTACAGATTGTCCAGTTGTGTCTCGCGCTGTTCCTCATCCGCCGATATTTCCCCTGAACCGCAGACCTTGTTTTCCGATCCCACCCAGCCAAAGAAGGGTGGAAGCTCTCCATCCATGTGAAGCTGCTTCAGGCTCATCTTCGGTGCAGCTCCAAACTTACGCCTCATTTTGTTTTGTTGGGGTGTTTTGTGTAGTATCTATGGATAGGAAGAGAGGACGGTATGTGGAGGAAAGATGAATAAAAAAGACAATCTGGGAAATGTTGAGACATTTTTTCACTATAGTATATTCGATGATTTTTTTGTGGCTTAATTAAAAGAGTTCAGACTCTGTGCCCAACTACATCAACAAATGCAGAGTCAGGGTCTGTCAGCGATACTGAGCGTAGCGCTTCCCATGGGATCACCCGTGGAAGCTCGTCTTCCTCTTCCTCTTCGTCTTCCTCTTCTTCTTCCCCCTCTTCGCCTTCTCCTTCACTGCATTCCATTGCATCGTCATCTCCCTTGACCCCTCTTTCCAAGATTACACCTTCAATCGTCACTCTCATTGCACTGCCAACCCGAAAAGACACTGTATCTTTGCTGTGAAACTCATAGGTAAAAAAGACTTTTTCTTGTATTTTGCGAAGGTTTTGAAATGAGGCGAGCATGGTGGACTTGATGGAGGGGATGACATCGAGGGAGGTGGGGGCGATGCAGGGGGGGAATGCGTCGATCAGTTGGGACAGCGCGTTGTGGATGAAGGGTGCTTGGGGTGCGGGGGTGTGCCCATCGGAGACGCTCTGGGCTAGGATTAATGCGACGAAGGTGGCTTTGGAATTGAGCAGCCCTTTCACGAGCTCCATAACAGCGCTGACACTGTGGGTCACCTCACGCCCTGTAGATATATGATGCGGCAATTCATGCAAATCTGCAAACCGCATCACCTCCTCGGGTGTGTACACAATGTCCCCCATCATCTCCTGCATTTGCTCTGCCAACAGGTGTTCAGATTCCCCAAGCAACAGAGTGCGCAGTTCTTTGCACGCAGGATGCCTACCCCGAGACTGTGCAGATTTCAGACGGTAAACCCCTTGTGCAACGTACCGTTTCAACACCGTATAAAATTCGGGGTGTTCCTCGGTGTCCACTGCGCCAAAGATGTCATCCAATTTGTGCATAACATCTACACCATAAAATGCGGCCAAAGTTTCCTTGACGGGGTTCGCGCAGCTAAAGAAATCCTCATCAATGTCGACAACCAGCTGGTCCTCGCCGACCACCCCTGGTGACGCAACCAAGGCAGCAAGGTTTGCGACTGTCAGGACAAAGCGGTGGGTGAAGGAAACGCTCTGCCGGGTATCGGTCCACACCCCGCTTGCTCGCCAATATGATGCACAGCCTTCGGGATTGCTATCGTCGCTAGATACACAAAACTTCCTCCCCGAAGAAGATTCGGAGAGAACAAGATGGTACTCCCCTTCATCCATCTGATGCGACCACGCTGGCTTGACCCACACCAGGTGTGTCACCTTATAGCACGCAACAAACGGAAGCAACCACGTTGCCACATCGACATATGCTGAGCACGCCTTCAGCGCCGCAACCCTCTGTGCACTCCGTGTACTGCACGACGTCATGCCGCAGGCTGCCCGCACCCCCTCCATCACCCCAACCGGGAGAACCGGGGAGTCCATATCGGGATGACTGTCGAAATGAAGAAACGTTAGTGCAGCAGACCCTTCCCCTTCCCCCATGTTGCCAAACCCTCCCAGGCAATCACCATGCTCATCAACGGAGATCAACGGATACATTATGTTACTTTTTTAAAAATCTGTTTAATGCATTTCATTCACTATCATGGGGGATAACCTCTATGAGAAACACCATGTCTCGATGTCAGAACCGGAGTACCACCTAAAGACGCAGCACCACTCTCAGGAAACGGCGCGCTGTGCCACACCTTGAACCCCTTCCGTTTCTGTTGCAGTGCAAGATTGTGCTTAGACAGGGCAACACGAATTGGACGTTTTTCCTTTACCTCTGGTGGCGCATCCTTCAGCCTTTCGAAGAGCCGTTCTGCACGCACTGCATCAGAGACCAATGCATATATGTTAAACAGCGCAGCCCAGGGATGGTATGTCATACCAATTTCTAGGCATTCTTCAAATACATTTTCTGCTTCTAAAATTAGAGCCTCCCGGTCGCCTTGAACAATCACATTTGCAATGGCCTGGAGCAACACAACATGGGGCATCCCTGAACGGGGTTTGGCCTTTTGCTTAAGATGTTCAAAGGTACTCCGCACCATAGAAATATCTAAGGACTCCTTATAGACGTTCATAAGCTGCGTATATTCACGCTCCGATACGGCGTCTGCAAGCTCCATGAGGTTGTGATAGTATGTGGCAGCTTTGGGGTCTTGGTGACGTCGTGCAGAAGAGAACAATGCCATCGAGATGTCTCGTGTAATGGGCACATGGTCATGTCCCATTAGAGTCAAGACCTCATCCGCTTCCGCTGTCGTAGTAATGAAGCTGATATACATAGCATAATGCGAGGGAATCACCTCCCCACCCTCCCGCAGGGCTGCAAACGTGGTCATAAATTCGTCTCGAAGGTTTTGTTGTTGGTACGACGCAAGCATGGCGCCGTACATAGGTGAGTCTACACGGATGCCGGCTAGAGAAGCATTTTGGAACAAAGACAGACACATATCATGCCGACCAGCAAAGACAGCAGCGCGCATTAAGGCAGTATAGGCAAACCCATCGAGGCCGACAACCTCAGCACGCTCCTTGCACAGCGCAAAGGCGCTGTCGAACTGCCCGCAGTCGGAGAGACACTGTAGCATAGCATTGAATGTGCGGATGTGCGTGGCATATCCAAGAGACTGCAGCCGTGTCTCCTCCTTCACCAGCTCCGACAGTAGTGTCCCCTCCGCTGCCCACCCCAGGACCCGATCACACCGAACCCTCTCCTGTTGCGTGCCCCGGCTAAGCGTCTTCCGTTGAACAGAAAAGCTGTTACGAAGCATTCGCGCTGCCACCCCATCTGTCAGCACTGCAGCCACCCTCCATGTCTTTAGGGGGCTCCCCATTCGACACCCCAACTGAGTAAGGAAGAAGGAAATCGAGAAGAGAGCAGGGGGGTGGGGAGGAGATGGGTGATGACAAAAAAATGTTGTGAATATGGATGTCAGGAATCCATGTCTAATTTTGTTTTTGTTTTTTTTCCTGCGAAAATAGGGAGAAAAAATCGGAAAAAGATCTTTATATTTTCAGGATGGTCATGGGCTGTGTAACTTAAGTTATTTCCGAAATCCGCCGGAAAATTTACGGGGATAATGACATGTGGCACATGTCATTTACATGGTATACATGTGGTGCGTGTCAGTCTCAGTACAGAACACACACTTTTCTAAGGTTTGTTGAGGCTCACCTATTCCCGAGGAGAGGGATTTAGGGACTTAAGTTACACAGCCATGCATGTGGCACAACGAAAATTAAAAAAAAAGGAGAAAGCCGTGAAAGATGAAATGCCTCTCGTGCCATCGGTGTAGAAAGTACGGCCACATACTTTTTTACGTTTTTTTATTGAGCAGCAAAGCAGAGGGGATTTTCTGGTCCACCCTCCACCACTACACGCTCAACACATTACCCTTTTCCCCCCGCCCCCCCGATATATATAACACCTTGATGTATGACGTAAAAGCATTACAAAATAACACTGCTACCAGCGCTTCTACAGGAACACGGCCGTAACAAGAGCTCGACCAGGGAGGTTACGTGAGGTAGCCCGTTCGATCCCTGATGGGGGTTTATGCCCTTATGCTCGGTACTATGACTGTTTACCTTTTTTGGTATCCAGACAGGGCGAAACCGTGATCTCTCCGAATTATGCGCACCTAAAAACACAACGCCGAACTTTGGTTTATACCGAAGGGCACAGAAAAGAGGGAAAAAAAGGTTGAAAGAGTGCATATACATCTTTCAAAGAAAGCGTTGATGAAACACGTCATTGACGCATAAGAAGGCGAGGATTGAGGTATTGGTTTGAAAAGAAAAAAAAAGAAACGTACAGTGGGGATTTAACCTCACGAATAAAAATGGTTAATAAGGGCTGTCTAGTTCATTTTGGCGGGAGCTGGTCCGTCGTTGACACCTGCATAGGCTCCCTTGGACACAGAGGCTTGGTGGTCCAACTCATGGATGACCTGTGATGTGACACAGCCCATGAGACTTCTGAAGGTGACGTCGGCAACGCAGCGGACGCATTGTGCAGCGTCGGCAAGCTCGTTGATGAAGATGGCGAGGATCGAGCAGACGCACGCCAGCATCTGCATGAAGTTGCTGAACCTCACAAACCTGTGG
Organism: Rhynchopus sp. YZ270_cl-10; assembly: GCA_964035575.1. Classification (NCBI taxonomy): domain Eukaryota; phylum Euglenozoa; class Diplonemea; order Diplonemida; family Diplonemidae; genus Rhynchopus; species Rhynchopus sp. YZ270_cl-10. The sequence goes on from OZ037851.1 coordinate 797,234, forward strand.
AAGGAAGGTTGAATACCGTAATCGTAAAAATGTTCGTAAAAAAGGTCGAACTTCCAGAAAAATCCTGAAAAGGCCGAACATTAGTACGGTCGATAATTTGTACGAATACGGTAATTGGAAAGAAGAGCATCCCGAAAAACATCTTGAACACCCACAATTTCCAGAAAATCTAGAAAATGAGCCGATTCCCACCCCCTGTTCATAATAAAGCGAAGTTGGCAGCATTTTTTTCACATTGTAAGCAGACAAAACAAAATAACGCAAAAAAGCGTCCCAGAATAATTATTTTACACGGCACATACTTGTTGTAGCACGGGTCGTTCTCAAGCCCCCACTCGCCCATGACGAACCCATACGACCCGCTCATGGAGCACCCTGTACAGAGCCAGGCTTCGAGGCACAGGCAGGGCCATGCGTTGTCTGCTTCGCCCATCTCACCGGGCTTGAAGCACATGCATGCGGGCACTGTATTTTGGCAGCAGGTGTATCCGTGCGGCCACTTGCCTGCCGTATCCAGAGACTTATGACGAATGTGCATGGCAGCACAGCATGGGCAGAAGAACCCAAAACAGCACATCAAAGGCTCTTTCGTTGGTGCCGACTGAAGGTCCACTTTCCATTGGTTCGGGCGACGCGGCTCCCCATCAACTGGGTCACCCGAAAACGGGATCAGACAGCAAGCCATGATTGCAAGGGGTTGTGCTGTCTGTGGTGTTGTGTGGAGTTTTTTGTCCCATACTACAGATTGGGGCAGAATATTTTTTTTTTGGCAGGTTTGGAAAATAGAAGAGGCATTGATTTATGTTTTGTTTGTTTTGTTTTGCTTTTTTAATGTTTTTTTTTATACCCCATTAATTTTGCGTCACGATAATACGTAACCCGCTTTTTTTCCTCTTTTTCGCGGATCCCCCCCTCCTCCCCAAAAACCCCCTCCTCTCCCACATTTAATATTATTGTTTTATATTTCCTTCTTAAACGCAGTTTCAAAAAAAAAAAAAAATGTTTCTGCTAAAAACAAAAAATTGGGCCAAAAAAAAATAACCCCTTCCACCCCATTAGTTGCACTTCTTACGTTTCCCTTCGCAGGATGGGAAGGGAAAGGAGAGGGTTTTGCTGAACAAACCCGCTACCAACCCAAACCTTCCTCCTCCAGTAACGCCACTACCGACGTGTTGTTGGTACAGGCACTTTCGATCAAGAGAGAAAAAGTTTATAAGATGATCCTAAGCCTCTCGTGCTTAGTTACCTTAATCATCAAAATAAGGGAGTAGGGGAGGGGATGACAACAGGGATCTTCCCTGTCTTTTTAAAACCCAACTGGGAAACAAAAAAAAGGGGGATGGGGAGGGGGGGAAAAGAAAAGAAAAAAGAAAAAACAAATACTCCGAGATGTACGTTCTCACAGGTACGCTCATCTTTACAAAAGGAGATAGAAAAAACGTTGTGGGGTTGTGCGGGGGGGGGGGAATTAGAAGGAAGCGAATTATGTTTGCTTGTTCGCATGGTCACCTTCAAGGCAAATGGCAGGGGTTGGCAAGGTAAAACCTATTTTTAAAAAATACATTGAAAATAGATGAGCCCGGGGCACGCACATCTTATAATGTTTCTGTTGGTTGTTTTTTTTTATTTTTGTTTTTTTTTTTTTGATAATTCGTGGGAGCTATTCTCATTACAGAACTCCTATCCATTTTATTTTTCGTTTTTTTTTTAATTTATCCCCCCACCCCGCAAGCTAATCAAAGAAACTCAAAACCCCAACCCCTTTTCGTCTGCTTTTTTAAACCCCGAAAACCCTCAAAGAAAAATACCCCCAAATTCTCACTCTGGTCTCCTTTTATCACCCCCTGACTTTTTTCCGTTGAGCTAACTAAAATTTTAAAAAAAATGGGGAGGGGAGGGAAGGTTTTGTGGCAAGAGTATTTACGCCTTGTCACAGCAAAGATGCAACGCAGCTGTAGACTGAAGAGCACTATTTTGTATTTTTTTTTTTTTTGTTGTTTTTTTGTTTTTTTTTGTATTTTTTTAAATTTTTTTTGTGTTGTTTTTTTTTAATTTATTTTGGTTAAGACAATCCCCCCACCGAGGTAGGGTCTGAAGATGAGGCTGTTCATTTTACGGGTTATTTTTATATGTTCTGCCCCACCCCCCCTCACCACACTCAATATTTGATTTACCCCATTTTCTTTTTACTGGGTTTTTAAAAAAACTCATTTGAGAGGGAAATCATTTTAATTATTCGCATGTTTTCATTTACATTTTAATGCCTCTCTGGTGCTCCGGGAGGGGTCGATATTGACAGGTGGCCGACAGGTCGTTGACCGACTTCCGAAAGCACCACTCTCTATTTTTTTTTTTTTTATATTTTCCTTTACAATTTATCTTCAAACTTTCAAACCCTTCCCCCTTCACTTTTCCCCTCTTTTTCCCTCTTTTTTTTTTCGACATTTTCCCCTACTTTCCATTAAAATCACTCTCTCTCTCTCTCTCTCTCCCTCTTCTCTCACTGCCCAAGCTCCTCCGAATCTTCGAGGTCCGGAGGGGGGCTGAAATAACCGGGCACTTCGTCGCCGTCTGCTTCTTCCGCTCCTTCTCCTCTAGCTTCCGCGGCAACTGCTTCTGCTGCTTCACGGACTTCAGTGTCGTCGGAGAGTGAGCAGGCAAGCATCGGTGGATCGTCTTCTTTGTCCTTCTGCGCTTCAACCTGCGCCTCGGCAACGATGAGAGACGAGAACGCCCCGAAGGGAGGCGGGTCGTTTGCCCCACCAATCTGTCCAAGACTGCCACCACCCATCCCCATGCCAAAGGACGGCGCAACGGGCGACGTCGTCCCTTCATCGTCAAAGCTGTCAAACGCCTCCTTCTGCTTGCGGAGCGACTCACTCTGCCGTCTCGTCAGCTCTGCCTCCCTATCTGTGTTGACAGGAATATCCCCAGTCTCCGCCAAACGTGGCGCCCGAGGCTGCTGCTGTGCATGCTTAGGCGACGGCTGTGAAGGCGCCTCTCCAAAGCGGAGATAATGAGTCGTGATCTGTTATAGTATAGTGGTCAGAGAGAACTTATGGGGGGGAAACTTAGGGTAATATTGTATCGGAATGAAATAAGATTGCACCTCACTGCAGTGGAGATACTATTGAGCTGCTGAGTCGGTGCGATATGACAATACAAAGAGTCGACAGTGCATCCAAGATATTTTTCAAAATCGGCAATGTGCTAGAGGAGTATGGGAAAAGAGAAGAAAGGGGAGGTACACGACGTTGAAGTAAATGACTTTACTTGTGGTTTTACATGTAATTTTACTTGTGAAAATAGTTTACTTGTGGCACACGTAAAAACGTAAGCGTACAGCTTAAACACAAGTAAAAAAAATGACATGTAAAACCACAAGTATAACCACAAAGTAAAGTAATTTACTTCAACGTCGTGTAGGGGGTAGGGGTAGGGGGGTGTGTGGGAAGGTGCAAACCTGAGCCTGGTCCTCCTCAAAGTCGTTCTGGTCGACTTCCTCGAGGTTGATGTTGCTGTCACTCGCGAGGAGGTCGTAGTGGAGCGAGGCAATGACGTCCTGTGTGGTGGGATGGGGTTAGATGGGGTGGGGTGGTGCTATGCGTGAGCGGGCAGGTCAAATGGTGGAACTAATATATTGGAACACATTGTACACGTGCTCGATGGGGTGTGAAAAGCACGGCATAATACATTGTAAGGAAATAATGTAAGGGTGTTGCTTTTTTTGCAAATCGCCCACCTAGATGGTGAATTTTTGTACGTAAGGGGTGGGGATACTCTTGATAAGCTGTTGGGTTGTAGTCTTTACAGGAAAAGATGCTCTGAGGAAAAAGGCCGCTGATCTGGGGCAGTTTCGTTGCTCAGCCCATTAGCTTGTGAAAGGGAAAATGAATGCATTTGTCAAAGCAAAACCCTTGCATACCTTGCGCGCGGTGTTGAGCGACACGGATTCGTTTTTGCTGAGCATCTCCTCGAACTCGTCCTCGCTCATCTCGCTGTTCTCCTGGCGGCACTTTGTGAGGCTCATCACCTGTTGGGTATGTATGAATATTTTCAACAAATCTATTCACTTTATCAATTCTCCATCTAAATGTGTCCGGTCACAACCTCATTCCACGCAAACGCCTTTTCATGTTGTATCGACAAATCAATACACTAAACGTACCCAAATGTCAGAAGGGGGTACTTATGTTACTGGTGGACATACCTTCGAGAGTTGCTTCCTGAAGTCCATGATTGCCATGTGGCCCTGCTCGTCCACCTCAACGTATTTGGTCACTCCGTTCAGGATCAGCGCCATCTGGACGTACACACCAGCATCATCGCATTGCAGCTTGAAGCGCAGGCGGTGGATGAACAGACAGCAGATCAGGAAGTAGCGTGCCTCGCTGTGGGTGGGTTGTGTACAAAAAATCTTACCATGAGCAGCATCATTGGGTACACGGTGAATGACCCAGGTAGCATGCTATTGTCCTTAGGGCAACACAACTCATTATTGAATACAGTCTTTGGTTTGTTGGGTGAAACGGGGGGACCTCGCACATCCCACAGGGGGAAAACAACCTCAAATCTGCACGCACGCAGGAACCGGAACAATAAAGTGTGCAGCCCTTACATAACAAGCAATGGTAACAGTAGGTAGTAAAAAGAATCCTATTTGGCATGCTCCCCGTGGGGTACATGGTTGCCGTATGGGGTAATTGTGTGACCACCTCCCTCGAACGTTGACATACCTCTCGATGTTGTCGCACACAAAGCCCGCAACGATAGAGGCACTACCCGGACGCAGCATCAGGTTCGAGCACACAACAACGTTTCCAATGAACCAGCGTGTCACCGATGCGTTGTGCATGTCCGGCACAGCCTTGGTCGAGAGGAAGTACGCCACACCACCCTCCTTCTGCTTGTGCACCACACTCCCCTCCTTCGTCACACGGATTCCAGTGTCAATGTTGGCAACGGTCGACAGCAGAACAACTGTGTTGGTGTGCTTCTCCAGGCTCTGGTGCAGCTCCTACGATGGGGGGGTGTTGGTTGGTAGGTTGCAATGGAGTGTGGCTGCTTCTACTATTGCGTAGAAAGTTCTTTAAAAATGATTGTCTGCAAGTCAGACAGTGCAAACCGAATCACTAATTTTAAGAATACAGAATTGAATTGTTTCATATACATTCTTTTTCTAATGAAAAGAAGGTACAGAGGGTGCTAAAGAAGTACCCTTGCCTTTTTTGTTTGTTGTGGTTATGATGACAAAGTGGAGAATTGAATAAAAAAACGGTGTGGAGGGTGTGAATTGTTTGCATGATTCGGAAGAAACCCGCAGATTTTTCTCAGGGAGTGAAGTATGTGTGCAAACCCAGCACTGGACCCATACCTGTGGTGTCGGGTCTGTCTCCGCCATGTAGGAGAGGAACGTGCTCAGCTCCGCTCGGATGTGACGGCAGAACTCGTGAAGGTTCACAAGACGTTCCAGAGACACACTGTTGGCGTTGCACCTGTTTTTTTTAGAGGACAGTTTTTAATTCACAATATTTCCATAAATCAATAAATATCCAGAGACATTCCCCTTTTAAAAGAAAAGTTTGTAAGATGAAGCCTCTTGTGCTTAGTCACCTTGATTTAAAATACCGACACTGTAACGTCTTGAACAACAAAACAGGGCCAATGAGAGCCCAGGACATAACATACCACATTGCCTCTTCTTCGGGGTTCTCGTTGGACTCGAGGAAGGTTCTCCAGTGGAGGTAGATTGAGAGACAGCAGATGACGTCGCTGGAGGTGCCCATGGAGTGCGCCTTCATCACGTTCTCACAGGCTTCGAGCGCATCGCCGATGGAGGCAGGGTTGGGGGGGAGGCCACGCACCTTCTCCTCGGGGGTCTGCTTTGCTTCGACGACGAAGGGGGAAGGGTTTGGCACGATGGCGCAGGCGACTACCATCAGCTCTGTGATGGCAGGCTCGAAGAGTGCTCCGTAGTACGCAAGCGCACCTGCGCGCACAGCAACAGGCAGACGCTGCACAAGCTTGCCACGGAAGGTGATGTCGTAAAGACAGTCCCTCTCGTCGTCCTTCTTCTCCTCCTCCAAGACGTCCTCGCCAGGCATCACCACCGCAACCTCCTTCTTTTCCTCAATCTTCTGCAAGGAGGAGTCCATGATGTGCTTCGACCATCCCAACGACTCGCCGGGGTCTTCGCGCTCGCTGTCGAGGGTCTGCATGTCGCGACGCACTGCGCTGCCGTTTTCAATCAAGGAGCGGAGCGAGGCAAGGACTGCGGCGGGAACGGGTTCACGTCTGCAGAGCGCGTACATGGAGAGAGGGGAGGAGCAGATCTGGAGGAGGTGGAGAGTCAGATCGTCGAGGCGGCTGTGGCAGATGGGCGGGACGGGGTATGCGGGGAGGCTCTCGACGTGGCTGTCGGAGAGCATCGAGAAGTAGAACCCGGTCTGTGTCCGTCCGACACGTCCACGACGCTGTTGGTGCGACCCATGGCTGATCCACTGCAGCACCAAAGGCGGGAACAGCAGACTCGGCGGCACCTCCGGGTTGATGTGCGGCCGCTTCACCAAGCAAAGGTCCACCACAAACACCGCATCCGGCAGCGTGATGCTCACCTCCGCAATGTCCGTCGCAAGGTAGATCTTCTGCTTCCCCCCCGGTGGTTCCATGTTGATCGCATCCTGGATCGTCGTCAGCTCCACCATACTATGCCAAGCAATCGGGTGCAACCTGAACCCCATCTTCTGCGACACCCACAGACGGAACCGGTCCACATACACCCGCCCCGGAAGGAAGACGAGGATGGAGTGCTGCGGCTGCGAGACGTTGCAGATCATCTTGATGACCTCCTGCGCAACAAGGAACGCGTTGTCCACGACAAGCGACGCTACTGCACCGGGGGTGAAGTTCTTAGAGGGCATGACCGCAAGCCCGCACAGCGTGGAGCAGTCCTCAAGGAAGTAGTTGTGGATGGGGTAGTCTGTCACACTCTCTGTGTACACGCCGACTGTGAGGCCTTCGAAGTACGACACCCAGTCCTCGGTGTTGAGAGTGGCCGACATGAGGATCAGCTTGAAGTCTCCGCCACGCAGCAGGCACATGCGCAGCAGTGCGACGGTGACCTCGATGTCAGGCTGGCGCTCGTGGAACTCATCAATGATAACGTGAGTGAACGGCGGCTTCATCGGCGACGACAGCAGGCGGAGGAGAAGCGTGTAGCTCGTCAGGTACCAGAGCTTAGTCTTCTCTGTCCCCTTGCGCTCCCCGCGAATCCAGTATCCCACCGACTCCCCTACCGGCTCGTCCACGAGCGAAGAGACGCGTGACGCAAGACTGAGCGTGGCTGTGCGGCGTGGCTGTGTGGTGCCGATGAGAACATCCTCCTCGGTGTCCATGAGCCCCTTCGGCACGTTAGTGGACTTCCCGCTCCCGGTCTCGGTGACAACAAAGGTGACTTGGTTCTTCTTGATGAGGCTCAGGATCTGTGGGATGTCGAGACGCTCTACCTTGCTTTCGGGGCGGTCCGAGCTCAGCTTCCCGACATCGGCAGCAAACTTCTCCTGGACGCTGCTCTTACGCAGCATGCGCTCTTCGTGCTCCTTGCGGAACTGTGCAAGCACGTTCTCCTGTCCGGACTGCGGCAGGAACTGGTAAGGATTGCTGGGGCTCTCCTGCATCATGCGCTGCATGCGCGCAAAGGCCTCCTGCTCACGCTGCCGTCTCAGGTTCTGTCCAGAGGAGTTGCGCTGACGTCTTTTGTTTCTGTTTTGTTCACGGTTTTCGTGGCTGTTCCTTCTGTCACCCGAGCCTCTCCGGTCCTGTGGCAGGCTCTTGTCGTGCACCTGAACTGGCTGCGGCCCACCCTTTATCCCAATGTTGATTGGCCCCGTTGGGGGGCCCCCCTTCTGCGTCGACTGCACAGTCTGCAAGAGCTGCTGCAGGATGTTGGGCTGCTGCGGGCTCTGTCCCTGGGGGCCTTGGGGGCGGTCGTTTGCCTGCCCCCTGTTGCCCTGCTGTCCCTGTGGGTGCTGCATCAGACGGAACTGCTGCTGCTGCTGCTGCTGCTGTCCTCCATGCTGGAAGTGGTGCTGCTGCATGTGGTGCTGCTGGTGCCCCTGCTGGAAGCCCTTACCCGCGAAACCCTTTCCACCCTTACCCTCCGGCACACCCTGTACCAAGACCGTCCCCTTCCCGGGCACCTGCACCACTTGCAGCTGCGCTGTCTGCGGCGACTTGCCGCCCATGCGGAGAGGAGCACCGTTCACGAGGATCGACTGCTGCTGCTGTTGCTGTTGTTGTTGCTGCTGCTGCTGCTGCATCATCTGGTGGTGTTGGTGTTGGTGTTGATGTTGATGTTGGTGCTGGTGCTGGTGTCGGTGCTGGTGGTCGTTTGGCCCCCCTTGCAAGAGACCACCACCTCCACCGCCACCCTCAGGACGAGCAAAGGACATCGGTGGTTCGGAAGCCTCCTTCGCACCAGAGTCCTCATCCATATCAGTCATGCCGTTGTCCTGGAGCAGGTCCAGAAGGTTCCGTACGTCTTCATCCGTGGTAGGGCCTGAGCCGCCCTGTGGGGAGGAGGAGGGCTTCTCTGGGGATGGTGGGATAGAACGTGGCTGCTGCTGTGCACGCGACTGCAGGAGTGCACCCTGCTGCGACGACGACGGCGAGGCAAACCCGCCAGGGGAGTCCATGAGCGGGGGCGGGCTGTTCGCGGGGGGCTGAGCGAAGGGGTCCCTGAAGATGCCGTCCATGAGGTCCTTGTAGTTGAGCTCGTTCGGCTTCTCAGAATCGTTGGGGCGTTGTTGTTGTTGCTGTTGTTGTTGTTGCTGCTGTTGTTGCTGCTGCGGAGGCGGACCCTTCCCACCCCACCCCCCAACCCGCATCGGCTCGTCAGGCTGTTCCTGACGGTGCTGCTGCCCCTTTTGTCCCTGCTGCCCTTGTCCCTGCCCCTGCCCCTGTCCCTGCTGCTGTCCCTGCAGGGTCTGCTCCCAAAGCTTCTTGACTTGGTTGTTGTCGGCCTGCTCCGGGTGGCGTTGATGAGGTGCTTGTTGTTGGTGTTGATGTTGCTGCTGCTGCTGCTGCGGCGGTTGGCGCTGCAACAGAACGTGCTGGAACTGCTGCTGCTGGTGTTGTGGTTGCTGCTGCTGCTGCTGCTGCTGCTGTTGCTGCTGCGGATGCAACTGGTGCAACACAGCAATCTGCTGCGGCGCGATTTGCTGTTGTTGTTGTTGTTGTTGTTGTTGCTGGTGGTGGTGTCTGTGGTGGTGCTGATGCTGATGCTGGTGTTGGTGCTGGTGATGTTGTTGTTGGAGCTGCTGCACATGCACCTGCTGTGGTGCCGGCTGGGATGTGGGGGATGGCTGACTTCGCATTTGCTGCGCCTGCAGCCACATTCGCTCTTGTTTTTGAAGCAAATTTGTCTGCTCGGACTGCTGCTGCTGTTGTTGTTGTTGTTGCTGTTGGTGGTGCTGATGTTGTTGATGCTGCTGCCCACCCGCTGGCTGTGTGGTGGCAGGCTGCGGTGGCGGTCCTTGGTGATGGGACTGCTGCTGCTGCTGCTGGTGGTGATGGTGGTGGTGTTGCTGCTTCTGTGCCTGGTGGACGTGCTGGATCTGGTTCCAGCTCTCCTCCTGCTGGTCCATATCCACCTTCTCGGGCACCTTCATTGCGAGCCACGAGATCACGTCACCATTTGGCGGCATTTCCGACGACTTCCTTACGTACGAGAAGTCCTGCTGGGGTTGCCGTGTGTCCACCATGACTGGATGCGCCTGAGCCCCGCCCACACCACCTTCGCCCCCCTTGCCACCCTTGCCACCCTGTGGCATCCGTTCCGGCTTGTTGTCCATTTGCGGAGCAGCTGTCAGCGGTGGTGGGTGCAGGGGGCTGTGGCCACCACCTTTGTCACCCTTTCCGCCGAAGCCTCCCCCGCCCCCACCCGACTTACCTCGCGACACCGGCAGGTAGCTGTAGTCGACCCCTGTAGGCGCACCCTTGCCACCTCCTCCATGGTGGTCGTGCCCCCCGTACCCACCTCGTTTGCCGTTAAGCATTGTGCCGAGGGACTATCCCACCCCTCCCCCCTCTGCACCTCACCTCACTGCTCGTATGTGATGTTAGTTTGTCCCTTCTGGGTGATAATTAGTTTTGCTAGTCTGTGGAGGGAATGTTGAATGATGAATGATGAATGGGAAGTGAAAAGTGGTGGGGAAAAAAATGGAGGCGTACTGGTTGTATCGATTCGAGTTTCATTGCATGGCCCTCCCCCCAAAAAGAATAATAATAACCCCCTACCCCCGCCCCGCACCCTACCCCTTTTTATTCGTTCTTGTTCCCCCCATGTATGTCCTATACCATCCCCTGACTCTTTCCCTCTATGTGATTCAACACATTTTTGTCCCATTTTGTTTTCCATTTCATTTTTAGTTCCCTGGGAAGGACTGGTTGGTTTCCTCTAGCCATCTGTTGACGTGGAGGCGCTCGTGGGTCGACTCTGGGCGGTACATGGCTTTGGGGCGGTAACGTTCTTGTGCGACGGCACCTGAAACCATTGCACGTTGTGGGAGGTAGCGCACTCGGTTGACGTCTGTGAGGTCACGTACATCTGAGCCGGCCTCGGGCTGGTGGGGGTTGGAGTAGTTCCACTTGAAGGAGCGGCCTGCATTGGAGTACGGCACAACCCAGTCCTGGATGTGTGTCGGGCTCACGTGGTCGCCGTCACGCAGAGTATGTGTAACCCTGTCCATAACAGGGTTGGGCATATGTGGAGTAAGGCTGTTCCTCAGCTCGTGTTGTCTACGCATCTTCCACACGATGAGCTCCTCCTTCGTGCGTACCTGCACCCTAATGTGTTCATAATCGTCCTCGATATACTGTTTGTTCTCCTCAGACATCCCCACGTTGTACCTGTTGCACCAAGCAAACGCACGCTCGCAGTGCAGCTTCTGCTTGTTCCTGTCCCCACCCTCCCCAATAGCGCGATACTCAACGAGAAGCTGTTTAATGTTCTCATTTGCCCAACGGAATTTGCGCAGAATGTGTTTAGTGAAGTAAGCATTGCCACGGCCAGACTTGGTCGCAACAAGCGCCTTAAGGATCTCGCTGTGTGTCTGCAGGTCCATCTCCTGTCTGGTGGCGGTGAGTTCGCGGATGTAAGAGAGAAGCCTGTCCGTATCGCTCTCGGCCTTGTTCTTCGTGAAGGACTTGAAGACTGCCTGGTACATGGCGGGCGTGGCACGCAGGGAGTAGCGCTCGCAGAGCTCGATCATCTTAGCGTGCAGGACGAGAGGTGTCGACTGCTCAAAGCCGTCCTTGGCAGTGGCGTGGAGGTACGCACTCACGACGTCCTCGAAGTTGAGCAGGTTCCGCGGGAAGCGCTGTGCCTCCTCCGAGCCTTCTGCGTAGAACGTGTCCAGCGCCGCATTCAGGCGTGCCAGCGACGCATCCAGTGCGGCAAAGGTGTTGGCCCCACTGCTGTTGCGCAACACCTTCTCATAGGAGTACAGCAGGAACTGCACGTTGCTGTAGAAGCGTGGGTCGCCATGCTCCGTGTCGCGTGAGCTCTTAGGAAAGTCACGTCCGACCTGGTGGTCTTCCATGACCCACTCGTGGTTCGGCACCCAATCGGGTCCGCGTGTGTTCTTCTTCATCGTGAAGAGGTAGATGTTAGGGATCCTGAAGCGCACTGGCTTGGCCTGCAGCTGCTCGACACCGTGCTCGCCTGTGTTCTCGCTTTCAGACACTGCGATCTGATGATCACGGAGCGGCTCTGCCACTGGTGTGGGGGTGGTGAGAAGCTTGTCCTGCAGCGCCTCGAAGAGCGCGGCACTGAGCTCTTCTTCGCCGCAGGCTGTGAGGGCGGCGGCGGCGGAGCTGAAGACCTCGCGTGTGCGGTTGTAGCGGTGGTTGTCGGGGATGTCGACGTTGGGGTCGAAGGACCAACGCTTCTTCCACCACGGCAGGTTGTACAGGTCGTCGCGTGTCAGGGTGTGCAAGGCGCGTGTGCGTGGCTTCGGGTTCGCCTCGCCCTCCTCGAGGAAGGCAAACTCCGTGCAGTACTTGTTCCACGCCTTCAGTGTCTCATCCTTCAGACGCAGCGCCGCACACGTCTCAAACCAGCAGCACAACGTCTTGTCGTCTGGGATCGCACCCTGCCGCTCCATCAGCGCAAACAGGTCGCGTGCTGTCTCGGGCTCGTCCCACAGCACAGCACCCTTGAGGACCTCTCGGAAGTGCTCGGGCGTGGGATGCAGCGTGTCTTCGTACATGCGCTGGATCACGTCTAGTGCCCAGAGTGGGCGTCCTGACTGCACCTCTGCCCTTATCTTCTCCAGTGCAGTGCCACGCAGGCGCGCTGTCTGCTGTGGCGACTTCATCGTCGCAGTGACTGCATGCTGGATGTGCTCGTAGTTCTCCATGTGCGAGCTATTCCACTGCTTGTGCACGTCAGTACCGGGTGCGGCAGTGGGTTTCATGCCGAACACGACCGGCTTCATCTTCAGCGGCTGGGGGAGTCGGTACGTCCATGTTGACTTAGACATAAGGGGGGAGGGGGATTCTGTTGGTGGTAGGGTAGTAGGCAGCACTACTGATTGGGCGAGAACAAGAAGACTGCACTGAGAATGGAGACCGTATCGAAGCAGGCCACACAAGGCGGCAGGATGTACGGAAAGCAGAAGGGTGGTGATGGGGAAAGAAGAAATATGGGTGGTGGGGGTGGCAGACAAACGGACATATTCGCTTTGGCTCTTTGTTTCGGAATAAATAAAAGTGAAGTTGATAGTACACGCCTACCAAAACAAAAGAAGGGAAAAAGTCAGCAAAGGAGTTAGACAGGGCGGTTTCCCTCTTTTTTTGTTTGCGCAAACAATTCAGTCCTTTTTCTTCTCAACAAATCTGCCACATTCGTGGGACACTACCTAGACAATTTCATTCTTTTTTCCCCCCTTCTTCTGAACTCTCTCCACCTCCCACTCCTGGGAACGCACACACTACACTAACACGGATTCTATACACTCTGTCCTTGTCTGCTACCTAATAAATATGACTGTATTAATGGGAATGCCAAACAATTGGGCAAGATTTCCAACATTAGTTATATTTAAATGGCACCAAAACCAGTCTATTCTAGCTTTGTCACAGCATAGCCGAGGGAGGTGAGCATCTTCCCAAGGTCTTCATTGAAAGCGGGGGGCCCGCAGAGGACTGCTTGGACATCATCGGCAGCTGCAGTGACATCGTTGAAGGCGTCAGCAGTGATCTTGCCGAAGGTTTCGTGTCTGCCGTCCTTTTCTTGGCTGCCTTCTTTTTCTTGTGTGAAGAAATGCCGGACCTTGACCCGGGACGATACAAACTCATCCAAGGGCAGCAACACATCACCCCTTGTCCTATTAGAATATAACACCTCAGCAGACAGATTCTCATCATTCGCAACCTTCTTCAACAAAGGGACAAACGGAGCAATACCAGTTCCCCCTGCAAGCAGGACATACTTCCGTGTCTTTTCCAACTGCTGAAAGCGGCCTCTAAACGGGCCAGACAACTCCAACATCTCCCCTTCCTTAAGTCCATGCAGATAGGTGGAGAGGACACCAGAGGAATATTTTTTGATGATGAATTCGAGAGTGTTGTTGGCATCGTTGACCGGGGTGTAGCTCCGGGAGTTCCCTGCAGTGTCGTGCAGACGGATGTGCCCGCAGAGGGGGATGCGGTCGGTGTTGCTGCTTTCGACAACAATTCTGACGGTGTCGTGGCTGATGGGTTCGTGGGTTGTGATTTTCAGCTTTTGGACAGGCTCCCCTGGAGGAGCGTACCCTGCCCCACCTGATGGCTTCTTGCCGAACTTCGGCGGTGCCGTGGAGGTGGCGGTGAGGAGCGAGCCCGACGCATTCTTGACGTCGCCGATGTAGTACTGCATGAGCTGCTCCTTCGCCTTGGCGCTGTGGTATTTGTCAAAGGCAGTGCTACAGTCCTTGCCTCCGTTGTTCAGAAGGATGTCACCACCACCGGGGTGGTTGCTGCAGAAGTGCGTCACATCGTACACCTTGCCGTATATGATCAGCCACAGCTCCTCTGCAGTGCAGCGCTGCTTAATGATCTCCTTTGTCAAGGGGTCGCCCTTCTTCCATGGTGTTTTGCTTGGTTGCCGCACCTCCGGCTTCGACATAGAAAACTTCGACTCTGGCCCAGTGTTCAGTGGCATGTAGGCGGGCGGTGCTTCGTACTTCTTGCGAGGGTCGTAGGTCCCAAGGCAGAAGGGTCCCATCATCGCCTCTGCTTGCACGTAGGAGTGGTATTTGTTGTACATAATGGTGGCATCCTTCCCTGCACATGTCATGAGAATGCCTTCGCCGCCTGGGTGGTATTTCATGAATAGGGTGACGTCATAAACCTTGCCAGAGATGACGATCCAGATGTCGTTGACCTTATTGTGGATTTCGATCTCCTCGCGTGCGAAGGTGCGTGGTGCAGGCTTCTTCGCGCTCCGGCACATCCCCATCCAGTCGGCCATAGAGCATCCAGTTCCAACAGGGACCTTACGACGACCATCACGGTTAATAGGAAGGTCTACAACAAATGATGCCATTTTAGGGGGTTTTTCTGTGTTTTGTCGTTTTTGCAGTGGGGTAAAAGAGAAGGGGTGGTAAGATGCTCCACGATGAAGAATCCATATGATGATATGACGTGCTTCGTTCATATCATTGTGTGGGTTCGGAGGGGAGCGGTTGGAGGAAAATTAAAAATGTACCCTTTTTTTGTCTCTTTTTTACTGTTAAACTTAAACTTTAGGTTATAAAGTGTTAGAACTACCAAGTGTGGGGTAAACCGGCCTGAGATATCTCCACGATGCGATTTCTATGGTCGGTTTCCCTGCCACCCTCCCCATCCCCTCTCCTCATCCTTGCCCCTTTGGGCGCTTTCAAAAAAAAAAAAATATTAGAAAAGATAATTTTGCGCGCCTCTCCTCAGCGCCTCATACAGCGTATTTATGTAAAATAAAAAAGAAAAAAAAAATGTCAAGCAAGGCACAGCGCAAAAGCGATTTTACATATTTGTCCACATTACGTTAATATGTAGAATATTCCTGACAAATTGTAGTTGTCGATGCAGGCACCTCCGACTGACCCATGATGCCAGCCCCGGAATGAAAGCACAAAACAAATACTCAAAATTTAGGCAGCAAAAACAAAATAAAAAATATGAAAGCAGGAAGATGGTGCAAAAAGGGCTTTTTGTATTTCCAACATTTAAAAAAAGAGAGATCAGCATAGACACCCGAGGATGCGCTTTGCTATGTTTTGTTTTAATTGAACACCCCCACCTATCTTTGTAATTAGTGTATACCTCCCACGAGGTGCTTATTCATTTCGTTGTTCTTTCCTGTGAAAGCCTTCTCATCTCATCGTTATGCATCATTTCTTTTTTTGAAGTTCTTTTTTTTTTGTCATTCTTGAAAAAATCTATGGGGGGAAAACTGAATGGTCTTTCCTTCTGTTGAAGGGGAAAAACGCAAATATGTTTTTGTTTCGCACACACGGTGGAATCCGCCCAAAATGGGCGGACTCCACCGTGCATACCCCCTTACCCCCCCTCGACGTGGTTTTATTTGAGAAAAAAAAAGCCACTATTTTTTTAACACATTTAGCACGTCACACCTAATAAAATACCTTCATTCTCCCCTCGAAGAGGTGTTCTGCTATTGCGAGGAAATGATAAGGACCTCTTTTTACCTCATTTTTTTTTTTTTCTCAAAAAAATTTGAAAGAAATGCTCTGGCAATACGTCTCTTTCAATCCTCCAATTATTCCCCAAACCCTACCCCATCCCTTTCGTGTAAACCATGGTACCCTAGAGAAAAAGGGGGCGTTAAAAAAAATAGCTTAAATAGGTACCATTCAGTGAAGAGCAAGGCTGGGTGTTGGGGGAAAAATGAGGTGGCGTTGACTCATGAGGGGGAGGGCAAAGGGGGGAGGGAGAGAGGAAGGCTATGTGCTGACCTAGCTCTTCCTTTGAAGGAAACCTCTGTGGTGCTGGGAGTAAATGTAGTATTCGAATGTACGGTCAATTTCCCAGTTGTCATTCGCCCTGTACGGTTTAGATGTGATATTTCTTTTCAAGCAACAAAAACAGTAATAATGGTACTCCTGATAACCCCATTTTGCGTACTTTGCGCATGAAAAAAAAAAAAAAAAAAAAAATACAGGAATACCCTATATTGCGTACTTGTTGCGTACATAGTGCGTAGTTGTTGCGTGGTATTTTTTTATTTCAGGAGCACCAAATAAGATCAAATCATAAAATCCAACTTGATTTGCACCCAAACCTCAGGACCACATACACCGCTGAGGGGTTTATCGAATCCCAGAGTGTACTACAGAGATAAAAATTGAAGGGTTTGATAATTTAGACGGATAGGAAAATATTTTGCGGAACAGAGGGGACACAGCAACTGACGGGCGAACGCTTTGCCCCCGTCATTGTTGTGGACAGCAAGAGGTTCGCGAGGAATGGTGACAAGGAGGCACACACATTTGAGACCCCAAATCTGATAACTGTCCTTGAGCAGGGTGTGGTCGTGCAGTACACGATCGTGGGTACCCTTGTTGCCAAGAAGGGCAAAAAGCTCGCCGGCCAGCACTTCACAGCCAGGGTGGTTCGCCGGAACCAGAAGAAGGCGAGCTCCCGCAGAGGCAGAGGCGAAGGGAGGCTTTTGTGGTACGACGTCGACCCCGAGACCGGACACAAGGAGTCTTCGTCAGCCCCGTCAGAGAGAGCTGACACGAAGTGTGCAGTTGCGGTCGACCCACGCAGCATCATCAAAACACAAAAAAAAAACCCCCCAACATACTTAATGAATTCATCCACCGAACGCATGGGGCCGAACTTGAGATTGCCGTACTTCTTTCTGAGGCGGGATACGAATCTGTCCATCTTAGTGTCCTGCACAAGCATGTAGGACCCGACGGTGACGTACTTGAATGCGGCGTTCATGCGGGTGAGGGTCTCAGGGTATCTGTGCGATGCGTCCTCGACCACGAGCACGGTCTTGGCCTTGTTGACAAAGACCTCGACCTGCTGCTGGATGTCCTTGCGCGTGATGTCACCCTTGATGAAGTTGATCATGTCCGAGTCCTTCCACAGAGGATGCTCATCGCCGGTAATGCATCCAGGGCAGTTGTCCTTGTTCTTCCCTGTCATCCAGTTCTGTGACACAGGCTTGACATCAAGCGTCACGATCTTTCCCTGTAATGAAAAATGTTTTGTGCGTTTCGCCATAATTTCTCCCTTTTTTGTCTTTATTGTTTGTGGTGTAAAAACACAAAAAAGGAAAAGTAGGAGTGCGGTTTTATTTTTTGCTCAAAAGGCGGTTTAAAGAATTCATTTTGCACTGTAGATAGATATGCCTTCAATATTATTTTGACAAAATGGTAAAAAAAAAAGGTGCATGCTGAGGACATACGTTTTTGTTGTAGTTCTGCATGATGGAGGCGTAGAAGATTGCACCCCCGCCGTTGTTGGTACCGATCTCGATGATGAGGTCGGGCTTGACACGCCAGAGCATGTCTTGGATGGCGAAGGCGTCCATGGGGTCCTGCTGGCACTTGACACCAAGCCAGTTGCCGAAGGAGAAGCGCTGCCACTCCTCGAAGAAGACATCGTGCGCGAAGGAGAACTCGTCTAGTGTGATGTACTTCTTTGGTGCGATCTTGATGCGTGCAGAACCCATGGGGACAGGCGAGCGGGCGTAGCCGTTTTTGTCACCGGGAAGTGCTGCCTGCAGCTTGGCATCGTCGGCAGGGTCATAGTAGGTGTTGTCTGTCTTGTAGATCTCGGTCTTCCAGACGCCTTTGTTGACACGCTCGCGTCCCTTCAGCCACACCCATGCTGGGGTGTCCTTGTCCACCTTGCTGGTTGTTGCGACGGCGTTCGATTCGTCGCTTTCTTCTGTCTCACCTCCTTCCTTAGAGCATTCGCATGGCGAGCACTTCTTGGAGGAGGAAGAGGAAGAGGAGGGCTTCTCCTCGCGTGACTTACTCAAAGACTCCGCGACGTCTTTAAAATTCCGCTCGCACTGCTTCAGAAGGTTCCCGCAGGCTGCGTTAGGCACGTTGGAGTTGAGGACAAACCCGACATTCATCATCATCGATATCCCACAGACCACCATGATGATCTTCTGTGGCGACACACCACCACTTCCGGACTGGCGCATCATTGTCAACAAAGAGGGGAAGGGGAAGGGTGGTGGTGGTGTTTTGAAGCAGACAAGCCTGCCCTGAAATAAAAAGTAGTTTTTTTGGTGATGTTGAAACATTTTGGACCCGTATTGTGGTCCAAGTTTTTCCGTCTCACACAATGTACGCAATGTAATGATAAGACCCAAAGAACTGCGTGCCTTTCACTGAAGACCGCAGCTCGTTAAGGGAGAGGGGGTGGAACTATTTTTGTGATTTTCTTTGCAAACTAAAAATGGCAGAAAAATAACGAAGACAAAGAACGAAGAGACGGGGATGGGGGAAGAGGGAGAGAAGTTGTGCGGGGTATATAAGCCACAAGAACAATGCCCCGAAAGCGCGGTGCTTCGGAACCGAAGAACAAAAAGAAAAAAAAAACACACAAACAACGTTGCGAATAGGTGCAAACAAAACTTCACCAGTTGCCCCCCCACCAGGTATACCAGACATACCACGGTAACACGCAGGCCTCTATAACATTGCATTATCTACAAGAAATGAGCACCATATGCAAATGGCACACAGAGTCTGCTCTGTTGGCATACATAAGAAAACCCATCCAATTCCCTCGTATCCCGGCTGTAATGACTGCAGCGCATGCACGCAGGCACACAGCCGGCACCCCACCCAACCCGAGAAACGGTGTTTTTTTTTTGAATAACTGAAGTGCGAAGGAACCGCAACACTACAGTCAGGGAGGGGGAGGGAGGGAAGGAGGGAGAGGACATCAAACTAAAACTGATCTCGCTGAACAACAATGCAACTGTGAGTGCGCACATTGTGCCCCTTTCCGTAAGCTAGAAAAAGCATACAATAAAAAAAAGAGGCACAATGGAGTGAAAGGCTGTAACCAGAGGTTAAGTTAGGCCTTGTTTTTTGGACCAAAAACAAGAATCCTAACTTTCTTTGGTTGAAACAAAGAAACAAAGAAAAAAAAGAAAAAAAAGTCAGCCTCATTTACCACACGCTTGCAGAATATCAGAACAACGTCGGGTCGTGGTGACAAAAAAAAAGGGGGGGAGTCGCGCGCGCGCGTCTCATCTCCTTCCTCTTGCGAGGTGAAATTTCAGACCGTGCCCTCAATTCGCTCAATCGATGCACCATTTGACGGACCGAACGAAGAGTGAGAATAAGGGATCTGCAATAAAAAAAGTAGCGTACCGTGCGCCGGCGCACGGTACGCTACTTTTTTTTTGAACATATCTTCATATCTCCACAGTTTTGGGGGAAAATTCAGTGAAGATAAGCGGAATACCCCGATACAACTTCATCAAAAAAACAAAAAACAAAAAGGGTGCAGTTTGATAGCGTCTACGCCTGGGACGCAGGAACGGGCACTCCGTGACATACCGGACCCGGGGGGGTGCTGCGCAAGTGTCAAATAAATGCATAAATACTTGCAAGATGGCAGAGCCATGAATACACAAGGCATATTGAAAGAGAAAAAAAAAAATAGGAAAGTGAACATTTTGACAAAAAAAAAATGGGTAATTGATCAACATTTTGAAAGGGCAAAAAAAAATGGGAAAGATAAAACAGAAACGCACTTAGTATTGTAGGAGGGGGGGTTTTCCTCCATTTTTTATTTTTTTATTTTTTGGGGAGATGTTGTTCAGGATTTGGGGGAAGACCCTTCATCCTTTTGCCGTAACTCTGATAAACATAACACTAAATGGTGAGAACTGATAGACCGTGCCGTTGTGAGGGTGTGGTCATTTTTTTTTTTTTTTAGTGTTCGCTTTACTTCCTCCTCTTTCGTTTTTTTCTCTTGTTTTTTGTAGCATCGACAATCACCCGTTCGGGTTCTGTGCACAAAATTCACTTTTGTCACACGCGTGGTGTTGAAGTCAGTCGACAAAGACAGAAGGAAAGACACACCAAAGAAAAAAAACTTTGAAGTTGTGAAAAAGGTAAGAGAATTTTTTTGGTTAGAGTAAAAATAAAAACACACATTGATGCATGTTTCCTTCCCTTTTGTGAAAGTGTTGAAAATCGCCTGGGCAATTTGCAACCCTTGGATGTACCCCCCTTTATAGTAAAAAAGCAGTGTCTTAACTTTCAAGAGAATAATACCTTCTCTGAAAGTGTTAAGACGTTGAAAAGAGGGTTTTTTGCGATACCCAGGAAAACAGATCTTTTTTTAAAAATGGAATTGACAAAAATCTAGGCCTCTCTGTACTTAGCACACAATATGCATCCCAGCATACATTTTTGCTGTTTTCAGAAAACAAAGCAATACTCAAGACAACACGTTGCTACCCATGCACCAAATATCTCTAGGGCGAAAAACTAAGACAGTAACAGTGTTTACCACCTACACAGGTCCAAAAAAAAAAACACCCCCAACCCCCAACCGCAAAGCGGTTCTTTGCTCCAGCGCACTTTCTTCCGCTCAGATGGATTGGGTAAATTCTTTTTCTGTCGGTGAAAACCAAAACCCGCTAAGAACTCTGCTGGCTTTTTGTGTTGTGCGTAAAGTGTGTAATAGACATTCTGTGTTGTTTACAATACACTCCCACCTGACTACCTGCGAAGAGGAAGCCTCTTTGAGGCCAAAAAAAAAACACACATCGGTACTAAATGTTCCAACTCCGAAAAATCGAAAAAGTTCCAGAATATTTACGATTCATTTTATGGTAACAATATTTGGAAAATTCTGCGAAGCGGGAAGCACTGTACAGAAAGAGGCAGACTGGGGTGTGGGTGTGGTCTAAAATGTTACTCCAGAAGTGCATCTCTCGCGCGCATTGTAACAAAAGAGAGAAGCAGAATAACCACCTGCCAGGTGGTTGTCTTCTAAAAAAAAAAAAACACAAAAAAGAGAGAAAAGTTGTGAAAAGATGACCTAGAATGGCTACGACTGACCTCGATCGTTTCTTTCATCAGTTCTCTCCCACACACCACAAAATTTCACACTGAATATACGGCACGAAGTAAAAAAAAGGGGGGAGAAAGGGGGGTAAAGGTGAAAAGATGAAGGGAGAGCGAAGAGGGTGATCCCATCCTCACAATAATAGACACTCAAACAGGGGTTAAGTTAGGGCGGGTTTCTGGGTTTTCAAAACCCGGTTTTCGGGTTTTCGGGTTTTTCAAAAAAAAAAAAAAAAATTGGAATCTGAAAAGAAAAAAAAAGAATCCAAATTTTTGGGTGGTGTAGGCTGGGAAGGTGGGGTAGGGGTGGGGGCGGAGCCCCCTCCCGCCCCACCCTCTAAGAAAAAAAAATATCCTCCCGACCCAAACAAACCCCCCGTCAGAACTGGGAATTATTCATACGAAGAGGCAACAGGGATCTCTGGCGAACTTCGGGTTCAGTACTGGTGTTGCGAGAGTGCGGATGAGGCAGGAAGTGGGAACTGAGGTTGGTGAGGGGTACACCAGTCCTGTTCTTCAAATTTATGCTCCAAAATTGTTAGGACAAATCCAA
Source organism: Rhynchopus sp. YZ270_cl-10 (assembly GCA_964035575.1). Lineage (NCBI taxonomy): Eukaryota > Euglenozoa > Diplonemea > Diplonemida > Diplonemidae > Rhynchopus > Rhynchopus sp. YZ270_cl-10. Next base: position 818,891 of record OZ037851.1, read on the forward strand.
AAATCCCCAGGGTCCCCCCATTTTTTGGTGGGATTTTTGAACTTTGCCCAAAAATTGCGGAATTTTTTTTCCGCTCGCTACGCTCGCGGAGGTGCACCTTAAAAATTTTCCCGCTCGCTGCGCTCGCGGAGGGAATGGGTTATTTTTCGCAAAATCCAGAAAAACCGAAAAAAACCCAGAAAACCCGACTCAGCGAGAAAAAAAAAAGCTAACTTAACCCCTGCACTCAAAGCGGAAAAACAAAAAAAAAAAATAAAAACCAAAACAAATGGCAAGAAAATATGCAAAAAACAGATTATTTTTTTCCCCCCTGAAACTTTTTGCGCAGGACCTGCTCTGGCACAACATTCTGTTTTTTGATAAATTGTTGGAGTAGTGTAGTTGCCTCGGTTGTGTTGCCACAGTTGTGCAATCTCCACTGTCATTTCTTTTTTTTTTTTTTTTTTTTTTGTGTATCGACCATGCTGTCCTCTAAATCCGGTTTGCGATTTGGGATTTTCTATAAGAAAATTTTATAGGAAAATTTTATTTTTGCAGGTGAAAAAATTTTCGTATAGATATGGGGCAGTGTCTTTTTGAAATGGGGGCGCCCGGGGGGGTCAAAAGAGTTAATGGTAGAAACGTGGTTGAACCACGGGAGTTCCCTGGGAAACTGGGTTGCTGACCGCACCATGAAATCCCAGGCTGTACCCTAAATTTTTTTTGCCTGCGGCGCCATTTTTCCTTTTTTGCTCCGCAAAAAAGGGTTCGTTGAGTGACTCTGTCGTGTAAAAAGCTAGATTTTTACACCCTGCCCTAAATTTTTTTCGCCTGCGGCGCCATTTTATATACAGTTCCCTATGTTCTCAATGTCTTCCCTGGTCAGCAGTGCTGGAAATAATATTGGGCAACAAAACAAGCTGACCCCCTTGAAATCTGGATTCCTGGATAAGACACTGGGGTGGGGGGAGAGAAAATATGACCATCCGCACTGCGGCCCTACAACACCAAAAAAAATATCTTCTCCAGTTGTGCGTGAAAAATTTTCGCGCGCAGCGCGAAATTTTTTTTTTCTATAAGAAAATTTTGCGATTTGAAAATAAGAAAATCCCTGATTTTTCCCCGATTTAAGGACATGCTTGGTATCGACAATTACCTAAGCAACCCACCTAGGTGGGTAAAATTAGGGTATGTACTCAGTGTTGACCGAAGCCTTTCGTACTACGGAAGGCAGAGACGTAGATCAATTTTTTAAAAAAAGGGGAATAGTTGGTCAGATGAGCACATCTCTACTGCGTCACCAAGACAAAAAAAACTTTATAAAAAAAACAAAAAAATCAGGGGGGAAATCAAATGCCCAACAAAGGATAAGAGTCTAAATCTCTCTATCCTCACCTCCATGCATTGGCCCCAACCTGCCCTACCTGCCCCACCCCTTACTCTCCGCATCAAAGACATTCTTCAGCCGATGCTACTGCAGGATGAGGTGAAGCGGTAAACTGTGAGAACCTTTTATACCAACTCCGTACGACAGCTAACGCTGCAGTGCACCCTGCCGCCATGAAGAACATATCAATGAGACAGCCGACTGCAAGAAGGAGATAACACCGCCACGCTGCACCCAGGGCACATTTGGTTCCGGTGACGAGGATCTGATCGGCCCCTTCCTCAGGAATACACACACCCTGGTGTTTACAGCAGTACTGCTTCTTGCTGAAACTCCATTTTAGCATATCTGAGGGCGCTGTCGTCTTGCATGCATCCTCCTTGGACTCAGAACACTGAAGGCCTCTGTTGAAACAGCACCAATCCGCCTCGTTTACGGAGCGGTTGGGCTTGGATGCGTGGCACACCGGGATAACGCACTCCGCAATGGCCATGTTGTTCACTGAGCACATCGCGTCTGGTCCGCAGAGCAGCAGACTGCAATCAGACAAAATGCACATCCCCCTACTGCAGGTGCTCCCGTGCGGGCAAACGACGCCGTAGCAAGTGATCTCCCTCTCCTCGTCCACACATTCCGCAATATCAGTTATTTCATTCACACGGCAAACCTGTCCTGCAGAACAGCCCTCTGAGCACAGATCTGAGGAATATGCAGGTTGCAAGCAGACCAGGACCAAAACCACCGCCAAGGTGTATGTTTGCATATAGGGGAGGGAAAGGGAAGGGAAAGGGAGAAGAGGGGGCGGGGTGGGTGTTTAGTGTAGATGGGTGGGGGTGGGTGTCTGGTGTGATCGATGTGGCTACTAAAGGGAAAAGTTAGGCCTGACGCTTGATATCCGTACACAAGAATTCTGTTTAATTATGGACTACGAGTGTGACGTTTTGCTATAAGATAACATACAATATACATGGCCAGGCACTGTTTGGACAACGTTGGTCAGCAGCTTCGCGAGGCGAAAGGTTGAAAGTGAAGAAGAGAGGGGCAGGGGTAGCATTTCTTTTTGTATCGACAGATTACAAATCTGTGTACGGCTGCTGTGACACACCGGGGTAACGTTCTGCCCTTAGGAACTACCCACAACTGCTTTCAAACACACATCGTTTTTATGTCGCAACGCATATGGGTTGATTGAGTAAACAACTGTTGTTCTTTTCTTGAAAATTTTGAAGTGTAGAAGATGTCTATGTGCATCATCGTTTTGAAAATAAAAAAAAAGGGTGTACGGAAGTGTAGATTAAAGATGTTTGCTTGTGTACAGATTAGTAGTTTTGTCTCTTTTTCGTATGGTGTAGATGACCAGATGGTTTTGCTTCGCATACGGCAATCAACGTATACGTGACCACCTTTACAACCAAAGCTGATGCAAACACCGAAAAAAAAATGTAAAAAGATGAAAGCACGTCTACAACATACTGAAGAAAGTAAAACATTAATAATGCAAAACGCCACGCAGACACTGACACTCCGCGGGGTTATCGAACTCCCCCGGAGTGTTGCATTTGGGAGTTGCTGACAAGGGAAATTGAAAGCAGGCGCGTCATTTCCCATCCTCGATAAATGGAAGTTATTGATGCAGGCACCACTGAAACACGACGAGGAAATTGTAAGCACCCTAGACAACAATAGGTAGTATTTTCATCATATGCAATCAATAAATTGATAGTATATGAGGGATCAACAAAAATGGCCCCATCTTTCTTTTACCCTAGACAACAATAGGAATATATAATATAAATTTTTGGTGAGATTCCATTCGTATGTCACCTTACAAACTTATTTTTTTTGAAACAAACACATTGGGGCTGAGACAGCTAGCTTCCCCACCCCACTCTCTTGGAACATACACAGAAAATGATTGAGATGTAGCAAAAAAGTATCGCACACTGACGCAGATTCTCTGAGGATTGCGCGATTTTTTTAGCAGGATTTTTTATTGAGAAAATGAAGTTCTAAATGGACTAATGGTACAACGGCCCTCTTAGAGGCAAATACAACACGAAAAAATGAACACCTTTTGAAGCGCAAAAAACCCTCTCATGACTGTGCACCTTAATGCGTGACCAGTGCACCGGAGTGGGCTCGAACCTTATTGCCCCAACACCAATTTTGAGAAATGTCTAAGACAACCCTGCTTAGTCACCTCGACAACACTACAGATTAACATGCACTGTCATCACAGCCTGCACATCCTCACTAATCTAACCACTTTTTTTTTTTTTGGCCAATTTCTTAAAACGCTGAGCTCTTCGAGCAAACGAGAGCACCTTTTCCCCTCATATATTTTCCTTGAGGGAGTTCTACACCATGCGAATCTCTTTTTTTTTTATTCATTGAATCAGGGGTTAAGTTAGCTTTTTTTTTTCTCGCTGAGTCGGGTTTTCTGGGTTTTTTTCGGTTTTTCTGGATTTTGCGAAAAATAACCCATTCCCTCCGCGAGCGCAGCGAGCGGGAAAATTTTTAAGGTGCACCTCCGCGAGCGTAGCGAGCGGAAAAAAAATTCCGCAATTTTTGGGCAAAGTTCAAAAATCCCACCAAAAAATGGGGGGACCCTGGGGATTTTTGGATTTGTCCTAACAATTTTGGAGCATAAATTTGAAGAACAGGACTGGTGTACCCCTCACCAACCTCAGTTCCCACTTCCTGCCTCATCCGCACTCTCGCAACACCAGTACTGAACCCGAAGTTCGCCAGAGATCCCTGTTGCCTCTTCGTATGAATAATTCCCAGTTCTGACGGGGGGTTTGTTTGGGTCGGGAGGATATTTTTTTTTCTTAGAGGGTGGGGCGGGAGGGGGCTCCGCCCCCACCCCTACCCCACCTTCCCAGCCTACACCACCCAAAAATTTGGATTCTTTTTTTTTCTTTTCAGATTCCAATTTTTTTTTTTTTTTTTGAAAAACCCGAAAACCCGAAAACCGGGTTTTGAAAACCCAGAAACCCGCCCTAACTTAACCCCTGATTGAATTTCCAAATTCAACTTTGAGAAAACTGCTCATTTCTGCATCCCTCCCTTCAAAAAAAACCCCCTCTTTTTCCAAAGAAATTTGATACCATGCAAACACCTCCAAGCGGATGCAGGCACCAAATGAAAAAAAAAAAGGCAATAACCAAACCACATCCCCTCTCCCTCTCTCTTTTCCCCCCAATCTCTCTCTTCTCTCCATTCATTCACAACCCCCCATGACTGCTGGAGAGTAGGGGGCGGTTTTGTTGCTGGAATTGCTGTCGCGGCGTGCTTCGTCTATTTTCTTGCCGATACTGTCGAAGGATTCTGAGAGTGATGAGGAGAGGCTGGTGTGCACTTTTGAAAGACGGTTGAAGATGCCGGGTGAGGCGGGGGAAGCTTTGTCGGTCTCCACTCCTCCCACGGGGGTGCAGGGTGTATTCCCTTCCACAACAGACGCAGTGTCGCGGGCAATAAAACGCACCAATCCTGACAAAATGCTTTCCACTGCCGCCAACTCTTCATCTCTCGTATCGCGTGGTAAAATAAAGGTCAGTTCCCTCCCCATCATAGCTGTAGAATACCGTCCTCTTGCCTCCCGCACAACAGTCGTCTGTTTTGTCAGCGAAACCTTAACATCTCCGCACACAGCAACATGTGTTCTCGGTCCATTCCCATTCCCCGGATACGCAAGAACCCGCCAGTCTGCCTCCAAAATCTTATACCCCCGCTCCAACACTATAATCTCCTCAACCCGGATTAACTCTTCGGCTGACATTTTAAGGGGGGGGTGGTCTGAAGTGGTTTAAAAGAAGGGGTGTGGGGAGAGGAAAGAAGAAGAAAAATGGAGTTGCTATGGTTGTGGGGGTGTACATATACAAAGTTGGATGGAAAGGGGTTGTTTTTTTGTGTCGGTTTGTTTGCTTTTATTTTTTTTTATTTTTTTCGTGTTGTATTTTTTGTTGCTATTTGTTTTGGTGTGTGTTTAACTTTTTTTTTTTTTGAAAACTTGGTTGTATTAGTGTAGCCACCCTAGAGTGTGCTTCACTAACTTTTTTATTTTTACTAGCCCTGTCGGCATATTGTTCTGTGGGCTTGCCGGGTCTTGCGATCCGCCTTTTTTACTGAGCATCAAGGGTACAAGCACCGTTGGTGCTTTTGGTGAGCGGGTTTTGACATCGTCTGTCGATACCTCCCCTACCCCTGGCCGCTTTGGGGGCACAGACAGCACACCTTTCCCCAGGGTGTGGAAGGGTCTTTTGCTGATAGCGCAGGACCCTGGCCTGACTTCCGATGGAAGAGCTTGCGTTGAGCTCCCTCCTCCCTAGTGATAGTGTGATGCACCTTCTTTGTGAGAATGCTTTTGTACGCCTTTGTTTTTTAAACTATTTTTTTTTTTTGACAAAAAAAAAAAAAAAAAAAACTATCAAAACGGTGAGAGAGAAGGGGGCTAAAACTTAAGTCTGACGGATTATTCTGAAATGAAATTTGTTTTATTACATCTCGGTTCACAGTGTTTTTCTCGGATCACTTCGGATCCAGAAAGTGACCCCGTTCAACTCCCATCAACTTATTCTCCATTTGGTATAATCGACAACTAAGGTGCGTTCTCGGCGCGCCTGAACACGTCACTCGAAGAGAGCAAAGTGTCCCCTTTTTTTGTATTCTTCTTCCTCCAATAAGCTATCCCAAGAAAATCTACTACAATTTGCATATTTCTTTGGTGATTGCATCTTTTGCAAAAACAGTCTTTTTTGGAGTAACACAAATCCCCATTTTTTGTAAAATTTTTGAAAAATTGGAAATACCCCGCGATCGGAACCCAAAAAATTCCCCGACTACTTCTCCCAGGTTCCGACCACAACCCTCATTTTTTTTTTGATAAATTGGAGTAGTTGCCTCGGTTTGTGTTGCCACAGTTGTGCAATCTCCACTTTTTTTTTGTAACACATAAGATCGAACGACACCTCTTTTCTTCGCCGGGTGTGCCGTTGAGAAAAAACCACCCCTGAGTATTGTCAGAGGTATGCCCCAATTCATCACAAAATGGGCCGAGGGGGAGGAAAGGTGGGACCAAGGCAGGACAAAGCCCATAGCGAGAGCGAAAAAAAAGGGGGTAAAAAAAAAAAAAAAAAGAAACGGGAGAGGAGTCTTACTCAACAAAAGCGGGTGAGGTTGGTGCAAAACAAAATTATTTCAAAAAAAAAAAAGGTAACTTCGAGGTCTCGTTTTTGGGGGGAGAAACGTTTCCCCCTCTTAGGCGGTATGGTAATAACAAAAAGTGAATTTGAACAAGATGGAAAATGCCTCGGATTCATACTGCCCCCCCCACCCCTTTCCCTCCCCGAGAGAGAAAAAATAAAATAAAGAAAAAGTGTTCAGATGAACGCCTCGCGTTGCCAAGCGATCACCTTGAAAGAAAATATATCCAGATTCCGTAGAAACCGCGCTATCCTGTGGACAACTTAAAGGGAAACCCGTTGTCGTGTCTCAACATCAAAAATAAAATAAAGGGGAACAGTACAAAAATAAAAGAGGTGAGTGGGGGATTTTTCTTTTTTGAGTGAGAGTTGAGAAGAAAAACTTCTTAACATAGTGCAGGCCACATGGGGCACAACACCCTCAGGAACTGAAACTGTTTTTACCTGGGGGAGGGAAAAAAAAAACGGTCTCGGTTTGTGTTAAAAAATCTGGGGGGGGGGTGGATATTAGTTACGATGAGAGCATTCTCGGGAGGCAGGTAACAGTTTTATTTTGGGGTGGCAATGGTAAATTTGAGGGGTTTTTTTCTCGGGGGAAGAAATATCAAAAAAAAAAAGGAATTGATACATTCTTTGTTGTGTCGGCCATAGCTATAATGCCCATCGTAGTGGGTAGCTATGGTCGGTCCTCAATGTTGGCCGAAAGCCTGTGAACCTAAGCATGCTAGTCAAAATAAAGAAGAAAAAAAAAAAAAATAGAAGCCTTGAAAGGAAGGCTGGACTAGATACACCACCTAAAAAGAAATTCGCCCAATCACACTAAGGAGAGGGGATTCGTTGATTTTTTTTTTTTTTTTTTTTTGAAAAAAAAAAAAAAAAAAAAAAAAAAAGGGAAAAATATTTGAACCAGTAGTCACTTGGTCCACCTATATTGCGGGTGACAGACACTCCTTTTTCTTGAAAAAAAAAGGTCTTGATTTGTCAGATTAGCAAAATGGAAGCAAATGAAAAACTTCAAAAGGGTGGGATATAAAAGGGTGAAGAGGTTGGGCCGGTGGGTAGGTTAAAAAAGGGCGCAAAAAAAAAAAAAGGGAAAATATTATTGCCCTCTCCCTTCCATCCACAGGTGTGCATTTTTTTTTTTTTTTCAAATAAATAAACGAAGGACAGAAGAGTGGAAAAGAAAGTAACAACAGATACACATTTGTTGCTTTTGCTTTTTTTTTTTGGGGGGGGGAGGAAATGGGGGGAAGGGGGGAGGGACGTGTGGAGGACAAAAAAAAACAAAAAAAAATCAAACACCAACAAACCCCCTATTTCCCGACACTGATTCTGTTTTTTTACCACCATCCCCAGCTACCCCAACCAGAACTCATCAAAAAAACATTTAAATTAAACATTTTCGGATACCAGGGATCGCTCGTACTTGCAACCCGAAGCAAACGAATGCAGCAAGAAAGAGAGCCAATTAAGGCAAATGAAACGAAAGGAAAAAAAAAGGGAGGTGTGGGGAGAGAACAGTCTGTGGGACGGAATGGAGAAGCGGGGGGATGTGCGGTGGGTGTTGGTTCACACCGCCGCATGCCTGCTCCATTGCGCACCTCTGTTCGTCTTCCCCTCCAGGCCACCCATCATGATATCTGTAGAGAACTGGGCGTTTTTTCTTGCTATTAAAAAAAGCCCACCAATCCCCACACGAGATGCCGAACCTACCACTGTTAAATAGAGGTGTGGTTGTTCGTTAAAATGAGTTGTGGTTTGTTATAATTTTTTTCTTCTTTTTTTTTTTCCTCCCGCCCCTGGCCCCACAAACACTTATTCACAACATAGGTGATTGTAGACGCCAAAAAAAAAGGGGAGGCGAGAGAAAACGTACGTGGTGCGGTACGTGACACCACGTTCGTTGGTAAATACCTAGTTTTTTTTCTTCAAACTAAGACAAAAAAAAAAAAAAAAAAAACACACACAAAATACCGCAAAAGTAGAGAAGAGTCTCGGATGCTACAGTGCTTCATGGAGTTGTTTTGTACTTTTTTTTTTTTTTTTTTTGAAGTCGTCATTTGTTTTGCGCACGTAACACCGTTCGTGATTGCCACGATAAAACCTTTTCTCTTTGTCTTTACGTTGTGCTCGAAATATTCCATATCGTAGCTTGTCTTTGTTGTGAAGCCAAAGACAAATCATAGAACCAAGGCGAAAGGTGATGACCTGTTTCCACCTGCGCCTGTCTGTTGTCTCGCCACAAACATCCTTTCCTTTTGAACTCTTGCTTTATTGGGTAGGTATTGATTTAGCTAACCAAAGATGCGTTACAAAAAAGGTGTATATGGGTCAAACTATCGAATGAAAGCGAAAGCAAAAAAAAAAGCAAAAGAAAAATGATAAAAACTCATATTTCAAGTTTTCAAAAAAAAAAGAAACGAAAAAAGCTGATGAGAACTGGAAGGGGTATTTTTTTGCTTTGCAGAGGGGGTGAAAATACGCGCACTGTAATACTCATTAAAAAAAAAAGGTCAGTTTTCCCCTCCCCAAATTTTTTTTTGAATATCACATACTCAGGGGCTGATTTGAAATAAAATTTTAGGACAGACGTAGACCTGCCCTCGACCGAAGAGAAAACGAGAGAGAGAAATGATTAAGATATTTTTAAGACCGAGAGAGAGAGAGAGAAAAAAAATCAAATTGATTGTGCAGAAATACTTCAAAAACACTGCCAGAGAAGGGTCGGCTGGAGGGAAGGGAGAAAAAAAAAAAAAAGCGGGAGGAGGAGGAGGAGGAGGGGATGGAAGGAAGTGCATAGCACTTCTTGAGAACACAGATACTGCGTTGGAGATAAAGTGTGGTAAAGGGGGAGGTGGTGGGATATTTTTTTTGGGGGGAGAGAAATAAACTGATGGAGGGGAATTCTTGCTTTACCCCCCCCAAAAAAAAAATGTGCTCCCGTTGAGCACACAGAAAAGAAAAACTGATTCACACACAAAAAACCCAACAGAAAACAGTGTAAAAAGTGGAGGTGGAATAAAATAAAAAAAAATGAAAAAAAATCGTGAATCAGGAAGGGTGTGAATCGTAGGGGTTCAATTTGAGGTGGGGGTCTCCCCCCAAAAAAAAAAAGAAAAGTTTATAAGATGATCCTAAGCCTCTCGTGCTTAGCCACCTTAAAAAAGAAAAGAAAGAAAAGTGAACATGGTAGAGCAAACACCCTTGGAACGCAGGCAATCATTGCTCCGTGGATTTGTCGAAAACCCCCCCAAGAGTGTTGTACTCAGAGTATGGAGAAAGAGAAATAGAGAATGCGCAAAAACGCCTCAAAAAAAAAAATGTTCATAAGATAAACCTAGCTTAGTTACCTTGAATAAAATAATAAAATAAGATAGCAGCGTGGTACTATCTCGTTGCGCAACCAATAAAGTGCACAGAAAAAAGATATATTGATTGGGAAGTCCACGTTTCTTAAAGAGACATTGTGACGACCTTCACCCAAAAAAAAAAAAATCTGTTTTTCAAAGGCTTCCAAACTGTGCCATTAACTGGCAAGCTAGTTGTCACCGTATTTTACAAACAAAACTTCTTGACATATTAACCATCACAAATATTTAAAAAAAAAACGTTTTGTAAGATGAACCTGAGTCTCATATAGGTAACGTTTCCCAGTAAATGTCAGTTTGACGATGTGCAAATTATCTCAGAGTATAAAGGTTGCAACAGACCAAAAGCACTGCTCCCACAAAGAAGGGAGGGAAAGAAGAAGAAAAAGAAGAAAAAAAAAAAGAGAGGTCCGCGCCTTGCTGAGGCGGGCACCACCTTTTTAAAATACAGTCCTCCAACTATGTTTGGCATCCAAAAAAAAAAAAGGCGTCCCAAACTACCCAAAAAAAACCCCAAATTCGCCAACCTCATTTGGACGCCAAGTTATTTTTTTGGAATACTGTAAATAAAGTAGAGTTGAAATACAAAGCCCTCTCATGACAGTGTACCTAAATAAAACTTGTGGGATAAACGCGCTTTTTCTCACATATCCAGTGAAGTTGATGTCCAAAAACGCCTTTGGGACACAGGCACTTGACACTGGGGAGTTGTCTACAGGGGGAAAATGTAAAATAAAAGTCAGAATTTTTTTTTTTTTTTTTTGTAAGAATGCACTTCCAAGCCTTGGTTCACCTGATAAATCCCCAAGGTGAACAACAGTCAGCCCTTCTCTACGAGAGATACTGCGCCGCCCTGTTAACCCACCTATTCCCCTCCACCCCATGCCCCAGTCCAAAGCGAGAAAAGATAGCAATGGCTGCGTTGCTCTGTTAGCGTTACAATACAAAGTTTTAAAAATGTCGGGTAAAGGGAGGAAGTGTAACAGAGAGGGGAGAAGGGAAGAAGGGAGGGGGGGGGCTTCCTTTGACGCATAATAAAGGATTGTTGCATTTTTTCTTTTTTGTTTTGCTGTATGATTTGTGACAGGATGTGTCTGGCGTATAATCAGCCCCGCCGCTACCGTATATCATCCAAAATTTAAGTGGCAAAAATTTTGTCCATTTTTCCGAAGTGACCATCACGATCCGGGATAATTCCGAAAGTGCAGGTGCTGTGATTTTCAAAGGATGCGAGGGCTAAGTAAAAAATATTTTACTGCCAAAAAATGCAACATTATCACATCTGCAAAACGTTGCCTATGTTTCAAAATGACCCCCATCACAATCCAGGATCAGCTCGGAAATGCAAAAAGCGGCACGTTTGGGCACCGCAACGCGAAAACCCTGCAACAGAACTCGGAAAAAAAAAAATCAGAAATTATAGCGGCGGGGCTGGTATTTAAAAAAAAACAAAAATAATAAAGTTTGTAAAGGTGAAATGGTGAACGTGCCCAAAAAGATTCATGGAGCATAGATACATTGCAAAACACCTTTGTATCGTATTCCCCGACCCGCACAGGATTCTCTTCGGATATGCCCTTCCCCCTGATATTCAGGTGCAGTTTTTTCTTTCTTTTTTTCTTCTTTTTTTTGGAACATTTCGGTATCTCATAGCATTTGAGAGTATCGATTAAGCCTGCGTAATATCTCTTTGCATTTCTCAATGTGCAAAAATCCTTCTAAACCGCACATTTTCACTTGTTGCGAACAAGAGCAATCCGCGCGGACTAAAGAAGTACGCACCCCGAGTCTTGTGTCCCCGCTGGGTCAGATAAGATATTTTTCGTTCATCCTTATTACAAGGTTGTGATTTCGTTTTACCAAAGTTTGAAGTGACTTAGGAACGTAACAATATCAAGCTCGCATCACAAAAAAATAAAAAAAAGAGAGGGCAGGGAGCTGGGGAAGGGGAGCTGATAAAGTAATGGTGACTTCGCAAAAAATAAAATAAAATAAAGCCCTTATGTATACCGGTTTACCCCGATGTACGTCGGCTGCAAATGGGTGTACGTGGTCTCAGGTGTGCAAAATGCCCTTTGTACCTTTTGGGCTGTTTTTCCCGGTCTTTTCGCACCCAAAAAACTGCATGCACTGCATTGTCTGACAAACCGTATGCCTTTCAAATCTCTTTGTGAACAACTTTTTTAATCTGAGAGTGATCTCGAGCAAAAAAAAAACTCCTCCTTCTCACATGCGTCACAAAAAGCTGATAAGGCCTGGTGGTTGGGCTTGAGGGAAAATACAAAGGGGTAGCTATTGGTGCAAAAAAGTGCAGAAAAATGGTTGCGATCTGTGAATCTACAATATCCCATTCGTGTTGTTTTTTTAAATATTATCATGACGACAAATCACTTCACACACAATTTTGGGTAAAGATCTGTACTCAGTTCATCCCCTCCGAAACCTTTGTACTGCAGAAGGTAGACGCAGGTCGTCCTTAGTTCTAAAGAGCAACTTACAAATACTATACACTGTACCTTCGAAGGAAACGCTAGGATGTACAGATGGCATTCCTCCACCTCACCCCAAAGGTCTTGATAGAGAAAGGAAGCAAATGGGGTGGGAGTTGGGGGGGGTTTGAAAAAAATAAAATAAAATAATGTAGAAATTGTAATCAGTTATCAACCAGGCACTATGTCACCAAAAACGCTGTGGGGTGGGAGTGGGGGAGAGCTCCAGGCACTTGTCATATCCCTGCTTTTTTTGTTGTTGTATCGACAATCACGTTATACCTACTGGTATAACGTGATTGTCGATACAACAAAAAAATTTTTCTTCGTCACAAAAAACTTTCCCAGAATTTCAAAAAAAAAAATGGTTTTGCGACAAAAAAAGGTTTCGTAATTGAAGAACAATGCGCTGTGCAAGCCCCTAGAGGGGATGGCTCTGACATATTACCTTTTCCCCCGCTGTAGCTCGAATTCATCGCGAATATTTTTCAAATATTTTATTTAGACGTTTGACCCAAAGAAATCAGAAGGGGAAACGGAAAGGACACTACAGAGGGCAAAAGGGGAGGGGGGAAAAGGATGGGGGGGATGTATAGAATATTGGGTTTCTGTTATGTTATGCTTTTTTGTTGTTTCTTGTTTCGTTTAAATTTGAGGTTTTTTGTTGTCTTTTTTACCTTTTTCGGTTCAGTGTGCAAAAGACACCTCTACACATATACACACAAAAAAAAAAATTTGGGGCCATATTCTGCGCAAGAATTACCCCGATTACTGGAGGGGGTCGAATATAAGAAAGTTACAGAGTCTTCATATAAAAACTAAAAGCTAAATATAAGACACCCTTACTTATATTCGACCCTCCCCAGTAATCAGAAACACACACACAATACACCTAAACAATGCCTTCGTTCTTAGAACCTACCCACAACGGCTTTCAGAGTACCCCCTTTACAAGCAAATCTTGCAGAAATTACTACCCTATTAATTTTTTTTTTTTTTTGATAAATTATTCAACACGGGTCGGGAAAGATCTTTTTTTTTTTTTTGAAAACTTGGTTGTATTAGTGTAGCCACCCTAGAGTGTGCTCCACTATAAAAAAATCCTCTTCTCCCGAAAAAAAAAAAAAAAAAAAAGATTTTTGGGAGAAAAAAAAAAAGAGAAAAGATTTGAAAATCCTGGGAAAATCCTGAAAAAATCCTGAAAAATCCTGGAAAAATCCATGAAATTTCATGAAAAATCTCGAGATCTTGAGAAATCTTTGAAAAAAAAAAAAAAAGATTTTCAAAATCTTTTTTTTTTTTTTCCCCAAAAAGATTTTTCAAAATCCCAAAAATCTTTTTTATCTTTTTTTTGAGAAAAAAAAGATTTTCAAGATCTTTTTCATCTTTTTTTCTCTTTTTTTCCTTTTTTTTCCTTTTTTTTCCAGGATTTTTCAAAGATCTCAAAGATCTCGAGAGATCCTGAAAAAAAAAGACAAAAATCCTGAAAATCTTGATTTTTTTTTTTTTTCTCCCGAGATTCTCGAAAAAAGACAAAAGATCTTTCCTGACCCGTGTTATTCAGGCTCTCCGCTAGGATTTCCGATTTTGAAAATGTTCTGTTGATGGTCCACGTGGTGGGGTACATGCTTGCGCCGCAGGCGCACGGTACGCAACTTTTTTTTTTTCCAACGCCCGATTTTGACTTTTTTGGGACGTTTGAGCACTCACCTCTCCATATTTTCTTCTCCTGAGCTTTTTTGACAGGTAGAACGGGTCTGAACCACTCAGCAGAACTTTTTTTTTTTTTTCCCCATTTTCAAAAAGTTCTGTTGACAATCAACAGAACTTTAGTACCTAGCGGAGTCACTGAAATTATTGGAAGAAGTGTAGTTGCCTCAGTTGTGTTGCCACAGTTATGCAATAACCACTTTCTTCTTTTTTTAAACCCCCTCATCATGCAACTTCATTGTAACCCAACCGAGGTAGGCTCAACCTTTCTTTATTTTTAAATTTTTCTTCGATGCAAAATAAACAAAACATTGCAGTGTATCAATTCAATGCACTCAAGAAGAAAAGAGGGGAGGAAAAAAAAAATAGCGGGCTATGTGTGGCCAGAGCTCGCGCTAAAGTCCATCCCTCATCCCGGGATTTTTGGGGGTTTTGGTAGGAACGTTTTTTTTTTGCAGTACGGGGATTTCATTAAGAAACCAGAAGTTCTAATATTGTTGAGTAAGACCACCACATAGTGTACTTGCATATACATGTGACCCCGCCGTGGAACGCAATTGGCTCGGAAAGTCAAAAGAAAGAGGAGAAAAAAGAAAAGGAAAAAAAAAAAAAAAGTTGGGTACCGTGCGCCTGCGGCGCTGCCTGTTCCCTACCAGTTTCTACAGGCAAACACTTGCCCCCTTTACCTTACACTGACGGGTTTTGACCAAAACCAAGAACTTGTCCATTTCGGCAAATTGACCCCACCACAGAACGGACGAATTCCGGAAATGCAAATGCCGGTGTTTTCGCGCATTTTCATGTTGCAAGACGTCAGGATCAGGGAGAGAAAATCTGGTTGTGGGATTTACATTGGCCCTCTTTACCCACATGGATTTTGACCAAAACCAAAAAATTGGCCATTTCGGCAAAGTGACCCCACCACAGCGCGGACGGATTCCGGAAATTCCAATCGCGGTATGTTTTGGGGCTGAAAACCCACTGATTTTCAGGAGAAAAATTGCTTCCAAATCTCGGAATTTTCCGAATTTTCCTGAAAATGACCCTTGTTTACGAGTATGGGTTCATATTTTGCGAAAATTTAAGTCACTAAAATTTTGTCCATTTTTCCGTATATACCCCACCACAAGCCGGGATTGGCCCGGAAATGCCACAAAACGGGGTTTCCGGGCCTCCCCAGCTAACCTTTTCAAGGAACGTTTTTCCGTACCCGAAATCCATTTTTTCCCCATTTTTTCCCATAATTAGCGCGACCACTGTGTGTGGCTGGAGAGGGTGAGGAGGAACAGGGCTGAAGGTACCGAGGTTTGTATATGTCTAACTCCCATCAAAGCGAGTGAAAAGTGGTTTTCTTACTATATTTCACCTCCCTTCTCCCCCTCCCCCTTTCTCTCCAATACTATTTCTTTAAACCGTGATCGTGATCTGATCAGGACAATATTCTCTTACTATTTCCCCCCGATTTGTGGCCAAAAAAATTTGACCAAAACTTCTGGGAACAGGCTTGTTCTCCTCTCCCCCCCCAAATCCGCATTTTTTTATAATCAATCGTTCTGTGCGAATCTCTCGTTAGGGGGTGTTTGGGGGGAAAACGGTTTGAAGAGAAAAAAAAAGAAAAAAAAAACATCTCTTTTGTTGTAATCTCCTGTTGAGAGATTAAGAGTCCAATTACAATTCGAAAGGTATGCGGACTTTAACAAAGAAAACTCTCGCTAAAAAACGCCCTGTTCTTGGATAAGGCATCGCCCATACCCCCTCAATGGGTAAATTTATACGAGGCAACAAAGAGAAGTTGAAAGTGCAAAAAATGAAGTGCAGAAGGGGGGGGAAAAAAAATGTGGGGGGGAACGCTTGGTAAGATGAACCTAAGCCTCTCTTGCTTAGTGCATTGGTTGCCTTGAAATAAAGTAAAAATACCCCTGACGAGAAAAAGACCCTAATTACAGAACACCTTGCTTCCAGAACAAAGCAAACAAACTACATCACGCACAAAAAAAAAAGGAGCACTCTGGTAAAAAAAAAAAAACAAAAGAAAAAGTTGGAAAAGATGAACCTAAGCCTCTCGTGTGTAGTCACGAACGAGAATAATAAACAAAGGGAGGTGAAGTTGATTTTCAAAAAAAAGGCCCGATTCGTCAGCAATTCCTGATGAATCTTAGGCCCTCTTGCAGTTCCTATTTGAGGTAAATTGTGCCAATCTTCACGAAAACTGATACCCTTTTTTTTTTTTCGAGAGAGAGAGAAAGAAACATAGTATTATTCTAAAAAGTTCTCATGGGTGCAGATATTCTGTTTCGCAATCGGTAGTGCAGTGCAATAGCTGAGTTTAGCTTCAAAGCTGTCATTGGCGAAGTCGATTAAACAGTACACTATGCAGGTGCAATCCTGTCAATCCTATATAAAAGAAAGAAGAAGGGAAAAAAAAAAACTCAGATGAACCTAAGCCTCGCGCGCTTAGGTCACCTAAATGGGTGTTTACGTAATAATTGAATAGCATAGGTGCCACTAAAACATCACTAAAACCAGATTTCAAAATATTGTTTCATATACTAACTATTCTACTGAATAGAAGGAATAAATAGCAAGAAAAAAAATGGTGAAGTGAAGGGCTTTTGTAGTGGCCTTTTTTGAATACTAAGGTAGGCTAAGAAACTGATGTTTGCCCCCTCCTTTCCTGTTTTTGAACTAGCGTTTAAAGAAAAACGATAAAAACCAAACGAAACAATACTTCATCGCCCCCGAAGGTCGGTTTACTGACCCCGAGGGGGCACAAAACCGACCTTTGGGTCGGGCATATGGTACGTTATCCCCTAGGGAGAATAGGTACGTAAGATGATCCCCAGCCTCTCTGTGTGGACACCAAAAGACTTGACATGCCCTACAACGGTGTACCTTGGCGTGAGAAAAAGTCGTTGTCAGAGATGAGCGCATATTGTATTATGAACAAAAATAAAAATGAAAGGTTTATAAGATGACCCTAAGCCTCTCGTGCTTAGTCACCTTATTGAAAAAAAAGTTGGGGGAGGTGAGACTAAGTCACACTTAGCCATCTAAAACAAAAATGGGGGAATGGTCTGTCGCGATGACAGCCAAACCAAAAAATGTGGTGCGAGCGTTGCAGGCATTATTCTGAAAGGAGTGGGTGAATACAAACAAAAGAAAGATACTTTTTTAGGGCATTTCAAAAATACATCAGGGGAAAATTCAAAATGGGACTACCGTTAAAAGGCCAGGGCCAAGCTCATCTGTGTTTTTTTAAAAGAGAAGCTGAAACTGCACAAACGCCTCGCCGTGCACTGATCAAAGAAAAAGATGTTGGGATGATCCTAAGCCTGGCAGGCTTAGCTTTTTGTAAAATATTTTTTTTGGGGGGAGGGGGTTGAGAGGGGAATGGCTTCTTCGGTCTGTTGCGGAACAAAAAAAAAAAAAAAGAAAAGAAAAAAGTTGGTAAGATGCTGCTAAGCTTCTCTGCTTAGTCACCAATAAAATGGAAGTTGAAAAAAGGTGAAGGGAAATTGGAGGTTTTATTTTTTTTTGGAGTGTTTTGATGGGTAAGTTGGTTATGGTTTTTGGCAGGGGTGTGGGGAAGGCTTTGCGCTGTGCTACTCTGGTCTTGCTCTCTACTGGGTACCGAGGAGAGATACTCGGTGGTTAAACAAAGGGGAAACAAAGAAGGAAGAAGTTAACAGGTAACGGACTTTACCTCTCTGCGCATTTGTCATTGCAAGGGGGAAAGGGTTGGCAAGATGATACTTAACTTCTCCTGATTTTCTGTTCTCAAAAAATAAATAAAAAAAAAATCACATTCTCGCCACCGCTGTACGAAGGTACACACTGGATCCACGTTGAGTCATCACTACAACCTAGTCCGTCCTATCACTCATTTAGTAAGAGAGAAGTACAGGCACCGTTCTCTGAGGTTGTTTTTTTTTCCTTTTTTTTACATTGATGATAATTATTATAGCGAACCGCATTGCCTAAAAGGACCAACGGGCTCACCTATGTAAGGGTCGAGATCTCGTTCGCTAACGGAATCAACCAACATCACTCCACCAACCAGGAGCGCCAAAAACAACCCCATGCCAAGCCTAATAGACTCTCTTCGGAGGGGTGGTTTATCTGAGAAGATGTGCAGTGAATCAACTGGTCCACAGATTATAGGAATTAAGTCGTGAGAGTGATACCTTTTGGACAGCGCCGACTGCCTGCGTGGCAGCCTACATTCATCAGAAAATAAAAAAAATGAGCCAGAAAAGTCATGAGAGAAACCATTAAAACTAAAAGCAAGCTGCCCTTTTTCCCATCGCTATTTACCCCGACCATTAGTAGGCATTACAACCCAAGGGGTGGGGGTAGAAAAAATGACACTGCTTTCCCCTCTCCACTCGCTTTTTTTTTTTTTTGGCGGATTTTGGGATTTTTTTTTTGTTTATGATACGGTTATAGCAAAGGGGACACCTCAGAGCAAAAAAGGGGGTATGCAAATAATTACAAAAAAATAGCAGAGGAAAAAAAAGGTGTCACAATTATCCGTTCTTCCCCCACACCAAATGCTACAAAAAAAAAACCCCTTTCGCATTTAACCCATATAACACTGTACCATGTAGCAGTGGTTGACACACAAAAAGTGTCATATCGAACACTCAACCTGTCCACTTTTCGGTGGTTCATCTCCACAGCTGCTCCATGTTTCTGTAGTGCGTCTACCAGCTGGGACACGTCTTGGAACGTCCTCCAAACTCTCCAGCTGTGGATTGGTGGTAGGTGGGTGGCGAATGAATATCTTGAAAAAATAATAATTGAGGTGATCCAGTCTCACGCCTCTTCACACATTTTCACTTGGTTTCACGGTGTGAAATAGTGTGTACGAAAGTGAAAAAAAAAACTGCTTCACGCACTCTGAGTGGATTCCTCCAGAAAAAAAACTTGGTGTTTTCACCTGGTTTCACACATTTTCACTTGGTTTCACACGTTTTCACGGTGTGAAAATGTGTGGAAAAGTGTGCGCTGGATCACCTCAATAATTAATAAAAATAATTTGGAATGCAATAGTTTCTTCTGCCACTCTGCCACTTCTCAATGGTGTACAGTAGACCGCTAGATGAATACAAAACGACAAAGCAAAAATTAATGTGCCCAGACAACCTCATAACCGTTAACAACCCCTTCCACAGAAGACTGGGGTTGAACATCTAAAAAATCCCGCCCCAAAAAAGGGGGGCATTTTTGTAGCGTTTGTACACAAAAGAATGACGCACCTTTCACGAAATCCTAAAGAAACCGGTGAATGTGCCTTACCATTTACCGTAAAAATATTTATTCTGGGCTGTAACTATTCTGAGACAGAAGTATACTGGACCGGAACAAAACTGGAACACTTGGGGTTTTTGGGGGTGTCCCAGTTTTGTTCCGGCCCAGAACAGTTCTGTTGGGGTAGAATTTTTATCCCCATTCCCACCCCACCCAGGTGCATAGTGCATCTTTGGGCAAAAAAAAATTCGTCGCACTCCTCGTTTTTTTTGACAAGGCACGGATACCCCCCCAAAACAATGCTGGTGCGGAACAAAACTGGAACAATCGACGATTTTTTGGGGTGTTCCAGTTTTGTTCCGGCCCAGAATAAATATTTTTACGGTATCTTACGTTTTGAATATTTGCTGTCTCTTCACTTTGTTCGGGAAGATCCCATTTGAATGGAATAAAATATTTTTTTAAGGACATACAAAAGACGTCGTTGATGTCATCGCCAGGTTCGTCGAGGACCTGTTCTACAACGGACTTGAAGACGCCTTCGTGGAAGTTGCTGTTGTTGCGGACTCTGTCGAAGGCGGTGAGCAGAGAGTCGTCGTATGTTGCGTGGCGGGGTGGGGCCTGGGCAATGTGTGGCTCTTCGAGAGACTCCAATGCTGCAGGCTTTGACGCAGACGAGACGTGCAGGGTGCCGGTCGCACTGCAGAACCGATGTTCCAGCACCTTGAGGTTGCACACCCCGCAGATCTCTGTCTTGTCACCCCAGCTCACTGCAAGCGGCGGTGCCTCTGTACTACTCCCGCTGGCAGCTGGAGGCGCTGTAAGGTCAGTACCCTGCGTGATCTCCTCCTCAGGCTCGCTCCCTGACCGCGGGCTGATGACGCGTGTGGACATAGCAGATTTAGGCATATCCTTGGCAGGGTGAGACTCAAATGCAGGTGTCGTACGTGGTTTGATAGACGGTGCCTCTGCAACAGGTGATGTGTTCTGGCGAATGAGATCCTCACAGCGCTTGTCACGGCAGTACACATTGCTGAAGCATTCGGGGTCGATGATGTAGCCCAACCCTAAGGCAACCTCGAAGATGTCATTGTACAGCGATTGGTATACACCAAGGAGGAACTGTGGTGGTGGTTTGAGATAAGACAAAAAAAAATTAAACATTTTGCCACTTGATTTGTCCTCACGAATCTACTACTGTATCTCTTTTCGTTGACCGCAAAAAAAACAAAACATGAGAGAAAAAAGATCGGGTCTTTTGTTTGTGCGCTCAAAGCCGGGAAAACAAAAAGGTGAAAAAATGTGTTAAACTGAAGTACGGTTGTTGTGGTTAATTGAGTACTCAAAGAAACAAGCAAGCTTCTGTTTTTTTCAATCCGTTTTGTTTGCCCTGCAGCGCTGCCTCCAATCTTTTTAGAATTGACAACAAGTTGTTTTATCAAAAAAAGTTACGTTGATACAATACAAACACCTCTTTGCAGATAATAAGTGTTTTCGTGCAAAGTTTTTTTCGGTGCTAATTTTAAGGATGTTGAGGGGTAGCTTGACCACATTGCATGAAGTCGCTTTGCTACGACAATGTAGAAAACAGTGGGAAGGGTGTTGTGCTGTACCTGTCTCTCAGAGAGTGGGCGGCGGCCTCCCACATCACGTTCCTCGGCGGGAGCGAACTGGATTGCGATGAGGAGAGACTTCTCCTTGAGCTTGGGGCATTTTTCGTTGCTCTCAAAGTTTGCGACAATCTGTAGGTGGGGTGTGTGGTGTGATGGGTCCCTACACTAGCGACGCTGGCAACCACCATGAACATAACACCCCCTTTCCAACAGCTTCTGACGCCCCTCTAAAATGAACGGCCACAATGAATCTAAGGCTGGTCATCGGTACAGCAAATAAGGAAAAAAAATAAAGAGAAATAGCCTGAGACTCTTCTGAGTCAACAAAAAACCCCTCAGGGTTTTGTACCAACAATAATATTGAATCCAAAAGGTTTCCATACCCCAAGAGCGCCGCCTGCTACAGCATCGCAGATCTGGTGTTGGTTCATGAGTTTGACGAGTCCAATGGCACGCGTGCCGTCCCATGTGCCCGCACAGTAGTTCATGATTGCCTTGAAGGCATCGATGCGTGTCACGACAGGACGTTGCTCAAGAGACTTGTGGAGGACGCGCTCTGCATCGTCAGGCCGCATGCCCTTGCAATAGCTTGTGATGATGCTTTCGAAGATGGTGCTGCTTGGGGCAATCTGCTGGAAAGCAAAACATATGGTAAAAAATCATTTGCATCCCACCTCTAGAGGTGGAAGAAGAAACCTCCAAAGATGTCGCAATGAATAGTTAATCATGACAGCGTCGTGTCTGGTCTTACAATATATGGCCACATTTGATGGGCCTAAAAATATCCACCCCTGGGTGAATTCGTACACGACTGTACCTGGCACCATTGCTAAGGCATACCTTCTTGTCGTCAAGCATGTCAGTGAGGTAGTACTCTGCTGCAGCAGGGTCGTCCTGTTCTGAGCATAGGATCATGAGGCCTTTGTAGATCTGGCGGCCTACGAAGCCCTTCTCCTTGGCACGTTCCAGGACGGTGGCTGCCTTGTCACGGTCGTTGTTTGCTGCGTGCACGGCAAGAAGCGTTGCGTAGATGCTGATGTCCGGTGTGAGCTTGAGGGAAAGCATCTCTGCAAGCAGCTTCTCAGCCGCCACGCTGTCCTCCAGCTCCCCATAGAGGCGCATGAGGGGTGAGTAGATGTGTGCGTTCACCTTGTCCGCCTGCTTTGCACGCACCAACACTGCCTCGGCCTTCTCGCGCTGACCTTGCCTTGCGTGGACGGCAAGCAGCGTCGCGTAGGTGCTTGCGTGCGGTGTCACACGGTTGCGTTCCATATCCACAAGCAGCTTCTCGGGACGCTCGCTGTCCCCAAGTTGTCCATATAACTTCATAAGGGGCTTGTAGAGGTCAGCATTGACACAGCCGTGTCTCTTCGCCCTGCCCAAGATCTCCTCTGCCTTCGTGATGTCCTTGTGCCGCGCAAACGCAGCAATGAGGGTGCTGTAGGTGTTCGCATCCGGGCTGACACTAGCATCCATCATGTCTTGCAGCAGCACTTCCGCACGCTCGGGCTCGCCAATCTCGCCGTACAAAGACATGAGACAGGAGAACATCTGCACGTTGACCTTCGACTCTTCCTTCGCGCGCGACAAGACGCGTTCAGCTGCCTCGCGGTTCACCTTCTTGCGGGTGTGTGCAGCAAGCAGTGTGCCGTACACAGACGCATCAGGGCTGACGTTCATCTGCGCCATGTCCACCAGCACACCCTCCGCAGCCTCTGGGTCTTCCAACTCTCCGTACAGACGGATCAGGGGCTGTGGAAAAGATGACAAAATAAAAGTCTTGCAGAGGCAAACATTTTGAGTATTTGAAACACACAAACATTTCATTTGAATAACATTATACATCACGACACACGGAAGCAGTGTACACAATATAAAAGCAACCAGGTCACCAAAAAATACACCCTTGAAAGTGACACCGCTAGGACTACAACCTATAATATGTAAAAGAAAGAGCTTGAAACATGCTGATGCACGGCTGTAGGAGAGTAACGCTGTGCGCTAGCGCACGTAGGAACCTTGCTGCTCCTGGGTGCCGAGGGGAACATACCTTGTAGACATCGGCGTTGATGCAACGCACCTCTTTTGCTTCCACCAGAAGCTGCTCGGCGTTGACACGGTTGCGCTGGCGGGCCTCTGAGGCCATGGCCACTGTGTACTGCTCAACAGTCATCTTTGGTGTGACTGAGGACGCGGACGGCGACCCCGACCCCTGTTTTTCACGCCATTTCTGCTCTGGCCCCGATTTGTCACGCCAGTTGTGTGACATGCTCCCCATCGCATGCTGCTGCTGTGCGACAGATTGGAGCTGCTGGGGTGCTTGCTGCTGCAGGCGTGACGCTGCAGGGGGCATGCTGTGTACGATACCGCTGGCCTCCGTGTTGGGTGACGTAGGTGCGCTAGGAGGGTCACTGCCTTGCCCAGGCAGCATCGCAAGAGATACAAGCTGCTCATTCGAGAGCAGCGCCAGCCCCCCACCCGGCTGCTGGGCAAAGGTCTGCTGCTGGTTTGTCGGCGTAGTGGCTTGCGGGGCGGTCTTGGACTGAGCTGTGGGCTGCTGAAGGATCATGACAAGCTGCTGTGCCTGCTGGGGGGTGTGGCCCTGGACGAGAGCGTTGTGGAACAGCTGCTGCTGTATCTGTGATATCTGAGATGGGCTTTGGGCTTGGGAGAGAGCCGCACTGTCCGTCAGCTGGCTCTGTTGTTGTTGCTGTTGTTGTTGTTGCTGCAGCTGCTGTTGCTGTTGCAGCTGCTGGGAGTGTTGATCCTGTGGCTGAGACAGCTGTGTCAGCTGTGTCAACTGTGACTGCTGTAGTTGCGGCTGTTGCTGTTGGGCGAGCAACATGTTTCCGTCCTGACCTGTGGGGGCCATCTGAACGAACTGAAACAACTGCGGGGACAACGTAGAGTACATTGCCGCAGGTGCGACGTTTGTTTGCCAGTTCTGCATTTTGTAAGCGTGTAACGTAACCGGTGCGAAGTGGAGTTGGGTGGCTCAGGGCTCACGGCCCTTGCCTGTTCTGCGAACCCTGAAGAGGTCTCACGCCTGTCACTGGTCTGAACGCAGCGAGACTGTCTTAAACGAATGTGTAGGGTTCTCTGTAGGTGGTGGTGTGGTACGCAGAAGGGTGGGTGATCAAGAATGAAAAGAGTTTTCGTGTGAATATTGCGTTTTGTTTTCTGTTTTCCCGGTTTTTTTTTTTGTATCAATAATCGTCCACCAAGAGGTTCAATATCACCCGAAGGCAAGAATTTTTTAGAAGCCTGAAAAAAAATAACATGGAGCGAAAATGCAACACCGGCGCACTTCCACATACACGTCTACGTTGAGAATTCCACCCTCCCTTTTTTCGTGAAAACTTAGTGAGCACCTAAAGATGTAGTGCACTACCTTTTTCCTTTTTCTTTTCCTTTTCTTTCTTTGTGTGTGTTTTTGCCAGGCTGATCGCTAAATCACTACCCTCAACTCGGTGTTTGAAAAGTCAGGGGAAAATAAAATAAAATCTGCAGAATAAGAAGCATATTTAAGGCCCAGACAAAGTGTTTTCATCGATGGAGATACATGTTCACTGTTCTGGATCTTAGAACCCGGTCAAAGAGGTTTCCGATTTAGCGATAACCTTGTATAGTGTTCCTGAGAAATGCCCAATTTAGAGGAGGTCAGGAACACCACCTTGGCACGTTATTGTTTAAACTCAACTGGCTGACGGCCACACTTCACAGCAAAATGAGAAGCGTGGGAGCCACTTGAGCGGGCACGACACTTTCGCGGTTAGCGATCTTGACTATACCGACTGGGGAGGAGCATTGCTTGGCACGCGTAATGGCGCCGATTGCAGAAGCGTTGCATACGGTGCACTCAACGTTGTGGAGACAGGCCTGGTGGAAGGCGTGTCCGCAGGGCAGAGCCAGTGAGAGTCCCATGGCCAAGGGCTGCAGACAGCAGGGACACGCGGCCTCGGCCGACACGCATGCGGCCCAGTGGTTCGGTGTTGTGGAGGAGAGCAGCGCACGGGAGTCCATGCGCACAGCAATGTCACAGTCTTGGAGGATACGCTGGTTGCGTGCATTGCACTCCTCCTGCAAGGACACACGCGCGATGGGTGGTAGTGAGTCCAGCGATGACGCAGACGCATGTTCAATAGCACGCTCCGCATCCTCTGTACATTGGCGTCGTGCCTGCAGGGCTCGCAGCGCAGTGCTTATGGAAGACAGCGCACGCCCACAGCCGGCACCAGGAACAAGCCACCCTGGGTGGTCTGCGTAGCGCTCCATGAGGCGGAAGGCAGAAGCAGGTGAAGTCAGCCGCGCCACGCACTTCACGACCTCGTACGGAGGCACAACATCGGCACACGACTGCGATCCGTCCACAAGGTCCAAGGAGATGCACAGTGCGGCGGAGCAGCACCCCTCTCCCGTCAGCGCAGGCCCCGTGTAGCGCCGCAGCAGCGCCTCCATGTCGTCCCTGCGCCCCACCTCAATGATCTCCTGCAGCAGCAACTTCGCGTACCCGCTCTTCGGGTAGGTGTCCATGTTCGCACTCAGGAAGTGGATCAAAAGGCGCTTCACTGCTGCTGACCCACTGGCCTGGCGAAGCGTGGTCAGCACAACTGCTTGCTTATAAGTGTACACATGTGGCTGCCGAACCAAGGAGGCCAAGAAAGATGACAAAGGTGCAAGTGGTGATGGCCTTGCAATGATTGCTATCCCCCTCGACAGGGTCAGGTGCACGAGGCCCGGATCCGCGCGTGCAGATGAGGATGCGCACAGCAGAAGCACAAGGGTCTCGTCCAGGAGGTTGTCGGCGACCTGGAAGTGCCTTTCGCCAGCGGTCTCCTCAGACGGCTCGTTGGGTTTGACTGCGGCAGCAAGCGTACGTACGAGTTCGATGTGGAAGGCAGACTTGTAGCATGCTATGGTGTCTGCGTTCGACAGTCTCTGCGCACCTGGGTTGTCACCCATGTCGCCGATGTTGATGCCGTGCAATCTGAACAAGGAGGAGTACAGGAACACAAAGGATTTGAACAACGAATCAAAGGAGCGCCGCCACAACTCGCGAATGCCCACACGCTCATCCTGCGGCAGTGCAGAGGACACGACAGTGCTGATGTTGTGCACCACCTTCTGCAGCTCCAACCTGTGTGCTGAGCCTTCCGTTGCGAGGTTCACACGGATGCCGAGCAAATGGAATATCAGGTCTTCTGTCCGGGCCTCCGTGACCCCACCCTCCTGCCCCAGCCCCATGTCGTATGCTACCCCGCTGTGCACCTTCACGCAGAGCACATCCTCCACAAGGAAGAGCACCGCCTCCAGCACGTAGGGCCACTTCTTCGACAGCGCTTCGTTCCTGTTGCTCGCCAGCAGCGTGTACGTTGCGGACGCGGCACCCTGGCACACCAGCACATACGGGAGAAAGCCTAACACAAAGCTCGGGTTCGTCGACATCACCTGAACCTGATGTACGTCACCACCCTCCCCTTTGCCCATCTGCATCTGGAGCCTCCCCCCCACAAGGGTAGCGTGCGTCTCTGTGCCGGTGGCGATACTGACCAGCACACCTGCACCATGCAGCACAGCAGGGGCGGTGAACAGACCTGGGAAGAACAGACGGTCGAAGTGCGACAGACTGCCCAGCAGGGACAGCACGTGGTGCAGATGGCCCCCTGCCTCCTGGGTGCCAAGCTCTGCGTTGCGTGCCAACAGGACGTCATCACTGGCAGTGGCATCGCGCAGCTTGACCAGCAACGCACCTACTACTGCACGCAGCACGGCAAGCCCCGACACGCCTACTGCATGAAGGTCCAACGCCATGCGGATAGGCTTCTCGACACGGCGCCGTGTCAGTGCAGCTGCCTCCTTTGGCACCACAGGCGACGTCTGCATGGACAGACGAGTACACGTCTCGTACAAAACACCTGTGTTGCAAATAAATGGGTTAAAGCACAGCCACGGCAGCGGCGGCACGGTTGTGGCCTCAGGGCCACTGCAGTCCACACTGTCTGCTGCTTCACGCTTCTTAAGGTTCTGCTTCTTGCCCCCCTTCTCCCCTCGTGGTGTGCCGGTACGCGGGGTGCGTGGGGTGTGCACTAAACCGTCGCTCGCTGCCTCCCACCTGTCACCAACATAGGTCACACGGCGCGCCTCTGTCCCCTTTGTAAAGAACTCCACATCGTCTGCTGCAGCAAAGACGACCGGCGTTGTGATACCGTTCACCTCCAGCATGAGGGGCTCTGCGGACTTCTGCCGCAACGTTGCGTGCAGAGTGTGTTCTGCCAGGCCACGGGGTGTGCCTGCTTCGTCCTTTGCGTTCACATCGAAGGCGCGCGACAGCAGACGCACAGCATTTAACCTTGCGGAGCGACATCTCTCCTTCTCCAACCCCACAACATTCTCTGCACACTTACACGGTTCATCTAGCTGTGCAAACGCGGCCATGCTGTTTGCATAAATACAACGCTTCACCTTCTGAAATGACATTGCATCTTCCACTTTCTCCACTGTGTCCGGACCGTTCATTGCGGTGCGCCAGCTCTGCTGCAACCCTGTTGCGGTGTCAATCGCTTCTGCAATGTTCTTCCATCCGAATAGACGTGGTGTTGCCTCATCTGCCACATGCTGCGACGTTGCTGTGTCACGCACACACTGATCTGTGTACGCCTGCATCCATTTATGCGCCGCACATCCAGCACACTGCCCCTTCGTCTCCACCTCCCCTCCCCTCGACCCCTCGAGATCCTCCGATACGTCTTCATCCGTGAACACATCGTCCTCTGAATCCGTTTCAATGCCCGATGCCTGCTCCTCTTTCTGGCATGATCCTACCCTCCCCTTCCACCACCCCCGCCGTGCCGAATAGCGTGCATCCAACAAACAAACGTCCAGCTCCGAGGAGATATAACGTTGCTGTGCCGCAGAGAACCGCTCCTCCCCTTCGGCCATGACGACGTCGTCAATGTTGATCACATTCCCTTCGGGTCGTGCAATACAAACCCGAAACGCACCGTTCGGTTGCACCCCATCGCGGGGGCGGGTAGCACGGCGTTCCTCATCAACATCGCCAATGACGTCTACGACAACTGGGGTCGGTGCACCCTCCGCTGACACCTCGGATGCACTGTACCTCCTTCCCGAGAATACTGCCCCATCCGATTGCTCAGTTGCTGTTAATGTACATCCGGGTATCTTCTTTGGGTTGTCATGATGAACACTTCTCCGGTCCCCTCTGGGAGCTGCGCGCCCTAAGATCAGCACTGACTCCGGCGGCTCGAAGATGTTCGCATATTGAAAGGTCCTGGCATGCCCATAGCTTTCCTGGCGTTTCTCTTTTGGCTTCTCATCGCTGTCGTCAAACAGAGTGCTGAGCGATGCTTTCTCGATCTGCGCTTCGACGCAAGCAGAGGCTATGCCTATAGTGGTCTTCTTCTTCTCGCGCCTCTGTTTAGGGGGTGTCATCGCGCCAAATGCTTCAGGTGAGTTAGGAGCTGAAGGAGGTGCAGAACCAAAGGAGGATGTAGTAGGGGGAGGTTGGTGCGCGCTGCTATGCCGACTGCGTTGCGAGGAGGAAAGCACTTTAGATTTGAACCACTCCCAGCCACCTCCTTGGCTCCCCGCACCTACACTACCCGCTAATGATGAGCCTTCCTGCAATGACCCACACACAGAGTCGTCGTCGCCGTTGGAACACCTCTCCGCAATGCTTTTTGAAGAGATACTGCTGGTATCGTTGCCAGGGGACCTCCCCAAGGATGTCATCGTGATTTGCTTATTAGGAGTAGTAGGTGTAGGTGTAGGTGTCGGTGTGGTAGGCGTCGTTATAGCCGAAATCGGAAGCTGTCCGCGAAAAATCGTATCACCAAACACAACAAACACAGCCCCCCCGCTGATACAGCATTCCGTGAGATCTACGTTTCTCCCATTGTGCTGTAACGTTGCGGCAAAAGGGGTGGTCGTATTTTGTGTATCCAAAAAGGTGATTTGATTGCCACGGACCGAGCAAATCATTGAAATATCGTGGCAGGGGAGGAGGACGCCCATGAGTGTGTGTTGGGGTTCTGGTCCGGAGGTATCGGATCCATCGATGGAGACTACAGCGCTTTCGGTAGGTGAAGGAAATGAAGTTGAGGAGAGCACAGCCCCGGTGCGGTCTGCAATCCATAGCCTGCCACTTTGCCTTGATACGCAGATTGTGGTCTGGCGGGCACCGATGCAGGCTGTTCCTAGGGTACCCCCACCTCTGCGGTTTCGTCCTACAGGGACTGCACGGTGTGCGGCGATATCGTAAAGCTTGACTCCAACGGAGGTGTGATAGACCAATAACCCCAGATGGCATTGCAACCCAAGCACCGGGGTTTCCTCTTGAAGAAGCACCGCGGGTTTGTCTTGTTGAACAGCAAATCGATGGATCCGATGCGCAACATCCGCAAAAAATAGATGCGGTGGCAGGTCTTCATCGCACACTGCATCATCATGCCATGCCATAGCTGCAACTGCATTTGGATGAAAGTGAACGGAACCTCCTTTCTGGTCTAACGAAGCCACCC
The DNA here is from genome assembly GCA_964035575.1 of Rhynchopus sp. YZ270_cl-10. Lineage (NCBI taxonomy): Eukaryota > Euglenozoa > Diplonemea > Diplonemida > Diplonemidae > Rhynchopus > Rhynchopus sp. YZ270_cl-10. The sequence goes on from OZ037851.1 coordinate 848,431, forward strand.
CAACAACACTGTCCCCACAGTACGCAAACCACCGTTCATCCCTGCTAAAGCTGATCTGCAGCACGTCCCCTTCCACCGGGATCTGAAACTCCGTCGGTTCAAACCCACTCAACGAAGCTCCCTCCGTTCGCACCACCCTAATCACCCCCTTCCCCGCCTCCGCAAACGCTATATAATGTGCCGTCCCACTCAACGCACAAATCCCCCCATCCACCCGATACTTCGCCTCAAAGGCCAACCCCACCTCAGAAACATTTGCAGAAGAAGAAGAAGACCGCACCCCAGACCGTGGTGGAGACTGTGGAGGTGATTTAAACATCCCCTTTTTGTGTTCCTCCCCAAGAGGTGGGTTTCCTGTATTTGCTTAATATTTTTTTAGAGAAGATTGAAGAGAAATATTGAAGGGAAATTTAAGCAAACAGGGGAATGAAAATGCATTTTTTTTATTCGTTTTTCAGGGATACAAATACAACGTGAAAAGGGGGGAGGGTAGAGGGGGTTTTTGGTACCTTTGGGGGTACTGTCTACTATTAGAGGGGGGGAAAAAAACGACGTATGGCCAGAGTCCTAGCTTGCCTGGGTCAGTGGGTCAAGCTGACCCAAGTGCCTGGGTCGCGACCCACGAAAAAAAAAAAAAAAGGGAATTAATTAATTTGGAATTGGGAAATTCTGATTTTTTCCCCTCTTTGGGGGGGCCCACCACCTTTTCTGGGGTAAGAAAAAAAATATTGACAAAAAAATCCGGCACCGTCCAGGGCTGGACCCAATTTTTTTTGCCTGCGGCGCCATTTTTTCCTTTTTTGCTCCGCAAAAAAGGGTTCGTAGAGTGACTCTGTGGTGTAAAAAGCTACATTTTTACACCGTACCCTAATTTTTTTCGCCTGCGGCGCCATTTTATATATTTTGTGTTGGGTGATCTATGAACGGGGAGTGATTTTTATGGTAAAAGTAGCGTTCCACTTAACGTTGTGAGCAACTCACTAGTCGTAGTGGCCAAAATTTGTATCAGTCAAGAACTTGTCCATTTTTCTGAAATGACCCCACCACAGTGAGGGTAGAGCTCGGAAAACCCAAAAAAGCCAAGACAAGCCCCCCAAGGCCCAAAACCTCTGCTGACCCAAAAAAAAAATTCTGACCCAGATTTGGCATTTTTTTCCAAAACCAAGCTAGGACCCTGGTATGGCGTTCCGTCAAAAAAAAGGGTGTGCGCGCACATCTAAAAGGCACCCTTTTTGCTACCTTGAGACAACTATGTTGTGGGAAAGAATGGAATTTGTTGCGTCGTCAATGAGGAGTGTCTCTGTGACGTTCTGGATGCCAGAGGTGTGGCAGTGCCAGGCGGCGAAGATCTGCGACATCCCTGGGATCACGTCTGTGTCGATTTCTTCCATTGCAATGGCGAAGCCCTTAAGATCGCCCAACGTCGCCATGAAAGCACCCATCGTCTCAGGCAAAGACTGTGCACCAATGGCTATGGCAGGTGAGTGCGGCTTGCTCACATCTACAATACGCATGATCGCCTCTGGGTCGTGGTGCTTCAACGTCGTACCCAAATCCTTGCTGGTCAAGCCCTGGAGGTACCCATTCCACACCGCCTTGCTGGACATAGAAACGGTTTAGGGTGGGGGGGGCTTAACTGTGTATTCTGTGTGAGTGAGTATAAGGAAAAAAGGTAGTCATTTTCGCGAAGTGAAACCAGAAAAGAATAAAGCACTCTCCACGCCTCACAATCCACGCGTGGGTCTATTCCGAACTCCTTTTACATGTCGGATACTTCGGTGACGGCACCTTGCATCTTGAATGTTACTCGCGTTGTCGGCGATGACGTTAAAGACGTGAACATGGTTTTTCTTGAGATGGTCGATCACTTCTGTTACGAGAGAAACCAAGGTCGCAATTGTAAGTGCTTCCTTTGACCTGCACAAACCAGAAGATTGCATGCTGTAGCTACCGCGCATCTCTCTGGAGTATCTTCACACAATACCACCCCGAAGGAGCTAGAACACTCAACGCTTTAACCCCTAAAGTGCATGGCAGATAGCTCCAAGGTTTAAAAAGGTATAGAAAAACAGCTTTATTTTTCACATTGTGATTTTTTTTGGTTTTTTTATTAAAAAAAAAAGATATAGACTCAGAGGTGGGTTGGCGATACAAAAAAAAACCCCGTAGTTATGCCACCCATTAGAGTTGATATGGGTATGGCAGCGAAAACCCTACCACTTTCTACCCTATCCTTTTCTTTGTTGTATCGACGGTCACCACCTACATCATCTACCTCTGGGGTACCTTTTTCTTTTGTATTTTTTTTTTTTTTTTTGGTGTTTTTTGTTTTTGAAGTAAACGAACGGATAAAATATAGAAAAATGAAAACCTGGGGGGAAATTTTTTCGAATCCTTTTTTGTATCGACAACAAGGTAATAGCTTCGTTTTTCAGACTGGGCTGAGAAATGAACCGAACACTAATTGGCAATCACCAATCCAAAGACCGGTTATGTACACAAAAAAAAAAAAGTCGCCCAAAGGGCCAATCTCAAAAAGGCGGAGATGCAAAAAATCATCACTCAACCCAACGAAATTTCTTAAAATCCTTTTTTAGTTTTAGAGGGAGCACAATGAGGCTCATTCACTTTGCGCATACCCTGCTTTTGTCACACACGGAATTGCCCCCCTCCTCTCCCCCCCCCTCGTCGCCTGTTGCCCTTTTTTTTAATAGGCCTCTCGCAACCTACTCGAACACTTAGAACGTATCAATTCCAAACGATCATTTTCCTCCATCCCATCTAATACCCCTTGCCTTCTCTATGTACAATAAGAAGGTGTACAACAAAAAATATTGAAAGACGAATACGCACAGTGATCATCTTTATAAAAAAACTAGTTTAATTTGGAAACAACTTTTTTTACTGTGCCTAAGAAGGGGGGGAGAAAAAATCGGTGCAAATCACCTGCGACACGTTGAACTCAACAGACCTACCCAAAAAGCATTGGCTTGCAAGAGAATGAGTTGGCATTTTGTTTGCACCTGGAAGCATTTACTGCAGCGTTGTGGTGAACTGGCCCTGACAAGGACGCGTGGTGGTGTTGATGGCATAAGAGAAAGGCTACTGATGACCAAAGTCTCGATCGCCAAAAAGGGTTTATGAGATGAATCTAAGCCAATCTTGCTTAGTCACCTAAAAAAAAAATGCCTAATAAAAATTTTAAAAAAAAATGTCCTAACGCCTGAGTCCCAGCCCCACCCCGCATACACAACCCCATCCAAACGATGAATGGGCCCTCACAGCTGACCATCTCGATTTCAAAAAAACAAACAAAAAAATCACCGCCCAAAGTTACATAAAATGGAGGACAAAAAAAAAAGGGGGTAAAGTTGAAAACTCACTGCGTCTCCCCGCGCCCAACAGATGAGCTTTGCTTTTTGTTTTTTTTGTTTTTTTTTTTGTGCTTTTTTTTTGATTTTGTTTTTGTGTATACCCCCCTCCCCCCCACGTGTCCTGCCTCTTCCCTCTACCATCCAAGAACAGGAACAAGCGTACCTCCAGCAAGGGCGTGGTTGAGGAAGAAGGTTCTCTTGCCACCGTACTTCCAGGTTCCAGCGTTTGCACCGTCCCACCACGTGTGTTCCTTACGTTGAGTATATTCCTGTGGGGGTAGAGAAAGGTTGATATGAACGTAATACTCGCATGTTGATGCATTTAAATGAGCTGATGAGGATCCAGAAGTTGCACAATGTCCAAAAAAGAACAAAGCAACACTCAAGCTTTTGTTTGATAATTTGTTTAATGAACAAGAGGCATCGGCACTTTTGGGTTTGCCCAATTCAGTTTGAGGGGCGTTGGGTTAGTGGAAACCCTGACTAGTGTCTGCTCTAATGTATACATTCTTTATCTTTTCATCTTACAGACCACCAAATACGCAGCAAAGCTGCTTAAAAAGCATGATTGAGATGAGAAAAGTACATACACATTTTGATTTAAAATTTGAAAAAAAAATAATGTGAATAATCATGGCTGTGTAACTTAGGTGACCTAAGTTTTTTTTAAAAAAAAAACTTAAGTCGCCTAAGTTACCTTAGGTCATCGTTTTTTTTTTTTTTTTTTTTTTTTTTTGCTTGGGTGGTGAAGCTGCAGGTGGTCTGAAGAGTGATGTGACCATATTCTCTAGGTATAACAGTTACTCAAAAAATGCATTGACGAAAGAATTTTGCACTTTTGACCACCACAGATTACGTACCTGTGTACCTGTGTACCTGTGTACCTGTGTACCTGTGTACCTGTGTACCTGTGTACCTGTGTACCTGTGTACCTGTGTACCTGTGTACCTGTGTACCTGTGTACCTGTGTACCTGTGTACCTGTGTACCTGTGTACCTGTGTACCTGTGTACCTGTGTACCTGTGTACCTGTGTACCTGTGTACCTGTGTACCTGTGTACCTGTGTACCTGTGTACCTGTGTACCTGTGTACCTGTGTACCTGTGTACCTGTGTACCTGTGTACCTGTGTACCTGTGTACCTGTGTACCTGTGTACCTGTGTACCTGTGTACCTCTGTACCTGTGTACCTGTGTACCTGTGTACTGTGCGGAAATTGACCAAAAACGAGAACTTGTCCGTTTCTGCAAATTGACCCCACCACTGGCCGGACGGATTCCAGAAATGCAAATGCCGCCGTTTAAAAGCTTCACCAACGAAAAATTTTTCCCCAACACGTGTATCGGTTATGAAGCCACGCCAAGCATAATATTTCGTTGCAAAATATTTACGTTTCGGAAAGTGGAAAATGACTGGCATGTACCAGCCATTTTACCGTCGATATTTCACTGTCATGTCTACTCCGAATAATCGCCCCTCACGTGTGCACTAGACCGCACGCGGGTGCAGTGATAAGTCCGATTTGATTGGGTGGTCACCCTCATGGAATTTTCAGTAGGGATGCTGCACCAGGAAACTCTGGGTATCCGGCCCTTCAGTGAAGTTCATCGCCCAAGCAAAACAAAAAAAAAAAAAAAAAAAAACAAAAAAAGCGGTAACTTAAGCTAACTTAAGTGACTTAAGTTGGTAACTTAAGCTGTTTTTTAAAAAAAAAAACTTAAGTTACGTTTTTTTTCTAAAAAAACTTAAGTTTTTTTCTCGAAAACCTAAGTTTTTTAATTTAAGTTTTTTTTTTTAGTAGCTTAAGTCGCCTAAATTTTCCGGAGGATTTCGGAGAAAACTTAAGTTTTTTTTTTAACTTAAGTTACACAGCCATGAATAATATGAGCATAAAAGGGTCGCAATTAAAAACGTTTGAAGACATACTTCCATTCTGAACTGCCAGTTCGTGATCTTGTAGCACAACAATCCGAAAAGCAGCGTGTAAAGAATCTTGCGCACGCTGACGTGTCCGTTGTTTCTTTCCTGGAAGGCTCCTACGAATGTGTACCACTGGAAAAACTTTGGGTTCAGTGGTCTACCGAAGTCTCCAGTTTCAGCTGTCCGGGGTGTGTTGTCAGAGGCCGCAATGGACTCGTCTTTATGCTCCACACAACCTGCGTTCACGTAGTCCGGCATTTGGTAGGACAACTTCTCGTTCACGAAGGGCAGCGAGTCAAGACCACATCCGTATGTGGTTGTGCGCCAGTCGATCATTTCATCGGGGATCGTTCTGAAACCGGTTTCCCATGCACCCTTGTTTTGACTCACGTATAGGGTGTCATTGACGTTGGTGTTGCTCGCTCTTCTTTGTTCCCATGTGGGGTTAAGTGGGTCGTAGGGTGGGAAGTTAAGGGTGGGGCCGGGGGTCAATGTTACGTGCTCTCGCATCTTTGCGGAGAGCTCTGGTTCCACAAGACGCTCGTCTTTGTCCAGCATTCGTATTTCGGGTCTCCACGTCAGATACGACCCTGACATCTCGTTGTTTCTCATACTGTCCACAAACCCACCAGAGTGTACGGCGACCGTCCTTCGCATCATTGTAGATTTGGTTTACTCCCGGAAACCGGAGTTTTTTTTTTTTTTTGTGGCGACCTGTTGAAAATTGAGTAGGGGTTGGTGGTGGTCTGACTTGCTCAAGAAGGGAAGCTGAAGATCGACCACAACCCGTTGCGCTTCCGAGCTCGCATGCCTTCTAGGAGGTCACGGGAGCTGCATGCATGAAGGGCTTGGCAGGGGTGCAAGGGCAACGCAAAATAATTCGCGAGAAAAAAGAAGAGAAAAAAAAACAGGGGGGAAGAAGACGCATGAGGGTCACCCATTGCCCCTTCCAGCATTCTCCGGAGTATTTACGGGGTACTTCCTCAGGGTAGTTAGCGTTCATCGATAACCAAAAAATAAGAAAGAAAAGTTGAAAGTGCAAACGCCTCACCGGCGGACGCAAACACCGTCTGGTGCCGACTACCCCAAAATAGCACAAAATAGCACCTCCTCCTTCAGCCACACCAAAAATTCCTGCGACAAGTTCTCAACATCGGCCCCTCCCGCGTATACATGCTTGCCACCGACGTTAGACCCCAAAGGCTGCCTCATGGACGCCCCTCCCCCCACCACCACCTACACTCCTACGTTACCACCACCTCTCTCCCACTACCCCCCATCTCTTCGACCTCGCTATAGACCTCACCCCCGCCAATGCAAAGCAAGCTAAGGCAGCATCACCATCGCATATTCACCACCGACGCACACTCAGAACTGCCCGCACCGCTGTTGCGCCCAACCCGAACCGACCACACAGGTGCGGATGTCCTCAAAAAGAAACGCCCTGCCCCCTATGCAGGAGAGGCTGGTCAAGCCCTGCTCCAAAGTGTGAACAGTGCGTGCACGACTCAACCCCGCCTCCAGGAAGCGTGTGTTAAAAACAAAACGCTCGCCCTCCCCCGAGGGAGAACAGCGGATTAAAACCGCCCCTATCCCAACCCCCGTCTGCTGCGCCCCCATCTGATGGTGGTCGCGGCGGGAAGCAACTTAAGTGTCACCAGTGTGACATCTGCCACAGCATAGCGAGGCAAAGAAAGGGCACGTATTGGACGCTCTGAAGAGTCCCGCGGAATGCCCACTGCGGATTCTGCACTGTAAAGAGTTTGGACTCAAAAAGAAAAAAATCGTGCGGAAATGTGAATACGTTCCGCACGCCCAGAGGGAGGAATGGAGGGGGGGGGGGGGGGGGAACAGCACGCTTTTTTTGTGCAATGGGAGAAGTCAAGATAACTCAGGGTAAATACGTCCCCCTCACCCGTCCCACCAAGGTTCCCCAAAACCTGTATTCACAGGGGTGCACGGGAAAAATGATGTCGTGGTACCGCCCGTTCATGGGAAAACTTAAAACCAAAAAATAAAAATAAAAATGGTAGTTGTTGATGCAGGCACCTCCGACTGACGTACGATGCCAGCCATCCGGTATCATATGGCCCAAAAAACACTTTAGAATAGAAACTTATTTATTTTTGTTGCATCGACGTTTTGTTTATTTGAAAACTTGGTTGTATTAGTGTAGACACCCGAGGATGAACTCCACGACTTTATTTGTTTGGTTACAAACTGAAGGGGAAAACCGGCATTCTGGGTAGGCAAAAAGATTATTTTAAATAATCTTTTTGCCGAAAAAGAGAAAAAAAACGAAGGGAGGTGAAATTTATTACAAGGAAAGTGAAGTTGATAGTGCAAAGAATGAAAACTTAAAAGATGAATGTGCATCTCGTGCACAAAGTCAGATGAACCAAAAAAAGCGTGGACAATTCCCCTCATTTTCTTGCACAACGCCATAGCCCCCTCCAATGGAAGTGATAATATTGAGTACAACTTTCCATGGCTAACCCCCCGCTCTGCGTTTCAAGGGTCAGCCTGGGCTTTGAAGCACACCACACTTCACATTTTTTTTTTTGTCTAAATTCTTGAGAAATTGACACGCCTCCCATCTGACTCCCCCCCCCCCCCACCACACTCCCCCCCTCCCCCCCCTCACTCACAACTTACCAGGACGCTTTAACGATCCACCACTGTGAGAAAGTGTGGGCATTCCTAAACTTTGGATAGACCGGCGACGGCTCATGTGGCCAGGGTTGGCAGAGGCATCGATGACCATACGTTTGATGCGGACAAAGAGCTCTATCGCCTCCTCTCTGTGCGATGGCGTGAGGAAGTCGAACGACCCCATAATCGTTGACTTATGGTATGCCATAGAACGCTTGGGCGGATAATGCCGGATTTTCACCTCCTCCTCCGGCTTCTTCCCCCTCCCAATCGCATCCAAAAACGCTGACGGAAACTCCGCACAGTAAAACCTCAGATGATACCCACTGCAGGTCACAAGAAACACCGTTTTCGGCTCCGCATCCTTGCCTTTCCCGATCGATCTATAATAGCTTTGTGCGGTTGCAAGCAGTTCTCCCGCGATTCGGCCGTAATTCTCGGGCGCAAAGGTGGTTTTACATTCGTTTCCCATGAAATAGACTGCATAGGACTTTCCGGGGAAGAGCGAGAAGACTCCTAAATCGGAGTCGCTTTTGATGAGCTTTTCATGCGCGCCTTCACCGAAGGATACTGTGAGGCCCGCTTTGGAGCGGAAGCCTAGGTGCACCCCCGATGCTTCATCCCACTTTGCAAACCCAAGAACGTGGTACAACTCTGCCATGAAGTCCAAGGTGTACGTTTCAATGTTGTTCTCACATCGTGAAGACTCTGCGCGCATGATGTGATGCAGCTTGTAGGCAAGGTTCCATTGCTCCTCGGGGAGTACGCCTTGCTCGATTTTGTCTCGGTTGGTGAGCAAATCATGCGAGAGCCGTCTTGAAACAAAGCGATCGGGACGTTCGTGGTACTCTAGGACCCGCATTGCAGACTCTGCTTCCTTTGTAGGCTTGTCGCCTCCGAGGAGGAAGTCGGAGATAGAGGCTTCGGGTTTGTCGTTGAAGATGATGCCGAAGAAGAGCAGCTGATTCGGCCCCCAGTTGTTTGTGTTGTTGATTTGGTCGTTCGACCGAAAGTCCTGTGTAGCATTCATCCGCAGCTTCATTTGATCCCACTTCATCGTAAAGGTCGACCCAATAATCGCAATCGGCATCGCCGAGAATATTATACCAAATATCATTGCGCATGCCCCAACCATCCGACCAAAAATCGTACGCGGAACATAATCACCATACCCCACCGTCGTCATCGTAACCAGACACCACCACAACGCCTCAGGAATAGAAATGAACGGACTCTCAATCGGGGTGCCATGCGCATCGTCGACATAAAACGTTTGCGTCTCCTTGTCGTATGTCCCTTGCTCGCAAATGTACATCAACGATGAAAAGAAGATGATACCCAAAAACAAAAAGAAAAAGGGTGGAACCAATGCAGGAAAGGCGGTGATGATGACTTTGTAGAGGATCTCCGAGCCTTCGTAGCTTTTCCCCATTTTGAGGACACGGAACACTCTGGCCAGACGCACTACACGGATGAAACGGAGGTTAACGGTATCACCACCTTCTATTGCTTCAAGGATCAATTCGATGTAGTACGGTATAATAGCGAGAAGGTCCACTACACTGAATATTTGGAAGGGGAACATCTTCGGGTTCGGCGATGACGCAAGTGACACAATATACTCTATAGTAAAAAACGCAACAAAAAAGGTTTCCAACCAAAACCAAAACGCTTTATGACTTTCATTTCCGTATTCAGGGTCTGCAGAAAGAGAAGGTACGGACTCCATGACAAAGGCGAGAGTAGAGACGATGATGAGGAAGAAGAACCAGAGGGAGACACACAGGGCAGCAGTGGAGGAGGCGGGCTCCGTGAAGACGGCGTGGATGCGTTGTTTGAGGGTCCGATCGTCGGGGGCTTCTTCGTCGGAGTCTGAGTCGCACAACATGTCACGCATCTCCGCATCGGTGTGCTCCGTCTTCGGCGCTTCACCAAACCTTACCCCCTTCTTCTGCCGCATAGCCGCAGTGTTCCCTGCCTCATCATTGTCACTCTCATCGTCCTCCGCACCCCAGTCATAAACACCCTGCCGATGCTTCACGACCTCATGAGTAGACCGTGCACCACTGAATATCGCAGTCATTTATCCCCCCCCGGTGTCAAAATTGTTTTTCTTTGGACACCCCTAACGATAAAGTAAGAAGGGAAAGGGGGTGGATTGGTTGATCTAAAAGGAATTAAAGTCCGGCGGAGTGGAGTCCGCCAAAAACTTTGTTTGATTATAGACTGCTATCACTAGATAGCAACCACGATTTAGCTTTCACAGGATCCTTAAAAGAGAGCAAATAGAAGGAGCACGCTTTGCAGGCCTTTTCTATTTTGTTTTGTTTGAGGGGGAATTGTTTGCATTTGTACAGGGCGCGCTGTACAAATATGTCCGCGGTCACCTCATCTAGAGACCCACGTGAACTTCCTTTAGCAGTGTTCGCGTCTTTGCCGAATCAGGAAAGGAACAGCAGTTCGAAGGCTACTAAAAATGGACGAAGACGAGGCCGGAAGAGAGTGCGGAACCCCAAGCAGTATTGCCCGCGTTGTTGACCCTCGTTTGTATCGTGTGGACGTTGTCTGTGACATCTGTTGAGTCGGAGAGGGGTTTCAGCCTCATGAAGAGGGTCAAAACACGTCGACAAAGAATGCTGGGCAGCATCCTCCAGTCGTGTATGTGTATCGTGCAGTTTGGGAGAACTGCTGGAGGAAGAAGTGGCGAAGATCGAAGATCAGATGCGACAGAAAAGTGAAAGCGTAGTGAAAGTCGAGTCGAGTCGAAGGTGGGGAGGGTAAGGTGTACATCAGTTTGCGGAAGTATCAATCAAAAGAGAACCTCACCCTTTTTGTGTTGTCCCCCGACTTTCCTTCCCTCCCATCCTCCCATCCCCCACCCTCCCTGCACATCATTGTGCTAAAGGCTATTCTCATTTACCCCATCACCCCTTGTTAAGCACTAAGTTACGTAACGACCCTTGTTCGCGAGAAAGCTAGGAATGGGTCATTTTTCGTAAAATCCAGGAAAATCGAAAAAATCCCAAAAACCCCGTTTCCAGCGGGGGAGAATGACATACACTTTTATTTGATTTTCTGGGCTTGACTACTTTCCGGCAAGGTTGGCTTTGGGAACAGGGGAGCTTTCGCTCATTTCGATAGTTTCCCGACCTCGTCTTCAAGCCACAGCACGTCATTTTTCGGCAATTTTTCTAACATGGTTTTTAAAAACGAACCGACTTTTAATCTGTTCGGCCGGAGGACAAGCCGCAGGGGCTAACAGCCCCGCTGATCTCCCTCGCGCTGGTGAAGGGAAATGCGCACGGAGAGGGGTTGTGGGAAAGAAGGAGTGCGTTCATTGCATCAAGAAGTGCAGGGCAGCGAACCTTGTGGACGCAGACGTGGGTGGCGAATGGGTTGCCGCTGTTGATGCAAAAGGAGGGGGTCAGGGGAATGCTGAAGACGAACCACAACTGGACTCCAGTCATTGTGAAGGTGGGGCGTTGCGCGACGTACAGAACACTGCGGGGAGAGGGGCGCCGCTGAAAGCGCTGACGCCGATACAGGTGGGTGACCCTGTAGCCACATTCAGGCGGTGATGTTCTACGGAAAGAAGAAGCCTGTACCAGCCACACCCAAACCAGGAGGGGTACACCGAAGCCTCTAGTGGAGTACGCCCGCTTCATACGGGAAACCCTGCGAAGGAGAGGGGGTGCTGATGCGGACTCTGAAGTGAGAGCAGATTGCGACACGGAGGTCAGCCAACTGCGCCAACAGCCTGCAGCCACAACAACACACGGCCCAACCCAAGCCGCAACTGCCACTGCAATACCAGCAGCCCAGCAACAAAGACAGGCTCAGCAAGAACCGGTGAGCGCCCTCCCCTACGAGAGGTACCAGACGGACCTCGACAAGGCAGATGATGAAGGAACTCGCACTCTCAGGACAGGATCCATGCCGAAGAGAGCGGAGCGTATCGCCAGGAAGTGAAGGGACACGTGACGACCCCGGCATGAACAATGCAATTCTCCCTAACGTGTGGTACCCCACAGTCGGCACCAAGGATCTTGGGGGTGTTGTTCGCCGTGCGACAAGAGGCGCGCACGTGCTTCCCCGTCCACTTCCCACGGTTGGCCGGAGTCCCCACGCAAGTGTGCGAACTCCTGCACCTCACCTTCACGGTGCCGCTCTTCTGCAGGCGGAGTGCGCGCAGGGCACCGCTTCCCTCCCAGACCCCACCACCCCGGTATGCGTACCATGCATTGGGGCGGCTGTTCTGCCCGACGTCAACCCCAGACGCGACAGGAGACCCACCGAGAAGAGAAGACACTCCGCCGCGTGCACGCAACTACTTGCACCACTATAAAAAGACAACTGTTGGTAGCGCAAGGTATATAACCAAATCTCAAACCCTTCGCTGTTAACGAATGGCTGATGAACGAGAGCCGACTGAATCAGCAATGCGCACAGGAGTCTTACGACGTTGCTATGCAAGAGCTCAAAGCAGGACAAACCGGGAACATTTATGCGTGCACGAAAGGTGGGATGAGGGAAGGGAAGAGTGTCATGAACGGAGGTTGTAGCAATGCTTGTGAGCGTTCACGAACGTGTCAGACCCAGCGCAGCCGGAGAACAACGGGACGACACCAACCCGCACGAATGGGCGGTGGAACACAACATGGGGCAGCAACACATATCCAGAAGGGGAAAAGATATCGCCAGGTGGTATCACTGATAGCGCCACATGTGGTTTTTGTGGACAGCGTGGCCCGAACCAAAATGGGAAGACCAAGGAGTGTCTACACTCGGACCATCTCCCAGAGGTTGAATTAGAGACAACAACAGCGACACCAGTGGCGCATAAATCGACGAAGATGGACAAGAAGTTGAGACTGGAAGAAGGCAACGGGCCGATTACCAAAGAGATGGAGCGCAGCTCACCAACAGTACGCTAACACAGCATTCACCAAGTAGGCAGGCATGGTGAAGAACATCGCACAGAGGCACATACCCACAGGTAAAGTGCGAGGCGCTGGTACAGGGAGGAGAAGAAGGCAGAGGGATGCAGGAGATCAAACGTCAGCAGAAATGTCAAACGCTGACCCCAGCTGACGGAGACGCCCACAGACCTGCCTCCGGCAGGTGACCAACAAGATCCGGAAGGCGAAGCGGTGGGTGAGGGCAGATGCGCGAAGGCGGTGGCGTTCCCTTGCGAGAACGGGGCGGATGGGAGGACAAGGCACAGTCGTATCCCGTGACGGGGTGCACAACGAACGAGGAAAGGGCGGACACTCGGGAATTGTTACAGTCAGTGAATGCAGGCTCCTCGTGGGAATGGAAGCAGAAGGATCCCCAATGGAGGAAACAAGCGAGGCAGAATCTCCACCCATTAATGAGGAGCTGCAGAAGGCCTTACAAGAGTCACGGGACCGGAAGGCATCCACAACGACATGCTGATACACCTCGGGCCACACAACGGAAGCACTTCTCCACCTGACGCACAAGGACAACCACCCCGTGGACCACGCTGCTTGCCTTATGCACAGAAGGCTGACCAGAAAAAGAACCTGGTAACACCCACATCACTGACCAGCACCGTGACTAAAGTCATGTAGCAAACAGTGGCACCAGACTGCTGCTGCATCCCAAACAAGCAGGCTTCATTACACCGCTCTGCTGTGGACAGCATAGCCCACATCACCCAACTGGCCAAGGATCCTGTGGCGAGGGGAAACCCCTAATTATACTGACCCTGGACTTGGACGACAGAGTGAAGCGGGTGAAAACCTTGGAGAGCTGAAGAAACACCGCCTGTCGAAACGTAACACAACGGCTTACGACGTATCTAAAAAGCCGCACAGCACGAACAGCAGTGAAAGGAACATGGCGCAAGGTGTATGAAATGCGAGAGGGTGTGCCTGCTGTTGCATGGTGATGGCAGAAGTGGCAGAAGCTCTAGAGGAGACGGCGTAGTGCTGTAGCCGACGATCTAGCGTCGTGCAGAGAAGACACACTGGAGGAAGCTACCGCAGCAATGCAGTGGGGTCCACAAGATCTCGAGGCAAACCTACATCACGACAAAGCTGGTATACGGCAGCAGAACGTACGCGGACGGGACGGGGAGGTGGTGCTGGACGCACTGACGACGTCTACAACACCTAACCGAGGTGAGAGCAAAGGCCCACAGAGACTGTGAGCAGTGCAACACCCTGAGGCGAGGGACTGGGGTTACGACGCTCACATGTTAGAGCAAATCAAACTGCCGTACGTGCAATCCACTGACGCGCAGTCTGGCTGTATGGGACCGGCACAGCTGAGTAAGCAACGGCCTCATGTGAGGTACCACATAAATGAGGGGCACGTGTGATCACGGGCGGCAACTGGTCCACGGACAGGATACACCTGGGTCAATGTATCTCATCTTTGTATCCGATGGCTCCAGCGATCCGATGTGCATTCCTCTCAAGTAACTCATGCACTCATCTGTTTTGCTATTGTCTCCATCTGCTGAAACTTGAACATTTGCATACTCCTCGTGTCTTCCCTTCCTTGGCCAGCTTTGCTGCCCGAGCTTGGTCCTTTTCTGCAACAGCACTTGCTCTTCCATTGTCTGGACGCATACCGCAGCTGACATGCTTGTCTCAAACTCTTCTGGAAGCACATCTGCAGACGATGAAGAGGCCATCAACTACCACGCGGCACTGTATAAATGGGCGAGGCAGGAGAGGAACTCCTGGTGTGCAATTCATTCGATGTACAGTGCAGCAAGATCGTGGCTCAGGCGCGGAGAACACACCGAGCAAGAGAGAATATACAGACACGGCACCGACGATGACGTGCACTCACTTCCCAGTGGCGCTGTGGCACTGGAATAACGTAATCCCAAGGTCGACATCAGACGTTGCATGAGGGCAATGACGAGCTGACTATCGCAAACCTACCGCAAGCAGACCAACTTCACCACAGCGGTGGCGAGTGGCATGTGATGCCCAGTGCCCTGAAGTGCCAACGCTGAGAGATCAGGTCAAGCGCGGGTAAACGGCGCCACCCCACAACGCTGAAGGCGCAACGTCTTCTGCCAACTCCGCAACCACCGTCTTGCTCGCGTCCAGCACCTGGCCCATGGTGTCGTGATGTTACATGGCATCGCTGAGGGCAAAGGCGATTAGCGACCGGCTGGCGAACGGCAGGAGTAACGATATCGCAAGGTAGCCAATGCCTCACCTTCTAAAGACGCGCATTAACGGAATAGGTTCCTTCTCTCAACCTGCTATGTGCACACTGTCACGTCTGTGCAGAAACGACGTGGGTCGGAGGTGCTGGTATTATCATATACCCTGGCGAAAGAGAAGCAAACCTGGCCATGTTTAGGGTCAAAAGGAAAACCGCATCAGCTCTAAAAAGGGTTGGCCGGCTGTGTAGGACCGGTACCCAGAGGCGACAGCTGTGTGGAGATGACACAGGGTGACACGGTCGCACTGCTTAAAAAATAAGAAAAACTCGAAACCCCAACAACACGCCAGAGTCCCTCATACCGAGTACTCATACCGAGCGCAACGCTCTCGAGAAGCGGCATTAGCTCCCTCACAGGAACCCTGGAGGATGGGCTTGACAGAGCCAGCTGCACGTATCCGGGATTGCAAACCTCTGCAACGGACCTACCCTCAACACCAGGTTAATAGGAAATGACTCTGTTGCATCAGATGGCTCGCTACGTTGGGCACGAAGAAGTGGGGCGGAGAGAGTGGGAGCACCCACAACATGCTCTGTGCAGATGAAGGGAAGACTTTGCTCCCCTTGAGGGCCCACGATACTGCACGGAGGTTCTCCAAACAAAGAAACCTTGGAAGATGAACGTGCCTCTCGTGCACACATCTGCACAAAACGATACGCTGTTGAGGAAAGCTGATTAAAGGTCCTTCACTGGCTCAGGGCGACGAATAGCCTGGGAGGGAGGTTGCTTCTTGTATGTTGATACGGTGATTCGGGATACAAACGGCAGATGTTGGGGAGGTTGGCATCTGTACAGCCCATTACACTGTGGCTGCGTTACTAAACATCCAAACCTTGAAAGGACATTAGCGAAAGTAGATTCTCGTTTGGACCCACTCCACTTCAGGGCGCCTTCCTTCGCCATTCCCCTAAGTTACCTTAGATGCAAGCAGAAGGTTTTTGCCACTTCCCTCGGAGGCGGGTTTGGCCAGATAGGGCCAGTGGGACCAGGTTGTAGCCAAAACACTCAAATGTCCTTCTAACCCTGTCTTGTTGGCTCTCAAGGCGGGGTAGGGAGTGCCGCCTCAATGCACAAGCACTAACCGTAGCCAACCCGCTGGGAATGACATAGCACATCCCCCGAACAGTAAACATGCAAGGATCGATAAAGCATGCCTCAAATGCTGAATGAAACGATATGCCCCACCGAGCGTGCGTCCAAAAGAAAGAACCCTAGAAAGATGTACCCCATGTGCCCCCGGGTGCTTTTTATCCCTCTCCCAAACGTACAGGACTCCAAAAGAGGCTTCAGTGGTCTGGTCTCCCCCACCCTAACCCCACCCACGCACCCACTCCCGCCCACAAGCTGTTCTGCGTACAGCTTCTCTCGCAAACGCAATGCCACCCAAACTGCTCCTCTCCTCTCGTCTCCTCTCCTCTTCACCCCAGAAGCGTGAAAGCATGTGACACCACCAAAGCAACACCAACGTGCAAGACCTGCAAGAGTACACCCAGTATGCCATCCAACCTCGTACCTGTTGCCGGTGAGTTCTCACTCCTCCCCCCACTCTCAAAACCCCAAGCAATGAGCGCTGCCCACCCGTTTTCCTCAGCTCCTCTCCCCTCTCCCACCCTCCCCTCTCAAGCAACGAGGCGCACATGCCTTGAAGAGCGGAACTCCTGGAGGAGATACGTCTTCAGAGAAGATGCCACAGCTAGCCACCACACCACACTGCGCAAAATCCGGAGGATGTCGTGAAGACAGACTCATACATTTTGCAGGGGTGCGATCCATCCAGGCCCAATCACAACAACGTACTGCACAGTGACAGTCTCGATCACGCAGTGCCAAGAAACATCCTGACAAAAACATGAGAAACAAAACACTTTGCCGCACCTACACGGCGGGGTCCGCACACCCCGAGGGTCCGTAAAACGGCATGTTAGGAGGGTCCCTCTTTACGGAGTGTCATTACGTACCCTAGGGTACGTAATTACGGACCCTAGGGTACGTAATTACGGACCCTAGGGTACGTAATTACGGACCCTAGGGTACGTAATTACGTGGGCTGGGTGCTTTTCGGACTCAAAAAAAAAAAAAATTTTTTTTTTTTTTTTGGGCCGACAAAAAAATTTGTTGGGGGGGAAAAATATTTATTTTGATCAAAATTCGTCTTGTACTATAGTGCACTGGGTACACCAAAATAACCGTATTTTGCCTCAAAATTTGACCTCACAATCTTTTCTCGAACATGTATTTCTGGGGGTTTCTTTGGATTTTTTGGGCTATTTTAAGACCTACCACGGCAAATTTTGGGGGGGATAACAGCATCCTCAACATCAGTATTGCGTGCACGGCGTGGCATTGACCCAAAAAAAAAAAAAAAAACGAAACAAAAGGAAAATAAAAGGTAAGAAAGTGAAAGTCCTCATCAATGATGAGGGGGTGACACCATGCATGTTTAACCAATCTCATTTTGGTGCCACAGAAGAGTCCCACGACCTTGGGAGGGAGTAATGCTTGATGTACTCCCCAGGAGGGCAGCTGGACTCTTCACCGAAGTCCCTCTGCAGCTTCAGGGTAACATCCCTGTCGCTTACCTTTACCGAGCAGGTTTTAAAGGAAGAACTTCACTTTTAAAAAACCCCTCCACAGCCACACAGTGCAGCATGTTTGTGGTGTTCTTTGTTTTTGCCAGGTTTGGAAACTTGTGTATGCAGGTGCGGCAAGGGTTTTGGGTGTCATTGCTGTTGCAACCTCCTCCTCCTCGTCACTGTCGTCAGCTTCATTGCCAAGCTCTTCGTAGATGCTCAGCATGCTGCACTGCCTGTACTTGGGCAGCAAGCCCTGCATCATGATCTGATACACACCGTTGCGGGCGTTCTCATTCTCCCAAGCCCTGATCACAGTGTTGCTGAGTGTGACGCCAACGTAGCTCGTCTTATATTTTCCGCCCTGCCGCTTAGTGAAGGAGTAC
The DNA here is from genome assembly GCA_964035575.1 of Rhynchopus sp. YZ270_cl-10. NCBI lineage: Eukaryota > Euglenozoa > Diplonemea > Diplonemida > Diplonemidae > Rhynchopus > Rhynchopus sp. YZ270_cl-10. The sequence continues at coordinate 866,544 of OZ037851.1, forward strand.
GTACACATTTGGTTTCTCATGCTTAGGGTTGTTCACGAGTTTCGCGTCCACTTTGTCGAGCTTATTCTGTTTGTTGTTCTTCTGCTTCTTCCCAAAAAGGATGGCCATGGCGGCGCTGGTGTTCGGGGTGTTCGTGGGGATACGTTTCCCCGTAACCTTCATCGACAACTTCCGGAATCTCGGCCCTTCCAGAACACACCGTCCTCCTCCTCTTTATCCGTTGATTTCCTCACCCAGCAGCAGAGGAAGTCGTGGAAGTATCCGGTGTCTAAAGAAGAAGCACTATCACGAGCGCGTTTTCCAGGTGTGCACATGGTCAGGAAGACTTACTAAAGGAACTCTGTTGGGAGGTAGAAAAGCTGCTGATATTGAAGGGCCTGAAACAAATTGCAAAAACCCCCCTCCTTTTGTTTGTTTCATTTTCAAGAACAAAACAAAACAAAAAAAAAAGGAGGGGGGATTTTTGCAAATTGTTTTTCAGGCCCTTCAATATCAGCATCTTTCTACCTCCCAACAGAATTCCTTTGTTAATTCTTCCTGACCATGCCTGGAAAACGCTCTCGTGGTGCTTCTTCTGATTTAGACGCAGAATACTTCCACGACTTCCTCTGCTGTTGGGTGAGGAAAGCAACGGATAAAGAGGAGGAGGACTCCGGCAAGACGGGGTGTGTTCTGGAAGGGCCGAGAATCCGGAAGTTGTTGATGAAGGTTACGGGGAAACGTATCCACACGAACACCCCGAACACCACCACCGCCATTGCCACGCTTTTTGGGAAGAAGCAGAAGAACAGCAAGCTGAACAAGCTCGAGAAAGTGGACGCCAGACTCGTGAACGACCCCAAGCACGCGAAACCGAATGTGTACTCCTACACTAAGCGCCAGGACAAAAAATGTGTGACGAGCTACGCTGGCCTCGTACTCCGTGACAGTGTGATCAGGGCTTGGGAGAATGAGAACAACACCCGCCACCCTGTGTATGACCTCATGATGCAGGGCTTGCTGCCCAAATACAAGCAGTGTAGCATGCTCAGCATCTACCAAGAGCTTGGCAAAGAAGCTGACGACAGTGACGAGGAGGACGACGAGGAGGAGGAGGAGGAGGATGAGGAGGTTGCAACACCAATGACACCCAAAACACCGACAACGCCCAGAACACAGAAAACACCGACAACGCCCAGAACACCCAAAACCCAGGATACAAAGAGAAGAAGAACAACGGGCGCAACCCCTGCCGCACCTGCATACACGTTTCCAAACCTGGCAAAAACAAAGAACACGACCAACATGATGCACTGTGTGGCTGTCGAGGGGGTTTTTAAAACCTGCTCGGTAAAGGTAAGCGACAGGGATGTTACCCTGAAGCTGCAGAGGGACTTCGGTGAAGAGTCCAGCTGCCCTCCTGGGGAGTACATCAAGCATTACTCCCTCCCAAGGTCGTGGGACTCTTCTGTGGCACCAAAATGCGTACCGTGGATGGGGGTCTTCTTCGAGGTGCGGGTTGCTTTGCTGCCCCCTGTTGACGTCTCAATAACTTGCGACTTCTCCATGGAAACCTTGATGTCACCTGATGTCGTCTCGCAGGTGGACTCTTTGCTTGGGGGTACTGCAGCGGAGGGTACTGCAGAGGAGGGGCCCGGTGGTGACGAAGACGTACACCCCGTAAGCGAGCCAATTACAATCAGCCAGAATGAGATTGGTTAAACATGCATGGTGTCACCCCCCCTTTTTTTTTATCATTGATCATACTCATAAAAGTACCCTCTCTCCGCACCCCATACTTTTGGCCTTGCTGTATCTATTTTCATCGCTCCTCCCTTCCCACACATCATCATCTCTACTTCAGGACTTTCACTTTCTTACCTTTTATTTTTCTTTCGTTTTGTTTTGTTTTGTTTCGTTTTTATTTTACTTTTGGGTCAATGCCACGCCGTGCACGCAATACTGATGTTGAGGATGCTGTTATGGATGTTGGGGAAACGCTTCGTTTGTTCAGGCTTGAGCTTGGCCTTTCGCAGGCACAACTCGCGAAGGTGGGCAGGTTGCATTTCGAGCGCACAGGGTATCGGATGGGGTTATCGACGAAAAGGGTGCGAAAATTGGAGCGTGAGGAGAAGGAAACCACGAGGGCCCGGCTGGCGCTTGGTTTGGTCGGGGCATTTGTGTGGATGGTCCGCGAGGCATGTGAATGGCTTTTGGGAGGTACCCTGCCCCTAGTGGGCTTGCTCTACACCGACGGGTATACGCCGAGGAATTCCCTCCGCACGAGGAATGCCCGTGTTCGCTTGTCCCTCGCCCTGTTGAATCTTCAGACAGGATTCTTCTCCCCAGGTCTAACTGTGGTTGACCTAAAAAAAAAATGGTTCAAGGCGTATGAGCACTACACCCTGCAGAATCAGCTCGAGCAGCTGGGTGGGGCCACCTGCCAAGCCGAGCCTCCGAGCGGACAACCGTGCAGGCTGGCCAGCGTCGTCGTGGGAAAGATGTGCCCAGATCATCTGGACCGCTGGTCCAAAATTAAGGGCTGCGGTCCCACATCGCATAGATGTTGCACATGTGCTATCCCTGAGGACGAGTGGTCGCTGAACATTCACAACTGCCCACATCTGACTGTGCAGCAAATGGCGGATGCCGGTTTTCCCTCACGACTTGCTTCTGTTGCGCCTCGGTGCCGTTTTGTGAGCCCCGCCCTCCACGACACGAAGGGTCTTGTTCAAAAATTGAACGCCCTCATCGACAGACCGACAAGGCTGGTGCTGTCGTCTGTGTGCGCGCATCTCCGGTGCGATATTTCGCAGAACGCCATCGGGGATCAGCTTCGGACAGTGGCGCGCGCAATGGGGGAGAGCAGGGACCTGTCTGGCCAGTGGAAATGGCTGTACGTGTGTGTTACTGAACTCATTCAGTACAGGTACCAGGATGTGCCATGGCGTTATCACGTGCTGAAGGAGGGAGCTGCCGTCGACCCGTTCCTCAGGGCGAGGGTGGCAGGCCACATTTTCCTGGTCCTCATGGAGCTGGTCAGAAGAGGTAGTACAAAAAACGCCTTCTGCCACTCCATCAACCACTGGTGGCATTTCTCCGATGCCATCCCTCTCGAAGCATCCGATGAGCGGGAGGAGGCCGAGAACGGGAAGAGGAAGCGTCTCGCCCCCAATGTGACGAGCCCACAGACCTATGAGGTCACAATGGCTATGGCGGAGCAGAGAGCCCGCACGCAGGCATGCAGGTGGGAAAAGGCGACATTGGACGCCGTGGGATTGGAGGGGAAAAAAAAGGTGATTATGTGCAAGTGCCTCAGCGCTACTGCCAAGAACCGTCTCGCTGTGCACAGGCTCTTGACTCAGCTCACGGAAATACGTCCTGGGTTCGCCCACATCACCGGACGTTACGTGCTGTTTAGTTTTCTGGAGGGGGAGGGGATAGGCTATGTGTGCCTGTGCAGCGAAAAAATACCCAACTTCACATTTCATTCGTTTGTTCCTGACAAAGCTCGCGAAGAGTTGCTGCTAGCTGAAGCTCGCCAAGAGTGGGAGGGGGAGGGGGAAGATGACGAGGAGTGCGAGGAGGAGGGAGAGGAGATCGGGGGTGAAGAAGAGGAGGATGAAGAAGAGGAGGATGAAGAGAGCTTCAGTTCGGATGAGTCAGACGACGAGGTGTTAGTTGAGTGTGAGTTTTGTGGGGTGGATGTCAGGGAGGTGGGGCTATCTGCGCACATCGATTCTCACAGGGAAAAGATCATTTGTGTTTGTATGCGTAAATGTCCAATGTGTCCAAGCAAGGTGAAGGCGAATGGTCTCGCCCAGCACATGGAAAAAAAACACCTTAAGCACTACAACCAACCGAATCGTTGTCGAATCTGTTGGAAAAAGTGTGCCTCCAAAGTTGATTTTAAGACTCATATAAAGACCCACAAAAAAAAGTGAGGAGGGTAATGAAAAACTGTTTGAACTCCACAAAATGCGACCCCTACCCGCCCAACTTTATTTTCCCCCACCATTCTCCTTTACACCCCACTCCCAGTTTGCATCGTAACCACCATCCCAGGGCTTTTCCGACCAGATATCACACATCCAAACAATGATTTCCCACCTTAGACCACGTGATTACGTACCCTAGGGTCCGGTAAATTTTGCGTCTCGCATTCCCTCAGGGGGAAGTTTAAAACTCTTGAGCTCGGTTTGTTGTCAAAGACATATTCCACCATGTATTGAGGAGGGTAAGACAGTGTTCGCAGTTTCTACTTGATAGCATTACAACATTTAACTTCTCCACGGGGGTCTTGGGCCGTTCACTCGGTTATACCTTGACTACCGGAAGATATTCTTGAGGCCTTTTTGGTCTCTAGAATATCCGGTCTTCCCGAACGGAGGCACACTTTGTGTGTTACTACGACCTGGCAACTCCAGCAGTAGGTTAAGTAATCTTTCTTGTAAATTGTTGGATCATTATCTCCTCAGTGCATGGTGGAAGACGTCTTTGACAACTAACCGAGCTCACGACTTTTTTCGGTATGTAACTTGGGATAGGCCCACATGATCATGGTCTATCATGTGGTACCTGTGTACCACTCGGTTTGCTCCCAGGGCTTTTCGACCAGCAGTCACACATCCAAACAGTGATTTCCCACCTTAGACCACGTAATTACGTACCCTAGGGTCCGTAATTACGGACCCGGGTCCGCACTTGAGGGTCCGTAATGAGGGTCCGTAAAATTTACGGACCCTCGGGTGTGTGGACCCCGCCGTGTACGCAAAAAAAACCCCCCCCCCCCCCCCCCCCTAGGCATACATAGCGTGCGAACGGCTCATTCGCATCATTCGCATCCTGTTCGCATTGGGTATTCGCATCCTGTTCGCATTGGCCAATGCGAACAGGATGCGAATGACATGCGAATAACATTTATTATGGGGTGGCGACAGGCAAGTTCTCATTTTTTGGTCAATTTCCGCACTACACAGTACACACAGTACACACAGTACACACAGTACACACAGTACACACAGTACACACAGTACACACAGTACACACAGTACACACAGTACACACAGTACACACAGTACACACAGTACACACAGTACACACAGTACACACAGTACACACAATATACACAGTACACACAATATACACAGTATACACAGTATACACAGTATACACAGTATACACAGTATACACAGTATACACAGTATACACAGTATACACAGTATACACAGTATACACAGTATACACAGTATACACAGTATACACAGTATACACAGTATACACAGTATACACAGTATACACAGTATACACAGTATACACAGTATACACAGTATACACAGTATACACAGTATACACAGTATACACAGTATACACAGTATACACAGTATACACAGTATACACAGTATACACAGTATACACAGTATACACAGTATACACAGTATACACAGTATACACAGTATACACAGTATACACAGTATACACAGTATACACAGTATACACAGTACACACAGTACACACAGTACACACAGTACACACAGTACACACAGTACACACAGTACACACAGTACACACAGTACACACAGTACACACAGTACACACAGTACACACAGTACACACAGTACACACAGTACACACAGTACACACAGTACACACAGTACACACAGTACACACAGTACACACAGTACACACAGTACACACAATATACACAGTATACACAGTATACACAGTATACACAGTATACACAGTATACACAGTATACACAGTACACACAGTACACACAGTACACACAGTACACACAGTACACACAGTACACACAGTACACACAGTACACACAGTACACACAGTACACACAGTACACACAGTACACACAGTACACACAGTACACACAGTACACACAGTACACACAGTACACACAGTACACACAGTACACACAGTACACACAGTACACACAGTACACACAGTACACACAGTACACACAGTACACACAGTACACACAGTACACACAGTACACACAGTACACACAGTACACACAGTACACACAGTACACACAGTACACACAATATACACAGTATACACAGTATACACAGTATACACAGTATACACAGTATACACAGTATACACAGTATACACAGTATACACAGTACACACAGTACACACAGTACACACAGTACACACAGTACACACAGTACACACAGTACACACAGTACACACAGTACACACAGTACACACAGTACACACAATATACACAGTATACACAGTATACACAGTATACACAGTATACACAGTATACACAGTATACACAGTATACACAGTATACACAGTATACACAGTATACACAGTATACACAGTATACACAGTATACACAGTATACACAGTATACACAGTATACACAGTATACACAGTATACACAGTATACACAGTATACACAGTATACACAGTATACACAGTATACACAGTATACACAGTATACACAGTATACACAGTATACACAGTATACACAGTATACACAGTATACACAGTATACACAGTATACACAGTATACACAGTATACACAGTATACACAGTATACACAGTATACACAGTATACACAGTATACACAGTATACACAGTACACACAGTACACACAGTACACACAGTACACACAGTACACACAGTACACACAGTACACACAGTACACACAGTACACACAGTACACACAGTACACACAGTACACACAGTACACACAGTACACACAGTACACACAGTACACACAGTACACACAGTACACACAGTACACACAGTACACACAGTACACACAGTACACACAGTACACACAGTACACACAGTACACACAGTACACACAGTACACACAGTACACACAGTACACACAGTACACACAGTATACACAGTATACACAGTATACACAGTATACACAGTATACACAGTATACACAGTATACACAGTATACACAGTATACACAGTATACACAGTATACACAGTATACACAGTATACACAGTATACACAGTATACACAGTATACACAGTATACACAGTATACACAGTATACACAGTATACACAGTATACACAGTATACACAGTATACACAGTATACACAGTATACACAGTATACACAGTATACACAGTATACACAGTATACACAGTATACACAGTATACACAGTATACACAGTATACACAGTATACACAGTATACACAGTATACACAGTATACACAGTATACACAGTATACACAGTATACACAGTATACACAGTATACACAGTATACACAGTATACACAGTATACACAGTATACACAGTATACACAGTATACACAGTATACACAGCATACACAGCATACACAGTATACACAGTATACACAGTATACACAGTATACACAGTATACCATAGCTGATAAGCTAATAAAGCCTAATAGGATATTAGCCTATTTAAGCCTTATAGAATAGGCTAATGAAACTGGAATAGGCTAATATTTTATTAGCCTATTCCAGTCCTTCCCAGCTACCACTGGTGGTACGGTGGTAGCTGGCTTAACCCGTTAAACAAATCCGAAAAATCCAAAATTTAAGGCCAACTCCGTTACAGACACAACACAACTTATTTCTCTTGTGTTTTTTCACTGATGAGCGTGAGTGAGGTGTATGTTACAGCACCGACTGCAGCCTACGTCTAAGATGGCATATAATAGGCTATTAGCCCAATATTAGCCTATTATAAGACATACTGTGGGTGTTATAACGTTATCGATAACGTTATAACAAGTGTTATTTTGGAATAACGTTATTCAGCAGTACAGTACAGTACAGTACAGTACAGTACAGTACAGTACAGTACAGTACAGTACAGTACAGTACAGTACAGTACAGTACAGTACAGTACAGTACAGTACAGTACAGTACAGTACAGTACAGTACAGTACAGTACAGTACAGTACAGTACAGTACAGTACAGTACAGTACAGTACAGTACAGTACAGTACAGTACAGTACAGTACAGTACAGTACAGTACAGTACAGTACAGTACAGTACAGTACAGTACAGTACAGTACAGTACAGTACAGTACAGTACAGTACAGTACAGTACAGTACAGTACAGTACAGTACAGTACAGTACAGTACAGTACAGTACAGTACAGTACAGTACAGTACAGTACAGTACAGTACAGTACAGTACAGTACAGTACAGTACAGTACAGTACAGTACAGTACAGTACAGTACAGTACAGTACAGTACAGTACAGTACAGTACAGTACAGTACAGTACAGTACAGTACAGTACAGTACAGTACAGTACAGTACAGTACAGTACAGTACAGTACAGTACAGTACAGTACAGTACAGTACAGTACAGTACAGTACAGTACAGTACAGTACAGTACAGTACAGTACAGTACAGTACAGTACAGTACAGTACAGTACAGTACAGTACAGTACAGTACAGTACAGTACAGTACAGTACCCCTGCTAACGACCCACCCAGAGTGGGACAAAAAAAGCTCATCCCAAAATATGCCGATCACAAAAAATCACAAAAAACCCCGATCATCCAACAATCACACACCCACAGAATTCACACACTACTATAACATTCGCACTACGTTCGCATCATTCGCACTATGTTCGCACTGTGTTCGCATCGTTCGCATCATTCGCACATGCGAATATAGTGCGAATATAGTGCGAATGATGCGAATGATGCGAACGACAATGCGAATGGATGCGAACAGGATGCGAATGCATTCGCACATGCGAATATATGCGAATGGTCATTCGCACGCTATGTATGCCTAGGGGGTATCTTAAGCTGTCAAAAAACGTGAAGTAGGCAATAAATTGGGAAACTCCCCCTGAGGTCAAAAAAACCACACCATAGGCCCATTTGGACCCCAAAAATCGAATTCCGCCCGGTTTTGAGCACTTTGGACCACTTCTGAGCGACTTTTTTGCATTTTTTAAAAAGTGACCACCAACTTGTACCTGCCCACCCCCCGGTCACTGTACTCGATATGCGATTTTTCCGATTTTGATCTTCAGAACCTCAGAAGTCCCCGAAAACCATACCAAACCACCTAGGGGACCCAAAAAACGCACCAGCGCCCCAGTTTTGACACAGAAACACTCAGATGATGCCTGAAACGCAATTTTAAAAAAGCGCCTACAGTACTTGTACCTGCCCACCCCCCCGTAGGTAGAGCAACTCACATATCCATCACGCCTCAGTGTGAGCCAGGGGCCAGAAAAGCCCCCAAAGCCACATATTTCCACCCCAGAACCTATCCCGAGGGGTACCCAGGTGGTTTCGGGGTGTTTAGAGGGACTTGGTGGAACTTAGAACCATGTTTCAAAAAGTGTCCAGGAACTCGTACCAAGGGCTTGCCCTCCCAAGGGACCAAGTACTTGTACCCTTTTTGAAACATGGTTCTAAGTTCCACGAAGTCCCCTAAACACCCCGAAACCACCTGGGTACCCCTCGGGATAGGTTCTGGGGTGAAAATATGTGGCTTTGGGGGCTTTTCTGGCCCCTGGCTCACACTGAGGCTGATGGATGTGTGAGTTGCTCTATCTACGGGGGGGTGGGCAGGTACAAGTTGGTGGTCACTTTTTAAAAAATGCAAAAAAGTCGGTCAGAAGTGGTCAAAAGTGCTCAAAACCGGGCGGAATTCGATTTTTGGGGTCCAAATGGACATATTTTCTGGTTTGGTGCCTTTTTTGGCCCCCAGGTGACAAAGTTCGATTTTTTGGCCATTTCACCCCCTTAAGATACCCCCTACCCCCCCCCCCACGATATTGACACAACATGTGACAACACTATGACCTTCTTCCGCTCTCCTCACGAACCCCTTCACGTCCACCTGCAGATGCACCAACCACCTTGAACACCCACCTCACCTCTAATTGAAACCCACTCTGCTCTGCCCAACACGCAGTGCAATCCAGCTCTTCCGGTGCACTGTTCGAAGCATTTTTTTTTTTGACCCAGCTCCCCCTTCCACCACCCACCCCCACCACAGAGATCTTCTCACACACACTCTAGCGTCATCCTGTCGTGCCCTCCACTCTGATAGTCGCGACCAAATCCTAACCTTCGTATCCTCGCACGGTGGCACCACGTGCTTTCATCCCCCCCCCATCCTCATCCATGCGCAACCGCAAAACACAGACACACCTTGCCAGTGTGATGATGCACTCCAAGGTGGAAGCAAACCATTGTGTACTGTCGATCTCCCCTCTCCCCATCCACCTCCCCGTTGCTCAATCTAGATGGTCTCAGATGAGCAAAAGAAGCGGCCAGGTAGGTCTTTTGCTGAGAGAACATATTGTTAACCTACCGCCCCCTCAGTTCTCAGAACTCAAGTCATCAAAGAAGTGGTCACCCCCCGCAAACCAACCAGATCTTCACCCTTCCTGCCTTGTCCACGAGATCGCACCAAACACTGAACACAGTAGGCACCCAAGCGGCATGCAGTGTTTATGAAGAACCCCCACCCACCTGACAACCTCTACTCCTTTGCCTCTCTCTCTCCTACTCTTGCTGCAGTCCCTGCCCCTTTCCAAGAGGTGCAACAATCGCTCCAGTCCCTCTAATCTCCTTCTCAGTGTTCTAAATGATACTATATGTGAGTTCAACCCCAAAAAATCCTCCAAATCACGTCACCCAGTTTGATCCTGGCAAGGAACCAACCTTTGGGTGAATGTGTGCTTCGGGAAATGTCGTGTCGTGACGTCCTCCCCCATCCCCCCATCCCCCCCCTACTATGCAGCTCAGAGTTCGCCTCACCTCACCTCACCTCACTTCATCTCGCAGCGTTAGGTCCGTTGCACTGAGTTGGCTGTGTCCACACCAACGAACTCAACCCCGTTGAGTTACCAGTTGTGCACTCCTGGACTTAGTCATGCCTTGCCCACCCACACAACGCTGTGTTCTCCGATCAAAAAAAAGGCAGCGTTCGCAATGAACTCCGCGTGATGGATGTACTCCAGACGTTGGCAGCAAAATGTTCTTAACTCCTAAGCCATGGCCAACACAACACCGCTCAGCATCATGATGACACGAGGTACAGTTGTGCTGCCATTTCAGACCCACACCCCACACCACTTTGCACCCCCGCACAACGCTGTGTTCTCCAATCTAAAAGCGGCGTTCGCAATGAACTCCGTGAGATGGATTTGCTTCAGACGTTGGCACCACCCAAAAAAAACAAACGACAAAACAAAAAAAAACCCCCCCGAGCTCTTCTTCGCCAACCCCAGCACCCTCACAGCAACATACTACAGCGCAACACTAGGCACAGTCGCACTGCCACTTCACACCGCCATACTCACCACCCACCCATCCTACAGCGCGTCGCACCCACCTCACATCCGCCTCCTCAAGGGCACTCTTGAGCAGCAACTATCCCCGCTCTCACTCTCTGACCCCCCCCCTTTCAGACCCCCCCTGCAGGATATGACCACAAACAATACGTCATTTTGCCTGCCATTCTTGTGGCTTCATACTGCACACTCCTCTCTGGCAGCTCAGCATATAGTACGAACACCATGCCCCACCCCCGCTAATAGATCTGCCGATGCAAGGAGGTGGCTTGTATCAAGAAAAAAAATTGTCTTTTTTTACCTTTTCTCGCGTCAACGATGAGAGGGAGGAGGGAGGGAGGGAGGGAAGGAGGGAAGGAGGGAAGAAAATCATACCAGACAGACCCAAAAATCCACACGAATTGGGGCAAAACGGTATGACTTCAGAACAAAAAGGGTGCGGGGGGAGGGATGTGGTGTTGAGGGGAACAATGGGAGATACCCATCACACCACACAACACCACCCTGAAGGACGAGGGGTAGTCGCAAAAGAAGAGTTTTTGGAAATGATTTTTTTTTTTGTAGTTTCGACAAAGCACCAAAAAAAAAAAGGTCCAAAAAAAGCGCAGGTTGAGATCTCATAGAAAGAAAGATGTATCGTTTTGTGCCTACAATCGCGACAAAAATTCATAAAATGCAACAAGGTCGACTACGCCTAAAAATAGGCATATCTGGAAAATTGACTGAGGTGTACTAAACTAAACCCCCCCCCCGGATATTATTTACTAAATTGGTAGTAAATAATAAACGGGAGAGTAAATAATAAACGGTTTTAATTTATTAGTAAATATTAAACGGGAGAGAAATACCACCACTTATTTACTTCGTCCCCAGTTTTTTACCCCTACCCATCCACACGAATGACCCAGCTTACAAATACCCAACATATTTCATTTTAACAATGGATTCTGCTTTGCTCAAGCACATGTTAGCACAAGCCGCAGAGGTGGACGAAGATGTGATGGAGGTGGCGGTGGATGCTGACGAGGACAGCGACTACGTGAGTGATGTATGAATTAAAAGCAACATTGTTCTTTATTTTTTTATAAACAGGTACAGGACGACTCAGACGCCGAGGGGGAGGATTTCGACACCCCCGAGGATAAAGTCGCAGTGGTTGTGCAAGGTGTGGCGGACCCGTGGGAGAGCGAGGACGACGAAGACGACGAGGATGCTGCACCGGAAAAAATGGAGGACGAAGACGAGGACGAGGCTGCTGGAACGGCTGCTGATGTGGATGCGGATGACGGCCAGCCCCCGGCAAAGAAACGGCGGATTGACTCCATCCGCACCACGAAGAACGGGTCCCGCAGGGACTTTTCCCTCAAGTCAAAAAAAATGGTCCTCAATTTTTTCGACAAGGTCCAGAGGGAGCTCACGCAGGCCAACGACGCCCTGCCTGAGAACAAACGTAAAACCCCCCGTTCTGTCAACGGCAGAATCATGTCTCGCGTACGTGAGTACGCCAAAACCCACGTGGACAGTGGTGCAAACCGGATCCACAACATGGATCAGGTGAAGCGGTTCCGCGAGCAGTTGCAGCTTGCGAAGAAGTCGGGGTGCAAGGTGAGCTGCAAGCGCGTGCGGCATGGGAAGACCCGGTACCGCCTCCTCGAGGCCTCTTTGAAGGGATTCTTCGAAGGACAACGCGGGGCGTTCAAGCGAGTCACCGTCGGGTCCCTGCAGTTGCAGGCGGTCGAGTTCCTGAAGGACCCGGACACTCGGGAGGACTCGGGGGGTAAAGAGGTTGTGTCGGAAAACTACATCAGAAAATTCATGAAGCGTTCCCGTATCACACTTAAGCGCGTCGTGAAGCAGACCGGATTCACCGCGGAAGAGCTCTGTACACGTGCACAGAAATTCCACTCATTCTTGTATCGAGTGGCTCCTTTTGCAGATGGAATTCTCAATTTTGATGAGATTCCCTGCTCTTTGGCAGGTACCCTCGGGGCAGTGACCACCCTCGCCGATGCCGACGACAAGGATGTGAAGCTCCGTTTCGATCCGAACGCCTCGAAGCGCACGGCTACTCTTATTGCCATTGGGTGTACCAAAAACGGAGGGACAGGGCTCGGAGTGCAGGACTTCACGGAAGTGCGCGTGCCACCCATCGTATTGTTAAAGGGCGAGCCTAAACAGAGACGTGTGCTTGATGAAGTCTATGATTCTGGGGCCCTCGTGCTATGGACCAGCAAAGGAGTCATCACCAACGAATGTATGATCACACACGTCGTACCGCACATACGTAAGCACACCTCGGGTGCAGGCATGGAATTTCCACTAATCATTTTAGATTCCGCTACTTCACACGTGTCTGCGCCAGTTCTCGCTGCTTTTCATTCACAGAACATGCTGACGGCGGTGGTGCCACCTGGCATGACCTCTTGGCTGCAGTGGGTTGATACACATTTTGCTGCGAACTACAGGTCTCAGCACCTGAAGGCGTACGACCCCTTTATGGGGAAGAAACTTACAGCTTCCGCAAAACGGAAGCTGCAAGTTCGCCTTGTTGTGCAAGCAGTCAACGCATGCCAGGGCAATATCCAAACCGCATTTTCCACCCTGGGATATTATGGACCACGTTCGGCGGAGCAGGTCGTGGTGAGGCGACTGCCCGCATACAAGTTTTGTGTCCCCGTGCTGACAGACGCTGACCGGGTGAAAGACAAGGCGGCTTTCGAGGCGAAGCTGGTGGAGGCCAGGAGGAAGGGCGAGGAGGCCGCCGCCAATGCCCCAACTGTGTCAAAGGTGAAGGCACGCCCCGGACGTCGGCCGAAGGTGAAGGTGACGGGCAAGCACGGGAACCTGTCGGAGATGTGGGCCAAGGCTAAACCTGCTGCTGTGCCTGCTGCTGCGACTGCACCTGCTGTGCCTGCTGCTGCGCCTGCTGCTGCGACGGCTCCTTAGATTATCAATTCTTTTTCTATCTTATTTGGTAGGTCTTGTAGAGCTTTTTTTTTTTTGACTTGTTTCCCATTTTGCCCTCACTCCCCTGTCTGATCAGCGAATGCTGGTTTTGTAAATGCCAAAAAGAACCCTCCCCCCCCTCCCTTCGCCCCATTTTTCATCCCCAAAAAAAATCAATTAATTCGAAGTAAATAATAAAAATTAGTAAATAATAAGTGGGAGAGTAAATAATACCCGTGAAGTAAATAATAAATGGAGGTAAATAATATCCGTGGGGGGGGTTTACTTACAATCACGCCTCAGCCACGCCTGAGCCGGCCTCGTTGCGTTGTATGGAAAGTACAAAGACCCTTCTATCCAGATAGGATCTTTGATAAAAAAAATGTTCCAAAAAAGAAAAGAAAAGAGAAAAAAACAACGTTTTCGACGCAACATATTTTGATTATGAAAGAACCAGAAAAATAAGAATAAGAACAAAAAAAAAAGGAAAGAGAAGAGCTCCCTTCTTGCGGCCTTCGACAAGACCACAGCAGGGTGCAGAAAAATATATAAAGGGGGTACAACACCTTTGCGGGCGCAGCACCAACGAACAGATTCTGAGAAGAAAAAAAAGACGTATATTTTTTTGTGAAGAGACGCAAAGCTTTTTTGTGAACACAACCAATCAAAAAACAAGGAGAGACGGTATCCCATTTTGTACTGGACACCGGAGGATGTGCTACAAGCATAGTGGTGAGGTGTGGTATACCCATAAAGTACAGAATCTGTAGCTTCAAAAATCGGCTGTATTTTTTTTTTTTTTGAAATATTCAGAACAGAGACAGAGACAGAAGGAGTTTCAGGCTTGCGTTTGTTTTATTTAAACAATTTGTTTGCATTAGTGTAGATACGACGATACACTCCACTACAAACTTTTTTTCTTTTTGCGTTTACAACACGACGCCGTATTTAGAAACAACGTCCGTATTCAGGAAACAGGGGGGGTGCATTACAGTGTCTTGAACACCAGTCTCCGCACCCTAAGAGGTGAGAGGCCCTTCTGGGGGCGGGAGGAAGCTTGCTATCGGTTTCCTGAGCTTTATAAAAAAAGGGGGGAAAGTTTATAAGATGATCCTAAGCCTCTGCTTAGTCACCTTGAAAATAAAATAAAGGGCGGTGTTGAAGGGACAGCACGGAAAGCAGTTACGCAAAAATAAAATGGCGTATTTATCAAAGTCAGCTTTTGGTCGCACAACGGCGAGACCTGAGGGGAATCTCGACAACACTGCAGCAAAGAAACGAAGAAACAACAAAACAAACAAAGGCAGACGGAAGCACAACTATGTTTCAAAGGCAGGAAAGTCTGCTTACGTTTTCGCCACCTCCCAATTCATTCACACCACACTCGTTGTGTGGTGCAAGCCCTCCCTTCTGAGGGGTCTGCAAAAAAGAAGTTCAACGGCTCTTGAATGAGACAAGGCCAAAAGCAAATAAAGTCATAAAGAAATATTCATAAAGATGAACCCAAGCCTCGCACGCTAAGGCCCTGCGTCGAAGACTGCTTTTTCTTGTCGTTCGAGAAAATGGGATTTTTACTCGAAAACAGAATGTTCAAAAAAAATAACATAAATTTATAATGGGACGGACATTCGTCTCTGAGAGCAGACGCAGCAATCCGCCAACCCATACATAAGAACACATAGTCACTCCACACCCTTCTCTCACATAGCACACACCACGGCACTTTGCGGGATTCGGTCAAGAAAGGGAAAGACTTTCTCCGAGCTTAGGTAGGACGAACGACATTGCACGACTGCCTCTGTAACCATTTGCCCTCACACAGGGCAGCAGTCAGAGCCAGAGTCGGGGAAGGACTCCGGTGGAGGTTGAGCATTAAACCCTTCCCCACCCCGCAAGCCATCCATTTTCCGGCAAGCCACCTCGAACCGGGTACCATTAACTCGGAAAAAAAAAAACTCTAGTTGTTGATGCAGGCACCTCTGACTGACCCACATACGATGTCAGCCATCCGGATGAAAGCATTAGTACCCTGCCGCCAACAACAAAAGGTGTAAAGAAGCAGTGTGGGATGATGAAAAAAAAAAAAAAAACTGACTCGGGGGAGGGTTTTTAGCCACACAACTCTGCCTGTTACGGCACACCCCCTACCTCCTGAAAGAAACAGTACAGTCTGTTGCCTGTATTCTTCCTCACCTCAGTGCCACACTCTTTTATATTTTTAAGAAATGAGCCCCATGGTGAATAAAAGGCAGAGATAAGGGGGGTCTTTGGGCACACATACACCCCCTGGGTAATGCTCTGAGGAACTACACACTGATGCAACACATCGCATTCATGGAGGCAATCAAAACCTTCCACCAAAGAGAGAAAGAGAGAGAGAAAAAGAAGAAAAATATCGGGTCTTTTGTTTGTGCGCTCAAAGCCGGAAAACAAAAAGATGAAAAAATTGTGTTAAACTGAAGTACGGTTGTTGTGGTTAAGTGAGTACTCAAAAAGAAACAAACGAGCTTCTGTCTTTTTCAATCCGTTTTGTTTGCCCTGCAGCGCTCCTCCAATCTTTTTAGAATTGACAACAAGTTGTTTTATCAAAAAAAAAAAAAACCACTTGCTGATACACCCTACATTTCACCAAAAGGCTTCCCCCTTTCACGATGAGGTTGCAAGACCGCTTCCTCTGTTGGTCAGCAGGGTACCTCCGAAGCCATCGTTTTTCTCCCATCCACATCGGAGTTGAGGTGTTTCGACATTCGGTGCTTGGAGGACACGCATGCGGAGGGCCATGTAGCCTGAATGGGTTTCTTGCTTTTCGACAGCTTCTTCTTTGCAGAGGATCATTACCTCGACGCCAGCTGTGCGGGAGATGAAAAGGCTTTTGCTGTCCCAGCCTAGCTCCACGCCGTAGTGTTCTGTTTGCACCCCACGGCTTGGTGGTGGCAGCACTGCAAGACATTCTCCTGTACCCAGCTTCCACAGACGCACCTCGTGAGAAGCGTCAGAAGATGCAATCAACACTTCCCCTGCCCGCTGTGACAGAGCAATGTCACAAACCCCAGCACCATGACCCTCCAGAGCGTGCACCAAGCCCCCCGAAGCTGCATCCCAAACCCTAACCGTCGTGTCACCACAAGAAACAACATAGTTTCCATGCAACCGAAGTCCACAAATCAACCCAGAATGTCCGTTCATAACAAAAAGAAGTGAATGAGAACGGAGGTCCCATACCCGGATGGTTGCGTCTCGAGAGGCACTGAAAACTTTTGAGGTGGAGGAAGTGATTGCAATGACGCTGTCGGTGTGTCCAAGGAGTGGGGGGGTGCTGTGGGTGTGGCTGCCCCAGATGCGAAGAGAAGCGTCGTGTCCTCCAGAGACCAGCCAGCGTCCACAGGGAGACCATGTTGTGCAGACAACGTCGTTGGTATGACCGTGGAAGCTCTTCTTTACATCCGCCTCTTGCAGCCCCACTACCCTCACCTCTGACCCGAAGGCAAGCGAAACCTGAGTCCCGCACGGTGAAAAAGCAGGCACAACACATTTACTGCAGACTACCTCACAGACCTGCTGTTTTCCAACAATATCAAACACTCGAGCAACATCGTCATCACAAACAACACACAGCATTTTATTGCACGGCGACAACACCAACCGATACGGCGCAGCGCCACAGGGGTAATACCCAGGGGCGCTTAAAGACGCAGAAGGCATGTCAGGGGAAATTGAAGGGCGGTAATGAATTGGGAAGAAAAAAATAAGGGGAAAGGAAGAAAGCAAAGATTGTGTTTGTGAGCAGTGTGAGTGCGTGTAGTAGAGAGTCTCTAGTTTGTGAGAAGGGTGGTTGGTAGAGGGGTGAGGATGAGGAAGGGGAAATACCGTAAACGAAAAAGAAAGAAAAAAAGAGAGAGAGAGAGAGAGAGAGTACAAAATGCAAACAACCTCACCGAAGAATCGACCGACGCAGGCACCCGATTCTCCGTGGGGCGAACCCCAGTGAGCACTTCAGGTTTCCGAAGGAAATCTCACCATTGCCCCAACAAGAACGGGATATTGGGAAGTACAACGTCGTCAAAAATAAATTCCCAAAAGCTATCTAAAGCATGATGTGCATTTTTTGCCAGTTTACGGTATTGGAGGGCAAAGTCTGAAAGCAGAGGGGGTGGGGGCTGGGTAGAGGAGAATAGAAAAAAAGTATCACCCCCCTTTTTTCTTTTTTTTTTGTTGTATTCACAAACGAACAGGGGACATTGGTAGTTTGAGATTTTGAAAAAAAAGCCGGTGTGAGCCAAAAAAGCCGGTGTGAGGCAATTTTTTTTTCCCCACGCATTTTTGGCAGAGACCTCCACAACTCTTTCCCCTCCGCGCCCTATGACATCAAAACTTTTCTGGCGAAGCCACGGTACGCAACATTTCAAAAATTGTGACATAAAATCGCACGCTTTTATAGCCAAACTATGGTAAAGGTAGCTGTGACTATGGCATAGGGTAGAGCTGTGGGCTACCGCTCGTCATTTTTAGCTGCGCCGCAGGCGCACGGTACGCTACTTTTTTATGAGAGTTGCGAACATCTATTTCTTTTGATTGAACGGACCGATTGGTCTTTATGGTGGGGTCACATGCACATAAGAAACCGCTACAGATGTGGTTGTAGCCTTGTATGAGGAGATAAAATTCAGAAAAAAATTCAGAAATCCGCCTTTTTCTTTTTTTTTTTTTTTTTTCTCAAAATCCCACACCGGCTTAGCCGGTGTGGCCACACCGGCACACCGGCATACTAATGTCCCCTGCAAACGAATGAAAAATATACACTTTGCTGTATTGTAAAGTTATTGGGCACATGTTTCGGGGGTGTTGTTACATAAAGGAAGGTAGGCGGGCTCTTTGCAAGTTGGGAAGAGGTGAGGGGGAGGGAAGGGGGAGAGGAGTTCGAAACGGGGAAGGTGGCGTTTGTGTATTACGCGATTTGCGGGGGGAGGGGGGCTTGCATGAGCGTTCTTATTTTCTATCCTTTGTCTTTTTTTTGTTGTTTGCTGCTGTATTTTTTTCTCTTTTTTTTTTTTTTGAAAATATGAGAACAGTCAGATACCATGAAAGTGGTGTGCACACACCGGTGGTCAATTCCAGGTATTAACAATATCTTGATCTTTTTTTGGTAATTTCTTTTTTATCGCCTGTCGGCTTTTTTTAGCCCGTGTAAAAAGAAAATAAAAAATGGCTTTGTTGCAATACTATGTTCACAATATTTGTTCTTCCACAGGAAAAAAACTGGTTTTTTACTGTCGTACTTTTTTTCTCTGTTCACTGTAACTTACCGAGGTAGGCGTGACGCTGACTACACGGTAGTTTTTGGCAGCCGCGCCACTGGTACTGCCTCTTGTGTCTTTATTATTTTTATTTTTATTTTTTATTTTTAAAACCTCGACACTACACCATTGTTTTTCGTTGGTTCAAAACAAATACGTATTCCATCCCCACCCCTTTTTTTTAACCCCTAAAGCACCAAACAACCTCCTCGGAAACCTTCATTTTTTGGAAACGAAATTGCTCATCAAGATATTCTGTGCAAATGTCACTCGTTGTCACAAAATAAAAAAAGATAGAAAACTTGAAAGTAAAACGCATCCAAGAGTTGCCATATAAAATCCTTCATTCTTGCGTAACACAAGAACCCCTTCATAGAGGAAGGAGGTTCATACAGCCATCGGAGCCTAACAACTCGCGATGTCGGTTGTGTACTCCTCAACGAAGTTCTGCCAGAACGCACCGAAGAACTGCTGCTCCTTCCACCCCGCTGCGTTGTACAGCGCCACTTGGACAGTGGAGGGGGCGACGTCGACGAGGTCGGTTGCGTTCCACCAGAACCCGGTGAAGGTGCGTGGGTAGCTTCTGGCACCTCTGCTTGTGCCTGCCTGCTCCAGTCCCACGGTGGCATTGTTGATGTATGCAGTGATCTTGTTCTTTGCAGGGTCGTTCACCGCAAAAGGAAGGTAGAGAGGCAGACGTGAGGGCACCAACCACGGTGCCTTGTAATCGCTCTCAGACCAAGGCAGCGTGTAGATATCGCGGCGTGCCTTCAGCTGGTTCTGCATCTCGGCAGTGATGCTCGCCGAGAAGTTGTACCACACATCCGTGACAGCCAAGCTCCCCTCCACCTCCGCAGACATCGGCGAGCGGAGCTCCTCCCCCACAAACGTCACATTCACAACACCCCCACCACTGCCGTCCTGCACCACAGTCTTGCACGTCGCAGGGAGAACAGACAGGTCCTTCACGTGCACCGTCACAGTGGACCCTCTTGCCCCACGCAGCTTGTCGCCCTCAACTTCGGCGCCCGACACACGGGGCTGTGTACAGTTCCCGTCACACTTCTCCACAGACACCACAACCGCACCCTGCCCAGGAACTGTCACCGTCCCCTTCCCTCCGTACGTCCACACACCAACAGCCTTCTCCTGTGGGTAGATCGCAGACACCTTCCACTGCACGTTGTCCATTCCGTCGGCAGTGTCGCTGCAGTGCAGACCAATCGTGTTGTCGACGTCCAGCACTGCGTCCAGCGGTGTGAAGCCAGGGTTGTACAGGAACAGGAACCCAGAACAGTTTTTGATGGCGTGTGTCCCGTCCACACTCCCAAATGCAGGCGCACCCAACGATGTGATGGTGGCGGTGTTGCGCAGCACGTCAATGTTGTCAAATGCAAACTGGCGCCACTTCCTCACGAACAATCTGTCCTCTTCGGGGAAGAGGTTAAACTCCTCTTCGTCCCTGGCAGGGATCATTGCCCACATGAGGTTCAGCCCCCCTGTGCCCACGGTGCTGATGTAGGAGAACCTGTACCCGAGAAGGTCGAAGTCCCTCCTGTTCCAGTTGAAGCACGGTGTGCCCAACTGGATGGTCTGGCATGGGTCCGTGCCGTTGTCTGCAGTGCGCTCTGTCTGGTGTCCGATCATGCCGGGCATCCTCTCCATGGGGATGAGGTCCTTGTTCGTGTAGAAGTAGTTCGTCTGCCTCAGGAAGTTCGCGGCCACGACGTCAGTGTTCCACGAGGTGAGCGGGATGCCGTATGTCTCGGGGTTCTCGTCACCTGCAAGCGGCTCCTGGTACCCGTTCTCAAGGAGGTAGAAGGGACCCAGGTCATGCGCAGTCTGCCTGTTGTCAAAGACCATGTCAGGGTGGCGCGCAACAATCTCCCTTCTGATCCTCGTGAACCCCATGTACTGGCTGTACTGCAGCGCCCCGTCTCCAGCCCAAATCGCATGGTCAAATGCAAACCCGGAACCGCCTGAAATGTCGAGGAAGGAGTCCATGGTGTTGATCATCCAGTCCTGCACATATCTGTTGGACATGTCAAGTGTGTTCCCCATGTTGTCCGAAATCTTGTACGGCCACTGCGCCAGCTCAGCGAAGGGCATGCACGGGTAGACGTATGCACACATCTTCACGCCCAGCGTTGCACCCCAGTCGATGAACTGCTTGATGTCCGCAGGGAAGTAGTCCGTCTTAGGATCCCACAGGCCTTGGCGGAGCGGCTTCTCCATAGAGAACCAGAGAAGGTGCTCCCAGCCCCACCCGTCCTCCTCCCGAGGGTTCCACCTGTCGGAGTGGTCGCTGTTGGTGGGTGCGAAGGTGAGGTACTCGTTCCCGAGGATGGCGTTCATCTTGACGATGCGCTGGTACTGGAGTTGGCCGTCTGTTGTTGCCATGTCGATGGTGTAGTCGTTCTCGTCCCACGCAACGTTAAACGTGATGGGTGTGGTGCGCTGGTTGCCAGTGAAGAAGTGGCGCGCACAGTTCTTGATGGCAAGCATCTCGCTTTGGTAGAGACTTCCGCCTGCGGGCATCTTGTCCCAACTGTTGACTGTGACCCCACCGATGAGCACATCACCGAGGTGGTACTTCTCACCAATGGTGAGGCGGATGAGCCCCAGGATCTCCATGTTGACGCCGCCATCGCTTGCGATTGTGTACGTCCCGAACGGTGCCTGCAGCGCCACCCAGAGGGTGCTGGCAATCGCGTTTGCCTGCGCGAAACGGACGAAGGCGCCAAGGGGCTTGTGGCCTACTGCAACGACACTGCCGATGGGTGCCTTGTGTCCCATGCCCATGCTGATCGCCAACGGGTTTGTCGTGTTGACGTCGATTGGCGACGTCGCGAACATACGCTTACGGATGTACTTGCCTGCAATGATAGAGTACTCAACGCTGGCTGTGATGTCAGTGCCACACTTGAAGCTGATGCTCGCAGTGTTGTTCACCCCCGCAACAGGGCCGGATGTCGAGCTGCACACAGCAGACGCATTGTTCAGCGTACCCATGTTCCATGGCAACTCCGTTGCGTCGACGTGCAGCGATCCAATCGTCACGTTCGTCAGCCCATTAGGCCCCAAGATAGCTGTCACCTCTCCATCCTTCAGTGTGACAGACGCGCACAGCGCTGCCTGGATGGCCGCAAAAGCCAGAGCTACCCTCATATTATATCCGCCTGTGAGATAGTGTAGAGGATATGCTGGGTGGTGGAAGACAAAGAAGGGGAAAGGGCGGAGTTGGTGGTGGTGGTGGTGTCATTGTTTGTTCTGCAGGTTCAGTGTAATGTTACCATCCGTAAGGCAAGGGAACAGGTTGAACACAAAAAGGGGATATTGAAAAGTGCTGGAAAACGCTCCAAAAACCGAAACTGAATATTTGAGAGAAGGCGTACAAGAAAAATGAACATAAAAAAGAGAGCCGCGTGTAATATGGCAAGGGATCGAACGTTCGTAGTGGTACAGATATGGCTTTTGAACATTGGGTTCGTGGACAGCTCAAAGTCCCTCCGAAAATGGCGTAGTTAACAGGCAACATCTTGGGAACACTTTGACACTGCGCACTCTTCCTAGCAACTCGCGATGTCGGTTGTGTACTCCTCAACGAAGTTCTGCCAGAACGCACCGAAGAACTGCTGCTCCTTCCACCCCGCTGCGTTGTACAGCGCCACTTGGATAACAGAAGGCGCTTCGTCCACCAGGTCAGTTGCGTTCCACCAGAACCCGGTGAAGGTAAAGGGGTAGTAGCGAGCCCCTCTGCTTGTGCCTGCCTGCTCCAGTCCTGCTGCTTTGTTGTTCACGTACACTTGCAAGGCATGATCAGGATTAGGCTCCGCAAAAGGAAGGAAGAGAGGCAGACGTGACGGCACCAACCACGGTGCCAGGTAATCACCCTCAGCCCAGGGGATGTTATAGCTAGTACGGCGTGCCTTCAGCTGGTTCTGCATCTCGGCAGTGATGCTCGCCGAGAAGTTGTACCACACATCCGTGACAGCCAAGCTCCCCTCCACCTCCGCAGACATCGGCGAGCGGAGCTCCTCCCCCACAAACGTCACATTCACAACACCCCCACCACTGCCGTCCTGCACCACAGTCTTGCACGTCGCAGGGAGAACAGACAGGTCCTTCACGTGCACCGTCACAGTGGACCCTCTTGCCCCACGCAGCTTGTCGCCCTCAACTTCGGCGCCCGACACACGGGGCTGTGTACAGTTCCCGTCACACTTCTCCACAGACACCACAACCGCACCCTGCCCAGGAACTGTCACCGTCCCCTTCCCTCCGTACGTCCACACACCAACAGCCTTCTCCTGTGGGTAGATCGCAGACACCTTCCACTGCACGTTGTCCATTCCGTCGGCAGTGTCGCTGCAGTGCAGACCAATCGTGTTGTCGACGTCCAGCACTGCGTCCAGCGGTGTGAAGCCAGGGTTGTACAGGAACAGGAACCCAGAACAGTTTTTGATGGCGTGTGTCCCGTCCACACTCCCGAATGCAGGCGCACCCAATGATGTGATGGTGGCGGTGTTGCGCAGCACGTCAATGTTGTCAAATGCAAACTGGCGCCACTTCCTCACGAACGCTCTGTCCTCTTCGGGGAAGAGGTTGAATTCATTTTCGTCTCTTGCGGGGATCATCTGCCACATGAGGTTCAGCCCTCCTGTGCCCACGGTGCTGATGTAGGAGAACCTGTACCCGAGAAGGTCGAAGTCTACGAGGTTGAAGTCGTAGCACGGTGTGCCCACGACTATAGTCTGGCATGGGTGGGAACCGTTGTCTGCAGTGCGCTCTGTGATGTGTCCGATGAGGCCCGGCATTCTCTCCATGGGGATTGCGTCGTTCACACTGTAGAAGTAGTTCGTCTGCCTCAGGTAGTTCGCAGACACGATGTCGGTGCTCCACGAGGTGAGCGGCACACCAAACGTCTCTGGCTGCTCATCGCCCGCAACAGGCTCCTGGTACCCATTCCCCATGAGGTAAAAGGGCCCTAGCAGATGCGCAGTCTGCCTGTTATCAAAGACCATGTCAGGGTGCAGCGAAAGGATCTCCCTTCTGATCCTCGTGAACCCCATGTACTGTCCATACTGCAAGTCCACATTCCCCGACATGATTGAATGGTCAAATGAAAACCCGTGTGCACCGGATTTGACCATAAAGGCGTCGAAGGTGTCGATCATCCAGTCCTGCACGTATCGGTTTTCCATGTCAAGTGTCTGCCCATCGGTGTTGGATATCTTGTAAGGGAAGGCGTCCAGCTCAGCGAAGGGCATCCCCGGGTAGACGTACACCATCATCTTCACACCTGACTCATTTGCGTACTTCACAAAGTCGAGAATGTCTGAAGGCAGTGCGTCAGTCTTTGGATCCCATTCACCCATACGGAGCGGCTTTTCCATGCCAAACCAGAGGGTGTGCTCCCAGCCCCAGCCGTCCATTTGGTATGGGTGAAACCGCTCGGAGTGGTTGCTGTTTGTGGGCGCGAACACGAGGTATTCATTCCCGAGGATCTTGTTCATTTGCACGATGCGTGAGTATTGCTGCACACCCTCCTGCGTTGCCATGTCAATGCAGTAGTCGTTCTCATCCCACCCAATATTCAGCGTCAGCGGCGTTGTACGTGGGTTGCCTAAATAGAATGAGCGTGCACAGTTCTTTATGGCAAGCACCTCACTTTGGTACAACACTGATGAGACCGGCATTTTATCCCACAAAGGAACCTCCACACCACCCACAAGCACATCACCGAGATGGTACGAATCGCCTGTGGACAGCCGGATCAACGCAGCAATATGCATTCCGATGTCACCTCCTTTTACAGTATAATTCCCGAACGGTGCTTGCAATGCAACCCAGAGAGAGCTTGCTATCGCATTGTCCTGGGCAAACCGAACAAAAGCACCTATAGGTCTGTGCCCTACTAAGACAGCACTACTGAACGGCTTTGTTTCTCCCATCTTGAGGCGTATTGGTGCTGGGTTTGTTGTGTTGACATCTTTTGTGGACGTCACGAAGACACGCTTTCTCAGATACTTCCCCGAGAGGATTGTGTAGTCCGCGGTTGCGGTGATGTGCGGTCCACAGTCAAAGGCGATGCTTGCTGAGAGCCCTCCACCCACAGGGTCTGACGTCGATGTGCACACCGCAGGCACACCCGCAATATCACCTACATGCCACGACGCTTCAGTGATATTCACCTTCAGCGCACCAATCCCCATATACGTCAAACCATGTGCGTCAAGTGTCGCTGTCACCTCTCCATCGCTCAATACAACAGCACACACCACATTCACCATCGAAAGTGCAAGCACACACCATACCCGCATCTTCAGTGTAAGTGTCTGTGCCAAAAGGTTGGGGAGAGGGATAGAGAAGGGGAAGGTATCAAAAGGGGGGAGGAGGAGGAGGAGGAGGAGGAGGAGGAGGAGGAGGAGGAGGAGGAGGAGGAGGAGGAGGAGGAGGAGGAGGAGGAGGAGGAGGAGGAGGAGGAGGAGGAGGAGGAGGAGGAGGAGGAGGAGGAGGAGGAGGAGGAGGAGGAGGAGGAGGAGGAGGAGGAGGAGGAGGAGGAGGAGGAGGAGGAGGAGGAGGAGGAGGAGGAGGAGGAGGAGGAGGAGGAGGAGGAGGAGGAGGAGGAGGAGGAGGAGGAGGAGGAGGAGGAGGAGGAGGAGGAGGAGGAGGAGGAGGAGGAGGGAGATCTGAGATAGATAGAGATTACCTAAAAAGACCCGCGAGGGGCGAACAGCAATGAAAAATGATAAAATGGAGAGGAGGGAAGGGGGATACTTTTTATCTCGAAAAGAGGCGCTACGATGAGGGGGGCGAATGTGGAGGCCGAAACAACCCAAAACAAATTCCAACAAAAAATCTGATGAAGATGGTGGTGGTATGGTGAGGGTAGAGGCTGAAAACACAAAAACGGACCCCGGCCAACCAGGTCAAAGCCTGAGGAAAACTAAAAAATATTCTGCCTAAAAGAAAGCATGCGTGCCACGTCAAAACAAAGATTAGGTAAACTCTATCATAGATCTCCCAACTCGCAGCGAAGCTGCTCCGCTAAAGCGGGTTGAAGGAGATCTGAGATAGATAGAGATTACCTAAAAAGACCCGCGAGGGGCGAACAGCAATGAAAAATGATAAAATGGAGAGGAGGGAAGGGGGATACTTTTTATCTCGAAAAGAGGCGCTACGATGAGGGGGGCGAATGTGGAGGCCGAAACAACCTCATGACATCCGTCACGTAGAATATTTTAACCCAGTAGGCCACGAGAGCATCCACCACAACCACAAACACACACACTGGGCCCCGCGGGGGCCCAAATGCAAAACCGGAGTAAACAAAAAGCCAATGATACGACACCAAGCCTCAACGGGCGCAGGCATCCAGAAAAAAGAGAAAGCAAAGGCCACTGTGCAAAACAGCGGACACAAAAATAGGGCAGGGAAGCAGCTTTAATGAAAAGCTAGATGAAAAAACAGAAGGTAATCTAAAATAAGAATAATCTAAGGACTTCAATCGTCCGTCCACACAAAACCGCCGCCGTCGACCACCACGCCGACCGACGGGGGGTCGGCCCAGTCCTGCCCAGCGGTGCCCCAGCGTGACAGCTCGTCCGCCGGCATACGGTCCGTCGCAATCCAGCGCGACAACATACCCGCACCCGCACCGTCCGTGACCCGAAACAGGCCCTCCAGGACCGTGTTCCCCAACCTGACCGCACAGTGGCCCTTCTCCAGCACAGCAACCACCGCGGCGTTGTCACCCACCACCAGAATCCTTCGGGCGCCACCTCGCACAGCATGCAGCACGCCCCAGGCCATTGCCCGTAACTCCAAAAGGAAAATGTCCTCGACCGTGGACCACGTGCCCCACTTCCGGAAAGCGCGCTCGCCAGCCCACGTCCGGACAATGAACCCCCACCCCTCGGGGCAAGCATCCGACCACACCACAGCATCACACCCCGCCTCCGGCGACAGCTTCCACCTGGGGACGCGCCACACATCCGGCACCAGACGCCGCTCCACAAACACCTGCAAGTCCGACCGCATGCCCGCAGAAATCTGCACCTGGTCATCCCAGTCAATGGCGCCCGCAGACACCTCGGCACCCCGCGCCCGAATCCACGCCAACATATCCGGCACACTGCAGAAACGGTCACCCATCGCATACGTGGCCCAGATGACGGCCCCGATGCCCTTCCACACGTCGCGCAGCGAGGGACCCGACGCCGCCAGCAAGGCGTCCAGCACGACTCGGGCCTTCCGACGCCACTCCCCCGGCAGCCGCATGCATCGTGCCCGCAGGTCCCACTCAATCCCGGCGTACACAACCACCTGCACCGGCGTGAGCGTCGACTTCGCGCGGTTCACCTCAGCGCCCACCTCGTCCGCTCGGCGCAAAAACCCCCGCAGCCTCGCCGACGCCTGCTCCGCCGACTTCCCCAGAATGAGGTTGTCGTCGATCCACGCAGCAGCACACACACCCGCCATATCCCCGAGCAGCCCCAGCGACGTCTCCTGCGCAATCACCGCCGCCCACGACCACCCCATCGCCATGCGGGTAAGCTGCATGCGACGCGCACCCTGCCGCACACCAAAAAACTGCCCCACCTCCGCGGATAAAGGGAATTGCCAGAAAAACCCTTTAAAATCCGCCACGACAGCATGCGTAGCGCCCCCACGGAGGATGAGTTCCGAAAGCTCGTATGGTGAAGGGAGGCTGAACTTAGGCGGGGAGTGCATCGCCGTGTTCAACGGCCGTGCGTCAACGATGAGACGCATCTTGCCGTTCGTCTTCGCCAGCGGAAACACAGACAGCCCGCACACCGAAGGAAAAGCCCGCCTCTCCGTGCGCAGAACACCGCCACTCACGCACGCCTTCAGCATGTCGTCCTGGAGTTTGGAGGGGGGGCCCGGCATCGTCACCCCTGACCCCGTCAGCTGCGCACGGAACGTCGCAATGTCGTCAAGCATCGCGAACAGCCCAGCCTTCGCCGGCACAAGACGGCGCAACGCCCCCAAATCAATCAAGCCGACAGGGAAAGAATCCAGCACCTGACGCTTCACACCCGACGGCATAGCCCAAACCCCAGCGACGTCGTCTACTATCATGTGCGGGGGCGACGCAGACGCCTCGATCTCCAGGTCCACATCGTCACCACCCACCTCACGCACATACTCCCCCAGCGGGCAGCCGTCCAGCCCACGGAACAACCACCCTACACCCAACCCCCCTGCAGCGCGTCCAGCTGCTCCCGTGCCTTCCTGCGGTCTGCCTCGGCGGTACTCATCATGTACCGCCGCGTCTGCGTTCCGCTCGCGTGGCGGAGAGCGCTCTGCAGCCCGTCCAGCTCCATCCCCCACTTCTGCAACACCTGCGCTGACCCCCTGCGCAGAGAGTGCGCCCAGGACCCCGCGGGCAGCCGCGCCACGACCCGCTTGAGGAGGGCCTGGTACTCCGCCTCTGTGGCCGCGAAGAGAGGTGTGTCCGGACCCGTCGCGCTGCACCGCTGCCACCACGCCACCACCCGACATGTCAACTCCCCTGGCGGCAGGTACACCACCGGCGACCACTGGCGCTGCTGCTTCTCCTTCAGCGCCACCTCCAGCCCCGGCTCTACCCCCTCGTCGCACACCAACGTCAGGTCGCGCACCAGCAGGTACCGCACGTCGGACATCCGGGCTCGCGCGACCCACACCAACGCCACGAACGCGCTCTCGCGGTCGCAACCCTGCTCCAGCAACGCCTCTACCGTGCTCTGCACCACTGCGGTGTCCACCGGAGGAGCCTGGCGGGGACGAAGAAGTGTGCCGAATCTCGTGAGCGCCCGTCGCGTCGCCAGCACCCGTTTTGTGCGTGCCCCCACGACCCCTTCCGCCGCCAGCGCGCGGAGAAGGCTGCCGCAATATCCCGCCACGGTCAGGGGCGACGCTCCCTCCAGCCTCGACCACAGGAACTTCACCACCGCCTGGTCGACCGGCAACGTCGGGGACTCCGCAGCGAATTTTCGGAATGCCCGCAGCATCCATGAGCGTGCGCCCGCGGCCCGCGGACCCACGCAGTAAGTGTGGGCCGCCTCCCACGGGACCAGCTTGCGTACTGCTTGTCCCAGCTGCTTTGGATCGCGAATCCGGAACAGCACGTCGTCCACGGCGGTGCGAGCGGCCGCTGAGGTCGTCGGCTTCTTGTCGGCCGGACGAAGGGCTGCGCGGAGTCCCGGCACGTCGTGGAATAGTTGTGGGGGGCGCGCGGCGGGCAGCGCCCCCGTAGCCCCCTCCCGGACGGGAGGGGGAAGGGGGAAAGGAAATTGAGATGTTTGTCTTGGGAGGGAAAGTGGTGGGGGGGAAGAGCGCCGCAAACGGGTTGGGGGAACCCAGTCGCGCTCCGCCCGGCCCCGTCACTCCTTTCGCGGGCGGAAGTTCTGCCCCGGCCCGAAGCCACTGCCCCCTCGACCTCGGCCGCCCTGCTTGCCGCCGCCGCCCCCGTTTCCCGAGTCCTGCGCGGGACCCCGGGACCACCCCCCGCCACCACCCGACGCCTTCGTGGCCGCCTTGCCCGCCGCCATGCCCGCGGCGTACGCCGCCCTCCGGTCCGCCGGCACCACCTGCTGCGCCCAGACCTTCGACTTGAAGGCCAGGGCCCCCGCCCGGCCGCTGGTCGCCCGCAGCTCCCAGAACGCCAAAGCGTCCCCCAGCACCCCCAGCATCTCGTCCAGGGACCCACCTCGCAGCGCACAAGCGATTGCTGCGTGGCAGTGGGCGGCTGCGTCGGCGGCGTCCGTGTTCGCCTGGAGCGTCGCCGTACGCTCCTTGAGGACGCCCAGCAGAGCATCGGTGTGATGCGCCTGCTGGTCGCAAAAAGCGCCCCACTGCGCCGGAGACCGGGCCACGGACTCCGCAGTGAGCCGCCTGGGCTCCTCCATGGGGGTGTCGTCCTCCTGGTGCGTCCCCGGACCCCCTCGGCTGAGCAGCAGCTGCTCCCTCTGGAACGCCAGTTGCTGCTGCTGGAGTTGCAGCATGAAGTCCCGGGAGGACTCCTGCTGCATCTGCTGCATGCGCAGCAGCACCTCCTCCATCTGGGGGGGCTGCTGTTGGTGATGCTGCGGGTGATGCGGTGGTTGCGAATGGTGGTGGGGATGTGGTTGTTGTGGCTGGGCCGGTTCCGGCGAGTCCTGTCGCGGCAGTTCCTCAGGTACTTCCTCTCGTGCAGGCGCTTGACTGCGGAGTCTGGTGATGCTCTCCTGGACCCCGAGGCCATCCCCGAAGGAGACAACCGTGGCCAATTGCTTGACCAGCGACAGCCCCGACCACACAGCGCGGCGGTTCTCGTCAGCCGCGTCGAACCCACACAGGGCGACGAGGGCCGAGGAGAGCAGCTCCGGCCCCGGCTCCGTCACCTGCAGGTTCTTCGCCACCTGCTGCTCCTTCACCTCCGTCACCAAACATTCCAGACACCCACCCAGAGCGCTGTAGAGCACCTTGCGCTTGCGGAGGCAGTGCAGACTGGGGTCAATCCCCACCTGTTGGAACGCCGCTACAGGGGGGTCGTACTGGTGCTCGCTTGCTGGGCTATCACGGAGAGCCTCCAACAGGCCGGGGATGTCGGTGCTGCGACCTGCGGACATACCGAGACCCAACCGTGGAATGATGAGTTCGGGTGTAGAGGGTTGTGCAGTTGCAGCTGGTTGAACGGGTGGAGAAGGCGGAGTCGAAGGCGGTGTCCGCGGCGCAGGCTGTATACTACCGAGACGTCTTGGCTTGGTCGGAGTAGTGAAGAAAGAGGCGAGGCGGTTAATCGTGAGTAGGGGCAAAAAAGATGAGGGGGGCGAATGTGGAGGCCGAAACAACCCAAAACAAATTCCAACAAAAAATCTGATGAAGATGGTGGTGGTATGGTGAGGGTAGAGGCTGAAAACACAAAAACGGACCCCGGCCAACCAGGTCAAAGCCTGAGGAAAACTAAAAAATATTCTGCCTAAAAGAAAGCATGCGTGCCACGTCAAAACAAAGATTAGGTAAACTCTATCATAGATCTCCCAACTCGCAGCGAAGCTGCTCCGCTAAAGCGGGTTGAAGAGGAGGAGGAGGAGGAGGAGGAGGAGGAGGAGGAGGAGGAGGAGGAGGAGGAGGAGGAGGAGGAGGAGGAGGAGGAGGAGGAGGAGGAGGAGGAGGAGGAGGAGGAGGAGGAGGAGGTGGTGGTGTCTTTCATTTGTTGTTATTTGTCGTTGACGCACTCTGTTTTTGCGCAGGGTATAAAAAGGGTGTTTTGCCCCTTTTTTATTTTGAACAAAATACACTTACGTAAAAGGGGGAAGGTAGAAGGGGGGATGAGGGGGGAACCCAGGGGGAGAAAAGAGGGTTAAAAAAAACCCCCATTTATGGGACAACGTTGCTGAGATGAACCGAAGCCCCTCTCTCTGTACACAGTCACCTAAAAAAAAATCCCTTGAATAGATTTTCCAAAGGCCACAGCACACGCAACCTACACGGAGCTAGCCTTTATTTTTACGTTTAAAATCAACAAAACCCCCCTTTGGAGACCTTCTTTTGCATCACCACTACATAGGGTCCATTTAGACGTTGGGCTCCAACCTTTTGGCCTAGAGCTCTTCTTCCATGGCGGGGGGTGTGTGGCTGGGTGTGTCGAACGTCGCGGAGGCACCGTTGGCGTATTTGTGGTTCTCCTCTGAGGTGAGGTAGGCGGTGATGGCCTTCCTCTGGAGGACACGTCCGTAGTGCTGTGTGAGGTAGGGCAGGTTGTCGAGGGCAGTCCGCTTGACACGCAGAACACATGTGTCAATGAGGTCGAACAGCATAATGTCCGCGAAGGTGATGTCCTTGGCACCCCCGACCCATTTGTGGTCACCAAGGAACTTCTCGTAGTGTGTTGTCCACGTGGCAAGGTCCTTCTCATAGGTTTCAAGCAGAGTTGCGTCGGTAAGAGCAGCCTTGTTGTAGACAAACATGCTGTACCTCTTGCGGAGGTCGCCCACAGCGCCAACCAGCATGTCGATCTGTGCCTGCTGTGCAATGCCTTCGCCGTAGTACCCATAGTGGCGGGCAAGGAACTGCATGATCGCAACGCTCTGCGCAATCACAGTGCGCTCCCCAGCGCTGTTGAAGTGCTCGAGGACCGGGACCTGCCCAAAGGGGAGCAGGCCAGACGCAATACCCTCCTCCTTCGCAGCGGCCCACGTCTCGCGTGTGTGGCGCACCTCAGTGAAGGGCAGGCCCAGGTCCTTCAGCATCAAACGTGGTGCCTGTGCAAGCCCCCTCACATCGAAGTAGTGCAGCACAGCGCGTGCCTCAGCAGGCGACTCAGCGGTGCACGCAACAGCCGCAAGACAGACCAGAAGGGAGCGCATCATGGTGAAGGTGGTGTCTAGGAGAAGGTGTGAGAGGTGTGAGAGGATGATGCTTGGGTTAAAGGGTTCAAAGAGGGGGGTGAAGAATCAAGTTCAATGTCAAGGTTGGTGTTGGTGTTGGTGTTGGTGCTGATCGTTCCAGATAGCCAGGTTGAACGGCAACAACAACAGCAACAAAATATGCCCCCGCCCCCCACCCCCTGTTCACTCCTCGCGGAATAAAATCAACAATATCGAAAAGCGTTGAGGAAATGTAACCTAAATAAGTCATACAATGTCAAATTAAACGTCATGGATGTAGAAAGTACTTCACGTACTTTTTTAAAAAAAAAAAAAGTAAAAAAGTACGTGACGAAAAATGAAAAAAAAAAGTACTTTTTTTTTTTTGAAAAAAAAAAAAGTACTTTTTTACCCATTTGGGTGTGGGTTCATATTTCGTGAAAATTTTAGTCACTAAAATTTTGTCCATTTTTCTGTATATCCCCCACCACAGAACGGGCGGATTCCGGAAATGCAAATGCGGGTGTTTTCGGGCATTTTTATGGCCGAAAACGCTCCAATATTTTCACGTACGTTGATTTTCACGTGGAAAAAAAAGTACTTTTTTTTGTTTTTTTTTCGAAATCACGTAAATCACGTAAAATTTTTTTTCAAAAAACGTCACGTACGTGAAGTATCACGTAACCCGATTTTTGGAAAAAAAGTACTTTTTTTTCGTTACGTACTTTCTACATCCATGAAACGTCACATGATATTAAAAAAAAAGTTGAGAGCAAAACGCTTCTGTAGGCGCAGGCACCATACAAAAAACGTTGAAATATAATGAAACACACAGAACTAAGCGAACGCTTCACCTCACAAAGCTTTATTTCTTTCCTTTTTCTTGAAAAACAAAGTTGTATTAGTGTAGACACCCTCAAGATGAGCTCCACTATTTTCTTCTTCTTTCTAATTCGATGGTCACACTGTAAGTCTCACCCGGATTCCATCGGGGTCACACACAACACCCCCGCCGCCTTCACTTGCAACGAAGGTTTTGTGTTGGGAGATCCCTCTGACCTGACCCTCTGTGGTGTGCACCTCGAGCTCGCAGAAGCCTGCTTCCGACGCTGCTGGACGGGCTTCGAGCGGGTCGCCCTTCTTATTCGTGAAGAGCTCGAGGGTGGTGTAGTTGCGTTGCCAACACCATTCACGGTTTGCCACATCCACTAGATCATCTGGGTTCGGAGGCACTTCATCTGTAAACGCAAGAAAATACAACTCAAATCCATATTGCTCCACCGGCTGAATCGAAAGCAACTTCATTCCAATCACATCACGATAAAACGCGACACTCGCCTCAGCATCAGAAACACGCAACGTAATCTGCCCCATCACAAATGGCTGGCAAATGATACTGTTGGGTTTCGGTTGCGCAGCAATGAACGCAGCGCGAGCTTCGACGTTCTTCTCAAACGTTGTCTGCAATAATTCTATCGTAAACCCCGACGGATCCTTCAGATGACAGAGATACCCGATGTCGAAGAATTGGCTTGGGTCTGAGACATTTGTTTGTTTTGAAAGGGCTTCCTTTGCGGAGTCTACGTCGTGCATGGCAAGGCCAATCTTCCAGTATACATTGGACTTTGCGGAGCTGTTTGATTCAAGGTACGTCGTGCACTCCTGCACAGCATACTTCAACCCAGCAGACTCACCTTCCACATCAAACACAACACCATCCGCACTCTCCGTACACCGCATCCCCAACTTCTCATAAAACCTTACCAAAGCATCCTTCTCAGATCCAGGTACACGCAGACAACAGTACGCAAGCTTGGAGCGCATGTTTAAAAAGAGTTTTTGCTGGCAAAGGTAGAGGGGGGAGAGAAAGGGATTGAAGTAGAAAAAAAATGGCTTCTTTTTAGAGTTACAAATTGTAGAAAAGCGCTTATAAAAGCAATAAAAACCCCAAGATCAGTCCCTCCTCGGTGTGAACCTCCTTCTGAAGCAGAGGCGGAAGAGGTAGAGGAAAAGCAGCAGTAGCATGAAGAGCGGTGCATGGTGCACGAACAGGCGTGGGTAGTCGCTCCGCGCTGGTTTGGCCAGCCTGCGTTCTGCGACTGCTTGCGCAACCTGTCTTGCTAGCTCCGGCAGCTTCTCCGTGACGTATTCCGTACACTGCCGCCCGGTTTCAGACTTCTTCATCCAATGAACTACCTCCAAATTCTTCACCCCCGTAAACATCTTTCTTGTCATCAGAATATCACCCTTCGACGTCACCTCCGTTGTCTTCAGCATATCGCAGGTTCCTTCCTCTGTGAGATACCACCAGCCGTATTTGGTCAGCCACTCCTGTTTTCCTGTCTTTTCAGGGATAGATGCGTGACCCAATGCGATGGCCTTAGTGTGCGGGTAGTCATTGAGATATCCATTGGACATATGGAAGCCTGTTGGGAAGTACGCATCGTGGAGCACGCAGAGGACCGGTTGTGTTGGGGTAATCGGCTTTTTGGTGCGGGTCATATCTTCTTCGAAGAAGAACGGACGGACAAAGCGTGCATCGAGGACACGCAAGGAGGCATGCATAGCGGGCTGCTCTTTGGACTGAAGACAGGCCTCCATTGCAGTCCACGCACGATACCACATTCGTGTGTTGTTGTTGTTCTTTACACCAATAAACCCACCCAAAGGTTCAACCATGTCAGACCCCTTTCCACCACGATGCGCGGAGTTGACAACAAAAGCATCACAACGTTGTGTCTCTTGATCATAAGGTGACTGCATAGGGAGGGTTCCATCAAGAAGAAGGTTGCGTGTCCAAACAGTATCGGCATCGCAAAGGATAATGTCCAACACTGTGTTTAAAAGAAGAAATTCGATAAACCGTGTGCGGCGATGAATGAATGAGACGTACTCAGGTGTTTTGACATTGGTAGGACGGAGGAGTCCGGTACCAACTCCCTTCCACCATTCAGGTCCCCAATGGACTTTGTCTTCAATGGTTCGGACATTAGTGTTGGCGACTGAATCCACAGCAACAACTACATAGGCGTGAAAGGAAATTCTTCGCCACGAACACAGCAGGTTTTGAATGAGACGCTGCTCGAAATATACGTTATTCGCAAACACGACGGTCACAGCACCACGGTCCGCGTTGTCAAGAAAGATCTTCGTGTCCCTAATAGGATACTCCCCAGGCATCATATCATCCCCTCCGTCATACTCACCCCCACTACCGCTAGAAACAGCAAAAATAAATAAAGTGCAAAGACAGACCCCTTTAGTAAACATTGATTGGCAAAAAAAAAACGGTAAATGCTAAATTGGGAGCCAGACCTGAGTGGGGGTGGTGGTGATGTCAAGACTGCATTTTAAATTTTGTTGACTGAGAGAGAGACTACTAGAAGGGGTACGCTTTGCAGGAGGTGTCAGAGACTGCATTTAAAAAGAACTGCCCTTTTTTTATTTACGCTTTCCGAGCAAGAAAAAAAAACACCTCATTTGTGGATAGAAGAGAAAACGGTGGTAGGGTGGGAGGAAGGAGAGATGGTGGTGAGAAGATATTGGTAACTCACTGAACCCCACCCCACCATCTGTGGGGGGGTAAAACGTATGCAGGACCGAATAAGAACGGAAAAAGGGGTATTGAGGAACGATTCTGCCCTCGTGGAAGGGGGGATTCATGGTCAGCTTATGAATTGCTGAAGTGTTTCTGATGGAGAAAAAAAGTACATCAAAACAAAATCGTAAACGTAGCCATCAGTGGGGCGGCAGCATCTAAATAACTAACTCTACAAAAATGGGGCTTTTTTTTTCAAAAAAAAAATCTGATTTTCACCTTTTTTGAAAACTTGGCATATTAGTGTAGACACCCCTAGGATGAGCTCCACTATATTTTTCTTTTTTTTTGTTTCGGCTGTAAAGGAATATTTTTTAAAACAGGCAAACTCTAGGGTATAAGATAGGACGTTGTAACGCAATAAAAAAATAAAGTGAAGTTGGTTGTGCACAACACCTCTGTGACGCAGGCACGTACGCTCCGTAGAATAGAAGAAAAAAGGCTACCTAAGCCTCCCGCGCTTAGCCACCAAAGAAAACTTGAAATGAATATTGCATCTCGTGCACACATCTTTGAAAAATGGTGTTCTTTTTTAGAAAGGCCATTATTGCAGGGGCCGTTGTCGTATCTTTTCGCTAATTTCTAAATAGCGGTGGGGGGAGTAGAGGGAAAAGGAAAGAAAAGTTTGTAAGATGAACATAAGCCTCTCGTGTTTAGTCACCTAAATAAAATGAATGGAAGTCTGGTGGATAACACTATATTTGCGTTGTTTTGGTGGTGTTGGAGCCGTGCAGATGGTGCGAGAAAAGCAAGCCTCGAACCCCAGAGAGTTAATGGTTTCCACGGAGGGGGAGATTGTGTGCAGTGTGCAGACAGAAAATATGCAGAAATATAATAAAAAAAAACTTGAAAGAATAAAAGCGCTTTCTCGTGTACACATTCCTCTATGTTTTTGCAGTTGCAGATTTTTTTTTTCCCCCAGTCGGTCAGTCCAGGGTCCTAGCTTGGTTTTGAAAAAAAATGCCAAATCTGGGTCAGAATTTTTTTTTTGGGTCAGCCAGGGCTTCCCGCAGGATCTGGGGTTTTGGCCTCCCAGGGGGACCAGCCAAAAAAAGGTGGAATTTTTTTTTTTTTTTCAATGATTTTAATTTGTGTGGTGTGTAGCATTAACGCTGACGCTACGTTACGTTACGCGCCTTTACGCACTTTAAGTGGTCAAAAAAAATTTTCGACTTCGGCGAAAATGTCCCGGCAAACCGTTAAAACTGCTGCATTAACTCGCATATTGCATATCATCTCACGTTCCCCACCTTTGCGGAATAAGAAAAAATATGTCAGGTCGGTAGCGTGCAGACGTTTCCTCGTATAGACATCTACAAAAAGAAACGACAGTCATGGCAAAGGTTCCTGGCGAAGCCACGGTACGCAACATTTCAAAATACTGTGATTAAAATTGCACATTTTACAGCCACACTATGTCATGGGTGGCTTGCAATCTTGCGCCGCAGGCGCACGGTACGCTACTTTTTTCTTTTGCCATGCTGCATGCTTCCTTTTCCTTCGGCGTTTGACCAATTGAGTCGCGTTCTGGCTGTGACGGGGTCACTTTGCCCATGAGGCATACTCGTGGTTCTTTGCAACCGTTATTTTCTGCCTCTTCGGAGCCTGAGCCGATAACTGGGACTCCGCCGGTCGCTTTGCAAATTCCATTATGGAAATCTGTCTTGGTCCGGAGGACTTTTTTGGTGCCATCTTTTCCCCCTGTTACACGACGGTGATGTAACGGGTGTTACAAGTGGAGTTACAAGTGAGTTACATGTAACTTTTGTTACATGTAACTCACTTGTAACCCACCAGTTACAACCTGATTTTGCCTGTAATTCATGTATCCCACTTGTAACTCACTTGCAACTCACTTGTAACGGTTTTTCACTTGTAACGTTACATGTAACTTCACTTGTAATGTACTGTACATCACCGTCGTGTAGTTGCCTGTATTTGGATGCGCGGGGACGGGAGGGTGGGAAAAATTAAAAAAAATGTGGAAAATTCCTAATAGGCAGCCTCGGAACACTCAAGGGCAGGCTGGTCCCCCCTGGTCCCCCCTTATTATTTTTATTTTCCCCCAGGGGGACCAGTGGTCCCCCCTGGTCCCCCCTGTGGGAAGCCCTGTCAGCAGAGGTTTTGGGCCTTGGGGGGCTTGTCTTGGCTTTTTTGGGTTTTCCGAGCTCTACCCTCACTGTGGTGGGGTCATTTCAGAAAAATGGACAAGTTCTTGACTGATACAAATTTTGGTCACTACGACTAGTGAGTTGCTCACAACGTTAAATGGAACTCTACTATAACCATAAAAATCACTCCCCGTTCATAGATCACCCAACACAAAATATATAAAATGGCGCCGCAGGCGAAAAAAATTAGGGTACGGTGTAAAAATGTAGCTTTTTACACCACAGAGTCACTCTACGAACCCTTTTTTGCGGAGCAAAAAAGGAAAAATGGCGCCGCAGGCAAAAAAAATTGGGCCCAGCCCTGGACGGTGCCGGATTTTTTTGTCGATATTTTTTTCTTACCCCAGAAAAGGTGGTGGGCCCCCCAAAGAGGGAAAAAAATCAGAATTTCCCAATTTCCAAATTAATTAATTCCCTTTTTTTTTTTTTTTCGTGGGTCGCGACCCAGGCACTTGGGTCAGCTTGACCCACTGACCCAGGCAAGCTAGGACTCTGGTCAGTCCTCTGGCTCATTACAATAAATAATTTACATTTGCTTTTTGCGACCTGTATTAGCAAAAACAAAACAAACCAAACGAAACGGAACCAAAAAAAAATAATATGTTTGCAAGAAATATACTTGGATCGCCCCCGAAATATATTTCGGGCGGTCCGCGTATGAAGAAACCCCCTGGATTGGTCGAGCATTAAGTCTATGTTACCTTTCCACCCCATGAAAGAGAAGGGGAAAAGGGTTATGAGATGACCCTACCCCTCAAGCTTAGTCACCTGACACAACAATACATTTTGCAGTATTTGATTGTATCTCGTATCTGGCTCAGTTTTTTTTCACCCCCTCCCTTTTCCTTTTCCTATCCTTCTCCATATCTTCACTGCAATCCCTCAACACCATGCAAGATCTCATGCATTACCGTATTCGTACAAATTATCGACCGTATTAATGTTCGACCGTAAATATGTTCGAACTTTTCAGGATTTCTGGAAGTTCGACCTTTTTTACGGTAGAACATTGTTACGATTACGGTATATTCTATTGCCCTCAGAGGCTATGGCAAACCGTATATCGATCGGCATTCTGCTGCATTTCGTGAAAATGGTTTAGGAGAAGTCCTTCCGCCTTGGGCACACCTGTAGAAAAAGAGGATATTATGAAATGCGAAAGGAAAAAAAACAGTGAAGTTGATAGTACAAACGCTGGGACGCAGGCACTGACACTCCGCGGGTTATCGGAAAAAAAAGAGAAACAAAACTTCAGATAAAAGATGCAAACCACACAACTGACACCGAAAAAAAAGTAATTGATACACTTTGTGGTGTGGCTTAAGGGGTGATTCGCACTTCTGCGTACTTTTGCGCCCCCCCATTCAGCCACACCATTTTGTGTTGCTTTGTTTTTCTATTTTTCCCCCCAGCTTATTGTGACATCGACAATCACTGTACATTGGTAAAGATATTTATTCCCCGAAATAAAGTGCCTCAAGCCAAATTGCTTAGGAGGCAGGGACGGTAAAGTGTCAGTATTTCCCTGCTATTTTCAGATTTTCCCCGACCAAATTACACGTAAAAAATTGGAGCAGGTAAATATAGTAATTTGAGCAGGTAAAATATAGTAAATAGCCGGGGATCCCAGCCAAAAATGGGTAGGTAAAATATTATAATATTTTCCCGGCAAAAAAAATTTTTTTTTTCTTTTTTCCCAAGTGTTTTTTGTGACTGCTCACTACACCCTAGGCACCCTTCTAGGACCAAAAAATCAAAAAAAGCAAGAATTGGGCTGTTTTGAGCATCACAAATTTATTCCCCGGTCATTTTCTGTACAAAAATCCACCTATACCTGTCAAAATGTATGGGCCAACGCCTTGTCAAAAAATCAAAAAAAAATCTCGGCAGAAAAAAAATCCGGGAAAAATTCGACCCCTGCGTTGGGTTTTTGGGCACCAAAAAATGCAAAAACCCGCAAAAATCGGGTGTTTTGACCATCTAGGGTTACACCAAAGTACACTTCTGTGAACAAGCCTAGGAGAAGGAGTATAAACCAAACACCATGCGGTATGTGTTCAGTAGGCTTAACTACACACATGAACACGAAAACAGGGAGAAGCTGCAGGTGGCTTTCCCCCCGTTTGGGCACTCTCCTCCTAAGGGTTCGTAAAAGAAGGAGGCGACGACCAAAAAGTTTTTGTTTACCACCACCATTCACCTCCCCACACACCCATCAACCAACAGCACGCAAGGGTTACAATCTCCTAAGCAATTTGGCTTTTGGCACTTTATTTTGGGAAATAAAATTACAAACTCTTGGGAAATATTGAAGATATTTCCCTTCGGGGGGTGTCAACCACCTCGGGTGCGGATTTACCTCGCCTTCGGCTCGGTAAATCCGAACCCTTGGTGGTTGACACCCCCCTCAGGTAAATATAGCTTCAATATTTCCCTAGAGTATATAATTAGTACTCAATGTCGGCTGAAGCCTTTGCACTCAAAATGCGTTGAGTTATCGTCGGGAACGGTATTTTGTTTTGAAAAATGATTAAGTATTTTCATGATTAAGATATGGTCTTAGGATTAAGATGAACTTGAGCCTCCCATGAATAGCCACCTCAACAAAACAAAACGCCAGACACATACCAGCAGCGTTTGTCCAGGTTCTCGGAGGGTACCTCGGCGCAAAGGTCGCCATCAGGATAGGAATCGCCACTCCAGCATCCTTGGAAGAGGTTCCGGTCCCA
The DNA here is from genome assembly GCA_964035575.1 of Rhynchopus sp. YZ270_cl-10. Taxonomy (NCBI): domain Eukaryota; phylum Euglenozoa; class Diplonemea; order Diplonemida; family Diplonemidae; genus Rhynchopus; species Rhynchopus sp. YZ270_cl-10. The sequence continues at coordinate 907,926 of OZ037851.1, forward strand.
AAAAACCTGTTTTGTGTGAAAAAAAGATCGAAAACAGAGAAATGCAGGAGTGGTCAAGAACCAAACCCAGCAGGCAAAGTGAATAGATCGTTCATACTATCATAAACATGAAGAGAAAACAAAGGAGTTTGGCCAGCCCTTGGTGCAACAGCACCAAGGGCTGGTGCGGAGGGGTACCTCGCACGCAGTGTGGACCCCCCTATGCAAAGCACCAAGAAGCTGAGCTGCAGCTTATTGACAAGACAGCGAAGACCTAGAAGGCGATGGACACGACGAGTGCTTTGCGCATCAAGATGCCGTGAAGATGCATAAGCAGGCGCTGGTATCCCAGCGCTATATGGTGGCTCCGCGAGGGCTGAAGGGTCCCGGCCACGAGTTCTCTTGTGGGACCTGCCGGGGCACCTGGTATGGACCATGCGGTCCATAATGCCCACGTGCTACTTCTGGCACCGCGGCCTCAGCGGGGGCATGGAGGATGAGGGGAAAGCGACATTTTGTCGCAAATTTCACAACACGCGTCATTTGTCCGAGGTTCCGGAAGAGACTCGTGATCGTTATGACGTAATTTTTTTTACTAAATGCATACAGACCCCAGAAGACGGTGACGTCGAGGCACTTGTTCACCTCCTCACTGTCGGAACGGTGGCAGACGAATCCACCCACTGGTGCGTGTCCTCTGACGGTTCCGAAGACATACACCGCCACGAGAGAAATCACATAACAATGCAAAAGGATTCATCTCCTCATGTTTTCTAAAAGTAAATTGTAATTTTGCACTTCTAAGCTCAAACCGGCTAAAAAAACCTCTGCGCTGCAGGCGGGGAAAAAACCCCGGATTTGGAAAAAAATAAAAGTGAACATTCCCATAAGGTTTGCAGGCACAATATTGCCAAAATGGAAGAGAAAAAATGTTTAGGTTTAGACTACCATCACGGGATAGCGCAGAACGGAAGACAAACAAGAAACAAAGCCACAACGAATTGCCATACCTGATCCAACCCATCGTAAGATATGCCAAAAGCGTCACCATCTGCTATGCCACTATGAAGCGAAGGCTGGAGGTACCGCTCGGATCTGAAGGGGGCGGTTTTCAGTGTGTTCACCGGGCAGGGTTTTAGTACGGGCACCTGCCCTGAGCCTCCTGTTGTTGCGACAGGCTCAATGAGTTTGCTGATGCCACGTCTGTCGTCGCGCCAGCCACGGTACGTGATGGAGCTGCGGTATCGCTTTGGAATTGCATTTGAGTTGTCAAGGTAGATCTGTGCACACTCCCCAATGTAGTACGCCCTGCTCTCCTCAAGGGAGCATGCCTGGAAGAAGTCAAACCCAAAGTCCAAGGTCGTCGTCTGGCGGTGCTCCTTGTCCCCCACGATGCTCTCTGAGTGGCACTCCACCTTGATCGTGTCGCAAGTGTACTCTCCCTTCTCCCCAGCAAAGTACACCAACCACGAAAACAGCAAAACCCCAATAATCCCAACGATAACGCAAAGGTCGACCGAGCGCGGCTGCCGGCGGTACTCCTTCATGCCCTCCTGCTGTGCGACAATCGCGCACTCCTTTTCCTTGAACGTCTGCTGGTCTGTGAACCCTCTGAAATGCCAGACAAGCTTGAACAAACGCGACATATTCCAGCGCGCTGTGATGTACCCTGTCGCGTTGTAGTTGAACCTGTAGAACGAGATCTGTGTGAAGAAGAAGTAGGAAAACGACAGGACGAAGGTGTGTACGGTGATTGAGTCGGACTTGACGCGGTGGGCACCTACATAAAACATGAGGATGACACTCGCACAGCAGAGCATCACAGACGTGCACAGCACCAACGCATGAGTTCTTGTATACGACGAGGTCATGCGCAGCATCGTCTTGGCAAGCGCCAGCTGGTAGTTGCGTGCTGTGTAGTCTGAGTCGTCTATTCCTCTGTGCGTGGCGTGGGAGCGCATGGCACCCTCACGCTTAGCGACGCCTTCGAGGAGGAGGGACTGCGAGATGACCAGCTGGTCGTAGAAGGAGAGGATCACGATTGCGATGATCAGCGAGATCAGATTCACAAGACCCATGTGTCCGTCGAACACCAGCACCGTGATCAACGACATGAAACAGTGCAGTCCATGCATGACCGTCAGCGGTGCCTGCACATACACAGCGTTCTTCACAATGCCAAGATCGCGGTTGCGGAACTCACGCAGCTGGTCCATTGTGATGAACCGGCTCTTCTTCATCCCCATCACAGACAGAACAAAGTCGAGCTTATGCGCAAACCGCTCGGCCTCGCCAACCAGGAACACCCGCAGCATCCCGACCCCAATCCCGCAGATGAGCGAGAACAGCACCACCCACCCGACCAGCTTGTTCACCTCCACTGCGCTCTCCCCGTCGTAGAACACTGTCCTCAGCACCATGGCGATCCAACCAGGGATGAGGAACACGGCAGCAGTGGTCGCAAGGTGCCAGGCAAGGACGAAGCAGAGCCCAACACCCCCGCAGCCACCGCTGATGATGGCGTAGCGCCAGAGGAAGCTTGTTGCGCTGATGCGGTACGGGCTGTGGTCCCAGAGGTCGTTCTGGACCGCGCCGTAGATGGAGGGGGGGAGCTGGCGGAAGTGCGAGGTGTCGATGGTGGTGGCACGGCGTTGGTAGATGGCGCTGATGATGACACGGCGGCTTTCAAGGTCGCTGATGCCACCTCCTTGGCGCCTTACTAGGTCAATCGTTTTGCGCGTAATATAACCTCGCCACGTCCGTTGGATCCGCACCACCATCAACATCGTCAGCTGCGGCAGCGTCAGATGAATACGATTTATCACTGCCTCCTGCGACATCTCTCTGCGTCCTGAACGTGTCATATGCCGCCGGAAATTCGTAAAGGCGCCACCTTCTCTTGGGGCTGCCCTGGCAGGTTCGTCTAGCTGCAACGGACCTAACGTACTGCTCGCTTGCACATGCCCACGACAACGCTCCAACACATCAAACGGGTTTTCCCCATCCTCCTTCGTTGTTGCAAGGTTCCGGTCTGTGGCCTCTTGGATAGCATCCACCTCCTCCATATCTAGTGCACGGTCTGCTGGTGGCTGCAGTGGATGTCCGTTACGACTGGACGACGCAACAGAGGCTGACCCAACCTGCGACGACACTGCACGTGGCAGTACACCATTGTCACCCTGCCCCTCCTCAAAAGGGTCCATCGTTTTTTTTTTTTTTTTTTTTTTTTTTTTTTGCAACTTTTTGGCAAGGGTTGGCCACCAACCCTCGTCTAAGGGAGGGGGGAGAGAGAGTGAGAGAGAGGGGGCAGGGAAGGTCAAGAATGGGTAGTAAGAAAAGAAGAGAGAGTTCGGTATTGCGTTCACTTTTTCACACAAAAAAAAAATAGAAAAGAAAAGAGCGCTTTCATATAAAGACACAGCAAACAAAACACAGCATTTCACACACGGGGAAAGAGAAAAAAAAAATAAAGAAATATTGTAAGAATGCACCTCACTGCATATCTTCACAAAAAAAAAAGGGGGCACAAATTATCGTAAGCCCTCCAAAAAAAAATTGTGGTTTGAAATACAACGCCCTCTCTGTGACAGTGTACCTAAAAAAATGAAAATTTTTGGCAAGATGAACCTAAGTCTCGCTAGGCCACCCTTCACCAGTATATATGCTCCCCCCCCCAGTGTTCCTAACGCTAGTTTTAAACTAAACGTTTTAAACGTTTTAAATTCTAAACGTTTTAAACTGTTTTAACCCTTTAGACCCCAAGCCGTTTTTTGGACCCACTTTTGAGTTTTGGTTTTTGGGGCTCTCCAACCGGTAAAGGGACCCCAGATGCAAATTTTTGATCGTACCTGGCCGCAATTGAAAGATTTTGAACACGGCTTTCAATTCCATTTTTTTAAGTTTTTTTTCGAAAAAAAATGTTATCCCCAAAATGAGGTGAGCATAAAATTGACCTTTTGATTTTTTACTCTCTCTACCTGCCGAGACAACCCTAGTAAATTATTGCCGCCCAAAAACTGCTTTATTTGAAAGATTCGCCACAAAATCTTTTCAAAGAAAAAAAAATCGAGCAAAAAGTCCTAGTAGAACCCAACTTAGATGAGTGTAGCTCTGTTAGCAGCATGTCTAAAAATCGATTTCCCTAACGATTTACACTGAAACACCACTACACAACGTAAAAGTGCATTTTTTTCACGTTTTTGGGCATCTACAGGTCCGAAACACCCCCAGAATGGGTCAGAACGACCCTGTGTGCCGAAAATTCACAAAAAAAGCACCCTAAAATACGAAAAAATAGTGAAAACCCGGTTTATAGTGTGTTTTGGGTGGGAATAAGGCAAAGGATAGTCAGAAAAAACAGTGATTTTGGTGGTGGTTCTCACGGACTTCCAAAGTGCACTCAGATGCACAAAAGTTTTCGATTCTTGCTTCTTTTGACAGATTTGACATCAAATCTTTCCAAAAATGTGAAAATCTTTTCCCGAAAATGAGTAGAACCCCACTTATCAACCCTACTCGCCTTACGACCTTAGCAACGTTAAAACCCATGATTTTGGTGGTAAAATCTCACCAAAATCCGAGGATATCATAGATGCAATAAAGTTTTCGATTTTTGCGTATTTTGAAAGATGCGAACGAAATCTTTCCACACAAAAAAAGTGTTTTCACGAAAACGAGTAGAAAATTTTTGATCACATGGAGGCTCTGAAAAGTGACCTTTTTTCAGTACTTTTTCACGCTCCCCGGCATCCAAGGAAAACCCAGATGCATAAAAGTGTTCTTAGATGGCGTATTTTGAAAGATCGGTGAAAAATCTTTCAAAATATAAAAAAATGTTTTTCTGAAAATGAGTAGAACCCCAGTAATCGCCTAGTAGTATTAGGAGGGTTATTTCAGGGGGTGTTGGTCAAAAAACAGGATTTTCCGTGGCGGTCCCGCCTTCCCCCCAGCATCCAAATATATACCCGATGCACAAAACTTTTCGATTCTTGCTTCTTTTGAAAGATCAGCGCAAAATCTTTCAAAATATAAAAAATGTTTTTACGAAAATGAGTAGAACTTTTCCCATTGCTCGTCGGGATTTGCTTGGACATATCACACATTCTCCGAAACTGCGTATCACTTGTGACCAACCATGGAGCCAATTTAAAGTGACTATTTTTCCACTAAAAAAATTCTCCGACCCCGGAATTTTTTCAGATCGCTCCGGAAATGCCATTCCGCGCCTTTTTGCAAAAAAATATTGCACCCTGAGGTCATTAAACGTCTGTGTGCGTTGACGGGTGGATCCTACTAATTTCTCGCGCCCCAAAAAAAATATTTTTATTTTTATTTTGAAAGATCGGGTGTGAAAACGTTCAATTCCGGGGTCGGACGATTTTTTTTATGCCTCTCTTCATGTCGCAAAGGATTTTGGGAGGGAGGGGCGTTTTCAGGTATTCCCTGTACTTTCCTAAGAGATCAGGTTAGAAACCCCTTTTTGGGTGGTCTTCGGTGACTTATTCCACTAAAAACGTTTTTATCAAAAGTTGCCGATTTTTTTTTCTTTGGAATTATTTTCAACAATTCTTTCAATTCTGACGATTTTTTTCCGCCGGAAAAATACTATGTGTCAGCCAGGTTTCGGTGGAGCCAACCCCATTTTTACACCCAAATTGCACCCAAATTGCCCTGTATATGGGTGTTCTACAATGGAGCCAATCCAATTTAATAGTTTTTTGACTAAATTGCTCGATTTTTTTTTCTTTGAAAAGTTTGGAGTCCGGAAACACCATTCCGCGCATTTTCGGACAGAATTATGCATCTGTCCTTTTCTCACCTGTTGCTGAGATTAGGAGGTAAAAACTCTCACGGTGATTTCAGAAAAAAGATTTTTTTTATTTTTTTGAGATTTTTATTTCTTTTGAAAGCGCGGTTTCGAAACGTTCAATTCCGGGGTCGGACGATAAAAAATATGCATCTGGGTCGAGTGAGTGAAAAATCTGAAAAATGATACGCAATTTCGGAGAATGTGTGATATATGTCCATCTGGGGTCTAAAGGGTTAAACGTTTTAAACTCGAATAAAAAACGGTGGTGAATTTTGGCTTTTCAGGCAAAAAAAAAAAAAAAATTTTTTTTTTTTTTTACAGGCAAAAAAAAATGTCTTTGCGAAAAAATGTGGTATTTTCCTCTTTGCTGAACTTTTCAGTGGCAGCAGGCACGGTGTAATTAGACACCGCATGGTGTCTAATTACAAGGTGCCACCAGCTCTGCCTGATAGGCCGAGCAGAGTGTGCCTGCGCCACTGGATGCTTGGTGTGCCCCCTTTGGTGTAGTGGAGCCGTCGTTGTGGTAGAAGATGGCCCCCACTCCTCCTTGGGGGTGCGCTGATCTGGTAGTCAGTGAAGCGCGTAGTGTTCTGTTTACCGTGTGCAAGGATCTGTCTGTGTAGACGCGTCCCGTGTGGGGTGGCAGAGCCGCAAGAGCCAGTTCCGTCCTTTGCCGGTTCTCTTCGCTGCTTGCAGAGTCACTCTTGCTGACACCCGGTATTTCTGGTGATCAGCACGTCATTCAGCGTACGATCCCACTCCCACGGTGACACGGGGTCGTGGTCCAGTAAGGGTGCGCGTACGCTGTGGCGATAGGCTCCCGTCTCCTCCACAGTCTCTATCGCTCCGGCAAGCCAGCTGTCGCCTGCAGGTAGCTTAGTCGATATCGCAGCAGCTCTACCAGGGGAGTCCTCCACCCGCATGAACTTCTCCAGGTCGTCCGCCGCTGCTGTTGTGGACAGAGAAGACACAGTGGTGTCCCATGGTGTCCCCATCACACACTAGCCCACTCAACTTATCTTTTTCTCATGCAGGTGCGTGCAGATCTCCTCCGCATTGTGCAAGTCCTCCTCCAAAACTTTTGTGCTTACAGGGCGGGCATCCGCACCCTCGCGACAAGGGTGAACACCTTCTCGTCGTTGTGCGCCTTCCAGCCATCAACGTATACCGAGATGTGCAGGCTCTTTGCTAGGGCTGCTCTCACAGGAACCATGACCCTGTCATACTCAGCCTTAAGTACCCTGTTACCCATCTGGAACCCGCTGGGAATTTTTGACACATCAAATGCTGGCACCAAGCGCTTGATCAGCCAGGTTTTAGCGCACTCATTAGGGTACCGTACAGGAAACAAGTTAGCAGGAGAAACCAAGAAAAACCAGGCTAAATTGACCCCAGATGCACCAAAACTATGATTTTTGATACAGAAAAAAAAAATTCGAAAAATTCCCCCCACTTTTTTTACGTTTTTTTGTGCAGAACTGTCACCCGTTTTTTATTCGAGTTTTAAACGTTTAAAACGCGTTTTAAATAATTTAAAACGTTTAAAACGTTTAAAACGTTTTAAACGCAAAATTAGGAACACTGTCCCCCCCCCCACCCACAGATGTTTCGCTCTGAGCTGCGCCTAATGACACGGGTTTCTTTTTTTTTGCTGCTCTCCCACTGCTCTAGAGTCCGCGCCCCTCCCCCACCCCATAGAACATAATCCAGGTTACAGTAAGTTCGAGGGAGGAAAGTGATAGGACAAGCCTGCACAATGATCCGCTTTTGGGAACTGCCCACCACTGCTTTCAACAGTGCACAACACAGCGTGCTTAGCAGGGAAGCTGACCGACCTATCCCCAACTTCGGGGCAAATTACTGCGCCAAGGGGGGGAAAGGGCAGACCGACAGACGTCCGTTTTTTTTTCCTGAGTCCCTTTTTTTGTTCCCTTGATTGTTCAGAACAATAAAGGAAAGTAGGTAGGTGTGGGAGAAACGTTGAACGGATGAGCTTAAAATAGGGAAGGAAGAGAGGGGGGCTTTTGCGCACATCACATCTTTTCTCATAAAATACCAGACACCTCTTGCACGACGACACTTGTCAATGACATGACATGACAATCACATATTACAGACACAAAAAAACGTTAACGATGACTGCTTGTCAAGTGTCATCGTGTGCCCCACTTCCCCCTTCACCCTTCACCCCTTAAATGCTTTCTTGGGAACGATACGATGAGACTCGAAACAATGGAAACTTGGATGTGATGCGCACAAAAAAAGGGGATAAAAGAAAAAGAAAAATCCATATTGTGGAACAGCATGAGAAGAACGGAAAACGGAAAACGGAAAACAGGAAAACAGGAAAAAACACCGGAAGGGTAAATCGGAGACGCTCCCCACCTCCCCCGTACATATCTTTTTGGCAATTTCTAGCAAAAAAAAGGGGGAGGAAATGCGAGGAAGTGAAGCTGAAATGAATCGCTGTCACACAACGTTGATTTCTCCAAAAGCGTCAGAAGTATATATAAAAAGTTGAACCCTCCCAAAAGTAATAAAAACCAAAGCGTTCGTTGTGTTGCCATGCCCCAAAATAACCTTTTCACTTTGTGAGCTCGCAAGCGTGGACAGAAAATGAAGGGAGAGAGAGAGAGAGAATGATGATAGTGAAGTTGCAGATGTAAGTACGTAAGATGAATATGCATCTCTCATGCACATACCACCTGATTTTTACCCCGCGTAAAGGCATATAAAGGCGTGTACGGACGATCCGTATATGCCCGTACGGACCTATACGGTCCTAATCGCGCCTTTTGACGCCTTTACGCGCCTTTTCGCGGGGTAAAAATCAGGTGGACATATCTAAATAACATTGGGGCAGAGGGTATGGCCCTCCATGGTCCGCGTTCTTTGCACAAAAAAGACAGCATGTCATTCTGCTCTCAAAAAGAACAGAGAAAAGAGAAGAGGAAAAAGGGGGGAAACTTAAGATGAATAATGTGCCTTAAGTCCTAGACTGCATTTTCCCCCCGAACGCAAAATATTTTCACAACACAATCATTTTTTTTTTTTTGTTTTGAAGATTATGAAATGGGGTGTATTGCTCCAACTTCATTGGGATGGTACCATCTCTTGAGCTGTTTTCCTGGAAGCAAAAAAACACAATGAAAACGCTTTTTTGAAAACAAAACATAAGGCAGCACCCTCCATCCCAAAATGGAACGGCAACGTACCCCCCACTGGTTCCTGGAAGCAGAACACACTATAAAAAAACACGGATTATTTGTTTCCAGAACCCCTCATATGGCAAAACACACATGGCAGACGGTATAAAAAGAATGAAACACCTTCCCAGGCACACTTTACTCCAGCGACACTGCGGCTTGCAATGTCTATCCCCACCCACACCCCGCAACCCAGCTTCATAGGGTCGGCTCCACCTGTTCCTTGAGGAAGGACTCCCCACCTTCGGCCTGTGCCTTGCTGGAGGAACGTCCTCTCTTTCCTATCAGGTTGCGGATACCTCTCTGTAGGGGATGGAAGATGGGAGATGAGGGAAACATTATTTTCATCATAATATTATGCAATCAATAAATTGATAGGGAAACATAAAACAAACATTGCAAGGTGAGAAGGTGAGACGTGCCTCTCGTGTACACATCTTTACCATCGTTATATGTGCATAAAAGGCAATGTCGCATTCCAGATACTCTAAAAAAAAATCTGCTTTTTGGGACCTGTGCCGCTTGGTCGGAAAAGTTTCTGCCAAGTCAGGTATGGAGCTGACAAAGGGTGTGGAGTGTGAGTGCGTGGGGGTGCTTCTATGAAGTGGAAGATTGTGTTGGACAGTTGGGATGTCATTGCGATTTGGTTGACTACTTTATTAACCCTTTATGGACCACGACCGATTTTTTCGATTTGCTAGGATCTTCTCTCCCGTAGGTAAAATGTGATCCGATGCATATTTTTGATCGTACCTGGCCGCAATTGAAAGATTTTGAGCAGATCTTTCAAATGGAGCAGAAATCGAAATAAAATGAGAAAAATGGAAAATGGAAAATTGAGGAGAGCTGATATTTTTTTCTGAAAATTTTGATGAAAAAAATTATTCCGGCTGCGCACCTGTTTTTTCGGTTTTCGAAAATGGCTTTATTTGAAAGATCGGTTCAAAATCTTTCAAAAGAAAAAAAAATCGATCAAAAAGTCCTAGTAGATAATGTCTCACTGCATGGAGAGAAGGTACCAACCAACTACATATACCGTAATTGTACAGAGGTTGGACAGTACAAAAGTTGGGGCTTTTGGGACTTTTGGCCAACTTGGCATGGTGCTGAACAAAGGTGAACGCCGCATCCCACGCACATGTAATCTGTTTTCAGACGCCTGTTTCCCAAGCAAGAAGAAGTTGTCGACCAACACCCTCCTGCCAGTGTCTCTGTACCTTGACCGTGTTGATAAAGATTTTGTACCCCTCCCTGTGGCTTTCCGTACCCTCCCGCCGAAATTTCGAAGGGACCCTCCGAAAAAAAAAATTTTGGTCGCGAAAATCGGTCCAAAAACGGTCTAGATTGCCCCATGCGTGGCATTCCGGGCAATTTGAGGGCAATTTGGCGTGCAAGAGCCATGTGTGGGGCACCAGGTGGTGCACATGTGCCCCCATGCTGCACCCCTTATACAGGGTTTTTACAGGCAAAAAGTGAAAAACGACAGTCGGGCACAAAAAGCCACGGATCGGGGCACAAAGTTACATCCCACCCTCCCTTGGCCCTCGGGACTCCTTTCGGGAGGGTCCCTCGGGCTTTGGCGGGAGGGAGGGAAATAACCATTCTGTACAATGTTCCTCAAAAGACAAAATGCAATAAATACACGGAGAAGAGGCACATCCAGTTCAGGGTCAGGAACTGCAACTACGCGTGTTACTTTGCCCAGTCGCGGGTATTTTCCATTATTTTAGTTTCGTTCTGAAGACCGTACAAAATGGTTCCCTGCACACCAAAGTTTGAATCCTCTGATGACTCAAGCGCGTCAGAATGGTACATTATTCCCAAAAAATGACCCAAAATACCCTATTATGTGATAATGCCGGGTGTGGATGAGAGGGGATGAGAGCGTCAAAAAAAATCGAATCTGGCGTCTTTTGAAAGATTTCGCACAAAATCTTCTCATTAAAAAAAAAAATCTTCAAAAAGTCCTAGTGGAAGCCAATTTAGGTGGTTGCGTGGACATATATGTCCCCTCTGGTCCTTAAAGGGTTAAAAATAAAATGGTGAAAAAAAGTATACCAATTTGCTGCTTTTTGGTGCGTCCGTGTCTGGACTCGTTTCGCAGTCTTCTTCTGTGTAGGCTGCGGAGAAGGGGCTGATAGCAGTAGCACCCGGGACAGGGTTGCCTTGGGAGTCGGCGTTGACGAGGACAACACCTTTAGAGACGTGCGAGTCATCTGTGGTGGTGTCGGAGGACTTGAGGGTGGTCTTGAGGTCGTGCTTGAGGTCCTTTAGGTCCTGCTTGAGCTCTTCCTTGAACTTACGCACACCACTCTTCTTTGGAGGTTGTGCAAAGTCGAAAGACATGTCCGCCAAGCTGGCGTTGCTCAGCTGCTGCTGCAACACATCGCAGCCCGCATTGGGCGACGGCAGCACCCCTGGAGCAGGCGACCCTGCCATGCTCGTGTTCGACGACAACGTACCGTTTACAGTCATCATTAACGCATTGCTTACAGGCAAACCATTCGCCTCAGCTATCAACGCATCAACAGGCACCTGCTCCGAATGAGGGTTGCCAGGCAGCTCTGTCCCGATGTGCTCTGCCCCACACCCTGGAAGCGCAGACGTCTCATGAAACGGAGAAAACCGCCCCACCGGTTTGTCAAAATCCTTCAACCCCAGCTCGCTGACCTCGCACTGCGGCAGCACTGCACCGGGCCCAAACACCTCCGCGGAGAGTGCCTTCTTGTCACTCCGGGCGCCCTCGACCTGGACGTTCTGCCTGCACCGCACACTCGGCGCTACACCAAACGAAGCGTTTGCAGGGACAGAGCGTGGCGTTGTCCCTGTGGGCGAGAGGGGTAGGGCACGCCCTGCGTCAGGCGGCGGGCTCTCTGCATGTCGGGCCACGCTCGCTTCGCGTGCAGGACTCATTGAGTCGCCAGGGGAGACGGCTTGTGGAGAGGCGCTGCTGTCGCGGCGTGGCGACGTGCCGCCTTTGTCGTCACTCTCATCGCGAAAAGGATGCACCGTGGTGCTGGCCTCTGCCTCGCCTACAGGGGAGCCTGGTTCGTCTTGGTCCAACGCGTCGCATGCTTCTTCACTGGGGATGGCGGGCAGGGAGGTCTTCATGGGGTCCTGTGGTGACGAATCCTCAATGGGGTAGTCTGACGGCAGCATCATCGTCGGAAGCGGTGTTCCCAGCGCATCGTGTTCAAGCCTGCGTACACGAGTCCAACGGCGACGTCGGCAGATATCAAGCTTGCTATGTGTTGACTTCCACTGCGTAGGCTTGCTCTTGAAGTCCGTGTTGTATTCCCATTCCGCCGACGCCCACTCCCCCAGCCACGACCACCCCTCCGGAAGTGCGACACACTTCTTCCCAGAAAAGCGTCTTTCGTACTTTCCTGATCGGTCGCAGCAGGACGGTGGGTCGTGCGGCATCAACGTTGTGCGCCACCCAACCACCGGGTAGAACCTGGCCAACTCATAGACCTCTTCAGTGACAAGGCGTTCGTAGAGGTACAGCCCGCAGGGTATAGCAATGCGACGTTCGATGCCAATAGGCGAGCGGACCGGGTCCTCTGTGATGTTGGGGACGTTGAGGACAGGGTCCAGTGCACCGAGGAGAAGGCGTGTGCGCTTCTGTTTCTCGGAGAGCGTTTCAAGAAGAGTAAGAAGCTTGTAGGTGTCTGACAGCGAAGAGATGTAGAGACTCACAAAGACGTTGGGTGCCTCGGTTATGAGCTTGAGGTGAATGCCGTCAGAGACGACGCTCGACTCGGAAGCAACACGCTCAATGGCGTCAAAAGGGATGATCTCAATAGACGACACCTCACGCTTCTCTTTCGAGGACTTTCCCACCCGTGCCCGCCAGCCTGCCGCAAAGCAGAGGTAGTTCTTCGAGATGAAGAGCTTCCCACTGCACCGTGTCACCTGCTGGTTCGCAGACTCCGAAAACGAAAAGCTGGAGTTGATGTCCAGCTTCGCAGTCGGCTGCTGCGACGAGGAGTACACCTGCCCGTTGTGGACCACCCCGGTGGAGATGTGTGTACGGTTCTCCACCACGCAGTTCGTCGAGTACAGCAGCACCTGTGCCTGGAGGTTGTAGAACTGGTAGTCCGGTGTGTTGAACATGTCGCAGAAGAGTTGGTTGTCCTCGTGGCAGAAGGCACGTCGGTTGCGCTGCGAGTTGATCGAGTCCAGCAGCAGGTGCACGCGCTCCCGTAGCTCCGTCACAAGCAGGCGTGTCTTCGACTCCTCATACGCGAGCTGTGCAATGGCCGCCCGCTCCGTCTTCGACCCGCACGAGTCCACCGTGATGTCTCTGAAGCCGCTCAGTGCGTCGTCCAAGCAGCACCCCGCGATCTGGTCGAACATCTCACCCTGCTCCTCCCCGGAGCGTTGACACACAGGACGCATGACCTCGAGGATCGTTGTGAACCAGTCGGAGTGGATCTTGGTCTTCTTCTTGTTTGCCTCGTGGCACTTTGTGACTGTGACGGTGATGGCCTCTGCCTGTTCGATGCTGCGCTCGAGGACCTCCTTTGTGATGCGTGGGCGGTCTGCAATCTCGAGGAGGGGCAATGTCTTGCCATCCTGGAGGAGGTTCGAGAGGATCTTTGCGTTGGACCATTCAAAGAAGTTGCGCACCCAGGCTTCGGTGCGGTTCTCCTGCAGCACTCCTTCGACGACGTGCGCGACAAGGCGCTGAGCCTGCTTTGTGACTGTGGGCAGGCCGCCGAGGGCACCTGCAGGGAGGTTCTCATCGGTACCGTTCTTGTTGCTGACGAGTGTGACGGCGCCGGTGGTGACGTTGCAGATGGCGGTGGCCCAGCGGTTGCGACCTGTGTCCTCATAGAAGGGGTTTGTGCTGCCCACAACGCAGAACGGCTGCTGCTCGATCTTGCTTGCATCGGTCACTGTGAAGTACGGCGACACCTCGCACGGCAGCAGACACATGGGCCGCACCATGTGGCAGCACGACAGCACCGCCATCGACACCTCTGCTGCAGTGCCACCCACAAAGCAGAGCGTGCGTCTGTGCAGCAGCGCTGTGTACAGCTTTGCGGTGTCCTGCTTGAACGTCCGCACCAAGCCAGACACACTGCACCCAAATGAGAGCTGGTCTGCGATGGGCGCCTCTGGGAACGGCGCCGTCAGCTCTGTGGTGTAGCGCACGGACTCGAGACGCGTCTTTGTGGGGTCGTCCGCTAGCGGCACGGTCACCTTCGTTGCGAAGGTTACGTTCATGACGCGGTGACGGTCGCCGTCGGTGGCGCTGTCAAACGCGGCTGTGAGCGCACTGTACACAGAATGCACGAAGGATACATCCTGCACTGATGACGGGTCGCGAGGAGTTGCCTCGAGCACACCGTGCGAACGGAGGTGAGAGGCCACGTCGACCCAATCACGCATGTTGCCGAGCGAGTCGTCTCCTCCTTTCTTTGGCGAAGGCGACCGTGGTGACCCTACTGCCCTTGGCGACTGTGGAACGGAACGCGCTGCAGCGGTCACAGGGTTGATCGGGTTGGTCCCCTCCCCACCCCCGCACAGCCACCAGCGCAGCAGGTTGTGCGCGAAGTCCTCCAAACACCCAAACAACGGCATATGCGTGAGGATGAGCACACCACGCTGCACGGCACCACGCTTCACACCCTCGCACTTCACAGAACGGTAGCACCCAACCACATAGAGATGCCCCCCTCCCACCTTATCGCACACAGCGTACACAGTGTCACGGTGCGTGTCGTGCGCACCATCCGGAAAACACATATCATGCATGTTCTGCTGCACCACCTCCTCCTTCAGGTTCACAGACTCCGGCCACGTGCAGCTGATAGTGTTACCTATCGCAATGTCGAAATGCGCCAGGGACACACTATGGATGAAGGGATGTGCATTTAAAGCAGGCATGCTTTCTGATTCTGCCATTGCCGGAAAAAAGGGGGGAAGGGGGAGGGAGGAGGGAGAGAGGAGAGAGGGGTTTATAGGGAAAAAAACCCCCCGTTTGTCCTGGGAAGGAGGAGGTTAGGGGTAAGGCGGGTGTGGGTGTGGGTGGGAGGGAGGAAAAAAAGGAGAACAGTTGAAAGATGAATGGTGGCATAATAGAAATGGCAGTTGATGCAGCACCTCTGACTGACCCACGTACGATGCCAGTCATGCAGATGTACCCCTCAAGTACCCAAAGTGGCCAACAATAGCAAAAAAAAAAAAAAAATGAAGCTAGGAAAATAAATGAGAATAGTTTGAAATGAGTGCGGGTGTGATTTTTTGATTTTTCTGTTTTTCTTTGGGTGAGTTTTATGGTTTTGGGGGGATTTTTCTTTTTTTTTTTTGGGGGCAGATTTTTTTAACATATTGATCACCCCCTCCCCAAAAGAAAATATGAGCAAGAACACAAGATTGTTCGGACCGCACCTATTTGCTTCCCTCCTTTTTTGTTTTATTTTTGATTGTTCGCAACATGCTATTCCCAAACAACGACGTGGCTAGACTAGAAGGGTATACGAGGGTATCCTCAACGAACAAAAATGTGTCCCCATCGCCCCAATACAGAATACCTTTAAAAAAAGATTGGATTCTCCAAGAAAGAAAAAAAAATGCCTTTCTGTGATTCCGCTCTGCGCTCAAATATCCTCTCAGAATTTTTCAAAGTCCGGAGTCACAATCATCTGTATGTGCGTTTAGTGGAAAAATGTCATACATTTCTCTCTAGAATACTTATGTAACGGTAATAAAAGAGAAGTTGAAAAAGTGCAAATGCCTCACCGTTTACCGGTGGATGCAGGCACTGGTTCCCCGTAACAAAAATTTGGATGACATTAATAGGTCTACCAAAAAAAATGGAAGAAAGCTTGTAAGATGAACCAGCCTCTCGTGCCCACATATCTTTAAAAGCAATAGAATGTAGACGGATTGCATGACGGAAATGGCCATGAAAACGTTTTGCAAAAAGTTGGCAATTTTACTGCGAAGGCAACAGAATATTCACAACCAAGGCATACCTTTCTGGACATGTTCCCCAACTCATATGCGCGTGGACGAGACTCGCCAGAGGAAATGTCAACCCACTTCCCGTCGAGCCCTCCGTCACGCAGCACCCAACCTCCGCCGTCCGACATGCGGTAGAAATACCCTTCGTCGGTGTTCAGCTCCTGCCCCACTGTGATGATCTCCCCGTCAGTCTTGCGCAGGCCTGTCGGCGCGGTGACGGATGGCTTCGAGAACACTGCACACCCTTGCGCACCCCAGCCCTGCGCTTTGTACTTGGTCTCTGCCGAGTACACTGCCATGAGGATCTGCGAGTACGCAGCCTTCCCTCCAGAGGACACATCGAACACACAGTCGCCGATGTGCATCTTTATTTTCCCTGACTTATGAATTTGAATCTTCCCAATCTTGCCTGAAGGGAGGTTTTCGAGGGAAGACTTGTGGTGCTCAGAACCGAGCGCACGGCCGGTCCAGCCTGACCCAGGTTTGTGTTTGGGTTCGCCTTGCTTGGTGTCTGGTCGCCGCTGGAGCGATGCGGAACGTTGTTGTGGGGTGGGGGCACGGCCTGGTGTACTGGGTGCGCTGGGTGCGCCTGTGGTAGGTGGGGGTGCGGATGTGGACCTTTGTTTGAGGGAGGCGACGGCGCTGGGGAGGATGTGTGGAAGCTGGATGAGGAAGAGCTCGTCCTCCTGGATGGTGTCGGCGTTGCCTTCGCCGAACATCTCACGGTTGTTGCGGATGCGGGAGCGCTCCTCACGCTCGACCTCTGCAAGGAAGTCAAGCCCAGGGCCATACGTCTGGTCCAGATGGCTTTCAAACATCCTATCCGCCTCATCCGTCACTGCAGCCTCGTTCAGCATCTGATACCACGCCTGGCACGTCGCTGCATCCTCAAGCGTCATTGTAATGATCTGTGTCCCCTTTCTCAGCTCCACCTTCATCTCCTCAAGTGCGATGGTCGTGACGCAGTCCGCCATTTGGGTGCGTGACCCATGGTCCGCTGCGGTCTGGCGGAGCTTGTGGACGAAGAAGATACCTTCGTTTGTTTCGAGGATCTCACAGTAGCGTCTGCTGCTGCGGGGCCTTTCTTCGGTGTCGGACTTGACGTGGACGACCTCGGCGAAGGAGGCTATGCGCACGCGGGCACCTGTCTTGCCTGACTCGGGGAGTGTGGTGGGATAGGAGTCCTTGTCGTACGCAAGCTGCAGTACCTCAAACCCGGTGCGCTCCTGGTTGTCCTTCGCCACCGTGAGCAGACGTGTGATCGCTGACCCGCTCTGCTTGCCAATATCCACAGGGCCGCCCTCCCCCATCTGCCCCTTTGGCAGGTGCCGACGCGGCATTGGCACAAAACGCGTCTTGCTCTCATTCATCTCCTCCTGACGCTTCTCGTGTACCGTCTTCTCATTTTGCGTTGCCGCGCCTGGGTTACGCCGGGCAACCTTCTTCGGCACCCTCCGTGGGCCTCTCCCCTCCATTTTTACTGATGTTGCCTGGAAAAAAGTTGAATTGAAATACAGCCTCGTGACAGTGTACCTTGGTATATGGCATCCCAGGTGCACCGGGGTGGAACCCAACCATGCAGTCCTACATACATTTCGTGGTTTACATCTGATATGTGCTTCTCCCGCTTTCACTCATCATCCAGATGAACGGGGATCATTGCGAACACAGGGGCATGAATCCTGTGTGACGTAGGATCCGGTTGGGGTGTCTACTTCGCAGTGTGGGAGAGTCTATAATGGAGCACAATCCCTGAGTCGCTAATTTGGGCGGAAAAAAATTGGGGAAATCATAGACCATTAAACGCAAAACAGAGGAAATGTAAATCTTAGCGTAGCACTTTGCAGCCGGAAGGCCGCTTCATTAACATGGGGTGGGGGTAGGGTGAGGCTAGAGCGACGCACACAAGGAAATGACCTTCCCCTTTGCGTGGAGTACGCAAACACTGATAAGCTTCTCGGGGGGGAAGCGTGTGAGGGGGCCGAGCACGGCCTGGTGTGCAGGGGTGGTGAGGGGGCGGGGCTTGCCTGGGTGGAGCACAGCCGAGAGGCGTTCGGAGGAGCGCTCCTTGCAGTGGCAGGGGCGGGTGGAGGTGCCGGCACACCAGGGCCATTGACCTGCCTTGACAGCGTAGTACATTGCATTGCCACACACACGCACCGGATCACCAAACGGAAGCTCGCTTGTTGTCAACGGAAACCTTGCATTCGTTGCGACGCACCCTTCATAATGCCGAAGACTACGTGACCTTGTTGTATCATCGTCGTACAACCGCACAGCACGCACACGGCATCCATGCACCAAACTCACTTCAAGACTAATCCCTCTCGTCAAATACCACCACTCCTCACAAGGCAGCCCGGTGGAATGTGTTGTTACCGATTCAGGAGGTCCGAGAAGACCTTTGATGCGAAAGATGTTGCCAGCTTCGTCGTTGGTGACTTCAAGGAGCAAGAGAAGGTCGGTGATGGACGGTGGGGTCTTCCTCTTGAAGGGGGTGCCAGATGGGTAGGCGAGACGGAAGGCGGCGCAGTGGATGCCTTTGTGCGGGACGCCGTAGGAGGCAGCGCAGGGGAGGGTGAAGGAGCGGTGGGCCGAGCCTTTCAGCTCGGGGTGCCACGCAACACCGAGGTCGCACATACTGCGAAGGAGATGTGTTGCAGGGGGCTGGTCCAGTCCTGCTGTTTCATCGCCTATGTCAAAGTTGACGCTGTTCCACTCCCACCCATAGCGTGGGAGAGACACCAATCCACAAGGTGATTCTGTGCATCGCAGCCATCCAAAGCTGTTCAGGACATTCACTACAGTGACCCCATCAAGGCTCGACCCATCCCCCGTAGTCTCAGATTTAAACTCCTTTGTCCCAACCTCAATGCAGTTAACGTCCGCAGTGTCGCCCCAAGGAAACCGCAGTCCTTGCTTCCCTCTCGCAGCGGCCTCCCACTCCTGCCATGAAGGCACCCTCGCACCCACCGCTTCCGCAATCTGCATTGCTACGACATAGGGTACTTCAATGGGTGGGTCGTCCTCAGCGTCTGTCGCACCTTCCTGTACACAGTCCTTTGAATGCGCTTCGTGGCCGTAGTGCTTTCCATTGACAAAGAGCGGTGTGTGGACTAACTGCGACTCCAGATCAACGTGTCTCTGCACTACGGCACGCACCTTGGGGTATGCGTCTGAAAGGCGAATCAAATGGCTTCTCCGCACCAAATCTTTTGATATCTCAACCTCCGCTACGTCCACCAAAGCGGGTGGGTTGCAGCTGATATGTGTGTACGGGAGAGAGTTCAACTCTGGCATCGAATCCCCTGGGTTTGCAATGGAAGCTAGCAGCTGCTCGGTATAGTTGTGGTGCAAAAAGCTTCCGTCTACTGTATCACCTGAGGTACCCATGGGGATGACATTGAGCAGACGACTCGCCTTGACTGCAGGGTGGTCATCCGTAGGGCCTAGGGACATGCCGATGGGGTATTGTCCTTGCTCGAGGGTGAGGAGGGGGAGTCCACTGCAAAGGGACACCTCTGAGGAGGTGAATTGTGTGAATTCCACCTCAGCGTGCTCTTCGGAGCGGAAGAGCGACTGCGTTGCCATTGTGGCTGCTACAGGCGCCACCTCCAGCGCACGAAGCTTCCGCATAAGGTTCTTTGTATAGCTCGACGCCCTTGATTGTGGACCCTCCGTCTCTTCGCTCCGCTCTGCTGCGCTTTCCTCGTTGCGGATATTCCCACTCCCCCTCCCTTGGTCGCCTAGCTTGCTTTTCAGCTGCACAATCTCTTCCTGCGCTTTGTACGTCACGCATGCGGCCTCAAGCTCGATGCATCGGTTAAGCACCTTACGGAGTCGGTCTTCATGCTGACGGCCAAGGGGCTGTTCTTCAAGACGACGTGCCTCGCGTTCGATGTACCGTATCTCTCCCAAGGTAGCTTCTTTGTCGACTACCATGTATGCGGATTCGACGCGGCCAGCAAGTTCTGACAGAATGGAACAAACGTGGCTCTCCCGCAGCAGCAGCCCGCCCGGCTCTGCAGCGGGGTGGTAAGCGTCGATGGCAGCAGCGTCCGCAACAAGCACCTTCTCCATCCACTCTGCCTCGCCATAGTCCTTCAGGCCGCATGCTTCGATGTCCGCTGCTGACGCAGCAGCAGTGACGCGTGTCATAGTCTACCTGGAGGTGTGTGGTATGATAAAAGCACCACAGAGAAGTTTATAAGAACCTAAAACTCTCGCCTGTCACTTGAAAGAGAAGTTGGAAAGCGCGGAAGACACACGGTGGCCTCTTAAGGACATTACGGGCATCATGACGTAGTAAATTACGAGGACCTTGACGCCGTCATGACGACGTATTTCCCCCCCGTTTTTTCCCTTGTCACTCGTCACGTAATGTCATTACGAGGCCACGTACAAAAATACCCGGTTCTCCGTAAGAAGGGGGCCGTATGGAGGCTGTACGGAAACGATAAAGGAAGACTGAAGTCGCCAAAAAAGCTACTCCAAAGATTCTGAGGAAATAAGACGCTATCGACTTTGCTACCTTTTGAGATAGCAAGGTATCGGCCTATAAAAGGGAAAAGGTGGATGACATTTTTAGTGTTTATTTTTGGCATTTTTTTTTTGAAGGGGGGGAATAAGGGTATGCGGCTGTAAAGTCGCAGTTCTGCTTTTTGGTTTATTTATTGGTCTTATTTACACAATATTACTATGTACCTCAAGAAATAAGGGGGAAAAAAACTTCTTTGTTCAACGCTAGGTCTTTGCCCTTTACGGAACATTAACAATTGTCATTGGGAAAAAAAGATACGCTTTTTTTATCTGTGTTCTTTTTTGTTTTCATAAATTAGGTGCAGTTGCCACTTTCCCTCACGGCATTCACGTTTCTCTTAAAAAGGGGCTCACATATCCAATAGTTTGAATAATCGATAACGTATACGCATTTTTCTTTGAAAATGTGGTAAAATTAGTGACACCTGAGGATGCATTACACTATTTTATGAAAGCCTTTTTTTTTGACATTCTTTTTTGCTTGAAGTACCTACACCCACAAGAGTAGATACACGACACATTTGTTAAACAGACCTACACTTTTTCCACGACAATTGAATTTCACCTGCACATGTTTACTCCTGTAGAGACACCACAAAAGAATAGAAATTCTTTCAAACTCTGTCGACGACAAAAACAGAATAAAATAGCTTGAAAAGCAACCTTAGCCTCTCGTGTTTAGTCACCTGCAAAAGATGTCTCTCTTCGCTGTTCTACTCCACTCTGTACTCAACGGAGTCATGCCTAAGGACATAGTGGCATAGTGGAACATATTTCATACGTAACCGAAATGTAACTGAATAGAAAAAAAGAGGGGAGAGGACGTCAGAGGGCATCTACCGTGCGACGCTGTCCTTCCTGGTGTTGTCCCCTCTGTACATTTTGTAGGTAGGGATCATGTCCTTTATGAGGATGACTGTGAACGCGATGCCCGCCATAACCCCGCAGATGATGGACACCACAAGCTCTATAAGCATGAACGGTTCGTCGCACATCGTTGTCGCCTCGGTATCGATTTTGTGGAGACCAAAATGGTACCAAAGGGTGGACCCCTTATCCACCTTACTCTTCAAACAACAGGTGTACATGCTTGCACGGTTGTACTCCACTTCAAAGGTAGAGATTGACTTCATATAAGCCCCCCACTCCCCCGATACACGTTCACCAACGCGTTCACGGTCGAGATCAAAGGATGAAACATCCTTCAACTCCTTGTCGCAAATACTGTGTATAGCAACGCACTCCCCAGGGTTGGGCGACTCCCTCAAGATGCCGGCAGCGTCTTCATAGCACGCAGCCTGTCTGTTGCAGAGCACGGTGTTGACGGAGGGGTCGGTGGAGTACCCGAAGCAGTCTGCGTTGGTCATGCAGGGGAGGTTCTTGACAAGCTTGACGCAGCCGTTTGTGGCCTCGTTGAAGATGTAGTCTTTGCCGCAGAGCAGGTTGAGCCGGGTAGCAGCAGCGTCACCACCGAGACGGTGCCCAAAGGTGTCGGCATCACCCGAGAGCAGGTCCACACACTTCCCAATCATAAGCGGGCTAGGACCTGGGTACAGAGAGGGCAGCACACACTGCGCACCATAAGCACATTTGTCGGTGTGCCTATACCTCCCACCAAACATACGGAGCAGACAGCTCTTGCCGTCCTTCACAAAGGCTTCACAGGTGCATGACATAAAAGCAACGTCTGTCTTAGGGTACAGCCCCCTCTCGCAGTGTCCAACCTGCAAGCCGCTCGGGTCAATAGGGAGTACAGGAAAGCCAGGCAGGAGGTCGTAGTCATGCTGTACGGTCATGCAGTTGCCGCCCTTCCCGACACGGTCCACCTTCACGCAGACCCCTGTTGCAGTCATCTCCTTCCACGTTGCCAGGCCAGATCCTTGCAGCACAGCGTCGCCCACCTTCATGAGTTTGCACCGGAGTGGCTCCTTGCTGAGACTGTACTCTGGGTCTGTTCCGCGTCGCACTGAGTAGGTGCGCGTGTCTGCGAAGAAGCCTGGGTGGCAGAAGCTGTCTGCTGTGGGTACCTTGACGAAGACGTCCTTATGCTTGAAGTACCCCGCCATGAGGGTGACATGCGGTGCGGAGGCTAAGGTCGGGGTCGCGATGTTTGGGGAGCAGGGGTGGCCTTCCAAGGCATACAACGCACAGCGCCCACCTGCACCGCAGTAGCCCTCTTGGCAGGCAATGTCCGACCCGCACTCAGCCCCCATGGGTAAGGTGCGGGGCTTTGTGCATAAATTTGCATTGCACAGCTGCGACTTGCAGTGCGCATCGATTGTGCACGAACCACCAATATCAAGCGAGTCGGTGCACATCCTCAACGTAGGATGGCATATCTTCAAATCCTGATCACGGTCCCACAAGCTCCGCGCCGAAGTAGCCCCAGCATAGGCAGGCAAGGTAGCAGAGAGGTCTTGGTTAATGCACTGTTCCCCTGCCGCGCACGATCCAGAAGTCACCCTACTACACACCTGAGCAACACTCTGCCTCACATACAAGGCGATTACAACTATCGCCACGTCCTTCATTATTGGATAAAAATCAAGTCAAAAATAGCTATGAAAAAATCTGGATTGGAGTGGATATTTTTAGAAAATGGGTTAAAGTTATTCAGGGAAAAGAGGAGGGGGGGGAAGAGGAAAACCATTTGACACCTCCTCAAAGTGTAGCGAATATACAGACGTTTGAAGTTTTTGTTTTGTTTTGTTTTTAGATAAAAAAGCGAGAGAAAGGATATAATGTACGATAGGAAAGAGAGAGAAAAATATGAAAGACAAAGAGATAAAAAAAAGGAGGGGGGAGGATATTTTCTGCACTGGGGCAGAGCTGGCGCTCTTATCCGTGCTGTTCCCCCCCTATTTGGAAAAATATTTTTTTTTTCAACACACATTCAAAATTTTGCGCCAGAAGCCCACCCCACCCATCCTACGCGACACAACCCTGTCTCCCTATGCTAACAAAAAGACGTTGTTAACGTTGCCAGAAGGTAGGTGGGCATGTGTGTTTGATAACTCATAGGGGAAATTCTTGCACAGAATATGGCCTCAAGTGTGCATGTGTATGTACTCAGAACCCGATTCTGGGTACCAAAAGAAGTTTAGTTCGACCCTCATCTCACGGACACGCACAGGTATTATTATACGAAAAAGGCTTATTGGTGACAGAGGAGGGAGGAACCAACCCTAGCTTTGCAGACCTAACACAAACAAATAGTAACACTGATAGGTAAAAAGGAAAAAAAGGTTTTTTTCGTTGATTGCTCAATTACCCTGTTAGAGGGGTGATTTGGCGACCGTATCGGAGGAACTATTTCTCCTTTTAAGCTACGCTTGTAGGTATAAAAAAAAAGGGGTGAAGTTGATAGCGGTACCGTCTGTATGGACAGACCCAGAGAAAAAGACTTGAAAGATGAATACGTCTCACACATTGTTCAAAAATTGATTCTGATAACATGAAGACATCACTTTGCAGACACGGTACAAAAGAGGCGATGCCACACAGCACCACACTATGATATGTCCACCATTGCAGAGAGTGTGAAGGGGGGCAATGGTGACAGAAGACACGTACTCCAAAGGGGGGGAGACTGGGAAAGCGAACAAAAGGGAATCGTTGGTAAGATGGGCGTACGCATCGCAGTGCTTAGCCACCGTAATGGCACCAACGTAACGGTGGTGCCACAGTTTTTGAGAAAAGGGAGGTGAGAGAGTGTAGTAGAAGCTGGCAACATGTATGCATCTCGGTGTGCACACCAAAGAAATGTAGAACACACCAAAGAGTCTACGACGTTGCAAAAAGGGGAAAAAAAAATTGAAAAAGAGAGAAAAAAAAAAAAAAAAATGAAGAACCCGAAAAAGGTCCTCTCTTTGTCTATCAGATAACCAGATTTTCGCTATTTAAATCTGCACTGCTATTTTTTTGTACGCATCTTAACAAAAAAAAAGGGGGGAGTCGGCGTACGAATATGAAAAATGGTGTCAAAGGACACTAAAGACCGATGCATGCACTCGGCTGATAAATCACAGTTCCAAAAAAAATGATAACGTGCGGTCACCTCTGTGATTTTCACTTTTGAAAACGAAGGAAACCACTGATGAATTGTGCTCTGACAAATATCTTAATAAACACAACACCCAGGACGGCTGTACTGCCAACATCGCTTACCAAAAGAGGACAAACTTGAAAAAGGTGCTCAAAATGCTTCGGAAGCACCCATCGACGAAACACTTCCCACAGTGGCATGCTCAGCAGCGTGGAGGCACACTGTACACCCATCGGGGAGTTTGTACCCATTCACCAGGAAGGGGAATACTGAGAAAAATGCACTAAAAAAACCTCCCCATTTGGCACCTTGGGGTTATGTGTGCACATAAAGAGTACTCCCGCAACCTAAAGAAACAGCGTGTCACCTGGCAGCCACCTGGCAGCCACCATTGGCTAAAAACTCAAATCTAATGAAAAGGGGAGACGGGGAACCCGGAGGGATGAAAGTAACATAGGGGGAATCAGTTTTGACGTGAACGGTGAAGCGAGGGGGGGGGGAAGGGAGCGTCCTGACCTTGTTTGCTGATCCGGTAGTGCTCAGGGGGTGACGTAGTTCCTTTATTTATTGCGTTACATAAAGCAGAGGTGGTCAGCAGACACTTCCACCAAACTCTCCAGAAGGAAAAAGAGCGTACGTCGGCAGGTGAAAGGTTCAAAACTGGGGAAAAGGTGTTCATTTCGACCTACTGCCCTAATATTCGAGGGCTTCATGGACGCACCATTTACTTATGAACTGACGGTGCGTACAAATCCATTTGTATTCGCGTAGAATCATCCGAGAATGTTATTGTTTTAGGACAGGTCATAAATTTATCCTTTGAACAAACATTGGTGTACACACGTCAGAACTACAATATTGCCACTCAAGTGGACTAAAGAGAAGTTGAAAGTGCAAACGCCTCATCGACGGACGCAAGCACTGGAAAGTAGACAAAAGAAAAGTTTAGTAAGGTGAACCTAAGCCTCTTCCGCTTAGTCACCAAGGGAAGTTGACAGCAGTGAAACTAAACAACACTCAGACGACGTGCACATCGTATGCACGACCATCCGACTGTACGAAAGGCCCTCCTGCTTGCACTGTGAATTTGTTTGCTGTAATTGAGACGGTTTCAATCAGGGAAGCTATCAGGTGAATACGGGGTTGTTGGTACCTCAAAAAAAAAAATGCAAAAACGACTTCAGGATATCCCACGCACCATCCGTCGTTTTCCAGTTCTATTTGCCAATGCTTGATTATTCAAATAAAAAATACTTGACCTGAAAATGCTTGAACGAATGCTGCAAAGACAGGCCACATCTCGTGATACAAAAATCCTGAGAATCAGTATAGGATTGAGACGGTTAGGTAATGACCCTGACGAAGCTGTCAGTCTTAGCAAAACCGAGCCCTACAAAGGTTATTAATAAACTTTTTTTTGAAAAAAGGTAGTTTCTTTGTGTATAAAGATACACAGAAAACTAGTAAGATAGATGTGTTCGTGCACACAGCTATAGACAAGAGAAACGCCACCATAAGGGTGCACACTCAGAAGCGAGGGAAGGTTTCATTCCTCCAAAGAAGAGACAAAAAAGAGAGACAAAAAAAAGGTGAAAGTGAACACCCAATGTGCAGAAAAGTTCCGGCCATAAGAACTGCATGCCTTTCACAATCACACAAAAGAATGAAGAGGGGAAAACTGACACTGACACAACTAATTTTTCGTTTTGTTCGTTAATTGTAAGAAAATAATACGATATCGCTCGAAGGCTTGACGGCACCTTGTCCCTAAAGAGTAATGCAGAGATGAGACCGAAAGCTCAGTGTGTTTGCGTGAAAACTAAACTAACATTTTGCCACTTGATTTGTCCTCACTAATCTACTACTGTGTCTTTTTTCGTTGACCGCAGCAAAAAAAAAAGTTGGCGTAAAATACAAAGCCCTCTCGTGAACAGTGTACCTTGGTACATGACCCAACCATGCAGTCTTACATCCATTTCGTGGTTTACATCTGATATGTGCTACCCCCGCTTCCACTCATCAGCCAGATGAACGGGGATCATTGCGAAAAAAAAACACTCGGTCGGTTCGATCTATCATTCAGTATAAGAAAAAATGCAGTATGTTAGCTCTGGTCTGACTCCTTTCCCCTATTTTGATACTCTGTTGGAATAATGTAGACCCCACACTTTATTTTTTTTGTAAAACGTTTTTCGTACATTGCATCGATTGATGTAGTGACCCACCCTCCCCCACCTTCCCAACCCCCTGGTCAAACCGAGAGAACACTACCTCACGAACCCGGTATGTGCATACAATTTTTGGGTGATATTTTTTTGTGCTGTATCAACAAATCAGCGGAGTTCCCACCTCGGGGTGGGTAACTCAGGGAGTGACACGGCACCTTTTTTCTTCCCTTTTTTCTTTCTCTTTTGTGTTCGGTTCACTCTCTCCCAGCTACTTCATTCCACATCCACACCCCCTCCCCTCACTACCCCCCCCCCCCTCGCGTTACAACAGGAAAGACGAACGCATTGATCAAAAAGAGTAGTTGAAACGTGCTAAAACGCAGGTCAAACTCACGCAAAGGGTGGGACGTGAGTGTCCAAAAAAAATGCACCTATCGCATTTCTAAAAACCCCCCTCGACTCTCATGCACGAGCCCCAAGACACCGCAGTTTGCTGCTACCACCACCCCCACCAAAGGTCCCTTCTGATGATACACTGCAAGTAAAGGTAAGGCATCTTTCTGCAGGAAAGGTCTGTGGTGCGGGAGTGCAGAAGAAAGGGAGGGAGAAGAGCGTGCAGGCAAGCAGGTTTTCGAAGCGGTGTTCGAGGGTGAGCTCGCAGTGGGGCAGGCCCTTTGCGTGGATGAGTGCGAGAACCGCGTCTCTTACATCTTCTTCGAAAACACTGCGTTTGTAGGATTTGGGGAGCTCCTTTGGTGTGGGGCTCACACCAATGTGCGGTACCAACACATTCATGTCTTCGCTGTGGTTGCTCTCATCAGCTGCACGGAGGACCTCTGGTACTATGATGTCCTCAGCAATGCGTGTTGCCTCCCTCTGCACCGCCTGCAAGTATGCTGTCTTCCGTGTTGCCCTCCGCAACACAATCCGCTCCTCCAACGTCAAAGTCAAAGCACCTCCCGGAGGTGGCGCAGAAGGACTCTCCGATACAAAGGATATTGTCATTTGGAAAAAAAGAGTATGACGAAAAAATAAAATAAAAACGAAGAAAGGGGGGCGGGGAACGCACGCCCCAAAAGGAGGCAGCACTGAGAAGGAATGTTTTTATGGGGGATATCCCGCGTGTGGGTCAGAAGGGTCCGAAGGGAGAAGTTCCCAGTGGATGTAGTTGGCTTCAAAAGGCAAATGAGAACAATGGTCTGTCGGAGGGGCTACCAAACCAGGCAGAGAATCTGCATGCATTACCCCGCTAGGGTGTGGTGCTTGCCTGAAATGCCAATCCCACCCCACCCCTCATCCCATCCACCAGCCAGCAATGGAGGGTCATCAGTGCTCAAGGTAGGCCCCACCCCACCCCACGCCAGGGCCATATTCTGCGCAAGAATTACCCTCACTAGGCATCAATCCACCCCACCCCACCCACCATGACCACCACAACCATGTGGCCCGCAACCCCGACATGGTTGCAGATAGGGCCTACCTAGAACCCGAATGTTCAGAGGCACGCTCTGGATGTGCTAAGGTGGTCGATATCAACCTTCTCGCAGTGGCCTTGCCTTGCGGACGGCAATCAACGTCGCGTACGTCACATGCGGTTCCATTGTCCACGAGCAGCTTCTCAGGAGCTCGCTGTCCCCAAGCAGGCTAGAGTGTGAACACGCGGGGTTGTTGGAATGATGCAGTCATAGAAAGCACTACAACAGAACAAGCTGGTCCTCCTAGGTATCCCTCCCCTCCCCTCTTCCCGTCCTCACCCCCAGGGAGTCTGCCGCTCTGATAACATCGCCACCCTCTCAAAGTCTGAGTGATCTTCGCAATGAACGCTGCCTGAGTTTTCCTGCACCCACCTACACCCCGCCTTGGACAATACCACACAGGAATTACCCAAAAAATGATCAAAAAAGAAAAAGGGGGGCTCGAACGCAAGACACAAGACCCCCCCGCATCATCCTCCATCCCCTGCCTCCTCGATGGCGGACCCTGGATGCGTTCTTAATCAGGGTGACATGGCGCGATGCAGCTTCGCCAGAACGACTGGGATGTCCCGGTCATTACGAGGACGAGGTCTTTGAGGTTCTTGAAAAAGCAGTGAAGCTGCACCCAGCGAGCGCAGAGAGAGGGGACGGGGCACATCCAGACGCCAGTGGAAGATGTTAAACAAAAGAGGCTGTGCCCACCTCTGTGGTGCTCTACATAGCCTCTAGCAGCTTGAGGTCACCTGGCTCAAGGAGCCGATCGGGAACTGGAGAACAGAAAAATGGAGCAAGCACACCCAAGAAATGAATCAGAACACCCAGAACATCAAGTGTCCGACCCAGAAGCAGCGCTGCTCCGCTTCCTCGGGTGAAGCATTGCCCCAGATGCTTGACCCTACCCTCGGAGTGGAGATCTTCGTTTCAAATATGCCTTTCCGTTGCTGATCCGGCGACTGTCGCTGACAGTGTTGTCCCCATGTGGATGAGCCTCATGCCGAGGGTATTTCGTTCTCTGTCTCCCTGGGCAGTGCACAGAGCAGCAGATACCCACATCCTCTGTTACCACACACATCACAAAAAAAAACAAATACCGAACCTCCAATGCCAAGACAGCCATCGCGACACTGTGAGACTGTGCGTCAGGTGACAAACAGAGAAACCGTGTCAGCGTTCTTAGGGCCTTTACGCTAGGCCGACCCCCCTACACCCCCTTACCCTTACACCCCCACCCCACTCACGTAAGAGCCTTAGGGGAATAAGTGCCCAATACCCATTCCCTCTCCATCTCAACCCTGCTTTAAAGTACGAATGCTTCCCTATAGAGACCTATCCTGCTCCCCGCACCTCTACGCTCAAGCATGTATGCCGATTGTGCAGTGAAAGAACGGATGCACCGTCACATCCCTTTCCTCAAAACACAACTGGGCAATGCAGTGAAAGGATGGGCAATCCAACCTTGTAGAGCAAGAAGACAACTCAAGCAGTAGGCCCATACATCTTACAGAGAGGGTAAGATGACGTTCCTTTCCACTCAAAACAAATGCAGCGAAACAGCTGTGCAACACCTGGACTCTCAGGGCTCAAGGTTGTGTGAAATTAACCACACACCGAGCAGCGAAAGACGGGGCACAAAACACATCACACAGGGTTGTCCTGATGAGGCAACTGCACACAACAGTACAGGATACTCTCTTCACCCCCTAATACCAAGCAAACCCACAAAGATTCTCTCACATCTTCTCCCCACCTCAAATTCGCAAAAACAAATGCTCCAGCATCTTACTCAAAAAAATGCGTCAGTGGTCCTCCCACCTTCCCATCCCGGCTCGGCTGTACTCTGCGCTGTGCTGCCAACGACACCCCAAGAGACCCTCTCCCACAGCACTATGTTGCACAACGAATTGAACAGCATATGCGTGGAAAAAAAACCCCCCTCCTCCCAAAGCAAAGATTCCCCCTTTTTGAGGTACCTTTGCACCCACATCCCCCCCCGCCTCCAGCTGAGGAAGCACTGCACGCACAGCACTATCAGAAAAGCAGTGTCCCACCTGGCAGGCCCCCACTTCATAGGTTCCTGCCTAATGGACAACGCATGCTCTTGAGAAACAGACCCCCTCGTGCATTCACCCTTATTCTGCAATTCCCCCCACCCTCCCTTGCATTGCTTCAGTCTGCAAAGGCTGTGCACAATGGGTGCTGTAGTTCTCGCAGTGTCACTTTGGTGGTCGGAAAGTGCAGTGCTTCAAATGCCCACATCCCTTCCCCCCGGGGGGCGTCTTGCAACACAAAACGGCAGGATCAACCAGGTTTCTTGTCACCCTAATCGATAGCGGATTGCTCCCTGCCATATGAAGCAGGACAGAGAGCAGCCTCAGTCAAGCTACAGCGCAAAACACTTCGCACCGCAGTGCGAGGGACCTATTATACAGAACAGTGCAGTAGGGGGCATGGTCAACGTAAAAAGAGGGGTTTATTTCGCTTTTTTTTTGTGAGAAATACCATGGTAACTATAGCCCGCATGGCCAAATGAAGACAAAAAAAAGGCACCCACACGAGGGGGAGAGGTGGGGATATGGTGGGTGACCCAATGAGAGTAAGAGGGAGAGAGGGAGAGAGAGAGAGTGACGCGACGAACGCGGAACACTTCACTCACCCCCCCCCCCCCCCCCCCCCCTCCAGCTCACCCTCCAGGTACTCGGATCGCCCTTCTTCCTGCCCAAATAGAACAGAGTACAATAGACCAAAAGGTGTGCGGGGGAATAAGGAATGAATGTAACATAACAGGCAGTGAAGATCGGCTGTCATGGAGCAAACTATATTATTTCGTTCTAGATTCAATAAAGCAGAACGTGATCCGCATCCACGTTGCTGCCACGTTTGCAAGGGGTCGAAAAAAGGGGGTAACCTAAGGAATTCGAGAACAGAACTGCGCTGTTTTTTTGCATGAAGTTCAAAGACAATTTAATGTGAACCCTGAAAAAAAGGAAAAAATAAGGCAATAAAAAAACGAACGTTTTTTTGATAAATTGTTGGAGTAGTGTAGTTGCCTCGGTTGTGTTGCCACAGTTGTGCAATCTCCACTGTCAGACAATTTTTCATAAAAAAAGGGGGTACCGATATGCAACTTCGCATCAACAGGGACTCTGTATCTTTTCGCTCTCCCCCCTCCCACCCTCCCCCAAAGTCTATGGTTAATATTGTGAGGTAAAAAAAGGGCAAACGTTTTTGTCCGAACCTCTACGAATAATGAGAAAAAAAATGAAATTTCTTTTTGAAAAGAAATTGTTGCAGGAATAAAGACCCCTACCCCCACCACCACCCCAAAACAAAAGAGAAAATCTTGGTAATGAGCCTGCCAAGAGAGAAAAAATATCAAACAAATCACTCTCTGTAGTCGTAGTCTGGCAAGGGCACTTCGGTCTGCGCTTCCCTCCAGGCATTGTCTAGGTAGCGCAGCAATTCGTCATTTGGCATCGCATTTTCAACTGCTTTAGCTTTTTCGAGTGAAATGGCGCGAACTTTAATAAAAGTGTAGCAACGGTTGTATGTTGTAAACACTTGCAACGCATCCCCAGAACCTACATCATCCTCTTCCAACCAATCAACTGTCTTATACGACTCTGCGTAGGTGCTACCATCAATGCAGAGGCGTGCATTCTGCACACTCGCAACATGCTGCAGAGGAATCCACCCACGGAAGGTACAAAGCGCACGACCACCACTGTAATAACAGATGTGCTTATTTGTAACAATGACATGCGCGTCCATGTCGACAGCTTCGTGGTGTCTTGGGTCAACAAAGCGAAGAAGACATTTGTAATTGCAGATAACAGATTCCGAAGAGAGCTCTGGGAAGTTGTCGCGGAAGCGGTTGTCTGCGCGCTTGACAAGGCTTTGAGTGTATTTGGTGTCTGCTTTCTCTTTTACTTCACGCACAGCGTCTGCCAAGGTGCGTGCCGCTGCGTGCCCTGCATATGATATGCCCGCCTGCGTCCGTTTGTGCAACTCCACCTCCGACTCTTCGGCCTGCTGCTTGCGTGAAATCTGCAAGGCTTGATGTAGGTCTCGACGCTCCTTCTTCGATGCCTCCCTCGAATTCTTCTTATGCACCCGCATCTCCCCAGGCGTAAAGTCCAAACAAGCAGGCATAGGAAACGGTGCACGCACCTTCGCCTCCAACGGAGGATGCAACACCATGTCAATGCCCGCCTTGCACAACACCGTGTCGTCCTCCCCCACGCTGTAGTACTCTGCCCCTGTGAACACCTGCGGGAGGACCTCAAGAACCGCACTGCTCCCCTTCCCCGGCAGTGCCAGGTAGTGCTTGAGGTCGGTAGCAGAGAACACCAGGTTCCCGTTAACGGAGAGTACCCGTGCAGCATCGATGGGCACACCGTCAACAGTGCCGCTCGACGCAACGCGCAGTGTCCGTGTGTCCACAGAGAACCCGTTCTCCCACTTCCCAAATTGGTTTTTAGAGATCGTCATCTGCAGACGGTTTTCATCCTCATGGCTCCACGCATGCTTTGTGTGCTTTACACTGTATTTGTCGGGCCATTCCTCTCCAGTTTCTCCTTCTCGGATAAGCGCTTCGTCAATCTGTTAAGGTTGTGTTAGTTTAACTGCAAAAAAAAGCAACACCACTGCAATTTTGTAAGAATCTAAGCCTCTTCACCGATTACACATATCATAAATGACTGACAAAAATAGCAACTCTGATAGGTAAGGAAAATGGGAAAGTTTTTTTTCCGTTGATATCTCAATTACCCTGTTGGAGACCACTATTTCTCCTTTTAAGCTACGCTTGTAGGTATAAAAATAAAAAAACACTCCTCTGACATCTGCAAAAAAACACAATACGGGGTAGCCCGGTTTGGATAATACCACTAAAAAATAGAGCAAAATCCTGCTAATCTGAAGGCTCTTTCGGGAACATACCATGTCAACATCAAAGTATACATCCACCTCTTCCTCCTGCCAGAGCGCTACAGCGTCACTTTCCCACGTACCCCACTCCGCTGTGGTCCAGGTGGGGTCCATCCACTTCTTCTTCTTCTCCATGAGAGGCGACGCTTTGCTCACTGCAACGGTGTCGGAAGTGCTGTACAGCGCGTCCTCGATGTAGGCCACCCACTGTAGGGAAGAAAAGTTTATAAGATGAACCACCTCTCTTACTTAGTCTGATTAGATTACTTAATGTTGTGAACATTGGTTATTCATCAATATTTTTTGTTGTAATTTTGGATCCTTTTTGTTTTGTTTTTGTTCTCTTACTTAGTCACCTCGGAAAAGGTGTTAACAAGGTGAGAGCAGTGCTGTTACTAGCAAAGAGAAAATATAAGATGTCCGTGTACTCTTGAGGAAGTTGACGCAAAGATAAAATATGGGACGCAGATGCGAAATGGAATCAAGTGGCTGAAAGAAAAGCGGAAAGTATGTGCCTGCATACCTTATCGCGAGAGGCTCGTGTCTCGCACGCAAAAAAGAGACGCCTGTCCTCCGTCAGCACCTCAAACGCGGTGTTCAGTAGGTGTCCAGGGGCCTGCATCTCACGCATCTCGGATGGCTCCACTTTCTGAAAAAAAAAGTGGTGGTGGGGAACACATTGTGAATAAGGGTACGTCTTTTGTAGTAATTGATCACGTATCGCTTGATCACTAAATGTAATGTTGTATGCTTACACAGAAAACCGTTGACGGTTTCTACCATCAAAAATATGCCAACCGTTTGGGATTCCCAACACATAAGGCTACATACCGCACACAACTGAAAGCTGGAGAAGGGAAGCGTCTTCTCTGGTACACCCCCTTTGACGCGTGTGTAGAGGAGGGACTTGTCTTCTGTCCAGACCCAACGTGCGGGCCATTTGTTGCCGCCGAAGAACTTGGAGAGCTCGCGGGAGAGGGACTGGCCTTGGACGAGGTCGGATTTGGGTTTGTACATGAACTCGCCTTGCATGTCTGCCCAGACGTCTCCTACTGTGCTGGTAGAGAAGAGATCGCGTGTGACTCTTGTGCGGTTGAAGGCCACAAGGTCCGTGATCGCAGAGACCCACACATTCGCCTCCCTCGCCGAGTTTGCTTGAAACGACTTCGGCTTCTGGTCCTTCACCTCAAGCTCAAAGACATGCTGCCGAGAGTGCTTCTGCTCACTCTCGGCAACACCAATAATGCGCGTCACAGCGTTCAGGGACACAATCTTCCTGTTCGCACTCCCCGTCTCGTCCTCGGCAAAGCTAAGTTGTGTCTCGCTCAGTGAAACCCACTTCTTCGCCCATTCCTTACCAAGTGTTCCACCCAACTTCTTGAACACTGCCTTCATAGGAATCTGGTGCTGTACACGTAGATCCTGCAGGACCTGGCGTTCCTTCTCGGCAGGAGTCACTGTGGGTGTCGCAGCCTTTTGTGGTGTCTTCTCAGGTGCGTTCTTGACCATTCCTTGGCGCCGGTCGCGGTATGTCTTGTACGAGCCGTCGAGACAGTACGTGTCGTAGCCAGGAGTGCCCCACGTGTTCTCCTCAGCCCCGGGCAGGGTATCGATCGTCATCGACAGTGACTGGGGTTTATTCGCCCCCGCCTTCCACCCCTTCGTCCAGTGCTCGCCTAGCTCGATAGAGGGCAACGCGACGAGAGGCGGCGACCGCTGCAATGGCTGCACCATCATGGGCGCTGCTGCTACAGGGGGCACAGGCACCGTGACAGGTTCACATGCTGCGACGGTGGTGGCGTCTGGTTTGGAAAAAGACACAACGCGTGGGCGGTTTGCTTTGGCCTTCGACACTGGGTTAGGGGTTGGCTCGGGAGACTGCTGCGGCGACTCAATACGCGGTGACTTTGACTGTGGCTGCTGTATCTGTTGTGGCTGCTGCTCTACCTTTGGCTGTGCTTTTCGCGCCACAACAGGCACACGCCGCCTGGGCTCAGCCAAATCCGGCAGCCTCCTTGGAACCTTTTCCGCAGGCACTACCGGAACTTCAACAGCTGGCTTCACTTTTTCTTCTTCTGGCATCGACACTGGACTCACCTCAGCGACATCTTTCCCCTTTGCCCTGTCCAACCTCCTCCGCCCTCGAGAACTTTCAGCAGATCGCCGATTTTTACCAGGTGACCCCAACACACCCCCACCCACCTTCTCTTCGGGCGCACCCTGCAGCAATGCAATCACGTCTGCCGACAGCTCCTCCCCTTTTCCACTCCCCCCTCCCCCTCCCCCTCCACCTCCCTTGGGGTACCTCTTCCGCTTTGTTGTTACCTTATTCCCTGGACCACCAAGCGAACAATCTAGGACATCCGCTCCTGTTGGTGCCCCTCCTAGCAGGGTTGGCTCTGCTGAGCCTAGCAGATCCTCCATGCCCCCTGGGCCTCCTAGGGAGACGGGGGAGTCGCCGTCCCCGAGGACGCCAAAGAGCTCTTCGTTTAGGTCTTGGATCTGGCCGCAGTCTGCGACTGAGTCTGTTGTGGCAGAGTCGTCTGCGGTGTTGTAGTCTGTGGGGCGGTCCCATTGGGTGATGTCGAGGAGCTCGTTGCTGTAGTAGGGGGTCTGCGTGTCATCGTAGTAGCGACGCCATTTGCCTGATGTGTCGTCGTCGAGGATGTCTGCGAGGTTCGTAGGGCTGCAGTGTTGTTGTTGCTGTTTCTCCTGGGCTATGAACCCCGTAAAGGGCATAGGGGGGTCCTCAGAGTCAGTGTCGGTGCACTCAGTGATGAAGAGGTTGCCGTCGTCTTCGTCAGTGTCGTCGACAGACATAGTAGCTTCGGAAGGGCAGCCCTCAGGGCGCACCCACTGCGTTTCGCCAGTAGAAGGGTTGTGGAAGTAAGCTGCCCCCGTCTTGTCTTTGTATTTCTCCCAGACGTTTGCCCGGCCGACAACGTCGTGAAGGCGTGTCTCGGAAATGTGTGGGTCGCTAAAGGCTGCCTTCTTTTTGCGTCCAAAGAGTTTTGGTGGTGGTCCTCCAGGGAGGTCGAGGTCGTCATCTACATCACCGTATTCGCCAACCCAACTTCCAAAGCGAGCAGTACCTTCCATGTGTGTCCTGTGGGGAGGAAAATATAAAAAGAGAAGTTGAAAGTGCAAACGCCTCACCGTAAATCAGCGGACGCAGGGCACTGTTTCTCCGCGGGTTATCTAACCCCCAGAGAGGCCTGACGTCGGGAGTCCTCTAAAAAATGTCTCAGAAAAAGGTTGCCTTTTTTTAGTGAATTTTTCACAGAGAGGTGGCTTTGGGGTTAGATCTCTGGGTATTTTTCTCTCTCTCTCTTAATGTAGGGTTTTGTGTAAGCCCCACCACCCAACGGCAAACCCTGTCAATGCCACCGTGGTAGGCAAGATTGCCATGCAGTAGGGGGCGGCAGTTTCATAGAAACGGTGGGGTGCGGAGAGGCTTGCGAGGTACGCCGTCTCTGCGGACTGGAGGAGACTGGCGACTTCGACGTGGCTACGCTCTTGTGCGATTTGGAGGGGGGTGGTCTTTTCGGAGGGCTTTCTGTGGTCTGCACCTGCTTCAAGGAGTTGTCTGACGATACCGGTACGTCCCTTGAGTGCTGCCACAAAGATAGGTGTCTCACACCGCCCGCAATACGCTGAGGCATTCAAGTCTGCACCATGTGAAATTAGAAGTGCTACGACCGTATCCCGTCCGTTCCATGCAGCGGCAAGAAGTGGTGTAGTCCCTTTGTCATCGCCAGCATCCACCAACGCACCTCGTCTCAGCAGATCCACTGCAATCTCAAGATGCCCCATCAAACAGCTGATGTGCAGAAGCGTGCATCCATGCATATCACTAACAGTCGTGACATCGAAGTACTGTGCATCGCAATGTAAAGTATACAGATCCAGACGTCCCTCCCAAACAGAGCCGCAAAGATCGGTGCACTCAGTCATGTTTTTTTCGGTTAGAGTTTGGCGGGCGCGGTATCGCGCGCTTTCGATGACATGTAATGTATCACCATTGCTAATCCCAAGCAGCCCGGATGCCTCCAACGCATCTCCTTCAGCATGAACTGCGACATCAAAAGCACCCCGTTCCAGTCCAAACTCAGTCCCAACGGAGTCCAACAATGCACTCAAATCA
Organism: Rhynchopus sp. YZ270_cl-10; assembly: GCA_964035575.1. Taxonomy (NCBI): domain Eukaryota; phylum Euglenozoa; class Diplonemea; order Diplonemida; family Diplonemidae; genus Rhynchopus; species Rhynchopus sp. YZ270_cl-10. Next base: position 945,192 of record OZ037851.1, read on the forward strand.
CAGTCCTCTCCAACAACCACATGGCACACCCCCGGAAGAAATGGGTGTACAACAGTCACTTCCATTGAGGGTTTTTTTTTCTGTAGAATACACTGCGGTGTTGTGTTAAAACTCTTACAAAAGAAAAAAAAAACAAAAAAAGCTCTGGACACAATGCTCTTTTTTCATAGCGCTACCTCAGAACCCCCGCGGTGGCAGAGTAAGATTTGTGTGCACAAAAGGTAAGAAAAAGCGACTTTTTAGTCCGCCTTTTCGGAGCTATAAAAAAATGCTGTCTTTTTTTGACTAAATACTTACGTTGATATCCGAGGTTTTTGAGGCGGGGGTTTGGGGGGTTAGCGGGACATGAGCGTCTCGGTTGGGTAGGGGAGGCAGATTTCAGTGGAGAGGGGCTGGACGGCGGCACTGAGTTGATCCATGGCCTGGCGGACGAGGCGGGACTGTAGTTCGGGGTCCCCGCTTTTGTCGGCGGAGACGAATCCTTCATTTACTTCGGTGATGACACCGTCAACAGTTTCGTGGCGGGCTTCGGAGGGTGGGGCACTTTGCTGCATTGTTGTTGCATCAAGATTGGTAAACTGTTGTAACGGATTCACCCATGTGTTCTTCACAATACGCGACGAATCAAACTCGACAGTTGTACCAAACTTTTCTTGATGCTTTTTGTGAAGACTCTTCAAATGCTCAACATATTTGGTGTACAGCAACCCAAGCTTCATGCTGCCCAGCTCTCTGACATTCGCAATGTGGCGAAGAATGTCTTCCGCACAGCGAAGCGTTGCCTTGCGTTTGTCACCATTGCGCGTTGTCGTGAAGGTGATGTCACAGCACAGCCGCGTCGACGCACCCACCTCACGCACAGTAGGTGGCGTCACATTAACAATCTCCACGGAGGCATCCATCAGCAACACCATCACCTCTGCCACCCCGGCACACCCGAGCAGCACTGTGCCTGCCTCCATCGAGACCTTCGAAGACGTGACACCTATTTTGGGACCACGCCGCTTTCTTCCAGAGATGCGGGTAGCTACCCCTATGCCTACATGCTTTTTATCGGGAATGATCATTGGGAACGTTACGGAACACATTCGAGAGGTAACCTGGACGCTGGCACCTGCGGGTGCGAAGATGAGCTGACCCGCCGCTGAGATGGAAGAATGGGTTTGAACGGAAGTGACTGCAACAGTATTGCTTGGGAGGTGCGCGTGGGCACGTCTTCCGGGGAGACGGAGGGTTCCATCACGGCTTCGTTTAGCGGATTGAACGGCTTCTTCTACAGGCAGACAGAGGGGTACTTGAAGTCGACGGTCCTGCAGACGGCATGCAACGCGAAGGTTGAATAAGAGGTGAACCCCACTCTGCGCAAACCACCCTGCGGTGCTCTCCCCACCCCTCGCAGACGACCGCAGGTAGAGCTCTGCACGCTGCATCCCTGGCCGCAACAAAGTGTACCGCACAGGAAGCAACGGCTCCCCCTCAATACGCCGATCCGACGTCGCAAGAACATTGCTCTTCATATCATGCCTAATGACACGAAGCTGATCATCAACCTGAGCCTTAGCCGCAACTGTCTCCGGTGTATCCGTCTCAGGAATAGAAAAGCGGTGAGACAAAGTAAGGCTAAGATAAAAAGGTGCAACATTGCCAGTAGTAGCGTTAATAGGCTCAGTGCCATGAGAAGGGGAATGCCCAAGGCCAAAGCTGTGGTGAAGGTGTGTCGCAAAGATGCAAGCGGTGATGCGGAACTGTGCAGCGCTCTTGAGGCAGAACGGTTCAATCTCGCGGATGCTGTCCTGCAGAAGCCACTGTACCAGCTTCTCGTCGTTTCGTGCATAGGCTTTGTGAAGTGCGGTGTGCACCTCGCTTTTGGCGATCTTCTTCTCAGATTCTTCAAGCGCATTCAGAGTCAATGAAAGCAACATTTCCTCCACCTTTCCTCTCGCCTTTTCCACAGTGTCGGGAGCAGCTGCAAAAAAAGGGGGTTTTGTAAGATGACCCAAGCCCACGATTCACAAAAAAATGAGAGAAAAATGGCTTGAAATACAACGCCCTCTAGTGGCTGTGCACCTTGGTGCGCAAGAAGTACACCCCAAACCATGCAGTCCCTACATTTTGTTTGCTATCTGATATACCCTCCGCCCCCGATTCCTCTTGAACAGGGGAAATATGTTATCTACATAAAACCAAACTACTTTCCTCTACTCTACATAAAAACGTTGACTTGAAATACAACAACCCTCTCGTGACAATGTACCTTGGTACATGACAGGTGTACCATGCAGTTCTACATTCATTTCGTGGTTGACATCTAAAAATTACACAAAAAAATTCCACATACGCAAATAATCTGGAACAGTATCGTCCGCTTCTGCCGCTGCGAGCACCTCAAGAGAGTGAAGACGTTCTTCTAACTGCCGCCCTTTTTCTGCGGAGATGGGGGGTTCGCACAGACCTGCCCGACTTCCTGCGATGTGGAGCTGGAGAACTTTATCATGAAGATCGCGTAGGGCGGGGAGGGAGAGGCCTTTGGAGGCACACCACTCCTTTTCCGCAAGAAACAGGCTTCCCGTGGCACCCTTCTGCTTGCGTGCCTGCGCCTTGGCCTCGGCAAGAAACCCATCCCTCCTCTTTCTCCAAAACTGATACGCATTTGCGGCAGCCACATCATCAGACAGGCTCGGACCCGCATAACTCATATCCAACATACACCCAATAACCGGCTGCTTGAAAGGGGACAAAACGACACTTCCCCCCTTAGAGCGTGCCGCAGCAATGACAACGCTGTCAGAAAAGCATCCGTACAACGCGCCGTATATGACAAGCACCGCCGCATTCACGTCAATGTTGAATAGTGAAACCAGCTTCCCCATGTATGTCAGTTTGTAAGTAAACCCCTTCTGTGGGTTGTCGCCGTCCAGCATGTCAACCTCGGCCGCTTCTTTAACGCAGAGCTGCAGATCAACCAGTCCGTTGAGTGCCTTCACGATGGAAAGGTCGTTTCCAGGTGGCTGAAGAAAGCCTTGCAAGAAGGTGATGACAGAGTCGGACGCCCACCGCATTGTCATGACACGGAGGCAGAGGGTCTGTAGAGGGGTGGAGAGGATCTCGGGTGTTGCTGTCTCCTCGAAGGTGTTGTATTCTTCCTTGGTGACCATGCGGAAGACTTGGCCAGAAAAGGTGCGTCCGCACCTGCCTGCACGCTGCATGCACATACTCTTGCATGCCCACTGCAGCTCCAAGCTGCTGATGTTCATGTCAGTGTCGTATGTGTTCTCCTTATGCAGGCAGAAGTCCACCACAACCCCTAAGTCCTTAATCGTCAACGCACTCTCTGCAATGTTCGTTGCCAACACAACAACCCTCTTCCCCGCATGCTCCTGAAACACCCGATACTGGTCCTCCAACGAGATCGTGCTGTGCATCTGCACAATCAACGCAGTCGACAGAAAGCCCTCCACGCTTTCAAGCCGTGCACTCATCTCTGCAATGTCGACTAGCCCAGGCAAGAACACAAGGATATTGCTCTTGTCGGGCAGCCCCCCTGTGTGCAGCGACACGACCAGGTCCACACCCATCGTCATGCGCTCCTTCACAAGCTTTGCGCGCTTTGGTATGCGCACGGCAGACGCAAGCAGCTCCTTGGGGGAGGGGATGTGCTCCAGGTACTGCACAGTGTACCCCAGCGACTGCGACGTCGTGAGGACGGGCACGTCCTTCTGCACGGGGCGGACAAACTCGCTTGTGTCGTCCTTCTTGCGAGGGACCGGGATGAAGTTGACTTCCTTGAAGTAGCGCTGCAGGTGTGTCTTGAAGGACTGCAGTGTTGCCGACATGATGACCACACGCAGGCGGGTGTTGCGCTTCATCATCACCTGCTTCAGCAGCGACAGCGAGGCGTCGATCTGCAGCGTCCGCTCGTGCACTTCATCAAGCACAACGTGGCTGTAGCCACGGAGGAAGTCTCCCGACGTCAACATCGCCAGCAGCACACCCATTGTCACGAAGTGGATCTTTGTCTTGCTTCTGGAGAAGGCGTTCAGCCCGCCTATTGTGAAACCGACTGTGCTGCCGAGCACTTCACCTCTTTCCACCGCAACACGCGCAGCCACACTTGTAGAGGCGATACGCTTTGTCTGTGCGACGAGCACAGGCCTTCTGGTGCCTACGTAGTCTCTTTCGCTGATCATATCGCACAGGATCTGAGGGACTTGGGTGCTCTTTCCACTGCCTGTGGAGCCTGTTATGAGGAGCACGCGGTTTTCTTTGAGGCGTTCGACTATTTTTTGGCGGATGGAGAATATGGGGAGGGATGCACGGTGTTTGTTGAACTTGTCTTTGTTGAGCTGCACTTGCCACTTACCGTGGAGTACGATGGCCTGGCGGAGCTGGTCCACTTTACACTGCATTTCTTCAAGCTCGTCTACGGAGAAGGTGGCGGCACTCTGCTCCACTAAGGTCTGGACACGCTTCATCTCTGCAGTGAGCGCCTGCCTCTGCATCATGCACTCCGTCACGGACACATACGGGCACGGCTCTTCTACCTGCTTCTCCCCTTCAGCAGAGCCCTCTTCCGACGCATCCTCACCTGCCGCCTGACACGTAATGTCCACTACACTCGCCAGGGGCGCTGGCTGCTCCACTCCCACATCACTCCAGTCACTGTCACTATCAGTATCCAACGCGAGCTGTGCCATCCCACCTGGTTGGGGGGTGACGAGAAGGGAGGGGGAGGGAGGGAGCTTCATAGAGAAAATGTAATGAGGTGAGAGGGGTCGTTTTACGGTAATGTATTATTTGGTGGGGGGGAGTAGTGTCGGGTCTCAATCCGCACCCTTCAGGCGCACGGTACAAAAAGAAAGACTCCTCTATCGTAAGAAAACCCCCCTATGGTTAGGGTATAGGGTGGGTGGGTGGGTGGGGAAGCAAGTGGGAAGCGCCTCTGGTATGGTTAGAACTCATCTTCAACAAGAAGATCATCATTTGGTGGGAATAAGTCATCCTGTGTGTGAAAAAAGGGGTGTTTAAAAGGGGTCATTGTCATATAAAATAAGCGAAGTGTGAAACACAGCAAAAGCAAAGAAAGGTTTGTGATTTTGGAAACCGAATAAGATGTCAAAAAGCTCGAAGATGCAAAAAAAAGAAGAAAAAAGAAAAACAGTCACGCCAACCGAGGATGAATTCCACTACTTTTATATTGATACGATTCTATCTGTAAACATACCCAAAAGAAAAACTTTTTCAGCGGGGATTTTTCGAACACCGTGCGGACCCTTTTCTTACCTTCCCCGAGGGGGTGAACTGAGATGAGTCTGTACAGCATGACTGCTATGTTACGTTTGAGCCGATCACGTGTCTCACTTGCCGCCTCATCTGTCATATCGCCTCGCTCGAGATGCTGCAACTCTCCCTTGTGAGTTTCTGCAATCTTTTCCAAGACATCCGACGTGCGTTTGTCCCACAACGACTCTTCTTCGTGAGAGAACACTTCTTCATCGTCCGGTTCTGCGTAGCTGCTCGACAGTACTGCAAACAGTACACATATAATTTGAAGATTCATTTAAAAAAAAGAAACGAAAACTAAAAAAAACCCAACCTGTAGAATGTTGTGTAGATGATGTGTCAAGAAAAAATATGAAGGGAGAATTTTTTTTGTTGTTTTTTTGTGTTTTTTTTTTTCCCCGTCGCATTTGAAAAAGATAAAAGTTGGGGGTTTCAGAATGGAATTTTTGGTGAAATGTCGATGGTATGGAGTGTTAACAAGAATGATAACTGGAAACTGGAAAGAGCTGTCTGTACTCAATCTCAGTCTGAAAAAGGTCATGAAGGTAACGATACACACCCTTCTCTTCTCCATTGTTAGTTTTTTTTTGAAAACTTGGTTGTATTAGTGTAGCCACCCTAGAGTGTGCTCCACTATAGTTTTTTTTTAAAAATGATCGGGGTTTTTTTTCCCTTCTCAATCAAGGGGAATCATCTTTAAAAAAATGCCCCACACACTTGTTGAAAAGTATGAACTAGGGATATGGCATTATCGTCAGCCATATTTATAAAAAAAAATAAATTTACATTCACTCCATTCTCACTCCCACCCAGACTTTTTTTTCCCCACAGAATGCAACGGCTTTTATTCGGTTCCCCTTTTTTCTTTATGTTTTTTTTTATATAAAAAAACTGTGTGTCTCCGATCAAATGAGGGAGTCACATTTTGTTTCGCAAAGATAGAGAGGGGGGTGCAGTGAGGGGGGTGATTTTGAACAATAAACACATGAGAGAGCGAGCCTTCCGGTGGGGGGGGAGGAAAGGCTTTCACCATGTTCCTTCTATTCCTTTTTATGCCAAATTTTGGACATAAACAAAAAGAAAAAGTTTATAAGATGAGACTAAGCCTCCCATGCTTAGTCACCTTGATCACAAATAAAATATAGTATTTAATTACTATGCAATTATTTCACCATAATTGCTACGAGGAGGTGTTTTTTTCACGAGTGGTTAATTGCACGAGCGCAGCGAGTGCAATTAACAAAACGAGTGAAAAATACACCTCCGAGTGCAATTTTCTGTGAAATAATTGCATGGAATTTGATATTTAATTGCCGTAAAATTATTTCCGAAAGCCAAAATCCGTTTTCGGCAGCCTGTGCTGTCACGGTGCGCTGGTCAGAGGTCTGACCAGGTCACCTGGTCACATTTACCCAGGTACGTACCCAGTCACCCAGGTACCCAGGTACACAGGTACACAGGTACACAGGTACACAGGTACACAGGTACACAGGTACACAGGTACACAGGTACACAGGTACACAGGTACACAGGTACACAGGTACACAGGTACACAGGTACACAGGTACACAGGTACACAGGTACACAGGTACACAGGTACACAGGTACACAGGTACACAGGTACACAGGTACACAGGTACACAGGTACACAGGTACACAGGTACACAGGTACACAGGTACACAGGTACACAGGTACACAGGTACACAGGTACACAGGTACACAGGTACACAGGTAAGTCGTGACAGGGCAACCACAGCCAACCCGCCAGTCACTGAGAAGTGACCAGACAGTCCACTTGACAAACACAAAAGTGTCCAGTCACGTGGGGCATTCATGCACTGAGGAGATAAATGATCCAACAATTTACAAGAAAGCATTACTTAACCTACTGCTGGAAGTTGCCAGGTCGTAGTAACACACAAAGTGTGCCTCCGTTCGGGAATACCGGATATTCTAGAGACCAAAAAGGCCTCTTCCGCTGGTCAAGGTATAACCGAGTGAACGGCCCAAGACCCCCGTGGAGAAGTTAAATGTTGTAATGCTATCAAGTACAAACTGCGACCACTGTCTTACCCTCCTCAATGCATGGTGGAAGATGTCTTTGACAACAAACCGAGCTCTGATTATCAATCGTTAGACTCAGAGGAATGCCTGCGGTACAGGTATCAAACCCGGGGTGTTCACAAAAGAAAAAAAGAAAAAAAATCGCGATTTTTTTTTTAGCCGGGTTTCCCACACAAAAAATAATTACCGTGTAATTATTTCCTATAATTACACGGTAATTATTTTTTGTGTGGGAAACCCGGCTAAAATACCTCCACTGCAATTATTTCCAGACGTCAATTATGGCATTCTTAAAACTCCGCTCCTAGAAGGATTTTGGCTTGAGGAAATAATTTTACGGCTATTAAAACAAGAAAAAAGGTGGGAACTAAGGGAACTGAGGAGGGGGGGGCAGCAAACAGAAACGCAACAGAAATGCGACGCATGGAGAGAGGGGGAAGAAAAAACAAATCAAGATTCACACTGGGATTAGGGGAGGGGTGTGAGGGGAGAAAAAAATCAACACCAATTCAAGTGAACTCAATAGGGTGCAACACAAAACAAAAAAAAGTAGGTAAACCTAAGCCATGCTTAGCTACCGTTTTAAAGAGAAAACTAAATTGGAGGAAAATGAAAGCGAAGGCTGGGGTTTGGGGCAGGGAAATTGACGTAAAGTGGGATACGTTGACGTCTATCCCAAGACAAAAAAAACTCTTTTCAAAAATCCCCCCCGTCCAATATAGAGGCTCCACTCAATGATTAGAAACAGAGATGAACCTAAGTCTCTCGTATTTAGTCTGATTAGATTATTCGTTGGTTTATTCATCAGTCGTTTGTTTGTTTGTTTTTTTTTTTTTTGATAAATTGTTGGAGTAGTGTAGTTGCCTCGGTTGTGTTACCACAGTTGTGCAATCTCCACTGTCTTTTTGTATTATTGCTACTCGTGGGTGGCAATTTGTTTGAAGTAAGGCTTGGGGTGCTCTTGTATTTAGTCACCCTTGTGAATGCTTATTCGCTCGCCATGAAAGGCAAAGGTATGAACGAAAACACAATATGCTCTCCAATAAGTATCCCACCCATAGTCTAGACACTATGTCTTTGTTTTGTTTAACATACTGTAGTCATTTTTCTTTTAAAAAAAAACCTTTGTTTGTATCTTGTATCAAGTATAGACTGGAGAGATTTGCTTTTTGTTGTTATTTTTCCTCAATCTTTCTCGTATTTAGTGTAGATACCCGAGGATGAGGAGCTACACTCTAATGATGTGTTCTTTCTTTTTTTTGCGTCGGCAATCGCCAAAATTCTCGCTTTGTGTGATAAAAGTCCATACTCAATATTTTCCGAAGTCTTTGTACAAAAAGAAAAGAGGTTTGTCAAATGGGGTTTTAAAAAGGTGGCATTTGCTTGAAAAATCAGTAACAATGTGCCCCTGTCTGTGCACACACAGTTAAATAATACACCAGAAAGCGTCGCTCAAGGTGACAACATCCATTGTCTGCCTCTCCTCTGCGTTCTGCGTTGATTAAAGCTTCGCAATTAATAAAAAGAAAAAGGGTTTAGGGGGTGTGTGACAACGACAGAGGCAACATAATTATTCTGAATTCCTGTTAATACCCGTTCCAAAATAAAATAAAATAAAATACGGCAGCTAACCTCCAACTCCTTCACTCATACCTTAACAATAGTTGAAAAGCTCTTTCGAAAACTTGGTTGTATTAGTGTAGCCACCCTAGAGTGTGATACTAAACTTTTTTTCAAAGATTCGCAAAGAACAAAGTGGGGGATAAAAGCCAAAAAAAAATCGCTTCATTTTCCTTATTCACATCAATGGGGGGGGGGTCTGAGGGTGTTTCATAAAAATAACAAAAAATGCTAGTATACCATCGTAGTCTGGTCGACTCTGCAAAACTTTTGATAATCCTGAATTTTCTTGACTTTGACTCAGACTTTGAAGTCAAGAAAAAGTCTAAAATTGGGTGTCTTGAGTCCGTCACAGTCGGCCAGACTACCATGTATGGTATACGATGCATTGAAAGCGGGCATAAATACCCAATTTTTTTCTCAAAAAGAAGGGAGCCAACAAAAGGGGAGAAAAAAAAAGGGGATCGGGAGGAGGGGAGATTTTTTTTTTACTTTTTTTTGTTAAAAACACTATTACAGCGTCCGAATGTGAAGTATTGAGGTAATAGCCACTGGCAGTCTAGCGGTCCACGTGGGGTACGCCACGCCGACCCTAGACTCCTCGCGTGGTACCCCACGCGGACCCCTATATGGGATACCCGCGCGGACCGTTTAGGCACGGCTAAGTTGTGTTGTGTTTAAACCCCTCAGTAATTATGAGGGAACAAAAAAGAAAGAAAGAAATTAAAAAAAAAAAAAAAACCTTAAATATTCCACATCGAAACACTTCTGGTATTTTAATTGAGATCTCATAGGGAGGGTGTTCACTTAACTTTTTTCCAAAAAGGGGGGAGGCCTGCACGACGGTGAAACCATAAATAAAGCACAAGTCATTGACTTCACCGTCATGTGATAGGATCTGGTAGTTAGAGGTCGAGGGAAGGGGGGTTTGGATACAATTGGAATTCTTTTGAAAAATATGTTGCATATGTAGTTGCAACAATTTTTCAAGAGAAAAAAAAATGAAAACGAGAGTTCAAAATAAAAAAAACAAGGTGTGTATAGCGGAGCCCTGGCGTGTAACTGTGATAGCAAAAAGAAAAGGTTTATATGATACACCTAAGCCTCCCATGCTTAGTCACATACAAAGGAAAAAGAAGAAGGGGGAAAAAATGATACTTTCTGTATTAGCATACGATCGCCTTCACGGCACGTAGCTACCCGAGTAACAAAAAAATTTTACTTGGGGACTTTCCTCGCTTCGTTGTAGTTTTCCACGAGAAAAGCCATCTGTAGTGCCGTTTCTCTCCTTTTGGGAGTGGCTTGCCATGACGGAGACACCTAACCATTTTCCCACTACGGCCTTTTCACTGTGTGGGACTTCTTCTTCTTCTCTTCTTCTTCCTGCTAATAACATAGTAACATAGTGTCCGATGGACTCCGGTAATTTTGAAGTGTCTTTGATGGTCTACATCAGCTTAACATATCAGAACATAAGAGAAATGTCTGCCGTGTATAAACCACCAAAAGGAGAAAGATTTTTCCGTTAATTGTAAAGGGCGAGGGGAGGGTGCACGAGGGCAGAGAGAATACGTTTTTGCTATTGTAACAGAAAAAACTGTTATTGCTGAAGGAAGATCGTGGGAAATTCCTTCAGGATTGGGGGGGGAACAACGCAATAACGACAGAGAGGAAAGTAGGAAAGCAGGAGAGTCGATGGGGGTATACAATTAACTAAAGACGAGGGGGGTTAAAAAATTAGGTAAAAAGAGGGGTGTTCATATTTGGGGGGGGGGGGGGTTTGTTTTGAAACATACACATTTGGGGGGGTTTACTTCAATCAAACTCATTTCAAGAAAAGGGTGAAGAAAAAAAGGGGGATCGTTTAAAAAAAAAAACTCCAAAAATAGAGTAAATCACCCCTATTCCCTAGCAGTACGGCCCTGAGAGGAGAGCACAGAGGAAATGTGTCTTCGTTTTCTTTTACTTTTTTTATTTTGTTCCGGTTTAGTTGTTGACAATCACCAGAGCGAAGAGGGGGAAAAATGTGGTGTATGCCTACCAGAAAACGGCAATAATCATGCTTTCAGAAGAAATCCCATCTGAAGCAACAGATAAAAGAAAAAATCCTGATTTGGCTATTTTTCTTCTTTTTACTTTTTCAAAAAAAACTCCCCCTGGGTACTAATACAGGCATGAGAGAGTGCTCTTCACTAACACCATCAGAGGGAAACGAAACTGTTGAAAAAAATAACTGCGTCTTGGGATGGGACGCACACATCTTTCAAGGGCTTCCTAGAAACAAAAGGGAAAAAGAGAGAAAAAAAAGGGGCAACTTAGGAGAATATACCAACCAAAGCAAATCCAAGGGAAGAATCGACTGAGTTTGGCAAAATGAGACTGGTGGGAGGAAGGGGAAAACAACTTTACACGGTATGGTGGCGATCACCGGTCGATTGCAGTCGATCATCTTCGATGAGAGAAAAAATAACGATCGTCCGTAATTGAACGACGGCCACCACTATACTGTGACTTTACGTACGGATCAGAACTCACAAAGAGGGGGGTGGGGAAGTTTTTTTTTGAATCAAAAGAGTCGCGCCCATATCCAAAAAAAAAAGCCCCTCCCATCTCCCATCACCCATCTCACAACCTGAACATTTTGTTGACCTGAATGTATAGCAGGATAACAAAATGCACACTGTGTCCTTCTCAGAGAAGGGGCTGGGGATAATACGGCATAACTCAGTTGATCCAATAGGTTCGCATGTCAAATCTCTGAGACAGAGAGGAAAGCTGTGAGGGGTCAAAAAAAAAGAGGGGATGTGTGACACAATAATGGGATGGGTGGGTTTGAAGGATGGGATGGGATGGGATGGGATGGGATGGGTGTAATAAATATGGGGGTGTCCCAAAAAAAAGGGGGGTAAAAAAATTTTTTTTGAAAAAGGTGGGTGGCGCGTTTTTTTTTAAAAACGGGGTTTATGAGGGGCACGTACTCCCAGAGGGGGTGGATGGGTCGATGTTGAGAGGTGATATTCGGTATCAAAATTTTGGATTGGAGTGGGGGGGGTTTTTTTTTTTCCAATTCCGTATCCAAAGGGAAATCAATAAAAGGGGGGTTTTTTGAAAGATGTACCTCACCGTACATACACATCAAAATGAAGTATTTCAATATATGCAATCAATAAATTGATAGCATAGGTATAGGGATCAAAATGTTCCCATCTTTCTTAGCAAGAAGAAAAATATTGAGATGTTAATATGAGTCTGCCACTGAGAGATACTCTGGCAAACTAGATATTTGTGTGGCTACTATCGTGTGTATAATGTTCAAGATGAAGGTCTGAAGTAAACGCCATGGCGAGATACCAAAACCACTCAATCAAAATGAACAAATAGAAAGGGATGGGGGGGCATGAAATATTATGAGCAACAAAGCGAAGTTGATGGTGCAAAACAACCCTACCGGGAAGTAAGAGAAAAAAAAATATCATCTTTGTATCTGGCTTCGATTGGCAAATGTGATGTAAAGTTGTGAAAAAAAAAAAGAATATAGCAAAAAGAAAAAAATGCAGTGGCATCTCAAGTATTCGTTGGTAGACCAAGCAAATAAAAATCTAGATTTTTTTTTTCGAAAGTTTATTTTTTGGACAGTATGTTCTTTAGACAGTCGGTAGCGCATTTTGACTAGAAATTCAGTCTCGGGTCGTTTACACAGGACTGAGATACAGGGAATGTGAGTCAGTTTTTTTTATTTTTATTTTTATTTTTATGCGAATTGCTAAAAGTAGAGTGCAGTGATCCCAGCACTGCCGATGCTCTGCGTTTGTTTATCTTTCCTTTTGGGAAACAATAAACAATGAGGGGACATCGGCCACTACTGCAACAAAAGCAAAAAACGACAGCATCACATTTCTTGAGCCTGATCAAAGAAAAGTCACAGTTTTTTTTTTTTAAAATTCAAAAATGAAGGTGACAAGGTAGAGAGAAAAAGAACCTGGTGGGGACCTTTTTAGTTTTGTTTTATTTTTTGTGATAATCTCAGTTGCTTGTCCGCTGCTCCACACGGTTTGCAGGCTTCTGACAAAAAAAAAAAAAATGCCTCACAATATCTTGTAAACACGCACATCGCCAAGATCAATCCAATGAAGCGTTGCCAGGAGCAAGCTGTCCAGCCAAAGACTCTTTTTTATCTTCGCGCGAAGGCACGAATCATAACAAGAAAACTTAAGCTGTTGGCACAAAAAATCAATACCCTATTTCAGGTAAAACATGAATCAAACAATAGAAAGATGAGAGGGAAAATGGAATGCGACCCCTTGAGAAGAATGCTGCACGAAACATTGCATTCAGAACACCAGGGGAACGTCATTCAAACATGCGAGGTTGAAGATTTACAAAAATTCCCTAACCATAGTACGAAATACACTCGGTACCTTGGTTCTAGACTCTGCAGGGGAAAGAGAAAACATAGCGATTCTCCTGTACAAATGCAATAAAATAACCAAAAAAAAAAAAATTTCTTTTTATTCGGTTATAGGCGACATAAAGTCGCCAGTTTTTAATGAGTTAAAAATAGCAAAAAAAAAAAAAAAAAATGTGTCTAAAAAATATTGACAGAGAACCATGCTGATAAAATGCCAGAAAGGAAGAAAGAAAGTAAAAAAAAAACAAGAAAATAACTTATGAACAAAACAAATTTAAAAACTGTCCTTTTAAAAAAATATATGACTAATACAGCCCAAAAAACATTGCCGTCTCCTCCTCGTTCCTTTGGAGGCAAGTTTGTAGTCTGTAAAACATAATTTATGAAAAATCTTTTTACAAAAAAAAAAAGAAATGTGGTTAATGATAAAAGAGAAAAGTTCGATTTCGGCCTCGAAAATACCCGTGACACCGATTTGTCACGGTACTTTGTCACGGAATTTTTTTGAAAGATTCGATTTCGTGACAAAAAAAAATCGATTTCGTGACAAGCCGATTTTTTCATTGACACACAAAATTCAATTTAGTGACAAATGACTTTTTTCATTGACAAAAAAAAATTCGATTTCGTGACAAATCCATTTTTTCATTGACAAAAAAATGTCATTGAAAAAAATGGAATTTGTCAAGGAAAAAGTCGTGACAGCCAACCCGCCAGTCACTGAAAAGTGACCAGACAGCCACTTGACAAACACAAAAGAGGCCATTCTTGAGCTGTCTAGAAACCTAAGGGCAGAGACTGAAGACACAAGGTATGATAACTTTATGATTATGCAAGACTTAGTATATCGCGAACACGGTCAGGCTTGCACGCCTCTGGCCAGAGGCCAGCCCCACTAAATGATATGCAGCAGACACTCATTGCAGATTTCATTTTCATTCGGTAAAAAATTAATGGGTGCGCACGTTTCTATACCTAATACCCCAACCCTCACCCATACATTCCATTACACACACCAAAACAGATCGAATCCACCAGCGCATGCGACGGAAGCAGATTCAGATTGTGGTTTGATAAGCAGAGTTCGGTTATTATGGTGGTGGAAAGGGGGGTGGGAACACTTTGTCAGTCACTGCTATAGCCATTAACCAGGGAGCATAGCTAGTGCAAGAAATTCGACTTTGGAAACCTTCCGGAAAGTCTGTCCTCTGCTTCCGGAGGACTAGACACAAGAAAATATTGTTTGTTCCCCCAGAAAACCAGTGCACAATTCACACTCCTTGTGGGTGGTCTTGTTGCCTTTTCGTCATAGTAATTTTGGCCCAGGCATGCTCTTGAAGCATGACAATTTAGTGTGTATGGGGCAGGGTGTTGTTTTGTTCTGAATTCTCTTTGTTATAACATCTAAGTCAATCGCGGGTGGTGGTTTGTGTAGCGTGAGGCACTCTTTTTAACAAACTTCCTGCAGTTGCTATGCACTGTTATTTCTTCGGATTTATCATCATACAGCGTAACATAGTGGATTCGCCTGGTCGACACAACCTTTGATAGATATGGGATAACCAACCCCCTTCGACCCCTCGTGGGTTCACTGAACAAGCCCTAGTGGTAGTTAAACGCGATTGACATTTACATTCCTAGAGATGAAAGAACAAGATAACACTTCTGTACCCGCGCATCAAAATTGTGGAAAACTTTGCACCCCAAACACCCTCAACAACGCCCGCCAAAAGGCGCCCCTTGTTGCTGGGAGTTGGTTCTCATGTTTGATACACTGCACAGCAGGCATTCCTCTGAGTCCAACGCATGTTTGGCCTGTCTGCGGCGTTGTACTTAAGGTGCACGAAGACAGGGTCTGGTGGTAAATTTTGCGTAGTACTGCGACGTGGTACTACGTGGGTCTGGGAACCTGGTACCTGGGTACAGGATATTTGTTGTCAAAGACATCTTCCACCATGCATTGAGGAGGGTAAGACAGTGTTCGCAGTTTCTACCTGATAGCATTACACATTTAACTTCTCCACGGGGGTCTTGGGCCGTTCATTCGGTTATACCTTGACTACCGGAAGATATTCTTGAGGCCTTTTTGGTCTCTAGAATATCCGGTCTTCCCGAACGGAGGCACACTTTGTGTGTTACTACGACCTGGCAATTTCCAGCAGTAGGTTAAGTAATCTTTCTTGTAAATTGTTGGATCATTATCTCCTCAGTGCATGAATGCCCCACGTGACTGGACACTTTTGTGTTTGTCATGTGGAGCTGTGGTTGCTCTTTCACGACTTTTATCCTTGTATCCAGTGTACCCAGTACCCAGTGCCCTGTCACGACTTTTTCCGTGACAAAAAGTTCGGTTTCCTTGACAAAATCCATTTTTTCATTGACATTTTTTTGTCACTGAATTTTTGGATTTGTCACGAAATCGAATTTTTTTTTGTCAATGAAAAAATCGGTTTGTCACGAAATCGAATTTTGTGTGTCAATGAAAAAATTGGTTTGTCACGAAATCGATTTTTTTTTGTCACGAAATCGAATCTTTCAAAAAAATTCCGTGACAAAATTCCGTGACAAATCGGTGTCACGGTAATTTTCGAGGCCGAAATCGAACTTTTCTCATGATAAAAAGATAGCTAACAGAGAGTACTCTTCACATCATTTATTATATTGATTTGGTGCTCGCGAACTGCCGCTATTTCGCAGAACCTTCGTCGGTGAGTTTTATGCTATTTCACAAGCACCATTATTACAATTTGCTGTGTCGACAATCACCTAAGGACCCGCTTGGGTAACCTAGGGTCTGTACTCAATGTTGGTCGAAGCCTTTTTTCTGGGGGAAAAAATGCGGAAATAGCGTGAAGACAGAATACGCTAACCAAATCAAGAGGGGGGAATGCAGCCACCAGAACTCAAATGAAAAATCCTTCGAACGGAGAAAGTAATGAAAATGGAAGAGAGTTCTGCTTGGGTGGGAAAGCGTGGGTGGTGGGTGGTGGGTTGGGGGAAAGCCAAAAAAAAATTAAGATGAAAGCACCTTTTAGCATCATCTTTGAAGGGGGGGTGTGGGGTGGGGAAATACATAAACCCGGAGTGATCTTCGTTCTGAAAAAAAAAAAAAGAGAGAAAAAAATGCCTCATTTTCCTTCTCTGTCTTGTATAGGTCCAACAAATATGAAGGGAAAAAAAAAAAAAGAACAGAAAAAAGTGGGGGAAAGAATTTGACGTTTGTTTGTTTGTTTTTTTTTTGAAAACTTGGTTGTATTAGTGTAGCCACCCTAGAGTGTGCTCCACTATTTTTTGGGTATTGCTCTTTTCAAAAAACAAAAAAAAAAAAAAAAAAAAATGCAAAATAATTGAGACAACGCGAGTGGCGAATACTGTCGAGGGGAAAAAAAAAGAAGAAAACGGGATAGAGGACTGTGTTTTGCAATATTTTTGGAACGTGATGACCTAGCACGACACTGCAGCACCCTGCACGACTACTACAATAATAGGCCAAACCCCCCCTTTTACGCCAAACACACCTAGTTTCCCTTTTTGCATACATACGGTTGAGATGTTTGGCCCTATAATCAGATCAGATCAGGAGGGTGGTGAGGTGGAGGGGTCAGGAAAGAGAGGGGGTCAAGAGAAAAAGGGGGGAAAATAACGGAGTTTATTTTTGACAGGGGGGTTTCGTTCTGGGGGGTAATATGAGAAAAAAAAAAAAGAGAGAAAAATAGGTAAAGATGAACCTAAACCTCGCCAGGTCATCAATGAAAAATATTCGTCAGAGGGGGGGGGGTTTGGGTGGTTGGTATTTTTTTTTGTTATTTCCTTCGGTTACGCTAGGTCCAACTAATTCACAAAAAAAAAGGGGGGGGGAAAAAGGCTCACACATACATAAGGGGGTTCGGGGCGATTCTGGCTCTTCACCTTCATGAGGAGAGAGACCAGACCCCTCCACGCCCCTCTACACACACCTATGAGGTCGCTATTGGCCGGAGACCCTTTGCTTTGACAAAACACCCATAAGATGAGTGTTTTTCTTTGTTTTTTGTATTGACAAAATTTGCTGTGTCTAAAATATTAAAAAAAGGGGGGAAGATAGAAAATCTTCATCTGCGAATATCGCAGGGGGGAATGGTTAAATTTATAGATAAGTTTAAGGCTCTCATAATTCACCAAAAATATACCTTTAAAAAAAGACACAGTTGCTGTCAAAAGCAATGGGTTTTCGAACGCGAGACACAGTACTTCTTCTCGCAGCCACACTCATTAAAACGCGCAAAAAAAAAAAAAATGCCAAATATTGAAAAGCGGACAGGTAGAAGGAGAAAAGGGTGGGGGGGGAATGATCCTTGGGTAAGCAGGGTCAAATACTGAGTACCAACTCTTTCAAAAAAAATAATAATAATCATTATGGTTTGGGGTGGATGACAAATTTATGCTTGGCCTCGCGGGGAGGGCACATAATTAAAAAAAGGAAAAATGAGAGAGAAAGAGGTGCAATCGTCTCACCAAACATCGGCGGACGCAGGCATCGAGAGAGAAGTGGAGAAAAAAAAAAATACCCGGTGCGGGCATTTACCTCAACCCCTTGTTAGGGGGGTCAAGGGGGTTCGGGATGAATTGCTCTACTTCGTAACAAACCGTTATTAGTGTTTTGTTCTTACTGTTCTGGCCTTCCCCAGACATAGTGTGAACAGGGTTCCTTGCAGGCATAAGTGCTTGGTTGGAGGGTTGCAGTTTGAGAGTAGAGTTCCGTGTGTCCACACAGGGCAGTGCAAACACACGGCCTGATTTCTTGTATTCAGAACAATTAATTTGAGTTATTCTTTCATATTTTTTTTTCGGCGTTTGTAAGAGAGAGAGGAGAATTTCTGGAAAAAAATCCAGCAAAAAGAGAGAAAATAGCGGGATATAAGATGTTCATCTTAGAACCCTAAAAAGGGGATGTAAACAGCTTTCTTCTATTCGAAAAGAATAGAAATAACATTGAAAGCGCTGAAAGGCTCCAGAGATTACATCTGTGTGGAAATACCCTTTGAATAAAAATGAGACTGCAAAACAGAAATAGGCTGAGTCACAAAAAAAAATCGTTTTTTTTTTTAATGGGAAACTCTGATCCAAGCAAAAACATTGTTATCTGACAATGGCTACTTATGCACCAGGCAGCAGTAGTCATGAAACAGTAAACACATTTTTTTTTCCTTCTTCTTCACAGAGCCCACAATAGAGTCCCTCCCACTCTGACCCAAACAAAAGAAAAAGAAAAAAAATTGATAAGACCACAACCTAAGCCTCTCGTGCTTAGTCACATAAAGAGAAGGGGGGGAAAGAAAACAGTGGGGTCTTACTTTTTTTGAGATCCTTTTTAAAGGAAGATAAGGGTTATAGGGGGTAATTTGCATAGCACCATTTTTTTGTCTCAAAAGCTGGGGGCTTTAGCAAAGGGGAGGGGGTGTGTCAACAGAGATTAAAAAAAAAAAAATAGAAAAATTGTAAGATGAATGTGCCTCTCGTGCATACACATCGAATAAATAAAAAAAGGAGGGAAATCAGAAAAGTTGAAAGTACAGCAAACAAAAGAAAAAGAAAAGGGAGGAACCAAATAAGGGACATCCCTTCAAGATTGTGTTTGCCTTTCAAAAAGAAAAAGATATTATTTCTTCTCAGGGAGAAACCTACGCGTCTCCTTCTCTTCTTTCAGTCCCTTGATAAAAAAGGAGATAGGGAAATATGGGGGTGATCAACACGATAAACACACAAATACGGTTTTTTAAAAAAAAAGGGGGAAAAGAAAACTTTTGGAAGACGGATGGGCCTTAATGGGGCGCAACACATTTTTCCAAAAACAAGTGTTTTCTCGCACACAGTTGACAGTTCATTGGGGCCGACCCGAATATTTCTTTTCTGTACTATCATCCTTTCAAAAAAGAAACGATACACGCCGGACGCAAATGAACTAAAAAAGAATGTTAAAAAAAAAAGGTTAAAACAAGAAGGGGGGACAAGAAGGGATTCCTTTTGGTAAAGGTAGTGGGATAGGGGGAGAATCAATGGGAAAATTGCCGGTACGGCATTTTCCCCAGATGGATCGCATAGAAAATTTGTAGAATAATTCAACATAATAAACGTATCAGAGAAAAAGGGGGAAAAACTCACGCAAAAAAAGACGGGAAAAGAAATGGGTAAAAAAAAAAAGGGATGAGTCAAGAGAGTCAAGAGAAATCTCTAGCCCAATTCCTAAAGAAATCCGAAGTTTCAGAACTATCGCGAACAGTGAGGACCATTGCTCAAGAAGAAAGGTCGGTGTTGGGAATTGAGGGAGAGTAGTGAGATTCCTTAGGTGGGAGAGAGGGGGAATAGTAACCAGAATATTTTTTTTTTGAGTAAAGGTTTTAGGCCCAGAATGACCGTTCACCTACAAACAAAAAAAAAACAAAAAAAAAGGTGTGATAAATAAAATGTTACTCCGCAAATAATAATAACGAACAACTAAATAAATACGGGGGAGGGAGGGAGGGGAGAGAGAGAGAGAGAGAGTGAGTGAGTGAGTGAGTGAGTGAGTGAGTGGATGAGAGAAAGTGAAAAGAAAACCTCAAGATGAGTTCCTTACACAATCTTTTTTTGTAGTTACTGTCGTTTCGTGACTAATAAAAGTCATGAAATAACTTTTCATATTTGTTTTGTTTTTTTTTGTTTTTTTGATGCTGTTTGCTTTTTGGGGATGTCCCAAAAAAGACAAAGGAGGCAACAAAAACCCCACCCCCACCCCCAAAACCCCTAAAATAACCCTGCATTGCTGTTTGAAATGGATACTGTTTCGGTTGGTGTTGTTCTTTTTGTTCTGATCGCCTAAGTAAGAGGGTAGTGAGTATGTTATGAAAGTGGGAGCAGAAGAATCTGGTTGCTAGAGTGGACACCTCTGGTAACATCATCTGTCCTTCCTCTCAAATATAAAGGGCCAATCACTTCTTCAGTATTCATCAGACAGGGTTTTATGGTATGTGTAATGACTATTTTGCCTACATTAAATGATATTTCCTTATGAGATTATTGCGGTTCAAATATTTTGAAGAAAAAATTCAAAAAAAAAAAAAAGATAAAAATAAGTTACGGTGAAAATCCAATCAGGTTATTGCTGTTCTGGTACTATCCCGAAAAAAACAGGAGTTAGCTGTTAACCCTTTCCGGACGGAAGGCACTTTTGTGCCACGCAAATGTCTAAAGGTGGTTGTACTATGTATTCACGTCAATTTTTTTTTTTTTTCGAGCGACGATCAAAAATATGCATCGGGTCATATTTTACCTTGTGGGAGAGGAAAAACACAGCGTATCACAAAAAAAGGCGGCCTCCGTCTGGAAAGGGTTAATACTATATCGCAAGATAGGGAGAAAAAAAAACATGGCGTTTTAAAAAAGATGCAAGCAAAAAACCAAAGAGCAAAAAAAAAAAAATAAAAAAGAAAAGCAGAGGAAACAAACGGCAAAGAGAGAAGGGGGGGGGAAGGGGGGAGGGAAGGGGAGGGGAGCGGGGGAAACTAACCAACATATTTCCTTCTTCCTGTGGTCATTTTTCTTTCCCCAGCTAAGATTCCCCCCTTCCTAATTCCCTTATCCTAAAACCGCGATATCGCCTTTTTTCTTTTTTTCTTTTCCCTTTCTTTTCTGATGTTGTGCTTGACACCTTTTTAAAAAAAAATGTTTCCCTGGTTTCAAGGGAGGTTATGGCAATCTATAGATGTATTATAGATATATCTGTATACGGGCTACAATTCATGTATTGCTTCCTCGTTTATTTCAACTGGAAGTCACGTCAAACTCTTTTTTTTCTTCTTTTTTTTTCCCAATTTTTTCTTCAAAAAAAACCTAATCAAGGAACGGCAAAATCCGTCACCCCTCCTGACCTACATGTAGATGCGCCCAGCGCTGCCTCCCGCTCCCCCCATGCTGGGCGAAGAGTCGTCACCGTACGGGGCGGAGGAGATAGAAGGCTGCGTGGCCGGGTTTCCTGCCACAGCGTCCTCCGCGAAGGGGGAGCCTGTTGTCGAGAAGGGGTCGCTGTAGGTCGGGGTGTTGACGCGGTTCGCAGCGAGCGTTGCGCCCATGGTTCCGCCCATGGTGCCTGCAAGGTCACCCGCACCGTACGGCGCGCTCTTGTACTCGTCGGCACCCTCCAAGTCTGGGAGTGGGCCCTCCTCCGGGTCGAAGGGAAGCGGTGCCGCAGCACGCTCGCTCCACTTCTTGTCCAGGCGCTTCTGTCTCTTGGTGTCACCATAAGTGAAGGTGTAGAACAGATAAATGGTCAAGGTGATCAGGACCAGAAGACCAATCACCATCGCCGCCTTCTCAGAGTCGGTCAGCTCACGGTAGCCGCTGGAAGGGTCAACCGCGCTGTAGCCTGCTCCCCGTTGCTGTGCCTCGGCAGCGTCCTGGATGCAGTCGTGCTTCTCAATGCCGTCGACCATCTCGACGGTCCTGGAGTACCCACCGTAGCAGCTCATGATGTAGCAGACGTCGTTCTGCGCAACGTAGGAGTCCTTGGAGAAGGCGTGGCACTGCGCGGTCTCGACCTCGAGGTCCTCCTGCGACGCAAGGGGCTTCACGTAGATCTCAAGGATGCCTCCGCCGTATTCGTAGCCGGTCGCCTCCTTCGACGTCTCCGCAAGCTGGGGGATCGCGTCCGCAACGCTGTTCATCTTGTCAATGAGCTCGGTAGGGTTCAGCTTCATCTGCGCAAGCGTGAGGACGGACCCGCAGAAGTGCTTGTACTCATCCATGACGTCCTCGTTCTCTTCCTTGATGAGGGCGTTGTAGGGTGCCTTCAGTGCTGTGAAGACGTCGGTGTCCTCGGTGGCCTTCTCGCAGGCGCCCTTGGAGTAGTAGGTGGCGGCAGAGACACGCACCTTGTTGTAGTGAGCGGGGTTGCAGAGGGGGGCCACGAAGTCGGTCGACCCGCAGATGCATTCATGGGTGTCCAGGTTGCATGTGGCGAACCTGTCCTTGAAGTACCTGCAGTGCTGGTCGTGGGTGCAGTACAGCACGATGGCGCCAATCTCTTCGTCCTTGGGTGCAAGGTCAAGGGCTTCGAGGGACGCAGCCGCACGGTCCTCGTCATTCAGTGCGGTGGCGGAAACGGAAAGAAGCAAAAACACGAAGATAGTGTACAGAGGCCTAGCCGTGTGGCCCATGGTGGACCGCGGCAAGGCAACCTCTGCAGAGGCCCTACCAAAGCGTGTGTTTTGCTGTTGTGGGGCGTCTCTGCATACCTGTCCTATCGTTGTGCTTTGTGAATATGTTTTGGTATAGTTTGTGTAGGTTCGGTTTTTTTTTACTTTTTTTCCTGTAGTGAAAGTGTAGAAGGAAGGAGAGGGGAGGGGCTGAACAATAATGAGAAAAGATATGACAGTTCTTTTTAATCTATACATTTTGTTTTGGTATCGACAATCATTGCCACAGAGAGAACAATTTTCTGAGGATGTGGTAACAGGCACAAAGTAAAGACCAATGGGAAAACTCTGAGCCCCTTTCTTTCCAACGCTCACAACCACAGCAAAAAAATCGGGGGTTTTTCTTTTACTAAGCCCTGGTTTCACAGAGCAGAAAAAACACATCATTCCTCTGATCCTGAGTGAACACTGCAACAGGCGCAGTACCCACCGCCTCTGCGGGCACCCATTCCTTCTTGGCCGTGAGAACCACCTCTTTGTTTTCGACATTATAGAACTGCACAAACACCTCACGCACACCCCCTCTCGTACGCCGTTCTAGCACCTTCCCGATGTGCGTCCCTTCCTCCGTTGTGATATAAAAATTGTTAAAGACGTTTTTGAAGCATTCTGGCAGTTCCAACTCACGCTTCCGTTTCCTTCCTTGCTTTGGGGGGGTGAGGGTAGGGGTAGCAGATACCCCTGCAACGCTGTCTGGCTGTGTTTCCTCTGTTGGGGGAACGGCTGGTTTTGCGAAGAGGGGGGCCGGAGTCGAAGGAGACGGTGTTTCTACCTCGCACATTGGTGTCTGCGGGACAAGCACCTCGTTGGTGAATGCACCAGAGGCAAGACTGTTTGGTGCCAGAACCTTCGCCTTTGGAAGCTGCTGCGACTGCGATTGTTCGTACATCATCGCATCACCTCCTTGCGTCTCCGCATTTCCAAAAGGTGTCTGCGGGGAAGCCTTGCACAACAGATTCATCGTGTATTCTGGAGGGAGAAATGAAGAAGGGAGATGAGGTGGAGTGTCAAACTGTAAAGGGGAAAAGAGGATGGGGGAAAATGAAGGAAGAAGAAGAAGAAAAAATCCGTTGTTAGGAGTTAAAGTGATTCGTCTCTTCACCCCCCTATGGTGGAAAAAAACTGAGCAGTTAGAACAGGGTACGGAGGGGAAAGAGGGAGAGAGCAAATGATACTTAAAAGATGCATGGACGATGCTGGGGGCGTAAAGGAAAGGTGGGTTTTCACAAAGTAAACAATCACAAAAGACTCTTGATTTTTTTTTTTTTTTTTTTTTTTTTGATTTTTTTTTAGGTGGAGAGATGAGATTGGCCCCGCATAACATCTGCACTCCACAGCTCCTGACAAAGCATCATCGGTTCTCTCATAAACACTCAAATCACAAAGGTGACCCCATGCTCCCCCCTCCCCCCCACTCCCAACTAAACGGACACAGAAAAATGCAGGGGAAACAAGGGGGTCATCTGGCTATTATAACGAACCATGTTTGAGAAATCATGCCAGAATGAAGACGGGCTGGTTCAAAAACGATACTCACTATATAAGCATACAATGCAGCGAGGCCGAACAAGCCTCGCTAAGGCCTGATACAGGCGCGGCCGAGGGGGCTAATAATACTCAGGCATGGCTCAGTATTACTCCTCAGCAACAGATAGATTTTCCAGACATGCCTATTTTTGGACGTAGCCGGCCTCGTTGCATTGTATGTATAAAAGAAAAAATATAAAAAATCGTTGGTTGGGATAGAGGGAAAAAAAAGCAGTGTTTGTCCGCTATTGGATTGAACGCCCGGGGGGGGTAGGGGTGGGGGTGGGGGGGAGGGTACCAAAGACTTCTCAAAGCAGCTTCTGAAAGAAACGAAGCTTTCGTTGAGAATTCAGGGAGGAGATAAAAAAAAAAATATAAGATGAAAGCCTCTCTTTGTGCTGAGTCACCTTTAAACAAGATCGGGTCTTTTGTTTGTGCGCTCAAAGTCGGGAAAACAAAAAGGTGAAAAATTTGTGCTAAACTGAAGTACGGTTGTTGTGGTTAATTGAGTACTCAAAAAGAAACAAGCGAGCTTCTGTCTTTTTCAATCCGGTTTGTTTGCCCTGCAGCGCTGCCTCCAATCTTTTTTAGAATTGACAACAAGTTGTTTTATCAAAAAAAATGCAGTTTTGGACAATGTTCGGCTCTAGAACTATACCTGCTTTCAAACATACACACACCCCGAGCGTGGAGTGTGTCCCGAACCTCTCTCTTGAAGAGATAAAGTCACAGTTTTTCGATGATGTGTATCCGTAG
Organism: Rhynchopus sp. YZ270_cl-10; assembly: GCA_964035575.1. NCBI lineage: Eukaryota > Euglenozoa > Diplonemea > Diplonemida > Diplonemidae > Rhynchopus > Rhynchopus sp. YZ270_cl-10. The sequence continues at coordinate 970,057 of OZ037851.1, forward strand.
TACCCATCTATGAAAAAAGGTGAAGTCCCCCCTCCCGGGCCCCTCTCCCCTAAATGGAAAACATATCCTTCATTTAATGAGCGCATACAATGACATCAAAATTTTGTTTGATCATAGACTACTATCACTAGATAGCAACCACGGTTTTTTTCTTCACAGGATCTTTAAAAGAGAGCAAATAGAAGGAGTACGCTTTGCAGTAGGAGGTGTCATCATTCATTAATGAGTGCATACAATGACATCAAAAGAGAAAAAAAAACACGATGGGAAATGGTTCGCTCTAGGAACTAAAGAGGGGTTCAACCTACTATCTCGGTGGACCTATTATACCGGTATAATAGGTCCACGTTTTTTTTTTTTGGAGTTAAACCTTTCAAAATATCTAAAATATTTCGGGGGGGACATGGTGGTGGGATAGTGGGATAATAGCTCCAATCCAATAACTGTAAATCTTTCCCAAAAAAAATCTCAAAAAGTAGGCCAAAATAATAGGTCCATTACCCCCTAAGATTCCCCCCCCCCCCCCCCCCCTTTACCCACATTTGATTTCAAATACACACTAGAAACGTTGAAAGATAGTCGTTACGGACACACCTTCATTGCAACACCACAAAAACCTTCAGAATAGTATTTAAAAAAATAAAAAAATAAGATGGACCGTCCAGGGCTAAGCCACCTTACAGAAAACTAAGTTGAATGTGCGTATTGTGTGCACAGAACTTAAAGCTTCATGTTTTGGGCGAGGGCATTTGGTTGTACCCTCTCACTTAAATGGGAACGTATAGGCCCACTGCATAGGAGTGTAGACCCCCTTCTATGGATTGGAGAGGGGATTTATAGCGTTCGCTATAGTCATACACTATCGTCACATTGCATGCAAACCATGAAAAAACCTTTTAAAAAAAATGAGAAAGAAAAGGTTATAAAATGAACCCGATCCTTTCGTGCTTGGTCACCTCATCAAAAAAAGTTGAAACGTGCTAAAATGCATCTCATGCAAAGTGGGACGTGAGTTTTCCGTACCATAAGAGAACGGAGGCGATTCACAACCGCTCGGTGAATCACGCAACCTCTTTATACCCCGTAAGAGAACGGGGAAAAAATAACAAAAAAAAAAAAAATACTGAGGATCAGAAGAGACAAAAAAAAAACATCTTAGCAACTCACACCGCATGATATGCTTCTTCTTTATCTACAAAAATAACGTTTTTTTTTACCCCCACATTACCCCAAATACCCCCCTTTCCCCCCACATCCCTACCTGAACGGACCTTAACATATCCCAATAATGGTTCCCTCTTGGAGGGTGTATCCCCTCGGGGTTTATCTCCTAATTTGGCGAAGTTGAAACGGTTGTGTTGAGAGGGTTGTAGTGTAGGTGTCATTTGGTAGGCTTATTGTTTTGAAGGTGCGGCGGCGGCAGCTCTGGTTAGTTTGTCGTGGCAGGTGTGGCAGACGCGGACAGGGTCTTTGTATCCCATAGCGGAGATGGCGATCTTTTGTTTTGAGTGTTCATGGCAAAAGACGTATCCGCATGACCGGCAGTGGTGCTTGCGCACAGTGAAACCAAACTTTATCCCACACCCTGCCTCCCCGCACTGCGCCCACACACGATCCTCTTGCCATACAGGACGTTTTTCCTCATACACCGCTGCCAACTCTGGCTCCATCAATGGTGCAGCCATACCTCAAATCGCTTTCAATGCCAAAAAAACACCTCACACAGTTCCCCCCCACGGAACTCCTGATAAAGGGATGAATGAATTGTACGGAGGGGGGGGGGAGATTATTTGGGTGATAAAGTGAAGTGTGATATCGAAAGGGGGAATGGGGTAGTATCTGAGTGTGAAGAAGCACGGTAAAAACCCTCTGGAGGGGAATAAAGGAAATATGTATAAAACCCGCAAATTTTGCGGTCTTGGATGCAGGGTGGCATCTGTCAAAAGGTAGAGTGCAAACTGTTTTTGACTGTTGAACTATTGAGTAGTTGAGTGGGGTTATCTGGTTGTGAAAGGATTTGAAGTAAAAACATCTTTTTTTTTATTGTGAGGTTGGGGAGGGGGTATGGTGCAACTAAAACAAAGATAAAACAAAATAAAACAAAAACGGAAGAAGGGGGAATTGTAAGAACCTAAACCTCGCATGTTTACTTAATCACCAAAAAAGAGGGGACAATAACAACAACCCAACCTCATTAGAGCAGAGGAGACAAAAATGAACAAAAACTTGGTAGGGTGAGATGACTGCGCAAAATGTGAGCTGCACTTTCTCTCGATGAAGGGAAACGAAAAAGAAGTAAAAAGAAGAAAAAGTGAAGTTCATAGTGCAAACGCCTCTGGGACGTAGTCACTGATAAAAAAAGGGAAATGGAATAAAAAGAAGGAGTTTTCTTCAAAAAAGAAGAAGGGAAAAAAATAGCTGCATGATGGCCCATTGATGGGTCAGAACGGAATTGACCCCTTTTTTGTTTTGCTTTATTTTCTTTCTTTTCGTATAAAACAACAACAGAACACACACACACTCTCTCTCCGGGTAATGTTCGCTCTTAGGAACTACCCACACCTTAGTGGGGCTGTACTCCGTTCAGGCGTTGCCCACTCTAAATCCGTTATCAAACGCACACACCTTTCCCATGCTCCCTCTCTGTTCTGTTAGCTGATAAGCTACAAGACAGTAGAGGATTTGTATTGCACGCACAAGAAGACAGCATGTTACCCAGGTCATCCACAGTCACCTTTGTATAAACCAAAAACGGGGTGCAAGATATTTCTCTTCTAGCTTATTGAAAAAAAAGTGATTTTTACTTTTGTTCATTTGAAATATTTCTCCGTTGTTTTTTTTTTAGCTTTTCATTTACCCTCGAATCATACTCTGTTAGGGTAACAGCCGAGCTTCGTATCGAACAATAGAGATAAAAAAGCAGTGACCCTCGAAAAAATACACAGTGACAAAGTGGGGAAATTTTTCTCGCTCTTCGAACTAACAACATAAACTGACTGGGGGGACAGTGGAGACTTCAGATATCTCTCTTTCTTTCCCACACCTATTTCCTTTAAATTTTTATTGCAATTGGTGATAATTTTTCGCACTCCACTCTGTATCCCTCCTAATTTGTGTAGAAAAAAAATTCACCTATACAACACTGTTCTTAGCAAAAATCCGGGGGGGGATGGGGGAATTTCGCACTCAAAGCCCAGAAAATCCTCTGCTGGAAAGCAGGGGCCTTTCCTATATGTTCCTTTTTTCTTTATTACTTTTTTTGTAAGCCTTTCTCTGGTTCTTCACTTTTTCTTTACAGCGATTTATCGGGGTAGGGTGTTTCGCGGGGGACAGATCATTCACAAAGATTCGCGTGAGGGCGGGGTTTTCTCCGTGCCGAGCCTGTCTTCTGTGTGAGTGCGGAGTGGCTGGTTGCGATTGGTATCTTTCTTGATCCCATTGAGGGGTGCTGTGGGCGGACGAGGTCGGGGTAGGGCGTTTCTGTGTCAACTGTGGGTGGACGTGTGCACTCTGCTGGGGGTGGTGCTGTGGGAGTGATGGTGTGCCCACCTGTTGCAGGCCTGCCTGCAGAGGCCTTGTTCTTCACAAGCATGCCGTACAACGACTGGAAGTAGTGCTCCTCCGGCGAAGACGTGTCCCCCTCCAAGCTCTCCAGTACCATTACCTCGCTTGGGTTGAAGCTTCCCACCAACTCTGACGCAAGCTCGCACGTTGCTGCTGATGCTGCCGAGTCCAACGCAGAACGGGCACTCTTCCGAACACGTTTCCCCGACGTCGCCCTCGTCATCGCAGTCTTCTTTGTCTGCGAAAACTCATCATCATCATCAACAAACAGACAAGAGTAGTCCACCGTGTTCAACACCGACGTTTCCTCAGTCATCTTCCCACGCGTAAATCCAAAAGACCCTGATAAATTGGACCCTGTAATGCTGAACGACGACGCTCGGGACGGCCTGTCCTCAGCAAAGAGAGGTGTATCTGCTGCAGAGGATGAGGACGATGATGACGATGACGACGACTCTGACAGCGACCTCCTGTGGTCCGAGTCACCGCTGAGGGAGCCTGCGGTGTCCTTGCACACAGGCTTCTTCGCCTTGTCGCCTGTGGGCCTCTGCTTTGTCGATGTGGGCGCCTTCCTGCCCGCACTCTTCTGCGGCCTCCCGGGCCTGGCCTGGTCAGCAACAGCACCCTCCTCCTGCCTGTCCTCAAAGAAGGAGTTGTACTTCTTCGGCACGGGGCCAAACTCCTCTGCAGAGTCGTCTCGTGTGCAGTCGCTGGGCTCGTCCTCAGAGAGGAGCTTTGCCTTCTTGAGCTCCGTCTGTGTGGGGCACGCATCCTCGAACAGGTCAAGGGAGTCGTTCGGAAGGCGTTGGCGTGATGCAGGACGTATCTGCTGATGTGGCCCAGCCTGGCTTGGCTCAAACTGCTGCAGCAACGATCGGTACCATGCGACAGAGTGCTGGCCGCCCCCGCTGGGGTGGGGTGCGCCTGGCCGGATGTGTGTAGGCTCGCTCTGCATGACGCGATCTGCAATACCCGCACTGCCGTTACGTGTGAAGTCGCCGCTGGCGCTGGGCGCACTGCCCCGCACACCCGGTGCGAAGGAGGGCCACTGCTGCTTACTGTGCGTGCAGCGATCCACAGTCGTCTTCGTGATACAGGCCGACCCTGAGCGTGTGGTGATCTGGGTCTGCAGCAGCTGGCGTTTCTCAGAAAGTGCACATGCAGACGAAGGCACCTTACGGCGCGAGAAGAAAGACATTGGCAAGTGAGACTTCTCCTCCACCGCATCCTCTCTGCCTGCGTCCTGATGTACGTCTTCCTCCGTCTTATCCTCCTCCCTACGTTTGCGTTCCCTCATCACTTCGCGCACAGAGGACCTCCCGATCTCTGTTAGGACAAGATTCTCAATATCATCGGGTCGCTTTGGCACTGTTGGCACAGGAGATGCTGGGACAGTCGACTTCTGCACATTCACAGCCGCAGCAGAGGGGGGTGACGAGGTGCACACAGGCGCAGGCGACAGGTCGTGGTCGGCAGCAGGCACAATGGGTGCGGAGGGGGTGCTGGTCTTCCGGATGGTTGTGGACCTGGGTGTGGTGTGCGTGCTCGGTGGTGTTGTAGTGAAGGGCTGTGCGACAGCGTCGAAGACCGTGCCGATCTCGCTGTTGAGGCGCTTCACGGAGAGCCTCTTCCGCAACTCAATGCGCAGGGCAGACGCGTCCACGTCCCCAGACACCTCACGTGTGCAGACAACCTTCTCCGAGTCGATGCGTTCCATCACAACAACGGGGCGCGTCTGGGCCAGCACACTATGTACGTCGAGACCCTCCTTCTCACGCATGACGACGCGTCTGCGCTGCTCCTCCGACGGCGTCTCAGAGAGGTGCAAGGGTGCGGGCTTGGAGGTCACGTCAGCGTCACTGTCGGGTGCGGCGATGTCGTCGGCGCTTCTCTTTGGCGCGGCGGTGGGTGGGCTGCGTATGTCGCATTTGAGGAAGAACGACGCTGCCTCGCTGTACTTGCTGAAGGGCTTTGCATCAGTCTTCTCTGCAATACCGTCACATTCCGACACATCACGTTCAGCAGGTACATCTGTGGTCTTGTCTTCGAACATCCTCGCCGCCTTAGGTTGTTGCTTGCTCGCCTTCGCAATGGCCGGGGACGTCAACGCAGTGAAGTCGCCCTTGCTCCCAGGCTTGGACGGGTGCTGCGCCGCAACCTTGCGCTTCTTCTCCTTTCGCTTTCTCTCCATCTGCCATCCCGCCCCTTTCCCACCTCGTCCAAAGACATCCCCCTCGAGATAATTAACATTTACAACACGAAAGTTGCTTGAAGGAAGCGACTGGACGCACACATCATTTGGCATCAAATACTAAAAAGGATTTCTGTGGGGAAAGTGTACAAAGGGGGATGCAGAGATGGAAAGAGTACAAAATAAATATGGGCCGTATCTTGTTATGGCGTCAATATAACTTGCTGGGCTGGGGGGGGTGGGTACCATAGATATATCCTTTAGAAAAAGGAAGTATGTAGGAAAAAAATTGGTAAGATGATCCTAAGCCTCTCTTAGTCATTTAAGGTGTCCTTCCCTGCTCCCCACAATTATTCAACATCCCACAATGTTTCTAGCAGGAATTGCTTCTCGTGTTCCGCTGATATCACCCAGGAACTTCCGTACACACTGAGGGGCTCTATCGTGAGCAGACCGCATTTTCCATGGTATGTCAGGCAGGACATAAGCTCGTTTCGCCATAGAAGCATTGCGTCGTAGCTGCCGACCTCTTCCCTCTTGCTGTGCACGAAAAAGACCGGTACTCTCAGTTTTGAGAGGGGAAGGACATCGCAAGAAAGCTCTGTTGGGCTCACAAACGCACTGCAAAGAGCAACCCTAATCAAGCTCCCGGCATGTTGGCTGGCATGCAATGCAACCAAAGCCCCCAACCCCCTCCCTCTTGCGGCAACGTGATAATAGTCTACCTCTGTGTACTTCTCTGCCTGGCTCACACAGAGCAGCAACTCACCCGCTGCTTTGCTCACCCATGTCCCTGCGCCAACGTTCTTACGTTTTCCCTGATTCTTGACGGCTCTGCCAAACTGCACGCCCTCAGTAATACGACAATGAACCACCCCATACCCATTTGAACACCAGTACTGTGTCTCTGCATCATATGAGTCTGGTTGCCATGTGTCATAACATCCGGAATGTGAACACAGCATCAAAGGTACGCGCCCATCAATGACACCTTCCCCACTGTGCTCTGGTATAATCGGAACAACGCCAGCTGTAGGGAGAAAAAGCCATGAGTATGGTGAGATCTGCACTGCAGTCGCAGACGCGAGAGGGGGCATGCCCACGTACGTTGTGGCGATAGACCTAACAGTGCGGAAAGCGAAGTCGACGACGATGACCTGCTGCGGGGTGCAGGGGCCGGAGGCAAACAACACGACCCGTGTGGCATCAATCTTCTTGATGTTGTGAAGGCACGTCAAGTTCAGGTGAAATGTTTGCTTGAAGAAGCAAGTGGACGCTGTCTCAACATCATAAGTAAGAAGAATGTCAACATTGTCGTGCGATGCAATGAGTGCAACAAGACTCGCGCTGATGACGCAGAGCGAGGACGTAATTTGGTGCACCGACCTGATGCTTCCAACATCGAGCAACGACACCGGCTTCTCGTACTGGGCCTTTTCCATGTCATATTTGGAATGGTAAAGACGGAATGTATCACACGTCTGATCGCAAAGATACACAATACCCCTATCCTGAAAGAAGCACGGTGACATCACCATCGCACTTTCAGATCCATCCAATATCGAGAACCGATCTTGCTTCCGCCCAGCCATCTCCACAGGGTGAATCTCAAAGCCATTGCTGTGTCTGCGTACACTCGCAACACACAACGATGTCCCTGAGGGAATCACACCGCATTGCGCATCCCACGAGAGCCACAAGATGAGGTCTCCGTTAAAGGAGATCGAAGGTGAGGCAACGTGCTCACTGCCATCTGTGATGCTGTGCACAGTACGTCCTCCAATCTCCAGCAGTACTAATCGTGTGCCTGTAACCCCTTCTGACACAAACGTTTCCACCCCAACGCCATATTCTGTAGAAAAGCAGATCTCAGACACGTTCACCACTGCCTCTGCATAACTCCATCTTCCCTCATCCTGGAGAGTATAACCCAGGCCCTCTGAGGTTAACTGCACACCTATCAGCTCGTTGTGACGCGAAAAGCACAGACGCGAAGGAGGATACAATGACAAAGGGAGTTCTCCACCTTTCCCCGTGCGTGTGATGACAGAACGACCCCACGTCATAAAATCCCGTTCTGTTGTGTTTGTCATATCTTCGGCATCGTAAGTATGGACTGTGTTGGTGTCAGTGCGCGTATCGTACTCACACCATAGGCAGAAGCGCCCCTCGTCAATTCCTCCCGCCAATGACAGAAATTCCACGGATGAAAAGTCTGAGACTGGGAAGGCTGTTATTCCCACAATCTCGTGTGCCTTCGACGTTGCTAATCCAAGAAAGCGTCGGGTGAGCGACATCGTACACGCTGAAGAGTCCACGACACTACTAGGCGCACATTTCTTCAACACGATTAACAACTTTTCGACATCAGACATCATTCCAGAGGGGTATGCTTGGAGTGTATGAGGGGCACCGTTTCGGATGGTCTCTGGAACCATCTCAGGAACACACGTTCCAATGCATTCGCAAATATTTGTATGTCCGAAAGCGCATAAGAAATGCAGTCGATACCACTCTCGCGTCTCTTCTGTGCTGTTCAGGGCGTCCCGTACGGAGTGCCAACATGTTATGTCTGGTGCTTGTTTTGCAACCTTCTGGCGCTTTTGTTGCGTCTTCCCGCAGCTGTGGCGTGCGATTCTATCCTGCACTGCTGCGGTGAGTTTGCATATCTCCTCCTGACACAGCATCCACTTCTCCGTGAGGGCAGCTTTTTCATTCTCGATCTTGCTTTGCAACGACTGTGATATTGTACTCCGATCCGGAATATCAGGCGGGGAAGACACCTTTTCCTTTACGCAGACGGTTTCCGCACAGGCTGTGTCTCTGCTTTTCCTCAGGGATCGTTGTCTTCTGAACTCTGGGTGCTGAGGTTCTGGTGGCGTGGGCTTCACTTGCGCCAATGGCAGTTCTGTAGCAGACGACATTGCTTGCGACGTATCATGAAACATTTTACCACAACCTAGACTCTGTGGTGGTGTGTGATATCTTGCTTTAAAAGCACTTGTTGGGGATTTGTGAGTATTGGGGGATGGTGTTCTAGGCAAGCTGTGAGCCTTGCCCGAGAAGTTAGATTATGTTACTGCCGTGAAAGTATGGTGAGACATCCTACCTTGTTCCAGTGCGTCGCACAAATGTCACAGTTCGCATCAATCTGTCTCAAGTGCGGTCCGAGTATCCGGGAAGTCCTATAACTCCGCGCCTATCTGTCACAATTTTTGAGACACACTTAAACTAAAAGTTAGAACAGCAGCTCAAATAAGGTAAGTGAAGTCCATTGAAAAAGAATGGATCAGTCCTATTCGTGGTCATTTACCCCCCCCCCTTTGGGTCGGTGAACCGGAAATTTTGGAAATAAGGGGGTAAAATAAGGGGGGGGGGGTAAATGAGGGGGTAAGGGGGGGGGGTAAATTACCATGTTATGGGTTAGGTCATGTTTTTGGGTGGGAAGGGGGGACTTTTTCATACACGGTGGGGTAAAATTTTGCACAACACAGTGTGACGACACATGCTCTCATGACAAATGTGTCATCTGAAAAAAATTCCTCACTTCCTTGCGACATCGCAAGCAGTCATGCATCATGGATCCACATCATCCACATCATCTTTCTGCCCGTGCCTGAACCATGACTGGTCAGGGATCACGGTGTTGCCTCAGATTCCGTGAGGTGTCCCAAACGTATCGCCCACGCAGCACAAACGTACCCACCTGCACCCATCTACCTGCACACGTGATGTAAAACAGGGTGAAAGATTATTTGCACTTTACCCCTTTCCTCATTTCGAGCTTGTCTCCAGCTTCCAATCAGACGAGTCCTACAGTCTCCGGATGTACGACCCGCTGAACACATCAGCCCCTCCCAGCAAACCATAAAACAAAACAGGTATGCGCTGCACTAAGTGAAACTATTACCCCATAATTACACGCCAGGTGGTGTTTTGCCACTCGTTCCCTGAACCCCCTCGCTTCGCTCGTGGGTTTAGGTCACTCGTGACAAAACACCACCTGGCGTGTTGCGGCGATAATTACCCAAAAATTACCTGGTGGCTGGTACTTTACCCCCCCAGGGGGGTAAAGTACCAGCCACAACAGGGTATTATAAGGGGGGGGGGTAAATTACCATGTTATTTTGGCCTGAACCGTTTTTTTCTGAAAAAGGGGGTAAAATAAGGGGGGGGGGTAAATTTAGGGGGGGGGGGGGGGGTAAATGACCACGAATAGGACTGATATTGCATCTTGTTGCCACCATGGTGCCGAACCTACATATGATGAAACAGCGGATCTTCATACGAAGATAGTGGGAATAGTTGGAGAGCAGCGGGAGAAAAACACAATCATATCTACACGAAACGAAGTAGCTCCCCTACACCGCTTAAAGATTATACTTCCCAACACTCAAAAAATAAAACAGTTGGGAATAAACGAGTGGTACTCTTGGGGTGGAAAACAAAAACTGTCATGAAATCGATAGTCCCAGGTATCCCTAGATCAGGAGTTCAAATAATATTGCAAACAAACGTGGGAGGCATGTACCCAAAACAATAAAATAAACCACATACCTCACGCAAAGAATAAAGAAACTGTGCCCTCTTCACAATCCCTTCGACTCTATTCCACTCACTTCTCTGTCAACACTATTTTCGACGTATATGGACGACCTGTTTCCTGTCGCTTAAAACGACGAAGGTCGACACGCTGTTTCGATCGCGTTCTTTTCGACGCGTTTCGACACGCTGTTTCGATCGCGTTCTTTTGGATGCGTTTCGACACGCTGTTTCGATCGCGTCCTTTTCGACGCGTTTCGACACGCTGTTTCGATCGCGTTCTTTTGGATGCGTTTCGACACGTTGTTTCGATCGCGTTCTTTTGGATGCGTTTCGACACGCTGTTTCGATCGCGTTCTTTTGGATGCGTTTCGACACGCTGTTTCGATCGCGTTCTTTTGGATGCGTTTCGACACGTTGTTTCGATCGCGTTCTTTTGGATGCGTTTCGACACGCTGTTTCGATCGCGTTCTTTTCGACGCGTTTCGACACGCTGTTTCGATCGCGTCCTTTTCGATGCGTTTCGACACGCTGTTTCGATCGCGTTCTTTTGGATGCGTTTCGACACGTTGTTTCGATCGCGTTCTTTTCGATGCGTTTCGACACGCTGTTTCGATCGCGTCCTTTTCGACGCGTTTCGACACGTTGTTTCGATCGCGTTCTTTTCGATGCGTTTCGACACGCTGTTTCGATCGCGTTCTTTTCGACGCGTTTCGACACGCTGTTTCGATCGCGTCCTTTTCGACGCGTTTCGACACGTTGTTTCGATCGCGTTCTTTTCGATGCGTTTCGACACGCTGTTTCGATCGCGTTCTTTTCGACGCGTTTCGACACGCTGTTTCGAGCGCGTCCTTTTCGATGCGTTTCGACACGTTGTTTCGATCGCGTTCTTTTGGATGCGTTTCGACACGCTGTTTCGATCGCGTTCTTTTGGATGCGTTTCGACACGCTGTTTCGATCGCGTTCTTTTGGATGCGTTTCGACACGTTGTTTCGATCGCATTCTTTTGGATGCGTTTCGACACGTTGTTTCGATCGCATTCTTTTGGATGCGTTTCGACACGTTGTTTCGATCCCGTTCTTTTCGACGCGTTTCGACACGCTGTTTCGATCGCGTCCTTTTCGACGCGTTTCGACACGCTGTTTCGATCGCGTTCTATTGGATGCGTTTCGACACGTTGTTTCGATCGCGTTCTTTTCGACGCGTTTCGACACGCTGTTTCGATCGCGTCCTTTTCGACGCGTTTCGACACGTTGTTTCGATCGCGTCCTTTTCGACGCGTTTCGACACGCTGTTTCGATCGCGTCCTTTTCGATGCTTTTCGACACGTTGTTTCGATCGCGTTCTTTTCGATGCGTTTCGACACGTTGTTTCGATCGCGTTCTTTTGGATGCGTTTAGACACGTTGTTTCGATCGCGTCCTTTTCGATGCGTTTCGACACGTTGTTTCGATCGCGTTCTTTTGGATGCGTTTAGACACGTTGTTTCGATCGCGTTCTTTTCGACGCGTTTCGACACGCTGTTTCGATCGCGTTCTTTTGTATGCGTTTCTACACGCTGTTTCGATCGCGGTCTTTTGGATGCGTTTCGACACGCTGTTTCGATCGCGTCCTTTTCGATGCGTTTCGACACGCTGTTTCGATCGCGTCCTTTTCGACGCGTTTCGACAAGCTGTTTCGATCGCGTTCTTTTCGACGCGTTTCGACACGCTGTTTCGATCGCGTCCTTTTCGACGCGTTTCGACACGCTGTTTCGATCGCGTTCTTTTGGATGCGTTTCGACACGCTGTTTCGATCGCGTCCTTTTCGACGCGTTTCGACACGCTGTTTCGATCGCGTTCTTTTGGATGCGTTTCGACGCGCTGTTTCGATCGCGTTCTTTTGGATGCGTGACGACACGCTGTTTCGATCGCGTTCTTTTCGACGCGTTTCGACACGTTGTTTCGATCGCGTTCTTTTCGACGCGTTTCGACACGTTGTTTCGATCGCGTTCTTTTGGATGCGTTTCGACACGCTGTTTCGATCGCGTCCTTTTCGATGCGTTTCGACACGCTGTTTCGATCGCGTCCTTTTCGATGCGTTTCGACACGTTGTTTCGATCGCGTCCTTTTCGACTCGTTTCGACACGCTGTTTCGATCGCGTTCTTTTGGATGCGTTTCGACACGCTGTTTCGATCGCGTTCTTTTGGATGCGTTTCGACACGCTGTTTCGATCGCGTTCTTTTGGATGCGTTTCGACACGCTGTTTCGATCGCGTCCTTTTCGACGCGTTTCGAGACGCTGTTTCGATCGCATTCTTTTGGATGCGTTTCGACACGTTGTTTCGATCGCGTCCTTTTCGATGCGTTTCGACACGCTGTTTCGATCGCGTTCTTTTCGACGCGTTTCGACACGTTGTTTCGATCGCGTTCTTTTCGATGCGTTTCGACACGCTGTTTCGATCGCGTCCTTTTCGATGCGTTTCGACACGCTGTTTCGATCGCGTTCTTTTCGACGCGTTTCGACACGTTGTTTCGATCGCGTTCTTTTCGATGCGTTTCGACGCGCTGTTTCGATCGCGTCCTTTTCGATGCGTTTCGACACGCTGTTTCGATCGCGTTCTTTTGGATGCGTTTCGACACGCTGTTTCGATCGCGTCCTTTTCGATGCGTTTCGACACGCTGTTTCGATCGCGGTCTTTTGGATGCGTTTCGACACGCTGTTTCGATCGCGTTCTTTTCGACGCGTTTCGACACGTTGTTTCGATCGCGTTCTTTTCGATGCGTTTCGACACGCTGTTTCGATCGCGTCCTTTTCGACGCGTTTCGACAAGCTGTTTCGATCGCGTTCTTTTCGACGCGTTTCGACACGCTGTTTCGATCGCGTCCTTTTCGACGCGTTTCGACACGCTGTTTCGATCGCGTTCTTTTGGATGCGTTTCGACACGTTGTTTCGATCGCGTTCTTTTGGATGCGTTTCGACACGCTGTTTCGATCGCGTCCTTTTCGACGCGTTTCGACACGCTGTTTCGATCGCGTTTCGACACGCTGTTTCGATCGCGTTCTTTTGGATGCGTTTCGACTCGCTGTTTCGATCGCGTCCTTTTCGACGCGTTTCGACTCGCTGTTTCGATCGCGTTCTTTTCGACGCGTTTCGACCCGTTGTTTCGATCGCGTTCTTTTGGATGCGTTTCGACACGTTGTTTCGATCGCGTTCTTTTCGACGCGTTTCGAGACGCTGTTTCGATCGCGTCCTTTTCGACTCGTTTCGACACGCTGTTTCGATCGCGTTCTTTTCGATGCGTTTCGACACGCTGTTTCGATCGCGTTCTTTTCGACGCGTTTCGACCCGTTGTTTCGATCGCGTTCTTTTGGATGCGTTTCGACACGTTGTTTCGATCGCGTTCTTTTCGACGCGTTTCGAGACGCTGTTTCGATCGCGTCCTTTTCGACTCGTTTCGACACGCTGTTTCGATCGCGTTCTTTTGGATGCGTTTCGACTCGCTGTTTCGATCGCGTCCTTTTCGACGCGTTTCGACACGCTGTTGCGATCGCGTTCTTTTCGACGCGTTTCGACACGTTGTTTCGATCTCGTTCTTTTCGATGCGTTTCGACACGCTGTTTCGATCGCGTTCTTTTCGACGCGTTTCGACACGTTGTTTCGACCGCGTTCTTTTCGATGCGTTTCGACTCGTTGTTTCGATCGCGTCCTTTTCGACGCGTTTCGACACGCTGTTGCGATCGCGTTCTTTTCGACGCGTTTCGACACGTTGTTTCGATCGCGTCCTTTTCGACTCGTTTCGACACGCTGTTTCGATCGCGTCCTTTTCGACGCGTTTCGACACGCTGTTTCGATCGCGTCCTTTTCGACGCGTTTCGACACGCTGTTTCGATCGCGTCCTTTTCGACTCGTTTCGACACGCTGTTTCGATCGCGTTCTTTTCGACGCGTTTCGACACGCTGTTTCGATCGCGTTCTTTTGGATGCGTTTCGACACGCTGTTTAGATCGCGTCCTTTTCGACGCGTTTCGACACGCTGTTTCGATCGCGTCCTTTTCGACTCGTTTCGACACGCTGTTTCGATCGCGTCCTTTTGGATGCGTTTCGACACGCTGTTTCGATCGCGTCCTTTTCGATGCGTTTCGACACGCTGTTTCGATCGCGTCCTTTTCGACTCGTTTCGACACGCTGTTTCGATCGCGTCCTTTTGGATGCGTTTCGACACGTTGTTTCGATCGCGTCCTTTTCGACGCGTTTCGACACGCTGTTTCGATCGCGTCCTTTTCGACTCGTTTCGACACGCTGTTTCGAGCGCGTCCTTTTCGATGCGTTTCGACACGCTGTTTCGATCGCGTTCTTTTCGACGCGTTTCGAGACGCTGTTTCGATCGCGTCCTTTTCGACGCGTTTCGATACGCTGTTTCGATCGCGTCCTTTTCGACGCGTTTCGACACGCTGTTTCGATCGCGTTCTTTTCGACGCGTTTCGACACGTTGTTTCGATCGCGTCCTTTTCGACGCGTTTCGACACGCTGTTTCGATCGCATCCTTTTCGACGCGTTTTGACACGCTGTTTCGAGCGCATCCTTTTCGACTCGTTTCGACACGCTGTTTCGATCGCGTTCTTTTCGATGCGTTTCGACACGCTGTTTCGATCGCGTTCTTTTCGACGCGTTTCGACACGCTGTTTCGATCGCGTTCTTTTGGATGCGTTTCGACACGCTGTTTCGATCGCGTTCTTTTCGACGCGTTTCGACACGCTGTTTCGATCGCGTTCTTTTCGACGCGTTTCGACACGTTGTTTCGATCGCGTTCTTTTCGATGCGTTTCGACACGCTGTTTCGATCGCGTTCTTTTCGACGCGTTTCGACACGTTGTTTCGATCGCGTTCTTTTCGATGCGTTTCGACACGCTGTTTCGATCGCGTCCTTTTCGACGCGTTTCGACACGCTGTTTCGATCGCGTCCTTTTCGATGCGTTTCGACACGCTGTTTCGATCGCGTTCTTTTGGATGCGTTTCGAGACGCTGTTTCGATCGCGTCCTTTTCGACGCGTTTCGACACGCTGTTTCGATCGCGTTCTTTTGGATGCGTTTCGACACGCTGTTTCGATCGCGTTCTTTTCGACGCGTTTCGACACGTTGTTTCGATCGCGTTCTTTTCGATGCGTTTCGACACGCTGTTTCGATCGCGTCCTTTTCGATGCGTTTCGACAGGCTGTTTCGATCGCGTCCGTTTCGATGCGTTTCGACACGCTGTTTCGATCGCGTTCTTTTGGATGCGTTTCGAGACGCTGTTTCGATCGCGTCCTTTTCGACGCGTTTCGATACGCTGTTTCGATCGCGTCCTTTTCGACGCGTTTCGACACGCTGTTTCGATCGCGTTCTTTTGGATGCGTTTCGACACGCTGTTTCGATCGCGTTCTTTTGGATGCGTTTCGAGACGCTGTTTCGATCGCGTCCTTTTCGACGCGTTTCGATACGCTGTTTCGATCGCGTCCTTTTCGACGCGTTTCGACACGCTGTTTCGATCGCGTTCTTTTGGATGCGTTTCGACACGCTGTTTCGATCGCGTTCTTTTCGACGCGTTTCGACACGTTGTTTCGATCGCGTCCTTTTCGACGCGTTTCGACACGCTGTTTCGATCGCATCCTTTTCGACGCGTTTTGACACGCTGTTTCGAGCGCATCCTTTTCGACTCGTTTCGACACGCTGTTTCGATCGCGTTCTTTTCGATGCGTTTCGACACGCTGTTTCGATCGCGTTCTTTTCGACGCGTTTCGACACGCTGTTTCGATCGCGTTCTTTTGGATGCGTTTCGACACGCTGTTTCGATCGCGTTCTTTTCGACGCGTTTCGACACGTTGTTTCGATCGCGTTCTTTTCGATGCGTTTCGACACGCTGTTTCGATCGCGTTCTTTTGGATGCGTTTCGACACGCTGTTTCGATCGCGTCCTTTTCGACGCGTTTCGACACGTTGTTTCGATCGCGTTCTTTTCGATGCGTTTCGACACGCTGTTTCGATCGCGTTCTTTTCGACGCGTTTCGACACGCTGTTTCGATCGCGTTCTTTTCGACGCGTTTCGACACGTTGTTTCGATCGCGTCCTTTTCGACGCGTTTCGACACGCTGTTTCGATCGCGTTCTTTTCGACGCGTTTCGACACGTTGTTTCGATCGCGTTCTTTTCGACGCGTTTCGAGACGCTGTTTCGATCGCGTCCTTTTCGATGCGTTTCGACACGCTGTTTCGATCGCGTTCTTTTGGATGCGTTTCGACACGCTGTTTCGATCGCGTCCTTTTCGACGCGTTTCGACACGTTGTTTCGATCGCGTCCTTTTCGACGCGTTTCGACACGCTGTTTCGATCGCGTTCTTTTCGACGCGTTTCGACACGTTGTTTCGATCGCGTCCTTTTCGACGCGTTTCGACACGCTGTTTCGATCGCGTTCTTTTCGACGCGTTTCGACACGTTGTTTCGATCGCGTTCTTTTCGACGCGTTTCGAGACGCTGTTTCGATCGCGTCCTTTTCGACTCGTTTCGACACGCTGTTTCGATCGCGTTCTTTTCGATGCGTTTCGACACGCTGTTTCGATCGCGTTCTTTTCGACGCGTTTCGACACGTTGTTTCGATCGCGTTCTTTTCGATGCGTTTCGACACGCTGTTTTGATCGAGTTCTTTTCGATGCGTTTCGACACGCTGTTTCGATCGCGTTCTTTTGGATGCGTTTCGACACGCTGTTTCGATCGCGTTCTTTTCGATGCGTTTCGACACGCTGTTTCGATCGCGTTCTTTTCGATGCGTTTCGACACGCTGTTTCGATCGCGTTCTTTTCGATGCGTTTCGACACGCTGTTTCGATCGCGTTCTTTTCGACGCGTTTCGACACGCTGTTTCGATCGCGTCCTTTTCGACTCATTTCGACACGCTGTTTCGATCGCGTTCTTTTCGACGCGTTTCGACACGCTGTTTCGATCGCGTCCTTTTCGACGCGTTTCGACACGTTGTTTCGATCGCGTCCTTTTCGACGCGTTTCGACACGTTGTTTCGATCGCGTCCTTTTCGACGCGTTTCGACACGCTGTTTCGATCGCGTTCTTTTCGACGCGTTTCGACACGCTGTTTCGATCGCGTTCTTTTCGACGCGTTTCGACACGTTGTTTCGATCGCGTCCTTTTCGATGCGTTACGACACGCTGTTTCAATCGCGTTCTTTTCGACGCGTTTCGACTCGCTGTTTCGATCGCGTCCTTTTCGATGCGTTTCGACACGCTGTTTCGATCGCGTTCTTTTCTACGCATTTCGACTCGCTGTTTCGATCGCGTTCTTTTCGACGCGTTTCGACTCGCTGTTTCGATCGCGTCCTTTTCGACGCGTTTCGACACGCTGTTTCGATCGCGTCCTTTTGGATGCGTTTCGACACGTTGTTTCGATTGCGTCCTTTTCGACGCGTTTCGACACGTTGTTTCGATCGCGTTCTTTTCGATGCGTTTCGACACGCTGTTTCGATCGCGTTCTTTTCGACGCGTTTCGACACGCTGTTTCGATCGCGTCCTTTTCGACGCGTTTCGACACGCTGTTTCGATCGCGTCCTTTTCGATGCGTTTCGACAGGCTGTTTCGATCGCGTCCGTTTCGATGCGTTTCGACACGCTGTTTCGATCGCGTTCTTTTGGATGCGTTTCGAGACGCTGTTTCGATCGCGTCCTTTTCGACGCGTTTCGATACGCTGTTTCGATCGCGTCCTTTTCGACGCGTTTCGACACGCTGTTTCGATCGCGTTCTTTTGGATGCGTTTCGACACGCTGTTTCGATCGCGTTCTTTTGGATGCGTTTCGAGACGCTGTTTCGATCGCGTTCTTTTCGACGCGTTTCGATACGCTGTTTCGATCGCGTCCTTTTCGACGCGTTTCGACACGCTGTTTCGATCGCGTTCTTTTGGATGCGTTTCGACACGCTGTTTCGATCGCGTTCTTTTGGATGCGTTTCGAGACGCTGTTTCGATCGCGTCCTTTTCGACGCGTTTCGATACGCTGTTTCGATCGCGTTCTTTTGGATGCGTTTCGACACGCTGTTTCGATCGCGTTCTTTTCGACGCGTTTCGACACGTTGTTTCGATCGCGTCCTTTTCGACGCGTTTCGACACGCTGTTTCGATCGCATCCTTTTCGACGCGTTTTGACACGCTGTTTCGAGCGCATCCTTTTCGACTCGTTTCGACACGCTGTTTCGATCGCGTTCTTTTCGATGCGTTTCGACACGCTGTTTCGATCGCGTTCTTTTCGACGCGTTTCGACACGCTGTTTCGATCGCGTTCTTTTGGATGCGTTTCGACACGCTGTTTCGATCGCGTTCTTTTCGACGCGTTTCGACACGTTGTTTCGATCGCGTTCTTTTCGATGCGTTTCGACACGCTGTTTCGATCGCGTTCTTTTCGACGCGTTTCGACACGTTGTTTCGATCGCGTTCTTTTCGACGCGTTTCGAGACGCTGTTTCGATCGCGTCCTTTTCGACTCGTTTCGACACGCTGTTTCGATCGCGTTCTTTTCGATGCGTTTCGACACGCTGTTTCGATCGCGTTCTTTTCGACGCGTTTCGACACGCTGTTTCGATCGCGTTCTTTTGGATGCGTTTCGACACGCTGTTTCGATCGCGTTCTTTTCGACGCGTTTCGACACGTTGTTTCGATCGCGTTCTTTTCGACGCGTTTCGACACGTTGTTTCGATCGCGTTCTTTTCGATGCGTTTCGACACGCTGTTTCGATCGCGTTCTTTTCGACGCGTTTCGACACGCTGTTTCGATCGCGTTCTTTTCGACGCGTTTCGACACGTTGTTTCGATCGCGTTCTTTTCGATGCGTTTCGACACGCTGTTTCGATCGCGTTCTTTTCGACGCGTTTCGACACGTTGTTTCGATCGCGTTCTTTTCGACGCGTTTCGAGACGCTGTTTCGATCGCGTCCTTTTCGACTCGTTTCGACACGCTGTTTCGATCGCGTTCTTTTCGATGCGTTTCGACACGCTGTTTCGATCGCGTTCTTTTCGACGCGTTTCGACACGTTGTTTCGATCGCGTTCTTTTCGATGCGTTTCGACACGCTGTTTTGATCGAGTTCTTTTGGATGCGTTTCGACACGTTGTTTCGATCGCGTTCTTTTCTACGCATTTCGACTCGCTGTTTCGATCGCGTTCTTTTCGACGCGTTTCGACTCGCTGTTTCGATCGCGTTCTTTTGGATGCGTTTCGACACGTTGTTTCGATCGCGTCCTTTTCGACGCGTTTCGACACGCTGTTTCGATCGCGTCCTTTTGGATGCGTTTCGACACGCTGTTTCGATCGCGTTCTTTTCGACGCGTTTCGACACGTTGTTTCGATCGCGTTCTTTTCGATGCGTTTCGACACGCTGTTTCGATCGCGTTCTTTTCGACGCGTTTCGAGACGCTGTTTCGATCGCGTCCTTTTCGACGCGTTTCGATACGCTGTTTCGATCGCGTCCTTTTCGACGCGTTTCGACACGCTGTTTCGATCGCGTTCTTTTGGATGCGTTTCGACACGCTGTTTCGATCGCGTTCTTTTCGACGCGTTTCGACACGTTGTTTCGATCGCGTCCTTTTCGACGCGTTTCGACACGCTGTTTCGATCGCATCCTTTTCGACGCGTTTTGACACGCTGTTTCGAGCGCATCCTTTTCGACTCGTTTCGACACGCTGTTTCGATCGCGTTCTTTTCGATGCGTTTCGACACGCTGTTTCGATCGCGTTCTTTTCGACGCGTTTCGACACGCTGTTTCGATCGCGTTCTTTTGGATGCGTTTCGACACGCTGTTTCGATCGCGTCCTTTTCGACGCGTTTCGACACGCTGTTTCGATCGCGTTCTTTTCGACGGGTTTCGACACGTTGTTTCGATCGCGTTCTTTTCGATGCGTTTCGACACGCTGTTTCGATCGCGTTCTTTTCGACGCGTTTCGACACGCTGTTTCGATCGCGTTCTTTTCGACGCGTTTCGACACGCTGTTTCGATCGCGTCCTTTTCGACGCGTTTCGACACGCTGTTTCGATCGCGTTCTTTTCGATGCGTTTCGACACGCTGTTTCGATCGCGTCCTTTTCGACGCGTTTCGACACGTTGTTTCGATCGCGTTCTTTTCGATGCGTTTCGACACGCTGTTTCGATCGCGTTCTTTTCGACGCGTTTCGACACGTTGTTTCGATCGCGTTCTTTTCGATGCGTTTCGACACGCTGTTTCGATCGCGTTCTTTTCGACGCGTTTCGACACGCTGTTTCGATCGCGTTCTTTTCGACGCGTTTCGACACGTTGTTTCGATCGCGTTCTTTTCGATGCGTTTCGACACGCTGTTTCGATCGCGTTCTTTTCGACGCGTTTCGACACGCTGTTTCGATCGCGTTCTTTTGGATGCGTTTCGACGCGCTGTTTCGATCGCGTTCTTTTCGACGCGTTTCGACACGCTGTTTCGATCGCGTTCTTTTCGACGCGTTTCGACACGTTGTTTCGATCGCGTTCTTTTCGATGCGTTTCGACACGCTGTTTCGATCGCGTTCTTTTCGACGCGTTTCGACACGTTGTTTCGATCGCGTTCTTTTCGATGCGTTTCGACACGCTGTTTAGATCGAGTTCTTTTGGATGCGTTTCGACACGCTGTTTCGATCGCGTTCTTTTGGATGCGTTTCGACACGCTGTTTCGATCGCGTCCTTTTCGATGCGTTTCGACACGCTGTTTCGATCGCGTCCTTTTCGACTCGTTTCGACACGCTGTTTCGATCGCGTTCTTTTGGATGCGTTTCGACACGTTGTTTCGATCGCGTCCTTTTCGACGCGTTTCGACACGCTGTTTCGATCGCGTCCTTTTCGACTCGTTTCGACACGCTGTTTCGATCGCGTTCTTTTGGATGCGTTTCGACACGTTGTTTCGATCGCGACCTTTTCGACGCGTTTCGACACGCTGTTTCGATCGCGTTCTTTTGGATGCGTTTCGACACGCTGTTTCGATCGAGACCTTTTCGACGCGTTTCGACACGCTGTTTCGATCGCGTTCTTTTCGATGCGTTTCGACACGTTGTTTCGATCGCGTTCTTTTGGATGCGTTTCGACACGTTGTTTCGATCGCGTTCTTTTGGATGCGTTTCGACGCGCTGTTTCGATCGCGTTCTTTTCGACGCGTTTCGACACGCTGTTTCGATCGCGTCCTTTTCGATGCGTTTCGACACGCTGTTTCGATCGCGTCCTTTTCGATGCGTTTCGACACGCTGTTTCGATCGCATCCTTTTCGACGCGTTTCGACACGCTGTTTCGATCGCGTCCTTTTCGACGCGTTTCGACACGCTGTTTCGATCGCGTCCTTTTCGACGCGTTTCGACACGCTGTTTCGATCGCGTCCTTTTCGACGCGTTTCGACACGCTGTTTCGATCGCGTCCTTTTCGACGCGTTTCGACACGCTGTTTCGATCGCGTCCTTTTCGACGCGTTTCGACACGCTGTTTCGATCGCGTCCTTTTCGACGCGTTTAGACACGCTGTTTCGATCGCGTTCTTTTCGACCCAGTCTTCTTCACTCTTTTAGCCCTAGGTGCTTGACCAGCTTGACGTGGTTTTACTTGAAGCATTTCAGCAAGATCTTGTGGAGGGAGGGATTCTCAGAAGCCATCAGGCTGTGAAGTAACGATAGGGGTTTTAACTTCATCAACCTCTTCCTCAATAGGTTGTGGGGTATCAGTGGTTGTTTGTTTATTCAAAGCATTGGCTCTCTGCCTTTCCACCGACTCTTTCAACCTCTCGATATTAACAAGGAACTCCTACAAATTCTTTGTATTAGCCCTTTAAGGACCAGAGGGGACATATATGTCCACGCAACCACCTAAATTGGCTTCCACTAGGACTTTTTGAAAATTTTTTTTTTTAATGAGAAGATTTTGTGCGAAATCTTTCAAAAGACGCAAGATTCGATTTTTTTTGACGCTCTCATCCCCTCTCATCCACACCCGGCATTATCACATAATAGGGTATTTTGGGTCATTTTTTGGGGATAATGTACCATTCTGACGCGCTTGAGTCATCAGAGGATTCAAACTTTGGTGTGCAGGGAACCATTTTGTACGGTCTTCAGAACGAAACTAAAATAATGGAAAATACCCGCGACTGGGCAAAGTAACACGCGTAGTTGCAGTTCCTGACCCTGAACTGGATGTGCCTCTTCTCCGTGTATTTATTGCATTTTGTCTTTTGAGGAACATTGTACAGAAAATCTATATCAACACGGTCAAGGTACAGAGACACTGGCAGGAGGGTGTTGGTCGACAACTTCTTCTTGCTTGGGAAACAGGCGTCTGAAAACAGATTACATGTGCGTGGGATGCGGCGTTCACCTTTGTTCAGCACCATGCCAAGTTGGCCAAAAGTCCCAAAAGCCCCAACTTTTGTACTGTCCAACCTCTGTACAATTACGGTATATGTAGTTGGTTGGTACCTTCTCTCCATGCAGTGAGACATTATCTACTAGGACTTTTTGATCGATTTTTTTTTTCTTTTGAAAGATTTTGAACCGATCTTTCAAATAAAGCCATTTTCGAAAACCGAAAAAACAGGTGCGCAGCCGGAATAATTTTTTTCTTCAAAATTTTCAGAAAAAAATGTCAGCTCCCCTCAATTTTCCATTTTCCATTTTTCTCATTATATTTCGATTTCTGCTCCATTTGAAAGATCTGCTCAAAATCTTTCAATTGCGGCCAGGTACGATCAAAAATATGCATCGGATCTCATTTTACCTATGGGAGAGAAGATCCTAGCAAATCGAAAAAATCGGTCGTGGTCCATAAAGGGTTAGAAACCTTCATCGTTTTCTTATGAAACATGCTACACAATTACATAACACCATCACACAAACAGGAAACCAGAGAGTGCTCACAGCTATTACCCACATGGCCGTTTCGGATGGCAGCAGTTGGACCGAGTGGCTGTGGCAAGAGCACCGTGGTGGCTAACATGTTGATGAATGACGAGCTGAAGCTTCCCTTTGACAGAGTGTTTGTGATCTCACCAACTCTTCATCAGCCAATCTATGAGTTGATGATTGATCACTATAGGAAGATTGACGAGAAGATTAGAAGTGAGCTTGAGAGGGAGTTGAAGAAGAGGAAGGTGAGCGAAGAGAAGATCGACGAGGCATTGGAGACGTTAAAACCGACAGCAGAGTTTCATGTCAGCGTTGACCAATTTGACATTGAGAGTTTAGATCCGACACAGCGGAACCTTGTTGTGTTGGATGACATTGTGCTGGAGAAGAATCAGCGGGAGTATATCAACTTGTACGTGCATGGTCGACACAGGAACATCTCACCTATCTACCTGAGTCAAAGCTTCTTCGACATCCCAAAGCCAATCAGGAAAAATTGCAGTTGCTATTTGCTCTTCAAGATGAACAAGAAGGAGAGAAGGATGCTAGCGCCTTGCTGCAGTGACTTGGAGACAGATGATTTCAATGGTATGTTTGACACTTTACCTCGTTATAGTTTTATCATGATTGACAACCAACCACGTCACCCACAGATGCGATACCGACGAAACTTCGACGAGTTACTAATGTTGGATCGGTAAGAAAACAAGATGAGTGCAAAAAGACCTGATGCAAGCGAGGCGACGAAGAAGGAGGCGACGAGTGATGTGAAGAACGAGAAGAGTATCAATGTCTCAGTCAGGAAGGTCATTAACATGGTCAGCTGCAAGAGCAAGTGCACTGGCAACCCTACGGTTGTCATCAAGAGATAGTGAGGGGACACTGACACCCTACGGGCGCTTCGGGGCATTATTCTTTTGCTTGTAACAAGGATACGGAACGTTTCCGTTCTCGTATGGTACGCAACGGACAATCGTTAGTTGTGAGGAACGATTATTTTTGAATCTGTTGTTTTTCTGAGGATAGTATGATTTTAGTTTTTTAAATTTGAGAACTTGAACAGCTTTGAATCACTAGACAAGTAGAGTGATGCAATATTCAGTTGTATGTCTATTTTTGTCGCTTTTGAATTTTATTGAACAGTATCTTACAGATTGTGTACTACTTCCCGATCTCGTAGGTCGTATGAGATTTTCTTTTATATTGGTCCCAACACACTGCCTCACCCCCCTTCTAGCTTGTCCAGATAGGCACGGTAAATGATTAGGAGGAGTGTGGAGGAACTCCCTCAGAGTATGTTATGGCGAACGCAGGGATTGTGTGTTCTTTGCATTGTTAATTTTATTTATTTATGTGACTCTCCCCACACCACCCTGCCTCCAGGAAAAGTTTATGCGTAGACAATTTGCAAGGGGTGCACATTTTTCCCACAAAAGAAATATGTCAGATGATAGCCACAGCTGGGTGAATTCGAAGTTGGTTGATGCTGAGTATGCAGTGAGGGGGCCGTTGTTGCTTCGCTGCGACGAAATCACAGCTGAGCTGAAGAAGAACCCAGATGCCTTCCCCTTCGACCGCACCATCCCATGCAACATCGGCAACCCTCAGGCGATGTTGCAGAAGCCTATCACCTTCTATAGAGAACTCACCGCTCTTATCAGCTGCCCATCGCTACTGACAAATGAGAAGTTTCTGTCCTCTGGGGCCATGAACACAGATGTAATCGAGAGGGCACAGAAAGTCATTGAGAACCTTGGACATCCTAACAAAACCGGAGCATATACCGAGTCCCTTGGATACGAATGGATCAGGACAAGGCTCTGCGAGGTTCTAGAGAAGCGTGATGAAGGTGTGAAGGCAGTGCCACACAACATTTTTTTGACTGACGGAGCCTCCCCTGGCATCAAGGTGTTGCTCAACCTCCTGATCTCTGACCCCAACGACGGTATCATGATCCCCATCCCGCAATACCCTCTCTACACTGCCACGATTGCAATGCTGGGCGGGAAGGCTGTCGAGTACTACCTGCAGGAAGAAGGCGGCTGGAAGCTCGACGTCGAGGAAATGAAGAGGGCCTACGACGAGTCCCGCGCCAAGGGCATCAACGTAAAGGCTGTTGCCATCATCAACCCTGGCAACCCGACTGGTATGCAAAGACCCCCCATTTTTGTCGCCCAATTTTCTCCTGTTTAGTGTAGTTTCTTGTTATTTCGTGTGTCAAATATAGCAACTCTGCATATTCCACCCCCCTTTTTTTTCTCCAAATTTGGGGAACTTTTGGGGTTTGAGGTACACCCCAGAAGCACCCGAGAAGGACCTTTTTTTGCACCTTATTTTTGGGAAAATCACCCAAAATTGCAGAATATATTTCTTCTCTTCATAATTCTTTCTATTTTCAGGTAACGTGCTGAGTTTGGAAGATGTCAAGAACGTGTGTGCCTTCGCAGAAGAGCGTGGCCTTCTGCTCCTCTCCGACGAAGTGTACCAGGAGAACGTGTACCGTGCAGAAGATAAATTCCACTCTGCAAAGAAGGTCATGGGACAATTCTACCCAAAGCTGCCCCTCGTGTCCTTCCACAGCATCTCCAAGGGAGTCATCGGGGAGTGCGGAAAGCGCGGTGGGTACATGGAGGTGGCAAACGTGCCGCAGCTGATGCACGACGTTCTGGTGAAGATGGCAAGCGTCTCGCTCTGCCCGAACGTGAACGGACAGATTCTTGTCGACGCCATGATGAACCCCCCTCAGGAAGGCGATGTATCCCACCCCTCTTGGAGGGCTGAGTACGACGCCCTCCTTGGAGCCCTGAAGGAGAAGGCACAGATGCTGACCGAGGGCCTCAACAAGGCCAAGGGTATCCACACTGAGGAGATCACAGGTATGAGGTGCAATCTTTACCAACATATAGGATAACCCTGTTAAGGAGAAGTGTCGTTGACAGGAATACCCCACACGGGTTTTAGAAGCTTTATTTGTGCTTCAAACTTTAAAATATTTTCTCTTTTATCAGGTGCGATGTATGCATTCCCAAGTTTGACCCTGCCAAGTGGTTTTGTGGAGGAGGCAGCGAAGGTAGGACGCAAGCCCGATGCGCATTGGTGCTTCCGTTTGATGGAGACAACCGGGATCGTGGTGGTGCCAGGAAGCGGGTTCGGACAAAAGAAGGGAACGCACCACTTCAGAATCACCATTCTCCCACAGACAGAAACTCTCAAGGAGGTATGTCTCAGAGAGAGGAGGAACATATACAACACAAGTTTTTAATAGTTTTATTTGTTGGGTATGAGAGTGTGCCGTCCTGAAGACATCCTCGGCACACTGTGCATCTTTGCAAATATTGTCTTGTACTGTCTTGTACTGTCTTGTACTGTCTTGTACTGTCTTGTACTGTCTTGTACTGTCTTGTACTGTCTTGTACTGTCTTGTACTGTCTTGTACTGTCTTGTACTGTCTTGTACTGTATTTAATAATATTATCTAATCTAGATCTAATCTAACTTAGACCAAACAAACCCCCTTCTTCAGGTGATTGCAAAGATCACAAAGTTCCAAGACGAACTTTTCGCAGAGCACTCTGACAAGTAGATCCTTTTTTGAGAATTCTTTTCAATCGTTTCAGTATCGGGTTTTTATGTAAATTTTATCTACATTATTAGAATATGCACGTCTAACGTTCCCCTTATTATTTATTTTTTTGGATTTGGAAACAAAGCAAAAAAAAATGGGGTTTGTGAGGAAGCGCACGTACAAGCAACGCCCTTATTCTTATCGCAAACGGAACAACATTTTTTTTTTAAACGGTGAGGCGGTTGCACCTTCTCCTTCACCTTCACCTTCACCTTCTCTTTTCCCTATTGCGGTATTTATCAGGCACCGTTTATTTGCTGTTCACTTGGTGCCTGCAGCCAGTAGAGGCGTGTGCACTTTGGAACCTCCCTTTTTGTGAGTCTGTTATTGTGGAATTTTTGTTTTGTTTTGTTTTGTTTTTTTTTGAAGATGCAGGGACTATCTTCCCTAACTTTTTTTTTTCTCGTCCCCATGGCGAGGTGTGCATACACAATGCACGCCGTATTCCCTCTAGTTCTTGATCCTAAAGGAAAGGGTCAACGAAGTAACGATGTAAGCACAAAAAATAAAAAATAAAAAAAGTCCCCTCAAAACAAGAACAGGGAAACTGTCCCCCACTGCCTTGAGCGGTGAGGAACCCCGCCACGTAGAACAACAAGTAAACGTGGTATGAGGCAGTACCAGGGTCATGTGCCAGCACTCGCGGCAGCACTAAACCCGCCTACAATGTAGGTAATCGCAGTGTTTACGCGACCCAACAATCGGACGAAGTTCGTCCGGTAGGAAAAAAAGAAAAAAAAACTGCCGGAGGAAGTTCGTCCGGACGAAGTTCATCCGGGGAGTGGGAAAAATGGGTGGGGAGAGGGCCCGGGGTACATTGTAAAGTGGACGAGTGGGGTGCGGCCCCGCAGGGGACGCACCCTACCCCGTATAGAAAAATAAAGGCCTCCCCTCTTTGGCGTCGCGCAGATCTGCGGCCGCACTTATGGTATCCCCCTCTATCATTCCCCTCTAACCCTTTGCGGGTTTGCGCACGGAGTACAGCATTGAACAGCTAGGCAGATTGTACGACCAGTTCTTCACCCCCCACAAACTGTCCTACATGCATCACGATGTCGTGGGTGGGGATGCGCTGAAGCCGGTGTACAGCGACACCGCTGAACGGAAGCAGTTCCAGACAGCCAGTATTGTGCAGGGGGTTGAATTCAGTGACCTGTTGGCAGAGTGGCAAGAGCTCAAGTCGGTGTTGAGGGTGTGCACCTCAATGACAACTCTTCATGACGTTCTGATGTATGTTGAGCTCAATGAGGAAGGTGACACCGAGTACCCTCAGATGAGGACGTCACTCCGTCTCTTGTTCACTCTTCCTGTGGGTACAAGCACAGCTGAGCGCTTATTCCACCACCCGCCACGCTTTGTTTTCGAGTATCTCGTAACGTGAGTTTCTCACCTGTTGTGTCTCACGAAAGACCGTGAGGCGAGACAACTCCGCCGGAGGCCCCCGACCCGGCGCGCGAAGCGCGCCGGGCTCGACCTGTATTGTGTTAAGCACTAGTAAAAAAATTTTTTTGGGGGGGAAAAAAAACTCGTCCGCCCCCTTCGAAAACACCGGAAGAACGCGGAAACCCTGGGTAATCGTAAAAAAAAAAAAAAAAAAAAAGTACAACAGAGGATGTCGGGGCTTGAAAAGCAATCATCGTATTGCCACTGTCTGCTAATATTTTTAAGAAATAAATTAGGAGGTGGCACAAAAAGAAAAAAAAGAAAACATTGTTCTTCTCCTGCTGCCGCATCATCGTGCTCTGGTATTACGGTCACCTGCGGGTGATGTAACTGTTTCATTAACGTTGTGAGTAGTATGTCCTGCAGTTCTTTTATATCGAGGTTCATTGACCACCTTGACATGCTGCCCGTAGACGACAAATAAACAGGTTTTTGTTTTGTGGTGATACGTGGCTTTCTCTGTCCTGGCTTCAATGCAATTCTTTGAGAACTATTTTTCAAACTAAAATGAATTAACTAAAGAAGAACAAAACGAAAAAAGCTTCCACCTTCACCCATATTTTTCCGTATATTATTCTTCCTCCTTGGGCGATGATGTTACAACGGTTTTTTTGGGTCTCTTTTGCCCCAATTTTACTCCTGATATACTCACCCCTTCCCTTCTATTTCCTACCAATTTATTCAGGAAAGTAAACAATATTTGCAATGTTGCCGTATGAAGGAATCAAGGCAAGACAGCATGTTACAGGGCACCCTGAAAGCTGTCGAATACGCCCTCACAGTAAGACATGGGGGGCAAGCGCAGGGCCTGCAGTCTCGGTTGTGAAGACAACGAAAAAGGTGGTCCCGGAGCAGAAGCATCACACAGGGCTCCCGAAGAAGCGTGCTGTCCTGCTCCCGATGGGGCCCGCAATCCCGTCGCTGCCCACAACAGACAACACAATTCCCATATCGCCACCTGCATTTGGCTTGCCCACGTCGCCCGGGAATGACCCCCTCCCCGTATCGCCCATGACATCAGGTGCAGGTGTTGATGATCTCGCAGCGGGTAGACCAGCACCCTGTTTCCCACCTCCGCGCGTCATGTCTCCTGACAAATGTGCCAGCGTCGCATTCTCCCCAAAGAAAGATGTCCTCAGGATCACAGACAAAGAGGAGACCCTGCCCGACGCAAGGAGGAACACAGTCACGCTGCTCGACCTCACCCCAGCAGTGCCGCCGCCAGAGGTCACGCGTTACAACCTGAAGCGCATTGACCTCGCGTCTGCGATCCCAGAGAACAACCCCGTCACGCTGTGTCTCACACCCAGGTTTCACTGTCCCAGAAATGTTGACTGCACGCAGGGGTCTGGTCCCCAGGAGATACCAAACTTCGCGCAGAACCCAGATGGAGATGTGTCGGGCATCGACCAGGCTTTGCATTTTGAAGTCCAGACACAGAAAAATGAGTTTTTCTCGGAGCTGCCACGGATCGACTGCTTCGGAACGTTGTTTTTCACGCCATCGACCAGAAGTGGTGTTGTCAAGTGCGCAGCTATGGTCACGGACCACGCATGCGCAATAGACTTGGGCACAAAGGAAAACAGCAACGAGCCAGATTTTGGCTTCAAACAATCTGACTGGCTCGGGTTCACCATCACTATTCAGGTAAAAAAAGCAGAAAAGAAGACCAACTTTGGCAGAGACTGGCGCACGTACAACAACAAGATGACGGCGCCTGTCGGATCCGTTCCCGTTCCCCCTGAGACTCATCGCACCTCACCGACACTATCTCCGTCGGCATCGCCAAAAGGGTTTTCGCAAACACAAAGCCAATCATTCAACACAAAGAAGGACAGCGGGCCTCTGCATGCCTTCCCGCCGTGCAACATTGCTCTCTTGCGCATCTCAGCAGACCAGAAGTGGAACAGAGACAAGGCCATGCTTCTGACAAAGCACATCGTCCCATGGAAGGTTGTCACGTATCTCAACGAAATGCGCTCCCTGAGTGACAAGAGGACACCTACGGAAGCGACTTCTGCCATGCAAGTGGTGCAGGCTCGGGTGTTTGACGTACTTTCCTTGAAAGACCAAGACGAATTTACCACACTCACAATTGATCACGAGCAAAGGTTGAAAGCAATTCACAGCAAGGAGACTTCTTACAAGAGCCGAAAAAAGATCGACTTTCACGGAGTCAACTTGCTCGAGGATTGCCAGCTGTTGGGGAAACTGCATTTTGCGTCTCGCAAACTCGAGAACGCCAAGAATACCCTCTTGTTTTGCGTGGCACTGAACGAGTATTACATAGGGGTTGAGAACTGCTTTGAAAGCTACGAAAGCGCAACGGCGTGGGAGTCTGACGTAGAGAAGTTCGTCCTGGGGCTTGCGAACGCTGATGCCGTGGACAGGGTTGAAACGTTTGGAGGTGAGAACTCGCTCACAGAACGACTCACAGCCTGGTCGTCTATACTCACGCTGCTTGCGGTTGTGCTGAAGCATGTGGGCGAGTTGGAAGATTCAGTCACATTTCTGAACCAGTCTTACTTCCTCCTGGGTCTCGTGCAGCGCGTGAGTGGAGAAAAGACAGACACCTCTGAACTGCAGGTTTCGATCAACCTGCAAGTCGCCGAAATACACCTCATAAGAAACAACGCTGCTGATGCGAAGCCAGTATTGGTGAAACTGCTGCAGGCTTGCGGGTTGCCCACAGTGTTCCCTGATGAGGCAGAAGGGGTGCCTGCCATTGAGGACATGGCGAACAGTGCGTCTGATTCACAGAAGTTGCTGACGAACAATGTGCCAAAAGACTCAAACTCACAGAAAGTATCAGATCTTTATCTCTTGTCGGCCATGTACTTTTGCCAAATAGGGTACTTTGGGCGGGCACAGGCCAATTTAATGCAATGCTTGAAGTTGCGACAGCAGGATAAATCGAACAGTGGGCAGGACGCTGTTTCCTTAGCAGAGGTGCATCTCTGTATGGCACGTGTGCACGACATATGCGGTCAGATTGAACAGTGTCTCAAAGAAGCAACAGAAGCGGCCGAAATACTAAGTGCACGGCGATCTGAACTTGGCAACAACACGAGCAAGCTCGACGAATTGCAGGCAGTCTCAACACTGTACGTGTTCGCGCTTGTTACCCTAGGCTTTGCGCACACTACGAAGGGGAAGTACTCAGCCACCCTCCCGCTGCTGGAAAAGGCAAGAAACGTGTCGGCAGTAACAGCGGCTGGTGTTTCACGTGTAATGCAACCCTTTGGTGCGTGTGCTTCCCTTGCTTTAGGATCTTTCTATTGTGCACAGAAAAAGTACTCATCTGCGCAACCACTCCTGGAAAGTGCATTCCAAGCATTTGCACACAGCTTTGGCAGAGCACACTACCTCACTGCAGTGTCGGAGGCAGTGTATGCTTATGTGCTGTTCAACATCTCCTACGACCCAACTTTGTTGGTCAAACACCCAAAGGCCGAGAAGAGCCAGAAGCTTGAAGAGCATGGCAAGCACCTCGACTACATCGTACATGCGCAGTACTCTCTCATGCAGGCTATCAACGAGCGCTCCGAGCTTCATTCGCTAGTGTACGAAGTTTTGGGAGAGGTGTACGCAAAGCGGGATGTGGCTAAGTGTCTTGCACCCCTGCTGCGGTCGTACGACATCGTCCGCACACTCAACGGTGCAGAGAAGGAGTTGCGCCCTTCAAAGATCATGTCGCAGTTGTGTTGGGCGTTCTGTTCACTGCGCGAGACGCCTTCTGACGAACTTATCGACATCTTCCAAGAGGAGCTGGAGCAGAAGCAACGCAAATGCGGAGAATGGGACCTCGCAACGTGCCCCCTTCTGCAGTGCATGGCTGAGCTCTACTACGCCAAGGAGAACTACACTGAGGCTGCACGTCTCTTCACACGCATGCTGAAGATCTCAGACACACAGAACCTGCTCTTCCTTCTTGGGAACCTGTTCAAACCCGCCAGCCAACTGCAGGAACAGCAGATCAAAGAACGCAACCGGCTTGCTTCCGACAAAGCAAGTGGCGACACGGCCCCAGCCTTTGCAGTGGTTCTGCTTCAACTTGGTGCAGTGCAGGAAGCGTCTGAGATGTGGGCCGATGCGGAGGCAACTTACCTGCAAGCTAGAGCTGCCTTCGAGATAGCAAACCGACCCGACCACCCTGGGGTGTGTGCTGCTCTCAACGGCATCGGCCGTATTCTGTACAACTCCGGCATGTACGGAGACTCCCTCAGCTACTTCCACAAGACATTCGAAGTTGCCAGCGAACTAAAAGCAGTCCATTCAGAGAACCTTGTGCAGGCGACAGAGTACATCCGTGTCGTCAACAAACGGCTTGTCTCACTGGACTACCTGCTGGAGAGATATGAGGTGTGTACATTTTCCCCTACAGTATGTTTAAAGTTATCACAAACCAACAGGTTCCTGGCAGCAGCGTGCAGTTCCCGGTGTATATTTAAGCATGGGGGAAGGGACGTGAAGAAGGGAAAAAAAGTGTCAAAACCCCCTTTTTTGGCTAGGTTTGGAGAATTACATCGTTTCCCCCTCTTGTTCTTGTGTTCCCACAAGAATTATCATGTTGTATTTCCCGAGGTTATTGGTTTTGCTTTGTGCCCTCCTTACTCCTTACCCCATTTTTTCTCACCATCTCCCTCTACCCCTTTTCCCAAGGGTCCTTCCATATTTTTTTCACTCTCTTTCTTTGTGTGTCCGCAGCTTCTGTTGTGATTTCACGATATCAATGCTGGAAAAAAGTATATGTGAGATCAGAGTTTTTAATGTCTGATCTCTGCCACACTCTTTATGGATGAGGTTGTGCCGTTGTGTACAGCATCCCGCCTTTCAAAAGGTAATATTGTTTTGTTCAAGAACCCCTGTTTGTGTTTTGATGTATTTTTTTTGTCGGTGCAGCAAAGAAAAAAAAGGATCCGAATACGTTTTTTAGACAACGCCAATTCTCCTCTACACACGCCATTGTTTACCAACAGCTACACACATTATTATGTTGCGCCTGACAGTGGGGCGCAAAGTATTTATAGCATGCACTGCGCGAGCACAAAGTGGCAGCACCACCAACAACAACAATGCCAGCAGCAACAGTACTTCAGTGTCCGATGGACTAGACGATCTTCTCAATAGCTTGAAAACCACATCATCACGACTCAGCAGCACCCACCAAAGTCACCGTGCAGCCCAACGTCCAGTGTACGAGGCTGCCCAGCGCGCCTGTGCTCTGTGCGGTGAAAACAAACCCGCACCAATCATGGAGGAGATGGGAGCTGGCAGTGGGTTTTACCGGTGCAAGTATGTATCTTTCACTTTACTTTACTCAAGCAACACTACCTAGGCGTGCTGGTAGGTGTATAGATTATCCAGAATATTTGTCATAACGCACGGTCTGTGGGACCAGGCCAAGCAAACCAAAAAACCGAAAATTTCGCATTTTGTTTCCTTCCACAATTTCATTTACAGGTCGGGACACGAAACCATGTCCTGCGCACCCGAGCGACGTCCACAGTGGATGAACAGGCAGGCCAAGGAATCCTCGCAGCGGGAGGAGGCTGAGAAGAAACGACTACGAGGGGAGGCAGCCGCACTAGAGCCACCACGCCCTGAGGGAGGGCTGGGTGTGCGAGCTGTCGAAGAGCTGGTTAAGCGGCGGAGCCGCAAACGCGACGGCCTTACAAACTGGCGGGGCAAACGCTAGACACCTACGACACACTTCTTGCAGAGTCCTTTACCGGCCCTGCACCTACCCAACCCCCACGCCGACATAGAATAGAAACAACCCTACACGCTTTTCCTTCAATCATTTCTTTCCCACAATTCCGAACCAGGGTAGACATAATGGAAGATGTGGTGATAGTTGGTGGGGGGATTATTGGTGCGGCGACGTCGTATTATTTGCGGAAACGTGGGGTGTCGGCGACAATAATTGAGAAGTGCCGGGTGGCGTGCCATAGCAGTGGGAAGGCGGGGGGGTTTCTTGCGAAGGAGTGGTGCGACTCATCGAAGGCGGGCAGGCTTGCGCATATGTCATTTGCCCTGCACGCTGCGATTCGCAGTGAAAGCAGCAACAATAGCCGCGACCTTGGATACCGTAATGTAGACGTTGTACAAGGAGACGAATCCTTGGGCACACCAGAAAACTGCGCACAGGTACACCCCCTCCTCCTTACAGAGTACCTCGTAGGCGATACAGAGGTGGTATGCGGGGATGTTGTCGGTGTCATCTCTCAGGACGGACGCGTCACTGCTGTCACCCTAGCAGATGGCACGCAACGTTCCTGTAGTACAGTCAGCTTCTGTTTGGGTGCATGGAGCCACAAGCTTGCCAAGATCTTTCCGGAAAACTCATTCCCTTCCAAGACATGGGATGGTGGCCACAACCATGTTGTTCTCAACAATGTGTCACTCCCTGCGGAAATGATCTTCACTGAGTGCGGTTCATTTGAGGTGTACCCAAGGCCAGACAACAAGGTCTATGTCTGTTCGGACAAACGCGACCCGGTGTCGGTCCTTCCTGACAACCCGGACGACCTGCAGCCGACAGACAAGGATGTGAGCGAAATGGTTGAGAAGGCGACACGTCTTAGAGGTGCGATAGCGAAGGGCAACATTGCCAGCTCCGGCCTATGCTGCCTTCCCATCTACAAAGGGCGTGATCCCTGCATCGGACCTGTGAAAGGTACAACGAACTGCTTCATGAGCTGCGGTCACAGCTGCTGGGGTATCCTCAACGGGCCGGGCACAGGGAAGGTGCTCGCAGATCTTATAATAGATGGGAAAACGGACGAAATAGACCTCAATGATTTTAGGCCTTGAAAAAAAAAGAAGTTTTGCTGTCATTGAGGCAGATCTCTTTATAGCTGAATAAGATGCTGGGAATGGGGGAAAAGGGGGGTTACCATAGGATATCTTCAAGACCGTAAAAAAAGAGGCATTTTTGAAGTTCTTTCCCCTTCGTCTAAAGTTTTCTTGGATACCGTCACATCTCCAATCACTCTGTGTCAGCACCCATACACATACACACACCCCGCTCCCCACTCTTTTCCCCCCACTTTAATCCCCTCTTCACTTTAATTAGTTGTATTTTTCCTGCTGTTTCTACCCCGCGAACCCCGCTTTTTTCTTTAAAAGATGGGAAACTGCAGCAGCGAGACTGTGCCGCAGGGTGGGTATAATAAGAAGGCGAATTTCGCGAAGTGCAGGAAGCACTTGACAAAGCTGAGTGGGAGCCAATTGAAGGACTTGAAGGCGAGCGAAATGACGGCAGAGATGTTCCCTGAGGGGAAGACCCCGGAGCGGACGACGTTTCGCGACTTTTATTGGTTTTGCACTGTTTATCAGATGCAACGCAGCTGGTCGGAACTGCAACAGGATTGGTACTCAAACTCTTTCATGAAGAAGGACGGGAAGATGCATGCTACCATCAACGATGTTAGCTCGGCGATCAACATTTCCGAGAACCACTGCGTGGAGGACCTGAGACGCTATGAGGAATGCTGCCACAACGCGAGTTGGAGACGTGCCCTTCGTTTGTACCTCATCAAGCAAGGGGTGCGCCTTACCTTTGACTGGGAACCCACCGACGCGGTTCAGGAGCGTGCACACCGCAAAATGGGTCTTTTCCTTGAAGGATACAAGTTCACCTTCACCTTCGTGGACCCAACTGGATACCTCGCAAGCATCCCCTCCTCCTCCACCCTCAACACCCTCACCACGCGTACCGCTTCCTACCATGCTTCCTCCGCCTCCTTCGTCTCCAGCAGAGCGAGAAGTGTACAAGATGATGCCTCTTCCGGAGCTGACAGCAGTGCAGAGGGAAAGTAAAAAATGGAACATTAAAAAAAGGAAATGGGAAGAGGGAAATGATTGGGCCCTTCAAATAGCGAGGGGGTCAAATGTGAAATGCCTGTTAATCACAGACCTGGGAAGGGGGGTTGCAGGGGAAGGGGGGGGGGGTTTTTTTTTTTGTGTTGTTTCTACAGCGAGTCATAGGAGATTATTTGAGGGGGAGGAGGAGGGAAAAAAAGGGGCAGAATAGAATCACCAGTTCACAATTTTTTAAGGAAATTTTAATGAAAGGTGATTTTTTTTGTTCTGTGGGTTATCTATCTATCTCTTTTTTTTTCTCTCTCTCACTCTCTGTTTTTCTTCTTCTTCTTCTTCTTTTTTTTTTTTTTTTTTTTTTTTTTTTTTTTTTGCGTTGTGCGCAGGGTTTCCGCGTTCTTCCGGTGTTTTCGAAGGGGGCGGACGAGTTTTTTCCCCCCCCCAAAAAAATTTTTTTTACTAGTGCTTAACACAATACAGGTCGAGCCCGGCGCGCTTCGCGCGCCGGGTCGGGGGCCTCCGGCGGAGTTGTCTCGCCTCACGGTCTTTCGTGAGACACAACAGGTGAGAAACTCACGTTACGAGATACTCGAAAACAAAGCGTGGCGGGTGGTGGAATAAGCGCTCAGCTGTGCTTGTACCCACAGGAAGAGTGAACAAGAGACGGAGTAACGTCCTCATCTGAGGGTACTCGGTGTCACCTTCCTCATTGAGCTCAACATACATCAGAACGTCATGAAGAGTTGTCATTGAGGTGCACACCCTCAACGCCGACTTGAGCTCTTGCCACTCTGCCAACAGGTCACTGAATTCAACCCCCTGCACAATACTGGCTGTCTGGAACTGCTTCCGTTCAGCGGTGTCGCTGTACACCGGCTTCAGCGCATCCCCGCCCACGACATCGTGATGCATGTAGGCCAGTTTGTGGGGGGTGAAGAACTGGTCGTACAATCTGCCTAGCTGTTCAATGCTGTACTCCGTGCGCAAACCCGCAAAGGGTTTGAGGGGAATGATAGAGGGGGATACCATAAGTGCGGCCGCAGATCTGCGCGACGCCAAAGAGGGGAGGCCTTTATTTTTCTATACGGGGTGGGGTGCGTCCCCTGCGGGGCCGCACCCCACTCGTCCACTTTACAATGTACCCCGGGCCCTCTCCCCACCCATTTTTCCCACTCCCCGGATGAACTTCGTCCGGACGAACTTCGTCCGGCAGTTTTTTTTTTTTTTCCCCCTACCGGACGAACTTCGTCCGATTTTTGGGTCGCGGAAACACTGGTTGTGCGTGCCTTGCGTCAGTAGAGGCGTTTTGTACATTCAACTTTATCTCCCCTTTTAGAAAGGTGTTGTTTTTTCATACAAGCAGAAAAATTATTATAAAAAAAGCAATAAAAACCAATACCAGCTCGCAAAAAAAGGACAAAGAAAGAAAGTCTTCAGATATTAAGTACCAAGCCCACCTCGGTGGGTGATGGTGCACCAAAAACAAACAAACAAACAAACAAAAAAAAAAAAAAGCGAGATGTGTTTTGCAGGTTTCAATAAAATCCTCAAACCACATCAGTTTCCCCCTCCTATTGTTTCAGTTTAGAGATGGGTGATATGTGCCTGCATCCTGGAGATGTCGGGGGTATCAACCTTCCTTTTCCCCAGATTCCCTCCTCCTCCTCCCCCCCTTTTTTTACTTTTCCGTTTCTTTCAGATTTCTTTTTCTTAATTTTTCTTCAAAAAATACGTTTTATTTCTACAAAATTTTATGTTGTTTCCGCACGTGTTATTTCTTTTTTCACCCCCACCGCCCCCGCCCCCTCCTCTTCCCCTTTTTTTTTCAGGAAAATCACTGGGTAATAGAGAAGACTGTTAGGAGGCAAATTTGTCACATTGTGTTGCTGAACTGCACATTGTACAATACACCTTTCCAACAGGATTTTTTTTTTGTTTTTGTTTTGATCGGATGTATGTGCACGAGAAACACATTCATTTCTCAAGTTTTTCTCTTGTGTTGCTGTCAATACCCCCCTGAGGTTTTCCTCCCCTCCCTTCCCCTCCCAAAGGTGTTTTGTACTATGACAAAAAAAAAAAATTAGTGGCAAACGTCTTGTGGGTGTTTAAAAAAGAAAAAAACCCCTCCCCTTTGGCCTATTAGGTCTAAAGATTAAGCCAAGCATAATAAAGGCAATCCACACACCAAAACAAACCCACCACGCAAATCGTCATTTTCCCACGATTCTGTTTTCTTTCCTGTTGTCAGCGTAGTCTCTCCCTCCTCCCTTCTCCCTATCCCCCCATAAAAAAAAAAAGGAAAACACGAAAAAGAATAAAGAAAAAGAGAAAAAAAAACCTGGATAATTTTAAAACCATTCTTCTACCAGAAAGTGGTTTTCTTACCGACTTTCGTCTACCCATCTTCCCCTCATCCAAATGCGATGAGAGGCACATTCATCTTTTCAAGTTTTTTTTCTCTTTTTTAAATGGGTGACCAAGCGCGAGAGGCTTAGGTTCATCTTGCCATTTTTTTTTGTTTTTTTTTGAACTCTTTAATATTTTGCTCTCTTGCAAAGTGTGTCACTCGCCTCACTTGCGGTCATGTTCCCCTTGCAGATTTATGTTTTTTTTCTCTCTCTTTTTGGTCCCTGATGTATTTCTTATGTCTTAGGAAAAGAAAGTACACGAAATAGTTAGGGAAAATAGGGAGATTTCGACCTCTCTACAAGTTCCCTTGTGAATGTGAAAATAATCATATTGTTCTGGCTAATTGTATCTGTGCCTTCCGTCGAGCAAAACAAGAGGCATTGGCCAACATGGAGTGCAGATCAAATAAAAGTGTAAAAAAGGGGGGAAAAAACATAAACTGTAACCCCCTCCCTCCCTCCCGTTCAAAGCGTATTTTGTTTCTTTCTTTTTTATTTTTTAAAAAACACTCACGTCATAAAAAAATCATAGCCAAATATTATCAGTGACGAGGTTTTATGACGAAAACACAACGTAATTTCAACTTCCCCCCTTTACCGAGCTCTAACTTATCCCCTCCCACCCTACAAAAAAAGTGCATGACGTCAAAATACAAATGTAATGGGTGTAGAAAGTATGTGACAAAAATGAAAAAAAAAGGGCGATGATGATTTTCACAGGGCGTTCGCCCCGGGGCGAATAAAATTGTTTTTTGTTAAATAGGATCTCAGTAGTGCGCCTCAGCCCCGAAAGTGGGTCAATAAGTATTCACATTTTTTTTGGGCCTATCTCAGCCAGTGGGGTCGATGGGAAAATGGACAAAATTTATACAAGTGAACAACGCTCTAGTACCCTCACAACAGAGGTGTCGTCACTCACCATGTTCCCACCTTACCCATGGACGGGTTCTTGCACAGGAATGGAAAGCGTCCAAGCATTTCCTCAAAATAGTAGCGTTTGCCTCGGCGCTTCTCATTTTTCACAATGTGGTTATGCC
Organism: Rhynchopus sp. YZ270_cl-10; assembly: GCA_964035575.1. Classification (NCBI taxonomy): domain Eukaryota; phylum Euglenozoa; class Diplonemea; order Diplonemida; family Diplonemidae; genus Rhynchopus; species Rhynchopus sp. YZ270_cl-10. Next base: position 1,009,565 of record OZ037851.1, read on the forward strand.
GAACACTTTTCGATCGCGGAAGTTCCGTACCGTGTCTGCGGCGTTGCCAAGGCAAGGAAGCACTAAAGGAGTACCGGCTTAAAAAACATTTCTTTTGGAACTAAAATTTTTTTCATCATGGGGGAGAATAAATGATGGCACCCTGTATTTTTTTTTTACAAAAAAAAAGTACGTTTTTCTCCCCCTTGGTCACGTACGTCACGTTAACACGAAGAAAAAAAAAAACATAAAAAGTACGCGACGTACTTTCTACATCCATACAATGTATTCCGAATAAATTTTGTTCTTTTTTTTTTTTTTTGTTCCAACCCCAGTTAGATGCCTTGTATATTCATCTTTCATTTTATTTTTTTTTTAAATGGTTCTTTATTTTAAGATGTGGGTATGTGAGGCTCGTTCATCTTTCAAACATTTATTTTTTTTTTCATCTTTATTTTCCGCAACAAACGCCAACGGGAAACTGTCCCCTTCCCTTTGGTTTTGGTCCACATCAGGACCTGCCCTTCAATTTCCCCCCTCCCCTCCCCTCCCCTCCCCCCTTCCACACCACCGTTCTATTTCAGTTACTCATCATTCGTTCAGACCTATTTATGGTGAGAGAAGAGGCTAGGGTTTCACCTTTTCCCCAACTTTTCTCTTTTTCTTCTTCTCTTTTTTTTTTCTTTTTTCCACTATGTTTTTTACCTATTTGTACACGGTAGTGTATGCGATGAGACAACCACCTTGAGATAACTGTTTTTTTGCGTCGATTTTCTCTCGTTTTTTTTTTTTTTTCAACATGGTGGTTGTTGATAGATACAAAAGGTAAAATGGTGAGACCAACGTTTTTTTTTCCCGTTGTTTCGTCTCTGCCAACGATCTCGAGAAGAGGCACCAATATTGCGATCCAGGGGAGGGTGCAACACTGTTTCTTTTTCTATTGGTCACAGTGCCGCCTTTTTCACCCTCTCCGTTCCTCCCAGCGCGCGCTTCGGGACTTTGCCCCCCCCTCTTCCCCACTTCTTTTCAACCGTCCACAAACATTTTAGAAAAAAAAAAAGTTTACACACCTAAACAGGCTCGGGTTATTCAGAAAATTTTTTAATATTTAGCGTGAGTACCAAAACATCAGAAAAAAAATGGCAGAGTTCCTGAATGTCACATCACCACCATGCTCTCGGGGGAGATGTTGTCGTTCTATAAACATGCAAGCCTTCTCTATCGGGACAATGTTTGTACAGAGCTCTGTGTTAAACCTTTTTGTCGCAAGAAATTTATTTCCTAAATGAAATTTGGTGTGCCCGTGAGGCACGTTTCTTTTACGTTCTCTTTTCGAACTTTTCACTCATCATTTTAGGTGACGAAGCAACGAGAGGCTTAGGGTCATCTAGAATTTTTTTTCTTTTTTCTTTTTTCTTTCTTCTTTTTCTTTTTGGCCAAGAGGTTTCCTCTTCACGGCCAGGTACTCAATGGGAGCGTATTGTGAGTAATAAAAATACCAACACAGAATATATATCACACACTTTACGCACAAACAAAAAATCGGGCGCCAGAGAGCGTGCATATGGAACGACCGATGAAAGGGGTTCCATGACCTCAATAAAGGAAGAAGTATTGCGTGCACATATATTGCTTTTCGACGAGAGGAGGCGAGGGGGATGAGGGGGGAAATGTATCCTCCACCCTTCTCCTTCCCCCTCCCACCCCTCTCCCAATCTGAGAACGATAAACGAACACCACAACTCGATTATTTATTATTCCATGCAATTTCTTAATTCTTTTTTGAGGAGGAGGATTTGTCCGCACGTTATCAAACCCCAATTTTTTTAAAAAAAATGTGGTAACGAGGCTTACGTTCATTTCTAACTTATTTCTTTTTAAAATACTGCATGTAGACAGCGATGAATCATGACCCACCTTACCCGCCCCCCGAGATTATGTGCCCATGATGCACATCCATCTTTTCAATTTTTCTTTCTTTTTTTTTTTTTTTTGCATTTTTTCTTTCTGATCACTCGTCTTTCCTCATTTTTCTCTCTCTTTTTTTTTGAAATAAATACAGGCTGAACGTTTCAGATGACTGTAATACCTCCACGATGTAGCTAGTATGAGAATCAAAGCAGCCCTGAGCAATCAAGGGATGGTAAGTGTTGTGCACCCCATCGAAGTTTTGCACCGACTACAGCACACAGCCGTGTCCTCTGATGTCCACCTTTTGTTTAAAAAGGCGACGTCGTGAAGCGCCGTCTGTATGTTGGAGTGCGTGTGCTTTCCTGCAACACAGATAACGTTATCAAGCTTATTCTGTGTGTATTTTTGATTCCCTTTTTTATTTGCCGCTGTGGAGGCAAAATTATTTGCAACCAAATTTTTCTTTTTTTTTGTACACTTGCGGTTTCGTGTGTTTTTTTTTATTGTACGAACCTTATTCGCATTTGTGCCATGTCAGGTAACGAGCACAATTTCCCCCCTTTTTTAAAAGGCTGGTTTCTTGTGGAAAATAGACCCGGTGAGTAAAAATCAGAATTTTTGGATGATTGATTTTGCCAGAAATTTGTGACCAAAATAAAGTTTGTGGATGGCACAAAACATTTAGTGTGTCTTCTGACCCCCCCAAAAAAAAGCGCCACAAATATCAAGAAATGCAGATAAAGTACGAATGGGTCACGTCAGAGCACTCCTGCATTCCCTTTTTACTGTTATTCGCATGTTCACTCCGCCAGCTGCAGTATAGACATGCCACTAGTAATCTTCCATTTTCCACTCGAAATCAGCCCGACTAAAATATCATTACGATTTTGGATGAAAATCAGGCCAGATTTTCACTTGTAGATGCATTTGCACCTCGTTTCCATTATTCGGTTAAAAAAATGTATCCACGCGTGGTCATCTGGTTCTTTGATTTTCATAAAATCGATAGCTATGTTTTCATTGTACAGGGGTTCTCTTTTTTTTTCTCTTCATCTGAAGGTTACGAGACTGTGTCACTACAGTCCGTAACCCAACAGAGCACCGTACTGCATATTTCGTCCGGTGACGTTTGCATTTTGAACTTTTTTGTTTTCATAGTGTCACAACAAAAAACCCTCTCGACCCATTTTTAATTCAAAACCCAAACGTCTTTCCGTTGATGACACTGCGCTATTTCTTGGTCTCATATTGTCCCTAGTTATTATTTTTGTTTTGCCGATGAATCAGATATTTTTTTTTTTCTCTTGAAAAATTGATAAACGTGTTGTCACTTGTGATCTCCACGGAACGCTTTTTCTTTTGATGCTTCACAACCCCCCCCTTCCCCAAATCAACGTTATCATATCCCATGCCCCCCTCCACTAATGCCTGGTAGATGCCGGCACCAGTGTTATCATAGGATTTTTTTAAAACCTCTATTTTTTTGTGTCTCATTGCACAAAGTCACATTCTTCTTCTTCTTCTTCTTTTTTTTTTTTTTTTGTTTGTTTTTTTTTTTTTTTGAGGCGACTGAGGACGAAACACCTAGGTTCATCTTACCAAACGATTTTTAAAAATATTTGTTGCTGTGGCCACTTCCCTTCTAATGCACGATTGATACGATGTACTTGTAATCGTAGTGTCTGAAACCGCGGCAGGTGGTAAAACACGATATTTTGTTTGATTCATGTTCGTAGTCTGTGAGTCATCTTTGCGTGACACCACCAGAAAATGGACACAGAAAGTGTATAGTGAAGTGCATCTTCAGACTCAAAAAAGGTCCATTGGGATCAAAAAAAAACGTTCTGGTAAGTTATGAGCACCAACTATTTCCACATCAAGTAGGACGATTCTACATTTCCACATTTTTTCTTTTCTCTTCCTTTCCCAACTTGCATTCGCTGTTGCAATCCATTTTACCACCTCCGTGATCTGTGACGGCAGAGATCTGTCATTCAAATGATCGGTGTCAGACTTTGTCTTGTTGTTTACGTGTCTGCATCCAAGAGGTGTCTGCACTCTGACTTCATTACCTCCTCTGATATCAAAAACATTATCCTTTTTATGAAATACTTTTTTTTTTTAATACACTCTTTTTAGCCGTTAATCTGGGCATCGCGATCTTCCCGTTCTTGCTGGGTTGACCTGCCCGAGAAAGGCCTGTTTCTTTCAAATTGCTTCCTCTGTCCTTATCCGCAAAAAAAGACGTTTAACAGTTGTACTGTTTTCACAGCTTTTCCCTTTGTGGAGGAAGGGGAGATATGCCCCTTATGCCAGAAGAAGCAGACTGACCGTTTTCAGAATAGATTTTTAAAAAAAAACTATAACCACCCAATCAATGATGCAATTATTTGGTGATTAAATACAATAAGTTCATCTTCCAACTAAATCTTATCTCTGCAGCTTTTGCCATGAATCAGTAAAAAAATCGGTGAAGTGCTTGAGCGGATTTGCCCTATTTTTCAACCCCCTTTTTTTTTGATCCCTTTTTTGGATAACTACATGTATGCACTGGGATTAACCCAAAGTATTTCCTCAACCGCTTTTTTTTTTTTGGACATCATTAAGCGAAGCACAGTGCCATTAAAAAAAAATGGTAACTGAGTATTTTGCAGTTTTGGTGTTTGCTTATTGTGTTGGAGACAGTGAAAGAGAAGGTAATCGTTGTCCTGGCGAAATGGAAAGAGGTCAGTAAACTGCAATATCTCTCAGGCAAAATGCTCGCTGATGTCCCCCACTCTCTCAAGCTTCCAGAAAAAAAAGAGAAAGCGAAATAATACTTTTGGGGGAAAAAAAATGTACTCAGTGGTACCCAAAAGAAAGGTGGTCAATTTTTGAAAGAAACGAAAAAGAAAATATTTTCAAAGCAATACTAATAGAAGCCTTAACCCTGTATGTCTCTAAGCGCTACTTTAGTGGCTATTCGAAATATAGGGTTAAAAGTTACACAATGGTTTGTTGAAATACAATTTCTCTCAAAAATAATGGACGTGGGAGGCAGGTGTCTACACTAATAGAACTATTTTTTCTTTTCTTGTAAAGAAAGGGTCATTGCAAAAACAAGATGGAAAATATCCATATTCCAATAAATGCAATACAAGAAAGAAAAAATGAAATTCAGCAAAATAAGCATGAAAAAAAAAGCGCTTAAAAGTTTCTTCTAACGCTTCATGGTGTTAGTTCATTATTGGACATTTTTTTTTTAAATCGATGTCGTTCATCTTAACATTGCAGACTGTCTCAACCCCTTTTAGCGTCGTGCGAATGAGGAAATTTCCCTAAAAATTTTCCACGTCTTTTGGTTTGTTTGTTTATTTTGTTTTAGCGTTTTTTTTTTTTCCAATTTCGTTTTCACCCTCAGTTTTAGTTTCGCCGTGCTACACATTTCGTCGATTACTCAAAACCCCTTTTTTATTTTTGCATCAATACCATTCAGAGATGGAGATAGATTTGGGATTTTCAAAAAAGACCCGGTTTGACCCGGTCTGAGCTTTTTGGGGTCAAAAAAAAATTTTCGCGCTGCGCGCGAAATGACACTGGCACGTGCGACCTGGTTGTTACACTTCTTTGGCGGGGAACTTGCGCAACAGCGTTTGTGCCTTGATGAAGGGGATTAGGGTCCATGCTCCCCCTTTGTGCAGCACACCGAACTTCGCGCACTCGGCAAAAATGGATTTCTCGGCGGTCATGCCCCAAAGGTTCCTGACGAAGCCACGGTACGCAACATTTCAAAAAAAATTGCGCTTAAAATTGTACATTTTGGGGTGGGTTGTAAGCTTGCGCCGCAGGCGCACGGTACGCTACTTTTATTATTTCGCCATGCTGCATGCTTCCTTTTGCTTCGGCGTTTGACTAATTGAATCGCGTTCTGGCTGTGACGGGGTCGCTTTGTTCATGAGGCCATTTCTGGTCACTCTCAGAGGCTCGTGCGAGGTACCAAAAAAAATCGATTTTCTCCCAAAATTGGCAAATCCCATTTTTTTTTTTTTTTTTCCAAACCGGGTTTTTCGCCAAAATCCCATTTTTTTTTTTTTGACCCGGTTTTGAAACCGGGTCAGTAGACGCACCTCCACCCCTGATACCATTGCTACAACTACCCCACTGATTGGGGTTTAGCATATTTTTTTTTTTAAAATGGGTCCAAGTCTTCGCAACCAATCGTTTTGAACACCCTCCCCTCTCCCTCCCCTCTTCCCTCTTCCACAACCCTCCCATCTCCCCCAGGTCTGTGCAGGACAGCGTGCATTTTTCTTTTTCATTTTTAGTTCAATATTTGGTAGGTTTAAACCGAAAACGCTTTTGAAAGGTGAAAGTGGATCATCCCAAACTTGGCTTTCTTCTTCCTGTAGGGAGTAGAGAGGTTCTCTTTTGGTTTAATAGGTTTAATGGTGGCCTTTTTGAGAGAGCAAGATGTGTGCCTGTGAGAATATTTTCTCTCTCTCTATATTTGAGATTTTTTTTTTTTGTTCGCGCTGTGCCTGCTCGTCCGCAAACTCTAGCCTTATTTCTTATATTTTTCTTCTTTTTTTTTTTTTAAAAAGCAATTAGTGAAGCACACTCTAGGGTGGCTACACTAATACAACCAAGTTTTCAAAAAAAAAAAAAAAAAAAAAAAAAACAACAAAAAAAAAAAAAAAAAAAAAAAAAAACAAAGTGTATCAATTCCTTCCTTTTTCTTTCCCACCCCCTATTTTATTACTGCTCGTTTATGTTCCTTTTCTCTGATTCATTTGTTACCCTCAACAACCTATATAAACCTTCACCAATGAGGCAGCTTTCCCCCTCCACAGATCCATCCCCCATTTTTTATTTTTTTGAAAAGATAATACAGTAATGTTCAGGTCCTATGACACTGTATGTTTTTTTCTCTCTTTTTTCTCTCTGCCTCATTTTTTTCTCTTTCCTCCAAGAGGGTCAGATCAGATGTTTTCCCCCCATTTCCCTTCAAGAGTCGACTGACATTTTTTTCTCTTTTCCCCCCCCCTTTTTTTTCCCATTCAGTTTAAAGTGGCTTCGCATGAGAAGCTTAGTTTTATCCTACCAACTTTTCTGCTTTGTTTTTTTCAAAAAAAAAAAAAAAAACTCCCTCCTCCCCCCATTTTCAACCCCCGCTTTGATTCACTAATCACACGTGACAGAAAAGCTTGAAGCTTCCGCACTGCAATACCAATTGAACAGTACTGCTATGCATGCGTGCGTGTCGCCAATCCAACGTAACCCACAAACGACAAAACCTAATACAATCACCCTTTTTTTTGCTCCCCCTTTTTTTTCTCACCCCTTTTCAGATTGTTCAGTGTCGGAATGTGGTGGATGTTTGATTCCTTTTTTTTCCCCCCTCCTGAAAGGTGATTGGGTATGTGAACCAGTTCATCTTACCTACTTTTCCTCCTTTTTTTTGATCATCTTTTCTTTAAAGATGTCAGCCTATTTTTTTTTATCCCCAGTCGAGTGCAGTGTTTTGTAAGTTTGTTATATCCCAAGGCGAACCCATCGTATTCCGAGCCAAATTCCTTTTTGTTTTCCGGCTACATCCAAACAAGACGAAGGGGAGAAGGGAAAAGGGGTTAGCGAATCTTTTTTTTTAAAGATTCTTGAGAACAATGTATAAAAAAAAAAGTTCTTTGTTCTATTATTTTGTGATGTGAAGGGGGTTTTCATTAGAGTCTGTACTTTCTGCTGAATTGAAAGATCCAAATACGTGTTTACTGGCAACCATTTTCCCCGCAGATGTTTACAGGTGACCAAGCATGCGAGGCTTAGGATCATCTAACCTTTTTATTATTATTTTCTTTTGTGTGTATCATCATGTGTTTCTGTGGATGTCTGTACTGCGACTGCCTTAGTTTCATGTTCTCTTTTTTCTCCCCCCCTCCCCACTCTTTTTAAAAATGTGTTGTTGTGCGCAGCGAGACGCCTTTCTCTCTATTTTTATTATGTCTTCCATTTTTATTGGTGACTAAGCACAGTGAGACTTAGAATCATCTTACCAACCTTTTTCTTTTTCCAGCCATTCGGCATGTAGGACAACACTAAGGCTGTATGTCCCTCAAAAGCCTTTCAAATTTTTCTTCTTTTTTTTGCGATCAATTTTTCTTCACCTCCGTTTTTTCTGTTTTCTGTTTTCTGGTTTTTGTTTTTGTTATTGTTTTCATTTTAGTTTGAAATAAGAAGTTCTCTGAAGAAAAGAAACTAATCCAGATTGGGGTGTGAGGTTTAGTCTTGATATATAAAAAACACCATTTCCCCCCTAAAAAATTCGGGAGTTTTGATGTGTAAAGTGAGGTAATAGCGACCTACTGTTATGTGATTGAGTTCGAATACTCAGTTCGGATATCAAAAAAAAGCAAAAAATAAAATCGGGAATGATGCTGTGTTTTTCTCAAACATCTGACAAAATGTCTCTTTTTTTAAGCACTGACCACATAGCTAACGTCAGTTCAAGGAGGCTACTCCAAAAGGCTTACCATAGTGCGGGAGCCCTCTAGTGTTACAAAAGGATACTGGTTGTTTTCGCTCTACTTACCAATGCGATACGTGCGTCAATTTACAGTATGTTTTTGTTTTGTGTCTCATCTCCCCCTCTTCCCCTTTGCGAAAAAAATAAATCTGTTGGACTATTGGAAGCTTTTGTTTGTCTATTTTCCATATTTTTCTTTGAAGCAAAATAAGCAAAATAAAGTAAGATAAGGCCGAACTTTCAATAGAGTAAAATGCGCGGCAAAGCTGACAAACCGCCTGGTTTGATTTTCTTTATGATTTGGTTTTTTTTTTTTTTTTGTTTGTTTCTGTTTGATTTTTTGAGACCCCAAAAAAACCCCTCTTTTGCAATACTCGCCTGTGATTATAAATAACAGCAAACGCAAGGGCAAGCACCATGAAACTATGCTTTCCCTTTTTTTTTCTTCTCCTTTTGTGCCAAGAGAAGGTCGTTGTTCACTCTACGTGCACACCCAGCTCCCCCTTTTTTTCCTCTTTTCAATTGAGGAACAAACCCCCCCTTTTTTTTTCCAATTGTTTAACTGAAAACCAGTTATCAACATGACATCAAAGGACGACCACTATCCCCCCCCTCATCCTCCATTCTCAAGCCAGTGGAAGGCACTCTGAGGCAACTGTAGAGCGAGAATACACATGGTACCTAAGCAATGAAACCCGCGCACTGATTATCAACAAAAAAAAAAAATCGGCAAAAAAAAAAAAAAAGGGGGAATGAGATTGGTGGAGGAAAAGGTTGACGGCGCTGTTCGTACATAGAATAACGAATCTACATGAGGTCACATGGTGGAACTTACATGGAACGTATATGGTAAGGTTGCTTTACATTATACCTTTCTATTAAGACGATACATTTTGTCCTTTTTTTTTTTTTTTTTTTTTTTTTTTTTTTTTTTTTTTGAAACGCCATGTAAACCATTTATTTCGTCGCTGTGTAGTACACTCCCTATACCCTCCTTCTCCGTGCCCATTCTCTTCCACGACGAAGCAGGAAGAGGTTATCTTCATCTAAATTTTTCAAATTTCCCTCCCAAACAAAGCTTTAAACGAATATTCCCCACCTTCCCCCCTCACCCACCCACAAGCTGTAGTTACAAAACAAATACAAAGAAAAGAGAGAGAGATTTTGATAGTACATTCTATCCCTTGCCGTGATAGTACGTGGAGTTCAATATCTTTTTTTCTTCTTTTATTTTTCTTTTTTCTCCCTTTCTAGAGGGTCTGACCTCCAGCGTTATTTCATGCTCCGTACGAAGTAACGCTCTAATCTCTAATACATGATTTATTACCCTACCCTATTTTTGTGAAACCATGAACATTGCACAAAGTGGCATTTCAATAAACCATGGAACATTTTTTTATCTTTTTTTGTTTGTCACAATCCATTTTTTACTTTTTTTTTGTAAATAGAAACGATAGTGTCTGAAGGTTTCCATTCTATTCTGTTTTCACTGCAAAAGAGGAGGACGTGGATAAAACTCCATCTTTCGATTGAAAATAATATCTTATTCTTTTCTCACTGCGTATATGCCCCATCAGCGAATCTTCACAAACACGAGCTTGAGGAGCGAACGACAGTGGTGTTGACACCTTCCTACACCTTCTAAAGAAGCCAATCACAAAAGAGAACAAATATGACGATTTAGAGATGTCTAACGCAGCCTTAGTTAGCATCATCTCACCAAACCCCCTTTCTTTGATTCCATTGCAATCGACCAGCATCATTACACCCACAAGGAAGCATTTTGCGTTAAATCGAGTTCTACATTAACACTCTTTTCTCAAATGCCCTCTGTTTTTTTTTTGATCTTTCGAGATGCTGTTTCGGGAATACGCTTTTTCGCAAGAGTTTTGTGTGCACCCCATACAGGATCGACCATATATTTTAAAGTATTACTTTAGATAAGGTTTTATCATGACTTCACACAAGCTCCGAATAGCCAATTCTACATTTTCGACTGAAATGTGTTTTAACACGTTTTAACTGCTCTTTTTACCATTTTTCTTCACTTTAGTACAATGACCAAGTACGAGAGACCATCTTACGAGCTTTTCTTTTTCCTCACACAAGGTAACCCGGCTGACACCTATCACTGTATAGCTGCGAGGCCAGTTAATTGCCCTGTATTTTTTTTTTTTTTCTCTTTTCCTCTCTAGGTCATGCTTTCAGCTTTCTCTTTATTTCTTCTCGTTGACCGTAAGGCGATTGTTGGTATGTATGTGGGCTCTAGAGATCATTTTGTCCTGAATATGGTGTAATCGTTTGCGTAATAAAACCCATCAGATTACCGACCAAGAAGGGCAAAACCATGGAGTAGCAAACAGCAAAAAAACAATTCAGAGGTGAATGTCGTGAACGTACCGTACCGTCTATCATATGAATAGGGATGGGCAACCCAGCATTCCTAGTCTCTACGTTAATCAACTTCACAGCCGCTTTTTCCCTCATATTTGTGCCTGCTATCCATTAGGTACCGGTTTTTTTCTTCCTTGTGAAACACTCTATCCATTTCACAAGAGCTCTTTGACGATTTTTATGATTTTCTGATTTTGTTATGTTTTCTCAGACCGTTTTCCATGTTCGATTGGAAGGGCCTGAGCAAAAGGGAAAAATAAAATAAAATAAAATAAAAAATATACAGGTGAAGAGACATCTCTCCTGGGGATGCCTGCACTAATATTTCAAAACTCGAATTTTCCGGGGAAAAAAGCGAAACAAAAACAAAAAAAATATTGTAAATTATTGTGGAGCTCATCCTCGGGTGTCTACACTAATGCAACCAAGTTTTCAAAAAAAAAAAAAAAAAGAAACACCCCCTTTTTTTTTTCCCCTCTCGAAGGTTGATAATCGATTGACGCGCATAATGTAATAGGTGGAACCAGTGAATTCCCCCTCCCTCTTTCTCACCCCCCGCTTCCCACCGATCTCTCACATAACCCTCCATTTTTTTCTTCTTCTGTGCCTGCGTCTGTTGAGATGTCTGCATTTCAAAAACTGCACCCTTTTTTATTTTTATTTTGATAATTTATTTGAATGCTGTGCAATCTCCACTTTTTCCCCCATCCCCCCCTTTTTTCTCAAAAAAAAAAATATACATTTCAAACCCCGCTACGTCATTTCGTGTTGTGCACTCATGTCGCAATCGTGATTGTTCTTATCATTTGATAACTTTGTGGAATGGTTTACTGCTGCATTCTTTTTTCTTTTCTCCAAAGGACCGTACGGTGCTGCGGATCGTCTTACCATTTCCCCCTTCCCCTGTGACGCTTCCCCTCCCTCCCCGACTTCTGATTGATAAATGGAGAAGTCAGAAAATTATTCAGTCCGTATGCATTGCCTGGGTGTGTAGCGTTGCTTGTTTTCGTAAGGATTGTCCAATCGAGGTGAGCAGCTACATATTATGTTTTTTTTATATTTTTTATTTTCATGTGCCTGCGTCCGCCGATGAACGGCGAGGCGTTTGCACTTTTTCTTTTTTTTTCTTTTTTTGTTTTGTTTGGGTACATTTAGTGCACCCTATTATACCTTCTATTCAGTAGAATAGTTAGTATATGAAACATTTTTTTTTTTTTTTTTTTTTTTTTTTTTTTTTTTTTTTTTTTTTTTTTTTTTTTTTTTTTTTTTTTTTTTTTTTTGGGTCTCTTTCTCTCTCTCTCTCTCTTTGTCTGCGATGTCCATGTGATTTTTTTTTCTTCGTGCAACATACACTCTCTCCTGCACTCTCTCCTCTTTTTTTTTGTCCGAGGTCAGCATTTTTTTTGGTGATGGTGCCCACGTCTGTCAAGGCGTTTGCACTTCCGACTTTTCCCTCACCTCACTTCCCCTCCACATATAGCAGAGGGGAAACCAAATGCCGACCACTCCAAAAACCCAGTGTGGAATCATGCAGGAGGAGAACGCAACAAAGAACAGCAAAGAGGTTTTTTTTTTCTTTCTCTTTAAACACCCATTACTGGGGGGCGCCCCCAGTAAAGGGAGAGGTGGTAATATATCTGCGTCCTTTATATTCTTATTTTTTTTGGGTCGTTTTGTCTACACATTTATCCACTCCACTCCACCCCGCCTTTTTTGAGAATTTTTTTTTTTGTGCCGTACGAGACTCGTTTTTTGTTTTCTTTTTTTTACGCTTACTTTGTGAGCGGAAAGTGTTCCGCCGTTCACTCACCCAGCCGTGCTACGCAACCACCACCAAATGGGTATGCTATTAGTGTTTGTGAAAGTGTCAACACATCAAACAACTACAAGAAGAGGGGTGAGGGAACGACAAAGTGGCGACACTTTCGCTTTTTTTTTTTTTTTATTGTGTCTTTTTTTCTTCTTCTTCATCGTTCCAAAAATTTGGGAACAGACTGAGTTACCGTGAGACCTGACAGTTGTCTTTCAATTTTTTTTTTTCCCCTAGCCCCAGGACGACTCCCATTTATAACCCATAGCACACTGAACCATATCAGTGTGGCAGTGTTCTATGAGTTAGAAAAACATAGTTCAGATAAAAATTCTTGACCAAAAAAAAGTACGAAAAAAAATGACGTCGTTATTTGAGAGAAATTGAAGGTATTTTGTTCCAGCCAAAAAAAAAGTATTTGTCTGGTCTGAAAAGACTCCGGGCAGCGCTTTGGGTGAGTCTACGTGGTGAACGGTACCTTCCCTTTTGAGGGGTCTGGGACCACCAACATTTTGATTAATAGAGGTTCACTTCGTGTCCATCTTTTTTTTCTTCTTTTTTTTCTTTTTGTGGTGACTAATGTACGCAAGACTTAGTATCATCTTATCAACCCTTCTCTCTGTTCTTTTGAACACCTTTTTGAGCGCACAAACGAAGTCCAGTCTTTTTTTACTATTTTTTTTTAAATATTGTGTCTGTGATATGAAGCGTCTAAAATTTGGGAACACAATATGTGTCCTTTTAAACGTGAAATATGCATACAGCCCCCTTCTCATTTTCAAGTTAGATTAGGGGGGTTTGTTATTATATTTGGAATACAGTGGTTAAACAAAGTTTACGCCTAAACTAAAGGCGGAATTGAAATCGATGGCAGAAATTACTTTAGGTGGAATTTTTCTTAGGCGGGCACTTTTCTTAGTCGGAACTTTGTTTAACCACTGTACTCCTTCAAAATTTTGGAAAATTTCCTAAGGGGCATTCCAAGTATGTATTATTTTTCAAAAAAAAAATTTCCCCCCCCCCCCCCCCCCCCCCCTCCGCCTCAAATTGAAAACACCTCCATTTTCAATTTCAAAGAAATCCTCCCTTTCTTCCCTCCTCACACCAGCGTAGTTTGTTTTTTTCTTTGTCATCTCATAGCCAAACCTTTTTTATTTCTTTTTTTCCCCCTCTTTTTTCCTCTCTCTCTCTCACCCTCCCCTTCCCCAAATGCTTATTATTTTCCCCTCAGAAGAAAGCTGGTATTAAGGAAACCCTTTAGTAGTTTCCTTTACCATTTCTAGGTAATGAGGGAATCATATATCGTAAGCACTTTGACACTTTCATCCTACAAAGGGGTTCAAACAAAGGTGAGGTAAAGAAACACTCCTCTGAGATAAGAGAAAATGCTGAAAAAAAAAATGTACCCGTGGTGTGGCTGAATGGGGGGAGGCGCAAAAAAGTGCACAAGAAGAGAGGAAAAGTGCGCAAGAAGTGCGAATCACCCCCTTTCAGACACCAACCCGACTTTTTTTAATATATTTATCTATGTAAATGCGCGGAGCTCAGAAAAAAAAAGAAAGCGAGGTGTCTACACGGATTCAATTTTTCAAAAAAAAAAATTAGTAGGGAAAATAATGTGCCAATTTTTTTTTTAAAGCGAATGTTTTTCACTTTTCTATTTTTTACTTTTATTTTATTTCTCTTTCTTGTGTGTTTGCTGAGGTTTTCTATCTGATACACAGACAGGATGTGTTGGTATTTGTTTGGATTGGTAGCAATTATTGCACGGAATACTTTACGTATACACGGCAGCCATCAAGACCAAGACTCTTTAGGTTACTCTTCCTCCTGGTGATCAGACATTACATCCAGTAAGGACAGAGAAAGGAATAAGAAAAAAGAAAAAAAAAACTTTTGTATTTTGTGTATTCCCGAAACAAAAAACTGAAGTAGAAGGTACCAAATGTTCACACGAACATCGGTTTCACGATATTCACCCACCATTTAAAGGGAAATCACTGAAGATGTCCACCCTTTTGAATACAACTGTATGATTCTTAGGACTGAAACAGGGTTAATATCAGAAACCAATCTACTGAAGTTTCAACTTGTGCACGAAGCATTTTACTTTTCTTTTCTACGTTTTGCAAAACACACAACATAAAAAGAAAGATGGGACCATTTTTGTTGATCCCTCACCATATACTATCAATTTATTGATTGCATATGATGAAAATACTTTTTATTTACAAGTGCCTCCAGACATGCTGTGAAAAACTGAGCCTCGCTTAGAGTATGTTGCGGAATGGTCTCTAGTACATTAGCCCTAAAAAGCTAAACACATAGTGCAAACTAGTTTATATTTATAGATATATTCTACTGCTGCACTATGCTTTGTTTACTCATAATTACAAAGGAGTTAACAGAAAGTCGAAGCACACAATACAGCTGTCCTGTGAACTTCGCACTACACCCCACCCCCTCCCTACCTCTTTGAAACAGTCAAAAAAGAAATCAAAATTAAAAAAAAAAAAAAAAAAACAGCAGAAAAAGAGACCAAAAAAAAAATGATATAATAACAAGGGAGAGCAAGTAGGTTATTTAAAGTAGGTTGACGACACCGAAACCCCAATAAAAAAAATGTGTCCGTTTATGGTGTCAACGTTAAAGACTACCAGAAGCAGCTCAGTGCATTCTGAAAAAAATAAGCGAGCGATTCTAGGCTATATATGTTCATGAAGCCAATGAATCTAGATAAAGGTCCTATTTCAAAGAATTCCCACAAACAAACACCACTTTTATTTTTACTTTTTTTCAACAAACCAAATAAAAAGAAAAAAAAACTCTTTTTCACCACTGGAAGGGACTAGACCTCGTACTTGACCCTTTCAGTGAGACGTCAGACCAATGTATTACATTGCCACACCCTGGGTAAGCTGTGCAGTCTGTAGGCCTACTACAAAAACCGCAAAACTTTGGAAAAAAAAAAGAACGAAGATAATAGGTATATCGCAGTAGTAATTTGGTCGTGGTTTACCAATGGTAATGTCCACGACGCAGTTTATATGGTTGTACTCAACGCGTACTATGTCACTAGTGATGAGTATTTTTCTCGCAGGAGCGATTTGGTCTTGGTGGGCATCTTAGCTTTCCCATTTTTAAAGGGACAATAGCCTTGAGACTAAGACTCCAGGACACATATTAAATTGTTTGCAATGCACGTTTTGCTATCTCTTTGTACTACTCTAGTCTTTGTGTAGGTGTTTCAATACAATGGACAATGGATGATTAAACTGGTTTTAATCATTGCTTGGACGGCGAACTACTAAGTCCAGAAAATTCAGTATGTTTTTCACTTTTCTATTTTTTACTTTTATTTTATTTCTCTTTCTTGTGTGTTTGCTGAGGTTTTCTATCTGATACACAGACAGGATGTGTTGGTATTTGTTTGGATTGGTAGCAATTATTGCACGGAATACTTTACGTATACACGGCAGCCATCAAGACCAAGACTCTTTAGGTTACTCTTCCTCCTGGTGATCAGACATTACATCCAGTAAGGACAGAGAAAGGAATAAGAAAAAAGAAAAAAAAAACTTTTGTATTTTGTGTATTCCCGAAACAAAAAACTGAAGTAGAAGGTACCAAATGTTCACACGAACATCGGTTTCACGATATTCACCCACCATTTAAAGGGAAATCACTGAAGATGTCCACCCTTTTGAATACAACTGTATGATTCTTAGGACTGAAACAGGGTTAATATCAGAAACCAATCTACTGAAGTTTCAACTTGTGCACGAAGCATTTTACTTTTCTTTTCTACGTTTTGCAAAACACACAACATAAAAAGAAAGATGGGACCATTTTTGTTGATCCCTCACCATATACTATCAATTTATTGATTGCATATGATGAAAATACTTTAAAGCGGAATTGGGATCGGCAGTTGCGAGGAGCGGCAGTCTGTGCCCTACCCTCCCCCCCTCCCGATTCTTTTAGTGGAGGGGGAGGGGAATACAAAGAGTGTTTTGTTGGTTTGTTTATCTCATATCTGCCATGCCCTTTAATGGGAACCAGAGGATCCGCACAAACGTAAAAAAAAAACAAAAAATAAAACAAAAACAAAAACAAAAACAAAAAGAAAATGCCTCTTTAAAAGGCCAGTCGTAGATAATACCATCTCGTTTATTTTTCTCTCTAATTGTGGATTTTTGTGATAAAAAACCCCATTTTTTAAGGGAGCAAAAATGGGATTTTTTTTTGGGAGGCTTTGCTGTGGGTTTTAAAAAAAACAGGTTACCCCCCTTTATGAGGTGATTAAGCACGACGATGTTTGGGCTCATCTGAGCAACCTTTGGATTTTTTTTTAAAATCCAGAATTCCCTCATTGCAAAGCCCTTTTCTTTTGAAGTAGAGGAAAAAAGCAAGCACCAATCCATATTGGTCTATATAAAAAAGAACACCCCCGTACCCCCTACTTTTTCTTCCTTCCTACGATTTTTTGTTTTCCTCTCAAAACACCCCAAAAAAAATCAGGCAATCCACACCGTTGCAACTATACACTATCCCTGAACTGTTTTTTTTTTCAAACTCCCAGAAAACCCCCTTTTTTTTGAAACAATAAAAAAGAAATGCTGAAGACAGCGTGAAAGGAGCGTTTTTGCTTCTTTTTTTTTTTCTTTCTTTCCCTTTTTGTTTTACTAACCCGCCTCCCACCCCCCTCAATAAAACGAGACAATGGCCCCGGCGGTTACGAAGAATGGAGTGAAGGCAGATCAAGCTAAGGCATATGTCCCTAGGTCACGTGGTGGGGGTTCGGTGCCTTCAACGGTAGTCGCAACAGCACCACAGGCAGCAGCGGGAAATGATGCAAAGCTTGAGGCCTCACAGATCTCGCAGCTAGGTGGCAACCCTGGGGCACCTATGTGGACGCCCAAGAAACGGTTCTTCTACGTCTCGCTAGCTATCCTGCGCACCTTGCTCTATACCATCGCCGTCAACGTCATCCTCTTCTGCTCGCACGGAGAACGCTTCGGAGGCATCATCGCAACATGCCATCTTCACCACTCTCTCCAAAACAAATACCTCGCAGTCGGATGGCTGGGGGTCACAAATCTTGGGAATTTTCTGTGGTTTCTCGGGTCGGTATGTGATTTTTCAGAATTTTTTCAGGGTTCTAGATAGTGAAAGTGTAATGTATTTTTTGTTTCTCGACCCATACCGTAAACCTACCATTACAGATGCATAATGGGCTTTTCATTAAGGGCGCAAAAGTGGAGCAGTCGTCGTTTTCGAACAACGCCGCCTGTCTCGCGGGGGCCATGGTGTTTGCATCCATGGGGCTGTCCATGGGTGCTGTCGGCGTCTGGTGGGGGCTGCTCATCATTATTAACTTCTTCTTCGGTCCCTTCAATATCCTTCTCCTCAACGGCCGCAAGGTGCTGACAAAGAAACTTATGTGGAACCTTCTCTTCCGCTTCCTTCACACATGGGATGTCGTCACTGACTTCGCCACCAGTGCCATCATAGGCGCCTCCAGCGCAAAGGTATGCTAGCGAACTGAACCCCTCCGCCCGCTACTTTGAGAGGCGAGGAAAATAGGCTGAAATGTAAGAGTTGCATTTTGAAAATTATGTATCGTATTTTGTGTTATCAAGCATTGACGAATAGAAATGGAAAACGATGGATAACGCGTGCCCGCCTAAGGGCTTGGGTTCTCTTTACTAATACATACCTCACACATATTCTGAAAACTCACAGCCTTTTGCGGTGCGATAAACGAAAAAGTGTTTTCTTTCATTTAACTGTCATACCCTTCATTTTCTATTTTTTTTTGACACAAAACTCAGGGTATTGTGTACTTGCTGCTGTCGTTGATGAACCTTGCGTTCTACATCACTTCGCTGTACACGAACATCAGCGAGGAGTCTCTCCTGCGCATCTGTCTCAACTGCACCAAGGCGTTTGGCCTGGACATCCCTATGTGCGTCATCGATATCGTTCTGCTGTTTGAGGTCGAAGGCGACGGCAAAAGGGCCGTCATTGTCATATCCGCTCTGAGCAGTCTGCTCGAGGTGGCAGGGAGTGTAAAGGCTGGTATGTACTTTCCCCCACTACCCTGGCGACGCATCTGCACTCTCTCTCTCTCTCTCTCTCTTTTTTCTTGACTCAGTACACAACAATATAAATTCTTACTAATATTTCACACCTCAACACTTCACTCCTTAGGTATTGCCTTCCACGCTGTCTCTAGGCAGCATACTGCGATGAGGCGGAGCTCTGCTATTGCACGGGATATTGCTTTTGCACTTGCACGCTTCGACTTGGAAGGTGCCGAACGTTGTGTACAGCGTGGTGGGCTAGACGTGCGGCTGAATGTGGCGTTCCGAATGCTTCTCGCGAACCTCAAGCTATACAAGCCGTATCTCCCTGACGCGATGTTCTCGGGTTCGAAAGAGTCTGCGCCGAAGGGGCCAAACACAACAATAGGCGCCACGTCTGCCTCTGCCACTGCTACCTCCACCCTGACCACGGAGCGTACGCAACGCAGAAAGCTCATACCCCGTAATGGTGGCTCAGAGCCCCCACCTGGCCAAGAGACACCCAACAAGACCGTCGACGACGAGGTTGTATCAGATGAGGAATGCCTGCGTGTGCCCCAAGGGAACGGTGACAACCCCCTGCTCGTATTGGAGCCCATCGCGCTGTCGTTGCCAGGTGCGCCCATCCTGCCTGCATCGTTGATACGAAAAAACATTGCGGTATGTGTAGAGGGGATTGGGGTGAGGGGTGGGGTAGGGTAGGGGTGCAAGAACAACCGTAAGATTTCAAAGAAACTACTATGGGAGGTGAAATGCAGAAGGGATTGAATTTTTCGAAAAAAAAGAAAAAAAAAATATCAAAATAACACAAACAAACCACAACAGGTGTTAGTCATCCGAATGCAGACGCGCCCAAAGCCCCCCTCCGAAATGACACGCCAGGCAGTATGATATTATTTTTCTCCCTTTTCAAAACTTTTCTTCAAACCTACACTCTTACACAATGAACCCCCCCTTCTCGGGACCACAAACACCATTCACTTCACTTCTTTCAATCAACTCGAGTTTTTAACCTCCCCACTCCCCACTCCACTTCTTACAGGTACTCGAATCGACCAGCGCATTTCTCTCGACAGTGTTCCTTGAGGCAAAGCTGTACCGCGGTGTGTTGCACTCATTTGACACTGGGTATGAGGTGGTGGTCACGTTTGGTGCTGCGGATGGGACGCATAAGAACAATACTGAGGTTGCAGATGCTTATAAATGCGCTGTTGCGTTACATAAAGCACTTGAGACCGAGTCGCACGGTGCTGTCAACATTGGGCTATCTAGTGGGGTGTCGGTTGTGGGGAACCTTGGGACAGCAAATCGGTTGGCCTTTTCGGTGGTTGGGGATGTGATCCCTCAGGCTCGGCAGGCATGCACGGCAGCAGCGCTCTTCGAGCATGCCATAGTGGCCGCAGCGGACTTCCGCTTCTCCTTCACCTACCTCACCGCGACCCCCATCGAAGAAGCGCCACTCCAAAGCGCAGGACTCCAGCTCTTCTCCCTCCCCCTCACATCACGGCAATACTGCATGTCACAAAGCGACGAAGACGACCACGAACTAAGCGAAGAAGTAAAACAAGTAGGAATGGACGAATCCGTCGATGAATCTGACATTGATGTCCGCGAAGATTGTGTCTAAAAAAATAGCGCCTTTTTAGTGCATTTTTATGCATTTTTTTGAGTTTTTTAAAGAAAGAGAAAGCTTTGGAATGGGGTGTCACCTATTTTGTGCTATCCCTAGAGGTGTCGCTATACGGACAGCTCATTTAATGTTTTTCAAGAGTTCCTTTTCTTTAGTGGTGTGTGCAAAGAGAGACACATTCCTTTTACAAATTTACAGGTTGTGATGCTATGAGTAACAGCCTATTGGTAGCTCTTTTGGTGATTTTTCTCAAAAAAAAGAACCCCACCCCTCCCCCATCAGTTTCGTTTAGTTTCGTTTCGTTTTGTTTATTTGAGAATTGTTCGTTTTCTATTTTTCTGTCTACTCGTGCATTCATGCTTTCCCTCCTTTCCCAAACACCAACAAAATACGCCTTTAAGCAAAGACCCTCCCTCTTTCTGAAGGAGTAAATGCGGGCAGAGCCTGGTGCTGTGGCTGGTAATTGTCGTACACAAAAAAGAAAAGAGAAAAAACAGAAGCTGATATTTTTGATTTTGGTTTTTTTGCGTCTGTTCAGAAGAAAAATTCGTGGCTGCTATCCCGTGATAGTAGTTTAATAACCAAAACAAAAATATTTTGGTTTTTGCGGTAAGTTTTTACGCCTTTCAGCCCCTCAGAATTCTTCTTTCAGAAGTCTCAATATAAGAGATCGATAAAGATTAGATGGGGGTGCATATATTTTTTTTCCCCCCTCCCAATGTGCAACACACTCCGGGGTTCGATATCCCGCGGAGTGTCAGTGCCTGCGTCCCAGAGGCTGCACTGTCAACTTCACTTTTTTCTCTCTTCTTTCGCTCTTTTCTTTGGAAAAAAAAAGAATGATACTGTGACCTCCATGGATGCCACCGCATCTATTTGTGTCATTTTTTTCTTTTTTTTGAATAAAAAAGAAAACAAAAAAAAGTGTATTCGTTACTTTTGTCACATCTGCTATCCCACGATAGCAATTTACAAGAGTTTGCAACACTTCCTTTTCGATTACATTTGACGCGCGCAATAAATTAAAATGGTGTAGAATATAGTGGAGCACACTCTAGGGTGGCTACACTAATACAACCAAGTTTTCAAAAAAAAAAAAAAAAAAAAAAAATCACTCATAAGCAGGGAAGTTCCTAAGTGGGACCGAGAACATGAAATTCTGGATTTTAGTTTTTTTTTCCTTTTTTTTTTTCCTTTTTTCCTTAGGGGGCTTTCTTGTGGTTTCTGGTGGGTTTCACTGTAGGTGACACACCACCAGTGTGGTGAAATGGTCGAAACTCTCAAAAGCAAGAGTTTTCAGGGGGCAAGAAAAAAAAAAATTGACACCAAAATCCTGCACCATCCAGGGCTGTACCCCCAATTTTTTTTTGCCTGCGGCGCCATTTTTCATTTTTTGCTCTGCAAAAAAGGGTTCGTTGGAAGCTAGATTTTTACACCGTACCCAAAAATTTTTGCCTGCGGCGCCATTTATATTATTTTTTGCTCCGCAAAAAGAGAAGTGCAAACGCCTCACCATTCATCGGCGGAAGCACTGGCTCCACGGGTTATCGAACCCCAGAGAGCACTTCATTGGCATGCACACGGTTGCCACGAGGGAGCGTATGCCGGTACAAAATCACTGCCCCATCCAAATAATATTCCCAACGTCTTTGGGGATCCCCTTGCATTTTGCAGCCAAAATGCAACTAGACCAAAGCTGCAAAAAGTTCCGCGCGCGTGTAGCGCGCCCGGGTTTGGGACCCCTTTTTGAATTTCGAGGGGCGGTTAAAGTGGCCCAGAATCACAGTTCTGACACTCATTTAGCATTGTGAGCAACGCACTAGTGGTCGTAACCAAAATTTATATCAATCAAGAACTTGTCCATTTTCTCGAAATGACCCCACTACAGTGAGGGTAGAGCTCGGAAAGCCCGAAAAAGGGCAAAAAACCCCACCCAAAAAAAAGGAAAAAAACGGGAACATAAATCCAGAATTTTGCTGTTTTTTCCGAGAACAAGGGGCAACCCTGCTCATAAGGTCGAGAAGAGCAATGTGAGATATGGTCCTTTAAATTTTTTTCGGTTCAGACCGCGATGAGTGTAACAAGGTTTTGCAGGAAGAGGTGACCAAAGTTTTTTCCTTCCCTGATGTGGCCCGAAAACCAGGTTTTGGCCATCCCCAGACTGCAGACTAATAAATCATTTAATTAATTACATTACCCACCCGGTTTTTTTTGAAAATGGGCCCCACGTATAAGTGACCGGGCTCATATTTTTCAAAATTTAAGTGGTCAAAAAATTGTCCAATTTTCGAGATTGACCCCACCACTGCACGGGCGGATCCCAAAAATGCAAATAAGGACCCTTTTCCACAACCTTCCTTCACCCCCCCCGGTAGGGTAACCGAAGGTGAAGTCAATATTACAAACCCGGATTTTGAGGAAATTTTTGGCCGAAAATGGGCCCCAGCTATTAGTGACCGGGCTCATATTGTCCAAAATTTAAGTCATTAAAATTGTGTCCATTTCTTCAGATTGACCCCACCACTGACTGGGATCGGCCCAAAAATGCAAATAACGGCGTTTTCGCCTGCATTGTTCGTTACGAAACCCCGTGCAGACTAGCATTTAATTAATTAATTACCAGACCCCCAATCCTTAGTCTGCAGACTGGCCATCCCCCCCTTTTTTTTGTCTCATCTCTTCCAATACAAGGATTTTTCTCACAGAGTCCTGTTTTTTAGTTTTCCTGAATGTTTTGTGCCATGATGTACATTCATCTTTAAATTTTTTTTGACGTGTAAAACTTTTCATACAAACTGTATTGATTCTTAATAGTCTCTATGGAGATTTCTTTAGGTTGACTAACCATGAGAGGCTTAGGTTCATCTCCATTTCCCCTCTCTTTTTCAGTGACTGCGTCCTCTGATAACCGGTGAGGCGTTTGCACTTTCAGCTTCTCTTTTGAATGTTTCCTTGGATGAAACAGGTCAACCGAGCGACAGCACACAGACTTGATCTGGTGCAAGCCCGCAGGAGTATCTGCCCTATCAGCTTTTGACGGTAGCGCAGTGGACTACCGTGGCTGTAACGGGTAACGGGGAATGAGGAGTGGGGGGGAAAGGTCTCTTATCCAGTAACGATGTTTCCTCTTAGTGCAAATATTTCAAATATTGAAAAGAAAAATAGATAGCTCTCGTCTTGAGGGAGGTGTTCTGTATGCATGCGATCTTCGGGTGTTAGTGTACGCAGAAGTGATGTTTAGGTGTTGAATCTGACGTGACCCACCCCCCACCAGACTGAGTGGTGAGAATGGCGCCATATTCACAGAAGTATTGTTTTGATGATTAAAAGAGGGTTCACCTTGACTATTCTGTCTTTTAATAGGTGCACTGTCACGAGCGGGCTGTTGTATTTCAAGTCAAGTTTTTTTTTCTCTCTCTCTCTCTTTCTCTCTCCCCTCTAATAAATGGTTGCTGATATCATGTCGTGCGGCTGTCCGAAAGTAAACGCTTCCCTGACCCATCCTTGGCTTACTTTTCTATTTGTGGTCCTTTGGTATTTCTTGAAGATGTGTGTACGCACGTGAAGCATAGTATCGATCTTTCAACTTTTCTCTCTTTACCCTACCCTATGTGCGTTCCTACAGATAACGCAACCTCATGTATTTGATATATATTTTTTTTTGAAGGCGTTTGCATAACTTCTTTTCATTTTTCAAAATCTAATAGATTGTTGCGTTTTGTGGCATATTTTTTTTTTACCACAAAACACGGTTCGGAAAAGTACTTTGCCCAAAAGTAAAGTACTTTTCCAAAAAAAAAAGTACTTGAAGAAAAAAAAGTACTTTTTTTTTTTCTGTGCAAAAATTGTACGGAGGGAAGAAAAAAAAAGTACTTTTTTTTTTCCCGTCAAAAATTGTACGGAGAAAAAAAATAAAAAGTACTTTTTTTTTTCCAGTGGGAAGCCTCTTTTTTACTTTCAACGGATGTCATCCGTCCGATTTTGAGAAACCCCCCCCCTCCCCCCCCGGAGAAGATTGTAAATTTGGCAACCTGAAGTTTTCGGCTTTTGGACAGACGTAAAAAAATTCGAAAACCAGCGGAAGTGGATTTCCGAGCTCCCCGCTTTTCACCACAAAAAAAATCGACCACTTTAGTGGAGTAGAAGTTAATTTAAAGTGGCTCCAGTACACAGTACACAGTACACAGTACACAGTACACAGTACACAGTACACAGTACACAGTACACAGTACACAGTACACAGTACACAGTACACAGTACACAGTACACAGTACACAGTACACAGTACACAGTACACAGTACACAGTACACAGTACACAGTACACAGTACACAGTACACAGTACACAGTACACAGTACACAGTACACAGTACACAGTACACAGTACACAGTACACAGTACACAGTACACAGTACACAGTACACAGTACACAGTACACAGTACACAGTACACAGTACACAGTACACAGTACACAGTACACAGTACACAGTACACAGTACACAGTACACAGTACACAGTACACAGTACACAGTACACAGTACACAGTACACAGTACACAGTACACAGTACACAGTACACAGTACACAGTACACAGTACACAGTACACAGTACAGTGAAGTCAATTTAAAGGCTCCATGGGTCTTTATACAGTAACGTATAGGGATTTCAGTGCATAAAGGGGGGTCGGCTCCACCAAAAGTTGCGTACCGTGGAGTGTGTTCCTGAATAAAAAAAATGGTCGGAATTGAAAGATTCGTAAAAAATAAATCCAAAGGAAAAAAATCGAAAACCTTCTTCAAAAGAAATCCAACTTAGAGACGCCACTGTGCTGCGACCCAAAGAGGAGGTTTTCTTAAGGAATTCCTTACTGGGGGGGGGCGAATAAGAGATCAGGGGTGAATAAGAGATCAGGGCCGAATAAGAGATCAGGTTGAGATTTTGGGGGTATTTTTTTTTTTTTTTTTTTTTTTTTCACTGTAACCTACCATGGTAGGCGTGACGCTGACTACGCGGTAGTTATTGGTAGCCGCGCCACTGGTACTGCCTCTTGCTTAGTTTTGTTGTTGTGCTACTTAGCGGGGTTCCACACTGCGACGGGGCAGGGGGGACAGCTTCCCTTTTCCTCTTGGAGACACAGTCCGCACACCTCTCCCCAAGGTGTGGCAGAGCCTACTGACTCTGGGCTGACGACAAAAGGGGACATGCCCTCAAAGAAAAAAGCTAAAAAATTTGGGTTTTTTTTTTGTTTTGTTTTTTTTTTTGTTTTTGTTTTTTGTTTTTGTTTCTGTTTCTGTTTCTGTTTCTGTTTCTGTTTCTGTTTCTGTTTCTGTTTCTGTTTCTGTTTCTGTTTCTGTTTTTTTTTTTTTTTTTTTTAAATTGTCTCTTATTTTGATAAGGTAGGTTTAAAAAGTCATCACGCCGGTGTCACATCAGTGACTCAATGGCGCATGAGTGATTCAATTTCATCGTCCAGATATCCAGCCTCGCAAAGGAAGCGGAGCACGTCTGCCTCATGGCGCTGCATCAGCTGCCCCAGGTTCGTTGTAGGGAGGCTGGAGCGTGGGGTTGCGGGGTTGCTGCACCGGGAGAAGATGTGGCGGAGCGAAGCCTCTTCGGAGCAACGTGGGCAGTACGCCGTCCTGTCCGGGTGCAGCTTGTTGTAGACGAGTGGGTGGCGTTCCACTCGGAGGTTGCGGATGGTCGTCGCACCCAGCCGCGTGAGGTGCGGTGTACGCAGCGCAGGTCGGTGCAGGGCGGTGGTGGATCCACTCTTGTAGGAGTAGATGCTGTTCTCAGCCGGTGTGGGCTCACGGCTGAGGGCACGTCGCTTCACGCACGCGCGGATGCTCGCAAGGCTGATCCGCTCGTGGTTCGCAGGGCTGCCGTTCGCACGGCTAGCGAGCTTGTCGGCTGCCTCATTGCCTAGCACCCCCACGTGGGAGGGGATGTAGTGCAGGTGGAGTTTGTACCCTTCACGGGCACGTGAGTGTAGGAGACGCCAGAGTCGGTGCAGCGTGTCCTCGTGCACCCCGCATGGGCCACTCGCCAGCGCCATCAGTGCGGATTGTGAGTCCGTGAGCAGGAGCACTTCTGCGGGTGCGTTCCAGGTCGTGATGCCTTCCAAGCCGTATTTTTTTTTTTTTTTTTTGCATGCGCCAGGGTTTTATCTTGAAATTTTTTTTTGAAATTTTACCCTGTCTACCCGGTCTGGCAAAAAAGTGGTCAAAATATTTTTTTTGCCTCCGGCGAAAATGTCTTTTTGCTTTTTTTCCCCCAAAAAATTTTTTTTATTTCTGGCTCGTCCGTTCGCCTAATAAGAGATGCCACATCTCTTATTCGCCCCCCCCCAGTAAGAAACCTGCGTAGAAACGTTCCCAAAGGGGGTACCACAGCCAAAAATCACCTAACCATCCACAGAGGCATAAAAAAAATCGTGCGACCCCGGAATTGAACGTTTTCGTAACCGATCTTTCCAAATAAATAAAATTCGAAAAAAATTTTTTTGAAGAAAATTCATAAAATCCGTGTGACCACGGTTTTGTACTAGACCCCCCCGTTGCCAAATTACCAAACTTGTCCGCTCACCCCCCCGGAGACCCCCCCCCCCCCCTAGGTGGGGGCAAAACCCCTATTTTTTTGAGGCATTTCGATTTTTTTGGATTTACGTGCAAAGTACCCGCAAACCACCGAAAATTTCGGGTCAGAGATGGTTTTGGGGTGTGGTTTGGGGGTGTTCTATAGGTGAGACACCCCAGAGATACAAAAAAATGGAAAAAAATAGCAAAAATAGACCATTTTGGCCGTTTGGGCCATTTTGGTCAAATGGCCATTTTTGACCAATATTTCAAAAAAAAAAGCAAAAATTTGTCATCATTAGGCCTGTCTGGGCACAAATATGCCCCAAAAATGTCCCGCGAGTCCATTCCGACCTGTTTTGAACACATTTATCGCCTTTTTTGGTGTTTTTTTGGTGTTTTGAGGTCAAAAAAGATCCCCTGACTATCCCCTGGCAGCCCTGGGCCGCGACTTGCGCCCTGCTTTTGGACCCCCTCTGGGCCAAAAAATGGGTGAAAACCCTCGAAAAAGCACTCCGGGGACCCAGATAGTTCCATATATCCACCAGAAACCCACCCAAACACCTCAAAAACATGCCAGAAAAATATTTTCAAAAACACACTTTTTTCAAAAAGTTCATCTGGGCAGGTTCCATAATGACTTATTTGAAAAAGTGTGTTTTTGAAAATGTTTTTCTGACATGTTTTTGAGGTGTTTTTGAGGGTGTGCGGTGGAAATTTGGAACTATCTGGGCTCCCAGAGTGCTTTTTCGGAGGTTTTCGCCCATTTTTTGGCCCAGAGTGGGTCTAAAAGCAGGGCGCAAGTCGCGGCCCAGGGCTGCCAGGGGATAGTCAGGGGATCTTTTTTGACCTCAAAACACCAAAAAAAACACCAAAACAAGTGCCTAAAGTGTCCAAAACAGGTCGGAATGGACTCACAGGACATTTTTGGGGTAGTTTCGTGCCCAAGCAGCTGTCATGATGTCGAAATTTTGCTGTTTTTTTGATTTTTTTCTCAAAAAATGGCCATTTTACCCAACATGGTCAAAAGCCACTTTTTCACTATTTTTTTTGCATTTTTTCATATTCTGAGGTGCCCTAATCATGGATTTTCGGGTCTCAGGGTGTTTCTGACCCATTTCTGGGGGGTATGAGGGGTGTTGACAGGTTTTTTGCTCACAAAACCACTTTTTCCAAAAATGCCTCACCCGTCCTGAAGGTTTTGCCCCCCCCCTACCCCCCCCCCCCCCCCCTCCCCCCCGGATGACATCCGTTGAAAGTAAAAAAGAGGCTTCCCAGTGTTCTAAATTTTTTGTACAGAAAAAAAAAAAGTACTTTTTATTTTTTCTCTCCGTACAATTTTTGATGGAAAAATAAAAAGTACTTTTTTTTTTTCAAGTACTTTTTTTTTTCCTGTACAATTTTGATGAAAAAAAAAAAAGTACTTTTTTTCGAAAAGTGAAAAAGTACTTTTTTTGACCAAAAAATATCACTTTTTAAAAAAGTACTTTTCCGAACCGTGACAAAAAAAAAACATTGTCGATCAAAATCGTGGCTACCCCGATGATAATGGTCTACAATAAAACAAAGGTTTCGCAGCATATTGCAGTTGTTACTCCTGATTTTGACCCTGAGTTTTGGCAGTGTTTGCCGGCCGCTAAACACCCGCCAAATGTACCGCCTTTCTCACCACTCAATTCGTTTGAAGGTGGGGATGGGTCATATCAAGTTTATACCGCAAATTACCTGAAAATTCAGGGTTAAAATTAGGTACCATTGAGGTGTTACTGTTGTCCACTTCAACCTATTTTGTGTGGATCAAAAAAAAAAAAAAAAAAAAAAAAAAAAAAATGCCCCATTGGCGTTGTTTTCTAGGGGATATGGGTGTCGTTGCAAACCCTTCTGTAATTGTGTCGCTTTTGCTTTTTTTGGGGAGGACAAGAGTGTAAAGTACTGCACATAAACTATTTTTATTTTGGCATAAATGTGCTCCCGTTGTATAGCCTAACTGTATTCTAAAGAACAACACTCCATTAGAGAGGGTTAATCAGCGAGAGTTTTTATTATTATTTCGTTTTGTTTCAAACCAGATTTCCGAACTTTACCCATCCCCCCAATCCTACATCATTTTTCTTTTGCTGCGCTGCGTGGTTTCAAAACTGCTGGCAAAATTAAAAAAGGATTTTTTTTTTTTTTTTTTCCAGTACCTTCGTCCGCATGAACAGTGAGGCGTTTGCACTTTTAACCTCTCCCCTTTTCTCCCTCCCCTTTTTCACTGTTTTCTGAGGAGGCTCTAAAGCACCCTCAAAAATACATCCAACAATATTTTCACCTACTCAAGATGAGATATACCGTTTGTAAGTAACCTCGTCTCTTCGTTGGTGAATATTACTCTCCGTATGGTGTCCATTTTTTTTTTCAGGTGACCGAGCACGAGAGACTTCGGACCACTTACTTATTTTTTCTTTTATTGGTTGGGGTCCACCCCGGTAACATCTGTCATGTACCAAGGTACACTGTCATGAGCGGGCTGTTGTATTTCAAGTCAACTTTATTTTTATCTGTGAAGTGATGTAGGACGGAGGTGTTCAGATACAACCCAAGAAAAAACCTACTTCATTTTTAAATCTTAAAGGAAAGTAGGTTCAATGGGGTGGCCCGTGGGCGCGGCTGAAATTGTGTTCTTTTATTTCGGAGAAAATCACAAGAGGCGCAACAGAATCACAAAAAATCTTGTGATTATTTGTGATTTTTTGTGATTTTTTTTTTACTGTCGTGATTATTTGTGACTTTTTGTGATTTTTTTTTTGATTGTTGTGATTTTTGGTGATGATTTGTGATGATTTGTGATTTTTGGTGATTTTTTTTTTGATTGTTGTGATTATTTGTGACTTTTTGTGATTTTTTTTTTGATTGTTGTGATTTTTGGTGATGATTTGTGATGATTTGTGATTTTTGGTGATTTTTTTTTTGATTGTTGTGATTATTTGTGACTTTTTGTGATTTTTTTTTTGATTGTTGTGATTTTTGGTGATGATTTGTGATGATTTGTGATTTTTGGTGATTTTTTTTTTGATTGCCGTGATTATTTGTGACTTTTTGTGATTTTTTTTTTGATTGTTGTGATTTTTGGTGATGATTTGTGATTATTTGTGATTTTTTGTGATTTTTTTTTTACTGTCGTGATTATTTGTGACTTTTTGTGATTTTTTTTTTGATTGTTGTGATTTTTGGTGATGATTTGTGATGATTTGTGATTTTTGGTGATTTTTTTTTTGATTGTTGTGATTATTTGTGACTTTTTGTGATTTTTTTTTTGATTGTTGTGATTTTTGGTGATGATTTGTGATGATTTGTGATTTTTGGTGATTTTTTTTTTGATTGTTGTGATTATTTGTGACTTTTTGTGATTATTTGCGATTTTTTTTTGATTGCCGTGATTATTTGTGACTTTTTGTGATTTTTTTTTTGATTGTTGTGATTTTTGGTGATGATTTGTGATGATTTGTGATTTTTGGTGATTTTTTTTTTGATTGTTGTGATTATTTGTGACTTTTTGTGATTATTTGCGATTTTTTTTTGATTGCCGTGATTATTTGTGACTTTTTGTGATTTTTTTTTTGATTGTTGTGATTTTTGGTGATTATTTGCGATTTTTTGTGATTTTTTGTGATTTTTTTTTTTGATTGCCGTGATTATTTTCTATTATTTTTTCGTGATTTTTTGTGATTTTTTGTGATTTTTTTTTTTTATTTTTTTTATTTTTGAAAAAAAAAAACGCCGTGACCCCGGGCCACCCCATTCAATCTGGGAGGTGAGAGAAATTCAGAGCATTTCTCATGCATATCTGGGTGGTATCTGTAAAACATGCTAGCCTGGGTGACATTGTAAGTATGCAGTGTCTTGCTTTTTTTTTTTTTTCTTTTTTTTTTTTTTTTTTTCAGTGCCTGCCAGTGCTGACGCTAAGGCCGGCTGGCCGGTCATATAAAAAAATTTTTTTTGACTTTTTTTTTTTCGGCCGAGCCCGGGCGCGCTTCGCGCGCCCGGGTCCCCAACCCAGCTCAAGTTGGGGGCCTCCGGCGGAATGTGCGAATTCCTCTGCAGAGTTCGGCACTTCACTGATATTTGCACCAGGCACGCGTGGGATCAGTTTACAATAAGAAACGGCGGTCATGGCACCCAAAGGTTCGTGGCGAAGCCACGGTGCGCAACATTTCAAAAAATTGCGCTTAAAATTGCACATTTTTACTGATATACTATGTCAAAGGGAAGGGTGCGTTGGCAAGCTTGCGCCGCAGGCGCACGGTACGCTACTTTTATTATTTCGCCACGCTGCCTGCTTCCTTTTCCTTCGGCATTTGACCAATTGAGTCGCGTTCTGGCTGTGACGGGGTCACTTTGTTCATGAGGCCATTTCTGGTCACTCTCAGAGGCTCGTGAGGTGCCAACTGGGGGGGACTTCCGACCATCCCCTACCCCACCCTGCCCACCCACCCAACACCGGTCATATATATGACCGGCATATTTTCAGACTTTTTTTTTTCTTTTTTTTTTTGGTCATATCAGCCAAAATCTGCTTAGCCGTATACTTCTGGGCCTCGTTCACTTAATAAACCACAGATGCAAATTTTTGAGCTTACGACCCCGCATTTAACTCATTTCGATCCCCTGATTTCAATCCCAAAACAATTTCAAAAAAGTAAAAAAAAATTATTTTGCGAAATGACGTCGGCAGTTTTTTCACTTTTGCTTTCCTGCGCCTGAGGTGTGAAGTTGTTGTCCAAACACTCCGAAAATGGGCTTGTATCGATTTCCGAGCTCATCGCGTTTCATAGAAAAAAAAATCGACCATTTTAGTGGAGTAGAAGTCAAAATAAAGTGGCTCCAATGCTTTGTACATGTAATACAGGGGATTTCAGTGCAGAAAGAGTGGTTGGCTCCACCAAAAGTTGCGTACCGTGGAGTGTGTTTCCAGTTGAGAAAAATGGTCGGAATTGAAAGATTTGTCAAAAATAAATCCAAAGAAAAAAAATCGACAACTTTTGACAAAACAAATCCAATTTAGAGACACCACTGTGTTGGACCCAAAGAGGAGATTTCCTCACCGTACATAGTACACTGTACAGTACCCAGTACATAGTACCCATTCTCCCGCCGCCCACTCGCTCGCCCCAGATGCATATTTTTGAGCGTCCGACCCCGGAATTGAACGTTTTCGCACCCTATCTTTCCAAGAATATTATTTTTCAGAATGTGCCCGGGCCATAAAATTGATAAAATCCACCTGTCCACGGTCTGGTACGTTTGAGAGGCCGGGGGTGTAATATTTTCCCCCGAAAAGGCGCTTGTATGAATTTCCGGATCGATCTGAAAAAATTCCGGGGTCGCAACATTTTTTTGGCGGATTTTTTATCACTTTAAAGTGGCTCCAAAAACAGGCCTTTATATACGGCTAAGCAGATTTTGGCTGATATATGACCGGCTTTTTCCTTAGCGTCAGCACTGGTGCCTGCGTCCGCCGATGAACGGTGAGGTGTTTGCACTTTCAACTTCTCATTTTTGACAGTCGTCGATTCTAATAAAAAAGATCTTTGCCAAATAAGTGTAAGGTGCTTTGTCGACAAAGAAATAATGAGGGCGATCGGAGCGGCTAGGGGGAAACACAGCGAAAAAAAAAAATGCCCCCAAGATTTCTTTCGTTCCCTTCCTGGAGCCATGTTGCTATTATTCTAGTACTCTTCAGGATCGTTCTCTCTCTTGTGGGTTTTCCATCTTTCTCATTTTTCAAGTGTTCTTTTGTTGCAGAAAATGAAAGATCATGAGTGTTCTTTGGGGGCATGGGAGGGTGGGTATGGCCAGGGCAGAACGAAAACGTAGAAAGGAACAAAAAAGAGGGGTTTGTTTTAGCGCATGCTTGTAGATAGTCTCAGGCTGCCCCTCACGCTCCGCGACACACGGTGTATTGTATCCGGAATTTTTTTCTTCAAGTTTTGTTTTTGCTTTTTTCGACACTCCCGTGGACAGATATCTAATAATTCAACACACCACCACCAAAATGCCGATGGACGCCTACATTGTGGACTGTGTGCGCACCGCAGGAGGAAAGAGGAAGGGAGTTCTGTCGAAGTGGCACCCCGCCGACCTTGGTGCCTCTGTGGTGGACGAGGTTGTGCGCCGCTCGGGTGTGCCGCCTGCCGCTGTGGAGGACGTGATTGTGGGGTGCGTGAGCCAGATCGGGTCGCAGGCAGGAAACGTCGGGCGGAACATTGTGCTGGCGTCGAAGGTGCTGCCGGAGGCGGTGCCCGGAACGACTGTGGACCGTCAGTGCGGAAGCTCGCAGCAGGCGCTGCACTTTGCGGCGCAGGCTGTGATGAGCGGAACACAGGATGTGGTGATTGCGGCGGGAGTGGAGATCATGACACAGGTGCCGATTGGCAGCAACATCTCCGACGGGCTGAAGGCGGGACGTGGAAACCCGTTCGTGGCGAAGGGGTTCCAGGCCAACTACTCGAAGGACGGGAAGATGGTGATGCCGTCGCAGTTCGCAGGAGCGGAGATGCTGGCGAAGAAGTACAACCTTGACCGTGAGTCGGTTGACCGCTTCGGAGCGGAGAGCCAGCAGAAGGCGCTTGCGGCAACGAAGGCGGGCATCTTCAAGAAGGAGATCCTTGTGGTCGAGGGGCAGGACGGGAAGACCGGGGAGAAGGTGTCTGTGACAGCCGACGAGGGCATCCGTGCCGGCACCACCTACGAGAAGCTTGCTGGCCTGAAGCCGATGGCCGAGGGTGGAGTGCTGACACCGGCAACCAGCAGCCAGATCACCGACGGTGCGTCTGCCGTGATGATCTGCAACGAGCGTGCTGTGAAGAAGTACGGACTGAAGCCACGTGCCCGCATCCACGCCCTTGGACTTGCTGGGTCGGACCCCGTCATCATGCTTGAGGGACCGATCCCCGCCACAAAGTCTGTCCTGGCCAAGGCAGGAATGACCATTGACGACATCGACATGTACGAGGTGAACGAGGCCTTCGCGTCTGTGCCGATGGCTTGGGCCAAGGCCCTGGGTGCTGACCCGAAGAAACTGAACGTGAGCGGAGGTGCGATTGCGCTTGGCCACGCACTCGGGTCCACAGGAACCCGTTGCATGACGACCCTGGTGAACGGGCTGGAGCGCACTGGAGGCCGCTTCGGTGTGCAGGCCATCTGCGAGGGAGGAGGCACTGCCAACGCCACCATCATCGAGCGTGTGTCCGAGGTGCGCCAGGCCAAGCTGTGAACACCAAAGTCGAAGTTGTGATACGGACGTCAACGAAGGCTTTGTACATGTGTACACTTATTTGATCGGATTTGCTTGACAACGTTTGAAACCACGAACATAAAACGGAACTACGCTGCTTTGTCGGCGTTACCAAAAAAAAAACAAAAAAAACAACACCATTGCTATTATACCCCCCACACACCCCGCGAGTCTCCCCCCCAACGGCAAATGTCTAGCGTTCAGCGATGTTTTCTCGTTCGCACCCCCCATTTTTGTTTTTGCTCTCATTTCTTTTATTCTTTTTTACGTTCCCTTTTTCTTCTTCTTTTTTTACTTTTTTTTTTTGTTTTCTCTCTTCTTTTTTACTTTTTACTTTATTCCGATTACATATCCCCTTCTCCCTCCTCCCACTACCCAATGATTTTCATCATCAACACCCCCCCTCCACCCCCTCAACCCTTCAATCCCACCCTCCTCCAGACCTTCCTCCTTCTCCCATTTCCCTAATATGATTTAAATAAAATGACCTCAAAAACAATTCACGAGTTGATCCCATTATCACTATGGGTCAACGGGGAGAGGGGAAAAGCTCGGTTTTGGGTAGGGGTCCAGGAACGCAACAACAACCAGACCGAAACAAGCACTGCCACCGACTGGACTTGCATCGGCGAGGTCGGCAGGATATGCAGAGACCCCGGAGAGGGGAGGACACCACTTCTTATTGACGGCCAGCTGGAGGGGTACATTTTTAAGAGCACTCAGGTGGGATTGGTTCCTTTGCAAACTTGGTACTGTCGTGCGAAGAACGAAAGCGTTCTTGTCTGCGACGACGTTACCCGCAGAGCGCTTCGCCAACAAGAACCCCACGGTGTCTCCTACACCTCACGCCGCAAGGTTCTAGGTTACGTCACACCCCCAGGGGTATCAAAATTCACCTACCGCATTACTCAAACCCAGCAAACCACTGCAAACAAAAGCACCGCTTTCGACACCCCTTATGATGTCTCTGTTAGTGTCCTAAACCCAAAACTCTTCCTCTCCAAATCAGAACCATCAAATTACTTCGAATCCCGACCCTCAGGAGAAGATAAGCTAGAAGTGGATCCCGCAAGAATGCCTCCAGCCCCACCCTTTTTAGAAAAAAATGTGATCCGAGACGCAAAAGCCTTATGGAAGCAGTTAGATGTGACCGAAGCCGTGTCCTTTCTATTTGAAGTATTCACTGCAATCATGGCGGAAGAAGTGAAAAGGGCGGGAGGAGGAGGAGCGGAGGAGGCATTGTATACCCTGTCACCTCCCATCAGCGATCTTTTTGAAAAGGCTGTGAAGGGGAATCGGATGAAGGCAGTGCTGTGTCGCATTGTGATGTCGCTGGCGGAGATTATTGAGATTGGCGGGGAGTTGCAGAGTGGTGAGAAAATCCGCAAAATTGCGGTACGGCATGTCCAATATGGCCTCCGTTTAAATCATTTCCGCATGCTTGGCGGTCTTTTTCTTGTTTTCTTTGAACGCCAAAACGACAAAATCCAAGAATGTTCTGAAACCCCAACTGAAATATGGCTTCAATTTTGGTCCTTCGTTGTGGCCCACCTTGCGGTTGGTATTCAAAGGGAGGATCTTCGTTGCAGCAAAATACCACCTAAAGTGCGTCAAAGGGAAATTGCGCTGTCACAACGGATGCTTCTGGATGCTGATCCTTTACCAGAGTTTCAGGAGACAGATGCATCGCTGAGGAGAAACAGTGCATCGGTTGGGGATGTGCAGGATCAACAGGAGGTGATGGTGGTGCCGCACCTTGAAAACATTCTTCGTAAAAGAGGTGGGTCGGACTTTATCTTCAATGGGAGGCGCAAGGTTACGTTGGGGAAGACGGCCTCGCTCCGCATGCTGGTCTCCTATACAATCTCCTTCTGGCTGTCGCCGGACTATCTCAGAGTAGCTTCGAAGCCTCTGCGCACCTTGGGAGTGCTGTCGGTATATCAGGCCCCATCTTCATCATCTTCGCTTGCGTTGCATTCACAGCTTTCTTTCACTCCATTGATGCAGATAGCTGTGGTAGACGGACATCTTGTATTAAGTGTAAACGGAGAAGATGTGACCGGCACCACATCAGAGGCATTAGCGGTACCGGAAGGGTGCTGGACGTACGCTGCGGTAACCTTTAATAATGGAAGCGGAGTGGCGTCGTTGTATCTAAAGACGGTGCCGACGCATGCTGATGAGAGTGTGGAAAAGGATTTGACTCTGGTGGCAGAAAAGGAGGTGGGGCCGAATGTGTTTCGTGGTGCGGAGGTGATGTGTTTAGGGTCGGTGATGGCATTGTACGGTGTAGAGGGGCTTACAAAGGAGCGTGATGCGACGCTAGAAGGGAAGTTGCTTGATTTGAACATCATCCCGCGTGTGGTGTCTGCAAGGTGGATGAGGCTTGCTGCGGATTTGACGCCTCATATGGCTCCGGTGCCTGCAGCGAATGTAGCGCTTGCAACAATGCCACATCCACCAAAGAAGGCAAAGAAAGGGCGGACAGGTGGCCGTGCAAAGCATCACTTCACCGCAGTGCATTCAAACGCAGTCAGAAGCATGGTGCCCTATTATATGGACTCCGAGCTCAACAGAATTATGCATGCGAATAGCCATTCCGACAGTGACCTCATGAATGTTTTTGACCCTCCAAAGAAACGTCGCAAGCCAAAGCCGGGACGGCCGGTACTAACTGCAACACCTCTACTGAGTTCCCAAGGGGTGCAAGGGTTTTTGATGAACGGGACAGCAGGGATCAATCCGTCTTTGCATGGAAAGGGAGCGCAGAAGACGATGCACCAAAACGGAAGGAAAAACAAACAAATCGCGTTTCGCAGAAGGCTTGAGCTGTCTGGCGCCTTCAGGAGTATACGCGTTGTCCCGGAGATGCTGGATACAGGAAAGCAGGATGCACAGCAGACTCCCTTGATTGAGTATCTTCCAAGCGAAGGTCATGCTGATACGGGAGGGCCTCTCATCGAGCCAAAGCCGCCAATTGAGGCAACGGAGCTGCCGTTTCACTTTCCAGATGTGGTGGTAGATGTAACTGCGTGTTGTCTTTGCGGAGCGGCTGAACACCTTCCCTGCAATACAAGATATTATGAAGGTTTGGTGCGTCTGCAGGAGGCGTCGTTGTGTGGAAAGCTTGTATCGCGTGATGGAGTCGATGCGGCGCAAGAGAAGTATTTCGGAGCACAGTTGCAAACCTTTGACGAATGTGTGATGCGGTGCAGTAGGGTGCCAGGGGTGCCTCTTGAACGCATGTATTCACATCGCAGCGCCTCGCACGACTTTGCAGAAGTCTCCCAGGCAGACATCCAAGAGAACAGCGACGCATTTCAACAGAAACTTCCGCCACTCACACCACCCCGCTTCGCCGTCGTCGCACGGAGAACAGGAGAAGCTGACAAATCCCCCCTCGTTACCACCATCTGGGTAGTGGTGACGCATGAAAGTGCATGCGACACCTTCCTTACAAGAGACCCAGGAGTGGACAACATTGCGTTGTGTGGGTCAGACCGAACCACGCACACTGCGGACACCAAAGCGCTCAAATGTGTGAACAATTTAGCCGCATTGATCTCATTTGATTTATTTCAGTTTCTCGTGAACCACCCCGAAATCGGGGGTGTATGGGGTGCAGAGGGCGTGGAGGTGTACTTCACTGGGCATGGTTTGGGTGGATGTGTTGCACAGGTTTTGCACACCTTTTTTGCGACTCATGAAGTAAAGGGGGAGTCTCATGTTGCAACGAGGTGTGTTGTGTTTGGCGCACCGAATGTTCTTGTCAATGACAGCCGTGAAACGCACACATCGCTTTACGTCAACAACACGGACATCGTACCGAAGATGCTCTCCGCAAGCATCCTGCGCGATGCACCCCTTATCTCACACAGCGGCCTCTCTGGCCTCTCCGTCTTTAAGTACAGCAGCAGCGAAGCCTACAAAGACCTGCAGCCGCAGCCCACCACCGCCGTCACCTCCATGCACCTTATGAGCACAGCAGACGGCGTGGTGGTAGCAGAAATGGATGAAGACAGCTTCGACACATTCGTGGTGTCCAAGCAGGCAGGTTTGGACCACAACGTGAAGGCCTATATGTCAAGCATTCTCACAGCATATGGGTTAGGGGACCGGCGTGTGACCTTGCCTGGGCTTGCGTCGCATAGGGCACAGATACATAGCCACGTCCAGGTGTTGCGTGTGCATGCGTCGAGGGTGCTGCTCTTCACATCTGCGCATGAGCTGCGTACAGAGGTGGTCGGCATATTCGAAGAGATCTTCCCCAACGCAGTGGACCGTATGAAGCATGTGCAGGTCATGTTCTGCTCGGTGTTCGGCTACCCCGCCAACCCAGCCTTCCTCGAGGCTGTGCTCTTCGCACACAGCAGCGCAGACCCCCTAGGCTGGGTGGACCGTGCAAGCCGTCTCTGGTCAGAGGTCGTGCTCCGCTTCTTTGAGAAGTCGGGCTTCGAGCTCACCATTGAGCGAGGTGCACTGCGCCACCAGCGTGTGCGACCTGCCAGCTTCGGTGTGGAGGACACAGCAGCTAAGATGGCAGAGGAGATCTGCGTGCCAGCGCTGTTGGAGAAGGGGAGCGCTGGGGAAGGTACGCATTCATTAGTGTTGCAGCTGTCTGCCGACTGTGAGCGTGTTGTGGGTGAGATGTTTGCTTACTTCACAACAGGCGAAGAGGAGCCAACAGATGGCGCACGGCCAGGTCTGCTCAAAGCAAAGCTCGTACCAGCGGTTGTCCGCCTGTTGACCGGAATGAACGTTCCCAGCAAGAGTTGCGTGAAGCCAACCATATTCACCGCATCCGCAAACAACGGGCACGCTGTCCACATCAACGGAAACCTCTCTCTCAAAGGGTTCCAGACGTTGGTCCTCAACTTGTTCGTCACATACGGCGAACTGACGCTGTGGTACCGATGGAAGGCCCTTGGGATGGATGTGGCGCAGTTGAAGTTCACAGCACAGTTCAAGGGATCGCTTTCCACTGTGTTTGGTAAAGCAGGGGCCCCGGGTCTCACCCTCACAAAGCCCATTGCACACGGTGCGCATAGGGCGCAGGTACGGGACCAGAAGCAACTGACTATAGCTCACCGCAAACTAGCTCAAAAGGTGGTACAGGCTCATTCAGGCTGTGGGTTGGATGCGTGCTGTCTGCTGGACAGGATCGGGGAAAGGGCGGGAGAGGGGAAACGAGCGACAGTCCCAGGGAAGGCACACCGATCTCAGGACTCCCGACACCAGCTGAAGGTCTTGAAACGTGACATCAAGAAGGAGCGTGAGGTGCGGTCACGGAAAATGATGAAGGTGCCCTATGTACCCCTTCCACCGAAGCACTACTTGAAGCTTGCTGGTATGGGTAAGAGAGGGATGGGTGGGATAACACACTCAGACGCTGCCTCACCTCATGACGGCTGCTCTGATTTTCTATTTACGGCCTTCAGGCCCTATGTATCACTGTATCATACTTTGATCACTATTTTGCCTGCATCCACCACGATGTCTGCACGTTATCAATCAGCTTCACTTTTTCCTCTAAACTTCTTCCTGAAATTATATCCCTTTTTCTTGGCATTTAGTAAACCTTGGGTTTTTTTAAAATACATTTTAGTGATATGAGTTGTTACCATCAGGGATAGGGAAGCTTATTAGTCTGTTGCTACATAATGCTGTATTCACTATAGGTGCGACACGCGAGCTTATGAACCTGATGAACGGAAAGTACGCACTCAACATCGCAAGGCGTGAAAGAGAGAACATCGACGAAGCATCGGAAGAGATGCAGCCGCTTAGCGACACCGAAGACACAGCAGCATTGTTGATGCCCGCAGGCGAGGAGGTGCCGATATCATTGCCAGCACTGACCGAAGAGTAATGTTGTACGGGGAGGGGTGAATGGGCGGGGTGGGTGATACAATTGTAATCTTCTGTTTGCAAGACACAACGTTGCTCTCCAGATGCTTCTACAAGCGTTCTGCCGAGGGCTGCAGGCAAAGTATAGTGAAGGGGAATGAAGAACAGTACTGCCGTGTTCACACACCGCGCAGTTAAATGTGATTAAAGGAATGCATACATGCAACTAACATCCCACACCCCCTTTCTTGCGGCACAGAGGTGTTTGCATCGTTTTGCTCTGATTCGCGTGGTTCATCCTACCAACCTTTCTCTTCTCCGACAGCCCTCTGCACTCATACCGCTACGTCTGCATGGCTTCCCACACTTTGCACAGATTGGGTACTTTTTGGCTTCGCCGGAAACGGTTGTCTGTTCTGCGTGCGACAGCCATGGGTGGAGGGGTGGAGGGTGAGGGGAGGGAAGGATACGGCGACGAACGCAACGAACACCCGCAGCAGCTGCGTGCAAGGGGATAGACGTGGGTGGGGTGGGTGGATGGGTTCGCATGACGAAGTTCCGTCGTTGTGGAGTGGCAGGCTGTCCTGCAGTGGAGAGGTTGCTTGATGTGGGTGAGTGGGGTCAACCGAACAAAGAGTCATTCCCTTTGAATGGTTCTGCGGTTCTTGGGAGGGTAAGGGTGACCCTGTGTGGGAACAGTCATGTGTCTTATGCACAGCGATTTGGCGATTTGGCGATTTGGCGATTTGACGAGGGGGGTATTGGGGGTATTTTTTTGGGTGCCTTGCTGCTTGCTTTAGCCAGCATGCCAGAGGGGCCCTTGCGGCTGTGATGCACACCCGGGTCTCACGGCCAGTGTCACACCAGCAAGGGTTCTGTCCCACAGTTTGAAGTCATCTCGCTCTGTGTGAGCTCCTCAAAGGCAACAGTAGGGCACTGTGTGCAACTGTGCAACGGTCCGAAACCTGACGCGCGTCGCATTGTTGACGCTGCAGCTTGGTGTCGACTGTGTTGCTGGGTGGGACTCTTTGAGAGGTTGTGTTGTATTGGGGCGGGAAAGCCACTGCACCGTCTGATGAGTTGGTCATCCTAGGTGGGCTGGATTGCGTGTCGATTTGATTTGGTATTGACCAGAATCCCGATGCTGGCACGACCAATCTAGTCACAAACAAAAGGTATCCGGTTGTTGCATCTGTAGTGCTCCTTTAGGTGTGGCCTGGTCTTGCCCAACCCTGTCGGGTGTACGGATGATGGACAGGGGTGCCATGTCATGCCACGGTGTCGGATGGCATGGGTCTGCATGCACGGTGGTGCCTAGAGGAGAGTCCGTGGGTGGGTGGTTTGATGTCAGGTTGTTGGTAGTTCCTTGGTATGGAATATGGCCTAATGAGTGGTGGGTGGGGGTAGCGGGTGGGAGGTGGGACCGCAGCTAGTGCCTTAGCCTGTTTGATGTATCCTGTATGTAGACGGATGATGCTCCAGACGTAGCAGCAGTGTTTCTCCTTTCAAATTAATTTCCAGTTTCAGGTGCATGGCGTGCAGGGTTCCGTGTCCTTCCTGTCAGGGTGGGAGTGGTTGAACGAGCGCTTCGCATCTGTTGCACGAATATGGTGGCGTGCAACAGGTTGTGGGGTGGGTCGGCGTTGCAAAGGGGTGGATGTTACTGTAGGGGTCTGGGTGGCTGCTTGGTGACCAACTGCCCTTTTGTGCAGGGTGTTGTCGGCATGGCGGTTCAAGCGTTTCGCGAGACGAGCATCGGTCGACTCATCTTGTCCCTCACCATGGGCGTAGACGAGTCCTTTTTGAGTACTCTGCGACAAGTGTTGTCAGCGCTGCTTCGCAAATCGCGCATTTCCACTTTCTGTTCACTTTGCCCATGAACGGAAGATCTTGAAGACACATTTTCGATTCTTCTTGCTTCCTCTCACTCAATGCGAGTTCCATGTGTGTGGCCTGGTCCTTGACCAGGCCTCAACGTCAGTTCTCTCCCAAACTGCACGATGCATGCATCACTGGAGTGCTGCCCAACATTCTTTGTCAACGTGTTTTGACCCTCTTCACGAAGCCCCTCTCCGACTCAACGGATATCACAGACAACGTACACACGATACGAACGAGGGTCAACAGCGCGGAATACTGCTTGGGAATACTGCTTCTGGCTCTTTGTGCTCTCGACCGAAGCAGACCGCTTCCGTGGCGGCGGGGTGCAGGCTCCCCTTTGTCATGTCATGCCTTGATGCGGCACACGAGGTCGGCGAGCCTCACGAAGTTTACAGTGCTCACGTCTCGTAGTAGCTGTGCCTGCCGATCCGCCTCCCGATCCTAGTTCCCGTAGTCGTAGTGCTTGCGAACTGCGTCCACAGTAGGCTGAGTAGCCACGGTAGCAGGAGTAGCCTGAGCCTGAGCAGGTCTCTCTCTCTCTCATATCCATGATGTTCCTTTGCATTGCTTTTGTGTGATTTTTAGCTTTTGGTTGGGTGGGGTTGGGACTCCATGGGAGACTGGGTCGGGTTATAACACGGGGAAGGGGAAACATACACTTTGGCAGCGTTGGGTGGGCCTCAATTTGGGCTAAAACCCACCCAAAGTTAGCCCACGTTTTTTTAGGGGGGTTTTCAAAATCCCAGGATTGGGCTAAGTATTTTTGGTTTTTTGGCCCTCGCGGAAACCCTGCCCTTCCCGAAGGAATCCTTCCGATTTTGGGGTCGCGGAACTACCGACCGTGCTTCTTCAGGGAAGAAGTTTTAATCGATTATTATTTCAGTCTCTAGCCTCCCGATGGTGGGGGTGTTTGTTTATCATTTCCCTCGTCTCACAGCACGCAGGAGAACTGGGAGGGTAGGGTTGGGTAGGGTGGACATGACCTGCGCGATGTGGCGCCGTGTGTTATCTAATAATGGAACGCTGTGCAAACTGGAGCAACAGAAGCGGAATATGTTTTTTTGCTTCTTTGCCGCGTCTGCGGTGCTGCCATTGGCCGATTTGATGCTCTGGTTTTCCTTCGACTCACGCCGGTACATCTACCTAGGTGGGTTACTTGGAGCGATTGTTGCTTCCTTGGTTGCGATCATCTCGTGTGGGTGCCGATGGCCATTGCCAAAACCATATGTAGTGTGTTTACTGTACGCAATCAGTGTTGCCATAATCACATTTGATTTCGATGCACGTACACTGGGGTTTACTGCGTGGCCCCTGCTTGTGTTAGTGCTGGATCTGTTGCTGGTGGCGCAGGTTGATGAGAAGTACAGCACCAGTCTTGTCTTTCTAACTGTTGTCTGGTTGACTGCTCTCGGGCTCGAAGAGAGTTACAGGCCTGGCTTCTTCGACATACCTGGGTCAAGCCTGCAGGATGGCGTGTGGGGGCGCAAGGAGGCGTTCAGAAAGCTGACAGAGTGCGAAGCTCCGCCCTGTCCAACGGAGTTGTTCCCGCCCGCTAATCTGTCCGTCAGCGTGGGTGTGTTTGTACTGGACTTCATTATGACTCGTGGGTTTTCGCGTGATGCCAAGGAGAAGCAGGAATCGATGCGCCGCACGATCGTCACAGTCCAGGAGATAGCGACGCTTCTTGCAGGCTACGACGTGCAGAGGGTAGCAGACATGCTGGATACACATGGTAGCGAGCTGCCCGACAAGATGACGACTGCACTGCGGGCACTGGAGCAGAACCTGCGTGTGTACAAAGCGTACCTCCCTAAGACGTGTCTTCCGTTTGACGATGACGCTCAAGAGAACAGTGTTACTTCTTTTTCAGTGGAAGCGTCGTCTTTCGACGATGTCAGTTCAATGGGCACTTCACCACCATGCGCACGTTTATCACCGCCTTTGTGCCTTCTTTCAGTCAAGGCAACACTGCTGACAGTAAACATAAAAAACACATTGCGCCGCTTGGACGAGGACAGCGTCTGCTTCTCACAGCTGTTCACAACTCTTCTTCTCGAGACGTTGAGGGCAACAGACCTGAGACGTGGAATGGTGGACGTGTTTGTTGGGGACAGGATCCACTGCTCGTTCAACGCGTCGAAGCAGTGTATGTCACACGCAACCTCAGCACTGCACACTGCCTCATTCCTGATTCGTAACAGACTTGAGGTCGGTGCGTGTGAGGTGAACGTTGGTATAGCGACTGGGAATGTGCTGCGTGGTGACATGGGATGTGAGATTATGAGGCGCTTCAGTATGGTGGGTACCCTCGTACGCAACGTGCATGGGATGGAACGTGCAGGACGCATGTTTGGGTGCGATGTTATCTGCAATCGGTTATGCTTCAGCGATGCTGAGTGCGAGCACGACCTGCGTCTGATTCCGTGCAAGGTAGAGATGGCTTCAACCTGCGAGGCTGAGGTTGTGGCTGAGCTGGTGGTGCCACAAGGAGAACCCACCGGTACCGTCGTTGGCGAATGGATGTACCAGGTCGGTGAGAAGAAGGACTGGGAGGAGTACAACCTGGTGGTGCGGCAGTACCTTAAGGGGGCTGTGTCTGCCGATGCAGTCAACACTGCTGCATCGAGAGCCAGCCTGGCAGCGACGCCTGTGTGCGTGAGGGCCTGCTCCTACAAGGATAATGTTCTGTATTTGACGTGTCCTACAG
This sequence comes from Rhynchopus sp. YZ270_cl-10, assembly GCA_964035575.1. NCBI lineage: Eukaryota > Euglenozoa > Diplonemea > Diplonemida > Diplonemidae > Rhynchopus > Rhynchopus sp. YZ270_cl-10. Next base: position 1,054,159 of record OZ037851.1, read on the forward strand.
GGAAGCTAGTCTCTTGACCATTGGTGGGGATGGGGGGTATTTTAAAGACACCGCCCTTTTACAAGGGAACAAAAGGAGTTGCATCGATACCTGTATATCACCCCCCCCCCTCACTTTTTGTGCCCCTGTCTCGTGGCTTGCTGATTGGCTACCCTACTTGCTTTTTTCTTTATATTTCCCCCTCTCTGATGACTGAGGAGGGTCTTCTGACCCTGACCGTATGAGGGCCGTACGGGTTATTTTTTAGCAAGTCAGAGGATTAGGAGCCAAAATATGCAAACAAAAAACCAAACTGGCACATAGAAAACCTTTTCTTAGTTCTGAGATTGTGGTTGAGTTGTAATCTCAAACAAAATAACGCACCCTTTCTCTTCGACTTGATGTCTGCAAAATTTAGAAAAACAAAACCCCAAAAAAGAGAGAAACAAGAACAACCGACACAAAAACAAAAAAACAAAAAACAAGAGTACACAGCAAACAAAACCTTCATGATAACCCATTCAAACCCCCCTACTCTCTCATTGCTCCTTTTTCAGAAGGGAAGAGTGCAGAGGCCCGTTTTTGAAACTGTTCTTGTCTTATCCTGATAGGTGTTCCCGCCATGACTGCGCAAGGCATGGACAACGCGTCAAGAGCTACCTTGCGAAGCTCAGGGTACCACGAACAAGAAGCTCGCCGACTTCGTCAGCGAGCAGTCTCCAACGTGAAGGCCTTTTTTTCAGACCACAAGCTTGCACTATCGGAGCGTGCCCGCCACACCCCTGTGTTATCTGTCTCCGCCAAACTCGCGGCTCTTCTGGCCTCGAGGTGGCATACCCGCGGAGTTAAGAGGGTTTTTCTCTGTTCTTCTGGTCGAGGACTATTGGTCAACACCATTCCATTCCAAGTCAAAACGGAGATCGGATATGATGGTGTCGATTGCGAGGGCCGTAGGAGCATGATACTGCAATCACTGGCTTCCAGTAAGCGGAGTACCAACTTCGAAACTGCCATGGTTCTGTCGTTCGCTTGATTTTTGCACCAGTTTGTGGATGGTTTCTCCGGAGGTCACCTCTATCCTCTTTCCTCGCCACCTTTGGTTTGGCGACTCTTTTTTCTTTCTGTATGCCAGCCTTTAGACGAACGTTTCAGATAGGAAGTACACTACATCCAATTGAACCACCCCCCCAGGCAAAGGCTTCACTTGATTATGTAATGCGGGTGAAGTTCCGGTACTTCCCTCTTGGGGGGAAAAGCAACCACTGCGCACCGCCGTTGCTGTGGACGGATGCACAGACGTCGATGTACCTTGAGGAGGTGGGACGGAAGACTCTGAGCCCTGCCCTTCTGCAGGCAGAGCACGCACGGCTGACACAGGCACACATGCGGTGCGATGTGGGACGACGGTCCTATGCAACACTTCTACAGCACGCACGAGACAAGCCTGATGTGCAGCAGCGTCTCTTCGACGCTATGACGTCTGCACGCATCCAACCAAACATTGACCACTACAACAGCCTTTTATCGGGCGCAAGCAACGCAAAGGACCTGAAGCGTGCTTTGGGCATCATGCGACAGATCAAAGAGAGTGGCCTGCCGGTCACACCGTCTACGTTGCGGGCACTATTGTATGCGACACACCGCTGTGGGAAGCATAAGATGACAGACGCTATTGTTGCTGCCGTGCAGAACAACCCTGCACAGCAGCACTTTCTGCGGAGCGAGCTCTTTCTTGGTGCGGTGGTGGCAACGTGCTCCTCGGTGGCTGCTGCAGAGCGCTACCTGCAGGTGATGCGGGACTGTGGCATCACCCCTACACCACGCCACATTGAAAGCATGCTTGCAGCATGCATTGTGGAGGCGGACCAAACCAAAGCAAAGCGGATCATCTCAGAGGTAGGGCTCAACGCACGGAACGGCTCCAAGCTGCTTAATATTTACACCAAAATCAGCTCTTCACAATGCGAAGAGGATGCCCACGCGTTGATCACACTGCTACAGAAGAAGGAGATGGACGCAATCTTCTATGCCCAAGCGATCATCGTGTGCAGAGAGTTCACCGCATACAGAGCAGACAGATGGGTTGCAAAGGCGGTGCAGCTGTTTGAAGAGTTTTTATCGCATGCAACGAGATGGCGGGAACCGCATATTGAATCCGTTGTGGAGGAAATGATTAAATTATGCGTGAAGTACTCTAACCGCCCTCTCCTGCATGAGATACGCAAATTCCTGCAGCACGAAGGCTACCACATCTTCACCCCAAGGATCCTCAAGATTCACAACTCCCTTCGTACCTCCGAGACAGAGAAACGTACCCAACCCTCCTTCGATCTCCCAGGTGGCCTCCCTGACCTAGCTGTACGCAACTCATTCTCACTACCATACCTGGATACTACAGCAGACCCACATGCCACCCCTCCTGCCCCGCAGTGGTGAAAACAGTTGTGCCAGAAATTCCACCAAAAGGGGGACCTCTTTTACCAAAAAAAGAACCTTTTAAATCTCCGACCCCTCCTCCACCCTCCGTTGTTGCGGGAAGCATTATGGTGGACTAAAAAAAAGCCATTTTATTGCCTCCAAATATTGTGCCTCAAGCCAAAATGCTTTAGGGGGGCAGGAAATAAAGTAGGTTTTTTTCCCTGCATTTTTTAGCCGTAAATGGCTGGGGTGAGGGGAAAAAAGTAAATTTGAGCAGGGAATAAATAGTAAATAGCCGGGAACCCCAGCTAAAAAGGGGCAGGGAATAAAAAGTCTATTTTTCCCTGCTGTTTTTTTTGATTTTTTGCCTTCTAAGGTGCGCCTCCGTACTAACTAGACTCTCGAAATTTTTTTTTGGTCATACCCCTAAAAGTGCCCAATTTTGCAATTCCAGCAAGAATTGAGCAGTTTTGAGCCTTTCTAGGGGTCTAAAACGCGTTTTTGAGGTTTTTTTCCACCCAAAAAACACTTCCCAGAGGGATTTTAACGTCAAAAACACAAGATCATGCCAAGGACTACCAAGAAGCAGGCCACAGATTTCTGAAATTGTCGAAGATCAAGTCCCGCAAGCCACGTGAGAAGATTACACCGCTACTTCGATCACTTGCACAAAGAACGGAAATTGAAGTCAACACCATCTGGAGTTACTTCAGCCGTCTCAACAAAAAACTAACAAAAGTATTCATCAGACATACAAAAAGACCCTCCTCTCCTAGTTTTCGGCTTCATTTCTTATTGTACGGCACCCCAAGCACCCACCAACAGATGTGCACACGCGGTGGGTCAAAACCCCCTAAAATTTTGGCTTTCGGCACTATTTGGAGGCAATAAAATTACAAACTCCTGGGAGAAATTGAAGATTTTTCCCCTTGGGGGGTGCCAACTCCCTCGGATTCGTATTTCCCTCGCCTTCGGCTCGGGAAATACACATCCTTGGGAGTTGCACCCCCCTCGGGGAAAAAAAGCTTCAATTTCTCCCTGGAGTATATAACTATTATTTTTTATACAATATCCCCTTCCATAGGAATCAAATACTGCCAATCAAAATGGTCTCTGAGAGAACCAAATCTTCGCCTCTATCCAAAGGGGGGGGGGAACAGTCTGCAGACTAAGGATTGGGGGGTCTGGTAAGTAATTAATTAAATGGCTAGTCTGCACGGGGTTTCATAACCAACAATGCAGGCGAAAACGCCGTTATTTGCATTTTTGAGCCAATCCCAGTCAGTGGTGGGGTCAATCTGGAAAAATGGACAAAATTTTAATTACAGTCCCGCCTATAATTAATAGCGTTTTATTTTATAAAATCCTAATTAGTGACGTTCTAATTTATAAAGTCGTGAATTAATTTATTTTTCGGGGGGGAATACTAAGTTATCGAATTTATTTTCCCCGGCGGAGCCGAAAAATTTTTTTTTGCCTGCACAAGTGACGACGGGTTTGTGCGGGTTCTGTTGGAGGAATATGTGGAAAAGGAGGTGTGTAATCAGTGATACACGGAGGTAAAAAACGGTGCGGTCGGTGGTGGCTGTGCGGACGCGCATGCCGTTCACCTCCATGGTCTATTTCGCCCACGAGATGAAAAGACCTGGCACCAGGAGTCGGTTACACCGAGGCGTGTCCCGCCTCGTCTTCACCACCATCCCCCTCGCAAGCGACGCAAATCGGTTGGCTGTTGAACTTGCGGGTCATCCCCGTAAGGTTGAGAAACCTCTTCAGCTCCTCGGGGTTCAAAAGAGCCTTGGGTGAAGTACGAACCGCTCTCTTTTTGTGGGTTTTGTACTTGGAGATGGTGGGAGCAGAAATATGGCGTCCTGGGTGAGCGTCATTCCACCACGCCATCACATCAGCGTGCGGTCTGTCATCAGTGCCTGCGTCCGCCGATGAACGGTGAGGCTGGCACTTTCAACTTCTCTGTCATCCGCCATGGCGTTGTCTGTGATGGTGACAATCTCCGGGGCGGTGAGGACAGCCTGCTCGACGATGGTCACATCTTCGGCATATTTCTTCATTTTTTCCGTTCATTCCGTGGTGGAGACAGACATGATGGTCGGAGAGAAAGATGCAGATAGTCTTGTAGAGATTCAGACTGGGATTTGGGTGGACAAGCTGTAATTTATAAAATCTTAATTAGTGACGTTCTAATTTATAAAGTCGCTAATTAAATATTTTCAGATTTGGTCGAATTTATAAATTAGAAATTCACTAATTAGAGGCGGGACTGTACTTAAATTTTGGACAATATGAGCCCGGTCACTAATAGCTGGGGCCGATTTTCGGCCAAAAAATTCCTCAAAATCCGGGTTTGTAATATTGACTTCACCTTCGGTTACCCTACAGCGGGGGGTGAAGGAAGGTTGTGGAAAAGGGTCCTTATTTGCATTTTTGGGATCCGCCCGTGCAGTGGTGGGGTCAATCTCAAAAATTGGACAATTTTTTGACCACTTAAATTTTGAAAAATATGGGCCCGGTCACTAATACGTGGGGCCATTTTTCAAAAATATCGGGGTGGTATGGTAAGTAATTAAATGAAAAAATTAGTCTGCAGTCTGGGGGGGAATTTTTTGGTACATTTTTTTGTCAACTTTTTTTTTGATAAATGATGGTAATGAGAGATTCAATTCCTTCCCCTTTCATCAGTCTTCCAGCTCATAATACACAACACAATGTTCGACCCTGCCGAGCCGGTTATGCACAACGGAGAGAAATTCCGCGCCTGTGTAGCAGCAGTGGTGTTCAACGAGAAGGGGGAGGTGTTGGTGGGAGAGCGTGTAGGGCAGGAAGGGAAGGAGGGGAGCTGGCAGTTCCCGCAGGGTGGTGTGGATGAGGGCGAGACGTTGGAGCAGGCGGCAGCACGGGAGCTCTATGAAGAGATGGGTTTGAAGCTCGAGCCCTGTTTCAGCGCACCGCGCAGTGATGATTCATTGTATAGTGTGGACGGTGGGTGGCTCAAGCAGAACGGCTTCGCAGGACAGCACCTCGGCTTCACAGCCTTCCACGCCCCGTCTTCCATTCTCGCCAAAATAGACCTCTCCGGCCTCGGAGGAGAAAAGCCTGAGTTTTCAAGCGCGAAATGGACAAAGTTTTCCTCCACCCCCACCACAGTCTTCCCCCCAAAGCGGACCCCCTATTTGTTTGCAGTCGCAAATCTTATGCCTCGGATATCTAACTACATTAGTCAGAGGTATTAATGGCTTTGAGGGCTCCATCTTACTGATTTTGTGAATCTATTTGAAGTGTTTGCACAAAACCAGCATTTTTTTTGGTACACTGTCACGAGAGGGCTTTGTATTTCAAGTAAACTTTTTTTTTTTGTTGATGTGTTGTAGAAGAGACATTCATCACAATATTTCTCTCTTTTTCTCCACCCAAAGGGGTATTATCCTGCATCCAAAAAAGGGATTTTTTGGGGTGACTAAGTACAGAGATGCTTAAGTGCCTCTCACCAGATTTTCTTAAGATAATGCCGTGTGGCCTAACCCGGTTCGATGTCTATTTTTCTATGATATTATATTGAGTGAAGTCGTTATATTCACTACCTTTCTGCTCATGAGAAAACCCACCTGAGAAAAAAATATACACCCGAGCCTTACACAGCTTTATCATAAACCAAACTAACAAAATAAATTCAGAAAAAAACCAACAATTTTATTGGTGTAGAACGTTGTGTCTATGCTAATCTTAGTCCAACCTTCCCACCAAAATACCTTCCCAGCCCCATTGTGTATCGAACCTTCTTCGGTAGTATACCAGCGAACCAAAAAAGAAAAATACAAAAAAAAAAATTCCTCTCTCTCTCCCCCTCTCCCCCTACTTCCCCCATTTCATTCCACCGCCAAAACACTTCATCATTTCACCCCCAAAATCAGACTTGGGAGGGTTTTGTGAAAAGGGGTTGGGTTAGTATCCCCTGCTCCTATTCCCCCTCCATCCCCATCCCCCCCCATCTTCCTCTCCTTTTCAAAAAAGAATGTTAGAAAACCTCCGCAAACGATTGAACGGAGGAGGCGCGGTACAGGCCCGCCCATTAGCCCCTATCGGAACCCAACAGCAGTACACCCATTTGGATCCTAATGGCACTGCTATTGGGCCTACCACATTTGCAGCGTCAACAACGACCGCTTCGTCTTCTGCTTCTACCACAGCGTCGTCACCACAGACAACTCCTGGCACCCCCTTCTCAACATACTGGAATAAATTGAAGGGGGAAGGCAGTTCTCCGACGTTAGCTTCCTCTGGAGCTTCCTTTCCTGGTGGAAGAGCGCCCCCTCCTTTAGCACCAACACGACGGAAGCAAACCAAACGGCCTGCACCAACCGAAACCCCTCCGACCGCACCACCAATCATGACAAAAGCGTCATTTACGGAGGCATTGGGAGGTACCGTTAACCTTCGCGTGTTAGGAGGATTGTCTGAAAAAGGGGTGCCAGATGAGCTGAGAAGTTTGTATTGGAAGGTCCTATTAGGATTCATGCCGGAGGACAGCACAGAGTGGGAGCAAACATTAGCTGCGAAGAGGGCGCAATACTGGGGGTTCTGCGAAGAGTTGATAGTAGTCCCTGATAAGGTGATGGAAGTAAAGAAGAGACAGGAGACCCCTCCGGTAGAGGTTCCTGAGGGTGGTGTTGAGGGTGCAGGTGCAGTGGAGGAGACAGAGGGGAAGGATGAGAACGATGAGGAGGAGGCGGACCATCCATTGTGCTCATCAACCTCATCCCCGTGGAGTGTGTTTCTGCACAATAAGTCTCTTCTGCAGACAATAGATGTAGACCTTCCGCGCACAATGCCGTCACTTCATTTTTTTAACCATGATGCGCCCGATACCTCCTTGACCCCTACCGAGCATAACACATCCCCCGAAACACTTTCTCGGATGAACACCATGGAGCCTACCCAAGGCAAGCCGTTTACCAAATCGCAGCAGCACCTCCGTCGACTTCTCTTTATTTTTGTAAAGTTAAACCCGGGGTTAAACTATGTGCAAGGGATGAACGAAGTTTCAGGGCATCTTTTTTATGCATTTGCGAGTCATCTGTCGCGTCCGTATGTTCCCTGTGCGGTGTGTGCGGCTAAGGAAGCGGAGAGGAAGGAGGCAAAGGGGGAAAAGGAGGGGGAGGAGAAGGAGTCAAAAGGGCCGTCCTGTGTGTCGTGCTATGCACGCTCGCATTGCCAGACCATGGCAGACGCAGAGGCGGATGCGTTCTTTGCGTTTACAGTGTTGATGTCGCATTTGGGGGGGAATTTTTGCAGATCTCTTGACACAGATGTATCAGGGATTACAGGAAGTCTCAAGGGGTACATCGAAGTGTTCAAACGGTGTGATCCGGTGCTCCAGGCACATATGGAGTCAAAGAACCTCAAACCAGAGTTTTATTGTTTCAGATGGGTGACATTGTTGCTAAGTCAAGAGTTTATGGTCCCAGATGTGCTTAGGGTCTGGGATTTTCTTTTTGGCGAAGTTGAAGAAATCAACACCCGCCTCTGGTATGTGTGTGTATCTATGTCAATGTCTCTCCGAGATGAATTGCTTGCCTGTGATTTCTCAGAAGGAATGCAAAAACTGCAGGATTTCAGTCACAGATGCGTGGATGGGTTCATCTTCGAAGCCAGGGAGCTGATGGAGTTGCATAGAAAATAGACAGTTTACATCCTCATTGTTTACACTAAATGCAACCAAAATTTCAAATTTCAAAAAAAAAAAAAGAACGAAACAAAAGCGAAACAATTCCTTTCCGTGAAGATTCACCCCATTTTTTTTTCCAAGATAGTTCTAAGTAGGAACTTCTTGAAAAAGTGTGTAATATGAAGCGGGATTCTTTTTGGGGAGAATGGTATAAAAAAAGCGAGATTCATCAAAGAAAAAACGGATAGAAATAAGGAGATGGGTTGCGTATTATTTTTTGCTCCGCCCCCGCCGATATATATTTTTTTTGTTTCATTGTGTGTTACATCCGCTGAGGTGTCCGCACTGGCAATAGCTATTTTTTTTTCCCGCGTTTTATTGTTGACCTGATTTACCTCTAACAAAATCAAACCAAGACTTCGGGAAAAAAAAGCATAAATTTAAAGCAATATTTCAAGATATCTTTAATGTGGAAAAAAAAGTGTCAACTTTATTTTTGAGAGAAGCTTTGAGCTCGACTGAGATGCGTTTTAGCACGTTTCAACTATTTTTCTTTTTCCTTCTGGGGGATGGGGGTGTGTACTATTATTTGAAAGCCTTGTTACATTAGTGCAGACAGCACACGAGACTATTCCAACACCTTTTCTAAATTTTAAAAAAAAATGGTTCCTCTTTTTGCACGACACCTTCTTCAATCCCCCAACCACCTTTGCAACCTTTTTTCTTCTCTCAACACATACTTTCAATTCTGTGAATTGAAAGTATATGAATCTAATTCTCTCATCTGAGATAACATTGTATCCTTCCATCAATTCTATTACGGCCCCAACTAAGCACCGTATCATTTTTTTTGCAAATTTTCTGTTTTTCAATCCCTTTTTTAGATGGTTGCGTGACACATTAAAACAATGCAACTTGATAGCATACGAGATTTTTTGCGTGAATCGTGTCACCGTGTTGACCCGCGGATTTATGGAATTGTCGTTCCGGTGATTGTACAGCTGGTTGTTGCGCCGTTGGAGAGGATGAAGATTTTGATGCAGACGGCGCCTTTGGGAGCAGAGACACGATGGGGGAGTACTTTGAATGGCATCTATGCTGAGAGGGGGTTGCCTGGGGTGTATGCTGGGACGTTAACGGGGATTGGACGGTACATTGTTGGTGTCGTGGTAAAGGAGCTTCTCGCACGCCATGAACACCACCGTTTTCTTGAATGTGTGACAACCGGTTTGGTTTGCCACCCCTTCGACCTTAGGCATACCTTCCGTGCTGCAGAGCATGACGACAGCGTGCACACCCCATACCCCAGCAGCCTCATCATCTGTGATCCAGAAACGACAGTCATATCGGTCAGTCTTATTACCTGTAGTGCCTGGTTGCGGGCAGTGTTTTCGGAGTTTTTTGTCGGTCAGATAGGGACGATGTATCCAGGCGCAGTGATAACGTTGGCTGAGACAGACCAGACTATGGAAGAGCGGATCTCTTGTGTGATTACTGCGTTGTCGCGCTTTTTGATGGATTCGGAGAGCGATGTGGCAACGGACAGCTCCAGCCCCCCGGTTTCCGTCCCGCGTGTTCTCCCAATGTTTCTTTCGGTGCTCTGCGCGAGTGTGCTCCTCCACCCTCTCGACACAGTCTACAGGATGCTTCTTGCCCAGCACTCTCTCAAGCCCGGTGCGACTTCCTTTTCCAGCAGTTTTGCATGTGCAAAACAAATTTATGCGACAGAAGGGTTGTCAGGCTTCTTTCGTGGCCTGCTTCCAAGCATGCTCAAGGTAATGATAACGTCTGCAGTGGTTTGTGTTCTGGCGTGAAAAATCGATGACTTTGCTGGGAACTCAGGGGAGGAGCTTGGGGGGGTTTCTGGAGGCCCCCATACAAAAAAAAACGGGTCAGGGCAAAAAAAAAAAACTATAGATTTTTGAGGGGAAAATCAGAAAAAAAAAAATAGGATACTCTACTTGTCGCATGAGGGGGTCTGAGAAGGATGAGGAAATACTATGTGACCCCCACCGCGACGAGCACGAAGCTCAAAGAAGCCGACAATGCCTCTCGGGATCTGACCCGATTTAACCTGATTTTGCCCCAAATCCATATTCCAAGCTCCTGCCCTGCGGGAACATTACAAAAAAAAAGGTTCAAAGGAATACGAAAGTTTTCAAAAAAAGTTCTTTTTTTCATCCCACCCACAAAAAACCCCTTTCTTTCAGACCTTTTCTTTCTCTGACGTCCAAACAACAATGAAGTTTAAGGTTCCGAAGAGTCATACGGGTACACCTGAAGAGGTGAAGCTTGTGTCAGGGACTGATGTGCTTGCGACAGCGGACGTGGCTGTGTCGAGGGAGTCTCCTTTGCCTGCGCACCCGGTGTCGCCAGGGACGACGTCGCAGAAGAGTGGGGGTGAGATGTCACCACAGTTTCAGTCGGTGTCGACGTTGTTTGGGCAGAACAACAAGAAGTCGAACTTTATGGATGTAGTGCGTCAGGTGTCCGAGACAACGCCCACAAATCGCGACGGGTTGCCGAAGAAGTCGTCCGACTTTGGTGGTAGTGGTGCACCTACGTCGCCACCAGAGGGTTTAGTGACACACGATTCGGGGATTGGGTCCTTCTCCCGCAAAGGCTCGTACAACCAAGACGGTGCTGCAAACTCGCAAGGTTCCACCCGAGGGCGTTGGTTCGCAGTGAAGCAGATGACGTCCTTGAAGAAGGTCATCTCTGCCTCATCGCGTAAGGCCAAGCCGGAGGACCTCATAACAAGAGAACAGGTCAAAACATACCATGAGCTTCTGCAGATCACCAAGGTATGACAGAGTCTTTAGGGGTGATGTCTAGGGGTTTTGGGGCTATATTTTTTGCTATTTCCTTCAAACGGCGTATTTTTTTTTTTTTGACACTGGGAAGCCTCTTTTTTACTTTCAACGGATGTCATCCGTCCGATTTTGAGAAACCCCCCCCCTCCCCCAGGTGTAGCCATAAGTCGGGGATCGATCCCCGGGCCAAAATTCCCAGATTTTCCCCCTAACAAACTGCATGGGAAATGCTGCCTTAGCAATATTAGATTTAAGGATCAATTTGAATCCTGGGCCGGAACACGTATTTGGATTCAGAGGATCCCAATCTTTCCAATAACGACATTTTCTGGGGGTGGAAAAATACCCTGCTTTCTTGCGTGGGGGTTGGACCAAAAAAATATAGGCACCCGAACAATCCCCAGTGTATACTGTGTATACTGTGTGCGGAAATTGACCAAAAACGAGAACTTGTCCATTTCGGCAAATTGACCCCACCACTGGCCGGACGGATTCCGGAAATGCAAATGCAAGTGTTTTCGGTGTGAACTGTGTGTACTCTATGTACTGTGCGCTACCACAGCACAGGACCTCATAAGCTCTCAGTAGGCTCTCACAGGCTCTCACAAGGTTAACACCTTGCGCTTTCAGCGGTGGGTCGCGATTTTTTTCACAGTGTGCAAACGAACAGATTTTTGACATTTTTTTACCGTTTTCCTGATTTTTCCTCATAAAACCCCCCCCTAAATTAAGCCGGGGATCGGGGATCGGGGATCGCGGGTTTTGACCCCCCTAGTTACGGCTACACCTGCCCTCCCCCCCCGGAGAAGATTGTAAATTTGGCAACGTGAAGTTTTCGGCTTTTGGACAGACGTAAAAAAATTCGAAAACCAGCGGAAGTGGATTTCCGAGCTCCCCGCTTTTCACCACAAAAAAAATCGACCACTTTGGTGGAGTAGAAGTTAATTTAAAGTGGCTCCAGTACACAGTACACAGTACACAGTACACAGTACACAGTACACAGTACACAGTACACAGTACACAGTACACAGTACACAGTACACAGTACACAGTACACAGTACACAGTACACAGTACACAGTACACAGTACACAGTACACAGTACACAGTACACAGTACACAGTACACAGTACACAGTACACAGTACACAGTACAGTGAAGTCAATTTAAAGGCCCCATGGGTCTTTATACAGTAACGTATAGGGATTTCAGTGCATAAAGGGGGGTCGGCTCCACCAAAAGTTGCGTACCGTAGAGTGTGTTCCTGAATAAAAAAAATGGTCGGAATTGAAAGATTCGTAAAAAATAAATCCAAAGGAAAAAAATCGAAAACCTTCTTCAAAAGAAATCCAACTTAGAGACGCCACTGTGCTGCGACCCAAAGAGGAGGTTTTCTTAAGGAATTCCTTAAGAAACCTGCGTAGAAACGTTCCCAAAGGGGGTACCACAGCCAAAAATCACCTAACCATCCACAGAGGCATAAAAAAAATCGTGCGACCCCGGAATTGAACGTTTTCGTAACCGATCTTTCCAAATAAATAAAATTCGAAAAAAATTTTTTTGAAGAAAATTCATTAAATCCATGTGACCACGGTTTTGTACTAGACCCCCCCGTTGCCAAATTACCAAACTTGTCCGCTCACCCCCCCGGAGACCCCCCCCCCCTCCCCCCCCGGATGACATCCGTTGAAAGTAAAAAAGAGGCTTCCCACTGACCGGATAAAACTCCATCTTTCGATTGAAAATTATATCTTAATCTTTTGACACAGCGAGCCAAATGCTCTGCACAGTGGGGGTCACATGACCCACACGGGCGGTCATCTACAACCTCCAAAACCCCATTTTTCTCCCCCCAACCCCCCTTGGCGAGAACCCTGCATCTTTTTTTATAGATGTGTGCCATGAGTTTTGGGGGGTTTTTTGGGTTACCTTGTATCCAAATAATCTATCAATTTTTGCCTCTCTTTTTTTTCACAGGAAATCCAAGGACTGCACGCATGCGTGGACCACCCTTGTGGCAACATCTATTGGGACTTTCAAAAAAAGCAGTGCCTCCCTGGACGTGTCTTCTCTGACACTATGCCTGAGGATGTGCGGGTCAAAATAGACCGCGATTTCACTGAGGATGAGGTGCGCGAAATAGAGGACGCAATTCATATGTACTCGGCGCAGTCGCAGCCGGAGCAGGTGGACCCTCGGGCGTTGTTTGTGATTGGGCCTGCCGCGGCAGGGAAGAGCGCTGTGCGGATGAAGACCGAGGAGATGCTTCAAATTAATTTGGCGGATTACGTCGAAATTGATGGGGATGAGTTCAGAGATAAGCACAAAGGGTGGATGGACGTGCTTGAGTCGAACCCCACACAGGGCTACAAGGACGCTCTCAGCATCCTGCTGCCGTACACACGCAGCCTTAAGAAGAAGGTCCTTGAGTACGCAATGAGCAACCGCAAAAACATCCTGCTCCCCTCCACAGGCTCCAACTTCGAAAAACTCCTCAAAGAAGTCGAAGCAGTCCGTGCAAGGGGGTACAGAGTCGACGTAATCGGCCTCGTTGTGAGCTACCACGAAACACGAGCGCGTGCACTCAACAGAGCGCACGTGAATGGCAGATGGAATGTAGTAACATGGAAAAAATGGGAAGCAGCCATGCATGCAGTAACATACTTCATGGACCCAACAGTGTATGTTTTATTTTCTCCTGTTGTTGGCAGAAGAGGGTTGTTGTGGGTTTCATCTGGATGGCTAGCATAAGTAGGAGGTGCAGCAATAACTATTGTTTCAAACCATAGTGTCGAGAATGTGAAGAGGGGGAAGAAATTCTGCCGATTTTGACGATACGCACATTTTTTTGTAAAATAGTTGTTTTGAACTCAACTTTTTTGTGGATTTTTTCCTCAACGTACATAGCCAGAGGTCTTATTTCAAGCAATTTTTTTTTTCTACCCTGAGGGTTCAGGACGATGTATATATTTTGATAAAACAACTTGTTGTCAATTCTAAAAAGATTGGAGGCAGCGCTGCGGGCAAACAAAACGGATTGAAAAAGACAGAAGCTCGCTTGTTTCTTTTTGAGTACTCAATTAAATAACCGAGATATTGACACCGCAGTATTTCTTCTTTTTTATTTTGGTACACTGTCACGAGAGGGTTTCAACAGATTATTAAAGCAACACAACAACAAAACCCCCTACAGATCGGACTGGTGCATCGTATTCGACAACCACGACTTTACTAACCCAACTACAATCTACACCCGTACACACAACCTTACGTTTGTCGAAAGTATCGTTGAAGAGTACAGACGGATGGACCAACAAAAGGAACGGGAGCTAGAAGAGAACGATCGATGATGTTCCCCCTCTCTCTCCCTCTCTCTCCCTCTTTTTTTTTTTTTTTTTTTTGCAAGATTCCACTCCTCCCCCGACCCCCTCCCTAGAAAGGTAACACATATCTTTTTTTAGGTTCTGGGCTAACCAAGAAATAAAACCCCCGTCTTTTTCCGCAAAAAAAAAAAAAAAAAAAAAAAAAAAAAAAAACAATAAACAGCGTCTTTTTTCCACCCCCTTTTTTTTTTCAATTCAGGTTTGCAGGAAACCTCTCTTCCTGATCGGTTGTGGGGCGGGGGGGTTGGGTGGGTAAGGGATAAGGTGAGGGGCGAGGTTCCTATGAGAAAAAAAGGGGGGAAAACAGAACGGACGGAAATGAGAACACAGAGGAGTCAGCAACAACACTCACACACCACCCCCTTCATCCCTCACTCCCCCTTTTTTTTTTGGTGTTTTTTTTTCACCCTCTCTCCCAGTGACTAAGCAGGCTTAGGGTCATCTTATCAAATTTACTCCCCTTTTGTGTCTTTCACCCGATTTCTTTTTGGTTTTTCACAAGAGATTCTGAGGTTTCCCCCCCTCCATGCATCCAGAGGTGTCTGTACGTCTGTACATTATCATCTTCGCTTTTTTCTCTCGCCCGTTCGAGTTTTCTTTCTCTCTTTTTTTAGTCAGTACCTGCGGTCTGAACGGTGAGTCGTTTGCACTTTCCACTTCTCTTTTTTTCTTCCTTCCTCGTCTATATCTTGGAGATTTGCACCCATACTGATGCTGGGTGTTACAGATGTGATGGTGGAATTTTTTTCTCTTTTAAATTTGCCTTTTTTTTTCTTGGTGTAGCTGGGCCGAAAATGAAAAGTGTAACATTAGTACTTCTTTTGTACTTCTTTACTATTTTAGGGCAGTTTCCAGCCACTTTTTTTCCCCTTCCAATTTTTATGTACGAAGGCCAAGCGGAGGGGAATCATATGTTTTATCGGGATGCCATGCGGGACGGCATTTATCTTTTAACATTTTCCTCATAACCGCAAAGGCCTGATGGTGGGTCCCAGTGTGTCAACTGTGTATTCATCTCGAAATGGAATCTATTATAGTATTCCCACTCCTATAGGCATACCCCGAAGGCGAATTTCGTATTCGCCAATATTCGAATCCGAATATAGGGCGAATATGGCCCAGAAATTTTGAGATCCGAATATAGGGCGAATACGTATTCGCCTTCAGGGTATGTCTAGGGTAGTGGTGGTTGCATATGTGTTTACGTATAGGTATGCATCTGCGTTTTATGCATTTTTTGGTGAAAATGTGTATGTACTACGTATGCAGCCACTGCCAAGGATTAGGTACTATAGTATTCACTGTTACGCCTATTTTAGAGAGATGTGTTTTCCGCTCTTTTGTCGTCTTTAACTTTTTTTTGAGGTATTGCCTGCATTCTTGTGTTCGCTCATTGAGCGGGATCTGTATGTATGTAGCTTTTCTTTGTAAGGATGACCAAGGCTGAGCCCATCTCACAGCTTTTCTTTATGCTTTTTGATATTTTTTTTTATCTCAGAGGAGGATAAGACGTTGCTTCAACGAAGCGATGCACCCCCAAGCTCTGAGCCTTTTGTCTGCAACGTTCAAAAGCGTGTGGAGTGATGATTATGTGCACATCATTTTTCAAACAGAAAAAAAAAACCACCTGGTTTTTACCCCGCGTATAGGCGCGTAAAAGCGCGTAAAGGTGTGTACGGACGGTCCGTATATGCCTGTACGGACCTATACGGTCCTATACGGCCCTATACACGCCTTTACGCGCCTATACACGGGGTAAAAATCAGGTGGAAAAAAAACAAAAAAATAAAAGAACCGGAAGGAGTCTAACACAATAAAATACAACTTTCACCAATTTTTCTTCTCAACCTCCCCCTCCAATATCAGATCAGCTGCTTCAGGAGGAAAATCTGAATTGCATATTTTGCAAAAAAAAAAGTGTTTTTCCTCAACTGGCTGCTATTGTGGGGGGCGGTAGCAAGGCAGGAGTGCGCATATTTCTTCAACTTCACCTCTTTTCTTTTTTCTTTCAGAAGGTAACTAAGCACAGTACTGAGGCTCCTCTTACCAAAAAAAAAAAAAAAAAACCCCTTTCTCTTTCTTCCCTGTAGATCCACGATTTTCAATGGTACAATTTCTACACAAAATGATTGCTATTTTCTGGGCACAATCCTTAGTGGGGGTTTGACTCAGCCGTATCGGGAGTCTATAACTTCACCAAATGTGTTCACAGCTCTATGTAGCTTTTGTGTCCTTTGAAACGTTTTTATCAACATTCACCGCGAAAATAAACGAACAATTTTTAAAAGTAAGATAACTAAGTACACGAGACTTAGAATCATCTTTACCAACATTTCTCTTGTTTTTTTTTGAGGCATCTTTGTAGTTGTTGTGTCATTGTCTTTGTCGGGACGCTTCATGCAATTATAAAGGATACTTCTTTTGTGTTCAGTGCCTCTGTAGTGGCTGTGTTGTGATAATTGCCCATCATAATGCACGTCACAATACAGCTATATTGATGTATATTCTGCATTGTGATGGGCAATCATCACAATGCGCCTTCGAGGTTTTTCCGAGAGGGTTTTGGATTTTCAACATCTTTGGAATATGGCTAGACACCGCCAAATTCAGTAATGTTTGGTACCCCAGAAATAAAAAAATACCAAGTACGCAACAACTACGCACTAAGTCCGCAAGAAGTGCGAATATGGGGTCGTCAGGAGCACCAATATTGCTGTTTGATTTTTTTTTTTTTGAGCCCATTTTTTTGTTTTGTCGACACTTTCCTGTTGTAAAATAGTTTTGTGCACTTAACGCGAATACATCAAGCGTATAGCCTCTGTTGGATTAACGTTTGCCGCATTGGGTGGGGCTGCTTCTCAGGTCTGCCGTCTTCTCCAGGGAAGGGCATGAGAAGCATATTCATCAAAACTTCCTTCTTTTTTCCCTCTTCTTATTGATGCCTTTGTGCCTGCACCCACTTTGTGTATGTATGTGCACGTTATCAGCAACACCACCTCTTTAGGGTCATATGCGCCAGGAGGCAGGCCAAACCTTCTCCTCTAGGTCCTCGAGACCTGTCAACCTTTGGTGACTAAGCCTGCAAGGCATAGAATTTATTTTCACCAAAATATTTTACTCTTTTAAACACTCTGGTGGTCGATTCCACCCTCTGGTATATAAAAATATCTTAGCGTAGCACAGTTTTTTTCTTGGTTGTCGTTTTTGCGCACTTTTGGTACTTTATGCGGAAAAATTGTGCTACCGTTCATCATTTTTTAAAGAGAAAATCATCTGATTTTGACTCATGTTTGCTGGTGTTTGCCAGCCGCTTAACACCGGCAAACACGGGTCAAAATCAGGTGGGAAAAGGAACAACAAAACACTACAGACCAACACTATGCATCTCAAACGCAAAAATTAAGAAAATGGTTTTCCTCAAACGCTAGCTATCCTTACTCCCCCTTTGTTTTGCACCTTTACTTCGTATGCAGGAGACTAAGAGCACGCAAGGCTTGGCTGCATCCGAGAGGTGTCTGCACGTTGCCAAAATTCACTCCCCCTTTTTTTTGAAGATGACTAAACACGAGGGCTTCAGTTCATCTGATAAACCCTTTCTTTGTTTCTCTAGGCAACTACACATATGAGGACTAGGTCGTTGGGTCAATCGGACACACCGTTCTCTCCTTTTTTTCCAGAGGTAAGCCTCAAAATGGATGTAGGACTGCATGGTTTGGGGTCCACCAAGGTACACTGTCACGAGAGGGCTTTGTATTTCAAGACATTCCTCTTTTTTTTACTCTACAATGAATTTTTAGACGCGTTTGTCGAGCTGGTCCCCGCTATGCTCCCACGGTAACTTATCGTGTAAGATCATCGCCCAGTTGGTAGGCTGGGGGTATAAGGAGGTTGTGTGATTCGCCGAGCGGTTGTGAACCGCCTTCGTTCTCTTACGGTGCGGACCACTCACGTTCCACCCTTTGCATGAGCTGCGTTTTAGCACGTTTCAACCACTCTGTTTATCAGAGCCGATGAGTTCGAAAACACCCCCCTTTCCCCCCCTACTGCATTCCTCATACATGGAGGTCTTTTTTTTATTGTCATGGTTCCTTTCCTCGTGTGCATCCCCATCTGTTTGTGTGTGCGTTTGCTTTGTAACCTTTGAGTGGATCGTTAGTACAACAAAACAATACAGCATCCCCGAATAGAACAGCGGGCCCAGCTGTGGAGACGGCTGACCTCGGGTTCTGTTTGAAACTATTATTTTTTCTGCATTTTTTTTTATTTTTATTTTTTTTTGACATCGCTTCTTTCTTAGGTTGACCGATCACATTTTGTTTTCAAAGAAAAAGAAAAAAAAAACTCTTTTTTGTACCTTGGCAACGTAGTGTTGGCTGAGGGTCATCACATCCAGTCGTTTGGGAAAATAAGTTGCGACAAAAATAACGAAAAATATTCTCTTGCCCAGATGTATTACTAGAAAAATTGGAAGTGGAGTTTTTACAGTGACAACGGCACCGTTCGAGCAAGTTACCAGAAAAAGGGTGACATCCACTGCAGCCATTCTTAAAAAAGTGCAAACAATTGTTTTTTTTTTTAACGTTCAATTATTTTTGTTTCTTTTGATCATATTATGTATTTCATACAAAAATGTCAATTACAATATCCAATTTCGTGATTCAATGCTGTTATTTTATGTTACCTGTAATAATGCTATCTAGTGTCTTAAGGAGTCTTGCAGGAGACGGAAAATAGATCAAAGACTCTCGTCTTTGGGGATGCCTTACACAACCGTGGTTTTTTCTTTGTAATTTTTCATAAAATATAGCCAAATATGATTTTGCACAATGCTACTTACATTCTGTTGGGAAGAGATTAAAAAAGAGTTTTATTATCAGCCTGTTTCTCTCTGAGATTTTTTTTATTTTTTTTTTTGTCCAGACCACGATTTGAGGCTGACAGACCTAAACCGGTACCACACCACTTTTGCCATCCAACCCTTTGTTTTCACACACAGAAACCTCCCCTTATCCCTTTTTTTTTTGACGAATACGTTTTCTTCATGCAGCGTATCCGTCTTAGTTGTTCCCCCTTCCTTTCCCTCTATTTGATACTTTGAGATATGTTTCAGACATTTACTGATGTGCTGAGAGCACATTGCATTCAAACCATCTCTGTTTTCCCTAAGATAACTAAGTACGTGAGGCTTAGCCTCATCTTATGAACTTTTCAAAAAAAAAATGTTGTTGCTGTCCCCTGTGCCTCTCTCCCCCGTCTCCTGTCCCCCCCACCAAGGATACCAAAAATCATGAAGATCTGTCATGCCCACATCTTTTTAGATGTGCACAACGAGGGACATTTATCTTTCTAAGAATGGGGGTGACTAAGTATGCAAGACTTAGGTTCATCTGACCAAGACTTTTCTTTGCGTGTCTGTATCCAAGAGGTGCCTGCACGTTGTAAAAAAAAAAAAACTTCACCAACCCCTTTTTATCTCTTTATACATTCGCGGAATGCCTGCTCCCGCAGAGGTGTGTTTTTTTTTCTCTTTTTGTTGTTCTTTGTTTGAAATACTTTTGTTCTTCTTTTTGAACATTCAAACTTCACGTTATGGTCAAGGTGTGGAAACTGCAAGATTTTTTCCCCACTCACTGAGTCAATTTAGGAGATAAATGAGACATCGTTTTTTTTGGGATGACACATAACGTATGTCTCTCAATAAAAGACAGCACGGACAAATGGGTGATGTATGACACTGTCATGGGGACACCCCCCCTTTTCACGGCAGTATCATGACACTTGCCATGGCCTGACAGGGTCACCTGGGCTGGCTCTCACCGCGACGCTCTCCCCCTTTTTCGCAGCCAAAACCTAAAACGAATATTGCACTGTGTGCTTTCTTTTTCCTTTTGTTCTCCAAAGGAGACTTTGCTTAAAGGCGTAACTTTTATCGTTAAAGAATTCTCGCTTTTCCGCAAACACATTACTCACGGAGACCTCCAGGTATGCTTTGTGTCCACAGTGGCATTTGCACTCCCAATTTCTATTAATCTTTCCCCCCCAAGAAATGACTAAGGAAGGCGCGGTCTGGTGGCTGCTAATCTAAAACCCTTTTTTTTTTTTTGCAGATGTAAACCACGAAATTGTAGGACTGCATGGTTTGGGTGTCCACCCTCCGGTACAGCCGGTCATGTGGGCTTTGTATTTCAACTCTACTTATTTTTTTTTACTGCACTGTTTTCACGACGCATCCACACAGTGATCAACTTCACATTAGTTTTAAAAACAGGGCTAAGGAGATGAGATGAAAGGGGTGGAGGGGGGGTTATGGGTGAATATATTGGGGGGGGGGGGGGGTAATTATGCACGTTTGTTTTCTCTCCTTCTCTCTTTTTATTTATACCCCCTCTCCATTCACTTCTCCTCCCCCCCCACCACCACATCGACAAAAAAAGAGTGTAAATTTGTTGTGACAATCTATGCTTTTCATATTTTTAAAGACAAAAAATACATTTAAACGGCCAAAAAAAAGCAAAAAAGGGGCTTGAAAAACACTGGACATTTTTAAATTTTTTTTCTAAAGGTTTTTAATTCTACCTCATTTATCACAAAGGTGGACACTCTCTCCCAATCCTTTTCCCCCTCCTCCCTCCTCCCTCCTCCCCTCTCCCCCAATCATGACAAGCATGCATGGCTCCTATCACTCCTCAATGTATCTGTCCAAGGACAAGGCGCACCCGTCTGTTCTCTCGGAGGGGATTATCAGCTCCAAAGCCATTGCCGATGAGATTGGGACCTTCAACTTCCGTCTTCCAGCGTCTTCTAAGGGAAGGGTACAAGCTGTCGTCCGCATGCCCACTTCGAGCAAGGTATCCGACGTACGAAGGGCACTACATAGACAAGAACAGTTTGAAGAGGGGGTCGAGATGATTGAGTTTTGGACAGACACCGGCGAGCATATGGATATGAAGAAGAACATCATGCATTACTACCCTCATGGAACCTGCACCGGCACGATTCTGATCAAAGGTGGCTTCAGAGAACTGTACATCGCCATGGCCGGAGTAGAATTCGGAATGTCCCTCCGTTACGACGTCCATATGACCCTCACGGATGTCATCCAATGCATTCTCGTCAAACTCAAAACAATCTGCGGAGACCCCGAGCTCGTCGACCTCACCCGGGTACAACTCTGTTTCGGAGAGAAAAAGCTTCCCATTGAACTATGCTTTACATACCCGAACTTCGCTTTATCCGAAAAAATCCGTCTTTGCGACATAAACCTCGGCAAAGAAGGCGAACCCTGCACAGTAATGTTCAAACGAAGCCGTGATGGGGTAAACGCCTTCTTTGTCCTTCCTATGTCCGGCGAGCAAAACATATACGACGTGAAGGAAATGGTCTACGTCAAGCAAAGGGAAGAAAATCTAAAACAGGGCGACACCGGATGGGTGGCGGGGGTTCTTCACCCGAAGAAGGTTCTAACCAATGCTATCGTCTGGGACGACGAGGACGAAAACGTTAGCCCATGCGGTGTACGCACTGTCTACGTATATCGCCCTGGGGATAAAGGGTACGAGGCTGCACCTGAGCTGGATTTGAACGAGACGTACCTTTCGTTTCATCCGCCACCGAGGGGTTTGCCGCAGCTGGTGAGTATACACGAGAATTATGCGATTCCACATCTCAGCGATTTAGGGATTTTGCCGGGAACGACATTGACATTGTCGTTCTTTTCTTCTTCCTTGAAGCAGTGGTCGCACAACATCGCAGCACCACAGCCGGACATCTCAGAAGATGTCTCCATCAAAATTGTTGGAGGCCCAGTCATCCGCCTCCCCGTCGTCATGGACACTCCCCTCGAGGAGCTCTATGTCACCCTCTGGCGCGCAACCGGCATGAGTCCGCATGAAACCGTCCTCCTCACAGACGAAGGCCGTCTCCTCCACAGGGCCGACAGCATGACCTCGCTCGGACTCCTTCCAGAGACGATCCTCCTCTGCAAAACGCAGCAAGGGGGGAAAGGGGGGAAGGGTGGTGTAGAAAAATAGACTAATAACATTAAACCGCTCTTTACAGAGCATCTTTCTTTTTCTAAACTTGAAAATTCGTAAAAAAGAAAGGGGCTTTTTAAAATTTTTTAGACATATTCATTGATATAAAAATGGTCTTAAGCATGTCATCAGATATACACAAAATGCCCGATACAATAGAGGTACGCAGTGGGGAACGTGTACGCCATGCGTATGCCCCTCCGATGTACACCCTTACCGACACATCGTTGCCCTATCCTAATGCTGCACTATCCACTCAACAACGTGGCAGCGTGCCGGTACACCCTGCACATCAGTACCAACGTGCCCCACCCCTGCAGGCATACCACAGCCCAGGAGGTGCCCACAGCCCAGGAGGGGCTCCTGCACCTCTCAGCGCAGTGACGCCACGTTCTCCGCAGTTTCCTCCAGCTTACGGAGCGTCACCACACAGACAGCCTGTGGGTGTGCATGCACGGAGTTATGCTGAGTCGCCCCGTTCCCCTAACTGGAAGGGGATGAGGCGGAGGGAGGTGGGGACGCAAGATATGGATCCGTTGGAGACGGGGCGCGATACGGTGACACAGCGGGAGTTGGAGAGGGGGAAGATGTACACGGTGACGGGGAACCATTATGCGGATCTGCAGAATTCGTTGGTGAGTGCGAAGTATTTGGCGTCGAAGCAGTGTCCGTGTGCATACCGGCAGCCGCCGAAGAGGGAGCCCACGCCCGAGAAGGTGGTGAAGGTGGATGCCTACGGCGAGCCCATCCGTGACGACCTGACGTACTTCGCGACAGACGGCCTCATGGAATGCCACGCCTGCAAGGCCACTATGTTCGCAGAGTCGAAGTACTGCCAGCACTGCGCCAGCAAGGTCTTCCTCTCCTGCGCAGAATGTGGAGGGAAGACCCGCGCACCTAGCAAGCGGTGCGAGCACTGCTACCAGGAACTCGCCGTTGATGTATGCCATTTAGATGATAATTATTTTTCTTTGATAAATTGTTGGAATAGTTTCCCTATGCAAGCTCCACTTTTTTTTTAAACATGAATTAGGCACAATCATCTTTAAAAGGGTAACTTTCTTGCCCCATAATGTCTTGCAACGAGCATTATTTCAAATTCTCTGATGAGGCCCATCTCAACATCTCACCCCCTAACAGGACAACCGTGGCCAACTCAGCCGCCGCCACATTGCGATGCTTTCTGCCGACGGCAAAGACCCTCTGGGCAGCATGGCCCCTTTGCCGCGCACTTATGATTTGCAGCCTAACGGCCCAAAGCAGGCGACTGTCGTTGCCCCTGATGACCCGCCTCCCCCTTTGAACCCCCTCCCACCTATGTCACCTCTGACTGAACCTCCAAAGTCGATTTTGAGTGGAGACAAGCCTACACCGCCGGAGGACACCCCTCCTGCGTCACCTCAGTCAGAGGTGCCACCGTCCCCTGCGTCGAGCCAGGCCCCTTCAGTTCAGCCTCCTTCTGGTGTGTCCGCAGGTGTAGCAAACGAGCTTGATGACGAAGGCAAGCTCTTTGACGATCACAGCGTCCGCACACAAGACATCACAAAAGGCTCCCCAGCCTCGATGAAAAACACTGCCATCGAAACACCCAACCAAGAAATCAATTTGGATGATCTCTGAGTGGTGATTCTAGGTGGAAGGAGATGGAGGAGGAGTTGCCAGATGTTTGCACATATTTTCGCATCCTTAATGAGGTGGAATAGGGAAAAGCGACGATATTTCTTTCCCTGTTGTTGTACTTGTCTTGTTATAAAATATACCTTTTTTTTTTGTACCTTTTAGGGGAGGGTGGGGGTGGGGGTGGGGGTTGGGATCTTCCAATTATTTTGTCTCAGTTTGGTTCTGTTTGTGGGTCTTTCTCTGTTCATTATTGTTCTGCAGGCAAAACGTGTATGATTATTAACAGCATGATCCACCCCTCCCGGACGCTTCTTTTTCAGCTTCTATTGTGATTGATGCTATGACGTTGCGCATCCGGTCTTCCATTCATTGCTCTGGCCATCATCCGAGGGCCACACGGCCCTCTGGCATTCAGGGCAGCGAGAGAGGGGGAGTGAGGGGTCAACACAACACCTATTGCACCAAGGGGAGGGAACATCATGTACCGGTGCGGCCTGCTGAGTGGGTGGGGGTGGGTGCTAGTGTAGCAGGAAAACAGTCGTTCTGGGGTGGGTGGGAAGGAGGGTGTGGGGCTGAATTCGACTGAATTGCTTGGACCTGCATTCTGCTGAACCGACAGCCACCCAAACCTCAGTGCATCTGGTACGGTTATGAGACATGCGGTGGAGAGAAATGCGTTCAGTGTGGCTGGGGTTGGGCTGGGATGGGGTTGGGGTAGGGTTGATGCACACACAGCGGAAGGGCCATAGAGAGGGGACGAAGGATGTGGTGCACATTGGGTGGTCTACGCTGGCTTGGGCCCTCTTGGCGGAGTGATGGGGTTGTCTGCTGGCACTGTTGGTGTCTACTTTTTTTTGGGTAATTTCTAGGCGCGGAATATGGCACTCTGTGTCTTATGTCCAACCCGTAGAAGTACCCCAATAAAACACTGTTTCTTACCACAATCCGCTCTGGTCTGATCTCATGTGACGTTTCCATGTGTTCAAACCCGCGAACATCGTTGCTTTGTATTCGTTGTTCTGCTTGAGCGATGTGGCGAAGTCTGTGTAGAACTTGGCCATCATTTGATGACATTCTCGGACATCTCTGACCTGACGAGGAATGGGTTTGTCTCTGTCCAGGGATGGGGTCGGGTTGGTACAGACCGTAGCAGGAGGCCGTGGAGAGGGATGGATGTCTGTTGTTGCTACTGCCTCTCATGCCTTGTGGGCACGAGGGAGCGAGAGGCGTGTGTTGTGAGGAAGGGACGCTAAAAGGGCACAAATCCGCGAGTAGGTTCCTTCGTTGGTGCCGAAAGCGTTGATGGCTGTGCTGGGTGTGTTGATGGGTCAGTGCGGACGTGTGAGGTGAGTTGCATGGGGGTCTGTTCTCGAAGTGAGAGAGGGGTGGAAAGTGTAGTGGAGCGTCTGGGGGTGTTTGGTGGGTTGTCATCAAGCGTGAGGAGGGTGGCCAGAGAAAGGGGTGAAGGGCAGTGGCGCTGTGTTTGAAATCTGTGTTGGGGGGGTTCCTGTGCGGAATATTGCCAATTGCGGTGTGCCGTGTGTGGGGTTGTTGGCTTCACACCCGGTACCTTTGCCGTGTTCGGTTTTTAACCAATCGCGGAGGCAAAACACAAGCAGCTATGGGGGAATTGGGAATCCTGTTACATCACTTCTGTCAATGGCGCATTCTGGGAATGTGTTGACTGATCTGATGAACAGAATTACTGTCAGTTCCGCTGTCAAGGGGGTGGGGGGAAAATTGGGGTATTATTTGCTGTTGCGAGGACTGCGGGATGAGGGCTGAAGGCTAAGGGAGGATTTAGTGTAGTAGACCCCCGCTTTTTTTTCCAAGGTGCCTAAGCACAGAGAGGCTTAGGTTCATCTTATAAACTTTTCATTTTTTTTTTTTTTTTTATGTTCGGGTACAGAGATGGAGATAGATTTGGGATTTTCAAAAAAGACCCGGTTTGACCCGGTCTGAGCTTTTTGGGGTCAAAAAAATTTTTTCGCGCTGCGCGCGAAATGACACTGGCACGTGCGACCTGGTTGTTACACTTCTTTGGCGGGGAACTTGCGCAACAGCGTTTGTGCCTTGATGAAGGGGATTAGGGTCCATGCTCCCCCTTTGTGCAGCACACCGAACTTCGCGCACTCGGCAAAAATGGATTTCTCGGCGGTCATGCCCCAAAGGTTCCTGACGAAGCCACGGTACGCAACATTTCAAAAAAAATTGCGCTTAAAATTGTACATTTTGGGGTGGGTTGTAAGCTTGCGCCGCAGGCGCACGGTACGCTACTTTTATTATTTCGCCATGCTGCATGCTTCCTTTTGCTTCGGCGTTTGACTAATTGAATCGCGTTCTGGCTGTGACGGGGTCACTTTGTTCATGAGGCCATTTCTGGTCACTCTCAGAGGCTCGTGCGAGGTACCAAAAAAAATCGATTTTCTCCCAAAATTGGCAAATCCCATTTTTTTTTTTTTTCCAAACCGGGTTTTTCGCCAAAATCCCATTTTTTTTTTTGACCCGGTTTTGAAACCGGGTCAGTAGACGCACCTCCACCCCTGTTCGGGTACTTTGGATGGCTGAGGTTGGGTGACGTCGTTGGGGAAGGGGACGGGGTTAGGAGACAATGGCAACCCACCAAAAGGGACGAACCAACACTTCTAGTTCCCACAACGGCAACAACGAGGGCATTGCTTTGGTTGTGCGGCACTTCGTGGTCCACCCTCTCATGGTTTTGAGTGACTGGGGTAGCACAGTGGGAGTGGAGAAGGTCAAGGAGGTGTTCCTGCCATGCGACGTGGTTGATACTAAGGTAGATGGGGTGATGGGCGTGATCGGGTGATGGGCGGCCGCGGTAGGCAACACTTTGCTCACAGTTGGGTGGGGAACCCTCCTGGAGACTGGGGTGGACTGTCAAATCCTTCTACACCACATCAAGGACTGCACGCACGCGTCTTGCCTGCATGCGGACACTACTTGATATTGGTCTCAGAGCTTCATGCAAAGGAGAGAGATACGCATTTTGCCCTGTCGCTCTTTGTAGTGGGCACAGGCGGGGAGGGTGGGGTGACTGGATGTTAGAGCCGGAGGGTCGTAGTATTGCGAGTTAGTGGGTTTTGCGGTGCGGGTCTCCGTGGATGTGCTCATGCGAGAGGGTTTTGTTGGTGGCGATGTATGGGAGGTGTGGGTTATTTACCAGCTTCTTGGTTGTTGTTTTTGCTGCGGAATGTTCTGCAAAAGGGAAGTCGATGCTGAACCTGGAGGGCTTTCGGACGTTTACCCTCTCCCTCCCCTGCTCCCCTGCTCCTCTGATCTTAATGTTCAGACCTGCGAAGATCGTTTATTCGATGTTCTGCTGTGCGAGCTTGTGGATTTGGACGTTTTCCCTCCCTCTTTTTTTCGTGTGCACACCCGTTCCGTCGGCGGCCCTTGGCTCATTGGATTCAGCAGACGCCCAGTGTTGTGTTCCAGTATACATGTTTTTCTTGAGTCTTTAATGGTATCACCCCTTCCCAGTTAGGATGGGGAAATGACTGTGTGTCTGCTGACAGTTTCCCTGTTGGCAGCTCCCAAATGCAACACTCCGGGGTTCGATAACCCGCGGAGTATCAGTGCCTGCGTCCCAGAGGCTGCACTGTCAACTTCATATCAACAACCGATTTTGTTCGAGAAAACGGAAACGCCTCTGTTGCCTTTTGCACTGCGTCCCCAGGCGTTTTTTTTGCCCTCATCGGGGTTACTTCCATTTTTCTTTGGGGATCATTTTTGGGTAGCCTCCGATATGATGGGGCTGGCTGTAGCGAAACTCCCATCATCGGCATCGATTGATGTTTTCCCCTTTCCAAGGTGACGACCAGGGGTTTCTAGATCCCCACCCTGGGGTTCTGCTTGGGTTTTTGTTTTGATTTTCGGTACATTTTGTTTTTTTTACCCTCGTGGATTAACGCGCTTCGCGCGCTAGCTCCCATACTTGCTCAGGTTGAGTGAGAGACTCGAGTTCGTCATTACTTTCTGACTGAAAAACTATGGCATGGAATAAGGTTCTGTTACAAAATATCTTCAGGATCACCTTCGGTATCGACCATTCCTCCAGTACGTCATCGATGGTGAGCACATACCGATCGCTCTGCACCTCTGCTGGCACAGCAGGCACAATTTCCTCTTCCCCTTACGAGTCTGTCCCTAGGCATAGTGGTCATGCGAGTCGCAACTCGCACATTCTTGCGTCCTCAAACCCGGAGACAAACTCGCAATCCGACTCGCATACTCACACTGCGTGCATGAAACCCCAATAATTTCATTCTCCGGGGTGCGATAACTCGTCAGTGCCTGGGTCCCAGAGGCGTTTGCACTATCAACTTCACTTTCATTCGCACATTCTCGCGCTGCGAGAATATGTGACTGACCACTCGGATCCAACTCGTTTGACCACTATGCCTAGGGGAGGGAACACCTCATCGCCTGTGGCAACTATCCGTTTGTCTTCCGCTTTGTCCCATTGTATTCTCCAGAGGTACCATCAGCTGCACGGGAGGAGTGGGCTGCATTGCTTCCGGCTATGCGGTGCTGCTGCTGGCGGCATGCAGCTTTGTGTGCTCGGGGAGTTTGGTCACGTGGTTCACACCTGTACCACCCTTAATCCACAATGTCGGTTGTGCCCGTATCTGATCCTTCGACCGTTGGTGTAAGGTCAGATCTCTTCTCTTCTTAGGCAGAGATAGGTCTGGGTTCCTCGATGCGGGCATAACTGGAGGTTAGCGAGACATTCTTTGGGCCTCCACCTTGCGCACGTTACTGAACAATCTGCATCGTCTGTGCAAAGCCCTTGGGATCCAGAACCCATTTCCCGCATCTGCCATCTCCTCCTCACGGGGCCTACGGTCCATTGGCGCACCCGGACTTATAGGCTACGACTGTCGCCCAACTTTCACGTTCCCGCGCTACACCATGCTCATGCTCGAACGCTACATCGTGCCAAAATTTACTAACACCCGCTGGGGAAATGACATCATCCCTGACAACAAACTGGAAACCCACGCAGCTGTTGCTGCGCGATAACGAATGTGATCAAGGTGACTAAGCACAGAGAGGCTTAGGTTCACCTACTTTTCATTCTTTGTTGCCGAAACCTATGAACTGTTCGAGGGGTTTAAAAAAAAAAAATCCTCCAGGCCATTTTTCAGCCATAGGAGTTTTTTCAAAACCCCAGTAGAAACCCGTAGTGCCTAAGCAGAGGCTTAGATGTCTTACCCAACATTTTTTTCTTCGGCAGAGTCGAATGATCCGCACGAGGCTGCAGCGCACAGAGGGTAGCAGACTCGCCTTGAAGGGCTGAGGTGTGGAGCCTTGCACCTCTCGGAGTTTAGCCCGTTTGCAGCTGCTACGTCGGTGTGTTGCCTGTAAGGACGTCCATGTAAATCCCTAAGAGAAAGGGCGAGGTCCAACTGTCAGTACAGCATGGGACGCCAAGAGAGAGATGTTGTGATCCCCCCTTTGCTCTCTTGTCTCGGCTATCGTTCACTAAGAGTTGGGTCAAGCGAATGGGAGTGAGTACCTGTAAGCTCACAACTCTTCAGCGGAAGGTGGGCCGCCGACTGACGAGCGGCTGTGTACCGCCCTCCTTCATTAACGGTACGGGAAAGCCATTAGGTTTCTTTTTCACATCTTCTGTTTTGGCTGCAGGGTACTTGTACTTTCATCCGGGGCTGGCATCGTTCGTGGGTCAGTCGGAGGTGCCTGCATCAATAATAACTTCACTTTTTTTGCCTGTACAAAAGTAGAGCGGTGAAAATAAAATCTTATTTTCACCACCCGCTTGAAAATCCCATAGAATTGAACTCTGCAAAAATTTTTTACAGGGGGTCTTTGTGGAGCCACTTTTCAAGGCAGGAGTACAAATTCACAAGTCCCTGCGAAAACGGCTAAAAACAGTGGAGATTGCACAAACTGGCAACAAAACCGAGGCAACGACACTACTCCACCAATTTATCAAAAAAAGAAAGCTTCCCTCTCGATGATGGAACATTGTATTCTATGAAAACACCGCATATTACAACTCGTTGATTTTTCCAACCCTAGTGACTTAAATTCACTTGGGTTGGAAACACCAGCTCGGTGAAATAAACGCGCTATTTTCACACCAATAAATACAGGCATGATCCTAAGATAGAGGAAAAAACCGAAATTTTCGAAGTTGTAGATAGGAAATTGTCCCGTTTTTTTTCACCCATTTTTGCTGTATTTTCCCCCATCCCCTCGCATATTTTGCATCAAATCCCCGTTTTTTGACCGCCCGCCCCCTCCCCGCTCCCACCAGTATCTTCTCTCGGCCAGTTTTGAGAAACACGTTCACTCTAGAAGGAGATCCTTAGAACAACATATCTGTGAACCTGGACACATGTAGCCTACTGGAGAGTTTCGCCGTACCAAAAAACGTACCTGAAACAGCTGTGCACCAGGGGGTGAAAAAACAGTGTTTTGTGGCATTTCCGAGCCAATCCCAGGCTGTGGTGGGGGATATACGGAAAAATGGACAAAATTTTAGTGACGTAAATTTTCACAAAATATGAACCCATACTCGTAAACAAGGGTCATTTTCAGGTTTGAAAACCCAGCTTCAGATGAAATGGTGGTGTTTTTGACACCACTGAACAGTAGGTAGCGCCGCAGGCGCACGGTGCCCAACTTTTGTCTTCTCTTTTTCCCTTTTCTCTGCGTTCTTTTGATTGTACGAGCTGATTGCTCTCCACGGTGGGGTCACATGTGTGCGCAAAAACACGCTAAAGTACCCTTACTATGAAATATGAGATACTCTGCAAGCATGTTCCCAGATCACGAAAAAAGGGAGGCGTTTTTGAGCGTTTTTGTTGATCGCATCGTCCGATGCGGTGCAATTGCAGAAAGTGATGGGGTCATTTTGGAAAAATGGACGAATTTTCGGTATTTAAGTTTTCACCATTTTTTATTCCTGTGCACTTTTCGAGACTGCCGATTCTCGTAAAGAAGGGTCATATTCAGTTCTTGATTGAGAACAGTAGGTAGCGCTGCAGGCGCACGGTACCCAACTTTTGTCTTTTTTTTTCCCCCCCCTTTTCTCTGCTTTCTTTTGATTGCGCGAGCCAATTGCTCTCCACGGTGGGGTCACATGTGTGTGCAAAAACACGCTATAGTACGTTTACTATGAAATGTGAGTTTCTCCGATTTAGTAAGGAAACCCCGGTTTGCAAAAAAAAAAAAAACGTACTGAGCAAAATCGCCAAAAATCTACGGTAGTCGGTAGCAAGTTAGCGCGACCCCTGACAGCATGATGCCCCTTTTTTGCGGGGGGGGCAAAAATAATTTACTCCGAAAACACGTTATTTTGATAGTTTGGAGACTCGTCACACCTCTGGCTTTTCTCTCGGTAACTTTTGACCTAAAGAACACTGGTAAAAATGCACGACAAAAACGGGACAAAAAAACGGGACAAAAATGACGCCGAGCAGAATTCCTTAGATGTCAGGAAGACTTAGGATCATGCCTGAATAAATAGCTCTTTTTTTTTGGGGGTTTGGGTTGAGGATACAGATGGCTTCGTCCATAAACCCCCCAGCCCAAAACCCGCGATTTAGCCATTTTTCAGTTTTTCGCCCATTTCCGCCCCCAGGAAGGGCTCTGAAACCCCTCCGGCAGCTATATAACACATCCTGCATCACTCTGGAGGTGGTTTGAGAGGCAAAATTATTAGTTTACGGGTTTGCGGTTAACGGGTTTGAGGGTTTTCCGACGTTGAACCCCAGATATAAGCCACGAAATGGATGTAGGGAAAGCACGGTAATGGCTCCACTCGGGTGTTCAGGTTGAAGAACGGCATGGGTTGGGTTTTCATATCTGTCGTGCTATGTTCATCTGACTGATGGGAAGAGGGAGGACGGGAGATCAGATGTATGGTTTCGGGTCCATCCTGTGGTGTTCTGGTCGGCGCACCAGGGTATACTGTACACAAGAGGGGGGGTTTTTTTTTACCCAAGCAACATTTGTTAGTTACTGGGAAGATGAATCAGAGCAGCCCTTACAGCGTGCCGAAGTGCTCCCGCCAGAGGGGTGAGTGAGAGTCACACTTGGTGTGGGGGGGTTTTTTTTTGGTTAATGTTGTCATTATTGAAAGAGCCTCACTTGTCTTTGGGTACATTTAATGCACCCTAGTATACCTTCTATTCAGTAGAATAGTTAGTTTTTGAAACAAAGAGCCTCAAGGGAGGGTATGGTATTAGACTCACGTCACATTTCTCCAGCGATCCCCGCTCATCTGACCGATGAGTGGAAGCGGGGAGGGTTGATCAGATGCAAACCACAAAATGGATGTAGCAACAACATTATGGGTCTACCCCACACCGCTTTGTATCATTATTTTTTGGGGTTCTTTTTTTAAAATTACGATGCTAAGAAAATCATCTGGAAACCTTTCTTCATTCTGCGCGATAACGAATATGATTAAGCACGGCTTATATTCTATAAACTTTTCTCTCTTTTTTTTGACACCCTTTTTAGGAACACACGCGCCCCCCCTTGAGGGGGGCGGCATATTCTCAATTATGGGAAGCAAAGAGGCGATTGACAGCTTTCTGCAGGCGCGGGAGAGCCCCGCGACGTTGCAGAGCACGGAGTTCTTGGGGCGGCTGAAGTTCCGTTTGGCGCAGCAGTTGTACCTACTGGACGAGGATGGCGGGCGGCAGCTTGTTATGCTGGGGATTGTGGAGGGACAGGGCATGATCCTCATGTCTCCCGAGAAGACACTGCGCATTGCGGGTGTCGACTCCATCTCGACTTTGACGCTCATCGACAACAACGAAGCCGAAGCCTTCCCCGATGACACCCCCATCCTCCACGAAGGCGACCTGCTCAGCATCCACCTCCCACAAGACACAATCTTCCTCCAAGAAAAGCCCCCCTCCCAACGCGCCTCCAGCGACCGCCCGCTCGAAGCCATCTGCCGTTTCATCATCAAAGTCGCAACCCCCGAGACCCCTATCGCCGCCGAGCATGCGCTCCTCTTCCCGGAAAAGCCGGAGAATACGGGACACTCCATCAAAAGGTGCTTCGAATTGATACACCGCCTCTTCAGCCAAAAGGGCACCAACCTAGTCATGAAGTACATCAAAATGATTGACATCTCCGGAAGCACTCTAGGCATCGTTTGCAAGAATATGCGCGGGAAGTTGATTGTGGTTGATGTGAAGGAGGGGTCTGCTGCTAATTTGGCGGGGGTGAAGAAGGATTCGATTCTGGTCACCGTGCAGGGTCGCGATGTACGCAGCCCTGAACAACTTCGTTCCTTAGTCGACGAACTGAAGGCAACACACGACATCATTGAGATGGGCGTACTGCCACCACAGAAAGAGGATAGGGAGAGTGTTTCCCCTCAGTCGATGCAGGCGACACCTGCCTTCCCTCCAGCACCGACCTACATTGTACAGACACCTCCGGAGCTGGGTATCTTCACGATGCCACAGTATGCTGTCTTAGCCTACACACCTCGCCCGACAGACACACCACAGCACGCAGCGAACATCCTCCAGCTCCACCAGGGCCTCACAATCCACTGCAAAGGATCAGGTCTTCACGACAGCACACCCGACGCCATTCTACTCTCCTCCGCCCCTTCCCTTCCGGGGTCCATCAACTACCGCCCTCCCTGCGATGTAAGTGACGACCCCCCTTCACAAATCCCCGCACTCTCCGTCGACAGCCTTGTCCGCGCCATTGAGGGCATGGTGCAAAAAATTGTAAACGCCTCTCAAGAACGTCCTGATAACGTGCCAGACCAATTCCTCACCATCTTTCTTATCGGACGGCCCGAAGAAACGAACACCGGGTTTGAAACCTCAATTCAGCACAGCTCGATTTTATATGTTAAACAGTTGATGGCGCTTCTGGCGCCGCTTCCGAAAAATGCTCACGTTACTGTGGTGTGCGATACTGATTCTTGTTTGTCTATTATGTATAATGAGAAGACGCCGGCTGTACAGCTTGCTTGCAAGGTTGCCTTTGTGGGAACGTCGTTGAGCAATACAGATGCGAAGAGGAGGAAGGGGCATTTGCCGTCAGGGACGTTGTCGAATGCTTACATGGCAGCGCATGGGAATGGGCTTTCGTCGCAGGTGTTGCATTTGTTGGGCGCAGCGATGCCGAAGGAGAGCCGCACCTTGGTGGCAACGAACTACGCCTTTGCAGAGGTCGATATCGACTCTCAGTTGCATTCGGGGACCGGGTGGTGGAAGTTTGAGACGGCAGCGTGGGATTGGCAGAGGGGAGACCTAGAGCAGTTCATGAATGAGTTCTACCGTACTGCTGCGCCGTCCAGGGCAGAGTCCGCGCTCATCGACAAGGCTGTAGAAGGCTACCAAGGCCGTGAAGCGCATCTCGCAAGGGACCTC
This sequence comes from Rhynchopus sp. YZ270_cl-10, assembly GCA_964035575.1. Classification (NCBI taxonomy): domain Eukaryota; phylum Euglenozoa; class Diplonemea; order Diplonemida; family Diplonemidae; genus Rhynchopus; species Rhynchopus sp. YZ270_cl-10. Next base: position 1,088,484 of record OZ037851.1, read on the forward strand.
TTCTCGATATACCTCCGTCCGCACGCCAGTGAGGCGGACATAGCCTTCGCCGTATCAGAGATGCAGCAGGTGCTCTCCCAGCCGAACACACGGGATAACCAAGCGAGGTTGAGGGGTGCGCTTAAGTTGGTGGTATGTTTTTTTGATGAAAGGGTGGGTGGGAAGAGAGGAGTGTGGTGTGAAGTGGCGTTGTGTTTTAGTATGCGGAGGTCAGATGATATGTGATTCGATATTGCTGGAGAAATATCTTAATGTTGGGAATAAGTTGTGTCGTTATAAACAATTATTACTTATCTTTGACAATGGTCATTGCTGAATGGATGAAGATGAGACACAATTTCAAAATGAAAAAATCAACCCCAAAACAGACGACACCTCAAGCGTGGCAAACTGTTATCGAGGACTACGAGAACCGCAGTGGTGGGGACTTGACTGAAGCCCTTGCGGCGATGTACCCGGGCGAGGTGCTGCTGCGGAACGTGGTGTGCCCGCTTGCTTGTCGGGGCATTTCCTACAGCCCCGAGGACTCCATGCACACACTGTCACGCAAGACGAGCATCATGACGAATGTCAGTGCGGCGCCAGCACCGCCACCTGGCTTCGTTGTCGACAAGGACGAGTTTGAGCGGTTTCAGGAGTGGCGCAAGGGGGGTGGACAGAACCCGAACTTCCGGTCGCATATTGGTACCGTGTCGACAGTGTCCTCAAGCCCGTCGAGCAGCAGCAGTAGCAGTAGCAGCAGCAGCGGGACGACAAATCAGCCCAGCCTCGTGCCAAGCAATACTGGCGTCGTTGCCATCTCGCTCATCAACCAGTCCGGGCAGGACACAAACAAGTCGCCCCCAGGACCGCCTTCCTTCGGCAGGTCGCGTTCCCCAGCTCGCAGAAAGAACCCCTCCCACCCGCGGACACGTGTCGAACAGACACACCAGCCTGCACACAGCACCACCAGCGACGTCTCCCCAACAGGCAGGTCTGCCAAGACGAACTTTGTCGACGCTGCGCGGGAGTACGTGTCGAGCGCTGACAGATCCGAGAAGGAGCGGTCGGTATGCCCCTTTTTTGAATTCTCAAACCCTTTCCCTACATGTTACCGGCACTATACCGGTTGGCAACATATTACGATGACCCCTAATTGCCGCTTCATCAACTCGACCTTTATTAAGCGTCACCGTAATAAAAATTCACCATAATCGTCTTGCTACTAATTACGGCCGCTTTGGGGCTGAAAATGCGGCCTTCCATAGTAAACCCGTAAACCATAGTGTTCACCGTAATAAACAATAGCCGTAATACGTGGCGTAATATTAACGCGGCGGGGTAGCTCCATTTCCCCCGAACTGTTGCATGCCACACTGTATTGGATCCCGCATTCCTCTCATTATTATCCTTTTCCTTCGATCAACTCCCAATCATCATTGTATCCCCCTTCCCCCTTCCCCCCCTTTCAGATGCTCCAACTGCTTGCAGAGGATATCATATCTGCAGAGAACCTGTTGTCCTCTCAGCCAGAGTCTCCTGGCAATCGCCTTTCCCCTCCGGCACCTCCTCTTGACCAGAGGGCGGCACCATCACCCACACCTACGCCAGCACCACCTGCCCCACCCCAGCCACATCTCTATCGCCCGCAGGACGACGTTATGAGACAACAAAACGGTAACGCCCAGTTTGGACAGCCGGCACTGTCCCCTGGCACGACGTACCCGCCGCAGAGCCCTCCATTCCAAACACAGCGCCCGCACAACCCAATGAACGAACGCTACGCACCGGTCCAGACCGGACCACCACCAGCACAAATGGTTCCTGGAGACCAGGTTGTGGTGTTCACCAATCCACAGGCTGCGCCACAGCAGCACCCTGCATACGCGTCACCGCCGCAAGCTGTCGCACCATCCGCACAGACACAGTACGTCTACCTCTCAGGCCCGCCCCAGCAGACGCCCATCCAATTCTATTCCCCACAGCGATCCGTTCCGACCTTCCCAAGCCCTCCAAGAGAACAGCCCTTTACACCGACGCTGCCGTATCCATTTGACACTACGCTGTCAGGGCAGTACACAGCGACTCCTCCGAGTTATGCTCTGTTGGGGGGAAGGGTGCAAAACGATGTGGGCCACCCACCAACACATTTATATGACGCGTTGTCCCCAAAGAAGAGAAGGGATGGGAAGAAGAATGTGACAATACAGCGTACCCCTCCAACCCCAGCAGAAGGGGAGGACCCGAATGGATCCGTTGTCTCGATGGCGGATGACGCACTGAAGGAGAACGGGGGGCGTGGGGTGCGCCAGGGGAATTCATTGTTGATGGTCACGCCCGCAAGCATCCCACGGTCGCTCACGATGAATATGGACGTCTCTGATAAAAGAAACAATAGATTCCCTGGGGGTCCAGGCACCCTCTCAGGACCAGAGCTCTAAGGGGACGAAATAGAATGTGATTAGCGGGTAGTTCTTTTCAAACGCCAGAACAAAAAAGGTGGGTTGAAAATCAATGGGAAGAATGGTTTACCCGTGCTGTGTATTTGTGTGTACCTCCATTGTAGCCTCTCCTTCACTGCAAAACGGGCAGAGGGACCCCAACCAGTAATGGTGGCAGTATTGTGATGGGAGCCCATTGGAATACGCAAAATACATCACAATACACTGCGCGTACTCCAATGGGCTCCCATCACAATACTGCCACCATTACCAACCGGACCATACATCACGCAGATTTAAATTAACCTGCGATGATCCCCGTTTCATCTGACGGAGAGGAAGCGGGAGTAGGGCACATCAAGATGTAACCCTCGAAATGGATGTAGGACCGTGGTTGGAGTCCACCCGATGCACCGGTCAGCGCTTTGTATTTCAAGCCAATTTTTCTTTTTTTTTTTTTATTGTAAAAAATAATAGCCACAATAGGTGGTTGTCGATCTTGGGTGGAAAAAAAAGTTACAAAAAAAGTGTCTTTGCCCTTTTTCGGGATTGAGGACAGAAAGATACAACAAAAAAAAGAAAAAAAGAAAAAAACGAAATTTCTAGAATTGTATTAGATGATGTGATGATGATGATGTGGTTGGGTATATGTGTCCCCCTTCCTTTCCCTCCTTCTCCTCCCCCAAAGAAAAAAATATTTCATTGAAGTCTTCGCCGAACATTGAGTACGCAACCCTAGACCTACCTCGGTGGGTGCCTAGGTGTCTAAAACAAACAACATTTGCGGGTGGCTGTACTCGTATGTTTCAATTGATGCGGGGAAAAAATTGTATCTGTCCAGAAAATTGGAAAAAAAAAAAAATGAACGAACAAAAAAGAAGAAGAAAAAAAAGCATTGCACACCTAGCCTACCTCTGGCTAGGCTATTTGTCAGTGCTACAAAAAAAAGTGTAGAACGTGTCGTGAAAAAAAAAGGGTTGTCCGAGCAATTTATTTCTTCTTTCTTTTCTTCTTTATGTATGACTGTGAGTACATCCCCCCCCTGGTACTGCAGGTTTCCCTCGTAAGAAACCCACTGCGCAACCCGAAAATCGGGAAAAAATCTTTGTTGTAATGCAAAGAAAAAAAACGTGTTTTTCTAGAGAGAGACGCTCAAAAAAAACCCCTCTTTTTGTTTTGTCTCACTCAGACTGTTTGATTATGGACTGCTATCTAGTGATAGTAGTCTATAATCAAACAATTTTTTTGTCTCACTCAGACCTCACTTGAATTTTTTTTTTAATCTGGCGCAGTTCTTTGCCTTCTCCTAATTTAAAGACTCCCCCCTCCCTTTAGCTGCCTACGTGAAGGCTTTGGTTCATCCCACCAAACTCTTTCTTCGATGCTCTGTTGGTTTAGTGTAGCTGCCAGACAGACAGACAGACTGTCTTCATTTATTAGATGCATACAGTGTACATGCATCTTGTATCTCTCCCTTCCTTTCAGGAAAAAGGAAAAACGTAAAAAAAAAACGCTCCCTTTCTTCTGCAACAGACCCGTTGTTCCCTCCCCTCCCCAGGACGCTGCAAAAAACAGTTTATGACAGTGGTGCAGTGAGTGAGTGTCATCGAACAATGTGACTGTATACAAGCGAAGTTCCTACCAGTATAACTATAACTCTGCTTCGAAGCTCCGAAGTGATGTTGTTGTAAGTGAAAATATCCTTTTCAAGTTTTTTCTCCCCCCTGATGTTCTGATGTTTTGAGCGAGAGGCACATTCATCTTTTCAAATTTCTCTGTTATTTTTTTTGTCAACTTGGTTGCAATGTGGACTAAGCATGAGAGGCTTAGGTTCATCTTTCAACCTTGCTTTCTTTTTTTTTATACCTGCAAGCGTAGCTTAAAGGAGAAATAGTCCCTCCGATACGCCAATCACCCCCTCCAACAGGGTAATTGAGCAATCAAAAAATCTTTTTTTTTTTCCTTTTACCTATCAGAGTTTCTATTTTTAAAAGTTACCAAGATGCACTCTGTGGGACACATTAATCTTTCAAGTTTTTTTTTTCTCTTTCTTTTGAAAACTTGGTTGCATTAGTGTAGAGCCCGAGGACCTGCTATAGTTCTTTTTCCTCCCTTCCCTTTCCCCTTTTTAAGCTGGACAAAACTCCATCTTTTGATTAAAAACATTATTTTAATCATTGCCCCCTTTCCCCCTTTTTTTTTTAAATGCACCTGAGATATGATCATCTTATTTTATTTGCATCGACATTAGTACAACTCTCTCATGCTTTCTTTTTTTGTCAACAGAAAGCACCAATACACCTTTTATTAGTCACAGTCCGTAAAGCCTCCCCTAAAAGGTAACGTTCTAGAGGGGGGTTACGGACCGTGTCATTAGTACTTTTATTATTGTTATTATTGTACCAACTCTGCATTACCCTGCTCGGGTGTCATGCCAGGCCCCCTTTATGTTCTCCCCCCTCCCCGCCCCTCCACCCTTCCCACATCCGCCATCATGTGTGTTATCTTCAAAACAAAAAAACTGCATATTGTTACCCCCCCCTGCGCAAACTTGCTAAACTATCGACCGTAAAAAAGGTCTAACTTCCAGAAAAATCCTGAAAAGGTAGAACATTAGTGATTTTTTTTTTTTTTGTACGCACGGTGCAGTCTGTCCTGGAAATGTCGGACCCTTTTGTCGGAGTCCGAGGGGGTCCGACAGTCGGACCCCCTGAGTCCGACAGTCGGACTCAGGGGTCCGACTGTCGGACTCACAGTCGGACCCCTGAGTCCGACTGCCGGACCCTGGGGTCCGACAGGCACACCCAGGTGCCCAGGTGCCCAGGTACCCAGGTGCCCAGGTACCCAGGTACCCAGGTACCCAGGTACCCAGGTACCCAGGTACCCAGGTACCCAGGTACCCAGGTACCCAGGTACCCAGGTACCCAGGTACCCAGGTACCCAGGTACCCAGGTACCCAGGTACCCAGGTACCCAGGTACCCAGGTACCCAGGTACCCAGGTACCCAGGTACCCAGGTCCAGGTCCAGGAACAGGTACCCAGGAACAGGAAAAAAGTCGTGAAAGAGCAACCACAGCTCCACATGACAAACACAAAAGTGTCCAGTCACGTGGGGCATTCATGCACTGAGGAGATAATGATCCAACAATTTACAAGAAAGATTACTTAACCTACTGCTGGAAATTGCCAGGTCGTAGTAACACACAAAGTGTGCCTCCGTTCGGGAAGACCGGATATTCTAGAGACCAGAAAGGCCTCAAGAATATCTTCCGGTAGTCAAGGTAGAACCGAGTGAACGGCCCAAGACCCCCGTGGAGAAGTTAAATGTTGTAATGCTATCAGGTAGAAACTGCGAACACTGTCTTACCCTCCTCAATGCATGGTGGTTGATGTCTTCCACAACAAATTTCCTGTACCCAGGTACCCAAATTCCCAGACCCACGCAGTGGCACATGACCGCCAAGTGTGAGTGACCCACACATGAGGGAATGCGACACTACGCAAAATTTACCACCAGACCCTGTCTTCGTGCACCTGAAGTACAACGCCGCAGACAGGCCAAACATGCGTTGGACTCAGAGGAATGCCCGCTGTGCAGGTATCAAACATGAGAACCAACTCCCAGCAACAAGGGGCGCCTTTTGGCGGGCGTTGTTGAGGGTGTTTGGGGTGCAAAGTTTTCCACAATTTTGATGCGCGGGTACAGAAGTGTTGTCTTGTTCTTTCATCTCTAGGAATGTAAATGTCAATCGCGTTTAACTACCACGAGGGCTTGTTTAGTGAACCCACGAGGGGTCGAAGGGGGTTGGTTATCCCATATCTATCAAAGGTTGTGTCGACCAGGCGAATCCACTATGTTACGCTGTACGTTGTTAAATCCGAAGAAATAACGCTTTAGCAGCCGCAGGAAGTTTGTTAAAAAGAGTGCCTCACGCTACACAAACCACCACCCGCGATTGACTTAGATGTTATAACAAAGAGAATTCAGAACAAAACAACACCCTGCCCCATACACACTAAATTGTCATGCTTCAAGAGCATGCCTGGGCCAAAATTACTGTGACAAAAAGGCAACAAGACCACCCACAAGGAGTGTGAAATGTGCACTGGTTTTCTGGGGGAACGCAATATTTTCTTGTGCCTCGTCCTCCGCAAGCAGAGGACAGACTTTCCGGAAGGTTTCCAAAGTCGAATTTCTTGCACTAGCTATGCTCCCTGGGTTAAATGGCAATAGCAGTGACTGACAAAGTGTACCCATCCCCCTTCCACCCCAGATCTTAGTCCGCAAACTCAGAATGGATTGATGCGGGTGATACTCTTTGGATTTTGAGTTGCTGAATGTCGGAGACGCGGCGAGGCTTCTCATCACAATCGCAGATGCAGTTCAGATTTCACGATCCTGTGATGAGTGTAAATGTGGAGTGTGATTAATGAATGAAATGTATGGTGTAGAAACGCAGTTATCGGGAAAGGTGAGGTTAATGTGGTAAAAAAAGGGGATAAAACTCGTGTAATTTTGTGAATTCCCACAAAGGTGGGTGATAATGTGCCCTTTGTCACTCAATTGTAACCGAGAATGTATGGGAGAATGAAATATTATTTCCCAACCCAACAACAACGATAAAGCGTGAAGACAATAAATGAAATCAAAGCGGAATAAATTTGAGGTTTTGTGAGGCACTCAACGAGTGTGCCGGCTCTGTGGCGTCACGGAGCCACCAACACTCCCCAGTCATTTTTCCTGCGCTTCCAGGAAAACTCGCGTTTGCGACCAGGCCGAAACGAAAAAATTTAATTCACAGCAAACAGGTGTGAGGGAGAAGAAAAGAAAGTGAACAAAAACGAAAAAACAATGTTTTTCTGAAATGTGATGTTGTTGGGGTGGGGAGAATAAAACAGTTCCAGAAAAGCTCCTGTGTCGGTTTTCTTTTGGTTAAAAAAATCACTCAGTAAAAAAAAGAACTTTTTCATCACTCCCCTCAAACACTGCCAAAACGAAGAAGGACAGGATGTATGACACTTACGGATACCAAGTCTCAGCGGGTATGAGAAGCAAGGAGGTGTACAAGAAGAAATGGGACGAGTTCTTGCGGTTTTCAAACCTCGAGCGACTTGGTCCGCTTTGTATTGACACGGACCTCGACACCCCGACATGTACTGGCTTTTGAGAAAGGCAGTCGGTTCCTCGGTAGATTGCGTGCAAGTGAGGGAATATCCATCTGCTTGGAAGACGTCAAAACACCAAACATAGTATTTCGCGACATAAAGGGCAGATCAAATACTCACTGCCTTACATTCTCGGTTACAATTGAGTGACACAAAGGGCATATAATCTGCAAAATTACACGAGTTTTATTTCACTGAGTTAGATAATTATTATCTCATGAAATAAAGTGAACATTATTTCACGAGGTGGTGGGTGACTCAAACTGGGGCTCAACTTCACGAAGCGAGTGGAGTTCAGCATTTTGATTTCATGAGTGAAGTGAGTGTAATCATAAAAGTGATGTCACGAGCGATAGCGAGTGGGTATCACGTATTCCAGTTTGTGAATCACCCATCAGTTAAATAATGTTCACTTTAGTTTTCGATACGTAATTTTATACCACGCGTGAAAAACGTAAACAGGTGAAAAAGTGAGTGAAATAAGATTCGTTTTATTTCACGTTTTATTTCACGCAAATCGTGAAGGATTGGGTGGGGGAGTGAAATAAAAGATCACGGAGTGATCTGAAGGACACGACGTGTTCTTCCCTGGGCTCGTTCGCTCCTGAAAGTCTGTTGAAACGGAGGAAATCGTCCCATGTTTTCCTGTACTGCACACCACTGTTCATGTCGTCGAACAAGTTGTCATATGCATCCTCCATCTCCGCAAACTTGCGCGTGGGTTTAGGCATGTGTGTAAGAGGCAATAAATAATCTGTAATTTGAAGTGTGGTGGTGTGAGGGGTGGAGCGTGGGCTCAACGTTCCACTGTTTACACCTATAAATACGTTTTTCACTTGTGGAATAAAATTACATATTGAGTGAAATAAGAACATTTTCTTGCACTTGCCACTAAAAAGGCACCCTCGTGACTCTCACTCTTATTCCCCTCGCTTCGCTCGGGAAATAACGCACTCGGGCACCTTTTTAGTGGCGCGTGAAATAAAATAGTTCTTATTTCACTCGAATAAATAGTTATTATCTCACGGGCAATAATGTTGTGCTGCGTTTTCGAAATTCCTACAGTATATTTGACAAATGATGTATGACCACAGTACGGGGCGTCAAGGTTGGGTATGGTGAACAGTTCCTCGAAGTCCTATGACTGCAACCCTTTTGGTTGCATGCGCAGATCTCCTCCACATTGCTTTTGCGCCTACTCTCGGCATGGGTTTTGTTTTGTTCTTTGTGTGCGGAGATAATGTCTACTGTATTTTGTGTAATCTCCAGGAAGGAATTTCGAAAACGCGGCTAAACATTATTACACAAGTGAGATAAAAAATTGTTGGCTCTCTCTCTGTTGTTTTGGCTTTTGTTTTTTTGTCTATTTGTGACGAGGCCTGGAACACCTGAACATAGGCATATCTGGAAAATCTATCTGAGGTGTGGCAAATTAAATATATTCAAGCGTGTGGTTGAGGCGCACCTAAACATAAGTAAGTGCCAAGTCTGAACATTTATTTTCAGAGGCCTTAGCGAGGCTGTTTCGGCCTCGTTGCATTGTATCATGATGTAATAAGGTTCACATACTTTCGATTCAAAGAAGAGAAAGCACACAAGAAAATAAAATGCTGCAAACCACTGGGTGTGTTGTTTGCATCTACACAAGTAACTGAAAGTTAAACATTTACATACCTTGTCTTCCCCGTAGCCTCCGCCTTCGCTGCTGTCAAGCTGCCTTCTCTTGGTACCCAGTACCCAGTACCCAGTACCCAGTACCCAGTACCCAGTACCCAGTACCCAGTACCCAGTACCCAGTACCCAGTACCCAAATTGGTCGCCCCCTGGTTGGTCGAGAACCTAAAAATGCAAAAAAACGCAAAATTCATGTGTTTTGACCATGTCTGGGTACACCAAATACACACCTCTGAACAAGCCTATACCCAGTAGTAGGCAACAAGCGCTATTTTTTGACCAAGAAAAAAAAAATCCCCCAAAAATTGGGTGTAGTAGGTCATAAAATGGCCCAAAAAATTCAAAGAAAACCTCAGATTGACCAAACAATGAAAAAAATTTTCAAGTCAAATTTTCAGCCAAAATACGGCTATTTTGGTAAAACCATGTGTACTGTAGTGGCTATACAAGGCGATTTTCGGCCCAAAAAAAAAAAAAATTTTTTTTTTGGGTCCGACTGTCGGACCCCAGAGTCCGACAGTCGGACTCCAGAGTCCGTCTGTCGGACTCCAGAGTCCGACAGACGGACCCCTGAGTCCGTCTGTCGGACTCAGGGGGTCCGACTGTCGGACTCAGGGGGTAAGTCCGTTATTTACACACTCCAAGCACGACAGACCGCACCGTGCGAATACGGTATTTTAAGGCATCGTTGTATGATTGTCTCCGTTGCGTGCACTCGCGTTCAGTGTTTTCTTCCCTTCCTCCCAAACCCCACTTCCACAAACAGAGACACCGACAAAAAAAAAACACAGCCGGTACATGAACAGCGACGGTACCCCAGCGTAAAGGGGTGATAACGGAGACAGAACTTCTCTCTTTTTTTATTTTATTTTCAACTCCCCCACCCCACCTCCACCCCTCTCTACTCCACCCCCTAACCTACGATGGCGGTGGATTTTGATGTGACTTCCTTCCGGAGAGGGAGGTACGAGAGGATTAAGGATGTTGGGCGTGGGGCTTATTCACAGGTGGTGTTGGTGCGGGATATTGTGTCCGGAGAGCGGAGGGTGATCAAGCGAGTGTACGACTTGGATTTGTCTGCGAAGAATGAAGTGGAGATTCTTCGGAAGGTGCGCGACCATCCGAACATCGTGAAGTTCTATGATTCGTTTAGCGAGAGGGAAGGGGGGACCTCCGTGCTGCATATTGTCATGGAGTACTGCGAGGGCGGCGATTTGTCGCAGTTTCTTCAGAATCGGACGCCACCAAATTGGATTCCAGGACGTACATTGGCGGACTGGTTTTCGCAGCTGCTTCTCGGCGTCGCACACCTCCACGAACGTCACGTCCTCCACCGCGACCTCAAAACCGCAAACATCTTCCTCACCCGCAGTGGTACCAACCTCAAAATCGCGGATTTCGGTATCTCCCGCTCCCTCTCTCGCTCGCAATGCGCTACCACCATGGTAGGCACACCCTTCTACATGGCACCCGAAGTCGTCAACCTCGATGTCAAAGACGGCTACAACGAAAAGAGCGACGTCTGGTCCCTCGCAGTCATCATGTACGAGCTCTGCGCCCTCCAACTCCCCTTCCCAGGAACAAACGTTCTTGCCGTCGCCAGCGGCATTATGAACAACAAACCTGCCCCACTCCCTGAGCACGCCCCAACCGTGATGAAGGCACTGCTCTTCTCTATGCTTGAAACAGATGCAGGGAAACGGCCCACCGTTAAGGACGTTCTGGACAAATGGCAGGATAAAACCCCGGTCGACAAACCTCATGAACCACGCAAGCAGGACGACGATATGGAGAGCACTGCACCACAGTGCGCGGCCAAGGCTATCCGTGATGGGGTACGCGATGCTATGAACGGCAAGGTCATTGCTGCAGGGCTTGCGAGAGAGGCGCAGGGCGGCAGTGCTGGAGGCGACGACGGCGGTTCCACCCCAGGTCTGACCCCTGCCGCGAGCCACCACTCCTCTGGCTCCGAGCGGGTCTCCTCTGGTGTTCCCAGCCCTGCATCTGCACACACCCATGTCGCTCTGCCGAAACGACGTTCCAGCGGCTCCTCCTCCTCCCACACACCACCGTCCTCAGCAAAGCCCAACTCTGGTATTCACAATCAACCCAAAAAAGGTAGTGGTGAACGTGACCGTACTACTGTGTCTGCTCCCCTTCAGCGTCGCTCCCCTGGGTCTCCTAGGACTCTTGCAAAGCGGGTGACCAAACCCGTCCGTAGCACCTCAGAACGTGAAGGTGGTCCTCCCTCGGACCGCGCCTCACACACCTCAGCACTCAAGAAGGTCCGCCGTCGCAGTGTTGAGGCAGCGCCAAAGCCGTTGTCGGTTGCACCAACCCCATCGGTCCCTCCACCACCCCCTTCAGACAACCCTACATCACCAAAAAAACGGGCCATCGACGGCAACCTTGCACCCACAACACCAACGCAAAGGCTGCGCGACGACCCCCCCGTTGGATCCCCTTCAGACAGAGAGAAGAAACCACATTTAAACCGGGTCCTCTTTTCCGGCGAGGTGGAGGAGAAGGAACGGAAGGGTGTCCGCGCATCGTCATCACCGGTCAGACGGCAGGGGGCGGTGTTGCGATCGAAGAGTGCCGAGGGGGGAGGGAAGAGGAAGGTGGTAGCGCGGTGTGACCCGGTCAGACGGAGGGTTGTGGTGCCGGTGGTGGCGAAGGAGAAGCAGGCGAGGGTACGGTCTGTGTCGGAGAAGGTACCGTCACAGACGAATGGGGAGTGGGGTGGGGCTGCAGGTTCAGGTCCCGGAGCTGGTCTCAACACCGGACGCCGTCTGGACAAACTGCAACAACTCCTCACCCAAGAGCGTGACGACGAAAGCCGTCGTCTTGGCTCCCTCGCAATAACACCCCGCAGCACCGCACCCCAGCCGCAACCGCAGCCAGCTCGCAGAGAAGAGGCGCACACCCGCCAGCACTCCCTCCCTCAACACGCCCACAGCAACTCCCCACCCGCAGTGCGCCGCACTCCTGCAAAAAAACCCTCCGCATCCCCTCTCAGGCCCGCAAGGGAAACGCAGCTCTCGCCGCCCAGAAGCGCAGCAAATGTGCGTCCAGAGGCAAGGGAAAGGGACAGAGAGCGGGGCGAAAGGGAACGGGAGCGGGAGGTGTCGGGGTCGGGAGGGGGTGCGTCGTTGTCGTCGATGTCGTCCTCGTCGCATTCAGTGGCGGTCAACCCAAATGATGTTGAGACGTTGATGAGGAAGTGTCAGTTGGTATGTGTGAAACGTTGCAGCATCGATACCTTCGAATTCTTCGAGTGCGCCAGAACGCACATTTTACCAACCTTTTCCTTTATTAGCACTGTTTTGCGGGAGGGAGATAAGGCTTACCTTTAGTGGTAGTCTTTAGGTGACTAAGCGAGAGAGGCTTAGGGTCATCTTATAAATTTTTCTTCACACCATTTCTTTGAACTGCACGAAAATGAATTTAACCATTTCCCTGATCTATCCATTTGCCCTAACAGGTTGACCCAGACATCCCACGCGAGGTAGCCGCTTATGCACTTTCCGATGCGTCAGGTGACATCAACAGAGCTTAGTATGCACATGCCCCCTACCATTTATGCGACTAAGCACGAACCTTAGGTTCACCTTACCAACTTTGCCTATAGTTCGAGGATCCACGAAGCCCTCCGCTATCCGAAGGGCAGTCTATTGGATGACCTCTTTTTGTCACTGACATTTATCACATTCTCTTCGAAAGGTGGGAACATTTTCCCTATACCTATGCTAATTTATTGAATGCATATGTTGAAATACGTTCTTTAAACACATCACACCCTACAGCACCTCGTTGTCGGCACCCCATATGCGCAAGCTGTACTGCCTGCAGGTACGCGAACGTGGTAAGGAGAAGGCGACGAAGGCTCGCTCGAGTGGCTACTCACCGTGGCCTGTGGCTCGTGGCGCTGCTGTCCGCTCCTATACCGTTGGGCCTACGCCGACTGCGTCCACAGGCACCATCTCCACAACAAGCACACCTGCGCCTGCCCCAGCGTCCAACCCCCCCACCGCCGCACCTCTCAAGCGTGACAACGCCCAAAACGACAGCAACAGCTCCCTCCAATCGGTGTCCTCCCCTACCCTCCAGAACTCCTCCCCGTCCATCACCTCTGACGACCTAGGCGGGTCAAGGGAAGGTGCGCCTCCAGCAAAGCCGCGACGGAGTAGTGTCGGTGCAGTGGGGTCTGGGTCCTTCAACTCAGCACCTGTCGCAGCGGTCAGTGAGGCACCGAAGCCTCGGAGGAGTGCTGGAAGCTTTAATGCAGCGGGGAGTTCGAGTCGATCAGGGACGAGTGGTAATTTTGAGAGAAAGGATGTGCGTGGGGATGGCAAGGAGCCGCCACCACGGCAGAGTACAGGGAAGGAGATGCGGAGTCTGAGCTCTGGCGCACGGCAGGAACGCAAGAAGAAGGAGCCCAGCGCGTTGTCGAGCAGCATGAAGAGCACCAAGTCAACTGGCAGCACTTCCAGCATGTCGGCCTCCCTCCGGTCTGCGGAGATCAAGAAAATGCAAAAAGTTGGTCCCAAGGTGGACCGCAAGACCGTTGCGGAGGCGTGGCAGCAGAAGCGCCAGACGGACCGCGATCGGAGCATTACTGATGGGGTTGTCGTTCTGCCGAAGAATATTAGGAAGGAGGGTCGGCCGGAACGACCGGAACGGCAGGAACGACCGGAACGGGGGGATCGTGCGGACCGTGCTGAACGCGCGGAACGCGTCGAACGCGCAGAACGTGTTGAGCGAGCGGAACGCGTCGACAGGGAACGTGCTGAGAAGGAGCGTGCTGCCGAGAGAGTGGCAAGCATTACACCTACAAACGGTCCGCACCGTGAAGCCCCCGAAGAAGCCGAGGGCAGTGCATACCCACGCGAAGCTCCCAGGGAGCGGAAGGACAGAGAAAGCACTGGCAGAGGTGGCGGCGAAGCGAGAGAGCCGCGCGCACCCCCCACCGCCTTCGTCCAGCCCACAAAGGGCCCACACAGCGAAGAAGACATGCGACGCCTCATGCGTGAAAACGAAGCCCTCCGCAGACTCCTCGCAATGCACTCCCAACAGGATGTACGGACTCTGGTGCATGACTTCGATATTCGTTAAAGTTTTTTTTTTGGCCATTTGCCAAAAATCAGTATATTTTTTGTAGTATTTGTTCTAAGCCTTTAAAAGTTGATTCTAAGCCATAAAGTTTGTTCGAATAGTGTTGACTGACCTCAAAGAAGGAGAAATCGGAGATAGAAGGGAACAAAGCAGGATAAGGGTGGGCTGGGGGGAAAGACAACTCCAAGTCACCACACCCCTTTCTTGCTTTGTGACATATTTTTTATTTTGTAGAGAAAATCGCAGTTTTGACATTCGTGTTGTTTTAGTACCGTTTCCCGCCTCCCCCGCCCCCTTTTTTCATGTGCAAAACGTTATTCATGGGTTTTTTTAAAAAGGGTACTTTCTGTTCACATTTCCAACACACACATCCAAGGGTAAAGGAGAGAGCCGAATACAAGGCTTTTTTTTTGTACCTTTTCTTCATCATCCACACCTGCTTTTTCGGCAATAAGTTTTTTTTTTTGTCTCACCCATTTTGGTTGTTGCTGTGATGGTAGTCAAAACAAAAAATTCTTGTCTCACTCATTGTACCTGCGTCCGTGGTGACGTTTGTACCTCCACCCGTCTTTTTCTTTTATATAAAGAAGACCTCTCAGAGTTCAGGATGTGTCCCCATTATTTTTTTTTTTGTCTCACCCATTCTTTCCTTCTCACCCAGCTTCTCGAATAGATTGTTTTACTGTTTTTTTTTTTTTTTTTCTTTTTCTGTTTTAACCCCAGTCTCTAGCCAGATTCTATTTAAGGGCACGCTCTCTTTTGTGAGACCACCCATATTTCAAAGTATGTTCCTTTTGTTTTTGGTGCAACATTTGCCGCTGCTATCCCGTGATAGCAGTCTAAAATCAAACAAAAGCTTTGGTGCAAAATATCTGTATAAGAGAGAGAGAGAGTAAAAACCTGTCTAAAAGGCGGCTACACTAAATCAGCAGATTGCCAAAAAAGAAAAGAAGAGAAATAATCCCCTTGGTAATTGACATAAATTCAAAGAAAAGAAAACAAACTTATTTCCCCTTCTCTCCCCTTTGCGGTATACATACGAGGTACTTTTGCGTCCGTTGAGTGCGCTCAGTATCAGAGATTTTTTTTTTTTTGTTGCATTTTTTTAAAATGATAACGTGTAGACTTTTTTTCTCCTGCCTTTTTTTTACACACCTTTACGTAAGCAGCTTACAAAAGGCAACACAGTTGTTTTAGAGTAGACAACTATTGTAAGGATGGGATCAAAGAGGTTGATATATTCCGGCTTCACCTGTGAAGAGGCTTTCTAAGCCTACCCCATTCGGGGGACCTACGCTTTTCTCCAACAGGTTTTTGGTGATTTTCACGCCCAAGACATTCATTCAACCGCCCCTTTTCAATACAGAAAGCTAGCACACTCCTGGGCACTTCGACAACCCACGGAATAGCAATGCTGCAATCCTAGAACCATTTTTGCACGATCAACTTAACTTTTTTACGGCAATAGTGGTCAAGTTTATCATGGGTTTCATGTTCCAAGTTTTCTTTTCTTTTTTTTTTTTCTGTTTTTTTTAACCGTGCTCTTTAACACTACTCTTTCACCTCTTCTTTCTCTTGCATCCTTGCCTTCTTTTCAGGCAAGCTTCGACAATTCTGGAGTAATAATGTTACGTCGTTTGAGTGCCCCCCCACTCCCTCGTTCCTCGATTTTTTTCTCTTTTCTTTCATATATTTTTTTTCTTGCGATTTTTTTTGACTAAGCACAGCTTAGCATCATCTTCATCATTTTTATGAAGATTCGGTATTAGAAAATGGTGAGAGGGGGGCTTGCTGTTAACAGCTGTGAGCAACGAAGGGTCTCAAGAAAAATGTATAGTGGTGCACACTCTAGGGTGGCTACACTAATACAATCAAGTTTTCAAAAAAAAAAGAAAAGGGGTTGAGGATGATCATGCATCTATACCTTTTTGAAATTCATTTTAGCCTTCGGGCGACTTTTGTTGTACAGACCCCGTCCTTGGATGGGGTGCTTGCAGATACTACCAAAAAGGGAAAGGCAAGAAGCACAACCATCCCTACGGTTTCCTCAATTATAATGTGACTTAAGCGTACGAGGCGGAGGTTCACCTTTTACCAGCTTTTCTTTAAAGTAAGATAGAAATATATGTTCGTGAGAGGCACATTCATCTTCAAAAAAAAAAAATCTTTGAAACCATTCCTTTTGAACGGAGCAGTTTTTTTAAATTTCTCATCTATGCCACATTCTTCTGGGCATTACCAGGAATGTACCGTTCTCTGTAAACACCTCCCTTTTAGGTGGGGAGATATTGTTCACACAAGCAACCCTACACTTTTTGGGAAACTTCCTCAGAGTATAGAATAAACCCCCCCGATTTGAAAACCTAAACTTCTGAACGAACAAAAAAAGCCTGTGAATTTTTTTGAACGAAAAATGGAGCACGCGTTATTTTCCCTTCCCCCCACTTCTGTTTATTTTTTTAGATTACCACCCCCCTTCCCCCCTGAATCAGTACTGCCATAGACTGTTTCTCAAGCTCCAAGGAAAAAGAAAATTTATTTTATTTTATTTTTGATGTGGTTTCTCAAAGTATCCCTTTTTGCACCGCGTTGTTCATTGGTTGGGTTTTTCTTCCCTGGAATCATGCATTTTTTTCTTTTTCGGGAGGGAAAAAAAAAATGGTTCGGATCGTTAGGATTACGAAATTTAAGGTGGATAAGCAGTGGCTTAGGTTCATCTTATCAACTTTCACTTTGGTTCTTGTATTAATTAAGGTACACTGTCACAAGAGGGCTTTGTATTTCAAGTCAACTTGTATCTGTAGAGGCATTTTAACATAAAATCAGCATCGTCTCGGCTTTCAAAAAAAATTTTTTTTGGTCTCCAAAACCCCCCCCCCCCTCTTTGTGCAAAGTGTCTCCACACAACCTCTATATTAGTTATCTTTCCCCTGATCTGTTCATATTTTGTCTTTGGAAAGTTTGGTGTGTACGTTTTTTTTAAATATAGATGTGTGTGCGTTTGTGTAGAAGTCCGTCCGTCTCTGGTGCGGTCTTCAGGTGTTCTCTTTTACCCAGTGCCTGCGCCCGCCGATGAACGATGAGGTGTTCGCACTTTCAACTTCTCTTTTCTTTTCTTTTTTCTTTTGTCCGATAACCATCATGACGTCAAGGTGATTCAGTACAGAGGTGCTTCTGCAAAACAGATCTTTTTTGTGCACGAGAGGTTTATTCATCTTAGGTTTTCTTAGTCGTTCTTTTCTTTTCCCCCCATTCAGTTTAAAGGTGACACAATGAGAAGCTGAGATTCATCTTATATCAAAAAAAAAAAAAAATAGGGTGCTAAAGCTCCTCTCTGATGTGGGTCTCTTTCAGTTTCTCTTTTGGTCGAGTCGTTGTCGATACAACAAAAAGGGCCGAATCATCGGAAAGGGGGGGGGAAAAATGTCCCCCCCGGCAGCACGGAATGGAACGAACACACACATACACACACATCTCTTTTTAGGGTTCTTGTCAGTCCAACCAAGGCTTTTCAATACACCCTCTCGTTTTTTGCACCGCCAATGTTTGTTACGTTAGAATATAGCCCCCCACCCATTCTCGACCCTTTATTTCCCGAAAAAAAATGTAAATAGTAATAAAAGGATGAAAAAATTTAACAGAACACAATCCGGAGGGGGGAAGGGGTTCAATACACAATGGCCAGGTGGCCTGGGGAGCATGCTGTATTTTTTTTTGGCCAAGAGGTTTTTTTCCTCTTCGCCAGGTAGTCAGCGGGAGCGTATTGCAGTAATAAAAATTGTCAACACAGAATATTTATTACACACTTTACGCACAAACAGGCGCGAAAGTACAATACCTGGACTTTGTTATGTGCACTGCACATAATACGGTCTCCCTAATTATAGTTATAGACACTGACCATAAAAATGTTTGACATTTTCTGAGTTTTTTTTTAGAGGAGTTTGACCTTTTTTACGGTCAGTATGTAATACAGAGAGGACGGTATGTTAAAATGGTGACAGATGCTTTTGGGTGTTACCCAAGGGGGTATTCACCAAATAGAAGTAAATAGTATAGGTTGTGTCAAGACAGTTGTACGTGGAGGGGGAAGTGTAGTGGCTGTATTGTGATAATCCATCATATTACATAATACACATCACAGTACAGCCTTAACGGAATGTTGCATGGTCACAAAAAAAAAATAAGAATAAAAAAATAAACGGAGTAGTATTGATTCTAAGACTACATTAAAAAGAAACAGTTTTTTTTAAACCGGTCATGCTGTTTGGGTTTGTTCTCTCTCCCGCGTCCTTTTTTGTTTATCCCCCCTTTTTTCTCCCTGACATATTTTTTCCTAGCAAAAAAAAAACAAAAAAACAAAAACAAAAAAACAAAACAAAAACAAAAAAACAATAGAAACAAAAAAAAAAAGGCCCTTTTTTTCTGTTTTTTCTAACTAATTATACGAACAATGGACATGGTGACAAAGCAGGCCTTAAAATTGGTAAGTTTTGTTGCTCCAGTTTCTCTGTTTTGAAGTCTTTTTTTGTCCACAAAAGCTACAAATTGCCTTTTTTTATCAAACAGATCAACCAAAACAACACAATGACCTCTGAAAACGTTGCGGAATTAGAGGCTTATGCGGCCAATCTCATTAGCCGCATTGAAAGCAAACAACGTTGTGCCGCAGCCCGCCTTGACTCTCTTCAAGCCGCGACCCATATTGGCGAAACACGCTACGGTCTTTGGCGTGCTGCCGACGACGAGCCTGCAGCTATCACAACAGACCTTGAAACACCTACCGACGATGACATTGCTGCGTACACTGAAGTTTGTGCGGGGATTTTACAGAGACATGAGGAGCGGACGGAGGGGATTCAAGAAAATTTAAAAACTGCGCGGATTTTGAGCTGCGCAGAACGACTGGCACAACGGGAGGAAGAGAAAGCGGCAATACGACGTGCGGCACGCGCTGTGGTACAACACGAGGCCGGCGTGCGATACGCCTTATGGCTACGTGAGGAGGGTTACGCCCGCCTCGTGCTCCGTGCCGCTGCTGTTGCCATATTAACCCTCGGCTGCACCCACGCCCTGCAAAGACAACACGACTACACCCTCCTCTCCAACGCCAAGCACCCCAGGATCACCCTCCCCAAAACCCTTCCCTCCTCTCCCAACAAAGCTGCCGCCTTGATGGAGGAGTGTCTTGAAGAGGAGCGGCTGGTGCGTGCATATCGGGGCTTCAAGACGTAATGTTCGGGGTGTGAGGTGGGGAGGTGAGGCATGCTTTGATAACGAAGGCACTGAACAAAGCGGGTGGTGTCTGAAAATGTGCCCGAACCTCGGGGGGTGGGGTTGTGGGGCACTAAAAGGCGTATTGCGATGGACAGTAAAAAAGCATATCTCAACCGTGTTTGATGATCTGTTGATTGTCGTGTTCGTTTCCTGAAGTGGGAGGGTGGAGGGCGGGGGGGAATGTGCAAAGGATATTCCACGAAACAGAGATGGTGATGGCTTGCTCTTCTGTACTATTTGTGGTCTGATTTTGCTGATTGGTGAAGGTAGGGTTTTCACCGAACTCATTTTTGTACGAAAAAACAAACAGAGAACGTAATCGACAATATGAGCGTTTCCCCCCCGCTGGCAAAAGGGGGGAAAAAAAACACCTTTGCTGTGCCCCCATGGAGATTTCCATCTCACTGTAGGGTATGGTATCCGGGGCCTAATTTTTGGGCCCAGAGCGATTTTCTTGCTTATGTTCATGAAAAAGAAAAGCACTTTCCCTTATCGATCTCTTCAATGCTCATATGCACACAGCGTTTTAAGAGGGGTGTAGTACCCTTACAAAATAGAAGTGTTTTTGAGGGGAATGCAGTTGTGCTGCATTCTCTTGGATGGCCTCCACACCTACCTTACCCAATTACGCAATAGTTTTGAGGGGCAAACAACATCTACGTTGTGCTTTTGGCAGAGGTGTTTGGTTGTATCCAAGAGGTGGGTTTTGTGCATACCGTAAAAGGAACTATTCTGGGCCACCATTTTGGGACAGAAATATTCTGGGGCGGAACAAAACTGGGACACTTGGAGTTTTTTTTGGGGTGTCCCATTTTTGTTCCGGCCCAGAGTAATTCTTTGTACGGTATATTTGGCTGATGCGTCGCTTCGTTGATAAGGCCACGAATGGTGGCTTCCCCAGGATTGTAAGGTGGCATAAGTGGAGTATTTCAGTGTCAATATCTCACAGAGCAAGACACAAACAGCACACACCATGCAGCTTGAGGATGTGATGAGAGATTCTGCAACAGGGGTCATGTCCAACGACCCGACTGTGCAGGGTGTGGTATGCCCCCTTCCCCTTCCACCTCCTCGGGATTCTTGAAAAGACATTTTATGAAGTGCGCAGTTTAGTTCTTCTTTCCCGAGCGGTTGCGAACCGCCTCCGTTCTCGTACGGTGCGGATCACTCACGTCCCACCCTTTGTTGGATCACGACTGAGCTGCGTTTTAGCACGTTTCAGCTACTCTTTTTTGGTGTGGGGAGAGACTTAAGGTTTGTATGGACTATGAAACAATAGAAGAGTATTTTTGTTAGAACCTGACACAAATGGTGGTAATCTAAACGGCTTTTGATTTACGTATTCTAAGAGAACTGCAGGTTGGCAATGTATTGTGCAGCACTACTTGGCATACACATTCAATTTCATTGTCTTCAACAGGCGGTTCTTGACCCTAGTGGCCTTCTCCTGCACAGCCAGGCACGCAGCGGCTGTGAGAACATCGGTAGCGAAGAGGTGCTCAGCAGCCTCGCAACCACCTCTCTCCAGATCGCCCCAAACAGAGAGCCCGGCATTGTCACAATAGAGACAGAGACACGAAACATTTGCCTGCGAAAAGAGCAAGGTGTGGTCATTGGTCCCCCACCCCCCCTTTCCCACTGTTCACTACAAAAAAGGGTGAACTCCACTCTCGTTTTATTGACAAATTGTTGGAAGTAGTGTAGTTACCCAAAGCTCCGCTTTATCTTTTTTTTTTTGTATTCAACCTAAATAATTTACCCTACTTTAAGGTGTTTGTATTACAATTTATTTTGTTACCTACAGGACACACCGTGATTGTCGCACACGACACAACGAGAGAGGAGAGCCAATAAGCGCCTCCAACCCAATCATGTGCAATACATCCACACCTCTAGCCACACACACGCTGCATGCGATCGCACCGAGGGGTGGGGTGGGTGGCCACTTACCTCCTTTTGCCTTCTTTTGGCGGATGTGAAATCCTTTTGTAGGTTGCACTGTCTGGTGTGAGTCTGTTTTCCCCCCACCAGAATGGGACCCTCAGCAGTGCATTACATAAACGTGAAAAAAAACCCCCAACCACCCCCCTCCCCCTATACAGAACGAAGTCGAAAAAAGGCCACATATTTTTTCCCTTATCCCCAGGTCTCCTCTCCCCACCGTTCCCTTCTCCCTCCATTTCCAACAGATTTATTTTTTACCATCCCTTTTTTCCGTTTCTTTTCTCCTAGGTACACGAGAGGGATTTGTATTTCAAGCAAACGTTCTTTCGCATCGATTTGTGAAGATATGAGTTCTTCTTCCAATGCTCTTCCGGTTGTGTTTATCAACCATGGAGGTGGTCCCATGCCGTTGTTAGGAGATAAAGGACATGCTGAACTGCTTGCAACGTGGGCAGAAGGCACACCCCTCTACAATGCTGTGCACGACAAACGTGTCAAGTCTGTTGTGATGATCTCCGCACACCATTCATCCACTGCATCTGACACTGTCCACATCCAATGTGACGGCCCCACCGCTGCTGGCAAAATGCTTTTCGATTACGGCGGATTCCCCCCAGAAGCTTACAAAGTCGTTCTCAAGAACCCTTCTGACATGGCACTCTCCAGCAGAATTGCCTCCCTTCTCAACGGCGCTTCGATCAAAGCAAAGAAAGAAAAACAGCGTGGTTACGATCATGGCTGTTTCGTTCCTCTTCTTGGTTTGAAGCTTCCTGAGGCGGTCAATGTTGTGCAGGTCTCGATCTGTGCGTCGTTCGATTTTGAATTTCATCGGAAGATGGGGGAAGCCTTGAGGCCACTGCGGGAGGAGGGGGTGTTGATTGTTGGTTCGGGGATGACGTCGCATAATATGAGAGCGTTCAGACCCAGGGGTGGTGATGTGGTGGAACGGTCGGTCTCCTTCGACGTGGCCTTGGAGCGGCTTGTCAAAGCAAACCGTTTGCAAGACTGGGAAGCAGCTCCCGATGCGCGTTTCAACCACCCCCAAGAGGAGCACCTGGTCCCCCTCTTCGTCACATATGGTGCAGGTGGTACAAGCAACGTCGTAGTTGAGCGTATGACGCTAATGGGCTGCAGGTGTTCGAACTATATTTTCTATTAGGCGGTGTGTGTGGTGTGCATAAATGCGTGTGCTCATGTTTTATTTTTTGTAAAAGAGGTTTTCATTTTGATTATGTTTCTTATTTTCCTATCCAAGGTCGGTATTTCGCGGAAATATGAGTGAAAATGGAAAAACTTTTCAAAAAAAAAAAAAAAACAAACAAACAAACAAACTTTGCTCGAAGTTGTATTACCGACTGCTTCTTGTCTATACGAACATAAATTTTCCTATCTACGGTCTAACTGGTGTGGATTTCGTCTGGGGGGTGTGTTTCTTCTTGTTCTAAGAAGATATTTGACGGTATTCATTATTGTTGTTGTGTTTTCTTCTTCTTTTTAGCTCTCTTTTGCGATATGGACTGCAACAGCTGTGGCTAACTCATGCTGTAGTAGTCTTCTCGTGTAGCTCGCGTTTTCGATTCGTCGCTTCGTGTTTCAAGACAAAGCAAAGTGCTTTATTGACTGTTGCACAGCTGCATCCACTGTACCATGAAGTGACAAGCTGCCACACTCAAACCCACTATTTACCGTATTTTTCTCCGAAAATCTGGGGGAGCAGTGCACCCCCTCCGTAGAGAAACCCTGATCTGTATCCCTCTTCACCCTGCGCAGGTGTTGCAGATGTCTCTTTGTCATGATAGCTGACGATAGTGGCAAAGATGTGTGTGTGCACAAGAAGGCACATCCGTTCTTACAAGGTTTCTTTGTACGAAGACAATGCAACGCTGAGGGAGGGGTGGACACGGAGGTACAAAATGCGTTAATGTGTCACCCTGGCCCCTGCATCTTCCCCACCCCATTCCCGCACCCTGAAGTGCACTGCAGTGTATGTCCACCTCTTATCCTTATATGTTGCATGTGTTTCCCACGGGGTTTATCTCTTGAGGTGCGCTGGTAAAAAAAGAACGACCATTTGTTTACCTTTTATGTTCCCTTTTCTTACCCCTTTCTCCCTCCTTCACGCATCATCAGTTACACAAAAGAGCGGATAAAATGAAGTTGGTCAGGGGTGGGCATTTGTCGTACTGGCAGCGGCTCACCTTGCGTGTCAGGCCGCGCACGTTGACTGCTGTCGGGGCGGCGACATCATTTTTCGTGTGGTACCACTACAAACGGTACCAATGGATTGTGAGTGAGTGTGGAGGGCTATTTTCTCCGGACACTACTCTGTCGGAACGGCCTGTTGAGCTGGCAGCGCGGAAGTATATGAAGTCCTTGGGGGAGGAACCTGGCATTGTTATCAGTATCTCAGGGACGAGACGGGCAAAGGACATTATAAACGAGTCTTTGACAGAACGGTTGGTAATGTATTTTCTGCACGGTTCTGGACGAAGCTTTGAAGGCGTGCAGCTTCCGCTAGATGCAGTCCTTAAGGAAGGCTGGGTAGTAGTGAACAAAGTGGACGGAACACAGATAGGACACACCGCGCGTGAGACACGGATTTTTATGACCAACCCTCAAGCACCTTACCGCAGGATTGTGAGCACCCTCCCCGTCCCGACACACCCCGGACTGATCTGCAGAGTAACTGATATATACCCGTCCACATACACACCCAGTCAGTCTGAATACATGATGCACTACATCGCAAACCACAGGGCCTTCAACGAAACAATCCATATGCAGGTGGACAACGTACGGCCCAGCAGCTTCGTGATGCGGCTGGCCAGCGTTATACGAGCAAACCTACTGTTCAAAGAAGACCACAAAATTGCAGGAAATGCTGCACGCCATGAAGGGATCTTTGCGGTTTTTAAAAAATAAAGAAAACCCCCGCCCCCTCTCCCTCTCCCTCTCCCTCCCCCAACACCCACTCTGATGATGGGCATATAGAAACAAATGACATTCTTTTTTTCAAAGGTAATTTCACCCCAATATTTTAACAGAAATGGGGGATGTGGCGTGCCGTTTGATGCAGAGGGGGGACGCGAGGGCGGTGTCCTCCCTATTAAGTGCGATGCCGGTGTGCGAGAGGGCGACAGTGCAACGGGCAGTGGGGGAGTGGCGGGGGGGGAGCTGTGTGGCGGAGAGAGGTGGGGTGGTGGGTGGGGTGCTGGTGGCACGGATGACACCGTCGCCTGAAGCGCCTCAAATGTGGTACATCGTGGCCGTGGCGGTCAAGGCTACATGGCGTGGTGAAGGAATCGGCACCCTTCTTCTCAACACCTTCGACCAACTGGTCAACACTGCCAACCTCCCTACCACTCTCCACGTACAACCCTCCAACGAAGACGCCGTGCGACTCTACAAACGCTGCTCCTTTTCCACCTCTGGAGAGCCCATACCCAACTATTACCGTGGTGCAAGTGATTCAACCGCCATTTTGATGGAAAAGTTGCCAAAAAATGAAGCTAAAGAAGAACCGAAGCGGAAGAGAGAAGAATCCCCACATCGCACTGAGAAGAGAAGGAGGAACGGAGAGGAATTGAAGGCAGAGGAAGAGGAAGAGGAGAAGGAGGAGGGCAAGGAAGAGGAGTGCGAGAACCGGGGGGAGAACGTCTAAAAATACCACCTTCTTTTCTTCGTTTGTGAATAAGGGAGAATGGGCGGGGATTTTTGCAACCTAGGTGCACATCATAGGGCTGGTGGTTCCCTTGCAGCATCCAGCAGTAGAGGGGGAAGGGTAGGGGATGGGGTCATGCTCCCTTTGTCGTAGCTTCTGGGTCAAATGAACAAAATGTATCCCCCCTCTCTCTCCCAAAGCACAGTGTCGGACACGACACCATTTACTAGCGTTGCGAAGGTTCTTGGTGTACATCTGCTCGTGGGGCGCTCTTTGGGGTGACCATCCGTGGCGTGTTGCACTATGGCATGCAAAATGCATAGGTGGTATCATGGGTGCAGCGATGCGTGAGGGGGTGGGGGCACAGCGAAGAATAAGCCGGGTCCCCGGTCCCTGGGTCCCAGTCCTGGTCAAGGTTCCCGGTTCCGGTCCTGGTACCGGTACCGGGTCCCAGTCCAGCTGAGAATAACCGGGTCCCGGACCCCCGAGTCTTATTCTCTGCTGTGGTGGGGGGGGTGAGGGGTCTTCCGCCAAGGTGTCACTGTTGCTATGTGTAGGTCCATCTGAAGGGGGGGAGGGGGTGCGATCGCAGACGCATGTCGCACGGAGTCTTAACGACTCAGGTTGCGTTGTTGTGATCTCTGATCTCTACTAATGTGTCCGAAGTGCTCAGCGTGGGTATGTGGGAGGGGAACAGTGTCGTGTCACAGTGCTGTTGTTTGCGATGATGAACCAGCATGGCTGGCATCACCTCAAAGGCAGTAGGGTTTGCACGGTGATGATGAAGGAGGAAACTATACGGGAGTATTGTGCTGTCCAGTTCGTCGTGAGGGTAGGGGTTGGGTTGGGGTTGGGTCATGATAAATGGTAAATCTATCGTCCAGTGGCCGGTGTCCTGCACGGCGCGTGGCGACAACAGTTCTCCGGTTTGACATTTATTGCAAACATGTTGTTTCACGCGCCCTGTACTTCGTTGCACGGTGCCTGTAGGTGGTAATGGCAGAAGCCCATTGCGTTCTTCTCTTTAGGGGCTGGTATCATTGATATAAACGCTGTGCATAGGTTGTCCTAGAGCCCCGTCATTGAGAATGATGGCGAGCAGGAGAAACTGGGGTGGGAAAGAAGAGAGACACCGACTTTTTCTTCTCTTTGGGTCAGGGGGTGACCAAACGCTGCCTCGCCACTCACGGGGGGGATGAAGTGTACCATCTGTATCCTCCCGTTGGCTGGAGGGGTATGAATGACCATTCTGTTTTGTCCTCAGATGATCTAAGAACATCCATGCCAACCCCAGAGGGTGAGACCCGAGGGGTACTTTGATCCAGATGGCTGGCATCGTACACCAGCCAGAGTCAGAGGTGCACTATCAACTACCATTGTTTCATCCACATTTCAGAGCACACTCAATACCCCCCCTTTTCCCCCATCTTTACGATGTCCGACAATAAGCATTTGGTAGTGCTCCAGGCCATGATGACCCCTGAATGGGTTAAGGCAAACGTTGCAGGGGAGGGTGCATACGAGGGTGCTGTGGTTGTCTCTGACTATGGCGGGCGGGGTGGGCTGTGCGGGGATATGTTCCTCTTGACCCTTGCTGACGCCACCCCACCACGCGAATACGTTGTGAAAACCTTCCAAGACGCAAGCCTCCCCAAATCCACTGGTTTCGGCCTTGCCAGAGAAGGTCTTTTCCTGAAGCACTTTGTCCCTAACACACCGCTTCCATCAGAGTCTGTTGCGCTCATCATTGAAGCACTTCGCCCCTCAATGGCTGATGTGCTCTATGCCTCGGGAGATTTGACCACCGGAAAAAAGCTGTTGGTGATGTCAAAGTTGAAGGGCCACCTCTTTTCCGATCTGATTGCGTATGACAAAGAAAACGGAACGAATGGGCATCCGGTGCACACCAGGGAGGAGGGTCCGGAGAAGGACGCTATTCGCGCAGCGTGCGGTGGGGTGACGGAGAAGGATGGGATTGCGAAGGCGTTTACCTTTGCTGCCAGGCTGCACGCTGGGTTTTGGCGGAGAGAGGCAGTTGCGGGGGTGTGGGATTTTTTGCATGCCAGGGAATGGGTTGGGCCACACAGAGCTGCCTCTGCACCGCAGCAATGGCAGAACTTCATGGACTCCGCCTCCACTGGATGGAAGAGCGCAAAGGAGAAGGGGTTTCCCGATCTGACAATCCCACCCCACTTTGCGGCCTGCATGGAGGCCTCTCTTGGAAAGATCTGCTATGACACTTATATGTCCTCACGTGTTGGAGAGGGTGACCATTGGACTCTTGTCCACGGAGACTTCCATCCCAGCAATGTCTTCTATTCTACAGCAGACAAGGCATCACCCATTAAGGTCTTTGACTTTGAAATGATTGGAGTGGGATCTGGTGCGCAAGAGTTGGGGCAGTTTTTGATCTCTCATTCTTGCCCGGCGAATAGGAGGAAATATGAAAAGGAGTTGGTCTGTGAGGTATACTACAATGAGTTTAAGGCCGTGCTTGCGAAGCGTGAACAGGATGAAAGCTGCGAAGGTGCCTTTGCAGGAACCGTTGTGCCCACCGTCGACCAGGTCTGGGAGGAGTACAAACGGGGTGGGGTTGAACGCTGGGTCTGGTTCATCGCATTCCTTCTCCCACTCTGCCCGCCCAATATGAATCAATACTTCATCAACCAGGTTGCGGCCTTCATGGACGACCATATTACCGACCCCAGCTCTATGGGAATGCCAAGGGTATAGTAGGGGTTATCAAAGGGTTCTTACGTTTCTTGCTTTCACAATGATGAAAAAATGTGAGAAATATGCAAAAAAAACTGCCCTTTTCAACCAACAAAGCGAAGAGCATAGTGTGTTATGTGAAGAAAAAAAAGTGTGTTTGCGACAATGGAAGAAAGAAGAGGTTAATAAAAAGGCAGCCGTTTTCTAGCATATATATGCGGAGGCCGATATGAGCGTTTTTTGTGGCTCATTTCACAACAACTTACTGATTCCACACGGAAATGTGCAGGCTGTATCCCAATTCCACACCCCCCCTTTCAATTTTTCAAAGCAATGACAGTCTCTTGACTGTCACCTCCAAAACCCCTTCCTCGGTGAATATTGGGTACAAACCTTAGTCCCACCTCCCACCTTGGGCGATTTTTCGGCACAAAAAAAAAAAAAAAAATCGTATCATTGCTTTTTAGTTGCCTTTCAACAAAATTACCAACGTGGAATTTCACCAAAAAAAATGATACCCTCCTCTCTTTTCCCCCATATTTTTCAGCGGACTACGAGACTTCGGATTATTTTTTTTCCGACCTTTCTTTCCCCCCTCCTCCTCCTCCTCCTCCTCCCCCTCTCCCCCTTTTTTGTCCCTTTCTCTAAGCTTCTCAGATGGGGTTTTTTTTTTTTTTTTGACATTTCAAAAAAATGCAAACCATCGTCACAATAAACAGCAACCAACGAGCAAACCCCGTTGCGAAGCTCATTCGTGCCCCGGTTGTGTACTATGAGAAGAAGTCCTCCGCCTCTGGTGGAGACGTTCCTCCGATGTACTGGGACTATAGCATTGAGGGTGGACCCGGGGTGTTGTTTGTTTCGGTACTCTACCACGCTAAGTATCCTAGGTATTTAGAGGGGCGCATGGGGAAGAACGGCACCCATGGGGATGGATACCTTGTGTGTCTGTACGACGCAAAGAACGATGCAAATAAGGATTCGCTCGAGGCAATCAATGTGCTTGCGGTGAAACATGGTTTCGCTCTGCTAGTTGCTTGGAGCAATGAGGACTGCGCAGCGTACATCGAAACACTCCGGCGACAGCCTCGTAAACAAAGTCTCAAAGGGAAAAAGGGCTACGGAAAAGAGCTCCTTCAAGCTTCCTCTACCGCAGGCATTCTGTCCTCCATCCGTGCATGGAACAAAAGGGACGCAGAGACCATAGTGTCCACAGTAGGCTCCATCGCCTCCCTTGCCTCCAAAGATGATACAGAGCTCCTCAAAATACCAGGTCTCGGCCCAACCAAGGTGGACAGCCTTCGGTTCCTTCTTACCGCAAAGCTTAAGGAAGGGCGGCCGAAGTCTGCAAGCGTTGTCCCTCCTCGTGTCACTATGGCTCCCAATGCAGTACCCCTAGCAATGTCGTTTGGGACGGATGTGACTCTGGGGGGTGGGGGTGGTGGTGTGGGTGTGGGTGTGGGTGTGGGGGGTATTGTTGTGCCCGAGAAGCACGTCTTCCCACCGGTGCAGCCCAGGAGAAAGCCGGTGCCCTTTGTACAGAGAGCTGTGGGGGAAGTGTCTGTGGGAAAGGAGAGTATGGAAGCTAAGGTGGAGGCGGTGGAGGTGGAGGAGGTGGGGGAGGTGAAGGAGGGGGGGAAAGAGCAAGAGGGGCAAAAACAGCAACAAATCGACAAAGAGAAGGCTCGTACCGTCATGCTGGCGGAGCTCAAGCTGCGTGAGAAGGACGGTGCTACACAGCGTGCAGAGAAGCGGGGGAGGGACGACGACAGCGATGCCAGCAGCGACGGCTTTCCTATGGTGATCATCAAGAAGGCGAGGGACAGCACATAGGGCGAGAATGTGGCCCGTCGCTTCAGACGGGAAGGGGGTGGGGACGGGGACGGGGTAAAGGGGTATTCGATCCACTCACTGCTCACCGCATCTAGCGTGGTGCCAGTCTCGACCCAAACGAGGTAGTGGTGCACCGCATTATCCACGGATACCCTTCGGTACTGCGTCATACCCAAAGGCTCATGACGAACACGCCTCTCGTTGTGCCCGGTGCGTGTGTCTGCATTTTCTTTGCTCGTCTGGGTGGTCCTCGTTTCCCTGCAAGCTCATGCTGTGGGGTGTTGTGGATGCCTTGTGAGGGTAATTCTTGCGCAGAACATAGCCCTGAAGTGTGGGGGACCTACGTCACCTGCGATGACCCCGCGGGCTCATCTGTGATGTAGCGGGGGTGCGCCTTCTGTAGGGTTGTGTGCCGTGTTTCGTCGTGGCGGTTGCCTTAGCACTTTGCACCTTGGGTTACGATGTGCCTGCAAGGATGTCAAATGCAGCCATTGAATGGGTGAGGCTCGGGGACGTACAGGGGGTGGGAAGGGGGCGCTTACCTGGAGGGGGGGAAGGAGTTAGCCGTGCCATCCAGGTCTGACCCTGTGATGTTGCCACTCTTTTTTGATGATTCATGTGTGTTTATCCCGCACCTCATATGGCGTATGGCATGTGGCGTATGGCATACGATCGCATAGCATAGGATGTATTAGTCGCTTCCGTGACGAGAGTGCGTTGGGGTGGGGGTGGGTTTTGATAAGGTCGGTGGTTCTTTCTCACCAAAAAAGGCCCAAATAAATAAAAGGTGTTTTCAGCACTTTCATCATTCTTGCAGGATTTTTGGATGCATCTGGAGTGGCGTCCACACAATTTCACATATTGTTTTTTTTCGCAATTTTACTATGTATTACTGAATGCATTTCACGCTGAAAACGAATGGTACACCCCCGTTTTTCTCTTTGAATAAATCTTGAGTTTATCGTCTCTCGTCTTTCCCCCGCAGTCGCCGAGAAGGGTCGGCGGGCGCTGCGGAGTGCAGACGTTTACCCGATGGCTGACAATCGGGCGCATGCTTGTAGATAGTCTCAGGCTGCCCTCACGCTCCGCGACACACGGTGTATTGTATCCGGAATTTTTTTTCTTCAAGTTTTGTTTTTGCTTTTTTCGACACTCCCGTGGACAGATATCTAATAACTCAACACACCACCACCAAAATGCCGATGGACGCCTACATTGTGGACTGTGTGCGCACCGCAGGAGGAAAGAGGAAGGGAGTTCTGTCGAAGTGGCACCCCGCCGACCTTGGTGCCTCTGTGGTGGACGAGGTTGTGCGCCGCTCGGGTGTGCCGCCTGCCGCTGTGGAGGACGTGATTGTGGGGTGCGTGAGCCAGATCGGGTCGCAGGCAGGAAACGTCGGGCGGAACATTGTGCTGGCGTCGAAGGTGCTGCCGGAGGCGGTGCCCGGAACGACTGTGGACCGTCAGTGCGGAAGCTCGCAGCAGGCGCTGCACTTTGCGGCGCAGGCTGTGATGAGCGGAACACAGGATGTGGTGATTGCGGCGGGAGTGGAGATCATGACACAGGTGCCGATTGGCAGCAACATCTCCGACGGGCTGAAGGCGGGACGTGGAAACCCGTTCGTGGCGAAGGGGTTCCAGGCCAACTACTCGAAGGACGGGAAGATGGTGATGCCGTCGCAGTTCGCAGGAGCGGAGATGCTGGCGAAGAAGTACAACCTTGACCGTGAGTCGGTTGACCGCTTCGGAGCGGAGAGCCAGCAGAAGGCGCTTGCGGCAACGAAGGCGGGCATCTTCAAGAAGGAGATCCTTGTGGTCGAGGGGCAGGACGGGAAGACCGGGGAGAAGGTGTCTGTGACAGCCGACGAGGGCATCCGTGCCGGCACCACCTACGAGAAGCTTGCTGGCCTGAAGCCGATGGCCGAGGGTGGAGTGCTTACACCGGCAACCAGCAGCCAGATCACCGACGGTGCGTCCGCCGTGATGATCTGCAACGAGCGCGCCGTGAAGAAGTACGGACTGAAGCCACGTGCCCGCATCCACGCCCTTGGACTTGCTGGGTCGGACCCCGTCATCATGCTTGAGGGACCGATCCCCGCCACAAAGTCTGTCCTGGCCAAGGCAGGAATGACCATTGACGACATCGACATGTACGAGGTGAACGAGGCCTTCGCGTCTGTGCCGATGGCTTGGGCCAAGGCCCTGGGTGCTGACCCGAAGAAGCTGAACGTGAGCGGAGGTGCGATTGCGCTTGGCCACGCACTCGGGTCCACAGGAACCCGTTGCATGACGACCCTGGTGAACGGGCTGGAGCGCACTGGAGGCCGCTTCGGTGTGCAGGCCATCTGCGAGGGAGGAGGCACTGCCAACGCCACCATCATCGAGCGTGTGTCCGAGGTGCGCCAGGCCAAGCTGTGAAAACTTTAAAACATATTAGCGTTGTGTTTTGCATTGTGCACAAGGGATGTCTGTGTGGAGTGGTACCATAGTGCTGCGCTTCGCGGTATTGTGACCACTCCATGCTAGTGCTGCTGTCGCGATTCTGCGGTGGCAGTGTGTTTCATATGCCCACGTGCACAGACGTTGCTTTCGTTTACATTTTATTTTTCAATTTCCTTTTTTTTCGTTCCCCATTTGTTTGGGTTTGTTTTGCACTACGCCACGTTGCGTGGCTGAAGCGTTTTGTGATTTCGAGTAAACGTTACCCCCACACCATTTCTTTTCTGTTTCGCACATCATACTGAGAGGGCAGCACATTGAAGTAGCTCGAACATTATTCCTTTCAGAATTTTCTACACACCACCAAAATGCCGATGGACGCCTACATTGTGGACTGTGTGCGCACCGCAGGAGGAAAGAGGAAGGGAGTTCTGTCGAAGTGGCACCCCGCTGACCTTGGTGCCTCTGTGGTGGACGAGGTTGTGCGCCGCTCGGGTGTGCCGCCTGCCGCTGTGGAGGACGTGATTGTGGGGTGCGGCACGAAGCTAGGTGCGCAGGCAGGGAACATAGGGAGGAACATTGTGCTGTCGTCGAAGGTGCTGCCGGAGTCTGTTCCTGGGAGCACTGTTGACAGGGCGTGTGGCAGCTCGCAGCAGGCGCTGCACTTTGCGGCGCAGGCTGTGATGAGCGGAACACAGGATGTGGTGATCGCTGCAGGCGTCGAAGTCATGTCGTTGGTGCCCATTGGAACACATGTCACCGATTGCGTGAGCCGTGGTCACCCTACAAATGAAAGCATCGGCTTCCAGACACGATACGCACATCACGGAACAGGCGACAGCCCTGTTGATCCGACACAGTTCGCAGGAGCAGAGATGCTCGTTTCAAAGTACGCACTTACCCGCGAGGCACTGGACTCTTTCGGTGTTGCCAGTCACGCAAAGGCGCAGGCAGCAACCGCCAATGGACACTTCAAGAAGGAGATCCTTGTGGTCGAGGGGCATGACAAGAAGCTTGACGTGCGTGTGTCTGTGACAGCCGACGAGGGCATCCGTGCCGGCACCACCTACGAGAAGCTTGCTGGTCTGAAGCCCCTGGCGGAGGGTGGAAATATTACTGCAGCAACCAGCAGCCAGATCACCGACGGTGCGTCCGCCGTGATGATCTGCAACGAGCGTGCTGTGAAGAAGTACGGACTGAAGCCACGTGCCCGCATCCACGCCCTTGGGCTTGCTGGGTCGGACCCCGTCATCATGCTTGAGGGACCGATCCCCGCCACAAAGTCTGTCCTGGCCAAGGCAGGAATGACCATTGACGACATCGACATGTACGAGGTGAACGAGGCCTTCGCGTCTGTGCCGATGGCTTGGGCCAAGGCCCTGGGTGCTGACCCGAAGAAGCTGAACGTGAGCGGAGGTGCGATTGCGCTTGGCCACGCACTCGGGTCCACAGGAACCCGTTGCATGACGACCCTGGTGAACGGGCTGGAGCGCACTGGAGGCCGCTTCGGTGTTGTGGCGATCTGCCAGAGGGGTGGCACTGCCAACGCCACCATTATTGAACGTGTGTCCGAGGTGCGCCAGGCCAAGCTGTGATTTTATCGTATTTGGTGCGTGGCCTACACGCCACATCCAACGTGACAAAGTCTACCACACTCACTTTCACCCCTGCATTCCTTCCTCCTTCCTTTCCCCCCACCCCCCATCCCATCCCATCCCATCCCACTTCAGCGTTGGTAGTGACCTACACTAAAATGTACACTGCGCCATTCCAGATGGTGGAGCTGCCTCCAGCACCGATATTCTTTACCCCTAAGCCGAAGAATGTGTGTCCGCCAAGTAAGTGCAAAAAGCGGCATGAGATTATTCCGCCGCCTGTTGAGTGTGATGGGGCTAAGCGGCCTGCTCACCGCCATGGCAACCGTGTGCAGGCACGCGCCACCTCGCCGCCACTGCGCGGACGTTATGCGCAGTCTCCTGCACGCAAGACTCCCGAGCCGCCACAGTCGCAGCAGACGACAGTGCGTACCCAGGTCTACCCGGACCGCGCGACGTCACCTATTCTAGGCGACCCTGCAACTGCAAAGGCACGGAGGCCGAAGCCGCTCCACATGCAGACCGCAGGGAAGGGGTGCGCAGAGTCGTGTGAGGGCGACGAGGATGAGGCATGGCAGCCGTCGGGCTTTGATGTCTTGTCGACGTGCATGCTGCGTGTTGTGTCCAAGCTGCAGGGCTCGCTGGATGAGCGGTGGAAGCTGCTGTCTAACCTGCTGCATCAGTACGCGGCAGACGACGACGGGAAGAAGGCAGACGTGCCGCTGAAGGGCTTCTTCACCCGCGCGCTACTGCGTGCGGGGCAGACACCGCAGGGCGACTTCCTCAGTCTGCGACCCTCGCAGCCGATCACCTGCGCTGCGGCAGTCGTGCTGGACCAACTCCTGCTGCTTCTGCGTCGCTGCTTTCCTAGCTTGACCACCCTCATTATGGACGTGCGTGGCGTCATCCTTCGGTCCATATATGTGACCCCACTTCGAGATGGCGACATGCTGCCCTTTGACAACACTGACGACGAATTCGAATGTCAGGAACAACTCGGACGGAAGAGCGGGAAGACATACTTCCAGGCGACACGCGAGCTGAGTGCACGCCTTGGCGAGGACAACCCTCTGCTCTATGAAGACACGGAACACAAACGCGACAGGAAGACTTCTACCATCTCGCGCACCATCAGCATCTGGCAGACCGAGTACAAGAAGATCGTCTTCAAGGCGTGGTGGCAGCGTTTACTGCACCAGAAGGAGCTTGCACAGCGCGACAAAATAGAAGAGGATTTGATCCGCCGCATCGACGAGGTGCGCCAGGAGGTAACCGACAAGGAGGCAGCCATCGCACGCCTTGAAGAGCAGATTATTGCACTACAGAACACAAGCGACCTGGAACGCCGTCTCAAGCTTGCTGCGCAGGCGAAACAACAGCTTCAAAAAGACTTCGACAATTTAAGCGCAGACTGGAAGAAAGGCGAGGAAACGATTCGATGCCTGGAGGACACCGTTGCGGGATGCCATCAATTGGTCGCACAGCTGCAGAGCACCATCCAGCAGGGTGGTGCAGGGGTGTCCCCCGGAGAGAATCACACACCAAAGGAGTCAAAGTACCAGGCCCTCGTCCAGCACATCATCAAAGAGTCCTTCGAGCCGGAGGACGTCAGCGGAAGCATAGCAAATGCGTTACCCCTCAACTCACCGCCCCACAAAAGCAAGGCCTTCTCCCTTCACGATGCGAGCACAAAGAAACCCCCTCAGAAGCTCCCCACCATCAGCCTTCCCCTCAAAAGCAACCACATTCTTGATGTTCTCAACTGTGTCATTGAGGCGGCTGTAAAGGACTTTGCTTCCGAAGACCATGCCGAACCTGATGCACATAGTGGTCCAACGTTGGAGGTTGGGAAAGCGATGTTTGCGTCGTCTGCCCGCGAATCTGCGTTATTTGATGAGAATGGTGGGATGACGTGCTTGATGGAGGGCTTTGGAAAAGGAGCGCAGTTGTTTTTGCCTTATTTGGTGTTGTTTGCTGTGATTGATCCTTCTGTCGTGAGTATGTCCGCGATATCAGCGAAGACAATTCTAAAGAACGACATGGACGACGAACACAAAGCACGCACCGTGCTGCACTACGCAGAGAAGCTAGGCCTCCGCCTCTCGCTCCAAGCACATCAACTGATCAACCCCAACTCTGCTGCACAGCACGTTGCCCTATCCTCCTTCATCTTCGTCAAGCTTGCAGGCGACGTCGACGTAGATCCTTCAGAGGATAACTGCACAGTCCACCTCCCTGCTGCAAGCGGGGACACACCACAACCGTTCTCCCTTATCATCAGCGATGAGGACGATCGACAGCATGAAGACGTTGTTGATTGCAAACCCAACTTTGAAGCAGGGTATGCTGCTGTGTTGGCGGACCTGCAGGACAAGGGAGAGGCGATTGTTGCGAGCCTCGCGAACTGCTTGCGGACAAGGAGTGTTGCGTTTGGTGCGACGAAGCTGAGTGTCAACTCCTGCCTTGAGAAGATGAGTGGTGTACAGGCGCGGACTTACAACGTCTCTGAGTCGACCGACATGACACACTTCTGTGATGTGGCTGCCATCGTCAACGCCTTTGAAGACGGGGCAGAAGACTCCTTCCGTGACACCCACGAAGAGCTCTGGGCATCACACCCCGTCGCTGGAGGTGCCATGCTCACACCACCCCGCAAACGACTCCACATAGAAGACGAGACCGCCCTCAACTCCGTCCTCCTCTCTAACTACATCTCCCTGCGCAAGCTTTTCAAAAAGGATGCAGTCAGCGACCCTCCGGGGTACCCAATATCACGTCTTTGGGATGTGCTGCGGATGTGCCATTTGACGAAGGCGGGAAGTGAGGATGTGGATAAAAAGATTGCGCAGATCAACATAGCCGGTCTTGATGGGAAAGGGCAGGCTCCGCCTGCACGCAGTGAAGAGGAGTACACCAAAGAGGACTTTGTGGCGTGTTTGGAGGCGTACAGCGTGCCAGAGGAGACAGTGTTGACGCCTTCACAGTGGGTGTATGTGTTGTTGTTGGTGGCGTCCGATGTGTTCAGTGCAGGGGTCCACAAACGGCTGGCCCTGCATGAGAAGTTCTACTTCCTCGTGGAGAAGAAGCTCTTCTGCTATCTAGACGTGTGTGACATAACAGAGTTCAGAGAAGTGGTGTACCACACAGACGTCCAAGACGTGCTCCAAGAGTACAGCGTCAAGCTCCGCTTTGTCTTCGATCACTACGCAGAGAAAAAGGCCCGCATGGCCTTCAACCAGTACGTCGTCTTCCTCGCAGACGCAGGTGCCGTTCTCGGAACGGACCTAAGGGCAGCACGGCCAGGAGGCGAGCAAAAGCTTTCAGTATGTTATGGGGTGCTAACAGAGAGTAGGAAAAGGCTTTTGCGTTTTAGGGATCGTGTGCACTCCCTACGTTCCGTCGGCGCCCCGGCGCTCATTGGATTCAGCAGACGCACAGTGTTGTGTTCCAGGACGTTTCTATTGTTTCTGTTAGGTTACCAGCTTTCTGAGGGCCTCCTGTACACAGCGTTTTCAGACTTTTATCTATGTTTTGTTGAGGGTTTTGTGAGCCCGGTTTTTGTAAAAAGTTGTGTTTTGCATTGCCACTTCATAAATCCTTGGAGCGGAACACCCAGGACGATGCACGAAACCACTCAGATGTATTATTTGTTTTTTGTTTTTTTTTAATGTTCTCGTGGCTCACCTCTACGCCCCCTTTCGGGCAAAACCTACCTCAACCCAACACATAACCTACCACAGGGGACTGTCTGCTGCGACATCTACACTGCAGTACGGGAGGTTGTGTCGACGTCTGGCGATGCGATCAACTTTAGTGCCTTCACTGAGATTCTTTGCTGCATTGCGATGTACGACAACGCGACACGACCGTACATTCCGTTGGCACGCTCACTACGGAAGTTTTTGGAGCTGCGTCTGTTACGGAGCATAGCAAGAAAGCTGCCGAATATTGACACACTGCAGCAGAAGCCGTGCATGACCAGCAGGCTCGGATGTGGCGACGAAGTAGCCGTTACAGTCAAGGAAGGCCAAAGAAGCGCCTCCCGTGCTCCGTCCACCGTCGACTTCAGCAAGACCCCACGCCCTGCCGCCCCCAACAAAACCCTCTCCCCCACAACGCCCGCAGAATCGCCACAAAAATTTCTCCTCGGAGATGCAAGGCGGGTTTCATGGCTCTCAAGAGGTTCCCGGGTGTCAATTCGTGGATCTACGCATCGGTGAAGGGAGAATAGTGGAAGAAGGAAGAAGGGTCTCACAGATTCTTCCGAACTGTGAAACATTGTTCCCAAAAGAGTTTATAAAAAAATGGTTGAAAATGATTTTTTTTTTTTTGTAATCACCCCTTCCCAATAAGCCCCGAGTAGGTTTACGTCGTGCATTCTCTTGTGTTCCTTCTCTTGAAACCAGCTCCTCAAACACGGGTTTCTTCGCACTCTCTCACCCCCATATCACTGACGACCTCACAGCTTGTATTATAACAAAATAAAACATGTCGAACGAACCTATTTCCGAGACGCTTGGCGCTTCGACTGCCATTGTCGCGACACCCACCACACCGTCGAAGGGACTTGCCCTTGAGGGCACGCGCAAGACACAGACGATCCGTGTGAACGACCTGCAGTACAGTGTGGACATACCCGAGACGAAGGACACCCCTGCCACAACACGTGCGATCCTGCGTGACGTGAACCTCACCATCCCCCCATCCTCACTGACGGCGGTGATGGGCTCCACAGGCGCAGGCAAGACAACAATGCTGAACATGCTGGCAAACAGAATCTCGCCCACCTCAGGCACGATCAAGCTGAACGGACGTGACTACGCAACCCAGGGCAACTCTGTGCAGCAGCATCTCGGGTACGTCATGCAGGATGACAAGCTGAGCGCCACTGACACTGTCCGCGAGTCTTTGATGTTTGGAGCCCGTCTCCTGCTGCCTGAGAGCACCAGTGTGTCTGAGTGTGAGGCACGTGTGCAGGACATCATTGACGAGCTGGGTCTGCAGGCGGTTGCAGACCAGCTCATTGGTGCTCCTGCTGCGGGTGGACGTGGTATTTCAGGTGGTGAGCGGAAGCGTGTGGCGATTGGCCTGGTGCTGATCCCCGATCCTGACATCCTGCTTCTGGACGAGCCGACCACTGGACTGGACTCATTCACAGCAGAGTCAGTGACTGCCACACTCAGGGAGCTTGCCCATGCAGGGAGGACTGTGATCTGCACGGTGCACCAGCCCTCGTCAGAATTGTTCAAGACTTTCACTGACCTGCTTCTCATGGCCACTGGGAGGATTGTGTACTTCGGGAAGGCAGAGGACTCGATGTCGTACTTCGACAAGAAGGATTACGCCGTGCCGCAGTACACCAACCCACCTGACTACTACATGAAGCTTCTGCGGACAGGACTCACAACAGAGGAGAAGGGAAGCCTGCGGAATGTGCAGCAGGGGCACGAGGTGAGTGAGCGTCTTGCAGACCTGTGGGTCGAGCACTCTGCAGCGAACAGGAGCCCGACGCTTCTGCCTGCAGAGGAAGTGGAGGACGACGTGGAGGTGGAGAACAGCTATGCGGTTGGGTTCGGGAGGCAGTTCCGTGCGCTCATGATGAGGAACACCAACGCGATTTCCCGCAACGAACGTCTCTTCAAGAGCAGGGTCATCAGTTCGCTTATGCTAGGTTGCATCACTGGTGTTGTCTTCTTCAGACAGGACGACGAGCCTGCAGGTGTGCGGGCAAAGCAGGGAGCCATCTTCTACATGCTCGTCAACCTTGCGATGGTCTCCCTCCACTCTGTCACGCACACCTTTGCTCTGGAACTGAGCCTTGTCATGCGTGAGCAACAGGCCAACATGTACAGCATCTCTGCTTACTACTGGTCGAAGACTGTGATTGAAATCCCCTTCATGGTGCTGTTCTCGGGCCTGTATGCCACATCCCTGTACTTCATTGTCGGACTGCGTGAGACTGCAGAGGCGTTCTTCAGCTTCTTGCTGATGGTGGTGCTGCTTGCGTTTGTTGGGCAGAGCTTCGGGATGCTGATCAGCGCTGCTGCCCCCTCGCTGGAAATGGCATTGGTGCTGGGGCCACTGGTGTTCCTTCCCATGTCGCTTGCATCTGGGTTCTTAACGACAGAAATGCCTGTGTGGCTGATCTGGCTGGAGAAGGTGTCCTTTGTGAAGTGGGCCTTTGAGGGAGCAGTGTACGCTGAGTTAAACGGAAAGACCCTCGACTGCCCTGAGAACCTGACTGTGCCCTGTCTGGCAACAGGTGACTTGGTTCTGGAAGATATTGATATTTCGGATGCATCTGTCTGGCGCAGTGGCGTTATTTTGATCTCGTACTACGTCATTCTGAGGATCCTGACGTGGCTGGTGCTCCTGAAACGTGTGAAGGCGGCTGGTGGAGTCCAGCAGTAGGTCAGTTCATATTGCCTTTACTCTGTTTTGAAAGACGTACGCCCTGCAAATTCTAGAAGACTGTGTGAGACAACATACCTGGATATGTCATAAACTATTCTCTTAACCTCTTTCATCGTTTTCCATTGTCAACTTATTATTTCTTTGAAGATGTGTATGCACGTGAGGCATATTCATTCCGCCCTATCTTTGTTTTGAGCTGTTGAGTATGGTTCATAGCCATACAATATTTACCCACTTTCTCTTGCGGGTGAATGTGTGTGCACAAAGTGCCGCATTCATCTTATGCAATTAACAAATTTTGCCGTTGCTCTTTTATTAGCATATTTCTCCCACCTATCTGTCGTCACCACGGAGCACTTTAGGTGCTTTTTTTCGCCTGAGTTGTGAACATCGTGGTGTCCCTTTTTTTGCGCGTGACTTAGACGAATTTTTTTTTTTATCGCAAGAATTTTTCACTTTTGAGACTCTGTTGCAGATTCAGAATTTTGCCTAACTCACACAAACTTTTTGGAAATGGCGTTACTGGGGGGTCAAATACAAGACCCCCCCCTGAATAGTAGACCCCCTGGAGAAATCCTGGGGGATTTTTGTTTTGGTTTTTTATTACCGTTTTCGATTCATCGCTTTACTTCAACCGTCTGAAATGCTGTTCATTCGGGATGCCGTTTGTTTGTTTGCTTATTTGTGAACGTTTCCAAGATTTTTTTCCATAATATCATACCATTGGGAATGCAGGGGGGAAAATAGCGGCCTCAGAGTACGAACCTAGGGACCATTGTAGCTCTGCCCGTCTCCCTATCCTTTTTACACGGTTCGTGCTGTGTTGGTTTTTTTTCTTCTTTTTTTCCCCCCTTGCTTCTTTCGCTGGCTGGCTTTTGCTACCTGGTATCTTGTGTTGCCATTTCTCTGCTCACGTGGCGGAGACACCTGACCTCGCAACGATGATGTTTGCAAACGCCAAGCAAAGCAATGTACTTTGGTGATTCCCACTTTGAATCTTATTCAAAGGTACCCCCACATACCCGACCTTCCCTGCCTACCTACCCACTAACTGTGCCCCAAGGTACCTCACAGATGTACCCACCTAGGAAGGAATCCTTTTTCACGGAAAGCACAGCGCCAGAATCGAACCAAAGGGTACCGCGTCCCACCCATGCCCATGGCATTTCTGAGATGTGTGTTTTTTTGTAGTTCAGCATTTCCATCCGTTTTTGTTAATAGGTGACTAAACACTGTGAGGCTCGGTTCATTTTCACAATTTGTGGTTCTCTTGTTGCTTGTATTTCCAACTGATTCTTGTCTATGTCATCATTTTCTCTTGTTTTTTTTGTTTTTTATTCGCGTTCAACCCGAGTTTTGGTTCAACAACCCACTGTTGTTTCCAATACCGCAATAAACACTGTTTGACTTTTGTTCGCACGGAGCCCTCTTCCTCCTCCTCCGACTCCTCTGTTGAACAGAGTCTCCTTGCCGATGCACCCGCTACCAGAAATGGTCTTAGGGCAGACCCTGTTTCCTTGTTTCCCTGTTTGTTACTGGTGACGATAAAAAAATTCCGTTTCATTTTCGTGCAGCTGTGGACGTGGTTTCCTGCAAATGACTGCTATTCTGTAGTCAAGATGCCTGGAGTGGTCCGGGTTGTATGGGCGAAAGGGAATGTGGTGTTTTGCACAGTAAAGTGGAGTATATGTACCTGCGTCCCAGAGGCGTTTGTACTAAAGGGGGGGACCAGCGAATATTTACGTCCTGGCCTCTTCGCATTCCTGCTTTAGGGGATCCTACTCAGAACAAAATTACCGCACGGTGCAGTCTGTCCTGGAAATGTCGGACCCTTTTGTCGGAGTCCGAGGGGGTCCGACAGTCGGACCCCCTGAGTCCGACAGTCGGACTCAGGGGTCCGACTGTCGGACTCACAGTCGGACCCCTGAGTCCGACTGCCGGACCCTGGGGTCCGACAGGCACACCCAGGTGCCCAGGTACCCAGGTACCCAGGTACCCAGGTACCCAGGTACCCAGGTACCCAGGTACCCAGGTACCCAGGTACCCAGGTACCCAGGTCCAGGTCCAGGAACAGGTACCCAGGAACAGGAAAAAAGTCGTGAAAGAGCAACCACAGCTCCACATGACAAACACAAAAGTGTCCAGTCACGTGGGGCATTCATGCACTGAGGAGATAATGATCCAACAATTTACAAGAAAGATTACTTAACCTACTGCTGGAAATTGCCAGGTCGTAGTAACACACAAAGTGTGCCTCCGTTCGGGAAGACCGGATATTCTAGAGACCAGAAAGGCCTCAAGAATATCTTCCGGTAGTCAAGGTAGAACCGAGTGAACGGCCCAAGACCCCCGTGGAGAAGTTAAATGTTGTAATGCTATCAGGTAGAAACTGCGAACACTGTCTTACCCTCCTCAATGCATGGTGGTTGATGTCTTCCACAACAAATTTCCTGTACCCAGGTACCCAAATTCCCAGACCCACGCAGTGGCACATGACCGCCAAGTGTGAGTGACCCACACATGAGGGAATGCGACACTACGCAAAATTTACCACCAGACCCTGTCTTCGTGCACCTGAAGTACAACGCCGCAGACAGGCCAAACATGCGTTGGACTCAGAGGAATGCCCGCTGTGCAGGTATCAAACATGAGAACAACTCCCAGCAACAAGGGGCGCCTTTTGGCGGGCGTTGTTGAGGGTGTTTGGGGTGCAAAGTTTTCCACAATTTTGATGCGCGGGTACAGAAGTGTTGTCTTGTTCTTTCATCTCTAGGAATGTAAATGTCAATCGCGTTTAACTACCACGAGGGCTTGTTTAGTGAACCCACGAGGGGTCGAAGGGGGTTGGTTATCCCATATCTATCAAAGGTTGTGTCGACCAGGCGAATCCACTATGTTACGCTGTACGTTGTTAAATCCGAAGAAATAACGCTTTAGCAGCCGCAGGAAGTTTGTTAAAAAGAGTGCCTCACGCTACACAAACCACCACCCGCGATTGACTTAGATGTTATAACAAAGAGAATTCAGAACAAAACAACACCCTGCCCCATACACACTAAATTGTCATGCTTCAAGACATGCCTGGGCCAAAATTGCTGTGACAAAAAGGCAACAAGACCACCCACAAGGAGTGTGAAATGTGCACTGGTTTTCTGGGGGAACGCAATATTTTCTTGTGCCTCGTCCTCCGCAAGCAGAGGACAGACTTTCCGGAAGGTTTCCAAAGTCGAATTTCTTGCACTAGCTATGCTCCCTGGGTTAAATGGCAATAGCAGTGACTGACAAAGTGTACCCATCCCCCTTCCACCCCAGATCTTAGTCCGCAAACTCAGAATGGATTGATGCGGGTGATACTCTTTGGATTTTGAGTTGCTGAATGTCGGAGACGCGGCGAGGCTTCTCATCACAATCGCAGATGCAGTTCAGATTTCACGATCCTGTGATGAGTGTAAATGTGGAGTGTGATTAATGAATGAAATGTATGGTGTAGAAACGCAGTTATCGGGAAAGGTGAGGTTAATGTGGTAAAAAAAGGGGATAAAACTCGTGTAATTTTGTGAATTCCCACAAAGGTGGGTGATAATGTGCCCTTTGTCACTCAATTGTAACCGAGAATGTATGGGAGAATGAAATATTATTTCCCAACCCAACAACAACGATAAAGCGTGAAGACAATAAATGAAATCAAAGCGGAATAAATTTGAGGTTTTGTGAGGCACTCAACGAGTGTGCCGGCTCTGTGGCGTCACGGAGCCACCAACACTCCCCAGTCATTTTTCCTGCGCTTCCAGGAAAACTCGCGTTTGCGACCAGGCCGAAACGAAAAAATTTAATTCACAGCAAACAGGTGTGAGGGAGAAGAAAAGAAAGTGAACAAAAACGAAAAAACAATGTTTTTCTGAAATGTGATGTTGTTGGG
Source organism: Rhynchopus sp. YZ270_cl-10 (assembly GCA_964035575.1). Lineage (NCBI taxonomy): Eukaryota > Euglenozoa > Diplonemea > Diplonemida > Diplonemidae > Rhynchopus > Rhynchopus sp. YZ270_cl-10. The sequence goes on from OZ037851.1 coordinate 1,132,652, forward strand.
GTGGGGAGAATAAAACAGTTCCAGAAAAGCTCCTGCGTCGGTTTTCTTTTGGTTAAAAAAATCACTCAGTAAAAAAAAGAACTTTTTCATCACTCCCCTCAAACACTGCCAAAACGAAGAAGGACAGGATGTATGACACTTACGGATACCAAGTCTCAGCGGGTATGAGAAGCAAGGAGGTGTACAAGAAGAAATGGGACGAGTTCTTGCGGTTTTCAAACCTCGAGCGACTTGGTCCGCTTTGTATTGACACGGACCTCGACACCCCGACATGTACTGGCTTTTGAGAAAGGCAGTCGGTTCCTCGGTAGATTGCGTGCAAGTGAGGGAATATCCATCTGCTTGGAAGACGTCAAAACACCAAACATAGTATTTCGCGACATAAAGGGCAGATCAAATACTCACTGCCTTACATTCTCGGTTACAATTGAGTGACACAAAGGGCATATAATCTGCAAAATTACACGAGTTTTATTTCACTGAGTTAGATAATTATTATCTCATGAAATAAAGTGAACATTATTTCACGAGGTGGTGGGTGACTCAAACTGGGGCTCAACTTCACGAAGCGAGTGGAGTTCAGCATTTTGATTTCATGAGTGAAGTGAGTGTAATCATAAAAGTGATGTCACGAGCGATAGCGAGTGGGTATCACGTATTCCAGTTTGTGAATCACCCATCAGTTAAATAATGTTCACTTTAGTTTTCGATACGTAATTTTATACCACGCGTGAAAAACGTAAACAGGTGAAAAAGTGAGTGAAATAAGATTCGTTTTATTTCACGTTTTATTTCACGCAAATCGTGAAGGATTGGGTGGGGGAGTGAAATAAAAGATCACGGAGTGATCTGAAGGACACGACGTGTTCTTCCCTGGGCTCGTTCGCTCCTGAAAGTCTGTTGAAACGGAGGAAATCGTCCCATGTTTTCCTGTACTGCACACCACTGTTCATGTCGTCGAACAAGTTGTCATATGCATCCTCCATCTCCGCAAACTTGCGCGTGGGTTTAGGCATGTGTGTAAGAGGCAATAAATAATCTGTAATTTGAAGTGTGGTGGTGTGAGGGGTGGAGCGTGGGCTCAACGTTCCACTGTTTACACCTATAAATACGTTTTTCACTTGTGGAATAAAATTACATATTGAGTGAAATAAGAACATTTTCTTGCACTTGCCACTAAAAAGGCACCCTCGTGACTCTCTCACTCTTATTCCCCTCGCTTCGCTCGGGAAATAACGCACTCGGGCACCTTTTTAGTGGCGCGTGAAATAAAATAGTTCTTATTTCACTCGAATAAATAGTTATTATCTCACGGGCAATAATGTTGTGCTGCGTTTTCGAAATTCCTACAGTATATTTGACAAATGATGTATGACCACCTAGTACGGGGCGTCAAGGTTGGGTATGGTGAACAGTTCCTCGAAGTCCTATGACTGCAACCCTTTTGGTTGCATGCGCAGATCTCCTCCACATTGCTTTTGCGCCTACTCTCGGCATGGGTTTTGTTTTGTTCTTTGTGTGCGGAGATAATGTCTACTGTATTTTGTGTAATCTCCAGGAAGGAATTTCGAAAACGCGGCTAAACATTATTACACAAGTGAGATAAAAAATTGTTGGCTCTCTCTCTGTTGTTTTGGCTTTTGTTTTTTTGTCTATTTGTGACGAGGCCTGGAACACCTGAACATAGGCATATCTGGAAAATCTATCTGAGGTGTGGCAAATTAAATATATTCAAGCGTGTGGTTGAGGCGCACCTAAACATAAGTAAGTGCCAAGTCTGAACATTTATTTTCAGAGGCCTTAGTGAGGCTGTTTCGGCCTCGTTGCATTGTATCATGATGTAATAAGGTTCACATACTTTCGATTCAAAGAAGAGAAAGCACACAAGAAAATAAAATGCTGCAAACCACTGGGTGTGTTGTTTGCATCTACACAAGTAACTGAAAGTTAAACATTTACATACCTTGTCTTCCCCGTAGCCTCCGCCTTCGCTGCTGTCAAGCTGCCTTCTCTTGGTACCCAGTACCCAGTACCCAGTACCCAGTACCCAGTACCCAGTACCCAGTACCCAGTACCCAGTACCCAGTACCCAAATTGGTCGCCCCCTGGTTGGTCGAGAACCTAAAAATGCAAAAAAACGCAAAATTCATGTGTTTTGACCATGTCTGGGTACACCAAATACACACCTCTGAACAAGCCTATACCCAGTAGTAGGCAACAAGCGCTATTTTTTGACCAAGAAAAAAAAAATCCCCCAAAAATTGGGTGTAGTAGGTCATAAAATGGCCCAAAAAATTCAAAGAAAACCTCAGATTGACCAAACAATGAAAAAAATTTTCAAGTCAAATTTTCAGCCAAAATACGGCTATTTTGGTAAAACCATGTGTACTGTAGTGGCTATACAAGGCGATTTTCGGCCAAAAAAATTTTTTTGGCCAAAAAAAAAATTTTTTTTTTCGGCCCAAAAAAAAAAAAATTTTTTTTTTTGGGTCCGACTGTCGGACCCCAGAGTCCGACAGACGGACCCCTGAGTCCGTCTGTCGGACTCAGGGGGTCCGACTGTCGGACTCAGGGGGTAAGTCCGTTATTTACACACTCCAAGCACGACAGACCGCACCGTGCGTACAAAAAAAAAAATATATATATATATATATTAGTAAGCTTCTGGCCATCTCCCATGTACTGGGGGGGGGCTAATAAAGTATACGGTGCTAATAAAGTATACGGGGGTAATAAAGTATACGGTGCGGAAACCCATTTTGAGCGTGGAAATCTGTGAAATAAAGTATACGGTTTTTGTGTACATTTTTCTTACTAAAAAAATTTTTCAGCATTTTTTGCACAAAACATGGATGTACAAAGTACTTGATTACTTTTTTTCACTTTTTTTGGTGTACTTCAAGTACTTGATCGATTTAAAAAAAAAAGAAAAAAATATTTTTTTCTTGCTTCAATTTTTCCTTCAAGTACTTTCACTTTTTTTGTACTTGATTACTTTTTTTGTTGCATCAAGTACTTGAATTGGCAAAAAAAGTAAAAAAAATGGAAAAGTACTTGAATTTATTCAAGTACTTTTCCATTTTTTTGCCGAATCAAGTACTTGATGCAAAAAAAAAAGTAATCAAGTAAAAAAAAAAAAAAAAACGGGTCAAGTACTTGAAGTATCAAGTACTGGGATTTTTCTACTTTTTTTTACTTTCTGGAAAAAAGTACTTTGTACATCCATGACAAAAAATCGAAAATTTTTTTTTTTTGATTTCGGTGGTCCGGATTCTGTGCGTGCTGTGATGGGGTCACTTTGCGCTGAGAAACGAGTATTTTTGACCTAAAACGCGTGTATCAGTTTTTACACGATTGGTGCTGATGGGGTTCAGATTTGTGAAAATTTAAGTCACCAAAAAATTGTTCATTTTTCCACATTGACCCCACCACTGGCTGGGATTGGCCCAAAAATGCCAATGGTGGTGTTTTCGCGAGGTTTCGGCTACTAGAAACCCCAAAATAACAGTGATTTTTTTTTTCTTCCACTTTTCGTTTTTTGGCCATTTAAGCAGTAATTCCCGCCGAATAAAGTATACGTATACTTTAATAGCTCCCCCCCCAGTAACTGCAGGCCAAAAAAAACACCAGAATAGGTCGCAGACTGGCCGAAAAAATACAAAAAAAAATTCACCCCAGAACCCTTTTTTGATTGTGGTGGTATGTGGAAATGACACCGATTCGTAACAGACAAAGCCCACCTACACATAACACATCGTACACATTACCCACTGTTGTATTTTTTTGACTCCCCTTCTGCCCCCCCCCCCTGGGAACAATGGGTTCAATGACGTCCCAGTTGCCGAAGGAGGTATGTGGTTTGAGACAGCGCAGCTATTGTGCAGCTGTACCTACGCACTCAATGTGATTAGGCATGGATCGCATGCCATGGTAACTAAGCACATGAGGCTTGGCTTAGGCTTAGGTTCATCCTATGGCATTTTTTTTTTTTTTGATGAAAATACTTTGATAAATTGTTGGAGTTGTGTAGTTGCCTTAGTTGTGTTGCCACAGTGGCGCAATCTCCACTTTTTTTTTGAGCCCCCGAAAAAAAAACATGCAAACTGCCAGGACTTTGACAATTTCTGTGTGACAGCATTGATGCATAAAGAGCACACACGTTACGTGACCAAACACCTCATATTTGTCGTTTTCTTTTATCCGAAACCAAACACCAAAAATACAGATCACAGACGGCTTCTTGGAACTGGACGCAAACAAAGACGGTGTCGTCAGCATTAAAGAACTTCAGGATATGATGCTTCAGGTATTCACCTTCGCTGCATCATTAAAGTAAACGCCCTCCCCATCCACCCCATCTGACAAAGTTTAGTTTCAGGAACTTTTCTCTTCCCCCCTTAATGCACCATTTAACTCCCTTTTCGGTTGAACGCGAGGCTTATGTCATTGTACACACCTTTCTTTACTTCACCACCCATTTATTGAAGGTTTGATGCAACTTAGTTGGTCGTTACAGATTATTCTGTGCCTACTATTCCTCCATTATACCCCATATCACTCCACCCCCAATCACCCAATCAGGTGTATCCAAAGTACGGTGTGGAACCCTACGAGATAGCAGACCTGAGCAGTCTCATATTACGAGCTGCTGACGACGATGAGAGTGGTGTTATCAGCATTGAGGAGTTCGCGCAGAATAGGCAGCTGCAGGAGCTTGTTGTGGAGAAGCTTGAATGCGATAAGGCGATGCGGGCGGAGCTGCGCATGCTCAAGCGGAAGGGGGCGCGTGTGGGGGCGCAGGAGTCAGGCCGCATCCGTGCACTCTTTGATAAATACGACAAAGACAAATCTGGTGCGCTCGACACCACCGAGCTGCTCGGTGTCCTCAAGGACCTCTGTAAGCTCCCCATATCCCATCAAGAAGCACGTCTCATCCTCGAAGAAATCGACCAAGACCACAGCGGAAAAGTCGAACCCGGAGAAATGATCGATTGGTGGCCCACCGTCGAGCAGTTTCTCTCAACCCACGAAGAGCGCATCAAACCTACCAAAAAGAAAAAGGGTGCTCCAGGTAAAGCCAGGAGTTAGAGAGAGAGAGAGGGGTTGAGAAAAGAAGAAATGGATAGAGTTGTTTGATAGACAAAGTTGAACAATGTTGGGCGGAAAGAAATTTTTTTTTGAAACCAGAAAAAAAACCTCCACTTCCCCTGCAAATGTGGATTGAAAAGCAAAAAAGCAGGAGGTTTTTTTTGGGGAGAAAGGGAAGGGAAGGGAAGGGCTATCTTTTTGTGCTAATTATTCCCTGTTAGTTGTCAATCATGAGAAAAGATTGAGCGCTTGGGGTTTACACAGGTAACTACATTATTCCAACAATTTGAAAAGAAAAGAAAAGAAAAAAAAATGAAATGAAAAGAAACGAAGAAAACAAAACACGTAGACGCATGTAGTATGGTGAGGTGCATCCTCGGTTGTCTGCACTGATACAACAGATGAAAACATAATGTTCGAGACTGTGTGTGGCTTTCAGCTCACCCCTCCCGGTCTCGAGAAAAGAAAAAAAAAGAAAAAAAAAAAGGCAAGAAAACAAACATTTGTAGGGGAGATAATGATTCATTTCGAGACAAGATTTGTCTTCTGTACATTTATCTTCGTATACGTTTGAGGAGGTATTTTTGAGTTTTATTTTTTTGAAACACGGCAGTGCCTTAGAAACACACCTTTATTGCTCGTTAGAAAGAGAAGCGCGGAAAAGCAAGAATGAAATAAAAAGAAACAACTTACGTTAAGTCTAAACCTTTACTCTGACTGGAGTAAATATTGACACAAAAAAAAAAAAAAAACAACCAGAGTTTCCTGGACAGTTACCACCTGATTTTTGCCTGAAAATTGGTTGGAGTTTAGTGGAGTTTTTGGTATTAAAGACCACTTTAAACTACACCAAATTTCAGGGAAAATCAGGTAGAGTTACAGGCTGTCAAAATGGAAGCTCCAATTAGCAACAGAATAAAAAAAAAGGTTAATGACGAGAACCTGGTGCCCAGAATGGCTTATTCACCCCCATTCCCCTGCTTCCCTTGCATGTTCTTCCTTTTACATTCCCCCCCCGTTGTGATTATTCACCGATTTTCACACCAAAGAAAAACATGCGAAAAAAAAATTACCTCATTATCCGTGCCAACAAAATGCACTGTACATTCCTCTCTTCCCCCCCTAAAAAAAAAAAAAATTACAGTTTCAGTTTAGTCTTTTTCCGTATTTTTTTTTCTCCTCTCATATTGGTCCTTTCGTTTTTACATTTGGACCCTGTGAACAAAATGGCGTGGTTTAATACAACTCCTTTCCCTGTTTGCTCAGAAAAGATTGTTGTTTTTAAATATCATTTGGGCTTGGGATGAGATACGTTCCATCCGGTACTCTCTTGTGTGAAAGGGAGCGGGCAAATGAAACAAAAAATTCCACGAAATGAGAGAACCGTGCGGAGCTCACAAAAAAAGCGACGTTATTTTTTTGTTTTTTGAACAAGACAAAAAAATGGATCTAAGTCTTCAGGCGAGAGCAGCCTATCTCAGTTGGTGATTGTCAACAACTAGACCTTATTTTTATTTTTCAGATGTAAAACCACGAAATGAATGTAGGACTGCATGGTTGAGGTCCATGTACACTGTCGCGAGAGGGTTTTTGTACTTCAACTCATATTTTTTGGATGAGCTCGACTGAGATGCGTTTTAGCACGTTTCAACTACTTTTTTTTTTATACCTACAAGCGTAGCTTAAAGGAGAAATAGTTCCTCAGATACGGTCGCCAATCACCCCTCAAACAGGGTAATTGTGCAATCAACGAAAAAACCTTTTTTCCTTTTACTTACCTATCAGAGTTTCTATTTTTTTTCAAATAGGGCATCAGAGCAGTCAGAGCCTGCTGCCGTTGCAACAGTATGGGGAAGTGGTGCCTGTTCGATTATCCCCTTTGTGAGAACGGAGGTGGTTTCGTGAGGATTCAATGGTGCACAACTCGCCACTCTTTTTTTTTTTTATTCAGTGCCTGCAGGGCGTTCGCTATCGCCATCGTTTTTTCCTGATCGTGGCGAAATGCCAAAAAACCCGAAATTTTTGCTTTTTTACTAGTGCTTAAAATAGGTCAAAAAAAATTTTCCGCCGGAGAGAAGCTAGTTCGTAGGGGTGAATCCCTGGTACTGAGTGATCAAAAAAAAATTGCGATTTGCGCGTGATCCCTTCCCAGGACTACAACCAGCAAAACGATGGAGAATTTCATCAATCCCCCCTCACTGAGGGTCTCTTTGTGCTGTTTAATCGAACAGATGTACAAGAGAGAGGCATCCGTCATATGAGACTTCATCCTTATTTTGATTATTTTCAATAAACTAACCCGTCTCTCTGCCTCCACCAAGGTTGAAGATAGAGTTGACACGAGTAGTGACGCTCGGAATGGGTTAGTGACACCTTCTATAACAGGGGGTACAGGACACCTTCAGCTGACTGCAGGATTGAGGAGCGAGCGGGAGTGCTGGGGAAACTTCCTCTCACGGCAGGCGGGTTTGCGGATGATTTTGAGTACAGTGGACACCCCCTCTGCGACCCCCCCTCCGGGGGGGTCGACAGGGTGGTGGGGAGAAATCTCTCTCTCTTTTTTTTTCTCCCTTTTTTTTATTTATTTCATGGGTAGTATCTGGATCCAGATTCCAGGTAATTCCAGAAAAATTCCAGGTATTCCAGATCTGGATTTTTTCTGGAATTAGGCTTTTTGCACTGTTGGTGACTGTGTGTATTTACGTACGTACCCCGAATTTGTCCATTTTGGCAAAGTGACCCCACTACTGGACGGACGGATTCCAAAAATGCAAATGCTGGTGTTTTTGGACGACGCATAATATCGCATAATATTCTTTCCCGGCCAAAAAACCCACACAAATTATAAAATGGGACCCCCCACTGTCAAGGACATGTCAATCTTGCCCCCTCCGGAACACCATGTGATGGAAATTCTAAAAAACCTTGTGTTTTTTAGTCTTTGCCATTGTCGCTGAAGCGCTCACTCCCTCTATCCCCGAGTTCTCTTCCTATTCAATACACAGAGGGGACAGAAAAGGAAGAGGGTAGACAGCAGCAGCAGTTCCAGCGGCAGCAGTGTCAGTGGCAGCGACAGCACCACCGAGTGTTTTGTCATCGTCCACACTCCCAGATCGGAATGTGCGTTTGTGTTGCGTGCAGATTTCTGCTTAAACCCACCTGGAATACACCTGGAATTACCTGGAATTGACCTGGAATCACCTGGAATACCTGGAAAAAACCTGGAATTTCACGAAAAATCTGAGAAACCTGGAATCACCTGGAACTGGATCCAGATACTACCCATGTTATTTATTTATTTATACAGGGTTTCGCCCCGGTGGGGCGAAGCCCTGGGGCGAAATAAAATGTCATTTTTTCAGGAAAAGATTTTTTTAACGAAAAAAAATATTTTTCGCCCCGGGGCGAACGCCCTGAGTGCCTGCGTCCGCCGGTGTACGGTGAGGTGTTTGCACTTTCAACTTCTCTTTAAAAAAAAAAATATTTCTTCCTTGAGCACGACCTCAAAGTGGATGATTGTGGAATTGTGTCTGCACAAGAACCAGATTATTATTTTTTCTCTTTTTTTTCCCCCAGTTCTTTTTCAGTGAAGTTCCTATCAACACCTTCGCTTTGTTTCCTTGGGACAGGAAATATATGGTTCTGAGAGAAGTGGTGTTCCCGAAAGGGCCCATATTGACAGGTCCTTGACATGTCCTTGACACAAGGTTTACAGGGGAAAATGACACACCCCCCCTATATTGGCATGTCCTTGACATGTCCTTGACATGTCCCCGACAGCAGATCGGTAACACCAAGAAGGGTTAAAAAAAACCTATTTTTGTCCTCTCCAACGGGGAATTTGCTGGAAAGTATGTCAACAATTTCAAATTAGCGTAGAACATTGTTACAAGGCATTTTTTTTTTTTTGGTTATTCTACCCTTAACAAAAACCCCATTTCCCCCGCCCCTCTTTTTGTAACAACTATCAAACCAGCAAACCACCAGGTGTTGTTTTTCTGCCGAAATGCAATGGGGCAGAACTAAGCCAGCATTGCTTACCCAAGCAGAAGAAGGAGCGAAGTCGGGAAGACTTCTCCCAGCCTGAGATAGAGGGTGAAGCTGGCACCCAGCGTGCACCCCCCTTTTTTTTTTAGCCTCGCAAAAGACAAAGTACAATAAATACGTGGAGTCGAGGCACGGACAGTTAAAGGTCAGGAACTGATGTTAGTTTGCCCAGTCGTAGATGGTTTCTATGGGAGTGTCAAAATAAATTGAAATTTGCTTCTTTGGAAATATTTCACACAAAATATTTCCAATGAAAAAGAAAAATCGATGAAAAAGTCCAAATAGAAGCCACTTCGGACATAAAGGTCCACTGCGGTCCGTAATGGGTTAAAGATGTGTATGCAGGTGAGATATTCGTATTTCCACCCTGCTTTTTTTTTTTATACCTACAAGCGTAGCTTACAGGAGAAATAGTTCCTCCGATACGGTCGCCAATCACCCCCTCCAACAGGGAAATTGAGCAATCAACGAAAAAACCTTTTTTTTCCCCCTTTTCCTTACCTATCAGAGTTGCTATTTTTTTCTCCCCCATCCTGCGTCCCATCAGATTATTTTGTACTTCATATTTTCTTTTTACACTCAAAACAATACAAAAAAACTGTAGGTAAAAAAAAACAACAACAACCGAAGGAAACTGACAGTTGGAAGGAAAAAAGACCTCTGTTTCTCCCTATTTGATGTGCACAATCAACACCACCACCACCACCACCCATTGCAGACACTTTTGTGGGACCAGCGAACTTCCCTCCCCTCCCCTCCCCCATCCCCCATTCCCCGTTTTTTTTGACCGTCTACAAAGTACACAAGACACCTTGCTTTCCCTTAAGATGTCGGCACCAGGCAGATCCGCACTGAGCGACATCACGTCGTACAACTCGTTCTCGTCGAACATCGCACACCCCACAGGGTTGAAGCCTACGTCACGCCATGTGGCACCCGTGCAAGACTTCATGGATGAAGTGATGGACAACCTGCGTGACGACGAGGAGATCGGCCAAGTGGCGCACAACCACCTCCTCCTGTGCCAGGTGGAGGTGACCGACAAGATGCGTGCTATTCTAGTGGATTGGCTGGTGGACGTGCACTTGAAGTACAAGTGCCGCCCTGAGACCATCTACCTTGCAGTGAACCTGCTTGACCGCTACCTGCAGTCGAAGGTGTGTACAATCCCAACCCAGTCGTTTTCTTCGCTTTTCTGAAATGTATATCTTGTTGTGTTTGAAGATGTGTGTCTGCAAGGTTCGTTCATCTTCCACGCTTTGTTTTGTGAGGATGAAGCCTCGTTTACTTTCACCCTTTTTATGATGTGCACATGAGGTCATTCATCTTCATATTATCTTGTACCTCTTTCCCCTCTGATACCTCTTTCCCACAGCCTGTTGAGAAGAAGAAGCTGCAGCTCATCGGGTGCGTTTCCATGATGCTTGCATGCAAGTACGAGGAGATCATGCCGCCGGAGGTGCGCGACTTCGTCCACATCTCTGCCAACACATACACACGCGTCGAGATGCTTGCGGTATGTTTCCTTTTCTCTTCCCTGATCGTCATTTGCTACTACGTGACGTTACTTTGGCCACTGCTTCACTGATCCACACCTTTCTGCTTTCCCTTTTTCTCAATATGAACGGCCATCATACCTAGATCCATTACCAATCATCCGTAACCAATCTTACTCACACCGCAACAGATGGAGAAGAGCATGCTGGTGGAGCTTGACTACAACCTCACGGTGCCGACCGCGCACCAGTTTGTGACACAGCTGCTGCAGATTGACAGCTCCGAGACACTGCGCCACGGGGCAGAGTACCTTGCGGAGCAGACCCTCATGTGTGCGAAGCTGTCCGGCTTCCGCCCCTCCATGCAGGCGGCCGCATGCGTATACCTCACACGCCGTGTGCTCGGGTCCACGCAGGTCTGGTCCAACGAGTTCCAGAAGGTTTCCCTCTACGACGAAGCAGATCTGTGTGAGATTGTCAACCTCCTCGAGGAATACATTGTCAAGGTATTGCACCCCAACCCCAACCCCCTGAATACTGTCCCTGGTGCACCGTGCAGGTTGGTGCTGTACGATAACGCATTGCGATCCTGTCTAAGCATAACGCTTGGGTTCGGACAAACTCTCCTTTCTTTCGATTGAGCTGCGTTTTAGCACGTTCCAACTGCTCTTTCTTTGCATTGCACTTTCACCTTCTATTTCATTTGTGGTGTCTTTTGTGAGGATAAGGTGCGTGCCAGATGTTTGCACCTTTTCAACTAATGGAAGATGACAGACTTATGTTCATCGTAAAAGCTTTTCTCTCCTAAACGTGGCTGCCGTCTCGTGGTAGTAGTCTATGCAAACAAAACTTATTCTATTCTCTTTGTAGGTCCCCCGCTTGAAAATCTCTGCCGTCCGTAAGAAGTACAGCCACTCGAAATACGAAGGGATTTCTAAGATTTTTGACTCGTACGCTGGATTTGGAGCAAACACCCGAGTGTAGAATTGCATTCTTTTGTTGGATTTCTGATTTAAAAAAAAAAAACATTTGCGAGAGATTTCCTCAAGAGAAGAGAGCATTTACCTGCTTTTCGTGCTTTAAAGACCAATAAAAAGGGAATTGTTGATATCCCACATCGCTTATGAAAGCTTGAGGGAATTTATAAAATAAAAAAAAATGTGAATTTCGCTTGTCCTTTTCACGGTCCGTTCGTATCCCTTTCTTGCCATTATTTTCCTTCTCCTCCCAACCCCTGTTGCAAGGCTGTGTGTTATTTGTAGGTAGCGAAACAATATCTCAGGTAGATGTCCAGCAGTCTGCACAAAAATGGGGTTAAAACAAATGCGTCTCTGTCAAGGTGACTAAACATGAGAGGCTCAGAAGCATCTTACCAAAACACCTTTTCTGTTTTGTCTCTTGATGTCACCTTTTTGTTTTGTTTTTATAATTTTTTTATGTTTTATTTTTATTTTTTTTTCAATAGAGCAGCGGTGCAAAGCGTACGGTAAGTCGTTTTTGCATTTTTTTCTTATTTTTTGTTTTTGTTTTGTTTTCATGCGTTCTCCACGCACCTCTCCCCCTATCACCCCCCCTTTCCACTAGAATTGTTGTGTCTTCTGGACTTTTTTTAAAAAAAAATTGTTAGAGCATTATCGGGGAGTGCCAACGTACGCGAGAAGGGGGCTCTTTTTAGTTTTGGGTTTTTGTGGAAAAAAAAAGTCAGCAAAATTCTGGAAGAAAAAAAAAATGAGCTGAATACCCTAATTGCATACCCATGCCACCCCACAAAAAGTTTGATCTTCCCCCCTTTTTTTTTTTTGTTGTTGCTGCTGCAGATATACATGAGACGTTTGAGACCTACTTATTATTAGCTTTTCAACTTTAGAAATTTTTACTCTCCACTCCCCCCTCCTCCTCTTCTCCCCCACCTTTTTGGAATAACCCCTGACACCTTGGGAAAAAAAAACTATAGTGGAGCACACTCTAGGGTGGCTACACTAATACAACCAAGTTTTCAAAAACAAGGTATTCTGCTGGCAAAGATAGAGATCAATTATAAGAAGAAGAAAATGAAAGGTCGCCATTCATTTAGAGGTAAATCCTTGCGCAAAAATAAATACCAAACTTTTGATTGTACTAATACAACCGAAATTAAAAAAAAAAACAAAAAAAAGCCCCTCTCAAATAACACGGTTTGAGGCTTTTACCTGATCCGTGAGCTCTCCTATTTATCCCCCCCTTCGCTATAGTGGCTCGTAGTCTTCTCGTTGCATTTTAGATTTTTTTTTAAAGCCCCAATTCCCATCCCCCTTTTTTGTGTACAATCGACTATAAAAAAAAAGTAGAAAAAATTCGATTTGTGGTGGTGTCTTGCTTGGCAAAGATTTGGGCTTTTGTTTTATCATTCAAAAGTTTTGATAATTTGTCCATTTTTTTTTTTCTTTTTTTCTTTTTTCATTGCCAAAGCCAAGAATACTGCCATATGTCGTAAATTCTTCCAAACACTATTTGGAGAATAAAACAGACGAGAAGCCAAGAACCTTTCTGTAGAGAGGTAGAGAGCACACCAAAATGATAGTGGAGGGGAGGGAGGGGGGGTTCTTTTATATTGTTTTGCGCAAACACAACAACAACACCAACAAACAAAACAAAGAAGTAGCTGAAGACCTCTCTTTCGGCAGTGATACATTAAAAACAAAAAAAATCGAAATATTCCAACCCTCTTGAGAACTGTATGAGTTCGTGAGAACCCATACACCCTTTCAACCCATTTTTCCCCCTCCTCCTCCCCCCCCGTTTCCATGTTGCTTTCCCCCTCTTAAAAACGATCACCCCATATTGAGAGTTTCCTTGCAAAAGACAAATAAAACAAAATCCGGGAAAACGAAAATAAGGCTTTCAATAAAAAAAATTGTCCTTGGTAGAATAAAAACGACAACAAAACAAAACAAAAAAAATAAAAAAAACACTAAAAAAAAACGCTCCTCAAACAACCCTCCTAATAGAAGATTTAGTACCAAGACACCTGAAGGGGGTTGTGAGTTGATTTTAAAAATAAAATATGGGCATTCTATTTTTTTGTAATTTTTGTTTCTGTAGCAGAGTTTCACCCAAAAAAAAAAACCTCTCTCAGGAAAAAGCAAAACATGGCAACGATGGTGACATCGTCCTTCGCTGTTGGCATCAAACGAAAATTCGCCGACACCGAGGACCTCGAAGATGCGACCCCAACGCTATCTACAGGCCTGTCGTCATCCTTTTCATCGTTGACATCTACTCCTGTTGGGTCCTCTGAGAGTGAGGCTGGCGAGACGCAGTCAGAAACAAATCCATATTTGTCTCTGTTTTCCGATGTTTTTGTTGCGCTTTTGGAGGACGAAGAAATGTGTCATGTGGACAGAGAGGTGGCAGCGCGTGTAGGGGGGATCCCGGAAGCGTCTGACTTTGTTGTACTAATGGCGTTCATGGCAGCAGCAGCAAGTAGGTTGTGCATCACACAGACTGCACTGCATGTTGCTGCAGGGATCCTTACACGTTGCCTAGGGAGGGTGGTAGTGCAGGTGTCGCGCCAAAAGGCAGTGGTCCTTGCGTGTCTCGGCCTTGCTGCGAAATTTGCAGACACAAAAGCACCCCAGACCACAGCGCTCCTAGGTCTCTTAGCGGAGGTGATTACGCCGAGCACATTCTTCGATGTATGTTATGCCTGGTAGATCTGGGTTTAAGGGTGTTCGGGGGTTTTTTTGAGGCACACCAAATTGGCCGAGAGGTTTGGGATATTTCGACTCTTTTTTTGGCTGAGGAAATGATATTATCTGGCAACTCCCTGACAACGTACGGCTGATGCCATACGACAACGATCATGACCAAGGTTGTTGATCATTCAAGGCTTTAGGTTTCATCTTATAAACCTACCCTTTTATTTTTTTTTGGACAAAAAAAACATTACACCCTATTCACAGATTGAACGGAAAGTGTTGGTGGTGACAGAGTACAGTTTGTCGCTTCCTACTGTGTTGGACTTCCTTCCACATGTCTCGCAGCACGTGTCCTGTGGTGCGGGTGTTGAAGGTGAGGTGCTGGCGTACGTTGTAGATGTTTCGCTGGAGTGCGTTGAGCTGGTGTTCCACCTTGTGTCGGAGCGGGCTGTGGCGTGTGTGGCTGTGGCGCACGCTGTGCTGCACGGCACGGCACCTGCAGACACCTCCTCCGCCACGCTTGCCCTCGACGCCTTCCTCGAACAGCGCCACGCCTCCACACGACGTCACACCGGCGGGTCCAGAGGTGAACACTATCGAGCCACCACGGCAGCCGAACGATACTACCAAAGCAGGAAGACATCACACCCATGAACGCCTTCCCAAGGAGGACCCTCTGTCACGTCCTTCCATGCTACCTCAGGGAGATGATGGCGTTCTCTTGCATCCGACCGTTAACCACTATCGGTCTCCTAGGCTAAAAGCCTTTGGTCTATACACAAGAAAGCACTGTTATATGGCACCAAAAGAAGGATTTCGTGACCTTTTCCCAGAGGAATGCTAGGTCCTGGACACGGGGATGAACGTTACCGAGCCACTGTGTAAAACAGATGTTTACGTACTGAAGGGAGGCGCCATAAAAGCAATGCCTTTCCGCGTATTTGGTGTTAATGGGGGTTATGGACACCATCGTATCGAGAAGGAGTGCCTTATAGGGAGAATGGTGTTAGGCTGCCATTAGATTGACTTCGTCAAAAACAGTATTTTGTCGTGTACGTTGAGCGCGAATATGCCACAAGAAAAAGTCACCGGGGGGTTTTGGGTGTTACAAGCAGAAGCTTATCCTTTGTCATGACGTTTTTTTTTTTTTTTTTTTTTTGCTTTTGTTTTTGTTTTGTAATTATTTTCCTCAAACGGTTCTGGTTGCTTTTGCGCACACCCATTTCCCTCTTCCCATTTCTGAAGACAGTGAGGGTTGGGAATGCAAATCGAAGTCAGTACTCCGATTGGGGATTTTTTTTTTGGCAATTTGGGCGACTTATTTTGGACTCCAAACATATTTGGAGTATTTGTGCATCGTAACATCCTCCGCTGTTTTCTAATTTATTTGTGCTTTCATCCGGATGGCTGGCATCGTGCGTGGGTCAGTCGGAGGTGCCTGCAGTTTATTTTCTATTTCGGAGACCAAAACAGAGGTCTCAGAATCATCCATTATTTAGCTCAAACGGTGTTTTTGTCCAGCCTCTTCTGAGGGGATATATGCACCTTAAAATGCAGTGTCTACACTCAAAATCCTGGTGAGGCATTTTTGCACTCAAAAAAAATTTTTTTTAACTTCTTCGCTTGAAAGAAAATACGAAAAAAAAAAAGCGGAACCCCCTGAGCTCAAAAAAGTCTCAATATTTGGCCCCAGGTCGTGGGTTGAGGGCATATCCTTCGATAACCAGCCTGGGGGGGAAGGGGAGGTTTCCGACGGAAAGGTAGGGAGGTCCCAATCTTAATCATTTGTAATACTGATTTTTTTTTTTCTTCGATTCGGGCCAAAAGGCCATTTTCTTGGGGACTGTTTGTGCTTCAAAATATTTTTTTTTTTAGAGGCGGTGACGGTATCGACACGCGGCAAAACGCGTATGGAAGCAACTCCAGTGGTGCGACCCGTTGAACGCCTTCCGTCTGAGGCATCTGCTATGAGGTGGCGTTCTGTACTGCCACCCTGCAGGGCTCACACGCTCTCTGGTTCATTGCTTTGCTAAAAGATGCCTGCGTCCGCCGATGAACGGCGAGGCGTTATCACTTTTAACCTTTCTTTTTTGTATTGTTCTTTGCTTTTTTTTTTTTGCGTTCATCGAAACGAGAAAGAAGGTATATGACACATCCGTTATCTTTCCCCGAGTGATATCAGGTTGCAGCTGTCAAGCCTTTTGATGTGTGTGAGGCACATTCATCTTTATTTTGTTTTATTTAGATTTTACTCTGTTTACCTCCCCCTGCTTTACCTCCGCCCGAATAAGGTGACTAATAATGAGAGGCTTAGGTTCATCTTATCAACTTTTCTTTGAATTAGCTATCCTGCGATGGATCTATCTTGTTCACATGGCAACAAAAAAAAAGAATTCCTGCGTACCCGCCTGGGTTGGGAGTTATTTTGAAGCAATTGTCAAGGAAAATTATTGTTAAAAAAAAGCGTCCATAAATTCATTCCGCCGTCCATATCAGAATAAAAAGAAACCGAAGAAAAATAATACAAACGTCGATCACCCTTAGGGTGTGTCCACTATTAAAAATAAGGTCAAACTGAGACTTCAATATATCCCTCCCTCTTTTTATGGTCTTTTCTCTGCCGGGCTCCATCAGGGTGTGCTAATGGTTCTTTGTCAACAATCCCCATTGATCTGACCGATGAGAGGAAAAGCGGGTGGAGGGTACAGCTGCAAACCACAAAACGGATGTAGGGAAATCATGGTTATGGTCCACCTCAGATGTTGTGATCACCAAGGTGCGCTGTTGCAAAGGGTTGTCTCAGGGATGTGGTGGGAGGGGTATGTGAGACACCAGATAGCGCCAAATGGGTATTCCATTGTGGATTGCCTTGGTTGCATGTTTGGTTGTAGGTGGCAGCATGGGAGTCACGCAAACGGTTCTTTTGGTGGTATTTTATGTGTGATTTTGGGTTTATTGCGTCTCATCGAAGGCATCTAATGCTTCTGATGAATGTTTCGCTAATAAGCCTACACATGTACCGCGGAGGGGAGGTGAGGTGAGGTGAGGTGAGGTGAGGTGAGGTGCAGTTGCAGTGTTTCAGAGAGTGGTCTGGTATTGTCAGGAGGGGATGATATTGGCTGTGGTGCATGGGGTGCATGGGGTGCATGGGGTGCATGGGGTGCATGGGGTGCATGGGGTGCATGGGGTGCATGGGGTGCATGGGGTGCATGGGGTGCATGGGGTGCATGGGGTGCATGGGGTGCATGGGGTGCATGGGGTGCATGGGGTGCATGGGGTGCATGGGGTGCATGGGGTGCATGGGGTGGGAAGGGGTACCGCTCGGGTTGGGGTCTAGGGTTAGTACTTCTTTGTTCAGATGTGCACGTTCGTCTTTGAAGTTATCTCTTGTTCTGGGTTTCCTAAAGGGGAGAGCTTGCAGGGTTCGGGTTGCTTTGTACGTAGAAGCTTCGCGCCCTTCATTCCTTTCCCCTTGAACCCCCTTCCTCCTTCTCCCGTGCACGCTGTTGTAGGTCCGGGTGAAACTGCTGTGCATGTTGTTGTGGTCTTGTGGAGTAGCGAGTAGCGAGTAGCGAGTAGCGAGTAGCGAGTAGCGAGTAGCGAGTAGCGAGTAGCGAGTAGCGAGTAGCGAGTAGCGAGTAGCGAGTAGCGAGTAGCGAGTAGCGAGTAGCGAGTAGCGAGTAGCGAGTAGCGAGTAGCGAGTAGCGAGTAGCGAGTAGCGAGTAGCGAGTAGCGAGTAGCGAGTAGCGAGTAGCGAGTAGCGAGTAGCGAGTAGCGAGTAGCGAGTAGCGAGTAGCGAGTAGCGAGTAGCGAGTAGCGAGTAGCGAGTAGCGAGTAGCGAGTAGCGAGTAGCGAGTAGCGAGTAGCGAGTAGCGAGTAGCGAGTAGCGAGTAGCGAGTAGCGAGTAGCGAGTCCTATGCACCTGTTGGGATGCACACGAGGCACGTTTTTTTGGAGAACTCAGGCAGTGAGGGGTGGGGAGGGTCTTCTGCTCTCCGGATGAACCAAGCAACGTACGGAGCACCCTCCCGGGTCAGACCATGTTTGTATATTCTCCTCACGCCTGCTGATTTGGATGTGAGTGCTGACATGCCTAGGCACGCCTTGCAGCCTATCCCACTGCCATTTATGTGTGGCGCCTTTTGACCTGGTGCTGTTTAAGTAGGTGCAGATGTTACTAGCTAGGCTGCTTCTGGAGTCTACGACTGAGTCTGGGTCTGAGTCAGCGACCTCGTGATTGCTCCTCTTCCGATTGTCGAGTTGTCAATGTAATGGTGCCATCTGCGGCGATCTCCATCCGAAATGTTTCCATCGGGAGGGATGCCAGTTGGGTTGTACCGTATGTTGAGTGTTTCGAAGCTATCTTCGAGGAGGGTTACGGGTGGTACGGCTTCCATTAACGATGAATGGGGCGGCTTTGTTTCCCTTTCTGGTTTGGCAATGTCGATGCTTTTCGAGGCGTTTACGCTCTCAAGTTTGTTTTCCCCCCTCCGGACAACCCCCACAGTCCCACAGCACTTCGCTAGCTAAAGAGCTGCACCTGACAGTTTGATCTCAGAGGTGTTATCAATTCACTTTTTTAGCCGCTTTTGCACACAACAGCATTAATATACACGCATAGATACACGAAAAAAAATATTGAAGGGATAAAATACGCAAGAAAAGCGACCCGCGAAAGAAATAGATTGTTCAGACTTAGATAAGATGTCGGCACCAGGCAGATCCGCACTGAGTGACATCACGTCGTACAACTCGTTCTCGTCGAACATCGCACACCCCACAGGGTTGAAGCCCCCGTCGCGTCATGTGGCGCCTGCGTGGCAGGACTTCACTGCACAGGATTTTGTCGATGAAGTGATGGACAACCTGCGTGACGACGAGGAGATCGGCCAAGTGGCGCACAACCACCTCCTCCTGTGCCAGGTGGAGGTGACCGACAAGATGCGTGCGATTCTAGTGGATTGGCTGGTGGACGTGCACTTGAAGTACAAGTGCCGCCCTGAGACCATCTACCTTGCAGTGAACCTGCTTGACCGCTACCTGCAGTCGAAGGTGTGTACAATCCCAACCCAGTCGTTTTCTTCGCTTTTCTGAAATGTATATCTTGTTGTGTCTGAAGATATGTGTCTGCAAGGTTCGTTCATCTTCCACGCTTTGTTTTGAGGATGAAGCCTCGTTTACTTTCACCCTTTTTTATGATGTGCACATGAGGTCATTCATCTTCATATTATCTTGTACCTCTTTCCCCTCTCTGATACCTCTTTCCCACAGCCTGTTGAGAAGAAGAAGCTGCAGCTCATCGGATGCGTTTCCATGATGCTTGCATGCAAGTACGAGGAGATCATGCCGCCGGAGGTGCGCGACTTCGTCCACATCTCTGCCAACACATACACACGCGTCGAGATGCTTGCGGTATGTTGCCTTTTCTCTTCCCTGATCGTCATTTGCTATGTGACGTTACTTCAGCCACTGCTTCACTGATTCGCACCTTTCTGCTTTCCCTTTTTCTCAATATGAACGGCCATCATACCTAGATCCATTACCAATCATCCGTAACCAACCTTACTCACACCGCAACAGATGGAGAAGAGCATGCTGGTGGAGCTTGACTACAACCTCACGGTGCCGACGATGTGGCAGTTCCTCACGTCCCTCATTGGGGGCGAGCGTATGGACACCATGCGCCACGGGGCAGAGTACCTTGCGGAGCAGACCCTCATGTGTGCGAAGGTGGCGGGCTTCCGTCCCTCCATGCAGGCGGCCGCATGCGTGTACCTGTCGAGGCGCGTCCTCGGTGCGCAGTTCGTGTGGACGGACGAGCTTGCACAGCTGTCCTCCTACGGCGAGAACGACCTTGTTGACGTTGTGCACGTGCTCGATGACTACATGAAGAAGGTATGTGCACAAGCATTGCACGGAAGCGCAGTCAAATTGTTGTTTATCATGAGACAATATTGTTGGTTGTCGAAAAGGAATCCGAAGTATTCGGACACTATTCGTCTTTTCTTTCTTATTAGGTAGGTTCGTCTTACCACGTTACTCTTTTTATCAAATGCGACAGAGCAACACAATGGCTCGGGTTTGGTGTACACGATGAATAGTCAGAACCACGTTGTGGTGGGCGTTTTGTCGTGACAATAACAATAACATGGGGGGGGGGGGGGGGGGGAAATAACTCCACTCAACTGCAGGTGCCGCGTTTGAAAATATCTGCCGTCCGCAAGAAGTACAGCCACTCGCGTTACAGCAACATCTCACAGACGTTCGACGCTTACTCGGAGGGGAGAATCTAAAAAAAATTAAAAGAAACAAGAAAAAAAAAAACGACTAAAAAAATCCTTGGTATATCCTGCCTTGATAGTGTTACAACCATACGCCCCACGCTCCCTTCGCGAGACGTGCCGGTCTGTAAAGCCTACTAGTCTTTTAACAGGTGATTCTAATGTACAGAGCCCCTCTTTTTGACACTGATGAATCGCTTTTTGAAAGGGGTTCTTATTTTTTTTGTCAAACAAACAAAAATAGAGGCGTGTTTTAGCTTTCTTAGATATATTGTTGTTTTTTTTTTTTTTTTAGAGTCTTCCCTTCCCCATCCTGCCGTGTAGATGCAACCTGATGTCATGTTTGGTGTTCTAAGGAAGGGAGTACAATTTGGATATGCACGAGATGAGCGACTGTGCTAAAAAAGGAAATTTGTTGGTTTGGGGTACTTTTTTTTTTTTTAAACCTTCCCCTCAGGGTGGGTACCTAGGCGATTGTTGATGCAAGGAGGGGAAAAAATTACCCTGCGTGGAGATCACACGAAAAAAAGTGAGGTGTCTACATGTCGTCAATTTATCAATTTATCAAAAAAAAAAAGCAAAAAAAAAAGCAAACCAACAACGTCAGAACACCATATGTGTGGTCATGCCTCCCTTCCCCTGTTTCCATCACCCTATTCACCCACTCCACTAATCCCTTTAACATTTGAAAGCCCTGTGCTGATCTGGTGTGTAATTCGCCTTCGCTTTGTTCTCACCCTTTTTTTGTTGAATATTGTAATTCCTGCATTGATGTTTTTCAAGGATTTTGAGCCTTGCGGAGAAGTGCCCAATGTTTTCCCAGCCTTGCTGAATGGCCCCTATTGGTGTGCTTGGTTATTTGTGATAGACGCAGATATTTCTGTGTTTGAACACAAGAAGGAGGCAAAAAAAAAAAGGGGGAAAACTCAAAAAAGAAAAATACAGAGACGAAACTATAGGGGGGTAGTTTTTCCCTTATTATACCCCACAAATGGTCTGCGAAAATATTTCTGTATTTAATGTGCTCTCTCTCTGGGAGGGGTTTTTGATAACTCGCGGAGAGAAGCGGGGGTGCCCTGCAGGTGTGTGCACGAGAAACATTTCATCATGATTAAGTTTTTCTCTCCCTTTTTTCTGCATTTTTTCCCCCCGCTTTTTCCATAAAACACTGTACGGATTGTCTTCGTCCAGGTTTTGGTTGGCGGATTGTGCAGGGGGGTGGGAGGAAACTGGTTAAAAGGGGAGAACAAATGCAAAAAAAAAAAAAAGGTACAACCACACTATTTCAGGGAAACCCTTCCCCCCTCGATAGATATCCCATCACTCCCAAAAAAAAAAAAATAATAATAATAATATCCCCCCTCCCTCCAACACCACCTTGTGACTAAAAAAGAACGCGAAAAAACAAAAAACAAAAAAAAAAAAAAAACAAAAAAAAACAATCAAAAAAAAATCAACCAACCCAACCCAATCCTTTTCAAAACTTTGCGAATTACAAGGAGATAGACTGAAGGAAGTACATTTTGTTTTCGCGGAGGTTTATACTATAAGCTTAGCTACCTTCGTCTTTTTATTTTAAATGAACTTATTTGGTGTGATTCAGGGGGTACGGACAACCCACGGGGGAACCACGGAGAACTGTTTCGGGCAAAATTAAGATTTGCGGAGCACCTTCGGGGGAACCACGGAGAATCCGTTTGGTGATCACACCATAAATTGTTTTTTTTTTTAAATGTTCAAACTTCAGGTCTGTACAGCCTTGTAGAAGGGGGATGCCGCACATCGTTTCCTTGGATGTCTTCTGAGGACAGTGTATTGATCACAGGGGGGTCGATTTTTTATTAATGTAGTTAAGTGCGTGCTCTCAATGTTGTGGACCCTACGTAGAAGAAAAAAATGTGGCTTGATGCCTCGTGGAAGTAGTGCGCCATCAAGAAAAGTTATTTTAGAGAGCATTTGAATGTGATCAAGGTGACTAAGCACGAGGCTTAGGGTCATCTTATCAATTTTTCTCTTTAAATACGTGCATTTAATGGAAAGAAACTGCCGGTCTTGAGCTTGCCAGTCTGTCACTCTGTTAGGTCTTACGTTTTATTGTGCTCTTTTTAGTAATTTTGCATTGGGGATGCGTTTTTTTTTCTTCTTCTTTTTCTTTTTTCTCACGACCTCCGAAAGAAGCCCGTCCTCCCCCCATTCATTCCTTGGTGCGTATTGGGGTGGCATAGTATCTAAGTTTGTACTGGGTACTGGGTGAGCTCTTTGTTTTTAAGGTGACTAAACACGAGAGGCTTAGGTTCATCTTCAAAACATTTTTTCTTTTTCATTCATTTCCCCCACAACATCCAATCCCCCATCTAGAATTCATTTTATTTTATTTTTTTTATTTGGTGTGGCGCGTTACCCTACTTTTCAAGTACATACACACTACATAAGAACTACACAAAAATGACTTTTTTTTGGGGGTGTTTAAGGGAAAAAATATTTTTTAGAAGTGACCTTTTTTTGGGGGGTCCGGGGGGGGGGGCCGGAAAATTTTTTCACCAATTTTTGCCTACAAAAAATCGGGAAATTTTTTTTTTGTTTTCGGTTCTTCCGAGTCTGTGCGTGCTGTGATGGGGTCACTTTGCGCTGAGAAATGAGTACTTTTGACCTAAAATGCATGTGTCAGTTTTATACAGGCCATTTTCAGGTTTTGTGTGCAAAATATGGTCAGTACTTGACTTTGAAGGAAAAATGCAAAGTGAACGTGGGAGCAGTTAGCATAGCTGCGAACTTTGCTGCATGTTGTGACCCACCATTTGACGGACGGAGCTCGTAGAACCCAATGAGGAGTGAGAAAGAAGGACATGGTCAAATAAAAAAGTAGCGTACCGTGCGCCTGCGGCGCAAGCTTGCATTCCACCCTCCCCATGACATAGCTTGGCTGTAAAACAAAGTGCATTTTTAAGCGCAATTTTTTGAAATGTTGCGTACCGTGGCTTCGCCAGAACGCAGTTTTCTCGAAGTCTTCTTGCTCTTGAACATTGCAAGTCGGAAAATGGGATACTCTCGCACGGGTTTTGGAGGCTGCGGTCGTTGCACTCCCGTCTTCCGTTGTTGTTGAACGAGGATTCTCTCTCCTGGACCACATCTACGCAAAGAGACGCCACCGCCTTTCTCACAGCACTATTGAGAAGCTGATGATTCTTCATGAACAGGCACCCGAGTTTAATACCGAAGAGATGGGGAATATTCTTGAACACGCTGTTGTCCTGTTTCTCAGCGACAAGCGTCACAGGTTCAAGAGAAAACGGAGGGCGGAGGAGTTGGAAGACTTCGCTTCCCCCGTATTTGTTTCCGGAATTGAGCTTATGAGGACCTTTTTCGCGCGCAGCGCGTATGTTCGAAACGTATCGTGGGCAAAAAAAAATCATGATTTTCACCACCAGCCATGGACCAAGGTCGAAAAATGTCTGATTCCTGTGTAGAAAAACCCGTAAAAAAAACCGGAATTCCAAGCCCGAAAGTGCGATTTTTGTAGCTGTTTAGCGTCAGGCCTGCTCTAACACAAAGGGTGGGAAAAATTTTTTTACCCTCCCTTTTTACAATACATAAGCACTACATAAGAACTACACAAATATGACTTTTTTTTTGGGGCGTGCCACACCATTATTGGGAAAAAAAAAAGCAAAACAAAACAAAAAACAGAGGAAAAACAAAAACTGGTCTTTTGTTGGGTCTTCATATTTTTAAAAAAAAACCCTTCTTCTAAAACAGCTCTTTGTTTTCACACACAACACACCACAACACAACACAACAATGACTGTCACAAAGGTGCTTAACGACATCCAGAACGAGGCGGAGAGGCGTCTTCGCGAGACGAAGTGTGTTGTGCAGAACACAGGAACGGTTGCAGAGAAACGTGCGGAGATTAAGGACTACTTCAACCGTACGTACGATGTGTTCGAGACGCTGTACGAGCAGCTTGCGTGCGAGCAGGCCTTCCAGATGAAGCCGCTGCACAACCTGCGCCACCCCCACATCTTCTACTACGGCCACACCGCGTCCTTCTTCATCAACAAGATGGCGCTTGCAGGATACATCCCACGCATCAACCCGCTCTTTGAGGAGATGTTTGCCATCGGAGTCGACGAAATGCAGTATGTCCTCGTTTTCAACCTTTTACGTTGAGGCTTAGGTTACAAAACTTTTCTTTTCAACATCGGTATAAAATATTGTGGGAATAAAACTGGGACACCATAACCCCGATCGTTTTATTCCGTCCAAATTGGAGATACGTATCATTTTGAAGACATTGGACAGCATCGTTTTGAAGATGTAGTCTATTCAGTTGTGTATTGTGAGATTTTTTTTTGGTCTCTTATTTTGCCACACCCACTTCCACATCCACATCCATCCACATCCACATCCACAGGTGGGACGACCTGAACTCCTCGCACTACGAGTTCCCCCCCTCGAAGGACGTGAAGCAGTACCGTGACCAGGTGCGTGAGTGCGTCAACGAGTTTATCGACACCGCTGAGTTCTCGCTCCCGATCACTTGGGAGTCGAAGATGTGGCCCGTCATCATGGGTATTGAGCACGAGCGCATCCACCTTGAGACGAGCTCAGTGCTCATCCGTGAGCTGCCCCTCGACATGGTGAAGCCGCACCCCTTCTGGCGCCACTGCGACGTCGTCTCCGAGGCACCTGTCAACGAGCTTGTCGAGCAACCTGCAGGCCACACCCGCGTCGGGCGTAAGGAACCCACCGAGGCTGGCCACGACCACGTGTACGGCTGGGACTGTGACTACGGCGTGCAGAACAAGGAGGTTGCTGCCTTCGGCGCCTCGAAGTTCCTCGTCTCCAACAAGGAGTTCCTCTCCTTTATGGAAGACGGCGGCTACACCACAGACAGCCACTGGACCAAGGAGGGCCTTGGCTGGCGCAACTTCAGGAAGGCCACCCACCCGCACTTCTGGGTGAAGCAGGAGGACGGCAGCTTCAAGTACCGCATGTGGGCGTCCCTCATTGACATGCCGTGGGCGTGGCCGTGTGAGGTCAACAACCTTGAGGCCAAGGCCTTCTGCAACTGGAAGTCGTCTAAGACCGGCAAATCGATCCGTCTCCCTACCGAGGCTGAGTGGTCGCTGATGTACGACAGAAGCATTGAGAAGGATGAGTTCGAGTGGGAGACCGCCCCGGGCAACCTGAACCTCGAGTCCTTCACGTCCCCTTGCCCCGTGGACATGCACAAGCAGGGTGCCCTGTACGACGTGGTGGGCAACCTCTGGACGCACAGCGAGACACCCATGGGCCCGCTCAAGGGCTACAAGGTGCACCCCCTCTACGACGACTTCTCGCTCCCCACCTTCGACGGCGACCACGCCATGCAGAAGGGCGGCTGCTTCATCTCCACAGGAAACGAGGCCACGAGGGACGCCCGGTTCGGGTTCAGAAGGCACTTCTACCAGTTCATCGGTATGGCTCCTTTTGATATTATATATGGACTCGTCCGGAAACCCCTCTGGTAAGATTCATCCTTTTGGGTATTTTTGGGTTTTTTTGATGATGTCCCCCACAAAAAGTGCATCTAGGTGATATTCTGATATGAAAATAGGTTTTTGGGGGGGTCTGAGGCTATATTTTCGCTTTTTAATCAGATTTTCAGCCTTTTATTGTCGTTCTTCTGGATCTCTTCTCTCTTTCTCTTAATCCTGCCATGCCGCCTTGACAAGGTTTCATTGACCTCTGTCAAATCTACTGGATCAATGCCAGGGACTTTTGCTTTGCGGGTCACCTTGGATGTGGAGACTCCTTAGTAAATACAGGTTCCCTCCATGTCAGAGTACACGCTGAAATGACACGACTGTTGCTCGGGTAGCAGTACACAGAAGAAAAGAGATTGATGGAAAGAAGGGTGCACTGATACGTATGAGTACGAGGGAATGAGATAACAAAGGCCTCTGTGTGGGGAAGCTCGCGCAGGGCACCGACAATGACCCCTACGGTAAGGATCTCCTGACAACAAGAATCATCAGAGAGATGGTTCGAAACGACACCAAGTGTGCGTCGCACCCATTCTTACCGTGTTTCTCGACAAAAAAGTGAACTTCACTGCTGTCATTGCCACGTTTATGAAATGTCCAAAAATACGTAAAAAAATATAAGTAAAAAGGGGGGGAGGGGAAATAAACAAAAATAAATGATCACAATATGCCCTCTGGGGTGGTAGGTGTATGGCGGGTATCAAAAAATTGGGTTGTTTGGGTGTTTTGAGCAGAAAAACCTCAAAAAACCCCCAAAAGGATGAATCTTACCAGGAGGGTTTCCGGACGGACCCATATGCATACAAACTTTCAGCAGGCTTAGGAACATTTTACCCCTTTTTCTTGTGAGGAGAAAGCCAAAACGATAATGAAGCTTGCGAAATGATAGTGGAGGTTTTTTTCGTAATGTTTTATACCCCCCCCCCCTTACCACACACTTCGCAGAAAAAACTCTTTTTTCGTTCGCGAGTTGTTTTGCGTCTTCCGCATTTTAAACTTTTTTTCCCGGTATCACTTGTGATACAGTTTTCATGGATAGACCTGAAAAGGGGCAGCGCACAGGTGGTTCCGTGTCTTGTTTTTCCACAGAACCGACACGTATGGCGTGTCTCCCAAACAACAAAAAAGCAAATGAATAAAAAATGTTGAAAGGAAAAAGGAAGAACAAAACAGTGTGGTGTACAACAGGGACTATAAAACTTTTTCTCTAAGTTATCTTTTATGCGTCATCTTTCTATCTTTTCCCACTCACCCACCCCACCGCAGGCATCCGCTACGTGGAGGCAGAAGCGTGCGACGAGTACGCAGACTTCTACGCGGCCGACCCCATTGTGGACCAGTACACTGAGTTCCACTACGGGAAGCGCGCTGTGGCGCAGGGCGAGGCGTCGTTCCCGCTTGCGATTGCGAAGTACGTCAACGCTAAGGCGACACAGCACGGCATGGCACTCACGCTTGCAGCAGACATTGGTTGCCGCAGTGGACGTTCCTCGTTTGAGCTGTCGACGCTCTTCCAGCAGGTGCAGGGCATTGACTTCTCTGCACGCTACATCATGCCTGGGTGCCAGATGCGTGAGTGTGCACAGACCAAGTGGGATGTGCCCACCATTGGCGAGCTGAAGACGCCTGCGCAGGCCAGCGCCACTGACTTTGATCTGGAGGAGCTTGTCCACAAGACGAGCTTCTGGCAGTCTGACCCGTGCAACCTGCACGCACACCTGACGGGGTACACGACGGTGCTTGTGAACCTCAACATGATGGAGCGTCTGATCAACCCGAAGCACTTCCTTGAGCACATCCATGAGCGCATGACGGAGAAGAGCATGCTGGTCATTGCCACCACACACGACTGGAACGAGGTCGACTGCCCCAGGGAGCAGTGGCTCAGCGGCTTCCTCGAGAACGGCAAGCCCGTCTCCGGCATCGAGGGTCTCCACAGATGCCTTGACGCCAAGTGGAGCTTCCAGGGTGCCGAGTCCCTGCCCTACAAGCTGCCCCTCACCGAACTCAAGTCCATCGACGGAATCGCTGAAGTGACCACATGGCTGAGGAACTAAGTTTGAACTGACCGTGTGTTTTTTGTTTTTTTATTTGCAGGAACCAAAGGCTCGATGTGGCCTGCAAAAAAACCCAAGAAGGGATTTTTGTTATATTTTGTCACATGATGTGTTGTCGTAAGACATCAATAGATGATCATCTATTTAACAGCTTTCTCTTTTTTTTTTGTGAACAAGAGTGACGAGAGTGTGTGTGTCCTTCCTGCGGACGCCCCGCGGGATTTCCCCCCCCACCTGTAGATGTGTGTACATTCACTGCCATGATGCACATTTCATCTCAGCCCCCCTTTTTTTTTATTGTTGAGTCAATAAAAACAGTGTCATCTCCCCCCTTTTTTTCATGACGATGGTATATGCACAGGCACATTCATTGTTGAACTTTTTTTTTTCCGTCTCAGTGGCGTCCTGCACGTTTTTCACTTCGCGTTTTTTATTAAGGCGTGTTGTGTTTGTGAGGTCCGTACATCTTTCTATTGTCCCCCCAGTAATACAGCATAGTATACTATTTGTTATGAGTCTCTTGCCACAGTCAGGCTGGTAGTGTGTTCATGTGTCCTCCCGTCCTTCCGATGGTTTGTACATTGTCACTCTTCACCCTTTTGTTTTCCCAATATGTCAATGAATAACAGAGGGCTGCTGTACTTACAAAAAAACCCCCCTGCATTCTGAAGATTCGAAGGCCGCCTTTCATAAAAAAAATACAAAAACACCAAAATAGGGTTCTCACGGTGCAAAAACGGAGCGCCCTTTTTGTGTGTTTTTGATAAAAAAGATTGGTGTCTCTTAGAAAGCAAACTTCGGGACCTCTTTCCCCTCTCCCTATCTTCATAACTTTTCCAATGAACTTTATGTTTTGTTTACCCAAACCCCCCCTTGCAACCGTCCGTATTTACTGCTAATTCGGTCCAGGAATAGTGTCGGAGGTGCCCCTTATTATCAACTGAACGAGACTATAAAGCGACATGCTTTTCGATATTTTGGTCTACGTTCATGGAGCACCTTGCAGATTTCTATTTTTTTCTCTTGATTTGACCAGAGTTCTTCATTATTGTCGACTCTGCAAAAAAAAAAAAAACCCCCCCTAAAAATATATCCGAGAATCCGATTCCTTGTCTTACCGCTATTTGCAAAAAAAAAAAAAAAACAACTATTTTCACGAAATAGATTTTTGCAATCAACATTTTCATGATCCAGTCCAGGTACGGACATTGGCCGTTTGGGCATTTTTTTTTCATCACACGGCCCTATCACACAGCCCTAATTTTCCTTCAAGCTTTCATTGGTGTTATTGTTGTTATTGCCGTTTTTTTTTTTTTTTTTTTTTTTTTTTTTTTTTTTGTCTTTTTCAGACTTGAAAATATTTTCTCACTGCAAAAGAAAAATATTGCAAATTTGTTCACAACATATCAAGAACGCTTTTTGGACACGTGTAAAATATGTCCATGCAAAAATAAATCCCCAAATAACCGGGATAGGGAGGGAAAGAGGGGAACCGCCGCAGTGTTTCCCGCACGTATCCACATCCCCCTCTCGGGGGGTCTGTGCGTACGTTATCAACCAACCACGTGATGTGGGTGACAAGCGGCGTTTGGGACCCTCCTTGTTGGTAACGAACCTAGAAAACTACTAGCTACCGGGGGCTTATCGGATAACAGTAAAGTCATTTAATTTTTGTTTTGATTTTTTTGTTTTTTTTTAATTTTTCCCCCAATATTAATATTGCGTCCTCTTCACTGCTCAAGGCAAAACAGTGTAACTATTTTGACGCCCCCCCTTCCGCACACAACCACGTTACCGTACAGAGCTGTGAATCTTCTGACGCCGCCTGCTCCTTCTTTTTTACAAAATTGCCGTACACCGAACATCCTTCTCGAGTCTGCTTTGTTTTCCCCCACGGCAGGTTCTTCCATTAGGGTACCTCGTATAAGGCGTTTGTGTTCCCACACCCCCCAACCCCAACACGAAGTGTGACTAAAACCAGAAAAATGAAAAAAGAAAGACAACGCCCCACAACCATCTTAATGAGGTAATCTTTTTGAAGCCCTCTTCTAGGGTATTTTCAATGAAATGATACCTTTTTTTTTTTTTTGAAGGGTAAGGAAAAAAGAAGTCTTATTAATGAGTTGGGAGGCTTTTTTTTGTCATGGGTTTTTGCCACCCCAAGTGTGTGTGGTAGTGTGATGCGTGATGTGTAATGTGCGCTCTCTCTTTCTTCTATACTAGCTTCCCTTTTATTGGGTTACTTTTTTATTTTTATTTTTATTTTTTTACATGACACTTAGCTATGCCCCCCAAAAAAACCACAAAGGGGACCATCCAGCAGAGATTATTTTTCAAATCTTTTGCAGCGTGTTCACCTAGTGGGGAAAAAAATACTCTCCCCCCCCCCACCTTTTGCAGATGTAAAGTGGCGTATGGTGTGTGGGTCGCCTAATTCTGCCTAACGTTCGTTCACTCCCCTTTCTCCACTCCCATCCACCCGTTTTTTTTTTTCCCTTCTCCAACCAGAGATTTTTTTCTTTTCAATTGTTCACCCCTTTTCGTGCACTCCGAAATTGTTTTTACCATGCGTCCAATATGATTGTACCGTTCTGCTGTTGCGAAGCTGAAAAAAAAAGTTTTTTTTTTTTGCATTCCCAACGTAAATGCGGTGCAGTGTATTTATCTGTACGGTATTTTTTTGATTTTTTTTTTTTTTTTGAAAGATGTAGTGAATCCCCGTTCATTCATTCCATTTTTCTTCCCAAGCTGTGCGATACAGCATTTTTTTTTTTTTTGGTGGCTGATCTCGTTTTTCAGTCTCCTATCACATTTTTTTTTATTTTTTTTTTTGTTGCTGTGTTCGCTCGGAGTGTACATTGTTTATTCCTTCGTACGTTAAGTTTCCACAAGTGTTATGTTTATCTTGGTTCTTGGGTCTATGGAGGCTCTGAAGGGAAAAGTTTGCTTTTTTTGTTGCAGTAGATGGATTATTTTCAAAAGAAAAAAAATGAAAACGAAGGCAATAGCAATGCCACCGTCTCGTCTCTGTATCACTTTCGTGATTTTTTTTAAAAAAATCACAACCGAAACTTTTCGAAGTGAACGGCAACGATCCTTAGCAGGGTTGGCCTATCCTAAAAGGAGGTATTTGTCGCAAAAAAAGAGCAAAATAAAAATAAAAAAAAATGTCCCACCTTTTTGTGTCAGGAAAATAGTTGGAAAAAAAACAAAATTGCCCGGACTGCCTTTACCAGTGGTATGTGGCGGGATGATTTTTTTCTTCTTCTATTATTTTGTGTAACTATTTTCATTTTTTGTTGTTGTTGTTAGGAAAAAAGAGACTGACTATTTTTTTCCCCAGTATAATCGCGTTTTTTTTTTTTTTCAACAGCAAAAAAGTAATTATTGAAGGATATTGATTATTCGAACCAAACCAAGAAAAGAAAAAACTGTTCCTTCCGTAGTACAAAGGCTTCGGCTATTATTTGGTACTGACCCTTTTAGCCCTGAGTGGGTTCTTAGGCGATTGTCGGCACAACAAAAAAAAAAAAGAAGGGTAAAACTGTCACAGCAATATAAGAAGTGCAGCCCTCAAAAATTTTTTTTGATAAAACTATTTTTAAAACGAACACTAAAAAAACCAACAAAACCTCTAAAAACACGGGTCGGGAAAGATCTTTTTTTTTTTTTTTTTTTTCGAGAAAAAAAATCCTCTTCTCCCGAAAAAAAAAAAAAAAAAAAGATTTTTGGGAGAAAAAAAAAAAGAGAAAAGATTTGAAAATCCTGGGAAAATCCTGAAAAAATCCTGAAAAATCCTGGAAAAATCCATGAAATTTCATGAAAAATCTCGAGATCTTGAGAAATCTTTGAAAAAAAAAAAAAAGATTTTCAAAATCTTTTTTTTTTTTTTTCCCAAAAAGATTTTTCAAAATCCCAAAAATCTTTTTTATCTTTTTTTTGAGAAAAAAAAGATTTTCAAGATCTTTTTCATCTTTTTTTCTCTTTTTTTCCTTTTTTTTCCTTTTTTTTCCAGGATTTTTCAAAGATCTCAAAGATCTCGAGAGATCCTGAAAAAAAAAGACAAAAATCCTGAAAATCTTGATTTTTTTTTTTTTTCTCCCGAGATTCTCGAAAAAAGACAAAAAAAGACAAAAGATCTTTCCTGACCCGTGTAAAAAACGAAAGTTTTTTTTTAAAAAAAAAGAAAGCACTATTTTCAACCTCTTCTTACAACCCCTCTTCACTCTCCCCCCCAAAAAAACCCTCCCCTCCAACCTGAGAGAGAGACACACACCCACCTCACACATTTTTCTCTCAACTACACACCACCACCACCATCACCCCTCTCTCTCTCTCTCTCTTTCCCGCCCTTTTTGTTCATTTGACTGGCTTAAGGTTTGTCTTTGTGATATTTTTTTTGTTGTGATTTGCTCAAAGCAACCTACCCCACTACCCTATGCATGAGACGTACAGTACCTTACAACGACCTGGGAGAAACAGCGGGTTTTCTGCGCCTCATCGGAACATTCCAGGGTTGATACCGTTGCCGCTTCCGGAGGGTACCTCGTATACTTCGTCACCACGGAGCTCTGGTGGGTCGTATGGGGAGGAGAAGCGGGCTGCTGGGAGTAGAACGTCATCAAGGTCTTTACCGAGGTCGCCACGAAAAGGGAGGGAACGGAGATCTCGTTCAACGTCGTCGCGTTCCAAAACACCGCCATCTCCAAGAGGAAAAGGTGCCTGGGGGAATTGGAGTGGTAGAGATGAGGTGTCGTGGGTGGCTGAAGGGGGGATTCGGGTGCGGTATGCGAGCAAACTGATTTCTGGGGTGTCCTATCGTGCTTTGGATGGGAGTATGGTGCATTATTTGGTGGATGAGGGGAGGTTGTGTTTGGAGAGGCAGGATGTTGCGAAGGTTGTGGTTGCGGAGCTTTGGTTTCGCCATGGGGTTCCCATTGCGACACCTCCTCTGCCAGCGCAGGAGCGTATTGTATCCCGCAGGCTTGCAGAGCTTGCGACCCGAATGAAGGTCTATCGAGACTCAGATGGAGCGCGCGCAACAGACCCAGATGGACACCAACACCATGCCAATCCGCCCCCTCCTCCTCCCCCGATCTCACCGCGCGCGTCTCCAAGAGAATGGGATCGTCCCTGGAGGTCGCACAGCAAGCCCCCCTCCCCTCGGCCTCTCAGAACAGTCGGGGGTGGCTATCTAGATGCATATCGCGAGCGGATTGGTGGGCGGCATCGTGAAGCGGAGAACGGAGAGAGGGGAGAAAAGGGGAAGAGGGTGGAAGGTGTGCCTGTGGGGGGAGGGTACACGGCACCCCCGCCCCCACCTCGATACGAAGCGCCCCCATCACCATCGCTGCCGTTCTGTCCACAGTGCGGGCAGAAGCTTGGTGGTGCAACCCCGTTTTGTCCACAGACAGGGACCCGGCATTGAGGGGGGGGAGAGAGTGGGTTTTGTGAAAGAAAAGTAAACAAATGTAAAAGTGTCAGAGCTTTCGAATGTCTCTGCCAGACTCTTAGAGGTGAGAAGGAGAGGTGGCCGAGCCTGCTGAGGAGTCAGGGTTTGTGGTTTAAAAAAGGCAGCCTTGTCGGTGTAGACAAAGGCGGAACAGTTTAAAAAAAAAATCTCAAAATGTACGTTTTTTTGTAAGTTGTCCTTCAGAAAGAATGTAAGTGAAGAAAAAAAGGGGGTACTTTTTATGCATGGAATGGGGGCACGACACAACACACCAACCACCTTCCAGACATCTCTGCCACCACCTACAACAATGTCGACGTACACTCTTCCTGAGAACTACGGATTCGTGATGGCAGGCCTCATGGGCTTTGCCATGCACTGCACATACCAGGGAACCAAGGTGGGACGCGTGAAGGCCATGAGCCAGGAGTACATCGACACACACCTGAAGGAGGAGAACGCGATCTTCAAGAAGCGTTACGGGTACGACATTCCGCCTGGTGCTTACCCGGAAATGACTGACGGCAAGCACGCAGCCAAGCTTGACTACGAAACCTGGCTGGAGTATGCATGCAACCAGCGTGTCCACCAGAACTACCTGGAGAACCTTGGTATTATTACGATTGCTGGTGCCATTGCGGGGCTCAGCTTCCCAATTGCGACCGCCATCAGTCTGCTCGTGCAGATTGTGGGACGTCAGGTGTACTCCTCTGGGTACCGCAAGAACGGGCCGAAGGGACGTTTGGCTGGTGCACCCCTTCTGGCACCTTCCCTTCTTTCTCTGATCGGAATGTCTCTGTACACAGCGTACCTGCACACATCCTTTGCACACTGATGCAGCATCGGTCATGCTTTCGTTTATCTAAACATGTTGCTCTGTTGAAACCCTTTTTTTGCGTTTCAATCTTTTTGTTGACTCTCAACCTGCAAGGTTTAGAGTCCCCTTGAGGGGGTTTTAAAAATGCCCCTTCTTTTCTAACTACCCTAACTCTTGATTTTTTGGGCGATGCCATCATTTCTTGTTTTCAACCTGCTGAATCTTATACAGAAGCAGATACCACATTTTGATAAAATGTGTTTTCGATTTTATTTTATTTTACAATTTTTTTTCTTTCTTTTTATTTTGCAACATTCGTGGGAACGACGGATGCTTCCATGGCTTCTGGGCCGTCCTATTGCTCTGCAGTAGGCGCTAGGAGTGACGCGGCTTCCCCGTCCATCGTAGTGTTGTTTGTTCAGCGTGTTCAGCAAGTGGTACAGATGTGTGTACGAGAGGCACATTCATCTTACAAGTTTTGTCTGTTTTTTTTTTGTTTTTGTTGTTTCTTTTGGTATGATCTCTCCCTTTTGTCAGGTGACTAGGCACGAGAGGCTTAGGATCATCTTTATCAACTGTTCTCTATGTTTGTGCCTTTGATAATTGAAAGATATGTGTGTCCCGCGAAGATGTTGCGCCTTGTGACATTCACGCTTTGAAGTTTCATTGATTGCACAGAAAATGACAGAAAATAGTTGCATCTTCACCAAAATACGAAACCTCCTTTTTTTTCTCTGTTTTTTGCTATTTAGAGATGGTACCACAACACACCAACCACCTTCCAGACATCTCTGCCACCACCTACAACAACAATGTCGACGTACACTCTTCCTGAGAACTACGGATTCGTGATGGCCGGCCTTGTGGGCGTGGCCATGCACTGCACATACCAGGGAACCAAGGTGGGCCGTGTGAAGGCCATGAGCCAGGAGTACATCGACACACACCTGAAGGAGGAGAACGCGATCTTCAAGAAGCGTTACGGGTACGACATTCCGCCTGGTGCTTACCCGGAAATGACTGACGGCAAGCACGCAGCCAAGCTTGACTACGAAACCTGGCTGGAGTATGCGTGCAACCAGCGTGTCCACCAGAACTACCTGGAGAACCTTGGCATTATTACGATTGCGGGTGCCATTGCGGGGCTCAGCTTCCCAATTGCGACTGCCATCAGTCTGCTCGTGTACATTGCAGGACGTCAGGTGTACTCCTCTGGGTACCGCAAGAACGGGCCGAAGGGACGTTTGGCTGGTGCACCCCTTCTGGCACCTTCCCTTCTTTCTCTGATCGGAATGTCTCTGTACACAGCGTACCTGCACACATCCTTTGCACACTGATGCAGCATCGGTCATGCTTTCGTTTATCTAAACATGTTGCTCTGTTGAAACCCTTTTTTTGCGTTTCAATCTTTTTGTTGACTCTCAACCTGCAAGGTTTAGAGTCCCCTTGAGGGGGTTTTAAAAATGCCCCTTCTTTTCTAACTACCCTAACTCTTGATTTTTTGGGCAGATGCCATCATTTCTTGTTTTTAACCTGCTGAATTATGTTATACAGAAGCAGATACCACATTTTCACTTTTATTTTATTTTACAACTTTTTTCTTTCTTTTTATTTTGCAACATTCGTGGGAACGACGGATGCTTCCATGGCTTCTGGGCTGTCCTATTGCTCTGCAGTAGGCGCTAGGAGTGACGCGGCTTCCCCGTCCATCGTAGTGTTGTTTGTTCAGCGTGTTCAGCAAGTGGTATAGATGTGTGTACGAGAGGCACATTCATCTTACAAGTTTTGTCTGTTTTTTTTTGTTTTTGTTGTTGTTTCTCTTTGGTATGATATCTCCCTTTTGTCAGGTGACTAGGCACGAGAGGCTTAGGATCATCTTTATCAACTGTTCTCTATGTTTGCTCCTTTGATAATTCAATAGTTTCATCTTCACCAAAATACGAAATTGCCTTTTTTTTTTTCTCTGTTTTTTGCTATTTAGAGATGGTGCCACAACACACCAACCACCTTCCAGACATCTCTGCCACCACCTACAACAACAATGTCGACGTACACTCTTCCTGAGAACTACGGATTCGTGATGGCCGGCCTTGTGGGCGTGGCCATGCACTGCACATACCAGGGAACCAAGGTGGGCCGTGTGAAGGCCATGAGCCAGGAGTACATCGACACACACCTGAAGGAGGAGAACGCGATCTTCAAGAAGCGTTACGGGTACGACATTCCGCCTGGTGCTTACCCGGAAATGACTGACGGCAAGCACGCAGCCAAGCTTGACTACGAAACCTGGCTGGAGTATGCATGCAACCAGCGTGTCCACCAGAACTACCTGGAGAACCTTGGCATTATTACGATTGCGGGTGCCATTGCGGGGCTCAGCTTCCCAATTGCAACCGCCATCAGTCTGCTCGTGTTCATGGCGGGACGTCAACTGTACTCTTCTGGGTACCGCAAGAACGGGCCGAAGGGACGTTTGGCTGGTGCACCCCTTCAGATCCCTGCGTTCCTTTCTCTGATCGGAATGTCTCTGTACACAGCGTACCTGCACACATCCTTTGCACACTGATGCACTCCTCATACATCACCTATGGTGCTCCCATTTATCTAAACATACTCTGTTGAAACCCCTTTTTTGTGCTTAAAATTTATGATGAAATTACTTAAATATGTTGCGTTTGCCAGATGTGGCACATTAAGCTTCAAGGGTTCATTTTTTTTTGTTGCCCCCAACTTGATCCCCCCCAGGATTCCCCTTATATCTCTAACTACCCTAACTCATTTTTCCCACGGTCTTGGTTATCCAGGCAATTGGATGTCTGTTCGCCCTTCAAGTTGGGGGTTTTTTCCGATTTTCACAATTTCAATCCCAAATTTTTATTGTTGTTTGCATATATTTTGTGGGAACGACGGATGGACTCCTTTTTTTTTTTTTTGTCTTTTTCAATGGTCTCGGGCCCCAGGAGTGACGTGGTTTCCGCTTTCCCGTGCGCTTTTTTGTTTTTGTGTTTTTCATGATTGAACGGTGCCCTGAGATCTTTCATCGTTTATGTTTTCTTGATTGAACAAAGTAAAAGACACGACCACGGTTTGCAGCCTTATAAAAAATAGCCTTCCCCTTTATTCTCCAACGCGCGACATTTTGTTAAACAAATCACCACACCTTTTTATCATCTTATTTCCAGCCTTTCTCGACGATGCTGGATAGCGCCAACCTTAAGATTTTTCCCTTCAGCATCTTCCACTGATACCATGCACCCCTGAAGGTTGCCTCTTATTATCCCCCCTCCTTTTCCCCTCCATTTCCCCTCATATTCCCTCATATTTACCAGACCTTTTCTACTCGAAACAAACAAATAAAATGGCCAAATTTGATCTGCACGTTCTGTGCGTTGGCGCAGGGTATGTGGGAGGCCCGACTATGGCTGTCATTGCAGCGAACTGCCCGCATATCAAGGTAACTGTGTACGACCTGAACCAGGAGCGTATTGATGCGTGGAATTCGGACAACCTGCCGATTTATGAGCCGGGGTTGGATGAGGTTGTGAAGCGGGTGCGTGGGAAGAATTTGTTCTTTACGACTACCGAGCACTACAAGGAGGCTGATGTCATCTTCATTAGTGTCAACACGCCAACGAAGGGGTACGGGAAGGGGAAGGGGCGTGCTGCTGATTTGAAGTTCATTGAGCTTGCGGCACGTCGTATTGCCGAGGTTGTCAAGACCGGGAACAAGATCATTGTCGAGAAGAGCACCGTCCCCGTACGCTGCAGTGTCGCCGTGAAGGCGATCCTCAACGCCTGCTCCGCCGACAGCACCGCCACCTTCCAGATCCTCTCCAACCCAGAGTTCCTCGCAGAAGGCACTGCTATCGACGACCTCATGAAACCCGACCGTGTCCTCATCGGAGGCGACTCAGACCCAGAAGGCAAGAAGGCCGTCGCACTCCTCTCCAGCATCTACAAGAACTGGGTCCCCGAAGACCGTATCATCACCACAAACCTCTGGAGCAGTGAGCTCTCCAAGCTGACAGGTATGGGGGTTGGGTTTTTGTGGTGTGAAAAAAAAAAGAGGAGACGACGCTGGACAATACTCCATCTTTCGATTGAAAATATTATCTTAATCATTTGTTGTGCACCGGTATCAAGGTACACTGTGAGGGTTTAGTATTAAGTCATGGAAAGAGGTACAGCTGATGTGCAATAACGATTGTGACTGAGCATAGGCTTGGGATCATCTTCTATTTTCTTTTTGGGATCTTTGGGGGGAAAATATAACATCCAACAGCGAACGCCTTCCTTGCGCAACGTATCTCGAGCATCAACAGCATCTCCGCTGTGTGTGAGGCAACTGGCGCTGATGTGGAGGAAGTTGCCAACGCCATTGGGAAGGACTCCAGGATTGGGCCGAAGTTCTTGCGTGCGTCTGTGGGCTTTGGAGGAAGCTGCTTCCAGAAGGACATCTTGAACCTTGTGTACCTGAGTCAGCAGCTTGGGCTTGAGGAGGTGGCACAGTACTGGATGGGTGTCATCAACATCAATGAGTACCAAAGGCGCCGTTTTGCGCACAAGATGATCTCAAGCATGTTCGACACTGTCAGCGGGAAGAAGATCTCGATCCTCGGCTTTGCCTTCAAGAAGGACACCGGCGACACAAGAGAGACCAGCGCTGTGAGCGTCTGCATGACCCTTCTGGAAGAGGGCGCCAAGGTCCACATCTACGACCCGAAGGTATCACTCTCCCTTTTGACATCGCGAGAGGTGTTTGCACTGTGGAGGCACATCCATATTTTTAACATGGGTAGTATCTGGATCCAGTTCCAGGTGATTCCAGGTTTCTCAGATTTTTCGTGAAATTCCAGGTTTTTTCCAGGTATTCTAGGTGTATTCCAGGTGGGTTTAAGCAGAAATCTGCACGCAATACAAACACACATTCCGATCTGGAAGTGTGGACGATGACAAAACACTCGGTTTTTGACACT
The DNA here is from genome assembly GCA_964035575.1 of Rhynchopus sp. YZ270_cl-10. Lineage (NCBI taxonomy): Eukaryota > Euglenozoa > Diplonemea > Diplonemida > Diplonemidae > Rhynchopus > Rhynchopus sp. YZ270_cl-10. Next base: position 1,172,071 of record OZ037851.1, read on the forward strand.
GCTGCTGGTGATGCTGTCGCTGCCACTGCCACTGACGATCCATATTATGGTCGCATTTTCAACGCCAATGGTGTGCCAAATCTTGGTGAAGTCGCCGAGGAGAAAAAGGGGATGTGGCGCCTCCAGATATATGATACGTCGGAAATCGTTGAACAGATTTGCACATTTCTTTGCAATAGTGTAATTCAGACCCAGAGATGGGTCTAAGCATCCTTTATTACGCAAATTCTATAAGAAAAGGCTGTTTTGGGTGCCTCCGCGAATTTTTAAAGCAGTGCAGTGATGGAAGGGTGCTCCTGAAGCTTGGTGTTGAAACGGGACTTCAAGACTTTCATTGAGGCGGCTGTACGCAGTCCAAATATTGCTTGTTGTGAGACCTTCGTCTTTCATCATTCTTCCTATTTTTCAACTCCTTTGGCAGACGTCCATTTTTTATCAGATGTAAACCACGAAATGGATTGTAGGACTGCATGGGTGTCCACCCCGGTACACAGCCGGTCATTGTACCAAGGTACACTGTTCACGAGAGGGCTTTGTATTTCAAGTCAACGTTTTTATTATTATTCTACACGGCGGGGCTGTGTCACATGTGACACTGTCACGGAGACAGTGTCACATGTGACACTGTCACACATTTTGTGACACTGTCACGGAGACAGTGTCACAAAATGTGTGACAGTGTCACGGAGACAGTGTCACACGACTTGTGACAGTGTCACATACCTGTGTGACACTGTCACAACCTTAAGGAATACCCACTGGGTACTGGGTACTGGGTACTGGGTACTGGGTACTGGGTACTGGGTACTGGGTACTGGGTACTGGGTACTGGGTACTGGGTACTGGGTACTGGGTACTGGGTACTGGGTACTGGGTACTGGGTACTGGGTACTGGGTACTGGGTACTGGGTACTGGGTACTGGGTACTGGGTACTGGGTACTGGGTACTGGGTACTGGGTACTGGGTACTGGGTACTGGGTACTGGGTACTGGGTACTGGGTACTGGGTACTGGGTACTGGGTACTGGGTACTGGGTACTGGGTACTGGGTACTGGGTACTGGGTACTGGGTACTGGGTACTGGGTACTGGGTACTGGGTACTGGGTACTGGGTACTGGGTACTGGGTACTGGGTACTGGGTACTGGGTACTGGGTACTGGGTACTGGGTACTGGGTACTGGGTACTGGGTACTGGGTACTGGGTACTGGGTACTGGGTACTGGGTACTGGGTACTGGGTACTGGGTACTGGGTACTGGGTACTGGGTACTGGGTACTGGGTACTGGGTACTGGGTACTGGGTACTGGGTACTGGGTACTGGGTACTGGGTACTGGGTACTGGGTACTGGGTACTGGGTACTGGGTACTGGGTACTGGGTACTGGGTACTGGGTACTGGGTACTGGGTACTGGGTACTGGGTACTGGGTACTGGGTACTGGGTACTGGGTACTGGGTACTGGGTACTGGGTACTGGGTACTGGGTACTGGGTACTGGGTACTGGGTACTGGGTACTGGGTACTGGGTACTGGGTACTGGGTACTGGGTACTGGGTACTGGGTACTGGGTACTGGGTACTGGGTACTGGGTACTGGGTCCTGGGTCCTGGGTCCTGGGTCCTGGGTACTGGGTACTGGGTACTGGGTATGGACCCCTTTGTGTCAAAGACCTGTCAATATCGGCCCACACACAGGGCGGGTTTGCCCGCACCACTGGCACGAGTCTGAGCCCACCGAAGGTGGGTTGCGTTTTGTAACCACTCGTTGCGTTGGTTGCGTTCGGTTTGCTGCGTACAGATCGGTTGCATTCGTTACGTTGCGTTGGTTCCGTGCGTTCGGTTCGGGCCGTTGCGTTCAGACCGGTGGCGTTGGGTTGGTTCGGTTCGCAACGTTCACATCGTTGCGTTCTGATCCGCTCGATCGGTTGGGTTGCGTTGCTTCGAAGAGAAAGAGAAGAAGAAAGAAACGCCGGGTTGCGGGTTTGCCTATTCCGACATTTGACCCAACATAACAGCTTGCAATAGTCAGCTGTCTAAAATTTTGTTTTGCTGAAACATGTTGCCTTATTCCCACTCTTTTGTTGTTGTTGTTCGTGACGGTAAAGGAGACTTAACGCTTGTTTCCGGAGGTCCCTTCGAGAAGGAGCTCTGCACTCGCATCGAAGAGCGGTGCCAGCGACGCAGGACGAGGTGTTTCGCATGATGCAGGTCGTTATGGGAGGTGGTACCGGAGTGCTGAGTGGACCATGCTTCCCGTGGGACCGAAACCTTCTTTCGTCGCCCCGACAGTTTATGACCCTGAAAAGAACATCAACATTCCTCCACCTGCTGTAGGCGACTTGTGTTCTACATTGCGAACCCAGGCCCGGGTATTTTAGCCGTATACGACGCTTCAGTGGCAGTGCAGAGGAAGGACCGTGCATATTCTCGCCCACCATGCAGAAACGACATAAGCCTAACGAGGACGTCATCGCAAAGATATCCGAGAATCGCCTCGACCTGGTGGCTTTGTCCAGTCTCGACACGGCAGACTTCGTATCACCGCTGTTGAAGATCATCTCGTACAGGGAGGGGTGCGAAGGGGGCGATGGCATCGGGAGGCGGCACCGCGACCGACGTCCACACCACACGCACATCCAAACACAACTTCACTTCTCCAGAGAGCTGCGTGACAGAGAGACTTGACGTAGTGGAAGGTGTGAGATTCTGAATGTGGACAGGCCAAGTGCGGCAGGCCTGCACAAAAATGACACACGATGTGACGATTGCAACGTTTGAGAACTGCCCACAGGGGAAGGTGGCGATTGCAGGGGACGTGAATGCGCACCACCGTATCCTGGGACACACTAAGACGCTATGGGGCCCGACATTGTGATGACTTCTGAAAGGTTGGATACCAGGGATGGATTACACTGTCGAAGGGCCTCCGACCACGTTCCGATTGAATTCTCGGAGGAGAGCACTGCAAAAACGACGAAGCGCACAAACCTGAACGAGACCTACTCCCTCTGGTTCGGGATGGTCAACAAAGCAGCAGCACAAGAAAAATATTGATTTGTTGATTTGTTTCTGCTGGAACACGGCCGCTAGGTTAGGAGATGTGAGGTCGGGTCCACTGGCCCAGACGGGGTCCACAACGAATGGCTTCAACACCTCGGTGATGGAGCACCGCGAGCACTCCTACATATGCGCAACCTCTCCTGGACGACGGCAGTTATCCCGGAGTCGTCGACGACAGTAACGGTGATCCCACTACACAAAAAGGGAAACACGACATGACCCGCGTCGTACAGCCCGATCTCCCTCGCCAGCAATGTGTCGAAGGTGATGGAAAACGGGTGTAGTGACATGCACCAACTGATGAGCCAGACTCTTCAGTGAACAACCTCCACTCAGCTCAGGACGAGCTGCCTACCTGACGGCAGCCGACTACCTGCGACCCACATGACACCCTCGTGCTCCACCGGAAGGCAGCGAAGGTGCTCACGGGTGCAACATACATGTCGCCCGGTCAGCACGTGTTGGGAGGCCCTCCTGCAGACCACAAGCCGCCTCCGACGCGTCGCAGCCAACGAGTACTTGTGCGACTGTCCGGCTCGCCTGGGCATGCTGCCGTGTTTTACGAAAGCTAGCTATACATTGCAAACATTATGGTCATACAACCAAACCAGGCAGTATCAGCAATATATGCTGGAATATTAGTGAACTGAACAACTGAGGACTGAAAGGAAATAAAGCAACAATACTCTGTCATTGCATCGCATCTAATGAAACAACAGTTTGCACTGTATAAACTGTGCAATTATATACATCATATGACCCTTTACCCCGGGCAACATCTGGGACCCCCGCAACCTGTGGAATGGACATGCATGTATGTCAGCACCAGCCCCCAGAACCTACCTAAACAGTGGTTAGATAAGGGCGATTTTTGACCAAAAAAAAATTTTTTTTTTCCCCGCCCGAGATCGGGCGTGGTAGGTCATAAAATGGCCCAAAAAATCCAAAGAAAACCTCAGATTGACTTTTTAAAGAAAAAAATTGTCTACGGCAAAAACCACGAAAAATTGGGTGCGCAAACCGCGTTTTAGACCCCCACAGATGCTCAAAAGTGCCAGTTTTTGCTTTTAATGGCCTCAAATCGTCGAAATTAGCCCTGTTTTGGGCAAAAAAAAATTTTTGAGAGTCCCTTTCCCTGGGAGGCAATAGCCACTGTGACTGTGTCACACCACTGTGACACTGTCACGGAGACAGTGTCACACGACTTGTGACAGTGTCACCGTGACAGTGTCACACGATTTGTGACAGTGTCACGGTGACACTGTCACAAAATGTCGCATATCATTGAAAGTTACACACCCTCAGCTGTGTCACAGGTGTGACACAGCCCCGCCGTGTACACTTGGAATTACTCAAAATCTGATTTCTACTACCACACCGCCCTCACCCTCACCCTTCCCTCCACCGCACAGGTCACAAAGGAGCAGATGCTCTTCGACCTCGGTGCCGCCATCGAAGATGACAGACTGCGCGAACAGCTCCCGAACCTTGTTACAGTGGAGAAGTCTGCAGCAGCGTCTGCCGAAGGTGCACACGGTGTCGCCATCATGACAGAGTGGGATGAGTTCAAGGTACGCCAGTCTTATTGCCACGTTTTTGGGAGCACATCCTTCTTTCTCTTTCACGACGGGTATCGGCATCTGCTTCACTTTATTTTTGCGTCTTTTCTACGATCTTTTGTGCACCAATACGCTCCATCAGGAATAAGAGTTGAGCCCTCTCTACTCTGGCTTTTTTGGTGGACTCCTACGGATGAGCGACAATGAATAGCACTGTGTTGCACCATGCGCTATTCACACCCACACCACACCCACCTACAGGCGCTCGACTGGAAGGGCATCTACACCAGCATGAAGAAGCCCGCCTTCCTGTTTGACGGACGTGCTCTCCTGGACGACCAGGCCATGAAGGCCATCGGATTCAACGTATGTTTTGGTTATCACCTACACGCCACTGCATCAACCTCACCTTTTTTTCTGTTTCTTGAACCCTAAAAAAAAATGCGTGAATTTGGCCACTTTGCAATGTACAACTAAAAAGGAACTCCCTTTTATGGCCGCATACTATGAGGGTCGAACGCAGGTTAAAAAAACCTCTTGGGATCCTGAAGTCGAGTTTCTAATTTTCTGTGTCTGCGTCCGCCGATGAACGACCGCATTTGCACTTTCAGCTTATTTCTTATTTCTTTTTTTTTTTGTCATGGTTGGCTTCGTTACTGGGCTTTCGTTATATTCCTATCATCCCGTACACAGGTCTTCTCTATTGGCAAGCCGTCGAAGCACGTTGCTGATGAATACTGCAAATAAGCCGATCGTGTGCTAGGCTCTCTCTTCGCGTACCTTCTGAGATAAATAAGTGTCGCTCTTCTTCTTGTTTCTAACTATTGCCGAGCAATGCAACAACACAAACAAGAAAACAATGGCACCGCGGGAGGGAAAGGGAGCTAGTCTGATCTGTGTACCAAATAATTGGGCAGGGTGGAGGGGGTGGGGGTGGGGTGGGGTGGGGAGAGAACCACAACAACAAAAAAAAAAAAAAAGCAAAGAAATATTCGCTAGCTGCCATTTTTTTATTTTATTTTATTTGGGTTCCGCTTCCCTACCTTCTTCAAGAGCGCGGGAGGGCGGGGAATTTGGCAATTTTTTTTTTCTCTCTTTTTTTTTCGTTTTATAATATACACGGGATATAACGGCAACTTGAATTTTGCTGAACTCCACTTCCCTTTTTCCCTTTTTTTCTTTGTCGTAGTGTCCAATTTGCGGATCCATCTGCTTTGTGGTATTCTCCGCTACTGACCAGAACATGCATGCACGAGAGGTAGATTCATCTTTCAAAGCAATTCCGTTTTGAAAACCTAAGATGGTAGGTAAGAGGCTCAGGCTCTTATCAATATTACCAACTTTTCCCCCACAGATGGGTATGTACATGAGACACATTGCAAGTTTTCTTTTCTTTTCTTTTTTCTTTTTTTTTTTTTTTTTGGGAAAGGGGAGTGTTTTTTGTTTTTGAGTCCACTCATCTCTCAAGTTCTTCTTTGTACTTTTGCTGTCCCCTCCATTCCCCCCCTCTTCTACCCTTTCGTGAGGCACGAACTCTCATCTTTCAATTTTTTGTTGTTTTTATTTTTTTTTTTTTTTCCTCTTTCGCTGGAACCTCTTCTGTTGCCTTGTTTTGACGCCACTGCACCACTGCAACTACTGCAGAAAGCCATACTGCAGATTTTTTTGACAGTGCTTGCGTCCACCGGTGCCTGGTGAGGCGTTTGCACTTTCAACTTCTCTTTTTTATTCCATCGGTTCCCGCCCCTCACCCTGTGACTGAAGACCTGTTTATCCGTTCTTTCGAGACACAAGAAATTACTGGGGGGGGTCGAATAAAGCACGTACGTGTTTTATTAGGCGTCCCTACACTTCAGATCCTGAGGTTTTAAAAAAAAAAAAAAGTTCGAAAAGGCGAATAAAGCACGTACGTGCTTTATTCGCCTTTTTGAACTTTTTGGAAAGTTTTTCCAGTCGCAATTTTTTTTTCGATTTTTTTTCGCCCAAGAGGTGATTTTGCTGCATTTCCGAGCCAATCCCGGCTTGTGGTGGGGCATATTCGGAAAAATGGACAAAATTTCAGCGACTTAAATTTTCACAAAATACGAACTACCTTGTCACAACACAGGAAAAGTTCAAAAAGTCGAATAAAGCACGTACGTGCTTTATTCGACGCAAAAAAAAGCAAAAATCCCATTTTTCAAATGCGTGCTTTATTCGACGTACGTGCTTTATTCGAATTACCTCGTTTATTCGGCCCCCCCCAGTAATAAGACAACAAAAAAAAAAAAACAAAAAAAAAAAAGACAAAAAAACTAATACAGCTTCCCCTCTCCTCAGGAAAGTCAGGTAACACCCATCTCTAGTGGAAAAAATGAACGAAACAAAGATTCTCCCTTTCTCCTTTTAAAAATGTTTTTTTTTAACGTCCTTGTGTGCTTTCTCTTTGATTGGAAAGCATGAAGTAGGAACTTAATGGTAACGATTTGGCAGGAGATTTTTGGGGAGTCAGTTTTGCTCCCAAATCGGAGATATGTGCATTTGTTTTAAAAGGCCCAGCACTGAAGGTGTGACTGAGCATGCAAGGCTTAGGATCATCTTGAAAGGGAAATTTTTTTTTTTAAATATTTTTCTTCAAAATGAAGGTTGGAACCGATGCGTGCCATGAGGCCCCCCGTTCCTCCCTTCTTCTTTAGTTCCATACCAACTGTTTTCCCCCTAAAATGTAGGGTGGTGTACCTAATTCTTCTCAATTTTTTTTTTTTTTGGCTTTTTTTTTTTTTGGTATTGTTTTGCAAACAAGCCACTGTGCACCGTACACCTCCTTATTTTAACTAAAAGTCCTGCATCGCTGCCAGGTCTTTCTCGCCTCCACTAATAACGCCCCTCTCCCTCCCTATCCCCCTTAAACCTTAACCAGTAAAAAAAATCGGCTCGATTTTTAACCAAAAAAAAGGAAAAAAAAATCCCCATTTTTCAAAATTCTCGCATTTTTTTCAAAATATGAAACCCAATAATATGACATTCTCTCCAAAAGCAACACACATCAAATCTTCCCCCCATTCTTCTTTTTCTCTTTTGATTTGACTTTGCTTGACTTATTCTTGTACTTTTTTTTTTTATTTCAACTTTCCAAAAATGATGACCGGAAACTACACAAAAAACGCTGCGGATTGCATCGCGAAGCTGTTCGGAAGCTCAGCACACTCTGGCTCGATTGCGAAGGAGACTGGCAAGGTGTCTGCCTTCACTTTGATGGTCTACTCGAAGCTGTGCGCTGGGCGGAATATTGATGCAGTTGTGTTGTCAGGACATGCCGTGCTTTTGAGCGACTTCCTTCTGAACCAGGGGGGACACAGCTTTAGTTCGCACCAGATCCAACTTCTTACATGTGTGAGCCTTCAGGTAACCGGAAAGGTCTTGGTTGGGGACGACCTCTGGCCATGCAACACAGTGATGTGCAAGTACTCGGGCATGACACTTAAGGAGTTTAATGCCTTTGAGCGCTGGTTTGTGCAGGCCATGGATTGGGCAGTGACACCCGATGCCGCAGCAACTGAAGAGGTTCGCCGCTTTCTGAACAACGAAAGCATTGAGGAGGGCGAGCAGGTGGGGAAGTCGCCGTTGGTTGGAATGTGATTGTTGCATTTTTCAAAATAAATAAAGAAAAAAAAAATTGACCCTCGGGTCCATCATAACAATTGTTTTTAGTCTAGAGTCAGTGTATATCTTTACCTGTTTAAATTGATGTGTGCACAGTGAGGCATATCCGTCTTGAGAAGTTATCATTTATTCTTTTTAAAGATGTACATAGTCTACACCCCATTCATCATTTCACGTTTTGACTTATTTTTTATTCTTGATCATACCCCCTCAAAACGTTTTCTTCTTGACGTTTTCATCCCTCCCGTTCTTTCCCTGCCCCCCCCTTTTTTTTGTGCTTTCCTCCGGATGGCTGGCATCGTACGTGGGTCAGTCGGAGGTGCCTGCATCAATAAAAAAAATGCTGATTTTTCGACATTACCCAATCTTCAAATTCCTTTTTTTCTTATTTTTCTTTCTCTGTGTGAAACTGTTTTTCGCAGTTTTTTAAGTGTAATGTTTTAAAAGTGATGTTTTCGCACGATCTCTCCAATTCCCTCGCTGATTGTCTATCGCATCCTTCCTTGCGAAAGGTTGTTCATAATCAACAGCGAGGGGAAGAAGAGGGAAAGGGAGAGAGAGTGTGGGGAGTACCGCCACCGAAAATGGGGGAGGGGGCAGTTGTGTTAATGCTTGCTCGCGTGTGGGGTATGGTTTCAGATTGCAAACAAAAGAGCAGACACTAGACCCTCTCTGTGGAAGATGTGTGGTTTATTTCATCTTCTACCTGTATTTGCTAAGTTTTTCTTTCTATTTTTTTTTTTTTTTTTTTTGCTTTCTTTTTTTTTTTTGCAAAATAAATAAAAAAAAAAACGCTTGGCGATATCTTTCTGCATCTCGCAGGGAGGTTTTCCGGCGTCAACAAAATAAAAAAAAAACCCACCCTGGTGTGGCTGACGACCCCAAAATAGCAGAAAATAGCAGAAAATAGCAGAAAATAGCAGAAAATAGCAGAAAATAGCAGAAAATAGCACTTTAGGGGGGTTTTTTTGGGTTTGGTGGCTGGGTGGTGGTGTGGCTCATGATGACAGTACATAGTACACAGTACACAGTACACAGTACACAGTACACAGTACACAGTACACAGTACACAGTACACAGTACACAGTACACAGTACACAGTACACAGTACAGCACCTGGTCTATATCGGGACAAGATACATTTTTTTTTGCTAAAATTGCTCTTATTTTTACGCGTTTTTGCTCGAAAAAAACGTTGTCCTGCATCTTTGGTAGGTGTTTTGGGGACTGGCTGGGGTCAGGAGTCCCTCATTTCCCCTCCCTTTAGCAAAAGCCCAAACCACGGCCAAAAAATAAAAAAAATCCAGACCCCCAAAATAGCAGAAAATAGCAGAAAATAGCAGAAAGTAGCAGAAAATAGCAGAAAATAGCACCCCCCTTCAGCCACACCAGGACCCCCCGTTTTCACCATGCACCAAAACAGTGATATGTTGCCAACACTCTTTGGCGGGGAATGGTACAGACGGTATTGAGGTGCTTTTTTGTCACCAGGTTGGAAGTGGTCATGACACGGGACAATATTCATGTTTACAATAGAAGGATATATTCTCAATTGCGTTGTCCTACGGTGGTTGCTGCGCTTCGCACTGTGTTGATCTGGAGAGTGAAAGACACTGAGGTTTTTCTTTGGCATATGAATGCACGACCCGAGGCATATTGATCTTTCAAAAAAAAGTGGAGATTGCACAAACTGGCAACAAATCGAGGCAACTACAACAATTTGTCAAAAAAAAAAATCTTTGGGTTGCAAAAAAGGTTCAGCATGAAATGCGTTTTGGCTTGAACCATCGCCTTTTATTTAGACAGCCCATCTTTCAAAAAAACCCAGCGTTTTCCAGCTAACCATAGTGGTAAAGATGTGTGTGCACGAGAGGCACGTTCATCTTTCAAGGATTCCTTTTATCATTGCAGGCGCTGAATTGAAACCCAATGAATACAATATCAACAGGTGGTAATCTCCACAAATAAAAAAATAAATAAGATAGTGGAGCACACTCTAGGGTGGCTACACTAATACAACCAAGTTTTCAAAAAAATAACGTAGACAAAAGGATAGAAAAGCCCCACGGCGATATAAATCCTAAAAGAGTTCTTGAAATGAGGGGAGGAAAATATTGTGCGGATAGGGAGCGTATCCTCGGGATGTGTTCAACTAACACAGCCCATTTCTAATTATTCAAAATAAAAGAACAATATTGCTTTTTTTTCCCCCAGGTCCGTATACCTGTTCTCCCCCACTGACTGCTGTGCCATCCCGCACTACTGGCTTTTCAACTCACAACAACAATAAAATAAAATAGCGGGTTTTTTAAGCTCGTGTTCATTTTTTTTTTTTGTCTTTCTTTCGTCTTTTTTTTTTTATACTATGAACCTACTCAGGCTGTTGGCTAATTTAGTTCTAGGTACCAGGATATGGCCGATGGGGGTTTAAAAAAAAGTGGAGAAAGTGGAGATTGCACAACTGTGGCAACACAACCAAGGCAACTACACTACTCCAAAACAATTTATCAAAAATTAGTCAACACACCCTGAACACCCCAATGCCATCACATGCACAGTAAACCCCTCGGGTGTGCTATGCACACTATTGGCTTTTCCTCACCCCCCTCCACAGCAGAGAATAAGGTAGGGGGGGCCGGGGACCGGGGACCGGGTTATTCTCAGCCGGACTGGGACACAATATGTAGAAAACAGTGGTGAAAACGCCCGAAAGTGGGAGGGGACCCGGGCGCGGGAGGGTGGGGGACCGGGACCAGGACCAGGTACTGGTCCCGGTCTCTGTCCCGGTCCTGGTCCAGGACCAGTACCAGGACCAGGACCGATACCAGGACCGGGACTGGGACCGGGACCAGTACCAGTACCGGGACCGGGACCAGTACCAGGACTGGGACTGGGACTGGGACCGATACCAGGACCGGGACTGGGACCGGGACCAGTACCGGGACCGGGACCAGTACCAGTACCAGGACCGGGACTGGGACCGATACCAGGACCGGGACTGGGACCAGGACCGGGACCAGGACCAGTACTGGGACCAGGGACCAGGGACCGGGGAGCGGGGACCGGGGACCGGGCTTATTCTCTGCTGTGCCCCCCTCTGCTCCACCCCGATTTTTGGTGGTCTGTCTCACACCTTACCCGAAAATAACAAAAAGATGGGGACTGTTGGCTTGCACTGAAGTTGGGAATTTTGACCGATTTCTGGCCAATTTTGATTTTTTTTTTTCTTTTTTTGTACAACTTGGCTCGAAGTTGCATTACCGACTGCTTCTTGTCTATACCAATATAAAATCTTTGTTCAGTCCAAATGTGTGTATGCTTAAGGGATAGCGAATGTTTCTCTTAGAAGAGAGATCCAGAAAGAAACCTGTTGGGAGGGGCATTATCTACGAAGCAGTGAAGCACTGCACTGTTTGTATGGTAGCTAAAACACTTCTTGGCATCCCGGAGCTGCTGCCCCTTGAGATGCTCTTCCCAATGCTGTCCGCTTCTGATGTAATCGGCGAGCATTTTTTTCCCCCAAAAAAAGAGAAAGCAAGAGAAAAAATATCAAAAACTTCATAAAAACCCAAACTCAAAATAAAATAAAAAACAAAACGTTGCACAGTTATATATTGTCTGATAACTGATCATGGCTTTTAGCGGTTCCCGGGTTAGTTTTCCATTATTCTTACCTGTCATGTACCCCATTACAGTACTCAAATTGGCGCCCAAATAAGGTGGACGTAGTGATTTTTTTGGAGTAATTTGTCGACTTTTTTTGACGCCAAGCATATTTGGACTACTGTATGTATGTGGCTCTAAAGACACCCTATCTCCCTGGAGATGGTTTTTCGTGTGGATATCTGCGAGTCTTTTTTGCCATTTAAGTTGTCTCAGAAGGGAAAAGCTTTTCAAAAAAAACCCCCTGTTACAAAAAAAACTCGAAGTTTTATTACCGACTACTTCTTGTCTTTTCCAACATAAACCATCTAAGGTGTCTCAGACACTTCTCTCACTACATTCATAGGCTGATTGACGTGGGCTTGACATGTCCCATTTTTCACTTTTTACCACTGATCACCACCGATCACCATGTATTACCACGGATTACCACCGACCAAGCTCAGCGTCAATCAGCCTAATTCATCTCACAATTTTTGTTTTTTTTTTGTTTTTGTTATGAACCAACCTGCAATTGTTTTTTGCAGTATTCCCCCCTTTTTAGATATGTGTGTGTCCTTCTGAGGCCGTATCATCTCTAACGTTCTTCTTTTTCCTGCCCAGGTGGCTATTTTTTTTGGCACACTGCCACGAGAGGGCTTTGTACTTCAACTTATCTCTACTCGTGGAGTGCTTGCTAGCACGCTTTGAGGCAAATGTTGTTATGTTTTTTATTTTTGTTTTTTATTTCCCCCCCACTCCCCGTTCCCCGCCCCCATCTACTTTCCAATTATGCTTGTTCTGCTTGTTTATACCCCTCGACCCCCCTTCTAATTTCTTTCCTACACGTGTAAGGATGCATGAGCAATCCGTTGGGAAAGCTATTTCATCTGTTACAACTGACGACACAAACACCTGATGTCGAACCTCATCTACTTCCTTTTCCCCTTCCCACCCCTTTTTTTGAGGTGAGTGACGATCACCTAATAACTACATTATGCCCTACTTACTTCTTTTTTTCTTCTTTTTCTTCTTTTCTTTTACATAAACCTCTTCCTGATAACTGTGGAGGGTCTTCGGACCCTGGTCGCAAGAGGGGGGGGTTTTTTTTTTAGCAGGTTAGAGATTAGCAGCTGAAATCTGCAAAAATTTTTTTTCCTTTTCTTCCTTTTTTTGGCCTTTTCTTAGTTCGGAGATCGTGAATAAGTCGTCATCTCAAACAAAGTAACGCATCCTTTTCTCTTTGACTTGATGTCAGCAAAACTTAGAAAAAACAAGACCCACCCACAAAACAAAAACAAACGCAAAAAAAAGCGGGAAAAAACAAACAAGAGCACTGCCTTTTTTTTTTCTGTGAAGAGAAAGTTCTGAAATCAATCCTTTTTTTGAAAGGTGACTAAACACAAGAGAGGCTTAGGTTCATCTTATAAACTTTTCTTTTATTCTCCCCCATTCCCATTTTCAAACCCTATCCACACCTCTCTACAGGGGTATATTCCCAGTTAATATTCTCCCATTAAACCCTTTTACAACCCCGTTTTTAGAACGTGCAAAAAAAAGGCTTGACTTAGTGGATCACATCCTCTGATGTCTACACTAATGTCCCCCTTTTTTATAGTGTCCCGCAAGTAAAAAGGGGGGAGGGGGCGTAGCATTGCTATTTGACCCCTTCTACTGGGTAGGAATTAGCTGAGATGGTCAGACAATGCAACGAGGCCGACTACTCCTAAAAGTAGGCATGTCAAGAAAATCTATCTGAGGCGTGTCTTAGGTGTACTAATACTGACAATCACGCCTCAGCGACGCCTGAGTATTATTAATGAGCCTCAGCCCACGTTCCCTGTTAGTGGGTGAACAATCCAACCCTTAGACAATTCTGCTTGTCTAGGCTAGGGAGAAGAAGTCAGCTTTACGCTGGCATAAAAATAAAGTTTTTTCACGAAAAAAGAAAAAAAAAACCCATCGAAAGCTTCCGGGGGTGGTATTGTGGGTATTCTTTTCCCACCCTTTTTAGGGTTTTCTGTTTCCGTCTTCTTACAAAAAAAAAAATGTCGTATTTTATTTTTTTTTCTTCTGAACCTCCTATCTGGCTGACCTTACGCACCCCCACTTTTGGAGAGTGGACAGCGTTCATAGTCTGTAATATTTTGCTATGCCATTTTTTCTCTAATTGTTTTCCCATCCGCAGAGCGTGAACTATCAACCTCACTTTTTTCTTCTCCCTTTCAATGAGCCGAGGCTAAGGGGGCCATCTTCTTTTTTTTCTCTATATTTTTTTTTTTTTGGTACGACTTTCTCCTTACCAGTGGTGCAGTGTGGGTACACAAGCACTGCTTCTACACGATGTCTTATCTTTTTTTGTAAACCAGAATGGTGTTCGGTATATTCTTAATTCTGCGCAATTTTTCGGGGTGGAAAAAAAAACATTGCTCTCTTGGGCCTTGAGACTGAGGCACTCTTTCACATTTTCTACCCATTTACGCACCACATATTAGCGGTTCACGGGAGGGGGGGACTAGTCAGAGGGGCTACTAGTACTACTCCAAATGACTGGTGTTTTACGACTAGTGTTGCACCCGTAACACTACTAGTTTCGCACTGGTCATTACGACTAGTAGTTCCACTAGTAGTCCTCCTGGCTAGTCTGCCGTGAATTTGCCTTGTCCAACGCAATTACAATAAATGCCCCTTTATTCCCCCCCTTTATTGGCGAAGGTGAACCTGTCTGCACATCCCTTAGACCAATAGAACAAAGTGCAAGCCTCTCAGGGGTTTTTGCAAAAACAGAAGAAAAATAAAAAAAATAGTGAAGCACACTCCAGGGTGGCTACACTAATACAACCAAGTTTTCAAAAAAATAAAAAATAAAAATCAGTGCATCGGCCTTGGAAGTATTCGTGATTATAATGCATACCTCTGAAGGCAGAGACACTGAAATTCCACCCCCTTTTTTCCTGCTGAAGATGGCGATGAAGTTTTATTAGGTGGCTGAGTACAGCTTGGCCTCTTAGCAACTTTGTCGGTAGCTCAATTTTGTCTTCTTTGGGAAGGAAAAAGGGAGGGGGGGTAAACCCTAGACTTGCTGCCGATTTTTTTTTTTTTTATATATCACTGACCGCCATTTGTCGTTGTATGCTACTTCTTATTTTTTTTTTTTTTGCTTATAATATACTACAGGTATTGCTCTGTTCTGAGAACGGTTGCAAGTGTCTGTGTATGCGTGCTGTGTTTTGCTTTTTGTCTCTCTTCCTGCTTAGGGGGGGTGCGCCCGCGAGCGTTATGCGTTATGCGTTTGCAATTTTATTACTATAAATTGCAAGGCAATTTTCCCCCTCGTTTGCATTTTTATTTTGTTTTTTTGAAGGTGACTAAAAATGTGACTAAGCACGAGAGGCTCAGGGTCATATGTTAAACCTTTTTTTGGGTACCACTGGCTGTAACTTTACCTTCCGCGTGTAGTGCTATATAGGAGTAAAGATGGACCTGTTTTTCGTTGATATTTCCTTTCAGTTAAAGGTGACTACTCAGGGGACCTTATGATGGTTTAGTTTCCCGATTTATTTTTTCTTCCTCCTTCTTCTTCTCCTTCTCCTTCTCCTAATTTTCGATATTTTTTTTTTCTGTGCCTGCGTCCGTTGATGAACGGTGGGGCGTTTGCACTTACAACTTCTCTTTTTTTTTTTTGTTTGCTATGAACCCGCTAGTCGCGCCCTAATACCATATTTTTTTAAGGTGACTAAGCGCGAGAGGCTTAGGATCATCTTATAAACTTTTCTTTTTTTTGCGCTACAATTCAATGGAGGAGACAGGGACAGCAGCTTCATTAACTTTGAAGGAAAACAATATTTTTAGATCTGATAGATTCGATGGAAAATGTGGCTGATTTTTTTCTTTTTTGCACGGAAACGATGATGGTGTGTGCACCAGGATAGCTACACTTCATTCAATATTCAGATTTCACCGCCCTCCCAAAAAAAAAAAAAAATACAAAACAAAACTCTATTGTATAGTGGAGTTCATCCTCGGGTGTCTACACTAATACAACCAAGTTTTCAAAACTCAAAAAACAATTTATTTTTTATGAACAAAAGCTTTTCCCCGTCTGTAAGAGCCCCTCCACACACGGGCTCAGAAATATGTCTTGCCCCAATGTTTTAACAGGCGTTGTCACTTTCTGGTGTTGGTTCCTGTGCTATTTTATTCTCCTCTCTTCAAAGCTGTGCTACAATATATATTTTTCCCCCTAAGGACAAGGTGACTGAGCACGAGAGGCTTATGGCCATCTTAGAACCCTTTTTTCTTCTTCTTTTCCCTCTTCCTTTAGTTCAGGAAATGTGAACCAATCTTGACAAAAAAAAAATATTTTTACTTGGATACTCGGATGGCATTTTGGTAGTGTGCTAAGCGTAACGTTATTTTGTTTTACTTCGGGGGGAAAGGGTGTCTTCTTCTTACTTCTTCTTTGTGTGTTGCATAACGTGAAGGGGCCGGAGGGTCGCTCGCGGTACATACAAAAAAGAATTCTTTTTAAGACCCCGTTCCCCTTCGCTGAGCAGGTGGACTCCTGGTTCGTGTTATATCAGTCCAAAAGAACCAAAATTTATTTTTTAAAAAAAAGACACATCCCTCATTTTTGTTATAGTCTTGCATCCTGTTTGAGTTCGCCATTGATTGAGGTGATTGCAATTAACATTATTAAAAAAAAAAATGCACCCGAGCCTTCACTCGGTCTGCATTTCACTGCATTTTATTTTTTGTCCCATTCTCTGGGGTGAAGAGGGATCGTGTACACTCCCTCCGTTGCGCCGGTGCCCCGGCGCTCATTGGATTCAGCACACCCAGTGTTGTGTTCCAGGACACGTGTTTTTCTTGAGTCTTTAATGTCATCACCCCTTCCCAGTCAGGATGGGGAAATGACTGTGTGGATGACCTTAACAGTTTCCCTGGTAGCAGCTCCCAGCAACACTCCGGGGTTCGATAACCCGCAGAGTGGCAGTGCCTGCGTCCGTTTTTTGAATTTTCCCTTCTCAATGTGTTATAGGATGAATGGACATTTTTTGGGTGATTTTTTCCCCCTTATTATTTTGGTATTTGATGGAAACTCCGTCAGATGTACAACACCAAAAACAAAACAACCCCATCCTTCATAGATGAACCTGCACTGTGAGATGCATTCGTCTCAGAGGGGTCCTAATTCTTAGGTGGGTCGCCTTTGAAACCTTTCTTCTTCCCTCCTCCGCCTGCCCTCCCCAGATCACTTCATCTGTTACTTTGTGCGTAATATCGCGGCATGTATCCTGGCAGAGCATCGTTAAGATATATCTTTGCCATTTTTTTTTTCTTGGTACGTCCCAGCATATGTACGCACATAGTGCTCAAAACCCCTCCCATATATACCCTTCTCTCTCAAGGGTTTTCTCATAGGGAAAATCCTGCCACATTCATCATTTTTAGTTTTTTTTTCTCTTAAAATCGTGTGCACGAGAAAGGACTCTTTATCTCACACCTTTTTTTCATCGCTTTGTATTACAAGGCTCAGTCAGCCCTTATTTTTTTTCTTAATATTTTTACCCCTTACATTTGCTCGAAATTATTGTACTTTCTTCTCTTTCTTCAAAAGCAGACCCCATAGACACAGGTGGGGGTACTGACCCTCCTTAGCAAAAAAAAAACATTATTAGTTTTGACCTGCCCTGGGTTTTTACCCCACCTGTGTTTGGTAATCTGCTGTAAATATAAAAGCAATCAGATGGTGTGGCTGAAAAATTCTAATTTGGACTCAGCCGCATCACTAGAGTAAAAAAAAATTAATCATTTTCTTACAACATTCCTTCAACCCTGTAGGGTCACAACCCAAGGTGGTGAGGTAGTATTGAAATCGATGTGAGGGTAAACGGTCAGTTTTACAAACCCGGATTTTGAGGAAAATGGGCCCCACCTATCAGTGACCGGGCTCATATTTTCCAAAATTTAAGTGGTCAAAAAAAATTGTCCGATTTTCAACATCGACCCCACCACTGCATGGGCGGATCCCAAAAATTTTGTTCACTTGAAATGTGTTATTTCAGGGTTTCAAAAAAAAGAGTAACCCTACACGGATTGAAGGAAGGTTTGTGATTTTTATTTTATTTTTTTTTTTGATAGCAATTCCTTGTTTTTTTTCTCTTTTTTTCTCTTTTTCTTTGGTGAATCTAGTGTTTAGACGCCTTCAATCGATCTGTTTGTACCCGTAACAAATGGATCTGGCCATAAAGTCAGATACAACATTGCACCCGAACTGTTTTCACTCATCACACTACTACGTAGTGCTCCACATACGAAGCGTTTCCTACTTCGTGTTTACCCCCCCCTGCACGCTGGTGTTGCCCTTTGCTCTGGGATGAAAATTCAGAATCCAGAATAATTGGATTGTTGAGCGGGGATTCATTGCACACAGCTTGCGTGGGATTTGCGCGACAGCAGTGGACAAAAAAAAAAAAAAAAACTACAGTGCAACCTCGTGTGCACGATGATATGTCCAGCAGTTGAGAGTCCCCTTTTGGATACCACATAAAAGAGTACGTTTTTTATATACAAATCGGAGTGTTTGCTCTCTCAGACACTCAAAACTCTTTTTTCTTCTTCAAAACTATCTCAACTAGGTGTTCTTTTTGCCCCCCCTTCAAAGATCTTTCTCTAACAAAGAAAGCTGAAATGGTTTCTTGTTTTGTTGTTTCTTTTTTTCCCTTTTTTTGAAGATGTGTGTTGTTATACCACAGCTTTCACCCCCCAAGCTCCCCTCCAGTGCTCACGCCCGAAGTATGGAAGGGTGTTGCCACTGTCATAAAAAACATGAACCCCGCCGTTACCGTTTTTTTTTAGTTCTGTTTGCGGCGCAACCGAACTTTATTCGGTGGGGTTTTTTCGATAGCAATTATTTTTTTTTGCTCACATTTTTCATACAATGCAACGAGGCCGAGTCGGCCTCGCCAAGGCCTGAAAATAAATACTCAGGCGTGCCTGAGGCGTACTCGGGATTAGTTACGTTTAAGTACGCCTCAGGCACGCCTGAGTATATTTATATTTCTTACCAGCATTTTGGTCATGAACAAAAAAGTATTTACCCCCAAATTTTGTGGTTTTCGATTCAGAGGTAGCAAAATCTTTCAAATGCGGGGTCGCACGATGAAAAATGCGCCTCTGGGCCGAGCGAGTCGAAAAAATGAAAAGGGTTCGCTAAGCTTTGGTGCTGATGATATATATTTTGGTGGTACCTTCGGGTATTTCATTGATTCAAGAATCACTGGAAAACAAATTTCGGGGGTGCTTTTCGACTGGGTCCCTTCGAGGCCCAACTTGATGCAAGATGGAAGAGGCTCATACAAGGCTGGATCCTCTAACACTAGAGAGATCCCATCGAGATCCCAGAATTTTACACAGGCCTCCTTGATCCACAGACCACAGCTCTATTTTTAGTACAACTATGGGGTGACCAAAAGACTTTTTTATACATACCCGAGGTATGACTCATCTTCTGCGAAGCCTCTTTTTAGGAGGCAGTTTACTGTAAGCAGTAACCATGATATTTTTCCACTAAAAATATCTTGCGACCCCGCAATTTTCTCAGCAGGACACCGAAATTTTATTTCAGCACATTTCAGGGGGCGGATGAAATACATGGCATGCCTTGGAAACGTGATGACCTGTGCATAATAATTTTATATATCAGCAGAAATATGAAACCGGGTATACTTTCCCCTGGTTTTTGGTACAAACTTAAAGTCACGCATTTTTTGCTAAAAAAATTGTCCGACCCCGGAATTTTTTCAGATCGCTCCGGAAATGCATCAGAGGCCCTTTTTGCGGGGAAAAAATACACACCAGGCGCCTGAAACGCAAGTATGCGTTGATATATACTCAGGCGTGCCTGAGGCGTACTTAAACGTAACTAATCCCGAGTACGCCTCAGGCACGCCTCAGATATATTTTCCAGATACGAGTATTTTCAGGCGTACCCGGCCTCGTTGCATTGTATGATTTTTAAAAAGATTTTATACTATTATCTTTCCTGTTAACTCTCTTAGGGATGAAGTGTGCGTCATCGAGTGTTCACGAAGCTGCCACTTGGCGAGGTTTGTAGATTTCAAAAAACAAACAAAAAAAATACTGACATTTTTTTTTTGTATCGGCAAAGGGGGAAACACGCTACTTTTCCATCTCATGGCTAGTCAAAAAGACATCGCCAAGATGCAGATAATATAAGTGCCTTATCGCAAAACCCCTGCGCAGTTGATTTTATTTTTTTCTAAAAATAATTCGCTCACTTTGTGAGCAAAAAGTGTCACGTCATTCACTCATCCCCAACCGCGCTCCGCAACACCACCACCCTGTGTGGAATAGTGTTTGTGAAAATGTCAACAAATCAAACAACTACAAGAAGAGGGGTGAGATGGAACGGCAAATGTCACTTTTTAATCTACGGCGAAGGTTTATTTTCCTCGCTCAAAAGATGTGGAACGTAGTGAAAAATAACGACGTTTAGTGTGCTTCAGGGGGGGTACAGACAACCTGCTGGAGAGACGTTGTTATTTTTAATTCAATTCAATCAGAGCCAAATGGACATAATCAGAGACCCCTGGGGGCACAACGAAAACTAAAAGGGTTATGAAGAGCAGGAGTTTGTAAAAAAAATAATTCTTGCAGCAAAACCCACCATCGTTTTATGTTGTCTCCCCTTTCTTGAAGATGACGACAAACGTGAGAAGCTCATAAGAAGCCTTTTTTCCCTTTATTTTTTTGTAAGGTACCTACCCAAGCAATCGTGTTCAATATCATAGAAAGTATCAGTCAAGGCATGTCCTTACAGACGCATGCCAAAGCGGCTACCGTGGGTGTGGGCTTATGATTGAATTTCATTATTGTACTAAAGGAGGGTTGTTGTGGCCTTATTTTATTAATATTTTATAAGTTTTGGGTCCAGGAAAATGAATTTAATAGTTTAATGTCCTCCCCTTTTTTTTTATCAATCAGATCACAGTTTTTTCTCTCTCTTTTTTTGTTGTGACGTCATGTGGCATACTATTTTGCTATGACGTAGTCTTTTTTTCTCTATTATTTTATTGATTTTTTTTTGCATATTGTCTTCCACCAGGGTTTTATATAGGAATTTTTTCCTGAACAAACAGGGGCAAAAACTGAGGATTCATTTTTTCTCACCCACCCACCCAAAATCAAAGTTGTTTTTTCGGCTGGGGCCAGTTGTGGTGTGCCTTGAACCCCCTTGGCTGTAAACCCAATTGATAGCAATTCGTGCACCAGGCGCACGTGGTACACGAATTGTAAGTAGCCAGTACATTTATAACAAAGAAAGGGCGGTCATGGCACCCAAAGGTTCCTAGCGAAGCCACGGTACGCAACATTTCAAAAAATTGCGCTTATAATCGCACATTTTTACAGCCAAACTATGTCAGGGAAGGGTGGGTTGCAATCTTGCGCCGCAGGCGCACGGTACGCTACTTTTATAATTTCGCCATGATGCATGCTTCCTTTTCCTTCGGCGTTTGACCAATTGAGTCGCGTTCTGGCTGTGACGGGGGTGTGGGCAACCCTTGAGATAGACGTGTGTGTTTTCTTTACTGACTTCGTTGTTTTCTGTCAACAGAGCTTCGTTTCGGCGACTGACTACCCCGGGCTGCACCCTGAGGCTACACCCCCCGGAGTGGGGTGGGGCAGCCCACCCCAGAAAAGTTAAAACCCGAGGAAAACCCAGGCTTAAACCCGGGCTTGCTCTGCGCAAAATTAATTAAGCCCGGGTTTTCCCGGGCTTACTGCCCAAGATTTTCACCGCTGGTCACGAGTCGTGTTCTAAGCCAGTAAAACGCCAAAAAAAAAAATTTTTTTTTTAGGTCCGAAAAGGGGAATTTTTTTTTTTTTTTTCAATAACTGAGGATTGCCCTCAGTTCTGACCCCCTATATAAAAGTCTGTCTTCCACTCCACCCGAATCTAAGGAGGCGTGAATAACGCCTGCGATCCTTTCTTTTTGTTGTTGTTGTTATTGTTGTTGCTCGAGAAAGAAACGAAAAACAAGTAATTGCTATCAAAAAAAAAAAAAAAACGGGCTCTCCGTTCCCTAAAAGGAATGGTAAAAAAGGTTTTCAAAAATTGCGTCCTCCTCACACGAGAAAAAAAGCGAGGTGTCTACACGTTATCAATTTTTTTCAAAAAGACAAACTAAAGAAAACCATAGGAAAACTGGGAAAAGACACACCAAGACCAACTGTCAGTTCTCACATTGTGCCTGCCTTCAGCACCAAGGGTATTCCTAGCACCTTTTACCCTAAGGTAGATCATCGAGTTTTCAGGAGGAATACAAAAGGGCACCCCCGGGTGCAATTTAACGTCCAGCCCAAGGACGATGTCAGAAAAAAACAGTGGAGATTGCACAACTGTGGCAACGCAACCGAGGCAACTACACTGCTCCAACAATTTTATCAAAAAATTATTTTTTCAACCCCCTGCACGACTCCCGAAGTCCTTCTCTCGGGCACACAAACCACCCCACCCCCTTTTTCTGTTTTCTCCAGAAGGAGAGGGAGCATTGACCTGAGGTGCAGTGGTCGTTGTCAAGGGAAAATATGCAAATAGTTTTTTTTCCTTCCCACCCCTCTCCTCTTTTTGAAACCAAGAAATGCAAAATGTGTTTCAACATTTTAAACAATGTGTCAAACCCCCGCCCGCCTCTTCTTCCCCTCCCCCACGCTCTCTCTCACTCCCCTTGATTTAAAAAATGTAGCGTACAAAAATGTTCCCCTTCTCATCATTTTTTTTTTTGTCCGAAATTCTCCATTCCGTTCTTGCGCAATGATAGCACTGAGGAAGTAGCGGCAATCTTATCCGAAACAAAATCAGTCCTGCAGTTCTTTTATGGGATATCTGTTCACGACAACTGTTCGAAGGGAAATGTACGGGCTTTCTTTGTAGAATCTCCTTTGGTTTTGACCTTCCGGCACGCTATCCGGGATGAAGGGCTCTGGAGAGAAGAAGGGAGGGATGCTGCTGCGGCCAGGGGGTCCGTGTCGCGGTGCGTGCCGAAGAAGAGGGGTAGCTGGACGAGGAAGGACACTGCCTCCGTCACCTACCATGATCATGCAGAATTGTGGCATTCTCCCATGGCTGTCAAGCATGCGACTTCAGCACCCTGTTCCGTCAAACCAATCCGTGTTATAACTCTGTGACCACCAAAAATTCATAAAAAACTGGAAATATTCCAGCCATCTGGTAATGGGGACTGGTCTGCAGTTCTATTCATTGCGCATTTTTTTTTGACATTGAGAAGTGAAAGAAACTATTTGTATTGTGGATACCAACACCCACCCAACAGCATCATACACAGCGAAAAAAAGAACCCAACTTTTCACAAATAGAAACAAAACAAAACACACCATTTCCATTCAGACCGCCGCCTCATTTCAGCTGGCATCGTTTGGAGCGTAAGTCTTCGTTTGGCCTCTTTGCATGGCGGCATCTTGCCGAGTCTGCGGGGGACCGCACCGCCCTTTGACTTGCCCTATTAAGAGATTTTTCTTTGAAGAAACACGAGCACGACATGACGTGGAATCGGATTTGGAGGACCTGCATCTCAGCATGACACGGTTTTATCATGAATGCGTTGAGGGGATTTGCGGGGGACAGTTTAAACGGACCGATAGCGCGAAGGTGACGTTCAACGAACAGGTCATGGTTTCGGTGCTCTCAGTGTGCCATGTACAGACGCAGTACGCGCAGCCCTATGCGACCTTGGAGGTGGAGGAGTTGCAGACATGTGTCTCGTCGTCGTCGTTTGCTTCGACGGAGTCGTGGGGACAAACTAATTCTTCGTGTTCTTGTGCGTGCTCGCAGGAAGGTGATAGTCCGAGAGGAGAAATGGAGCTCCCAAATACTAGATATGTGCTTCTCCAAGATGGGTGTCGGGCAAAGGAAGCAGGCGGGCTCGGGTTCGCGCACGCCCAGCGCTGCGGGAAGTTTCTTGATAAGTGGCTAGTCCTGCTTGCGTCAACCCCGCTGCTCCCAGCGGATCGCGTCAGTTTCGACCCATCATGGAAGGTCTGCGAGCAAAGATCCTTTCTCATTGAATATATTAGTGAAGCCGGTGAGTCCGGGGTTGTCGCTGGGTAATATGGTGAGGTAAAAAAAGAGAGATTTGCTGTGGTGTTCTAAAAACAAAAAAAAATGGGGCTGGGTTATCACATTCATAAAAAAAAGAGTTTAAATTTAAAGAAAAATTTGTATCAATTTTATGTTTATTGTTATCAAAAAAAATACGGGATGGGGGAAAGGGGGGGTGGGTATGGGTTTCAGAGGGAAAAAGAAAAAGAAAAAAACAGTCCTATCTTTTTGTTTTTTTTTTAAAAAAACTGGGCGCGCATAACAAGGGTCTAAACCATTTCCTGTACATTCCTCTTTTTGTGTCTGCGCTCTCATTTGTGTAATGTCATTAATGAGACGCACTTGCATTTTTTTTTTCTCTTCAAAATTTCATCTCTTCACAGCTATCCTAAGCACATGCTTAGGTTCATCTGACGAACCTCTTTTTCTTGATTCAGGTTATGGTTGTTGGTCCTCTTGCCCCGAGACGCGAAGTCCATTTTTTTCCCCAGATTCCTTTTCTTTTCTTTTTTGTTTTGCACTTCCAACTTCCATCCATTTAAAAAATGCGTACGAGATGGCATCACAATTTTCAATTTTTTTTTATTTATTTTGCAAAAGTATGCACAGCACAAAATTCTTTTCAGTGTCCTGCGTCCCCAGAGGTTGCATATACTAACTTCACTATTTTCCAGCTCCTTTTTAATATTTTGAGACACTTTACCCCCCGGGGGCTCCTCAAGGCAAGGTGTTGACCCTTTTGTATTTATTTCTCTGGGTTCGATAACCAAGGGGAGGGCTTTGCAGCCGCTGGTAGTAGAGTTGAGGTGTTTGCACTTTCAACCTTTTTTTTTGAAGTGGGAGTGGAAGGTGACGGAACGTATAGTAGCCTTATGCCGGAGACACATTCGGTGTCTGTGTTCGTGTTCGTTTTCGTTTTCCGAGAAGTAGACGCTGTGTAGTCACTTCACCTTAACACAATCTTTGGAGTACAGCTAAAAGAAGGGGTTATTGAGTGGGGGGTAGATGGGTGTACAAGGCTTATTCATTTTTTCAACTTTTTTCAAACCAATCATTGGCAAGAAGAAGGGGATAAGCGATTGAACGAAAAAAAAGTTATGGACAAAACTCCATCTTTCGATTGAAAATATAATCATTTTTTTTCTTTTTCTTTTTTTATTCACTTGCCATTATCCTGAAGTCAGATTCCATTTTCCTCTTTCTCTCTCTGCCCCTTTTTGTGTATCTCTTGCGATTATTTTTGAAAAGTGTTTTTGTTCCATTGCGTTCAACTTCACCTTCTTCTTTTCCCTCTCTTAACAACGATGCGTGCGTGCACATGAGGCACTACCTATCTTTGATTTCCCCCCTCATTCCCCCCATTTTTTAAAAAGGGTTTTTTTAGCCACTCTCCTTGTTGTTGTTATGTACAGTGCTGGCAGGTGGTCTAGTCAAGCCGAGGTTTGCCCTGTTCAATGCAGTCGCATGTATCTCGGGAAAAAACACATTGTTCATCTCGTCAAAAAGAAATATGGCCTGTGTGGAGCACAGCCCTTTGTAGGTAACGTTCACGTACAGAACATTTTGGTGGTTTGTTGAGTTTTTGTTGAGATGCAGCAATGTAAATGACAAGTTTAGGTATTGAGGTTTTGCCTCCTGGTCGGGGAGTTCTTTTTGAATGAAAAGACTGTATTGCTAAACTGAGAAAAATACATGAATTTTACTGGATTTTTTTCCACAATATTTAGCACTATTCCAAAAAAAAGTGAAGACTGTCTGAATGGCGGTTCCACCAAACAGAATATCAAAAAAAGTTTTCAAGATTGAGGAAAACCTGCGTCTATACCTTCCGGCAGTACAAAGGCTTCTGACGATGAGTACAGATGTTTATAGTGTAAAGTTGAATGTCGATACAAAAGGGCATTGACCTACACTACACGGTTTACTAAAGGTGATGCAGTCATTGTCGTTCATCGGGTTCTCTCACCACACAGTGAAGGTACCTCCCCCATCTGCCACCGTAGGTGTGCGCAACACATACCTCCCCATATCCCCCCTTTTATGGTGACTAAGCAACGACAGACCAATGTTCAAAACATTAAGTAATCTAATCAGACTAAGCAACGACAGACAGCTTGCACTCATCTGTAAAAAAAATTCTTCTTTTTTCCCCCCCGCAACCGTCCTCTTCAACCCCTGTGGGTCACAACCCGAGGTACGGTATAGTATTGAAATCGACAAAATCAAAAAAAAAATGTATAAAATCACGGTATGGTGGCGATCGCGCGCCATGAGACCGCGATCGCGCAAAAATTGTCGCGATCGCACACACGAAAAAGTGGCGATCGCGCGCGATCGCCCGCGATCGCGGAAATCGCCCTGGGGAAAAAACTTTTTTTGTGCAGGAAAAAAAATTTTTTGTGGGCAAAAAAAACCAAAGAGCGATACACGGTGGCCTGCGCCTGACTCTGGCACTGGGGGTACACAGGTACACAGGTACACCCAGAGTGCCAGAGTCAAGGGTCCCCCCCAATGACATAACGAAGTATCGCTTGAAAGTACCGTTCAAGAAAACCTTGGATTGACCAAATCGAGAAAAAAATTGTCAAGTCGAAATTTCAGCCAAAATACGGTCATTTTGGTCATACCGGTGTATGTAGTAGCTAGAACACGTACATAGCCAATTTTCTGAGCGATTTCCTTCACAAAAAAAAAATTTTTTTTTTTTTTTTTTTTTGTGAAAAATTGGTCAAAAATCGACTTGTCTTTGGTAAAAACCACGAAAAATCGGCTGCGGAAACCCGCGTTTTAGACCCCCACAGAAGCTCAAAAGTGCCAAATTTTGCTTTCAATGGCCTCAAATCGTCGAAATTAGGCCTACATAGGGCAAAAAAATAAAAATTGAGAGTCCTTTTCCCTATGAGGCAATAACCAGCGAAGGCACGTTGGGTTCACCGTCGAGCGATCGCGCGATCGCACGCGATCGCGCTATTTTTTGCGCGATCGCGATTTTCCCCAGATCGCGCGCGATCGCAGTCTCATGGCGCGCGATCGCGACCATACCGTGTAAAATTTTTTTTGAGGAGGCAAGAGGAGCAAACACAAGGATGAAAAAGGAGGAGGAGGAGGGGATGCAATTAAGGAGCGAGCTTTTGTTGCTAAGACAATTGTCATTCGCCTTTTTTGCTGACAAAAAAAACATCACATCAAAAAAAGACCCCGTGGGGAAGGGAGCTAGGTTCTTTTGTTTTGTTTTGTTTTGTTTTTTTTTAACACACTTACACATGTAGACTCGCTAGCAATGTTGTTGAAAGTGTAGTGGATTGTATCAACAAAACCCCTCCCTCTTTTTTGTATTGACATTATTGTAATCAATCGATACCGATTGTGAAATGATGTTGCCTCGAACCTAGGCTTATTCGCTTGGGGTTCTCGCGCAAGAAACACATTTCGTCCTTCCAGTTTTCTTCTTTCCCTTCTTTGACAGAACTGAAGGTGACCTTCCGAAGGGGGTGGTTGCACTGAGTAGTTCAGAGAAATGTTTTAATGATTTTCCTTATCTTTTTCAAGTGCTTTATCTTTTTTTAAAAAATTTTTTTTTGTAATTTCCCCCCCCACTGCCGACATTTGGCCTCGTTTCCCTTTTTTTATCTGAATTATGATATTTTCTTTTGAGTATTCAGTTACGCCTCTCTCCCTCCCTTACCATTGTCTCCTAACAGACCCTAGCTACCCGCCTGGGTACTTCGGCGATTGCCGGCAAGGGAGGGCCTTTTTTGAGGAAAAAGTGTGTGTGTGTTTTGGGGGGAAATAAGTGAACGGACAGTCTGTGTTTTCTCCTTCTCCCCAAATATGTGTTTTTTTAAAAAGGGATGGGAGTGTTGCAGGTCATGTCAACTCTTAAA